>JALAZF010000177.1:7275683-8677274 GCA_022829125.1 Lathyrus tuberosus | reverse complement strand
TGATGGATCAGTTGGTTGGTGCTTGTGTGTTCAGCAAGATTGATTTGAGATCAGGGTATCATAAGATTAGGGTGAAAGAGGAAGATATTTAGAAGACGGCTTTTTGGACACGTTACGGTCATTATGAATATTCTGTGATGCCGTTCGGAGTTTCTAATGCGCCAGGTGTGTTTAATGAGTACATGAATCGTATTTTTCAAGAGCATTTGGATCGATTTGTTGTCGTGTTTATTGACGACATATTGATTTATTCTAAGTCTCGGGAGGAGCATGCGGAGCATTTGCGTATTGTTTTGTAGGTTTTGAAGGAAAATAAGCTTTTTACCAAATTGTCCAAGTGTGAGTTTTGGTTGTCGGAGGTGAGTTTTCTTGGACACGTGATTTCAAGTAATGGTATTTCTGTGGACCCATCTAAAGTAGAAGCAGTTCTACAATGGGAGGCTCCGAGATCTGTTACTGAAATTCGATGCTTTTTGGGTATGGCCGGTTATTATCGAAGGTTTATTGAAGGATTTTCTAAGCTAGCACTTCCTTTGACCCAGTTGACTTGAAAAGGACAAGCGTTCATTTGAGATATTAGGTGTGAGGAAAGTTTTAATGAGCCGAAGACAAGATTGACGACAGCTCCGATTTTGATTTTTCCGAATCCTAATGAACCGTTTGTGGTGTATTGTGATGCATCTTTGATTGGTCTAGGTGGTGTGCTAATGCAAGACGGTAAGGTCGTGGCGTATGCTTCGAGGCAATTGAGAGTGCATGAGAAGAATTACCCTACTCATGATCTTGAATTAGTGGTTGTGGTTTTTGTGTTGAAGATTTTGAGGCATTATCTTTTCGGTGCAAGGTTTGAAGTCTTTAGTGATCACAAAAGTTTGAAATATTTGTTTGATCAGAAGGAATTGAATATGAGGCAACGAAGATGGTTGGAATTTTTGAAGGACTACGACTTTGGCTTGAATTACCATCCTGGTAAAGCTAATGTGGTAGCCGATGCATTGAGCCGGAAATCGTTGCATATGTCCGTTTTAATGGTTAAGGAGTGGGAACTTTTGGAATCGTTTAGAGATTTGAGTTTGGTATGTGAAGTGACGTCGGATAGTGTGAGGTTGGGTATGTTGAAGGTTACTAATGATTTTCTGATGACGGTAAGCGAGAAGCAGAGGTTGGACGTGAAATTAGTGGATTTGATGTTGGTTGGCGGAAAAAATGCGAGTAGTGATTTTCAAGTGGATGTTAATGGTGTGTTGAGATTTCGTGGGCGAATTTGTATTCCGGACGATTCGGATTTGAAACGGATGATTTTGGAAGAAGGACACTGGAGTAATTTGTGTATACATCCGGGAGCGAACAAGATGTACCAAGATTTGAAGAAGATTTTCTGGTGGTCGGGATTGAAAAGAGATGTGGCTCAGTTTGTGTATGCTTGTTTCACATGCCAGAAGTCGAAAGTGGAACACCAGAGGCCGAGTGGTTTATTGCAACCGTTGGATATTCCTAAATGAAAATGGGATAGCATTTCTATGGATTTTGTGACAGGGTTGCCGAATAATCAGCGAGGTCATAATGCTATTTGGGTGGTTGTTGATAGGCTGACTAAATCGGCTCATTTCATTCCGATTGACGTCATTTTTTCTTTAGAGTGGTTAGCTGAGATTTACATCAGTGTAATTGTGAAGTTGCATGGGGTTCCATTAAGTATTGTTTTGGATCGAGATCTAAAGTTTACCTCGAGATTTTGGGAAAGTTTACAGAAGGCGTTGGGTTCTAAATTGAGGTTGAGTTCGGCTTATCATCCGCAGACGGATGGGCAGTCGGAGAGAACGATTCAGTCTTTGGAGGATTTGTTGAGAGCTTGTGTTCTTGAACAAGGTGGTGCGTGGGATAGTTATCTTGTGTTGGTTGAATTTACGTATAATAATAGTTTTCATTCTTGTATTGGAATGCCACCGTTTGAAGCATTGTATGGACGAAGATGTCGAACACCGTTGTGTTGGCACGAATCAGGTGAGAGTACGGTAGTTGGACCAGAGTTGGTACAACAGACTACGGAAAAAGTGAAGCTTATTCGTGAGAAAATGAAGGCTTCTCAGAGTAGGCAAAAAAGTTATCATGATCGGAGAAGAAAAGATCTTGAGTTTCAAGAAGGCGATCATGTATTTTTGAGAGTTACGCCGGTAACGAGTGTTGGTCGTGCATTCAAATCGAAGAAACTTACTTCTCGATTTATTGGTCCTCACCAGATATCTGTGAGAGTGGGTGTTGTGGCTTATCGGGTGGCGTTGCCGCCGAATCTGTCGAATTTGCATGATGTGTTCCATGTTTCACAGCTTCGGAAGTATGTTCTGGATCCGTCGCATGTGATTCCGATGGACGAGGTTGAGGTAAGGGAGAACCTTACGGTCGAGGCATTACCGGTTAGTATTCTGGATCGCGAGTTGAAGCGGTTGAGAGGCAAGGATATTGCACTTGTGAAAGTGTTGTGGGGAGGCGCTGCCGAGGGCAATTTGACTTGGGAGTTGGAGAGTCGGATGCGGGAGTCATATCCAGAGTTGTTCGTCTCAGGTATATTTTCGAGGACGAAAATTTCTAAGTGGGGGAGAGTTGTAACGCCCCGGCCAGTTCAGTCAGTTTTGTCAGTTTTATTTATTTGAGTCGTTTTGAGTATTTTATTATTATATTATTTTATTTCTGACTTTTATGTGAAAATATGTTATTTTTCATCGTGAATATATTTTGTCGCGTTTTGGGAACGTTTGCGAGATATTTGAGTGTAGGGGTATTTTGGGCATTTTGATTTATTTTGTTAAGTTAGAATATAATAGAAAATAGAAAGAGAGAAAATAGTAAGGAAAAGAAGAAAAAGAGAAGAGAAGAGAAGAGAAGAGAAAGAAGAAAAGAGAGAAAAACTTGAGAAAGAAGAAATCAATCAACCGACTTTCTAGAACGCCATTTAATCGGGTAAAGGTGTGAAACTCGATAATACTATGTTTGTGTATGATTATGTATGTGTTTGCTTGGATGTTTTCTTGCTTTTCCATAGCCTTGAGTTCTAGGTTGGAAATGGGAAATATGATGAGAAATCGATGGTTTCACGGTCGAAAATCGGTGTAAACGTAGTAGAATACTTGTTATCATGATTGACTTATGTTCTAATTGTTATATGTTGGTTTGGAAATGTTTGGTTTGAGAAAATATCATTTTTGGGTGAACTGGTGCACTGTTGGGTTTTGCTGAAATCGCAGGTTTGCACTGCGAATGGCCAGCGAATGGAGTGGCGAGTGTTCGCGTGAGGTTCGCACTGCGAATGTTGTAGTATTTTTCATTCTGCCACTGTTCGCTGGAGGGTTCGCACTGCGAATGGGGTAGCGAGCATTCGCTGGATGGTTCGCACTGCGAACGGTGGGAATTTTCTAGGCTATTTTTGCTTCTGCCTTGGTTCGCTGGGACATTTGCACTGCGAATGAAGTAGCGAAGGACTCGCTAGGAGCTTCGCACGGCGAATGTAGCAGTTTTCCCAATTTGTTTTCTTTACAACTTTTGATCCGTAGGTCGGTTTGAGGTGTGGTTTGATGCTTTAGAAAGCTTGTAGCATGTACTTTCTTATGATGATGGTTTTAAGATTATTGGCCGATTAAATTATGTCGGGAATTAGAAAATGTGTTGTTTTGTTGTCGACTTTTGTCGTTTAAGTGTGTGAACTTGGTGTGTAAGTGCAATATGATTTTGGTGTAGATATTGTATGACTTGTGTACTGTTGAGTGAGGAAATTGCATGAAATACATATTGTGATGATGGTTGGTGGCCTTACGGCAAGAAAATGTGATGTATGGTAATTGTTGATATATGCATGATTATGGATGTGTATATGTGTGCATATTAAATGTCATGAGTCATTGTATGCCAAGCATCATGTTATGCATTGTTGTGACGTCCTGAGTGACGGATCGATTCCAGAGGGAATCTGCTATAACATTGTGCACCTTAAAAATAAGAGGACCTAAAGCGATTTGCTATATCGTGCGCCTTAAAAATAAGAGGACCTAAAGCGATGGTTATAGACGATCGTGTGCCAATGTGGGGTGTGAGCGATCAGATTGTGCGCCTTATACCGAGAGAACCTAAAGCAATCCATAAACGTCGTACGCCTTATACCAAGAGGACCTAAAGCGACGGGGAACATCGTAGGCCCGACAGGGTGTTACTTTAGTGATCCTCAGTAACGAGCGATGATTCCAGCAAAGTTCCTGAGTGAACTAGTGATGAGAAATATTGGAAGTCGGTACCGCATGGCATGTGCATAGTGTCGTTGTGTCGGTCTCTGTGCATTTGTATAAATCATGGATTAATTGTGTATTGAGTGGTGAATGTCTTTGATAAGATGGAATATGTGTAATTGAATTGATGATGAGTGTATTGTGTATGATGGATTTGTAATGGTATTTGGTACTTGAGAATTGTACTATGTTGTGTTGTATTTGATTGTGGTGCATTTGTGGTGAGAATGTTTTACCTGTGTATTTCTGTGTGAATATATAATTATATGCAACTGTAATATGATTGTTTTTCTCACCCTTAGCTGTTTTATAATGCTCTATGAGGCATTGCAGATTAGAGTTGCTGGAGGTCTTTTTGGTGAAGCATTGCGTCTTCATTCTTTTGTCGGTCGGCTCTGATATGTGACACCGGGTAGTTAGGGTGGCCGTTTGTGATTATTTTGTACTATATATATGTATCTTTTGGGTTGTACATGTATGACTTGATGTATGACAAACTTTCATGATATATATACATATGTTGATATTCAGTTACAGATTTTCCGCTTATATTCTGTAATTGGATTGTGGGTGTATTACTACCTGATTGGTTGCATATCTGTATGAGCAGGTGTTGTATGTATTGTTTCAAATTGATGTGACCCCTTGGTCTATGCCGTGTATGTTTAATTATACTCTGATGAAATTTTGAATTTTATTTATCGCTTTAATAGCTTGGGGGTATAGATTAGGGGTGTTACAGCATCTGTTACAACACAAGTCTGAATAAGCATAAACAAAGACCCCGACCAACAAGCCTGGCGGTGATCCCGGAAATACAAAGAAAACAGCACCAAGGAAACTAAGGCATGTCATCAAGACTCAACCGTGCTAAAATTCCCCATTCGTCATTCTTTTTGCACCAATTCTACACTTCCTTGAGAAGCTTCTTGGTATTAGGATGCTCTGGTCTCTGAATCAACTCATGAATCAAAAGATCCCTCCTGTGCAAGATTCCTGTTAAATAACGACTATGCAATTCCCAATCATCTTCTCCAGAAGCTCCACCTGAACTTGGACCTTCGCTTCTGGCTCTTTTCACTTCGGCTTGGATCTTCAGTTGTTCTATATCTGCCATGGTTTCCTTGAGCTTTTCCTCAATTGCTCTCCTCTCAAAGATCCCTCATAAAATCTCCTTATCCTTTTTCCGAAGCTTTGTCTTCAAACCTTCAATCTTCTCCAGATACTTTTACTTTTTCAACCTGTTGGCAGTAATTGCTGTATTCCGACGGTCACGGAACCTGTGAATTCTTGACATAGCATAAGCCAACTCTTTCTTTTTGGACGAAAGAACCTTGCTAACACTTTTCAACTCTTGAGCCACTTTCTCTCTGGCTGTGGCTTCTTTAGACAATTCTTTCTCCTTCACAGCCAAAAGTTCCGATTTCAACCTGGCAACATGAATAGCTTCGCCTTTTTCGTGCTTCAACTGACCAACCTCTCTGCCCAACTCACGATTCTCCTCTCAGAGTTTCTCCTTCTCAGCCCATAACTTATCATACTTCTCTATATCAACAGTCGTGGGAGCCTCGATCATCAAAGGATACAAAGGTAGTTCCACCGGAAAGGGAAGAAGCTCCTCTTCTGCTCTTTTCTTAATCCACTCTTCATTGGAAGGAAAAGCCCAGTTATTACATTTCCTGAATAAAGTTTTTCCCTTCTTGGTCACCTGCTTCCAAGCATTCACAATCTTCCTTATCATCTCTTGATCCCCAGTACCATTGAAGAATAAGGACTCTCTGATATCTCGCTCTTCAGGCGGACCTCTCAAAGGATAACCAAACTGCCTGATAACAAGGGAAAGATTATAGTTAATTCCACCTATTCTCCCTATCAAGGGTACATTAGGGAATTCTCCGCACTTGCAAATAATCTCCATCCCTAGCAAGTCATGGTTGAACCAAACAATGTTGTCAGCAGTCAAGCCCATTAACCTCTTTGACCATTTCAGAGAATCTCTCGTATCAACAAAAGCGCCAGCTTCAGGGAGATGACTCAGAAACCAAGTAGATAAGAGTGGGGCACAGCAACTCACAGTTTTTCCACGTCTATTTTCATTCTTGTAGTGGATTGAGTGATACACATCACCTAGCAAGGTAAGTATAGGATTCTTTGAAATAAAAATTCTAACAGCATGCATATCCACCAGATCAGGAATATTGGGAAACAGGACAATCCCATAGATGCACATAGCCAAAATAGCTTAGAAAGTAGTCCAATTCCTCTCCTTAACATGTATGCAAGCTTGATCAAACAAGAACTTCAATAAGAAACCCTTAGCTCCTTATTTCTCCACAATATTACTGCTCAGAGCGGATTCACCAATATGAAGAGCAATGGCCATTTCTTTTATCCCGGGACGTTCTTCAGAAAAGAATACTATGTCATGCCTGATGGGGATTCCCGAAATAAATGAGAACTCCTCCAACGTTGGAGCCAAGATATAGTCTGGGAAAGTGAAGCAACGCAAAGATGGATCATAGAACTGAAGAGGTGTATGAATGACATCCTTCTCATACTTGGAGATACTGTAGACAAACTTCAGAAGTCTCCCATAATCTCTACCGAACTCTGTACGAACTCCGGGACTAGCCATACTAATCAACTTGTGAATCAACGTCAAGGTTGGGTCTGGGAACGAATAAGCAACAGTCTTCTTTCTCTGGACATCCATGTTAAGGCAACCTCAGAAAACCGGAATCAAGAGTAAGATGCAAGCCCTAAAAAATGTCAAACATGTTAGAATGCAAGAAAAATGATATGCACATGCAAGCATGGGATCAAGGCATCACTTCTGGATGTTCTGTGCTGTTAACTGAATGAGAACCACAACCCAGAAAACCAGAATTCTAGAATACCGAACCACTGAGATAACCAGAAACCCAAATAATCAAACACTGATGAGAAATCCAGAAAACCGGGTAGGTTGAAGGTTTCGGTTTCCTGCAAGCCTGTAAACACCCATCCCTTCTCACATGTGGGTTCCAAAAAGGCAAGGATCCTCAATATCACGGACTCTCAGGTCGGGAAATGATGATACGTTCACCATTTCTGGTTTGGCATCATCATCAATCAAGGAGGCCTCAACTGACTCCCCTAAAAAATAAGGTCATCCTATGCGAGTCCCTCAGCATTGGGTCCTCGGATCGACAAGTGTAATGGGTTTACCATTTCTGGTCTGCCATTATCACAGGTCGGGAGGAGAGGCACAACTGAGGTATCGGAGAAACGGTCACCAGAGTCGACAACTCTCTAGATCAACACCCTGAAATGCGCAAGACACACACGTCAGAATGCGTCCCAAGATAGCCTCGTCTGGTTGTGAATTTCGTGAACACACAAACGCACCAAGATGGCACGTAGGTCCCACTACTCTCCACTCTAGTCCTAGGGTGTACTCAAGCCTGGGTATTGGGCTTATCTCTCATAACAACCCAACCTGCCAAATAGAAACCAGCCAGCACAGCACAACAATATCCAGTATGACAGTAATAAAATGAAATGCAATGCAATAAAAGCTGTAAAACAGTAATATACAACATAATAAAGCACATCAAATAAACACCCAACGAAAAGAAAAAACAAAAAAGCGCTAGGATCGACTCGCTAAAGAGTCGCCAGCTGTCGTTCCCGAAAGATTCGCATCCAAAGGTACAAACGCGAGAGTGGCACAGAAAACACAGAGTCGTCAACAATGTGTATTTATCCCGAGAGAGGGAAAGGAAACACTGCATAAACCTGAAGAGAAAGGGCGAAAGACATGGTCATCGCAACCATAGTCCAGGTTCGGGAATCGGTTATGCGAGGGGAAGGTGTTAGCACCCCACGCATCCATCGTACTCGATGGGATCCACGCTTGTTGTCTAAACGGAGGGTGAGTTGTCCTACTATCTATGGCTAAACAAAAGAAAACGGGGATGGGGGTGACTAAGACGGACTCGGTAGGACATATTCGATGCCCTAGGCCTACGTACTCCCTCAGTTCAATGGGAAAGTCAGAGTCGACGTAGTTCAGACGAGAACTGTGGGGGAAGGTTGCTCGCCAAGACAATCACTGTCTTGTGCCTACATATCCTCAATCGGACGAGAAAGAGAGAGAGAGGAATCAGAGCTAATGTAGTTCGTGGGTACGACCACAGATGGATAAGTGTTTTTTACGTGAGCGATGAGCTCTTTTATGAAAATGAAATTTGAAACCCAACAATCCCGAAGGACAAAAATGTTTGAATTTGTTTTTGTGTTTTTTAGACAGAAGTGTTTTCTTTTTAAGTTAATCCATAACTTAAATTGCACCAAAGTCTAGGCCACGGGGACGAATACTTAACGAATCGTCCCAAGACAGGACGCCCGCTAAGCACTCTAGAAAGATGAGAGGAAGCCCCTCATTTCTCATTCCCCACGCTTAAGGCTCGTGCGCAATACACTTTATCTTTATTAAGTGTTTTCAAGAAGTTTTGAGATGAGAAGAGAGAAGACCCAAAGGAAACTCTAAAGGGAAACTAAGAGTTCTAATATTATCATGCCTAGGTGACCTATGGTTAGTGAGGCTTAGGAGGGACAACTACCTAAAACCTAATGCTAATCCTACTCCACGCTTAATCAAAAATTAAGTTGGACTAGGTAGCTCTAAAGGGAGAGAATCCAAGACTTAAACAAGTCTTGAGATTCATGGGAGAAAGAGAGTGAAAAAGAGAAGGATGAGATAAGAAACAAGATAGGGAAGCAAGCACATCATATCAAGTACATCCAACTTACATCAATAAACAAGTCTCAAAGATCATGCAAAACATCTCAAGTAGGCATGCAAAGGTAATCATGAAAGAATGCAAGCATACTTATATGCAATGCACAATTAAGCACCAATGAACTTCATATCAAGATGAAATGAGAAAAATAAGATGAAGATGAAAGCAAGTCAGAATCAAGATCATACCATCATCAACAATTCTCATGTGCAAGAGAAGATCAAAACATGAAACATTATGCACCAAAGAAAGTCCACAAAAGGAAGTCAAAGTACAAGCACTTAAAGCATACCCAAACATGATCCACAAATTGTAAAATTTGGTCATAAGGGACCTCAACTAGGGGTAAACATCATATCAAATACTCATGCAAAGAATCCAGAAGAAATTCAAACAATTAGGCATGGCAAAGCAATTAGGATTAAGAGATGTCAAGAGATGATCATGCATAATTCATTTAAGCACAAATAATCAAACATATATCAAATGACATTCAAAAATTGTGGAATTAAAACCCAAGTGACCTAAGTCATAAGCTAGAAATATTCCAAAAGATCACACAAAAATTCACAAGTTAAGTACCTCAAACAATGCTTCAAAGTTGCATAAGAACAAAGAAGAACAATGCACAAATAGAGGGACTAAAATGCAATATGAAATGAGTTTAAAAATATGATAAAATTTTTTTTAAGGACCTCAAGATGTCTTCTGAAATATACAAAAAGAATGGGATCCAAATCATACACCAATTATGAGAACAAAAATCAACAAGGCAGGGTGTGCACAATTGAGACAATTCCAAAGGAAATTAATCAAACAATTAATTCAGATGCACAAAATAAAATAAAATGGAAAAATAAAATTTAAAATTTTTTTATAAAATCCTAAAGATGATCTATGAATTTTTTTCATAATTTTCTGATGCATTAAACTAATTTAAAAAAAAAAAGAAAAAATGAAACAATTAAATAAAAATAAAAAGAAAATGAAGAAGCCAGGGGGTGCAACAAAGTAAAACCACGCTGGAAAATCAAATGGGCTCGAGGTGGGGGGTGGGAAAAGCAAACAGAGTCCCAATCCAAACCCAACGCAAGTCAACATAAAAATTGTGGAATTCAGTCAACTAAAGGACTTAATCCACACCACCAGATCAATCAAACGTTCCACAATCAGTCAACAAAATCAAGGGTACACATGATGAAAGGCCAGGATCAAGAGTTCATGATAACAAAGGTACACGCGCACCCACCACATCATTTAGAAATTAAAAGCAGAGCACGTGAATATCACATGTTATTTTAATGTGTTGGCAAACCATAAACCATCAGATCAATCTAACGCACCAGATCAAGTCAACAGATCACAAAATCATGCAAGATCAAGGGTCCAGATTTGTGTGTGCACAATAAGAAGCATGGATTATAAACACACAATTAATAAAATAAGTGAAGATTTTAAATGAAGTGGCTAAACATGGACCATCAGATCTGGACCACCAACGGCTATGATTTCATCTTCTTCCCTCTAAACCCTCACCTGCTTGAAAACAAACCAGACGCCGGAGCCCTAGCTCCGGTCGTTTTCTCCGGCGACCTCAACATCAAAATTTCTCAGAAATCACAAACAAGTACACCATTCCACTCAGATTTTAACAAGGATCAAGAATATCACCTTCATTTCAACAAATCATACATGTAGAAACTAAATCGAAGGAAAAAAGTTTGGATCTAAAAACTTCAGATCCACAATACAGCCATGATACACGTCCAAATTTAAATCTAATCACATCAGGATGATCAGCAAAGCATGAGGAACAATATGCACACAAGAAAATCAAGTTCTAGGATCAAGAAAATCACACTACCCTGAAACTTGTAGAGCTCAAAATACACCAAGAAAACCTTCAGAAAGCTGCAGATCTACTCCTTGGAACTTTTGATTGCAAAATAAATGCAATATGAAGCTTGAATCAGGCTGGATCTTGAAGTTTGAAAGTGAGCAACTCAAATTCGTATATGGTGAGATCCTTGCTTAAAGCTTCAAACGATGGTTGATTCTTGTTCTATGGAGTATGTGGATCAAGAATATGGAAAAAGTTCTTCAGAAACCCTTGCGAGGAGTGAGTTTCGAAGAAGGAAAGTTTTGAGTGAAAAATGGAATTCAGAGCAAATGAGAGTGCATCAGGTGTGAATGAACGTGTGAGTCTCCTTATATACACTTGGTTAGAGCTCTGAGCATGATTAGGGTTTGATTAATCCCTTGATTAAGGCGATCCAAAGTGATTTGCAAAAATGCAAGTTGTGATGCACACCCTTGTTCACACGTGTGTGGGTCATGAAATAAGTATGATTCATCTCCATTTTACTTGCTGATCACAATGGAATTGGGTTTGGGCTTTGTAGTGGTCTGATTTGTGAGATTCAATCCATCTTGCAAATTTGCATTTTGTGAAATTCATGAAGTACATGGCACGGATTGGAGTGATTCAAGGGTCAAAAATGGTCCTTAGGATGTGTACTTGGATGTTGCAATATGACTTGAAGCATTAGAGGTCAGTACAAGTCATTTTGAATCAAAATGCAAAAGGTGGAAAAATGGATACATGAGAAAACCCTAAAAAGCTCCTTGCCTTCTTTTGATCATAACTTGAGTTTCACACATGGTATGAAGATAATCTAGTACTTTTTGGAAAGGGGAGAGAGAGATCTTCAACTTTGATGTTTGAGGAAAATTCATTTGAAGCCTCTTTGATGATGAAAAGTCAAGTTGAAGATGGTTTGAAAAGTTGCCAAAAATGGAAGTTTCACATTATAGGTCATTTTCCAAAAATAGTAACTTTTGCACAAACTCTTGACTCTTGATGAATGGTATGAATCTTAGCCTTTGAGGACCATATGAGGGCATAAGACCTTAAAAATCATGAAGAGGGCCTCAAAATTCCATGGTTGACTTTCCTCCTTACAGTTGACTTTTCTTGGTTCACAAGCAACTGATCCACTGAACATCTTCCACAATGAACCACTAACCAAGCCTTCCTCTATGAGTGTTTGGGAGCATATGGAACCCATGAGAGCATGATTGAATCCACAAAGTTTTCTCAAGAAGCTCTTTGAACCCAAGAACCCTAATTTGGTCCCTCTGGTTAGGAGGGGAAGATTCACTTGAAATCCTTTGCCATTCTTGATCTTATGAAGATATGATGACCTCCACAAAACACCTTGAGGCTTGAAATTCCTTGATATGAACCAAGTACCTTGATCCCATGCTAAGAACCAATGCTATGCACAAATGCTAATGCAAAAAATGCAAAGAAACATAAGCCAGTTAGCTTCAAAACAAAAGGGCAAATTTTGGGGTGTTACACTAAGCCCGACCAACGTAGCTCCCCACGAGGACTACTTCTCCTAAGCAAGGCAGAATTGTTATCTTGAACTAGCAATACCTCTTCGTCCCTAGCAGTGGCCGAGTATCAAATCGTGTTCATCTATTAATTTGTATGTCGTGTCAGTTTTGTCAGCATATACACACATACATCATGCATTACTACTTTGCGTTCATATTAATGTTGTATCACTATCACTCTGGTCGGTCTTATCCCCTAGTGATAACACTCCTCTCAATCGAGTTGTCAGTTCTTTCCTTGTCAGGAAATGTTGCATCCGAACTACCTCTCTCCTCCAGTTTATTTCTGGATACAAGTTGGTCCCTTGACCACTTTGATAACTTGAACCTCTGAAAAACCAGAGAACCCTCAGCCAGCATCACTCTTCGCTGTGGAAGATGATATCTTCGCTTTCCCAGATTAAGAAAAATCCCTAGAGAAAGCCTCTCAACTAAAGACTTTCAGCAACACATTGGTCCTTATCTCCAGAATGTCAATGTCAACAAAGTCATCGGCACCTCAAAATTGGGGTACATCGTATGGCATTTCTCTGAGAAGATCTCGAGAAAAGTATGATGTAATATCCCCAAGCGAAGGCAGTCTCTCAAGAGACTCGTTTTCCCCGATAGAGTCGACAAATGGCATCTCCAACAGAGAAGTTTGTACCCCTCTACAATTCAGAGAGATGGGTTCTCCAGTAAGTCTGACATCAAAAGTCTTTCTATCAAATGGCATCTCCCCAGGAAAATTCGGCGAGAAGTTTGAGGAAAACCACTATGAATAGCGTCCCTTGTCAAGAAAGTTTATTGACAAAAGAAACTGAGACCAGTTCCTTGGTAGGAAACCGGGATCGAGGGGAAGTTTATTTCAGAAATTGAGACCAGATCCTTGGTAGGAAACCAGGATCGAGGGGAGGTTTATATCGGAAACTGAGACCAGATTCTTGGTAGGAAACCAGGATCGAGGGGAGGTTTATATCGGAAACTGAGACCAGTTCCTTGGTAGGAAACCAGGATCGAGGGGAAGTTTATTTCAGAAATTGAGACCAGTTCCTTGGTGGGAAACCAGGATCGAGGGGAAGTTTACCTTTTTTAAGCATCATTCTTTAGCAAAAGAGGAATGATGCGCGAACTTCCATTCATAACCACCATCAAAATTTCGGGTATTCCGATATTTAATCCTCTTGCATCTCGAATGCCCGAATACCTTCGCCATTCACACCTTCGGGTCCAAGAAGATTAAATAGGGGCATCTGTCATACCCCAAATTTTGACCACTAATATTTCCCATCATTGTGCAAATCATCATCACAATATGGATGAACCATTAGTCTCCCCAAGGATGGGTGAGCATCCACTACAATCAGACTTAACGTTTCAAGCCCTCTCAGAGCTCTTAGACAAAGGATCAATCAAGAAATGACATGATATTCAACTTGTCTAGCCTCTCAAACATCCAAAAGGGATCAAGAGGACTCCTACTTCA
The DNA here is from genome assembly GCA_022829125.1 of Lathyrus tuberosus. Taxonomy (NCBI): domain Eukaryota; kingdom Viridiplantae; phylum Streptophyta; class Magnoliopsida; order Fabales; family Fabaceae; genus Lathyrus; species Lathyrus tuberosus. The sequence continues at coordinate 8,663,349 of JALAZF010000177.1, read as the reverse complement.
AGGATTAAGCACAAGGCTTCTCCCTTCTAAGTGGATCAAGCCTTAAAATCTCCAGTGTCACCAAATTAGGGTTTGGTCGACCAGGGCCTCCAGATGGAAATTTTCCTCCAGGCATGAGCCAATGCTTCAAAGCATAACCTATGATTCTCCAAGGGATCTCATGAACCCAATCATCAAGTCAATTTAGCCTCAGGGGATGCATTCATAAAAAAATCAGGAATTAGGGTTTCTTGACCTAATTCACCCCTAAGTTGACTTTTGGGACAAAGCATGAGCCAAGACCTCATGAGGGGATTTGAGGGTCTCTAATACATCACATTGATCCATTTGCAACAATGGATTGATCCAAGAAGCTTGAGCAACAAGTTTCAATTTCATCAGAACCACAGTTAGGGTTTCGCAGAAAGAGTCAACTGTATCTTTGACTTTTGACCAGGACATGCTCCCAAACCCTAAGACATGATTCAATACACCCTATAACACCTATGAAATCAATCCATCAAGTTTGATTTAGGTCAAGGACTTTATTTCATAGAGGATCGCACAGTTTGGAATTCATTTGAGAAAAAGTCAACTGTGCACAAAAGTCAAACTTTGACTTTTTGAGATTTTTCACAATTATGGTTCTTTGACCCCAAAATGATGTTAATGTATGATTGGAATCATCATTCATCAAGAAAAATCAAGAAAAGTGAGATAACTTGTAAAAGGGGTAACCATAAAAAACTTAGAAAATTTTCTAAGTTATGGAACAAGTGGCTAGGGTACCAACTTTGGAGGGTCATAACTCCTAAACCACAAGGCCATTTTTCCTATCCAAAGCTGGATTTGTAGCTCTCATTACCCTCTACAAAAGCTTCAACTACCACTCATTCTAATTCCCCATGGATTTTAAATTATGGAATTATCAAAATCAAGAAAAGTGAAAATGTCACTTTTTTCCTACACTTAGTAAAATTTTCACTAAGTCATAATCTTCCTTCACTTTTTTCCAAATGTAGGGGCATTTTTCACTTGGATCCAAAAAGTATCAAAACCAATTATGATCAAACGGTTATTGTATCATATGAGGGCTTTCCAAAATGGCCAAGAACTCCATCAAATTCCACTTGAGCCATGAGATGTGACAATGGCAATATGCCTTGCTGAAAACTGCCAAGGCTAGGCAAAATTTTGTACTTTTGCTCGATTTGGCAAAATCAGATAATTCCAAGCCTTATCATCACTTTGGACACATCTGAGGATCAAATCTAAAGGGAACAAACATTGATCCAAGCCTCCAAAGTCTTTGGAACAAGAAGTAGCATGCCAAACCTAGAAATCCCTAAAAGAGGGACAAGACTCCAATTTTGGATTTGAGCATTTAATGGATGCACCAAGGTGGCATGGACTGACACATTTGCAACTGAATTCAGTCAAGAATGATCCAACAACTAGGGAACCACAACTTTGTGCTCTAACCTCTAGTCAATGGCTTGAGGAGACTTGGATTCCTATTGATCAACATTGGCCAAACCTCTGCTGCAGTTGCCATTCACTATTGATCCCAAAAAAAACTTGATGTACTATAAATAGAGCTCATTTGTGCTCAGTTTCAGTACACCAAAGCCATCAAACAGATGCTTTCCTAAAAATTACTTTCTTTAGGCAAAAATACCTTATTTAGCAAGGTAACTCTAAGTTTTTGAGTTAGAGAGCATTTCTATCATAGCTCATGATCCAAACACATCCAATATGTCATATCTAAGCTGTCCAAACTCACATAAGTGACCTGTAATCCTTAAATCTCAAAGTCACATCTCAAAACCTCAAAATAGGCTTTTTTGCATTTTTCAAGCCATGTCTTGATTCAGTCACTTTCCAAACCAGATAAAGCCTCAAACACACTCCAAATATCATCCTTGAACTGTCCCAAATGGCTCCCAACATCTGGAACACCATTTGAGAGAGTTGTTATTTTGGCCATTTTAACCCCTTTTGCAAGAAAGGGTCAGTTTCTGTTTTTGCAGGTTCCAACTGATTCCAATCATCCTAAAAGCTTCTAAGGGATCATTTGAGAGTGTCCAAAGCATCAAACCATTTCTGGAACAAGAAACTTGGCAGATTGCACAAAAAACTCCAAAAGCTCAAAAAGAGGTAAGGATCACAACTTGAACTCTTTGAAATATGCATTGCTTTGAGGTCCACTAATCATGCACATCTTGTACATGTTATATGTGTTGTGTTTGCACCAAATTGTCATGCAATCCTTGCCTGTATCATGAGATAGCAAAGAAAATGCAATTAGAGGCCTATTTCAAAACCACTATCGGGTTTTAAAATAGGGACATGATCTGAAAAAAACACCACCACCATTGGATTCCTTGTGAAATTATAGGCAGGATATACCTTAATTTTGTCTCAATCCATGGAGAAATGAGAAAGTTATGGCCTTCACGTTTCTGAGCCAAAACTTGCCTTGCCTTGCTTTGGCCAGGCATAGGACACAAGGCAAGCCTTGTGTATTTGTTGGTTTGTTTCAATCAACGGATGTATCACCACCCCAGTGGTAAGGTGCGTGCCCTATAAACTTGAGGTCATGGGTTCAAACCCCACCCAGACCATTTTGTGTTTTCTCACATTTTGCTATTTTTTCCAATATTTTCATGTTTTATTAATTAATTGGAAAATTAATAACTCCCTCAATTTTAATTATTTTTTATTGGTTCTTTTTGCAAAAAAACACAAAAATGTTGAAATATTTTATTCCCCAAAAAAATTAGATTTATATTATTTATTTAATATAATTAGTATTTTTGTGAATAAATGTCTTTTATTTGTTTTTAAACCTTTTAAAAATAAATATCCATTTTGGAAAATCAAAACCAAGTAGGTTTTAATTCATCTTGTGATGAAAGCCTCATTCTTCAAACCTAAAACCAAAATCACAAGTTGTTTATTCAAACTTATTTGGAATTTTTATCATTTGTATTAATTTTCTTTGAGTAATTATATTAAAAAATGATGAAATTAGGGTTTTATTGATTTTCACCCTAACAAACTTTTCCGAACACTCATGGGCCTCTAATAGAGTGTAAGACCTAATCCTTTGTAAATACAAACCTATTTTGGGCCTCAAATGTTGTATAAGTCCCGTTGTATTTCAAAAGTTCGGCGCGATCATCGGCCATTTAAAACAAACCATCTGGGCCTCTCCTCGAGCTATAAGACCCATTCAAAATCATTTTGGGCCTCTAATAGAGTGTAAGACCCAATCCCCATTTGAAACCAAAAATTTTTGGGCCTCAGTCATTGTATAAGACCCACGGCGTTTTCAAAACCTCGGCGTGATCGTCGCCCTTTTCAAAATAAACCCTGGGCTTCTCCTTGAGCTATAAGACCCATCTTTGTTCACTTTCAATCAATTTGGGCCTCTTAAGACCCATCCCCTTGTAAAAAAAACCTTTCTTGTGCCTCAGTCACTTGTATAAGTCCCTGTACAAAACGACAGTGCGATCACTAATAAAACCCTGGGCCTCTCCTTGAGCTGTAAGCCCCAATTTTCCTTTCAAAAGCACTTTCTCCTTTGATTTTGTAACATACTGTTATTTTCAATTTCTTTGTTGAACAACTAACAATATAGTATAGAAGCTCTACAACCGAGTAAGTGTTTACCCGCTTTTATTTACCGCTTTCATATGTTTATAACAGTATTGTGGGGTTGTTTCACTATAAGTCTTCTTTCATAAACTCATATCGACTGTGTAATTCTAGTATAGATATTTAGAGTTTCCCCGGCAACTATGTCTAGAACTAGACAAAACCTCGTCTCCGTACCTCCGACGTTCTCCCGGATATTTCAACATAACCTAAACCATGAGAATTTTCTTTTACAACAATTTTAGATAACTAGATCTAAGAAATCTCCCCCTTGAACAGTTCATATACAGAAGGCCAATGTTCCAAGTGAAACCCATTCTGGAACTGCTCATCAGCCTCCTCTTGGGATTAGTGCAAAGACCCACAGGCTTCCTAAAAGCATCCCCGCCTCCTCTTGGACGTTGTACAAGGACCCGTCGGCTTCTTAGAAGTTTTCACAGCCTCCTCTTAGGCTTCGTATAATGATTCTTCCTCCTGGAAGATAGCCTCCTCTTGGGCTTCGTACAAATTATCCTGATGACCTCTTAAAGGTATAGGAACAGAAATTAGTCATCTTAATAGAACAGTCTTTCAAAGAGTCTAGATCTTCCTACGGTAAACATACTGTCTCTTGATCTCTCTTAAGCATAGTACAAAAGATAAAACTCTATACTTGGACAGTCTAATCTCCTTGAGTCTCGAAGACATTCTCAAGTTACTTTCAAAAATAGGAAAAAGCACCCGTAGACTTGGGAAGTCTCAATACCCTTCGGATTCCCCATTTCCTTAAAAAACAGGAAATAATCCCGGTCCTCAGATCAAATCCATGAGTACAACATTACCCATATAAGAACTGATTTTCTCTTTTTACCAGCATACTGGACCTGACACTCAACTGAAACAGTAACCCTAGCCTTCTCTTGGGCTTTGTACAATGATTCTCCCCAGTAGAGTTAACCTTTGCAGCCTTCATCTCGGGCTTTGTTCGAGATACAAAACACTCTCTTGTTGAGTATAAAAGACTCTCTTGTTGAGTCAAACATTTTGCAGCCTCCATCTCGGGCTTCGTACGAGATACAAAATCACTCTCTTGTTGTGTATAAAATACTCTCTTGTTGAGTCAAACATTTTTATCCTTCATCTCAGGCATCGTACGAGATACAAAAACACTCTCTTGTTGAGTATAAAAGACTCTCTTGTTGAGTCAATCCTCTTTTAGCCTTCATCTTGGGCTTTGTACGAGATACAAAACACTCTCTTATTGAGTATAAAAAGACTCTCTTGTTGAGTCGATCACCTTTAGCCTCCATCTCAGGCTTCGTACGAGATACAAATCACTCTCTTGGTGAGTATAAAAGACTCTCTTGTTGAGTCAAACCCTTTTAGCCTCCGTCTTGGGCTTCGTACAAGACACATATAAAAACACTCTCTTGTTGAGTCAACCCTTTTAGCCTCTATCTCAGGCTTCGTACGAGATACAAAAGCATCCTCTTGTTGGGTCAATAGCCTCCTCTTAGGCTTTGTATAAAGAAATCCCTGTTTGATTCAATCAACCTTTTAGCATCAAATCATGCTTTGGTCACAACATACAAAAATCAACAACTCCTTTTCCCTCGTCTAATTATTGTAAGCGGAAAGCCTCTGGATTATTTACATCCACGCCACTGTCCCTCTTTTAGCATGAGAAATTCCTAAGGAAAGATATTGTTGCTCTTAACTGAGTTAAAGTCTTCTCCTTCAGGTTGAAAATCCCCTATAGAGGAAATTATGGCATTGTTGGATTCGCATATCCCAGTTAAAGTAATTCTCCTTGATAATCAGTCACCCAACAATTGTGACAAACAGACCCCTTTAGAGATGACAAATTTTCTCTAAAGTCAACACCCTTTTAGCCTCACATCTTGGGCTTCGAACAAGATACAAATAGACCCTTCAGCTTCACATCTTGGGCTTTGAACAAGATACAAACTACCTTTAGATTCATGTCTTGGGCTTTGAACAAGACACCAAAACACCATTTCCTCCCATAGAACAGGAGGAACTATGATCGCTCTGATTTCCCTATCCCGGGAATACGTAGGCATAAGATTGAAAAAGAATCTTAGCGAGCACACTAATCAAAAACCCCAAAGTCCCCTACCTCCATCCAATCTGGCGCAGGATCCCAACAAATTCCCCATGAATAGTCCCGGTATTTCGTTCTAAACAATATAAGCAGAGAGAGGCCCACGAACTAAAACCGCATCTGTAAACCAACAGTTTTGATTGTTTAACCTCAGTTTGCAAGCAGGGTTAGTTGGAGACATCTATTTCCATTCCTTTATCAGCTTCAATAGGATAAAAATTGAGTCGACCTGTAGTACTCAAGAGCGACGGTGCTTAAGAACCATGTCCAAAATCGCTCACTACACCACTTACAGCAGTTATCTGGGATTAGCGTTTATTTTGAATGTCTGTTTTGATATATGATAAATAGAGAAATGACTTCCTGCGGAGAGTTTTTGATTTTCTCTAAATTGATTTTGATTTTTTGTGTGCCTTGATCAAAGCCCAAGGTTGAAGCTAAGAGATTGATTGACTCCACTGGGGAAGTCCTTATACAAAGCCTAAGAGGAGGTTAGAAAGACTGACTCAACATAAGAGTGTTTATATATGTCTTGTACAAAGCCCAATATTGAGGCTAAAAGAGACTGACTCTTTGGGGATATCATTATACAAAGCCTAAGAGGAGGGTAAAAGGAATTTTGAGTCCGCCGGGGAGGGTTTGTCTGTGTCTTGTATAAAGCCCAAGATTGAGGCTGAAAAAAAGACTGACTCTGTGGGAAAGAAATCTTTATCTATCTTGTACAAAGCCCAAGATTGAGGCTAAACTGAGACTTTACTGACTCAGCTGAGGATATTTTAGGTGTCTTGTACAAAGCCTAAGATTGAGGCTAAAATGAGTTTAACTCTGCGGGAGAGTATTATTTGTGTTGTACAAAGCCCAAGATTGAGGCTGAAAAGAGAATTGACTTTGCTTAGGAAATTTGTATGGTGTCTTGTATAAAGCCCAAGGTTGAGGCTGAACAGGCTGGAAAAATCATTATACACAGCCTGAGAGGAGGCTAACTTCTGCTAGGGGCAAAGCCTAAGAGGAGGCTGAAAAAGATTGACTCAACAAAAGAATTTTTTTATCTGTCTTGTACAAAGCCTAAGATTGAGGCTAAAAAAGAGTTGACTCAACAAGAGAGTATTGAAAGGTTATTGACTCAACAAGAGAGTCTAAAAGGGTGATCGACTCAACAAGAGAGTCTGAAAGGTGATTGACTCAACAAGAGTGTCTAAAAGGGTTAACTTTGCTAAGGTAGAATCATTGTACAAAGCCCAAGAGGAGGCTTACTTCTGCTGAGGATTATTAAGATCTTGGGGAAGGTCCAAATGAAGAATCAACTCTTGCAGAGGGTTACAGAAGAGTTGAGATATCAGAGACCTTGAGGTTCTGATTTGGGATAGTGTTATAATGATGATAAACTGACCCCGACTGGGGAATTTTAGGAGAGAGGCTGGGTTTTAGAACCCAGGGATTTTAACTCTGCTAGAGATTGATCCAAAATGACCAGGGTTTCTCCTATGTTTGTAAGGTACTTGAGAATGTCTTTGAGATCCGAGAGGGGATTAGACTGTCCAAGTCTACTGGTATGGAAGAGTTTATGATGCCCAAGAGGAGGCAGGTGTTTTAAGGGATGATAATCAGCCCTAAATTGGTCTAAGATTTGTCACTGGAAAGACTGCTATAGCAAAGGATGACTAAGTTCTGTCTTATACCTTTAAGAGGTCTTCAGGGTCCTTGTATTAAGCCCAAGAGAAGGCATGAGAACTTCTAAGAAGCCGGAGGGTCCTTGTACAAAGCCCAAGAGGAGGCGGGGATGCTTTTAGGAAGCCCGTGGGTCTAAACTTAAGAAGAGTTCAAGAAAAGTTTCACCGAGAATATTATTTTCTTTAGTGAACAGTTCTAGGGTTTGAAGAAATTCAAGAGAGGTTTCACCGAGAATTAATCCTCTCTGGGGGAAATGAATTTCTTTGACAATTTCTAATAGTGATAGTCTGAGAAAAGTTTCACTGAGAATAATGCCTTTCTCTTTGTTCCATATTGTTTAAGCCCAAGAGAAGGCAAGACTGTATCTGGAAATCCTATGGGGATCTAGTTTTGACTGTATTAAAGAGTGAACAACTGGCTTTACCTAGTTCTAGACCTAGTTACCGGGGAAAACTCTAAGCAAATATACTAGTATATATACAGGTGATATATGACAAGTATTTAAAAGGATATGAAAGAAGGACTTACAGGTGAGCAAGCTTCCCACAATACTGTTATATATATAAAAGCATGTAAATTAAAGCTGGTAAAATCTTACAGGTGAGCAAGCTTCCATGTTGTTCAAACAAATATATACATGTATATGTGCAAGTACGTAAAAGAAAGATAATAAAAACTTACAGGCGAGCAAGCTTCCATAGCTATATTGTCAGTTGTTCAAGAAATTAAAGAAAGTTTTGATAACAACTGTATATTTGAACCTAAATCAAAAGAGAAGTTATTTTTGAAAATATTGTTGGGGCTTATACTCAAGGAGGGGCCCAGATGAAAAACAGTAATCTTACTGTTGTTTTATAAACTGTACTGGGACTTATACAATGACTGAGGCCCAAAGAGGTTTTCTGTACAAAGGGATGGGTCTTACAACTCAAGGAGAGGCCCAATGATTTGAAAAAAAAAGAAAAGAAATGGGACTTACAACTCAAGGGCAGACCCAGTTGAATTTGTTTTGAAATGGCGATCACGCCGAGATTTTCTAAAACTCAGGGGGACTTATACAATGACTGAGGCCCAAAATAATATATGTACAAACAGGGTTGGGTCTTACACTCTATTATAGGCCCAAAATTTATTTTTGTACCAGAGATGGGGCTTACAACTAAAGGAGAGGCCCATGGAAAAACAGTGATCGCACCGTTGTTTTGAAAATTGTATCGAGACTTATACAACGACTGAGGCCCAAATTATTTTATCTATAAAAGAGAGTTGGGTCTTACACTCTATTAGAGGTGTTAGGTGCTAAAAAGTGTTAATATTTAGTTTAGTTTTTAGCACCTTTTTTGTGCTCTTTATTTGTTAATCCAAGCCTTTTCCCATTGTTTCCGGTTAATAACCGTTTTCTAGTTAATTGCATTAATTGACTTATCTAATTAACTTTTGTGTTTTTATTATAGATTTTTGCATGGAAGTGTAAAGATTGGAGCAAGGAAGGCCCCACAAAAGCAGTTTTAGAAAATAAGGATTTTTGGAGCATGCTTGAAGTGCGCTCAGCGCGCTCCTAGCGCGATGGTAGAAGTAGTTACAGAAAGTTACACGCTCAGCGGGGTCCTTAGCGCGCTCTTTAGGTGGTTTATTGTAAAGTGCAGCGCGCTTAGCGCGGTGCTACGCGCTTAGCAAGCTCTGCGATGCTCAGCCCCCTTATAATTAAACTCTTCTGTATTTTTCATACTCTCTCTTGATACAGTTTAGAACAAAACACCTTGTGAACACTGTAGCATCCATTTTGGAAGATTGGAAGCATCATTCGTCGAGAGATCGTCATTGATGCTTGATATTCTTCTTCATCTTCTTGATTGTTTAGCTTCCATGATAATGGAGAGCTAATTTCCCTTTTGTGTCAAGGTTAGATGGTAGATAAACCTTTCTTTTGTATGTATAGGTATTGATTATAGCTTATGAACTCTTGGATGATGAATGTATGATGAAAAACTTTATTTATATGGTTTATTCTTTGTGTTGGTTCATGATTGAGAAATGTGTTCTTACACTTTACCTAAGTTTTTCATCCATCAATGTGCATTGGCTAGAGATAGTAATGTGTGTTAATATAAATATTGAACTTAAATGTTGTCATTTTGATAGTTTGAGTGAGAGATCATCAAAGGATCAAAATGGTAAAACTCACAATATGTGTTAGAAATAAACATATTGGGAGGATATGTGATTACATTTACCGTCTAAATGAGTTCATTCGCTTTGTCGATTCTATCCGTGCAAAATGGTTTGTCGAACCCTAATCTTGACATGCTTCTTATAAATCGTTAAAACCAATCTTTTTACCGCTTATACTAAACTTTGAATGGAAACTTTCCTATTTAAAAACAACCAAAACCCCTTGTTACTTTGAAGTTTAAAACGTATTCGACTGTAGAACGGTTGCGATATCACCGAACAATCTTTGTGGATCGATAACAAAACCCTTTGTATTTCAACAAATTGGCGCCGTTACCGGGGATTGTTAATTGATATTGCAAGCATTGCAATAGTTGTGAAGTTTTAGACTTGTTAAAAAATTTTCTTGTGCTTGTTGATTTGTTTTGTTTAGTGTGCAGACTTTGTTTATGTGAGGGCAACTACCGACAGACCAACTTCTATTCGATCCCGAGATTGAAAGAACCGCTCGTAGATTCAATAGCAGAACTAGACGGAGGAGGAAACTAGCTAGACAAAGGCAAGAACAAGGAGAAAGTTTGATTTCTACACCACCACCAATTCCACAGTTCACGCCAATCATGGATCCACCACCACCACCCGCTTCCACGCCATGTGTAAATAGCCCACATCACACTGCTCAGTTTGCTAACAACAATCAAGGAAGGCAAGCTGAGATGAAAACTGGAACATTGAACTTGTTGTATGGAAGTCCGTTCACGGGAATGTATCATGAAGACCCTTTGGCTTTTCTCACCAAATTTTATGAGATAGCGTTAGCGACCAGAGTCGATCAAGCGCAAGAGTTACCTATTTTCAAGAGACTATTTCCTCATGCTTTTCTTGGCAAGGCTAAGGATTGGTATCTTGATCAAACTCCCGCTGTGATGACTGATTGGAACGTTTTGGAGGAAAAATTTATAGAACGGTTCTTTTCTCACAACCGTTTTATGGAGTCAAAAATTGCAATTTCTGTGTTCTCTTAGGGCACTAGTGAATCTCTGAATGAAGCATGGGAACAATTCAAATCCATGCTTCGCAAATGCAAAGGCCACGGGTGTGACGAGTTAAAACCAATTCACATCCTCAAGAATGGTCTCCAACCAAATTGTAAGACATTATTGGATGGCACTTCTGGTGGATCTTTGTTATCAAAGAGTGCCGAAGAAGCTACGGATATCATCAATAGAATGGCTCTCAATGATCATCAAAGTCAAAGCCGTAACAACTCGTAAAAGAAACCCGGGGTACTTGAATTAGGAACTAATGATGCAATCCTTGCACAAAACAAGCTCATATCTCAACAAGTGGAACTTTTGACTCAACAAATTAAAGAATTGAAGGAACCTAGCAAGAGTAAACAAGTTGCTTGTTGTGAACTTTGCAAAGGAGAGCATGACACCGAATTTTGTCCTCCTCCGGGATTTGAAGAAGTGAACTACATGAATAATCAACGAGACTATCAAGGAAGACAACAACAACAACAACCTTATCAACAACAACAACACAATCCTCAACAACATTACCAAGGCAATCAAGGATATCCACCGAGGGAGAATTATCAACATAATCAAGGTTATGGTGGCGGTTCTTCAAACTGGAAAAATCCTTATCAACCTCCACCACCTCCGGTTGCTAGCTCTAAGTTGGAAGACACTTTGACTCAATTCATGCAAATGTCTATGGCCAATCAAAAGAGTAGTGATGCGGCGATAAAGAATCTAGAAAATCAAGTAGGGCAACTTGCCAAGCAACTTGCCGAGCAACAATTGGGTCCTTCATTCTCCGCAAATACTCAAGTGAATCCTAAAGAGCATTGCAAGACAATCGTTACAAGAAGTGGGAAGGAGTTGGTAAAAGAAAATGAGAAAAAGGTGTAGGAAGAAAAAATTGATGGTATTGTGGAGGAGGATAGTGATGAGGAAGCAGTTGAAAATAAAAGTGAAAATGAAGGTGTAGTTGAAAAGAAAGATGATGAAATAGTTGAAGTTGAAAATAAGAGTGGTGAGGAGTTGAAGAAAAAGGAGAGACTTAGGAGAGTGAAGAAGGGAAAGGAAGTAGTGAGCACTATTCTGATCCAACATTTACCATACCCTCATGCTCCTTCAAAGAAAGAAAATGAACGATATTACGATCGTGTCATGGATATTTTTAAATAGTTGCAAATTAACATTCCTTTTGCCGAAGCTTTGGAGCAAATGCAAAAATATGCTAAGTTTATGAAAGACATTCTCACAAAGAAGCGGAGGTATTCGGAACCGGAAACTATTATTCTTGACGCAAGTTGTAGTGCCATCATCCAAAGAACTCTTCCGAAAAAAGAAGTTGACCCGGGGCGTGTTACTTTGCCGGTAACAATTGGTGACGTCTATGTTGGGAAAGGCCTAATCGATTTGGGCTCAAGCATTAATCTAATTCCTTTGTCCATTGTAAAGAGGCTTGGGAACATTGAGATGAAAGCCATTCGGATGACGTTACAATTAGCCGACAAGTCCACAACTCATCCTCATGGGTTAGCTCAAGTTGTCTTGGTAAAAGTTGACAAGTTTTTCTTTCCGGTTGATTTCGTTGTTATCGATATGGAGGAAGATGAGGATGTGCCTTTAATTCTTGGGCGACCTTTCATGAAAACCACACGAATGATGATTGATGTGGATGATGGTTTATTGAAAGTGAGGGTTCAAAACGAAGAAGTTTGCTTTGATCTTTTTGAAGCAATGAAACATTCTCGAGACAACCATGATAGTTTTCGTATCGATGCAATTGAAGAAGCAACTTTAGAGGTTTCAAGGCATGTTCATATATTATCTCCTTTGGAAATGGCTCTCGATGAATCTTTTGAGGTGTTTTCCGATGAAGAAGAAAGAGCTCTTGAAGAATGTTTAAAAGAGCTTGAATCCCTCAAAGAGTTGCAACTGTGGGAAGTAGAAACGGAAGAGTTAAAGAAGGATGTGAAAGATGAGAAGTCACCACTTGAATTGAAGGTCTTGCCTTCGAATTTAAAATATGCATTTTTTGATGACGGTGGTAACAAGCCGGTTATCATTAGCAACATTTTGTCCAAAAATGAGGAAGACCGTTTAATCCAAGTTTTGAAGAAATATCAAGATGCAATAGGTTGAGTTCTTTCCGATCTTAAGGGAATTAGTCCATCTTATTGTATGCAAAAGATTCTTATGGAAGAAGATTTCAAGGCGGTTGCTCAACCACAACGCCGCTTCAACCCAACTATGAAAGAGGTGGTTAGGAAAGAAGTTGTGAAGCTTTTAGATGCGGGAATGATCTACCCGATCTCTGATAGTCCATGGGTAAGCCCCGTGCACGTTGTTCCTAAAAAGGGTGGCATGACCGTTATCCGAAATGATAAGAATGAGTTAATCCCAACAAAGATTGTGACGGGGTGGAGAATGTGCATTGATTATAGAAGGTTGAACACCGCAACTAGAAAATACCATTTTCCACTTCCATTCATGGACCAAATGCTCGAGAGGTTATCCGGGCAACAATTCTATTGTTTCTTGGACAGATATTAAGGGTATAATCAAATTGCGGTTGACCCGGCGGATCATGAGAAGACGGCTTTTACTTGTCCATTTGGCATTTTTGCGTATCGAAAGATGCCTTTTGGGTTATGTAATGTGCCGGCAACTTTCCAAAGGTGTGTTCAAGCTATCTTCTCCGACCTCATAGAAAATACAATGGAGGTGTTTATGGATGATTTTTCCGTATTTGGAGCATCTTTCGACTTGTGTTTGAAAAATTTGGAAACTGGCCTTGAGAGGTGTGTTAAGACTAACTTGGTGTTGAATTGGGAGAAGTGTAACTTTATGGTGACGAAGGGAATTGTGCTCGGCCACAAAGTTTCTTCCAAAGGCCTTGAAGTAGATCAAACGAAGATTGAAGTAATCGAAAAGTTACCTCCTCCTACCAACGTCAAAGGAATTAGAAGCTTCTTGGGGCATGCGGGATTCTATAGGCGTTTCATCAAAGATTTTGCAAAGGTAGCAAGGCCATTGAGCAACTTGCTCAACAAAGATCAGGTATTTCTCTTTGATGATGAATGTCTTATTGCTTTCCAAATTTTGACTGAAAAACTAATTACCGCTCCAATAATCATCACACCAAATTAGACTTTAAATTTTGAACTAATGTGCGATGCGAGTGATTATGCTGTTGGAGCGGTGTTAGGTCAAAGGAAGGACGAAACTTTTCATGCTATACATTACGCAAGCAAGGTATTAAATGAGGCGCAAGTAAATTACGCCACAACCGAAAAAGAATTGCTTGCGATTGTATACGCACTTGAGAAGTTTCGTTCTTACCTAATAGGGTCAAAAGTGGTTGTCTACACGGATCATTCGACTATAAAATATCTGCTCACTAAGCCGAATTCGAAGCAAAGGCTCATCTGTTCGATCATTTTGCTTCAAGAATTTGATTTGGAAATAAAGGATAAAAAGGGTTCAGAGAATTTAGTGGCGGATCATTTGTCCCGTTTGATCAACGTGGAGGTAACCAAAGCTGAAAAGGAAATTCGAGAGGAATTTCCCGATGAAAAACTGTTTAAAGTCCAAGTTAGGCCTTGGTTTGCAGATTTTACTAACCACAAAGCAACGGGTTGGGTGCCCCAAGACCTAACTTGGAACCAAAAAAGGAAGTTCCTGTCAGATGTGAATTACTATGTGTGGGATGACCCGTATTTGTTCAAATTAGGAGGTGACAACCTTTTGAGAAGGTGTGTCACGAGTGAAGAAGCCCAAAGTATTCTTTGGCATTGTCACAACTCGCCTTATGGCGGCCATTTCAATGGTTCGAGGACGGCCACGAAAGTCTTGCAATCAGGCTTTTATTGGCCTACTCTCTTTAAAGACGATAATCTTCATGCGCAAAGTTGTGACACTTGCCAAAGAAGTGGGGGAAATGGAAAAAGAGATGAAATGCCCCTTCAAAATATACAAGAAGTTGAAATTTTCGATTGTTGGGGCATTGATTTGTTTGGTCCATTTCCTCCCTCTTTTGGAAATGAGTACATGTTAGTGGCAGTTGACTATGTGTCGAAGTGGGTTGAAGCGATTGCTTCACCTAAGGCTGATGGCAAGACGGTGATCAATTTTCTAAAGAAAAACATTTTTTCCCATTTTGGCACGCCTCGGGTTCTCATTAGTGATGGCGGGTCACACTTTTGCAATACATCTCTTGAAAATGTTTTAAAACATTACGGTGTATCGCATAAAGTGGCGACCCCTTACCACCCACAGTCGAACGGGCAGGCCGAGGTGTCGAACCGTGAAATAAAAAGGATTTTAGAAAAAACTGTGTCAAGTTCGCGAAAAGATTGGTCGCAGAAATTAGACGAGGCTTTGTGGGCATATCGGCCCGCTTACAAAGCTCCAATTGGCTTAACTCCATTTCAAATGGTTTATGGTAAAACATGCCATTTACCGGTTGAAATGGAGCACAAAGCACTGTGGGCCTTTAAGCTGCTAAATTTTGATACAAACTTGGCCGGAGAGAAGAGAAAATTACAAATTCAGGAATTGGAGGAAATGCGGAATGCAGCCTATCATTCCAATTGGTTGTATAAAGAAAAGGTAAAGAATTATCACGATAAGAATATCCGGCAAAAGGACTTCCAGGTTGGCCATTTGGTACTGTTGTTTAATTCCCAGTTAAAACTTTTTCTGGGAAAATTAAAATCAAAATGGTCAGGACCATTTCGTGTGAAAGAGGCGAAAAGTTATGGAGCGATTGTGATCGAAGATTTAGAGAAAAAAGACAGTTGGACCGTAAATGGTCAACGCTTGAAAATCTACCTTGGTGGTAACTTTGATCGCAACAATTGTTCTGTTCTCCTCGATGTTCTTAATTGAGCATCTTGGCCCGTCGAGCTTATCCGACGTTAAACAAGCGCTCGTTGGGAGGCACCCCAATTTTGTAAGTTTTTATCGTTTTTACTAGTGAATTTGCTGTTTAAACATGTTTTTGAAAAATTGATGCTGTATGCTATTTAGGGTGATGTTTTGAACTTGTGGATGTTGAATTTTTGCTGCTGGGAGGGTTTTTTGTGTTGCAGAGCGCGCTTAGCGCGGTTTTGAAAAAAATGACCCCTTACTTCCAGTAGAAAGCGCGCTTAGCGCGCAACATGTCCCGCTTATTGCGGTGTACGAAATTTTGAAAAAAAAATATAGTGTTTCTGGGCCCACTAAGCTGTACCCGGCCCAGATTGAGTTTTATGTTGTTAGGGTTCTGAGGTTTTGCCTCATTTCACCCTTTTTCACTCAAAACTTCCTTAGCTTCTCTTATCTTCCATTTTCAAAATTTCTTGTGAGCTTCTTGGGTTTTTCTGTGCCCTAACTCCATTTTCATCATATTCTTGCTCATCTTCATCTTCTTCAACAGTAAGTTCATGCTTTTATTTTATTTTTATTTTCTCATTTTGAAAACCCATTTTGGGTTGGTTGTTGCATGTCAAATTTTCATGATTATACTTCATCTATGCCTTCTTTAGTTGTCAATTTACTGTTTTTGGTGCTTAAACTGATATGAATGCATGTGGTTAGGAGTTTCAATTTTAGAATTTAGGGATTGTAATTTTAGAAGTTAGGTTTTGTGAATAATTTAGTTTGTTTTGATTTTGTGGATTCGTACTGTACATCTCTCTGTGAATATAGCTGTGTTTATGAAGTAGAATTTCCTTTAGAACCTTCTGTTGCAGAGGGGAGTTTTTTTGCATTTCGCAGAGCCCGCTCAGCGCGCTCCTGCGCGCTTAGCGTGGTCTGGGATTTACAGAAAAATTCCCCTTTTCTGATTTATGTTCTGCTTTCCTTTAATTATTCTATGTAATTGTTTAAGGATTTAGGAATTTTTGTATGCTGTTTTCACTAACCTTTGGGGTTGTTTGGTGTATGTTTTGTTTGTTCTTATTTTCAGATGTCAGGGCGCAAAAAGAAATGACTGGCTGGTTCTACATCAAACCCTAACAGACGTGCTCCGTCTGGCCCTTTCGATAGAACTCATTTTATTGGTTTAGAGCAACAACAACGTTATGTGCAGCTTGAAAGAAGATCCATTTGGCTAGACAGAATTATTTTACTTGATTCAGAGGGACCCCACAGGCACATTGCTTATCTTGTCTAGGGTGCAGGTGGGGATGCACTTTCTTCACCCTACCCTGAGTATCACATTGACATCGTGAGGGAGTTATTTGCAAATGCGTTGCCCTCCAGTGGTGAGCCGTTCAATTTCAGGACTTGGGTTCGGGGTAAGAATATCGATTTCTCACGGGATGCTATAAATACCTACCTTGGCAACCCACTCGAGCTGGGAGAGGGTGAGCTATGTGCTTATGGGAACATGTTGGCTCGGCGTAATTGGAATGCCGACCAACTTAGAGATGCCTTATGTGTGCGCAGAGGAACATACATAGTAAACGCTAGTGGAGCGCCCCTAAAGTTCGCACGAGGTGTGTTGGATACTGCCGCTCAACATGTTATGTCTGTGGTTTTACACAACCTTAAACCGTGGAGTCACACCTCTTTAATTCCCTTGGAGATAGCTTCTCTGATTGCTCATTTACTTAGCAGCCAGAAGACCGTGGATTTCGCTCAGATTATTGCCACTGAGATGAAGAAAATTGTTGTGAGTGGTACACCTTATGGTGATCGAGTAGCTTGTGCCCTTACTTATCCAGGGCTTATTATGGCATTATGCCATAGGGCGCAAGTTACTCTCCCGACCCATGGGTGTGTTAAGCTTGCTGTTTTGGATGATGGTTATGACACTCGTCATTGCATGGGGGTGCTTGATTTGGAGGACGCTGCCCCAGTAGCTGCTGCTGCCCCTGCTGGCAGCGGCCGCGGGCTCGGGCACACTTATGATCCAAGTGTTGAGGCCAATTGGGACATACACGAGGCTCATCAGAGGGCTCTCTTATTTATGCATGATTCTATGATGCAGTTGCAGTTGCAGATTCGGGAACCATATGTGGATCACCAGTTGAGGTCTCACGAAGACCTCATGGCATATGCTCGTTGGCCTGAGGGCAGGCCTGGTTTTTCGGAAGGGGCAGGTGGTAATGATGATGCAGGTGACGGTGATGCTGACGATGATGATGATGGCGAGGGCGTTGGGGCATCGAGTTCTAGTTCTTACTGATGTTGGGTTTGATGTATCTTTTGTTTTTTGTTTATGTTGCTATGATTAGTATGTTTGTAGCATTATCGACTTGTGTTTAGGATTGTTGAATTTTCCATCCGGGCGGATGTGATTTTGGATAATTATTACAAAATTTTTGGTTATGAATGAATTTTCCATCCGGGCGGATGATGTTTTATGTTTATCATTTTTGGTACAAAAATTTTGGTTGTTTGTTCTCTATTTTCAAGGTAATTGATGGATGAAGCAAGTTTGTTTCTTTGTACTAAAGTGATGTGCTTCACTACATTGATGGTGATGATAAATTTCTGAATTGATGCACAATAAGGTACTCTGTTTTGTGCTTTGTAGAATGTTAATATGTACATGAACTTTTTGCTTTACATAATTTTCATGTTTTTCTTCATTTTGCATATTTGTTCACATTGGAATCAATTAGGACATAACCACAAATGTGAGTTCCCTCCATTGTTTACAAATTATTGAGGGATTTAAGTGATTTTTTATTACTCAAATTTTTTATGTTTAATCTTACTTTTTGTTTTGAAATTTTGGAAACTTGGAAATGATCAAGGTAATTTTTGAGTACTATGAGTAGAACCACATTTCCATAAATCACTTCAAGTCACCTTGTGAGTGTGTGATCTTTAGAAACCTCTCTTGAGCCTAAAATGAAAAATTTTGTATCATTGAAGCTTTAACCCGAACTTTAACCGCTTAGAAGAGCATTTTGATTTAAGTTGTAGTATTGTTGAAGTTGGGGAGATTGGTTCATTGTGAAAAGAGAAGAAGGAATTGTGGGCAATGCATTCTCAAATGAAATCAAAATTAGATTGAAAAAGAAAAGAAAAAAAAGAAATAGATTGAAAAATCAAAAGAAAAAGAGATAGAATGCATTGTGAGAATAAATTAAAAGTTTGAGCAAGACTGGTTGTTTGGAAAAGAAAATGCTCTTCATGAATGTTACCCTTTATTGTTCAATGGTCGTGTACATATGACCCTTGTTTCTTAACCCCGACCAAGTTACAACCTATAAAAGTCCTTTTGTGATCTTTGTTTCCATTGTTTTCATTAAATTGTGAGATGATTGCATAAATTATTTTGAATGTGGCACAATTGCTTGTGAGTGTGTTTTGTCCCTTGTATATATTGAGCTTGGCTCATTGGAATAAATTAGGTGATTCCATTTTGAACATTTGTTTGCTTATGATGAGTGCTTGTTATTTATGTTTAGAAGTTAGTTCATATTCATATTTTTATTCTGGCAGAGCTAAGCATTACTTGCAGGCGTATCAATTCGGTTTGAACCATTGATATTTGTTTGTGTTTGCTTATTGGGTATTCCACTTGCTTCTATCCTATTTTACCTTTGTTTGAGGACAAACAAAGAAACAAGTTGGGGAGAGTTGTTAGGTGCTAAAAAGTGTTAATATTTATTTTAGTTTTTAGCACCTTTTTTGTGCTCTTTATTTTTTAATCCAAGCCTTTTCCCATTGTTTCCGGTTAATAACCGTTTTCTAGTTAATTGCATTAATTGACTTATCTAATTAACCTTTGTGTTTTTATTATAGATTTTTGCATGGAAGTGTAAAGATTGGAGCAAGGAAGGCCCCACAAAAGCAGTTTTGGAAAATAAGCATATTTGGAGCATGCTTGAAGCACGCTTAGCGCGCTCCTAGCGCGATGGTAGAAGTAGTTACAGAAAGTTACGCGCTCAGCGGGGTCCTTAGTGCGCTCAGCGCGCTCTTTAGGCGGTTTATTATAAAGTATAGCGCGCTCTGTGATGCTCAGCCCCCTTATAATTAGACTCTTCTGTATTTTTCATACTCTCTCTTGATACATTTTAGAACAAAACACCTTGTGAACACTGTAGCATCCATTTTGGAAGATTGGAAGCATCATTCGTCGAGAGATCGTCATTGATGCTTGATATTCTTCTTCATCTTCTTGATTGTTTATCTTCCATGACAATGGAGAGCTAATTTCCCTTTTATGTCAAGGTTAGATGGTAGATAAACCTTTCTTTTGTATGTATAGGTATTGATTATAGCTTATGAACTCTTGGATGATGAATGTATGATGAAAAACTTTATTTATATGGTTTATTCTTTGTGTTGGTTCATGATTGAGAAATGTGTTCTTACACTTTACCTAAGTTTTTCATCCATCAATGTGCATTGGCTAGAGATAGTAATGTGTGTTAATGTTCATAAATGTTGAACTTAAATGTTGTCATTTTGATAGTTTGAGTGAGAGATCATCAAAGGATCAAAATGGTAAAACTCACAATATGTGTTAGAAATAAACATATTGGGAGGATATGTGATTACATTTACCGTCTAAACGAGTTCATTCGCTTTGTCGATTCTATCCGTGCAAAATGGTTTGTCGAACCCTAATCTTGACATGCTTCTTATAAATCGTTAAAACCAATCTTTTTACCACTTATAATAAACTTTGAATGCAAATTTTCCGATTTAAAAACAATCAAAACCCTTTGTTACTTTGAAGTTTAAAACGTATACGACTTTAGAACGGATGCGATATCACCGAACAATCTCTGTTGATCGATAACAAAACCCTAACTCTATTTGTATTTCAACAAGAGGCCCATGAGTGTTTTTAAATATTTGATAAGGATCAAAAATCAAAGAAACCCTAATTTCATTTTCTTTTAAAAGTAATTCTTTAAAGAATATTAATTAAAAATAATAATAAAAATACCAAATAAGTTTAAATTAACTACTTGAGATTTTTGGTTAAGGTTTGAAAAATGAGGTTTTAATCACAAGATTTGGTCTTGAAACGATCAAGAGGAAAGAAATATTTTCAAATGTTTAAAACAAATAAAATAAGTTCTTTATAAAAAATATTAAATATAGATAAATAATATTTTTTGTGTGAGGTTTTTGTAGAATAAAATACTTTATCAATTTTGTGAATTTTTGCAAAAAGAACCAATAAAAAATGATGAAAAATGAATGAGAAATTATTTTTCAAAGTTATTAAAAGATTGGTGAAAAAATGACAAAATTAAGTGGTAAAAAATTAGAAATGGTCCCCCCAAGGTTTGAACTCACGCCCTTGGGGAGGATAGTTCAAAACTTTGCCAACTGAGCCACTTGCGTGTAGCTAAAAGAGAATGACAAGGGATTATAATTTGTGAAAATTCCTTTTGAAAATGATTGAAAAAAATATCAAAAGGTCTGGGGCGAGGGGGATTCGATGCCCAGACCTCTCACTCGCTCACACACACAAACATACTAGTGTTTCCACTAGGGCGCAATGCCAATTCAGTTATAACATGGCAAGTGATAAATTTATAGTAAAACAAGTTGAATTTCTGAAGAATGACACAAGGGCCATCTTCATCCTCAAGCTCAAATACGTGAAGCCTCAAATCTCACTCGTTTCTCAACCATTTTTCATGATCCAAATATGAAAATCATGCGCTTTCAGACAAGGAACACAATGGCAATACTCAATTTTATTAAAATTAAGTGAATCAAAACATAATATGACAAAACCTGATGAACCCTAAAATTTGCATGAACTCAATGAAATCCTATACACGAACTGTAAACAACAATTGATTGAGGGTAAAGGATCTATAAACGTCCAGAAACACAATGGTAATCACAAAACATGTTTATGATGCTTGATTCAATGAGTTTGACAGTTTGAGGCTTACCTCTGCAGGTGAGAATCGAATTTGATGATGGAGGTGTTATAGTTGAGTTATAATGCTTTGGACAGCCTCCTTGTACCCTTAGGAAAGTGTTTGAATGTTTGGAGTGATTGAGAGCCCTTTAGATTGATCAACCTGGTTCCTTCTGCAGCAAGTCATGAGTTTTGTGCAATTGGATGACCATTTGATGATTTTGATGTTACAGATGGGAGGTGAGTGTTCAGACACATTCTATATGTTATAGGTGATGTGTCTGAATCAATGGGTTGAGTGGTATTGATCTCCAACTCAAAACCCGATAGTAACCTCTCAAGAAATGAAATTTTTAGGCCTATGGAGTAAAAGAGAGAAAGTCTTATTGTAATGAGCTTTGGTGTAGTTTGAATGATCAGTTAGGACCTCTATTTATAGTAGAGGAGTTGTGTTAAAGTGGTTCTCTTGAAGCCCAGAGGATAAGGTAATGGTTCAATGGTATTGGCTTGGCATAAATGCCTCTTGCACTAGGTACAATAGTTGTCCCAAATAGATCAGTTATGCATTGACTGAAATCACATTCTCCAATCCTTTTAATTGTTGTTTAATCAGAGAACTTGACTGAGGAGAGTGATAATCTTGAATATGCACTATTCCACATTAATGCCCTTTGAATTCAAGGCATATATGCCAAAAACTCATCAATTCTCAAGGATAAGCTCTTGGCATTTCAGTCCAAGTTTGAAGGTTGAATCAGATGCATTAGGATCAGATTGGATGAATGTGGCATAGTGATCATTTCTTTTTGGCCCAAAATTGTGTATGGCAAGAAATCACACAAACTGACTTTTCAAGACAGTCGTGCAATGGTGTCTTGCAGCAGCCATAACTCTTGGCTCAAGCTGAGTTATTTCATGCCAATGAGTTCCTTGGATTGTAGGCAATATGCACAACAACTGTGAGGTTTACATCTTGAATTGATTCAGCCTAGAACTATGTGAAACAACCCTCCAAGTTTTGGTGTTTCACTTGTTTTTCTGACTTAGACAGAATTTTGTCTAAGTGTTGGAAAAGTGGTAAATTCCAAGTTTTAGTGATTTTGATCCAACCATAACTCAAAATCCATGAAGAATTGGAAACTCTTGTAGTTGGCACTTTTTAAGTATGTAATGAGTGCTTCCATATGAGCTTTGAATGGGAGAAAAAGGCCTTAGGGTTTGGGAGATATGGCCTTGCAAAGTTGGTACCCTAGCCACTTTGTTCCATAACTTAGAAAAATTCTAAGTTTTTTATGGTTACCCCTTTAGCAAGTTAACTCACTTTCTTTGATTTTTATTGATGAATGATGATTCAAATCATATATTAAGATTGTTTTAGGGTTAAGGAGCCTTGGTTGACCAGAAATCCAAAAAGTCAAACTTGGATTTTTGTACAGTTGACTTTTTCATCAGATGAAATTTTGACTTTTTGATCCTTTTGTGAAATCAATCCTTGGGATTAATTAAACTTCATGGATGGCCTCCAAGGGTATTTAGGAATGTCTTGGACCCCTCCCCAAGGTTTGAGGTCAAGGGTAGGCCAACAGTCAAGGATAGGGTTGACTTTTTCCATCAGAAACCCTAATTTGTGATCATATGGTTTTTGATTTCTTGTGGCTTATGATTTGAGCTCTTTGAGTCAATCAAATCTTGTAAACATGTCAATATAATGTATTTGTGGTCTTTGAAGTTCATTTTGAAGCTTCAAGCCATGCCTCACTTCACAAGTTAACTCAAGGGTTGAATTAGGTCAAAACCCTAATTCCTGATTTTTTGATAGATGGACCTTCAAGGTGATTTTGTCATTGTAGATAGGCTCTTGAGATCCTTTTGAGCTTATAGGACCATACATTGAGGCATTGGCTCATGCCCAGATGGAAATTTTCATCTGGGGGACTCTGGTTGATCAAACCCTAATTTGGTGACACAGGTGATCTTGAGGCTTAATCCACTTGGAATGTTGCAACTTTGTGCTTGATTCTTGATGTGGGAGTCCCCTTGATCCTTCATAGGTGTTTGAGAGGTTAGACAAGTTGAAGATCATGTCATTTCTTGATTGATCCTTTGTCTAAGTGCTCTGAGAGGGCTCAAAACCCTACTTCTTGATTGTAGTGAATGCTCAATCATCTTTGAGGAGATTGATGAGGCATGAAATTACATCCATATTGTGATGATGATTTGCACAATGATGGGAAATCTTGGTGGTCAAAGTTTGGGGTATGACAGATGCCCCTATTTAATCTTCTTGGACCCGAAGGTGTGAAATGCAAGGTATTCGGGCATTCGGAGTGTAAGAGGATTAAATATCGGAATACCCAAAATTTTGATGGTGGTTATGAATGGCAGTTTGCTCATCCATATTCTTTTGCTAAGCAATGATACTTAGAAAAGGTAAAAACTTCCCCCTGATCTTAGTCTTCAGCCAAGGAACTGGTATTAGTTTCTTTTGTCAATAAACTTCCCCTCGATCCTGGTCTTTAGCCATGGAATTGGTCTCAGTTTGTTTTGTTAATAAACTTCCCCTCGATCCTGGTCTTCAGCCACGGATTTGGTCTCAGTTTCTGATATAAACTTCTCCTCGATCCTGGTCTTTAGCCACGGAACTGGTCTCAGTTTCTTTTGTCAATAAACTTCCCCTCGATCCTGGTCTTCAGCCACGGAACTAGTCTCAGTTTCTTTTGTCAATAAACTTTCTTGACAAGGGACGCTATTTGTAGCGGTTTTCCTCAAACTTCTCGCCGAATTTTCTTGGGGAGATGCCATTTAATGGGAAAAAGTTTTGATGTCAGACTCGCCGGGGAACCCATTCTTCTGAGTTGTAGAGTTGTTCAAACTTCTCTGTTGGAGACGCCATTTGTTGACTCTACTGGGGAAAACGAGTCTCTGGAGAGGTTGTTTCTTGCTTAGGGATATTACATCATACTTTTCCTCGAGATCTTCTCAGAGAAATGCCATGTGATGTAATCTAATTGAGGTGCTGATGACTTCATTATCATTGACTCTCTTGGGGAGAAAAATTAATGTGTTGCTGAGAGTCTTTGGTTGTGAGGCTTTCTCTGGGGATTTTCCTTAATCCGGGAAAGCGTGAATATCATCTTCAATGGTGAAGAGTGACGCTTGTCGAATGTCTTATTGCCTTTTAGAGGTTCAAGTTATTAAAGTATCGAGGACCGACTCCAATCCAGAAATAAACTGGAGGAGGGAGATTGTTCAGACACTGCATTTCCCGATGAGGAAAGAACTGACAACTCGATTGATAAGAGGACTTTTATCACTAGGGGATAAGACCGACTAGAGTGATAGTGATGCAATATGATTATGAATGTGAATCAATTATGCATGATGTATGTATATGCCGACAAAACTGACGCGACATACAAACTAATAGATGAAAACGACTAGATACTCAGCCACTACGGGCGATGAAAAGTATCATTGGTTCAAAATAGAAATCCTGCCTTACTTAGGAGAGGTAGTCCCCATGGGAGGAAGAGTTGTTCAATCGGTCTTAGGAGGTAAGAACTTTGTCGGGGATGTCAGATGAAACATGGTTTCTGACACAGTTGATCCTTCATTTAGGCGTACTAGTTTAGAAGGAGTACTTTGATTCTGCACTTTTGAGGTTCAACCACCTTTGGAGAAGCGATCGATGTTCTTTCGATGTTCAACAGTCAAAAGAATTAACATCTTTATTTTAAAAGCAGAAAATTTTTGACAAGTAAATTCATTTTTGTTTTATTTCAAAAATCGTTAATCATATTAAAAATGTCATTCTGTAAAGCTAAAACTAATACGAATTGCAAACAAAAGCACTAGGGCTCAAATTGTATTGATAGGATGGAAATCAGCCAAGCGCGTGATCCCATAGAGTATTTACAAAGTTAGAAAATGGTGATTTTAAGGGGAAAGGGCTATATTGAAACATAATGACCGTTATCCTTCTACCAACTTTGAATTCCATACATCCTGAGCTTCTGTCGAAGATGACCTTGACTGGAGGTTTATCGCCGAATGGTATTACCGTTGGGGATTTAACCTTGTCGGATATAGTTACTTTCCATGAATCCCTAAATTTTGCCTAGATTGTCTTTGGAGATTTCCAATCCATCGGGATGATTTTTGCTTATGTCTCTAATTTTTGCCTGGACCGCCCTTTCGGGTTTTCAATCCACCGAGACATTTTTTTTATTTATTTAGGCGAAGTATTTCTTGACTATGTCAACATTTGTGGGGTAGGCAAATTCTTCTCCATCCATGGTTGCAAGTCTTAAGGTGCCGCCTGAGAAGGCTTTCTTGACCACATAGGGACCATCGTAATTCGGAGTCCATTTTCCCCAGGGATCAGTGAGGAATGATTGTATCTTTTTGAGCACGAGGTCTCCTTTTCTGAAAACACGTGGTCGGACCTTTTTGTCAAACGTTTTCTTCATTCTTTGCTGATACAACTGACCATGGCATAGAGCCATTATTCATTTTTTTCGATCAGATTCAGTTCATTGTATCGACTTTAACACCATTCTGCTTCTGTTAGCTTATCTTCCATCAATACCCGGATTGATGGGTTCTCTACTTCTATGGGGAGCACTGCCTCCATGCCATATACTAGAGAGAAAGGGGTTGTACCTGTTGAAGTGCGGACATATGTGCGATAACCATGAAGAGTAAAGGGTAGCATCTCGTGTCAGTCTTTGTAGGTTACAACCATCTTCTGAACAATCTTCTTGATGTTCTTGTTAGTCGCTTCTACCGGTCCGTTCATCTTAGGTCGGTAGGGAGATAAGTTATGGTGTTCGATTTTGAACTCAGCGCATAACTCTTTCATCATCTTGTTGTTCAAGTTAGATCCATTATCAGTAATGATCTAGCTTGGAACACCATAACGGCAGATGATATTGTTCTTGATGAAGCGGACTACGACTTGTCGGGTTACATTGGTGCATGATGCTGCTTCGATCCACTTGGTGAAGTAGTCAATGGCTACCAGGGTGAACCGATGTCCGTTTGAAGCCTTGGGTTCAATCATGCCAATCATGTCGATTCCGCATATGGAAAAAGGCCATGGGGAAGAAAGAACTTTGAGATGTGTTGGCGGTACATGGATTTTGTCTGAGTATATCTGAAACTTGTGACACTTCCTCATGTACTTGTAGCAATCAGATTCCATGGTCAACCAGTAGTATCCTGCTCTCATAATTTTTCTTGCCATTATATGTCCATTGGCATGAGTGCCAAAGGATCCTTCGTGAATTTCTTTCATCAACATGTTTGCTTCTGGTCTGTCTACGCATCGAAGCAAGACCATGTCAAAATTTCTCTTATAGAGTCTATCATCGCTCAGGAAGAAACTTCCAGCCATCCTTCTGAGGGTCTTTCTGTCTTTTCTGGATGACCCAGGTGGGTACTCTTGTTTCTGAAGGAAGCATTTGATATTGTGATACCAAGGGTTGTCGTCTATAACTTCTTTAATCGTGAAGATGTAGGCGGCCTTTCAAGGTGAATTATGTCAATCTTAGGTATGTCGTTCCATTGACCTACACTAATCATGAAGGAGAGAGTGGCTAGTGCATCAGCCCTGTGATTCTCTTCACGAGGGATGTGATGAAACTCGATTCTTTTGAAGAATGTAACAACCTTCTCGCATTGTCTTTGTAAGGAATCAATTCTAATTGGTATGTGTTCCAATCTCCTTTGATCTGATTGATAACCAGGGCTGAGTCTCCATATACATCCAAGTTCTTTATCCTTAAGTCAATCGCTTCTTCGAGACCCATAATACAAGCTTCGTATCCGACCTCATTATTTGTACACTTGAACGTCAGTCAGGCGGTGAAAGGAATATGGATACCCTGAGGTGTTTTGATGATTTCCCCAATTCCGTTTCCATAATGATTGATAGCTCCGTCAAAGATTAGTCCCCATTGGGAACCTGGTTCTGGCCCTTCACTGGGTAGCGGTTCATCGCAATATTTCATTTTCAAGTACATGACATCTTCGTCTGGGAAATCAAATCCGACTGATTCCTGATAGTCAATCAGTTGATGAGCCAAATAATCGGCCAAAATACTTCCTTTGACGGCTTTCTGAGCATGGTACTCTATGTCGTATTCTGATAACAACATCTTCCAACGGGCAATCCTTCTCGTAAGAGCAGGTTTTTCAAATATATACTTGATCGGATCCATTTCGGAGATTAACCAAGTATTGTGACAAATCATGTACTGGCAAAGATGTTTGGCTGCCCAAGCCATAGCATATCAAGTTTTCTCAAGCATAGTGTACTGAGTTTCACAGTCGGTAAATTTCTTGCTCAAATAGTAAATGGCAGACTCTTTTCTCTTTGTTTCATCTTGTTGACCAAGCACACAACCCATGGAGTCTTCCAAGACTGTTAGATAGATGATCAACAGTCTTCCCTCTACTGGAGGTGATAGAATTTATGGGTTCAATAGGTATTCCTTGATACTGTCGAAGGCGGTTTGGCAGTCTTCTATCCATACGCAGTCCTGATTCTTTTTGAGTAATTTGAAGATTGGCGCGCACGTCGCGGTCATGAGGAATATAAATCTGGAAATGTAATTCAAACGTCCCAGGAATCCTCTGACTTGTTTTTCAGTCTTTGGAGAAGGAATTTCTTGAATGGCCTTGACCTTGTTAGGATCAACCTCAATTTCTTTCTGGCTGACGATGAATTCTAGCAGTTTTCCTGAGCGAACACCGAACGTGCATTTGTTGGGATTCAAGCGGAGTTTTTATTTCCTCAGAAGCTCAAATAGTTTTGACAGGTGGGTCACATGCTCCTCCTCTGTCTTAGATTTGGCAATCATATCATCGACATGTACTTCGATTTCTTTGTGTATCATGTCATGAAACAGAGTAGCCATGGCCCTTTGATAGGTTGCCCCGGCGTTCTTTAAACCGAATGGCATTACCTTGTAACAAAAGGTGCCCCATAGGGTGATGAATAAAGTTTTCTTCATGTCTTCTGGCGCCATCTTGATCTGATTATTGCCCGAGAATCCGTCCATGAATTAGAAAACCTTGAACTTCGTTGTACTGTCTACCAGCATGTCAATGTGTGGCAAGGGAAAGCCATCCTTTGGACTGGCTTTGTTCAGATCCCTGTAATCTACACACATTCTGACTTTTCCGTCCTTTTTCAGAACTGGTACTATGTTGGCTAGCCATTGAGAATATTCTGATGTGGCGAGGAAACCTGCGTCAATCTGTTTTTGCACTTCCTCTTTGATTTTGATGGCCATGTCTGGATGAGTCCGTCTCATTCTCTGTTTCACCTGAGGAAATTCTGATCTTAGCGGCATATGATGTTCAATGATGCTGGTATCCAACCCTGGCATGTCCTGATAGGACCAAGCGAATACATCAGGAAAATCTCTGAGGAGTTTTATCAAACTTTCTTTGATAGTTCGACTGAGCAGTGCCCCAATCTTGACCTCTTTTCTCTCTTCTTCTGTACCCAAGTTTACTGTTTCCAACGGCTCTTTGTGAGGTTCAATGGACCTTTCCTCTTGTCTGAGTAATTGGGAAATCTCTTCTGGAATTTCTTCGTCATTTTCTTCTTCAGCCTAAAATACCGGGAATTCAAAGTTGGGAGAAGGCATTGGATCGTATGTTTCAATAGGGTTTAAAACAAGAAATCTGCATGTCGTGATGATTTATTTTTAGAAGAGATAGAGAGAATGCAAGAGTGTGTGCAGTGTATTTTCTAAAAAATGCTTTTTTTTTTATTTTTTAGTTGTTTTTTAGGATTACCATTTTCTGAAAAAAGCAAAAAGCGAAAACAGCAATAAATGCGGAAATTACAGAACGACGTTTATTTATTTATGATTTGTTCAATTCTTGAAACTACAGCCCTATAAAACAAAACTCTGTCGCTTCGGGTAAAGCGAAGAGGGAGATCTACAGAAAGTGAGCCCTCTCAAAACATCTGTTTCACCTGGGCAGGGTGAAAGGTTAAAACAAAGACGACAATTACTTAGACTTATGGACGATTTTAGGGACATCGACAACAACCCATTTGCGGCAAACTCCTCGGTGAATTACAAAGTCTGGTACCTTCCTTTCTTGGTTTCTCTTCAGAAATAACGTTGATTTCTGGTGGAGCGGGATCGTTGGAGTCTGTCTCCCAGGCAGAATTTTCGTAGACGAACTCTTCTGTTGTATTTTGCACATTGTTTACACTCTCAGGTGGATCTCCCCATCTAGTGGGTTGGATGTCTTTGAACCTGATACGAGAGCTTTCAGGAGCGGTGTACTTGACCAAGAAGTCATACTTGCCACTCGGTTGTCCTAAGGTGTCCCACACTTCTTTGGAACTGGAGGAGTCATCCCTTTCGATGACATTGACCTTAGGAAAAGCGTAGTTAATGAACTCTTGTCCTACAATCTTTGCAGATTCATCGTTGTGCTGGACGATTTCTGAATACCCTGAGTAATGATCCCATGATTTGGTGGGGACGCATGTATTCTTTTCAATGATGCTCAGCTGCTATGCATCGTTGAGCTGACTCTTTTGCCCCAAGTCTTCTGGGTATGGCTGCCAGATAGGAAAGTCATCCATTGGGTCATAATAGTCATAGTCAAAGTTATCTTTCATTAGAGTGTCCTTCTCTAATGAGTTTGGTGGAGCAAGACATCCTTCCGGATCACAATCTTCGTATATCATCTTGACGTCTGATCTTGGTATATATCTCGGACTCTGCGTGGGGTAGTAAAATGGCGTATGCACCTCTCCCTGAAACATATAACTGTCCTCGTTAAGATAGGACTTCCACTCTTCATCTGTGTCGAAGGAGTCTCCCTCATTAATGGTATGTACTTCTTGAGATACTGGGTGAAGGAAACCTCCACTGTGGAAGAAGTCTTGAATGGGATGAAAACTTTCATCGTTAGTAGCAGTCTGGGTACAGGTTGAGGAAAAACCAAGACCTTTCTTTGTCTTGTTGTCAGTAGGAATGACAAGTTGTCCCCATACTTTTGCATTGTTACTTTTAATCACTTCGAGAGCATCTTTGTACGAGGAAATCGATGTTCCTTTTTATGATCGATTCTTATTGCTCAACGAAAGTGCTTGGAACTGGGTTCCAACAACCTCCTCTGGTTCTACACAGGATGATGATAAGTTGCTCACAATTAAGGCTTGCTCTCCGCAGACTGTGACTAGCTGGTCATTCTTGATGAACTTCAGCTTCTGGTGAAGTGTCGAAGTGACTGTCCCAGCCTCGTGTATCCAAGGTCTTCCTAATAAACAGCTGTATGCTGCCCGGATGTCCATGACCTGGAAAGTGACTTGGAAAGTGTGAGTATCGATAGTTATGGGAAGGTCGACTTCGCCGATAACTGTTTTTCTGGACACATCGAAGGTTTTGACGATGACCTCAATGCCTCTCATCGGAGATCCTTGAAATGATAGTCGCATCAGAGTAGATTTTGGCATAACATTCAGAGCTGATCCGGTATCTACCAGTACGCTGGCTAAAGCATCGTCCTGGCAGTTGACTGTAATGTTATGCGCCATGTTGTGATTTTTGCCTTCTTCTGGCAGTTCTTCATCACTGAATCCTAAATTGTTGCAGGAAGTGATGTTGGAGATGATGCTGTCAAATTGTCTTATCATCACATCTTGTTCCACAAAGGCTTGCTCTAAGAATTTCTGTACTGTGAGCTTCAGAACTGAGTAAAAGAGATAGCACAGAGATTCTCGACGGAGTTTGCAACAGTTGGTCCACAATGTTGTACTCGCTTTTTTGGATGAGCTTCATCATGTCATTGTTGTTCTTTGAAAGGGCGGGATTACAGGATTGACCGACTGGTTGATTGGGAACTTCTGTTTGAGGTTCCTTTTCTCTGGCGGGTTCTCCAACTCTTTTGTTGAAGACCCGACCGCTCCGTGTTACTCGACTGATGTCTGCAATATTCACGACGGAGGGTACTGGAGTTTCCTTTCCATTCTCAATTATTGTTGCACCGTACTTGTAAGGGATAACCTTATCGGATTTATACGGTACTAGTCCCGGCAGATAGATAACTACAGGAGCCTTTTGATTTTTCTGACCATCGTAGCCGGCCTTAATTGGTTCGAGGTTGAGAATCTTTCCACTATCAAGAGAAACTCTTGATTCATGGAGTAGAGGGATTATGGCGCATACGTCTTTGGTTACTTCTCGTTTAGGGATTAAGACAACGTCTTTGCTTTGATCAGGAAGATAGTCTTACGTTACATTAATCGAACCGGAGCTTGAACATGGTCGAATCTCTTTTTGGTTCAACTGACTTTGAAGGGCCGCTCGCACGGGGTAGCATCCTTGATTGTTCTCTGAGCAAACTCTATAGAGCTCATAGTTGTGTGGTGGCACCCGGCCATGTCTGCTTTTTATGCTGTGCAACCTCACTAGATCTGGTTCTATTGATCGAACATCCTGACTTTGATGCCTAGTAGGGTTCCCGTTAGTCATACTGACTTGTTGTGTGTCTTCATCTAGATAGATCGGAAGCCACCAGTGGTTCAACAAGTGTTGAAGCGTTCTTTGGACAAGTGCACATCCTTGGTCGCCTTCACGACATACTTTACGGTTCTGATAATCACGTGAAGCTAGAAAACCGAGTCTGACTTACTTAGCGTGTAATTCTACCAAGCTGGTATTCATCAGGAAAATATCGAAGATTTGAATCATGTTAACTTGATAGTGACTTCTATCACGGTAGTCCAGAATCCATCCAAGATCCATTTGACGCTAGAGGGCCTATTGTACAAAAGAGCATCCCTGATTGTTTATCAAGCAGATCGAACAGGAATTGTAATCGCGTCGTGGCAGATCATGATGCTGGCTTTGCCTTAAGTGCATTTCCACCAAGTTGACATTCATTTCTAGAATGTTGTGGTTCTGAATGATGTTGGAATTTGTATAAGTCATGTTGACCTCACGGATTCAGTGATCTTTGATCCATCCGAGATCCATATGTTCTTGTAGAGCTAATTGCACTACAGAACATCCTTGATTGTCTTTAGAGCAGATATCACACTGGTGATAATTGTGAAACAGTACATGACTGTACCCGCTCTGTCTGCAATGCATCTTGACCAGGTTAGTTCCCAATAGGAGTACATCATGAATTTGATAGCTGTGGTTAGATCCTTCCTCTATCAAATTTACTGCAGCCTTCTCGTGTTGAGGCAACGGGTTCGTCTGAACATTTGGATTTGTATCTTTGAAAGATAAGACCTCGCTCTTGCACATCAGATTTGAAGCTGACACAGTTTTCTATGTTGTGCCTCGGTCCTCCTTGATGGTAAGGGCAAGTTTGATCCGCTTTGAACCAATAAGGCAGATTCTCCGCTACTGTAAGAGGAGACCTGGTTTAGACGTGCCCCTTGACCAGAAGTAGTGGAAACAGTTCTGCGTACAACATCGGTATAGGGTCAAACCCTGGTGGTCGTGTTGTACGGTTATTATTGTTGTACTGTGGACGAGCCTGCTGAAGAGGTTGTTATGTCTTTTGCTGATATTGTGTTTGACTTGGTTGGCTATGAGCAACCCAAGTTTGATAAGTTGGAATAGGCACAGGGTTGATAGCAGGAGTTACAGCTGCTACTGGTTGGTACCTTCGCGTTTGCTTTTCGAGAGAGATATTACTAATATCTTGCTCTTTTTTCTTAGGGAAAGCATTACCATATCTTTTGGTGCTGCTTGATGGTCCTGTATCTTTGACCAGACGTACTTCTCGGACTGCTTCCTCAAGGCGTACTCCCATATTTACCATTTCAGTAAAGTCGTTAGGCGCATTGGCGACCATTCGGTCATAGTAGAATGAGCTCAAGATTTTCAAAAAGATCTTTGTCATCTCTTTTTCCTCAAGAGGTGGACAAATCTGGGCTGAAATTTCATGCCATCTCTGAGCATATTCCTTAAAGGTTTCCTTGTCCTTCTGCGACATTGCTCTGAGTTGATCTCTATCTGGTGCCATGTCCAAGTTATACTTATAATGCTGAACGAAGGCAGCGCCAAGATCTCTGAACGTGACGATCTTAGTGTGGTTTAAACCCATGTACCATTTGAGTGCGACACCGGTTAAACTATCGTTAAAATAATGGATCAGTAGCTGTTGGTTCTCTGTCTGAGTTGATATCTTTCAAGTGTACATCACCAAATTACTTTGAGGGCAAGAGTTACCCCTGTATTTTTCAAATTCGGGCACCTTGAATTTGTGTGGGATTTTCACATTGGGGACCAAACAAAGGTCTACGGCGTCCTTTCCGAATAAATCGTGACCGCGGATGGCATGCAGTTCCTTCTGTATCTCCAAGAATTGTTCTTGGAACTCATTCATTCTGTCGTACATGTTTTCGTTTCCACCATAAGGTATTTGTGGAATCTGTCCTTCCGAAATGGTGTGTACCACGGGTTGTGGTATAGTCATTACGGCGGTGACTCTTGGTGCTTCCCTATCCCGAAGTTTGTAACCTTCAGGAGTTACTGTCATTCCCCTTGCATCTTCGCTTTCCCGATGTTTGTAACCTTCACGCCCAGCGGTTCCTGCTGCAGTTTCCGGATCTTCCATGATCGGCGGAATATATCCTTCAGGGATAAAGTTGAGTGGCATGCCCCAGGGACGATCTTTAAGCATGTTGTACCGAGGCTCATACGTCTCTACTATGGGCGTAGATGTGATCTCTGAGATCACAGTCCTTTGTTGTTGCCTCTGAGCTGTTGCCAGAGATTGCATGTCACTGTGAAGTTTCCTCAGATCTTCTTTCAGAGCGTCGATTTCTTCTCTCAGCTCTCTGTTCTCTTCCTCGAGATCTTCCATTTTCTTTTGTCGATTGGCCTGAGTATTGTATGAATGAGACAGTTTGACTCTAGAATGGAGACACAGACGTGAGATTCGTAGGTAAGAAGAATGTATTATGTGAGAATGATGAATGATATGTAATAATTATATTTTAATTTTTTTTTGTTAAGAAACTTCAACAATTGGATTGCAAATATCATACAGTGGGAAAACCCCATTTTATTGAATTCAAAGATTGCGGAAATGGAAATACAGTATTTTACAAAGTGCTGTAAAAGGAAATGTCTAAGCTTATGGATCCTGAGTCCTCTCTAAAGAGAGCTCAGGTGATGGTTCTGGTATTTTCCTTTTCTTAGACCGGGGCTCTTGAGTTGTTGTCGGGTTGTCAGTCCTTTGCCAAGTGAAAGGAGCGAATAAATTTCTTCGGTCTTCTTGATTTTCTACAGCATGTTGCTCTAATATCCTAATCAGAGCGTCCTTTTCTTTTAACAGTTGCTGAATTTTGGTACACTCCACATTGAGAATACGGTACTTGTTCTTCCAAGATTTCTTTTCCCGTTGAACTTTGTTGAGAGCGACCTAGAGTTTTTCCATATCAGAGATAAAATAAAGAACATATCCCTTTAATGGAAGAACTTCTTGACGAGGGTAAGGCATCCTCAGATTGAGGGCTCTAGTTTGTACCCAGTGGAGATGAGGTTCCACAGAGACACAATCTGGTTTTCCTAGAGACTCTCTTCCTTTCTTGTGAACATATTTTCAGACATGCATTATTTCTGTCTTTAGTGCCCTGTCATTTTCTCCTTTCTTGAAGAAAAGACCTTCCAGATGAACATTACGCGGGATATGTCTCATCGGGTATCCAAGTTGACGACGAACTAAAATTGGATGATAGTTGATTCCTCCTTTGGTTCCTATGAGGGGTACATTAGGGAAATTTCCACATTTGTCAATTATCCTTATCCCTTCATAGATCCGATTGTACCAATCTATGTCAGAGTTGGTAAGATACATGATTCTCTGTGACCAACGTCGAGTACTCTTATGATCCTAAAAAGCAGCAGACTTGGGTAAATGGAAAGTGAACCATTTGTATAGCAGGGGTACACAGCATATGATCATTCCTCCCCTGTACAAATTCCTTAAGTGTACAGAATGATAAGCATTTGCGAGCAGGGTTGGTAAGGGGTTTCCAATCAGAAATATCTTAATGGCGTTGATATCAATGAAGTTATATTCGAAAGAAGTAACGTTTCCTATACAGGCAAAGTACATGGCTTCAAAAGGAACAACCCGTATGTAAGTAGAACAAAGATATCTTCGAAAGAAGTAACGTTTCCTATACTGGCAAAGTACATGGCTTTCTCTATCAAAAACTTGGCAGGTAAACCTCGGATTCCATCCTTAGTGGTCATGTGAGTCCCGACTTCTGACTCGTCCAAATAGATTGCTCTTGCAATGGTTTGATCCTTTGGAATTTCTTCCAATCCAGAAAAGGGAGCTTGGTCAGTGATGGGTAAATCAGTCAGGTGAAAGTACTCCTCCAGTGTTGGTGCCAATTGATAATCTGGGAATGTGAAACAGTGATAATCTGGCTCGTAAAACTGAACCAGCATAGACAAGATTCCTTCAACTACATGGACCTTTAATAGAGACAGCAGTCCTCCGTACTTAGCTCTGAAAGCATTCGGGTTGGTGATCATCCTTGCCAACCCTTTTAAATCCTCTAGTTTTGGAACCTTGAAGATGTACTTGTGCGTCTTTCTTCTACCGAAATCCATAACGTAATCTTCCTCTCTGATATTTGTAATCATTGTCTTAGTTTAATTTGAAAAAGAGAAACTAGAAAAGAAGATTTTTTTTCTTTGTTTAAAAGTTTTTTAATGAAATGAATGCATGAATGCAGCACACAAAAACAAAGAAAAAACATGGGTTCAAAGGTTCAACATCACGAGCATGGAGTCATGGCTCTACCCATCCTAAAGGTTGTACTATGGTGAATTTTTGTACCTGTACTCAAAATCATTGACCCCCTTGGGATAACAACAGCAGGCTGGTTCACCCGAGCGAGCTGTAGTATCTTAGGGTAATCTCAATTGAGTGTAGTATCGCGTGACAGCTATTTTCGATAGCTTCCGCACTACTAAATGGTCACATGGTTACAGTCTACTAAATCTTCAGTTTCATGGATACCACAATCGAACAATCTACTTTCACAACCGAAGTCGTTAGACATTGAATCCACAAAGGATATCTCCACTGATTTGATGGTCTACCGGGACAGCTTATTCGGGATTCACTCCCGGTAACACCTCCCGTCTCTGCCATCACCTATCTTAGGTATCACTCAAACTTTTTGCATGCGACATCACTCGCATTCCCATTAGCAGAAAAATAAACACGGATATCAAGTAGGAAAAGCGATATATATATATATATATATATATATATATATATATATATATATATATATATATATATATATATATATATATTCATTCCTAAAACTAACATCCTAGACCTCTTAGAAGCTATAATCCTACTCCTAAACAAATAAAATGAGTCCCCAGCAGAGTCACCATATATCTGTTTGGAAAATGGCGACGATGATGACTAAGGTAAGACAAATCCTAATGTCACTCCCCAGCAGAGTCGTCATTTATCTGTAGCGTCCGATGTTTGTCGGTGACGCGACCACCTTATCGTAGAATTGGGATTTCTCCTCAATGAATAGGAGGGGGTGCTACTTTCTAATTTCTTATTTATCCCGTGAAGCTGGAAGGGAAAGGGAAGCTATCTCAAACTAACCTTGCACGCGAATGTTTAACTGAACAAACGCTTAAAGAGATTCAGGGAGTTCGGGGTCAGGTTATACAATGGGGAGTTGTCAGTTACCCATCCTATATGTGGTTATCCACAGGTTGTTAGCTTTAGGTTCTGCTTTGTACTAGATGGTGTTTATCTGTTGATGGGTTGAGAAAATTTCTTGGGAAATATGAGAGAGAGAGTGGGTTTTTGTTGATTTTCGGGTTTTTCCGATGTTTTTGGTAAGGTACTGGACCTAAGTTTTGATTCGTATGAAGATACCGGACTTAGAGTTTTTGATTAGTATGCTCGCTAAGATTTCGAAATCTTTTGCCTACGTATTCCCGTTTAAAGAAACAAGGAAATTAGAGCAATCGTAGTTCCTCCTATTCTAAGGGAGGAAAAATTATGTTTTGGTGTCTTGTTCAAAGCCCAAGATTGAAGCTAAAGGGTTGAGTATTTGTGTCTTGTTCAAAGCCCAAGATTGAAGCTAAAAGGTTTGACTGAGAGAGAATTTAATATCTCTAATGGGGAGACATCTTGTCTGTTTATCACAGTTGTTGGGTGACTGATTATAAAGGAGGGATACTTTAACTAGGATATGTGAATCCAGCAATGCCATAATTTCCTTTATAAGGGTGTTGTCCTGAAGGGGAAAACTTTAACTCAGTGTTGAGCAATGCCATTTTTCCTTAGGAATCTTTCATGCTAAGGGAGGGACTATGGCGTGGATGTAAATAATCCAGAGGCTTGCCACTTACAGTAATTAGATGAAAGAGAGGATTTACCAAGATAAGAGATGGACAACAACTTAGATATTTGAATCAACAAGTGTGCCACTTACAACAGTAATCTGGGATTAGGGTTTATTTTGAATGTCTGTTTTGATATGTGATAAACAGAGAAATGACTTCCTGCATAGAGTTTTTGATTTTCTCTGAAGGGATTTTGATTTTTTGTGAGCCTTGATCAAAGCCTAAGGTTGAAGCTAAGATATTGATTGACTCCACTAGGGAAGTCCTTATACAAAGCCTAAGAGGAGGCTAGAAAGACTGACTCAACAAGAGAGTGTTTATATATGTCTTGTACAAAGCCCAATATTGAGGCTAAAAGAGACTGACTCTTTGGGGATATCATTATACAAAGCCTAAGGGGAGGCTAAAAGGGATTTTGAGTCTGCCGGAGAGGGTTTGTATGTGTCTTATATAAAGCCCAAGATTGAGGCTGAAAAGAAGACTGACTCTATGGGAAAGATATCTTTATCTGTCGTGTACAAAGCCCAAGATTGAGGCTAAACTGAGACTTTACTGACTCAGCTGAGGATATTTTAGGTGTCTTGTACAAAGCCCAAGATTGAGGCTGAAATAAGTTTGACTCTGCGGGAGAGTATTGTAATACCCCAAAATTTGCTCTCCCTCTTTGTCATCATAGCATGGCATTATCATTTATCATATCATATCCACCTCATTAACATTACATTGCATTTAACATAGAAAAATGAAGCATAGCATCCTTCTTACCATCAGGGCATGTGATCAGGTAGAAGGTGGACAATCAATGGATCCTTCAGAGCACAAAAGGTCAATCAAGTTGGCTCTAGGCAAGCCAAGAGGTCTCTCATGTCTCATACTATCCCAATTGATCTTCCACAACCTCAAGAAGGTGAGATTCAATAGGAGATTGAAGCATTACATCCTACACTATGCAAGAAGTCCAAAAATTGAAGGAAAATCCTCAAAAGAGATAGCTCATTGATTCAAAATATCCTCAAATGGTATATATCATCATCCTTTAAGAGGATACACAACATACTCTGAGGAATTTGAAATTGAAGACTGCACTTTTTCCTCCTAACCAGAAGGGGCTGAAATTAGGGTTTACAGTAAAATCAGGTTATCTTTGATTTTTTGGACAAAACTTGATATCATGGTATTCTACATGTCCTTAAGTGTATGTGTATGGAGAATTTCCCCTCAATTGGTTATGGAGGTGGTTCAATTGGAAGAAAGATAAAAAATCAGGAAATTTGGGGCCAATCAAATAATCAGAGGAAAAAGTCAACTCTTGACTTTTTGAGCCCAAAATCATGAAATTCATGTTACATATGTCCAATGTACAAAATTTGGTCAAGAAACTCCAAAGGAATCATGAAAAAATCAAGAGGTGGAAAGTTGCCATTTTTGGAAGAGGAAGGGTTACTAAAAATAGCAAGTTTTGGCCATTTTGCATCAGAGTTTGAACCAAGGCCATTTAAAATTGAAGCACCAAATGAAAATTCCACTCGGCCACAACAAAAGATCTTGTTTTAAGCTTCAAATCCATGTGTGGAACATCTCCATTGGATAAAAATTGAGTGAGATATGATTGATCAAAGTTTGAGCAAAGTAGGTTCAAAACTAGGTCATGACCAAGATTTTCAGGGCGCGCGCGCAGTCATTTTAACAAACAGTTGGTGTGCCATATATTCGCCTATTTTTCTCATGGTTAAAGGCCTCGAATGAAAAACTTGTCAACATCAATATTGTTCCTTGCAATGCCCTCTTCAATGTTCATGTTGGGCAAAATTTCATCTGATCAAGTTATGATGGAGAAATAGTGGCCTCAAGTCATGGTAATCATGCTGAAAATCCAGGTGCCAAGATGCCTTGTCAACCAACCAGTTGCCACGCCCTTCTATCAGTTCCAAATGTGGATGTTATAAGTCATTTTGCAACTTATTTCAAGCCTCATTTCAATTCATTTTTCATACCAAACATGTTCTACTATGTGTCCTCTCTCCAATGACCCCAAGAACTCATCAAATCATCCATTAAGTAGGGAAAATTTCATTGGCAAAGTACCATAATTATCACTGATGCAGTAAATGATGTTAGTAGGCTGTGTACACGATTTGGTTCAGTCATCCCACAAACACTTCATGTACTTTATTTCCTCATTTGAACAAACATCCTTATGACCATACTTATGCATATCAGCCATCATACATTGTGAAGGAAGGTTTTCAAAGGAGAAACTTGTACCATAAGCAATGCCATGACATGCTGCATAACATAACCTCATCATCCTAGCTTCACTCTCATCCTCACCACAACTGTCATAAGCTTAACCTCACCATATCACAGCCATGGATAACTCGCCCTAACTAACTTGGCTCAGTTAGTTAGGGTGGACTCAGCATAACCACTTTAACTCAGTTAACCTCACTCAGTTTAACCGTGGTTAAAGCCTACTATAAAACAAAATCTCACTTCACATTTTCATTCAGCTTCATTTCTCTCATTTTTCACTTCAAAACACTTCAAATTCTCCCTCACATTCTCTCTACTCTCTCTCTGATTTCACACGATTTTCACCATCTTCCATTCATATTTCATCTTCATCCTCATCAAGGTTTCACTTCTGATCAAGAACAAAAGAGAAGAAGTTCAGTTCATCAATGGCAGCTTAGTTCAGTTGAGTTTTCGTTGTGGTTTTCTTCAAGATCTCAAGTTCAGTGGCATTTATTTTGTTCCACTCAAGAGCATAGGAGGATCATCTCTGGTCTTCTGTTACTTTGAAGAACTTCAAATTCAGGTTTCTTCTCCAACCTTCGTTTTTCTGAAATTTCACTTGTTTTCTATTGTTTTGAGCTTCTTAGAAGCTATGTTGAATCCGGCTAGTTGATAGGCCTCTTAGAGGCATAGTTTCAAAAACCTAGGGCATGATTTGATTTCCTCTGTTCTTGCTATGTGTGTGTGTTTTGTGATTTTTATGAGCATATTCATGATGTACATAAGCTTAGCTTTCGATTGGTATACATTTTGTGCATTTTGGTGAGGTTTGAAAGTTGCAGACGGTGGTGATTGACCGGAGAAGGTGACCGGAGGTCCCTCTCCGGCCGGTGGTCATTATTTTAGGGTTTCTTGCCAGAATGAATGTCAGCCGTATGATGTTGCTGATCCAATGCACGAAAACACGCCAGCACATTAAAATACATGTACCTCTCACGTGGTTCTTCTGATTTTATTTTTAAACGTGGTGTGGTGTGGTACATGGTAGGGAGTGTGGACCTGCACGCATGTTCTTTGATTGTGGTTACTTTGACTCTTACGTTGACCAGACTTAATCCAATGGTGTGAATTGATTGACTTTTTTGTTGACTGAGTGAGCATGATAGTTAGTGTGTATTGCGCAGACTTGGACCTAATCAGATTGCTACCCACACCCCCATGTTTTCAAGCCCAATTAATTTGAACTGCATAATTGCTATGTTCACACCTCCCCTTCCCTTTGCATTTCATTTTATTTTTCTATTTTTTATACACGTTTACTTTTTAATTTTTAAAAATATCAAATTGCATCATAAAATTCCACAAAAATTCATGAGTATCATTAAAACATTTAGGAAATTTTTGATGATTTTATTTTCTGATTTTATGACCTTTTTACCCCTGTTCTATATTTTTCTTTGAATTTCTTTGATGTGCATTCTTAATATGGTACATGATCTTGTTTAATTTTGTTCTTGATAATTAAAAATTGTTTTGATGCTCTTCTTTTTGCATTGAGTCATTATCATCTTGAGGTATGTTAAGTGATTTTTATTTGATTTTTTAGGTCAGTTTTATGGCATGTGTGGTGTTCACTTTTGTGCTACTTTGTATGATATGTCTATGTGACCTAAGTGCATTGTTTGACATCATTTTGCCTTGGTTTCTTGCATGCTACTTTGATATGTGATTCATCTCTGATTAGTGAACTCCAATACCATGTTTTCATAATTTTCATGAGGCCATTTGATTTTTTCTTGATGCATTTCATTTAAAGCATTATGACATGTTATATCATTGTAATCTTTTGTGCATGTTTGCATGTTTTCTTTTGTACATAATGGCATGATTATTTGCATATTTGGTGAACCATTCACTTGACATTATAGGTCATTGGTACATATTATATGTCATCCTTGCATGTTGACTTTCATTTAAACCTTGTGCACCTTTAACATGTGGTGTTTGTACTTGTGTTTTCTTTTGAACTTCCATTTCA
Source organism: Lathyrus tuberosus (assembly GCA_022829125.1). NCBI lineage: Eukaryota > Viridiplantae > Streptophyta > Magnoliopsida > Fabales > Fabaceae > Lathyrus > Lathyrus tuberosus. The sequence continues at coordinate 8,621,231 of JALAZF010000177.1, read as the reverse complement.
ATTCTACTTCTTCTATTACTTCTTAAATGCTTTGATGTGTCATGCATGAATACTTGTGAGATGTTTGTGAATCATTTTTCATTTCATTTCAATTCTAATCCATGGATTACATGTTCCATTTGTGCATATTTCTTCTTTTCTCTTTCATCTTTCATTCTTCCTTTTCTTATGATATCATGTTCTAATGTCATGGAGGATGTTTGTTGCCTATCCACTTGAGTTTGATTGATAATGACCATTTGTTCCCATATGATGTACATTCTGGTTGTGGCTCTAGGATTTGGTTTCTCATTTAATTCTTTTGAGTTTTATGATGCATTACATGTTCTTTTACTTCTTATACTTCTTATACATGTTTACTAACCATGTAGGGGCTTTGGTAAGTTTCAATTGAGTGTGGATAAGGAATCCACATTCAACTTCTATCCTTTCTCTTTTACAATTCCATTTTATGTTTTGTTAAGCACTTATGTGTTTTCTTTTAATAACTCATTACTTTCCCTTTTTGAATTACAATTCATCTTCTACTTTAGAAGTGAATTGTTTAATTCTTTCTTTCTTTAGACTTTAGGTTGAAACCTCACAAACCTTTAGGATCACTCCCTTTAATCTTCAGTTAGGATTGAGTCTTAGTTCACATAGATTTTTACCTTTCTCCTCTCTTGAGTCTTTCATCTTCTCATCTCAAAGAAAACTCAAAACTTCTAATAAAGGTAGGCATTTATTGCATTTAGGCCTTTCACATAAATAAAAGATTATAAGGGGTCTTCTCTTATAATCTTAAAATGTATAGCATACAACCCATCTTGGGTCAATGTGTTAAACATTTGATCTTGTGTGGGGGACTTAAATGCAATACTTGTTGGAGGTAAATAAAAAAAAACTTCTTCATTTCTTAATCAACAAAAACACTTAATAAACACAAGTATGCTAGTGTGTTTGAACCTTGACAATTGAAACTAAGTGTGGGGGTCTTCTTCATATTTAGTGTACTTTCTTACTCATTCCATCTTGGAATGTGAGAAGGTACACATTCCAAGGACTAAGATTTGGATACACTATCATATGCAAACAAATAACAAAACACTTCTTTCTAAAAGACAAAAACAAACAATAACGTCTTTCCTTCGGGAATTCTTTTCTCACCTCATTCACTCTTAGCGTACGAACGCGCTTCTACTCGTTCTTTTGCAAGATGGTAACGCACTCGGACCAGCGAGCCTGCAACACCTGAGCTAGAACGTAAGCCGTTCCCTAAAAAACACAAACAATTCATCCCTAGTAAGGGGAACTACGTCGCTCTGATTCTCATGTTCCCGATGAGATACGTAGGCAGTGGGGTAGGGCCCATGCGAGCACTTCTTTTATTTTCCCTACATTTGTTTCCCGTTCCTTTTCTTTTCTTTCTCCTTTCTTTCTTTCAGTTCCTTTTCCAGTATCCTTTCTTTACACCCTTTGATCGAAACAGCAAGCGTGGATCCCATCGGGTACGATGGACGCGTGGGGGTGCTAATACCTTCCCCGTGCGTAACCGACTCCCGAACCCAGTTCTCTTGGTCGTAAGACCATGCTTTTCCTTTCTCTCAGGTTTACGCGGTGTTTACTTTCCCTCTCTTGGGATAAATACACATTGCTGGCGACTCTGTTTCGGTGCCACTTTCGCGTTTGTACTTGGATGAAAATCCCGGGAGCGACAGCTGGCGACTCTGCTGGGGACCGAACCCAGAATCTCTGGTTTCCTTAGCGAGTCAATCCTAGCGCTTGTCTGCTTTTCTTTCATTGGGTGTTTACTGTTGTGCTATATGTTGTTGTTTATTTATTTTACTGTATTTACCGCATTTTAGCATTACATATCATATATTATATTGTGTTGCACTGTTTTGTCTGTTTGGCGGGATGGGTGTTCTGAGAGATAAGCTCACTACCAAGGCTTGAGTACATACATAGGTATTAGAGTGGATAGTCATGACGCTTGCGTGGTGGTGACCACGTATTGTTGTTCATGAGACCCACAACCAGACGAGGTTCTATCAGGAGCTTTCTGCTACTGCATGTTATGCAGGCCAGTGGTTATTCTCTTGAGGAACTGTCGACTCTGGTGACCATTCCCGAGGACTCAGTTGCGGCACTCCTCCCGAGATGTGACAGTGGCAGACCACATTCTGTGGCAAACCCATTGCACATTCTCGATCCGAGGACCCAATGCTGGGAACTTGCTATAGGACATCCCTTTTTGAAAGAGAATCAGCGGAGGCACTCCTCGATTGGCGATAGTACTGTACCCTGAGGGATGAATGTACTATTGCTTCTCGACCTCAGTGCCAGAAGCTGAGGACCTTTTTGTTTTGGAGAATCAGTTGAGGCCTCCTCGATTGATGATGATGCCAAACCAGAAATGGTGAACGTATCATCATTTCTCGACCTGAGAGCCCGGGATACTGAACATCCTAGTACCCACATGTGAGAAGGGCGGGTTGTTTACAGGTTTGCAGGTAACCATGACCTCCTACATACTCGGTTTTCTATCATCATTGCACCGAAAGGAAGTTTCATCCTATTGTATTCAGATGGTTCTTATCTATGGTTCTATATTAGTCTCAGAGCTACACTGACACCGTTCACAGTTCAGCACAGACACCTGATTACCTGATCACATTGCCCTTTGCTTTGCATTATCATATCCTAACATACATGTTTATTCATTTCCAGGTGCATATATTACCCTTGATTCCAGTCATCAGGTCCCTGCAAAGATGAACACTAAAGAGAGGAAGAATATCATCAGCTATAAGTTCCTTACGCCTACTTTGGGCCCTATTGTTATGCTGAAGGGAATGGCGAGTCCTGCAGTACGAGAAGCTTTTGAAGAGAAATATGGGTGGATTTTATCTATGGTCCGTAATGTCAGTGATTATGAAGCCAGAGGTCTCCATACGTTGATGCAGTTCTATGATCCGCCTCTGAGATGTTTTGTATTTCCAGACTATGTGTTGGTTCCTACCTTGGAGGAGTATTCCAACATGTTGGGGATTGCTATCAAGGAGGAGCCCCCTTTCTTTGGATCGGTGGGGGATCTTGACTTTGGGAAGGTGGCTGGTGCTCTTTATTTGAGCAAATCAGAGTTAGACGCCAATGTCTCCAACAAAGGAAAGATTCGTGGTTACAAGCTGGAATATCTGATTAAGAAGGCCCAGGAAGCAGCTAAAGGCGAGAATTGGCTTGTTTTTAATGCTTTGCTAGCCCTTTGTATATACGGCATAGTGTTGTTTCCCAACGAGCCGGATTTCATTGATACGGATGCTATACGAATATTCATGATGAAGAACCCGGTGCCAACGCTACTGGGAGATCTTCACTACTCGTTGTACAACCGAAACGAAAAGAAAAGAGGAGGGATAATTCGTTGCTGTGCACCTTTGTTCTATAAGTGGTTTGCAGGCCGTTTACCACAATCAGGGGCTTTTGTGGATTCCAAAGATTCTCTAGAGTGGAAACAGCGTTTAATGGGATTGGTGGCCAAGGACATCGTATGGGTAGATCATGGGCTGATTGGCAAGAATATTATCCACAGTTGTGGTAAGTTCCCTAACGTTCCACTGATAGGAAGACTGGGTGGGATTAACTACAATCCTTCTTTGGCCATTCGACAATTTGGATATGCCCTGACAGGTCCGCCTATTAAGAGAGATGTGGAGGAGTCCCTCTATTTTCATACATCAGATGGTTGGGAAGCAGCACAGAAAGCTTCTGAAAGCTGGGGTAGCATATTGAAAAAGGGGAAAGTTACTCTAGGCAAGCCTAACAACCGGGTTTATCCAGCATATGAAGAGTGGGTGAAGAAAAGAGTTGAAGATTTTCTCTTGCCTTTTGGTAAGGCACCCCTTTTGTATCCGGAGAATGAGAAAGCAAGAAGCACTGCTACTGTGGAAGAAGTTGACAAGTTGCAAGCCTTGGTGGAAAAGCTCCAAGGAGAGAATTCCGAGTTGAGTAACCGTCTTCAGAATGCTCTACATGCCAACAAAGAGCTGGAGCGGAAAGCCCAAGATGCTGAACAAATCCTAACTACAAAAGAAAAAGACTTTGCTGGAAGAGCCCAACATTTCCGGAAGATTAGTAAAGGTGCTGATGATGCTACTCAAGCCCACAAGCAAACCAAACAGGCGTTAGCACAGACCAAAGAAAAGTTAACAAAGTTTCGGCATGCTTGGGATGAAGTTAGGATAGAGAATGCTGAATTACAGGAACAGTTGCAGATTAAGGACGAAGAGCTTGAAAAGGCGCATGAGCAGAGGAGAAAGTATCGGGAAAGCCTCGGTAAGAGTCAAGAACAGCTAGAAGAAGCTAGAGGTGAGCTGAGGAATACCAAGAAAGAGCTTGAAGAAGCCATGATAGAAAGAGAGATACTCAAGACGCAGGCTGGCATAAAGAGACACAAAGGAGTGTGTGATGACGAGGCTCTGATGCTGCATATGGGTTCTTTAACTGAAGCTCTTGAGAAAAGGGATGTCTTGATCAAAGAAATGATTGAAAAGCCGAATCACCAGCGTACCCGTATACTTTTTGAGGAGATCAAATACTCAAGTGATAAGCTGAAGGATGTGGAATTGTCAGAGTGATGTTCTTTTCCTTATATTTTGTTGTTAATGGTTACCATCAGGCATGTTGATGGATCCATTTTTCCTTGTATTGCATTTGCGGTTGAACCTCTCTTAAATGTACTTGAATACTTTGTTGAATGGGTATGAGCAGTTTTATTCAGAATTATTCCTTATCAGATAGCTGCACACAAGCACATGACCACGATACGTCTCTTTATATCACGATTTCTGGTCTTCAGATTTCTGTGGTTTGGATTGGAATCAGGGTATAAAGCACCTCGGAAATGACAAACATGGCATTGCATGGCATTGCATATCATTTTGCATTTTTGTTACTTGCTTTTCAGGTACTCGTTGCAGGGTCTCTAACCTTTATTTGGTTTCAGGCAGTATAGCTGAGAATCATATTCACCGATATTCGACGCGAAGGAATCAAGTAAGAATCATGGATCAAGTGCAAAGTGATTTGGCTGAAATGAGGGCGCGTATGGACCAGTTCATGACCCTCATGACTGGCATGGCGCAAAATCATGAGAGATTGAGACTTCTGGTCGAGCGTCCAGACAATGGGCCCGAAGGTGATCAGCATGACAATTCACAGGGACATGGCATCCCTCCTCCCGGTGGCAACCCTCCTCCTGGTGGTAATAATCGGGGTAATGGAAATGGTAGGCATGCTGGTGTTACTCTTGAAGATACTCTGGAAGACCAATTTACTCTGCTGGATGCTGATGTGGGTAATCAAGGTGATCGAAGGTATGATGAGTTAGCAGAGAAGATCAGGGCCATAGAATGCAAGAACTCTATGGGTATTGATGTTACCAGCTTGGGGCTGGTCTCAGGAGTCAGAATTCCCCCTAAATTCAAGCCTCCCACTTTTGATAAGTATCACGGCAATGCGTGTCCCCAAACGCATCTTCAAGCTTACTTTGGGAAGATTTCAGCCCATACGGATGACGAGAAGCTATGGATGCACTATTTTCAGGACAGTCTGGCTGGGGCGTCCTTGACCTGGTATATGAAGTTGAATAGAGCTGCTGTGAAGAATTGGAAAGATCTGGCAGAAGCGTTCCTGAAGCAATACCAGTATAATATTGACATGGCACCCAACCGCACTCAATTGCAGGGGTTGTCACAAAATGCCAAGGAGAGTTTCAAAGAATATGCACAGAGGTGGAGGGAAATGGCTGCCCAGGTTCAACCTCCCTTGTCAGACAGAGAAATGGCAGATATGTTCATGGGCACCTTGCAAGGGGCCTATCTTGATAGATTAGCTGCTTGTCCGTCAACTGGATTTGCTGATATTGTGATTGCGGGAGAAAGAATAGAAAGTCTGTTAAAGCTTGGAAAGATCCAGGATGTGAGTGGGGCTGGCTCTTCGGGGACGAAGAAACCGTTTGCTAGTAACCAGAAAAGAAGAGAAGGTGATACGAATGCTGTGTTTAGAGGACGAGGCAGAGGGCGTTCTCAAGCTTATTATCAGGTAGATGCTGTAACAATCCCCACACCGTATGTTCAGAAACAACAACCCCAACAACAAGTTCAACAGCAACAACCTTTTTTCCAGCAAAGGTCTAGGCAGAGGGATCGTAAGATGGATCCTCTCCCTATGACTTATGCCGCGCTGTTGCCCCGACTACTCGAGTTAAAGTTGGTAGAACTCCGTACTATGAAAGCTCCGGTTGCTGGAAACCTGCCACCTAACTTCGATGCTAATGCTCGTTGTGAGTTCCACTCAGGTGCTCAGGGACACTCCATTGAAAAATGCTGGGCTTTCCATCATAAAGTACAAGATTTGATTGATGCTAAAGCCATCAATTTCTCTCCCGCTCCTAATATTACTCAGCATCCCATGCCTGATCATAGTGCAGCAAATGTGTACGCTATTGAAGATGGGAGGAGATTGAATTTGGTGTTAGACGTTCATCAAGTGAAAACTTCTTTGTTGGTTGTAAAAGATCGTTTATTGAAGGGACAGGTGTTCCCGGGCTGTAATCAAGATTGCTCTGAGTGTATGAATCAGGAGAACGGCTGTGATAAGTTGAAGATGGGTTTACAGAATCTGATCGATGAAGGATGTCTACAGTTCGACAGAGTCGTGAAAGACACTGATGAGATATCAACCGTGACCATCTATTACACTCCCGCTGAGATTCAAATGCCGGTCAATGCAGTTCCCGTGGCGAGTGTTGCGCTAGAAAGGCCCAGTCCTGTCACTATCACGGTGCCAGGACCAATTCCGTTCACGTCTACGAAGGCTATCCCATGGCACTATGGGGCAGATGTATATTACGAAGGTAAAAAGCAGGAAGTTGAGTCGTCAGTCAGCCCAAATATTGATAACGTAGGGGGTGTAGGGGGCTTTACAAGGAGTGGAAGGTTGTTCGCTCCCCAAACCTTGAGAAGTGATAAAGAGGCAGAAGCCGCAGCAAAGGCTAAAGGTAAACAGGTGGTTGAAAATGCGCCTACACCTGAAGCAGAGACAAAGATTACTTTTGATAAGGAAATGGAAGAATTTATGAAGATAATCAAGAAAAGCGATTATAAGATTGTGGACCAACTGAATCAGACCCCTTCAAAGATTTCAATCTTGTCACTATTGATGTGCTCTGATGCGCATCGGCAGGCGTTGTTGAAAGTATTGAAGAGTGCATACGTGCCACAGGAAATTACTGTTAATCAGCTCGAGGGCGTAATCTCCAATGTTAATGTTAGCCATGGCTTGGGCTTTACAAGTAGAGATTTGACTGTTGAAGGAAGAAACCACAATAAGGCTTTGCATATCACGATGGAGTGTAAGGGCGCAGTGTTATCTCATGTACTGGTAGACACTGGTTCATCACTCAATGTCTTGCCCAAGAAGGCATTAATGAAGCTGGAAGTTGATGGTTTGATCTTAAGGCCTAGTGAATTGGTGGTCAGAGCGTTCGATGGGACCAGACGATCTGTGTTTGGTGAGGTGGAATTGCCCGTACAAATTGGACCACAGGTATTCAAATCCACGTTCCATGTAATGGACATACAACCTGCATATAGCTGCCTATTGGGACGCCCTTGGATTCACGGAGTCGGGGCTGTTACTTCTACTCTACATCAAAAGCTGAAGTATGAGTTTGAAGGGCAGGTTGTGACGGTGTGCGGGGAAGAAGACATCTTTGTGAGTCACTTGTCCACGTTCAAGTACATTGAAATGGATGGGGAAATTCATGAGATGCTGTGCCAATCATTTGAAGCAGTCAATATTGACGATGCACCTGAGTCTTCTTCTGTACCAGTTGGGGCTGGTACCTCCATTTCATCTTACAAACAAGCTGTCGAAGTCGTCAGGGCAGGCAACGCCCAAGGTTGGGGCAGGTTGATAGAGACCCCAATGAAGGAAGACAAATTTGGTATTGGTTATCATCCCTCTACAACTTCAGATGCGAGGAGCAGGGGACCCATTACTTTCAATAGTGGGGGAATTATCTACACGGACCAGTCTTGTGCAGCCACAGAGGATAGCATTGACAATAATTGTGACCTGGACAACTGGGTACGCCCTCATGCTCCGGGACAACAAGTGCAAAACTGGTCCGTTGAAGAAGTCATCCGGGTTACTCTTCAAGCAGAGTAATTTTTCTTTGTTTTTTCTAACCATAATGCATGTCAAAATCTTGCGCTCTGCCCAAGGCGTATAGATTCATTTGTAGGGCCACCATGGTTGCATTTGCAATGTTTAATCATTAATAAAGGATGTTTTGCAATCAAATTTTGTTCTCTGTCTTTCAGTTCTTATTTTTGCACAAAAAATAATAAAATGGCAATGTTTCATTTTCTTTTGTTTTGCTTAAAAATAAATTCTAAAATAAGGCATGAACCCGTTCATGCAGACTTGATCCTCCGGATACCACTGATAACGATTTTGATATGGCCATGTATGACTTTGACAATCCGATTTATCAAGCCGAAGAAGGGGATGAGAAAGATTGTGAACTCCCTGAAGAACTGGCCAGATTGTTGAAACAAGAGGAAAGGATCATCCAGCCTCATCAGGAGACTGTAGAAATCATCAATATTGGCACCAAGGACGCCAAGAAAGAGATCAGGATTGGTGCCAGCTTGCAAGCAGATGTGAAACAAACTTTGACGGAAATGTTGCGCGAGTATGTTGACATCTTCGCCTGGTCGTATCAAGACATGTCGGGGTTGAATACGGATATTGTCGTGCACAGGCTGCCATTAAGAGAAGAATGTCCGCCAGTCAAGCAGAAACTTCGTCGGACTCACCCCGACATGGCTTTAAAGATTAAGGAGGAAGTCCAGAAGCAGTGGGATGCTGGTTTTCTTGCTGTGACAAAGTATCCTCCATGGGTAGCCAACATCGTGCCAGTACCGAAGAAAGATGGAAAAGTGAGAATGTGTGTGGATTATCGAGATCTTAATAAAGCTAGCCCGAAAGATGATTTTCCACTACCTCATATTGATGTGCTGGTCGATAATACGGCTCAGTTTTCAGTGTTCTCATTTATGGACGGTTTCTCCGGGTACAACCAGATCAAGATGGCACCTGAAGATATGGAGAAGACCACGTTCATTACTCCGTGGGGTACATATTGTTATAAAGTAATGCCTTTTGGGTTGAAAAACGCAGGGGCAACGTACCAGCGGGCGATGGTGACATTGTTTCATGACTTGATTCATAAGGAGATCGAATGTTATGTAGATGATATGATTGCCAAGTCGAGAACAGAAGAGGAACACCTGGTTAACCTGAAAAAGCTGTTTGAAAGGTTGAGAAAGTTTCGTCTGAGATTAAATCCAAACAAGTGCACGTTTGGGGTGCGTTCTGGAAAGTTACTGGGTTTCATTGTGAGCGAAAGAGGAATCGAGGTTGATCCTGCCAAGGTGAAAGCAATACAAGAAATGCCTGAACCGAGAACAGAAAAAGAGGTTCGTGGTTTCTTGGGTAGATTGAACTACATTGCAAGGTTCATATCTCACCTAACAGCCACGTGTGAGCCAATATTTAAATTGTTAAGGAAAGATCAAACGGTCAGGTGGAATGACGATTGCCAATTGGCATTCGATAAGATAAAAGAATACTTGCAGGAACCTCCGATTCTAATGCCTCCAGTTGAAGGGAGACCGCTGATAATGTATCTGACAGTGCTTGAAGGTTCCATGGGTTGTGTTCTCGGTCAACATGACGAGACAGGTAGGAAGGAGCATGCTATCTACTACCTGAGCAAAAAGTTCAATGATTGTGAGTCCCGATACTCAATGCTTGAAAAGACATGCTGTGCGCTTGCATGGGCCGCTAAGCGATTGAGGCAATATATGGTTAGGCAAACGACCTTGTTGATTTCAAAAATGGATCCTATCAAGTACATTTTCGAGAAACCAGCATTGACAGGCAGAGTTTCACGGTGGCAAATGGTCTTGACAGAGTATGACATTCAGTACACTTAACAAAAGGCCATCAAAGGAAGTATCTTGTCCGACTATCTTGCGCAACAGCCGATTGATGATTACCAACCCATGAAATTTGACTTCCCTGATGAGGACATCATGTTTCTCAAAGCTAAAGACTGCGAGGAACCACTTCCGGAGGAGGGGCCAGACCCTGAATCCAAATGGAGTCTGATGTTTGATGGGGCTGTCAATATGAATGGGTGCGGAGTTGGAGCGGTTCTTATCACGCCGGAAGGTGTTCATATGCCTTTCACTTTCTGAATAACTTTCGGATGCACCAATAATGAAGCAGAGTACGAAGCTTGTATAATGGGGATCGAGGAGGCGATTAATCTACGGATTAAGACCCTTGATATATTTGGTGATTCAGCTTTGGTAATCAATCAAGTGAAGGGGAGTTGGTACACGCACCAAACAAATCTAGTGCCGTATAGAGATTATACAAGGAGATTGCTGACGTTTTTCACAACAGTGAAACTGTACCATATTCCTCGAGATGAGAATAGGTTCGCTGATGCCTTGGCCACTTTGTCTTCCATGATCAAAGTGCAAGGATGGAACCATGTACCTAAGATTGAGGTATCCCGCCTTGACAGACCAGCATTTGTGTTTGCGGTCGATGCAGCGTCTGATGACAAGCCATGGTTTTATGACATTAAGTGTTTCTTGAAAAGTCAAGAGTACCCGCCCGGGGCATCGTCCAAAGACAGGAAGACGTTGAGAAGGTTAGCCGGTAGTTTCTTCTTGAACAAAGATGGCGTGCTGTATAAAAGAAATTTTGACACGGTCCTGCTTAGATGTGTGGATAGACATGAAGCAGACTTGTTGATGATTGAAGTGCACGAAGGCTCTTTCGGTACCCATGCCGGAGGGCATGCAATGGCTAAAAAGTTGTTAAGATCGGGATATTATTGGTTGACTATGGAGTCAGATTGTTGCAAATATGCCCGCAAATGCCATAAATGCCAGATCTATGCAGACAAGGTGCATGTGCCTCCAAATCCGTTGAGTATCATGTCGTCGCCTTGGCCGTTTGCCATGTGGGGCATTGATATGATCGGAAAGATTGAGCCTACAGCTTCCAATGGTCATCGTTTCATCTTGGTGGCAATTGATTACTTCACCAAATGGGTTGAAGCCGCATCCTATGCCAATGTTACAAAACAAGTGGTCTCTCGTTTCTTAAAGCGGGATATCATTTGCCGATATGGAGTTCCCGAAAGAATCATTACTGATAATGGTTCTAATTTGAACAATAAGATGATGGCTGAGTTATGCCGGGACTTCAAAATCGAACATCACAATTCTTCTCCGTACCGCCCAAAGATGAATGGCGCGGTCGAAGCGGCCAACAAAAATATCAAGAAGATTGTGCAGAAGATGGTTGTCACGTACAAAGATTGGCATGAGATGTTGCCATTTGCTTTGCATGGGTATCGAACGTCGGTACGCACGTCCACTGGGGCAACCCCATTCTCACTTGTATATGGTATGGAGGCAGTGCTACCGGTTGAAGTAGAAATTCCGTCCCTCAGAGTTATGATGGATGTTAAGCTAGATGAAGCTGAATGGGTACGAGCCAGATTTGATCAGCTGAGCCTTATTGAGGAAAAGCGATTGGCGGCTGTATGTCATGGGCAACTATATCAGCGCAGAATGAAGCAGGCATTTGACCAAAAGGTGCGTCCTCGGGTTTACAAAGTCGGAGATGTGGTACTCAAAAGGATCCTTCCTCCCAATACAGATCACAGGGGCAAGTGGACTCCTAACTATGAAGGTCCATTCGTGGTTAAAAAGGTCTTTTCGGGCGGAGCTTTATTGCTTACAACCATGGATGGCGAAGACTTTTCATCCCCTGTCAACTCGGACGTAGTCAAAAAATACTTCACATAAATAGACCCGCTGGATAATAAGAATAAAAAAATCCAGGCAAAAAAGGGCATCCCGGCGAACCAAAAACAGAATAAGGTTCGGGCAAAAATAAGGGATATAATTGAAAAAAATTTGTACACCCGGTAAGTTGAAAACCCGAAAGGGCAACTTAGGCAAAAAAGGGTATCCTGGTGGATCGAAAACATGAAAGGGCGGTCCACACAAAAAAGGGATTTAAGCGAAGGACTATGGTCTGAGTTATCTATCCCCCATTACCGTTTGAACAACTGACGTTCTGAAGGATAGGAATCGGTCCGATCATTCCTCAGAAGGCAAGGTCGGGGAGTTTTGAAGACATACTGGTCATAACAGAATGGAAACTCAGTGGAATTCCGTTTTCACATTGCCATTAGGATAGTTTCTTTTCTCAATTTTCAGCGATCACCTCTTTCCAGGGATTGCTTCCAGATGTAATTGCCTATTCTGGGCTCTCAGTCAATAAATTGAATTTCAATAAAAAGCTTTCTATTTTTGTTTTATTGCTTTGTTTGCAAAAACGTCCTAATTTTTGATAAAACATTGCATTTGAAAACATGGCAGCCTTGCAATAACATGCGCAGAAAAAACATTTGAAATTACTTTGAATGTTGAATACTCCCGGATGGTGGATTCTAGCCACGCAATATTCGGGGCATGTGGGCATATTCTTTTGTTGCAGGTAGCAGGTGCAGATGATTTTAAGCACAAGACCAGCAATAAATCACCCCACGCAAAAGACTGGGGCAATTACGGGTAAGGAGATCGGCGTTCATCGTTCGGTCGACGATTGTTCATAACGGGTCGATATCAGTGAATTAAGTTCAACTGGGTACCGTTGCATCTTATTAAGTCGATTCTCTCATACAGTACTTCCAACAGCTACAAGCTTTTCTGTGTCGATAACGGTCACAGGTTCCCCAAAAGAGTGGTCTCGTCGACACCGAAACTGATGGTCATTATCCCCAGCGAAGTCACAAGAGTTTGAAGAGGCTAGATCTTCTGTAAAATCCTCTTATGACCTCCTCTTCGGGGACAAATTGTTGTTTTGTCCAAGCATGGGGCATGATTGTTTCCCCAGCATGAAGTGTTGATCATCCCCAGTAGAGTTTGAGGACAGTTGATCTTCTGTAAAATCCTCTCAAAAGGCATTCCCCAACACGAGACGTTTTAAAGCAGTTTCCGCCAGCAGAGTTTGTTATAAACTCGTCATCCCTAACGGAATTGTCTAAAGGGAAGCTCGCCTAACATGGGGCATTGTGGTACTTATCCTAAGCTTGACAGTCATATTCTTCAGCAGAATACTGTGGATTTGCTTTGGGTTTCCCCAACAGATCTCTAAGGACTCTTTCCTAGCAAGTTGCAGTGGAATGTTCTAACCAGGATTTGCATATCCCTGGCAGAGTAGCCCTGATACCCAGCAAGATCGTATCTCTGGTCATGGTATCCCCACAGAGGTCAGCATCGAATCTTGTCAGCAACTCCTAGCTGAGTTGTTGTTCTCCCCGCAGAGGTTTATCAGATCGACAGAATCTATTCCTCAACAAGGATGGTACAGCCTTTCCCCAGCCGGGTCAAAAGGTGGATAACCCCTACAAAGGGTCTTGGATTGGATAGATCCCCAAGCAGAGTTTTTTTTATGACTTTTCTTCCTTAGCAAGACGCCATACAAAGAAATTCTCATCCCCAACGGAATCGCTGTGACCAGAATTCATTCCCCCAACAGATGAAGTGATTCCTGGCAGATTTATTATTCTTCAAGTCCAATTTATTTTTGGCAAGCTTGACAATTCGAAGCAGACGGATTATTCATTCATTCTCCAGTGGAGAGGTTATCCTTTCAGGAGTCTCCAAAGTCAAATCATTGGTCTTTGTTCCTCAGCAAAGTCGGCAGAGATGTCTGACACGGATGCAGAGTGTAATCCAGTATTGGAATTTTGCGAAAGTCCACCCGTAGTGTGGCAAGCCAGTAGTCGTCTGACATTGTTAAAAGACGTTAGCAAAGTCCAACAGTGGATTGGCAAAAGTCCGTCTTCGGGTGGCAAAAGTCCAACAGTGGATTGGCAAAAGTCCGTCTTCGGGTGGCACGAAGCTGCAAAGTCCACCAGTAGTGTGGCAGGCCAGTAGTCGTCTGGAATTGCATAAAAGACATTATTAAAGTCCACCAGTAGCGTGGCAAGCCAGTAGTCGTCTGGCGTCGTTCAAAAGACATTATCAAAGTCCACCAGTAGTGTGGCAGGCCAGTAGTCGTCTGGAATTGCATAAAAGACATTATTAAAGTCCACCAGTAGCGTGGCAAGCCAGTAGTCGTCTGGCGTCGTTCAAAAGACGTTATCAAAGTCCACCAGTAGTGTGGCAGGCCAGTAGTCGTCTGGAGTTGCATAAAAGACATTATTAAAGTCCACCAGTAGCGTGGCAAGCCAGTAGTCGTCTGGCATTGTTAAAAGACGTTAGCAAAGTCCAACAGTGGATTGGCAAAAGTCCATCTTCGGGTGGCAAAGCAGCTAAAAGTCCAACAGTGGATTGGCGAAAGGTCCATCTAAGGGTGGCATATTCTAAAAGTCCAACAGTGGATTGGCAAAAGTCCGTCTTCGGGTGGCAAAAGTCCAACAGTGGATTGGCGAAAGGTCCATCTAAGGGTGGCATATTCTAAAAGTCCAACAGTGGATTGGCAAAAGTCCGTCTTCGGGTGGCAAAAGTCCAACAGTGGATTGGCAAAAGTCCGTCTTCGGGTGGCACGAAGCTGCAAAGTCCACCAGTAGTGTGGCAGGCCAGTAGTCGTCTGGAATTGCATAAAAGACATTATTAAAGTCCACCAGCAGCGTGGCAAGCCAGTAGTCGTCTGGCGTCGTTCAAAAGACAGATCTCTTCGACGTTTCATCGAAGATTCAATCCAGCAGTCTCGTTGGGTTTATATCCCTTTTATTCTTCATCATCCAGAGCAAATTTTTGGTTATATTTGGTATTCAATCACTATATACCTTGAAAGTCCGAAAGCAATTGCTTTCAGGCATTCAGGTCTACAGCGCTTGAATAGGGGCAGCTGTAATACCCCAAAATTTGCTCTCCCTCTTTGTCATCATAGCATGGCATTATCATTTATCATATCATATCCACCTCATTAACATTACATTGCATTTAACATAGAAAACTGAAGCATAGCATCCTTCTTACCATCAGGGCATGTGATCAGGTAGAAGGTGGACAATCAATGGATCCTTCAGAGCACAAAAGGTCAATCAAGTTGGCTCTAGGCAAGCCAAGAGGTCTCTCATGTCTCATACTATCCCAATTGATCTTCCACAACCTCAAGAAGGTGAGATTCAATAGGAGATTGAAGCATTACATCCTACACTATGCAAGAAGTCCAAAAATTGAAGGAAAATCCTCAAAAGAGATAGTTCATTGATTCAAAATCATCCTCAAATGGTATATATCATCATCCTTTAAGAGGATACACAACATACTCTGAGGAATTTGAAATTGAAGACTGCACTTTTTCCTCCTAACCAGAAGGGGCTGAAATTAGGGTTTACAGTAAAATCAGGTTATCTTTGATTTTTTGGACAAAACTTGATATCATGGTATTCTACATGTCCTTAAGTGTATGTGTATGGAGAATTGCCCCTCAATTGGTTATGGAGGTGGTTCAATTGGAAGAAAGATCAAAAATCAGGAAATTTGGGGCCAAGTCAAATAATCAGAGGAAAAAGTCAACTCTTGACTTTTTGAGCCCAAAATCATGAAATTCATGTTACATATGTCCAATGTACAAAATTTGGTCAAGAAACTCCAAAGGAATCATGAAAAAATCAAGAGGTGGAAAGTTGCCATTTTTGGAAGAGGAAGGGTTACTAAAAATAGCAAGTTTTGGCCATTTTGCATCAGAGTTTGAACCAAGGCCATTTAAAATTGAAGCACCAAATGAAAATTCCACTCGGCCACAACAAAAGATCTTGTTTTAAGCTTCAAATCCATGTGTGGAACATCTCCATTGGATAAAAATTGAGTGAGATATGATTGATCAAAGTTTGAGCAAAGTAGGTTCAAAACTAGGTCATGACCAAGATTTTCAGGGCGCGCGCGCAGTCATTTTAACAAACAGTTGGTGTGCCATATATTCGCCTAGTTTTCTCATGGTTAAAGGCCTCAAATGAAAAACTTGTCAACATCAATATTGTTCCTTGCAATGCCCTCTTCAATGTTCATGTTGGGCAAAATTTCATCTGATCAAGTTATGATGGAGAAATAGTGGCCTCAAGTCATGGTAATCATGCTGAAAATCCAGGTGCCAAGATGCCTTGTCAACCAACCAGTTGCCACGCCCTTCTATCAGTTCCAAATGTGGATGTTATAAGTCATTTTGCAACTTATTTCAAGCCTCATTTCAATTCATTTTTCATACCAAACATGTTCTACTATGTGTCCTCTCTCCAATGACCCCAAGAACTCATCAAATCATCCATTAAGTAGGGAGAATTTCATTGGCAAAGTACCATAATTATCACTGATGCAGTAAATGATGTTAGTAGGCTGTGTACACGATTTGGTTCAGTCATCCCACAAACACTTCATGTACTTTATTTCCTCATTTGAACAAACATCCTTATGACCATACTTATGCATATCAGCCATCATACATTGTGAAGGAAGGTTTTCAAAGGAGAAACTTGTACCATAAGCAATGCCATGACATGCTGCATAACATAACCTCATCATCCCAGCTTCACTCTCATCCTCACCACAACTGTCATAAGCTTAACCTCACCATATCACAGCCATGGATAACTCGCCCTAACTAACTTGGCTCAGTTAGTTAGGGTGGACTCAGCATAACCACTTTAACTCAGTTAACCTCACTCAGTTTAACCGTGGTTAAAGCCTACTATAAAACAAAATCTCACATCACATTTTCATTCAGCTTCATTTCTCTCATTTTTCACTTCAAAACACTTCAAATTCTCCCTCACATTCTCTCTACTCTCTCTCTGATTTCACACGATTTTCACCATCTTCCATTCATATTTCATCTTCATCCTCATCAAGGTTTCACTTCTGATCAAGAACAAAAGAGAAGAAGTTCAGTTCATCAATGGCAGCTTAGTTCAGTTGAGTTTTCGTTGTGGTTTTCTTCAAGATCTCAAGTTCAGTGGCATTTATTTTGTTCCACTCAAGAGCATAGGAGGATCATCTCTGGTCTTCTGTTACTTTGAAGAACTTCAAATTCAGGTTTCTTCTCCAACCTTCGTTTTTCTGAAATTTCACTTGTTTTCTATTGTTTTGAGCTTCTTAGAAGCTATGTTGAATCCGGCTAGTTGATAGGCCTCTTAGAGGCATAGTTTCAAAAACCTAGGGCATGATTTGATTTCCTCTGTTCTTGCTATGTGTGTGTGTTTTGTGATTTTTATGAGCATATTCATGATGTACATAAGCTTAGCTTTCGATTGGTATACATTTTGTGCATTTTGGTGAGGTTTGAAAGTTGCAGACGGTGGTGATTGACCGGAGAAGGTGACCGGAGGTCCCTCTCCGGCCGGTGGTCATTATTTTAGGGTTTCTTGCCAGAATGAATGTCAGTCGTATGATGTTGCTGATCCAACGCACGAAAACACGCCAGCACATTAAAATACATGTGCCTCTCACGTGGTTCTTCTGATTTTATTTTTAAACGTGGTGTGGTGTGGTACATGGTAGGGAGTGTGGACCTGAACGCATGTTCTTTGATTGTGGTTACTTTGACTCTTACGTTGACCAGACTTAATCCAATGGTGTGAATTGATTGACTTTTTTGTTGACTGAGTGAGCATGATAGTTAGTGTGTATTGCGCAGACTTGGACCTAATCAGATTGCTACCCACACCCCCATGTTTTCAAGCCCAATTAATTTGAACTGCATAATTGCTATGTTCACACCTCCCCTTCCCTTTGCATTTCATTTTATTTTTCTATTTTTTATACACGTTTACTTTTTAATTTTTAAAAATATCAAATAGCATCATAAAATTCCACAAAAATTCATGAGTATCATTAAAACATTTAGGAAATTTTTGATGATTTTATTTTCTGATTTTATGACCTTTTTACCCCTGTTCTATATTTTTCTTTGAATTTCTTTGATGTGCATTCTTAATATGGTACATGATCTTGTTTAATTTTGTTCTTGATCATTAAAAATTGTTTTGATGCTCTTCTTTTTGCATTGAGTCATTATCATCTTGAGGTATGTTAAGTGATTTTTATTTGATTTTTTAGGTCAGTTTTATGGCATGTGTGGTGTTCACTTTTGTGCTACTTTGTATGATATGTCTATGTGACCTAAGTGCATTGTTTGACATCATTTTGCCTTGGTTTCTTGCATGCTACTTTGATATGTGATTCATCTCTGATTAGTGAACTCCAATACCATGTTTTCATAATTTTCATGAGGCCATTTGATTTTTGCTTGATGCATTTCATTTAAAGCATTATGACATGTTATATCATTGTAATCTTTTGTGCATGTTTGCATGTTTTCTTTTGTACATAATGGCATGATTATTTGCATATTTGGTGAAACATTCACTTGACATTATAGGTCATTGGTACATATTATATGTCATCCTTTCATGTTGACTTTCATTTAAACCTTGTGCACCTTTAACATGTGGTGTTTGTACTTGTGTTTTCTTTTGAACTTCCATTTCAATTCTACTTCTTCTATTACTTCTTAAATGCTTTGATGTGTCATGCATGAATACTTATGAGATGTTTGTGAATCATTTTTCATTTCATTTCAATTCTGATCCATGGATTACATGTTCCATTTGTGCATATTTCTTCTTTTCTCTTTCATCTTTCATTCTTCCTTTTCTTATGATATCATGTTCTAATGTCATGGAGGATGTTTGTTGCCTATCCACTTGAGTTTGATTGATAATGACCATTTGTTCCCATATGATGTACATTCTGGTTGTGGCTCTAGGATTTGGTTTCTCATTTAATTCTTTTGAGTTTTATGATGCATTACATGTTCTTTTACTTCTTATACTTCTTATACATGTTTACTAACCATGTAGGGGCTTTGGTAAGTTTCAATTGAGTGTGGATAAGGAATCCACATTCAACTTCTATCCTTTCTCTTTTACAATTCCATTTTATGTTTTGTTAAGCACTTATGTGTTTTCTTTTAATAACTCATTACTTTCCCTTTTTGAATTACAATTCATCTTCTACTTTAGAAGTGAATTGTTTAATTCTTTCTTTCTTTAGACTTTAGGTTGAAACCTCACAAACCTTTAGGATCACTCCCTTTAATCTTCAGTTAGGATTGAGTCTTAGTTCACATAGATTTTTACCTTTCTCCTCTCTTGAGTCTTTCATCTTCTCATCTCAAAGAAAACTCAAAACTTCTAATAAAGGTAGGCATTTATTGCATTTAGGCCTTTCACATAAAGAAAAGATTATAAGGGGTCTTCTCTTATAATCTTAAAATGTATAGCATACAACCCATCTTGGGTCAATGTGTTAAACATTTGATCTTGTGTGGGGGACTTAAATGCAATACTTGTTGGAGGTAAATAAAAAAACACTTCTTCATTTCTTAATCAACAAAAACACTTAATAAACACAAGTATGCTAGTGTGTTTGAACCTTGACAATTGAAACTAAGTGTGGGGGTCTTCTTCATATTTAGTGTACTTTCTTACTCATTCCATCTTGGAATGTGAGAAGGTACACATTCCAAGGACTAAGATTTGGATACACTATCATATGCAAACAAATAACAAAACACTTCTTTCTAAAAGACAAAAACAAACAATAACGTCTTTCCTTCGGGAATTCTTTTCTCACCTCATTCACTCTTAGCGTACGAACGCGCTTCTACTCGTTCTTTTGCAAGATGGTAACGCACTCGGACCAGCGAGCCTGCAACACCTGAGCTAGAACGTAAGCCGTTCCCTAAAAAACACAAACAATTCATCCCTAGTAAGGGGAACTACGTCGCTCTGATTCTCATGTTCCCGATGAGATACGTAGGCAGTGGGGTAGGGCCCATGCGAGCACTTCTTTTATTTTCCCTACATTTGTTTCCCGTTCCTTTTCTTTTCTTTCTCCTTTCTTTCTTTCAGTTCCTTTTCCAGTATCCTTTCTTTACACCCTTTGATCGAAACAGCAAGCGTGGATCCCATCGGGTACGATGGACGCGTGGGGGTGCTAATACCTTCCCCGTGCGTAACCGACTCCCGAACCCAGTTCTCTTGGTCGTAAGACCATGCTTTTCCTTTCTCTCAGGTTTACGCGGTGTTTCCTTTCCCTCTCTTGGGATAAATACACATTGCTGGCGACTCTGTTTCGGTGCCACTTTCGCGTTTGTACTTGGATGAAAATCCCGGGAGCGACAAGTATTATCTGTCTTGTACAAAGCCCAAGATTGAGGCTGAAAAGAGAATTGACTCTGCTTAGGAAATATATATGGTGTCTTATACAAAGCCCAAGATTGAGGCTAAACAAGCTGGAGAAATCATTATACACAGCCTGAGAGAAGGCTAACTTCTGCTAGGGGAAATCATTATACAAAGCCTAAGAGGAGGCTGAAAAAGATTGACTCAACAAAAGAGTGTTTTTATCTATCTTGTACAAAGCCCAAGATTGAGGCTAAAAAAGAGTTGACTCAACAAGAGAGTATTGAAAGCTGATTGACTCAACAAGAGAGTCTAAAAGGTTGATTGAATCAACAAGAGAGTCTGAAAGGTGATTGACTCAACAAGAGAGTCTGAAAGGGTTAGCTCTGCTAAGGGAGAATCATTGTACAAAGCCCAAGAGGAGGCTGACTTCTGCTGAGGATTATTAAGATCCTTGGACAGGTCCAAATGAAGAATCAACTCTTGCTGAGGGTTACAGAAGAGTTGAGATATCAGAGACCTTGAGGTTTTGATTTGGGATAGTGTTATACTGATGATAAACTGACCCTGGCTGGGGAATTTTAGGAGAGAGACTGGGTTTTAGAACCTAGGGGTTTTAACTCTGCTAGAGATTGATCCAAAATGACCAGGGTTTCTCCATGTTTGTAAGGTACTTGAGAATTTCTTTGAGATCTGAGAGGGGATTAGACTTTCCAAGTCTATTGGTATGGAAGAGTTTATGATGCCCAAGAGGAGGCAGGTGTTTTAAGGGATGATAATCAACCCTAAATTAGTCTAAGATTTGACACTGGAAAGACTGCTCTAGCAAAGGATGACTAAGTTCTGTCTTATACCTTTAAGAGGTCTTCAGGGTCCTTGTATTAAGCCCAAGAGAAGGCATGAGAACTTTTAAGAAGCCGGAGGATCCTTGTACAAAGCCCAAGAGGAGGCGGGGTTGCTTTTAGGAAGCCTGTGGGTCCAAACTTAAGAAGAGTTTAAGAAAAGGTTCACCGAGAATAATCTTTTCTTTAGTGAACAGTTCTAGGGTTTGAAGAAATTCAAGAGAGGTTTCACTGAGAATTAATCCTCTCTGGGGGAAATGAACTTCTTTGACAATTTCTAATAGTGACAGTCTGAGAAAAGTTTCACCGGGAATAATGCCTTTCTCTTTGTTCTATATTGTTTAAGCACAAGAGAAGGCAAGACTGTATCTAGAAATCCTATGGGGATCTAGTTTTGACTGTATTAAAGAGTGACCAACTGGATTTACCTAGTTCTGGACCTAGTTGTCGGGGAAAACTCTAAGCAAATATACTAGTATATATACAGGTTATATATGACAAGTATTTAAAAGGATATGAAAGAAGGACTTACAGATGAGCAAGCTTTCCACAATACAGTTATACATATAAAAGCATGTAAGGTAAAGCTGGTAAAAACTTACAGGTGAGCAAGCTTCCATGCTGTTCAAACAAATATATTCATGTATATGTGCAAGTACGTAAAAGAAAGCTGATAAAAACTTACAGGCGAGCAAGCTTCCATAGCTTTATTATTAGTTGTTCAAGAAATTAAAGAAAGTTTTGATAACAACTGTATATTTGAACCTAAATAAAAGAGAAGTTGTTTTTGAAAATATTGTTGGGGCTTATACTCAAGGAGGGGCCCAGATGAAAAACAGTAATCTTACCGTTGTTTTATAAACTGTACTGGGACTTGTACAATGACTGAGGCCCAAAGAGGTTTTCTGTACAAAGGGATGGGTCTTACAACTCAAGGAGAGGCCCAGAGATTTGAAAAAATAAATAAATAAATGGGACTTACAACTCAAGGGTAGGCCCAGTTGATTTTGTTTTGAAATGGCGATCGAGCCGAGATTTTCTAAAACACAGTGGGACTTATACAATGACTGAGGCCCAAAATAATTTATGTACAAAGAGGGTTAGGTCTTACACTCTATTAGAGGCCCAAATTTTATTTTTGTATCAGAGATGGGGCTTACAACTCAAGGAGAGGCCCATGGAAAAACAGTGATCGCACCGTTGTTTTGAAAATTGTATCGGGACTTATACAATGACTGAGGCCCAAATTATTTTATGTATAAAATAACGTTGGGTCTTACACTCTATTAGAGGCCCATGGGAGTTTTTAAATGTTTGATAAGGATCAAAAATCAAAGAAACCCTAATTTCATTTTCTTTTAAAAGTAATTCTTTAAAGAAAATTAATAAAAATAAATAAAAATACCAAATAAGTTTAAATAAACTACTTGTGATTTTTGGTTAAGGTTTGAAAAATGAGGTTTTAATCACAAGATGATTTAGAACTCATTTGGTCTAGAAAAGATCAAGAGGAAAGAAATATTTTCAAATGTTTAATACAAATAAAATAAGTTCTTTATAAAAAATATTAAATATAGACAAATAATATTTTTTGTGTGAGATTTTTGTAGAATAAAATACTTTATCAATTTTGTGAAATTTTGCAAAAAGAACCAATAAAAAAAGATGAAAAATGAATGAGAAATTGGTTTTCAAAGTTATTAAAAGATTTGTGAAAAAATGACAAAATTAAGGGGTAAAAAATTAGAAATGGTCCCCTCAAGGTTTGAACTCACGCCCTTGAGGAGGATAGTTTAAAATTTTGCCAACTGAGCCACTTGCATGTGGGTGAAAGAGAATGGCAAGGGATAATAATTTGTGAAAATTCCTTTTGAAAATGATTGAAAAAAAATATCAAAAGGTTTGGGGCGAGGGGCATTCGAACCCCATACCTCTCACTCACTCACACACACAAACATATTAGTGTTTCCACTAGGGTCCAATGCCAATTCAGTTATAACATGGTGTAGCGAGCGATTTTTGTCGGTGACGCGACCACCTTATCGCTGGTTTTTCTCCTCACCGCAATGAGGAGGAGGGGGTGTTACTTTCTGATTTCTTATTTATCCCATGAAGCTTGAAGGGAAAGGGAAGCTGTCTAAAACTAACCTGGCACGCGATTGTTTAACTGAACAAACGCTTTTAAAGAGATTGGGGGATCCGGGGTCAGGTTATACAATGGGGAGTTGTCAATTACCCATCCTATATGTGGTTATCCACAGGATATTAGCTTTAGGTTTTGCTTTGTACTTGATGGTGTTTATCCGTTAATGGGTTGGGAAAGTTTCTTGGGAACTATGAGTGAGTGAGTGAGTTTTTGTTGATGTTCGGGTGTTTTTGGTAAGGTACTAGACCTAAGTGTTGATTGATGTGTGAAGGTACTGGACCTAGGGTTTTGATTAGTATGCTTGCTAAGATTTCACAATCTTATGCCTACGTATTCCCATTTAAACGAAACAGGGAAATCAGAGCAATCGTAGTTCCTCCTATTCTAAGGGAGGAAAAAAGATATTTTGGTGTCTTGTTCAAAGCACAAGATTGAAGCTAAAAGGTTTGACTGAGAGAGAACTTGTCATCTCTAAAGAGGGATTGTTGAATTTTGTGTACCTTGATCAAAGCCCAAGGTTAAAGCTAAGAGGTTGATTGACTCCACTAGGGAAGTCCTTATACAAAGCCTAAGAGGAGGCTAGATAAGACCGACTCAACAAGATAGTGTATATATTGGTGTCTTGTACAAAGGCCAAGATTGAGGCTAAAATAAGAGACTGACTCTTTGGGGATATCATTATACAAAGCCTAAGAGGAGGCTGAAAAAGGGTTTCACTCCGTCGGGGAGGTTTGTATGTGTCTTGTACAAAGCCCAAGATTGAGGCTGAAACGGGAAATTTAACTGACTCTGGTGAGATATTTTTATGTATCTTGTACAAAGCCCAAGATTGGGGCGGAAATGAGTTTGACTCTACTTGGGAAATCATTCCTCAAAGCCGAAAAGAAGGCTGGGAGGAAATGGCTCCGCTGGGGAAGATATATGTCCCAAGCTTAGGAGATGGAGATTTATATCTTGTACAAAGCACAAGATTGAGGCTAAAAGGGTTTGACTCAACAAGAGAGTCCTTTTATCTGTCCTGTACAAAGCTAAGGATTGTGGCTGAACAAGCTGGAGAAGTCATTCTACACAACTTAAGAGGAGGCTACCTCCTGCTAGGGGAAATTATTATACAAAGCCTAAGAGGAGGCTGTAAAAAGATTGACTCAACAAGAAAGTATTTTTATCAGTCTTGTACAAAGCCCAAGATTGAGGCTAAAAAGGTTGACTCAACAAGAGAGTGCTGAAGTGTAATTGACTCAACAAGAGAGTCTAAAAAAGTGATTGACTCAACAAGAGAGTCTAAAAAGGTGATTGACTCAACAAGAGAGTCTGAAAAGTGATTGACTCAACAAGAGAGTCTGAAAAGTGATTGACTCAACAAGAGAGTCTAAAAAGGTTAACTCCACTGGGGAGAATCATTGTACAAAGCCCAAGAGGAGGCTGACTTTCTGCTGAGGAAAGGTCCTTATACAAAGCCTAAGAGGAGGATAGCTTTCTGCTGGGGAGTATTGAGATCCCTAGGAAGGTCCAAGTGGGGAATCAACTCTTGCTGAGGATTAGAGAAGAGTTAAAGTATTAGATGCCTTGAGGTTCTGATTTGGGATAGTGATATACTGATGATAAACTAACCCTAGTTAGGGATTTTTTGGAGAGAGACTGGGTTTTAACTCAGCTGGAGATTGATCCAGAGGGACCGGGGTTTCTCCTATGTTTGCAGGGAACTTGAGAATTTCTTTGAGACTCAAGGTTAGACTATTTAAGTCTACTGGTGTGGAAGAGTTTTATCTTTTGTATGATGCCCAAGAGGAGGCAGGTGTTTTAAGGGATGAGAATCAACCTTAAGTTGGTCTGAGATTTGACACTGGAAAGACTGCTCTAGCAAAGGATGACTAAGTTCTATCTTATACCTTTAAGAGGTCTTCTGGTCCTTGTATTAAGCCCAAGAGAAGGCATGAGAACTTCTAGGAAGCCGGAGGGTCCTTGTACAAAGTCCAAGAGGAGGCGGGGATGCTTTTAGGAAGCCCGTGGGTCCTAATCCAAAAAAAGTTCAAGAAATGCTATTCACCGAGAATAGATCATTTAGTGAAAGTTCTGAGGTTTGAAGAAACTCAAGAGATGTTATTCACCAAGAATAGATCAACTCTGGGGAGTAGAATTTCTTTGACAATTTCAATTGGTGACAGCCTGAGAAAAGGTTCACGAAGAATACTACCTTTCTCTTTGTTCCATATTGTTTAAGCCCAAGAGAAGGCAAGACTGTATCTAGAAATCCTATGGGGATCTAGTTTTGACCGTTTTAAGAGTGACCAACATGGCTTTACCTAGTTCTAGACCTAGTTGCCGGGGAAAACTCTAAATAACTATACTGGTATATATATACAGTTGATATATGACAAGTATGTAAAAGGATATGAAAGAAGACTTACCATGCACAGCTTCCCACAATACAGTTATATATATATATATATATATATATATATATATATATATATATATATATATATATATATATATATATATATATATATATATATGAAAGCGAGTAAATGAAAGCTATTAAAACTTACAGGTGAGCAAGCTTCCGTGCTGTATTGTTAGTTGATCAAAGAAATTAAAGAAAGTTTTGATAACAATATGCATATTTGAATCTAAATCAAAAGAGAAGTTGTTTGAAAATATTGTTGGGGCTTATACTCAAGGAGAGGCCCAGGGTTTAACAGTGATCGCACCGTTGTTTTGAATATCGCATCGGGTCTTATACAATGACTGAGGCCCAAAAAGATTTTTGTACAAAGGGATTGGATCTTACACTCTATTAGAGGCCCAAAAGAATGTTTAAAGAAAAGAAATGGGACTTACAACACGAGGGTAGGCCCAGTTAAAAATAGTTTTAAAAACGACGATCGCGTCGAAATTTCTAAAACTGTATCGGGACTTATACAATACACTGAGGCCCAAATTATTTTATTTACAAAGAGGTGGGACTTAGACTCTATCAAGAGGCCCAAAGTTTATTTTGTACAAGAGATGGGGCTTACAACTCAAGGAGAGGCCCAAGGTGAAAAACAACGATCGTACCGTTATTTTGAAAATCGTGTCGGGACTTATACAATGTCTGAGGCCCAAAATTATTTATGTACAAAAAGGGGTTGGGTCTTTTACTCTATTAGAGGCCCAAAGTTGTTTGAAAAAGATTTTTTAGGGTGAAAATCAAAGAAACCCTAATTTCATTTTCTTTTAAAAATAATGCTTTTAATAAAATGAATAAAAATAACAAAAATACCAAATAAGCCTAAATAAACTACTTGTGATTTTTTATTAAGGTTTGAAAAATGAGGTTTTAATCACAAGATGATTTAGGACTCATTTGATTTTGATTTTCAAGATGGTTATTCATTTTTGAAATGTTTTAAACAACAAAAAATGAATTTATTTACAAAAATATCAACTATATTAAATAAATAATATAAATTTGATTTTTTTGTGGAGCAAAATATTTTAACATTTTTGTGATTTTTTGAAAAAAGAACCAATAAAAAATAATTAAAATTGAGAGAGAAATTAATTTTTCAAATTATTTAAAATAATATGAAAAATATTAAAAAAGTGGAAAAAGTGGTAAAAAAGGGTCTGGGGCGAGGGCGATTCGAACCCCAGACCTCCAAGTTGCAGTGCGCGCCTTCTACCACTGGAGTGGCGATACATTCGTGTATCAAAACCACCTCATGAATACTTAAGGGGTGACTTGTTTTAGGCCTGGCCAAGGCAAGGTTTTGGTCCAAAACATAAAGGTTGTAACTTTCTCATTTCTCCATGGATTAGGACAAAATTTAGGTCTATCCTGCCTAGAATCTCACAAGGAATCCAATGGCGCCCTTGATTTTTTCAGACGAGGTCCCCATTTTAAAACCCGATAGTGGTTTTGAAATAGGCCTCAATTTACATTTTCTGTGCTACCTCATGGTACAGGCATGAATTACATGATGAATTGGTTCAAACACAACATATACAACATGTATGAGAGGTGTATGATCAGTGGACTTCAAAGCAATGCATATTTCAAAGAGTTCAAGTTGTGATGCTTACCTCTTTATGAGCTTTTTGTGCTATCTGCCAAGTTCCTTGTGCCAGAATTAATTTGATGCTTTAGACACTCTCAATTGATCTCTTAGGAGCTTTTAGAATGATCACCACTAGCTGGAACCTTCAGGAACAAGTTTGAGCTCTTTCTTGCAAAAGGGGCAAAAGTGACCAATATGGAAACTCTCTCAAATGGTGTTCCAGATGTAGGGAACCATTTGGGACAGTTCAAGGATGGTATTTGGAGTGTGTTTGACGTTTTATCTAGTTTTGAAAGTGACTGAATCAAGACATGACTTGAAAAATGCAAAAAGTCCAATTTTGAGGTTTTGAGATGGGACTTTGTGATTTTGGTGTTACACGTCACATGTGAGAGTTTGGACAACTTAGATATGACATATTGGATGTGTTTGGATCATGAGATGTGATGGAATTGCTCTCTAACTCAAAAACTCAGAGATACCTTGCAAAAGAAGGCATTTTGGCCTAAAGAGAGGGATTTTGAGGAAAGCATCAGTTTGGGTGCTTTGGTGTACTTAAACTGATCACAATTGATGTCTATTTATAGTGTTTCATGTTTTTTTTGGCATCAATAGTGAATGGAAGCTGCAGCAGGCCTTTGGCCAATGTTATGCAAAAGGAATCTCAAGTCTCCTCTAGCCATTGACTTGAGATTAGAGCACAAGCTTTGTAGCTTTGGTTTAGAGATAAACTTGGACTGAATTTAGTTTGAATAGGATCAGTTCATGCCACCTTGGTGCATCCATTGAATGCTTGGAAACAAAATTGGAGTCTTGGCACTTTTTAGCTCTTTTAGGTTTG
Source organism: Lathyrus tuberosus (assembly GCA_022829125.1). NCBI lineage: Eukaryota > Viridiplantae > Streptophyta > Magnoliopsida > Fabales > Fabaceae > Lathyrus > Lathyrus tuberosus. Next base: position 8,593,021 of record JALAZF010000177.1, on the reverse strand, counting down.
GCATGGCTACTTGTAGATTCTTGGACTTTAGAGGCTTGGAGATCAGATTATCCCCCTTGGATTTGATCCTCAAATGTGTCCAAAATGATGACAAGGCTTGGATTTATCAAATTTGGACAAATTGAGAAAAATACACAAATTCTGCCTTGTGAAAACCAGTTCAGGATGCCATGTTCCAAGGGTTGTATCTCCTTGCTCAAATGGAATTTTGAGATGATCTGGTACTTGTTGGAAAGCCCTCATGGCATACTTCAACTTTGATGTTTACCCCTAGACCTGGTTTGACTTGGATCAAGGTGAAAATTGCCCTACATTTTGGAAAAAGTAAGGCAGATTCTGACTTAGTGAAAATTTCACTAAGTGTTGGAAAAATGTCATTTTCATGTTTTCAGCCATTTTGATCACTCCATAACTTAAAATCCATGAAGAATTGGAATGATATCTAGTTGACACTTTTAAAGTATGCCATGAGAGCTACAAATCCATCTTTGGACCATCCAAAATGGTTGCTTGGATCTCAAGTTATGGTCCTTGGAAGTTGGTACCCTAGCCACTTTGTTCCATAACTTAGAAAATATCTAAGTTTTTTATGGTTACCCCTTCCACAAGTTAACTCAGTTTCTTTGATTTTTCTTGATGAATGATGATTCAAATCACATATTAACATTGTTTTAGGGTCAAAGAACCATAATTGTGAAAAATTCCAAAAAGTCAAACTTGATTTTGTGCACAGTTGACTTTTTATCGGATGAATTCCAAACTGTGCGATCTTGGTGAAATCAAGTCCTTGACCTAAATAAAACCTAATGGATATATTCCATAGGTGTTGTAGGGTGTATTGAATCATGTCCCAAGGTTTGGGAGCATGTCTTGGTCAAAATTCAAAGGTACAGTTGGCTTTTCCCTCGAAACCCTAATTGTGGTCCTGATGAAATTGAAACTTGTGGATCAAGCTTTTTGGATCAATCCATTGTTGCAAATGGATATATGTAGTGTATTGGAGAACCTTAAATCATGTCTTGAGGTCTTGGCTCATGTTTTGTTCCAAAAGTCAACTTAGGGGTGAATTAGGTCAAGAAACCCTAATTCCTGATTTTTGGTCAATGCACCCACTGAGGTTAAATTCACTTGATGATTGGGTCCATGAGGTCCGCTGGAGTATCTTGGGTTATGCTTTGAAGCATTGGCTCATGCCCAAAGGAAAAATCTCCATCTGGAGGCCTCAGTCGACCAAAACCCTAATTTGGTGACATTGGCGATCTTGAGGCTTGATCCACTTGGAATGTTGCAACTTTGTGCTTGATTCTTGATGTGGGAGTCCTCTTGATCCTTTATGTGGATGTTTGAGAGGTTAGAAAAGTTGAAAATCATGTCATTTCTTGATTGATCCTTTGTCCAAGTGTTCTGAGAGGGCTTGAAACCCTAGTCCTTGATTGTGGTGAATGCTCAAACATCTCATAGGAAATTGATGAGGCATGAAAGTACATCCATATTGTGATGATGATTTGCACAATTATGGGAAATCTTGGTGGTCAAAATTTGGGGTATGACAGATGCCCCTATTTAATCTTCTTGGACTCGAAGGTGTCAATGGCGAAGGTATTCGGGCATTTAGGGTACAAGAGGATTAAATATCGGAACACCGGAAATTTTGATGTTGGTTATGAACGGCAGTTTGCTCATCCATCTTCTTTTGCTAAGCAATGATGCTTAGAAAAGGTTAAAAACTTCCCCTCGATCCTAGTTTTTAGCCAAGGAACTAATTTCAGTTTCTGATATAAACTTCCCCTCAATCCTGGTCTTCAGCCAAGGAACTGGTCTCAGTTTCTAATAAAAACTTCCCCTCGATCTTGGTCTTCAGCCAAGGATCTGGTCTCAGTTTCTGATATAAACTTCCCCTCGATCCTGGTGTTCAGCCAAGGAACTGGTCTTAGTTTCTTTTGTCAATAAACTTTCTTGGCAAGGGACGCTATTTGTAGCGGTTTTTATCAAACTTCTCGCTGGGTTTTCCTGGGGGAGATGCCATTTTATGGGAAAGAGTTTTGATGTCAGACTTGCTGGGGAACCCATTCGTCTGCGTTGTAGAGGTGTACAAACTTCTCTATTGGAGATGCTGTTTGTCGACTCTACTGGGAAAAACGAGTCTCTTGAGAGACTGTTTCCTGTTTGGGGATATTACATCATACTTTTCCTCAAGATCTTTTCGGAGAAATGCCATGTGATGTAATCCAATTTGGAGGTGTTGATGACCTTTTTGTCAGCGAATTTTCGGGAGAAAAACTGTTGTATTGCCTAATCTTTGATTAAGAGGCTTTCTCTGGGGATTTTCCTTAATTCGGGAAAACAAAGATATCATCTTCAATGGCAAAGAGTGACGTTTGTCGAATGTCTTCTTGCCTTTCAGTGGTTCAAGTTATCAAAGTGGTCGAGGACAGTCTCTAATCCAGAAATAAACTGGGTGAGAGATTGCTTAGATGATTCACTTCCTGACGAGGACAGAACTGACATCTCGATCGAGAGGACTTTTATCACTAGGGGATAAGACCGACTGGAGTGATAGTGATGCAATATGAATATGAATACAAATTAATTATGCATGATGTATGTATGTTTATGCTGACAAAACTGACACGACATACAGACTAGTGGATGAACACGACTGGACACTCGGCCACTGCAGGGAACGAGGAAGTACCATTTGGTCCGAAATAGCAATTCTGCATTGCTTAGGAGAGATAGTCCCTGTGAGGAACAACGTTGGTCAAACTTAGGAGATAAAAACTCTGCCGGGGATGTCGGACGGAATATTCGCATCTCACACAGCTGATCCTTCATTCAGGTGCACTGGTTTAGAATGAGCATTTTGATTATGCACTTTAAAGCTCAATTACTTTCGGAGAAGTGATCAATGTTCTTTCGATGTTCAACAGTCAAAAGAATTGCCATCTTTATTTTAAAAGCAGAAAAAATTTGACAAGTAAATTCATTTTTTTTGTTTTATTTCAAGAATCATTAATCATGTTAAAATGTCGTTCTGTAAATCTAAAACAAATGAGAATTACAAACAAAAGCATTAAGACTCAAATTTTATTGATAGGATGGAAATCAGCCAAACGCGTGATTCCATGGAGCATTTACAAAGTTAGAAAATGGAGATTTAAAGGAAAAGGGCTACATTGAAATATAACGACTATTATCCTTCTACCAACTTTGAATCCTGGACATCCTGAGCTTCCGTCAAAGATGACCTTAACTGGAATTTTCCTGATGGATGACACTACTGCTGCTGGGGGATTTGTCCCTTTGTTGAACGTAGTTACTTGCCATTATCCCTAACTTTTGCCTGGATTGTACTTTGAGATTTCCAATCCATCGGGATGATTTTTGATTATGTCTCTAATTTTTACCTGGACCGCCCTTTCGGATTTTCAATCCACCGAGACGTTTTTTTTTGTTTTTTTGTTGTTTAGGAGAAGTATTTCTTGACTACGTCAACATTTGTAGGGTAGGAAAATTCCTCTCCATTCATGGTTGCGAGTCTCAAGGTGACGCCTGAGAAGGCTTTCTTGACCACATAGGGGCCGTCATAATTCGGAGTCCACTTGCCCCGGGGATAAGTGAGAAATGATTGTATCTTCTTGAGCACAAGGTCTCCTTTCCTGAAGACGCGAGGTCGGACCTTTTTGTCAAACACCTTCTTCATTCTTTGCTGATAAAACTGACCATGGCATAGAGCCGTTATTCGTTTTTCTTCGATCATATTCAGTTCGTCGTGTCGACTTTGACACCATTCTGCTCTTGTTAACTTAGCTTCCATCAATACCCGGATTGATGGGATCTCTACTTCTATGGGGAGCAATGCTACCATGCCATATACTAGAGAGAAAGGGGTTGCCCCTGTTGAAGTGCGGACAGATGTGCGATAACCGTGAAGAGAAAAGGGTAACATCTCGTGCCAGTCTTTGTAGGTTACAACCATCTTTTGAACAATCTTCTTGATGTTCTTGTTAGCTGCTTCTACCGCTCCGTTCATCTTAGGTCGTTAGGGAGATGAGTTATGGTGTTTGATCTTGAACTCAGTGCACAACTCCTTCATCATGTTATTGTTCAAGTTAGATCCATTATCAATAATGGTCTAGCTTGGAACACCATAACGGTAGATGAGATTGTTTTTGATAAAGCGAACCACGACTTGTCGGGTTACATTGGCGTACGACGCTGCTTCGACCCACTTGGTGAAGTAGTCAATGGCTACCAGAATGAACCGATGTCCGTTTGAAGTTTTGGGTTTGATCATGCCAATCATGTCGATTCCCCATATGGAAAATGGCCATGGGGAAGAGAGAACTTTGATATGTGTTGGCGGTACATGGATTTTGTCTGAGTATATCTGACACTTGTGACATCTCCTCATGTACTTGTAGCAATCAGATTCCATGGTTAACCAATAGTATCCTGCTCTTAGAATTTTTCTCTCCATTGTGTGTCCGTTGGCATGAGTGCCAAAGGATCATTCGTGAATTTCTTTTATCAGCATGTTTGCTTCTGGTTTGTCTACACGTCGGAGCAAGATCATGTCAAAGTTTCTCTTATAGAGTGTATCACCGCTCAGGATGAAACTGCCAGCTAGCCTTCTGAGGGTCTTTCTGTCTTTTCTGGATGCCGCTGGTGGGTACTCTTGTTTTTGAAGGAAGCACTTGATATTGTGATACCAAGGTTTATCGTCTATGACTGCTTCAACTGCGAAAATGTAGGCCGGCCGTTCAAGGCGCATTATGTCAATCTTAGGTATGTCATTCCATTGACCTGCACTAACCATGGAAGAGAGAGTGGCTAGTGCATCAACCATTTGATTCTCTTCACGAGGGATGTGATGAAACTTGATTCTGTTGAAGAAAGGTAACAACCTTCTCGTGTAATCTTTATAAGGGATCAGTCCTGATTGGTATATGTTCTAATCTCCTTTGATCTGATTGATAACCAGGGCTGAGTCGCCATATACATCCAAGTTCTTGATCCTTAAGTCGATCGCTTCTTCGAGACCCATGATACAAGCTTCGTATTCGGCCTCGTTGTTTGTACACTTGAATGTTAGTCGGGCGGTGAAAGGAATGTTGGTACCCTGAGGTGTTATGATGATTGCCCCAATTCCGTTTACATAATGATTGACAGCTTCGTCAAAGATTAGTCCCCATTGGGAACCTAGTTCTGGCGCTCCACTGGGTAGCGGTTCATTGCAATCTTTCATTTTTAGATACATGACATCTTCGTCTGGGAAGTCAAATAAAACTGAATCTTGATCGTCAATCGGTTGATGAGCCAAATGATCAGATATAACCCTTCCTTTGATGGCTTCCTGAGCATGGTACTTGATGTCGTATTCTGATAACAATATCTGCCAACGGGCAATCATTCCCGTGAGAGCAGGCTTTTCAAAGACGTACTTGATCAGATCCATTTCGGAGATTAACTAAGTAGTGTGACGAATCATATACTGACGAAGATGTTTGGCTGCCCAAGCCAGAGCGCAACAAGTTTTCTCAAGCATAGTGTACCAAGTCTCATAGTCGGTGAATTTCTTTCTCAAATAGTAAATGGCAGACTCTTTCCTTTTTGTTTTATCTTGTTGGCCAAGTACACAACCCATGGAGCCTTCCAAGACTATTAGGTATATGATCAGTGGTCTTTCTTCCACTGGAGTTGATAGAATCGGTGGATTCAACAGGTATTCCTTGATACTGTCGAAGGCGGTTTGGCAGTCTTCTGTCCAAACGCAGTCCTGATTCTTTTTGAGTAATTTAAAGATCGGCGCACATGTCACAGTCATGAGGAATATAAATTTGGAAATGTAATTCAAACGTCACAGGAATCCCCTGACTTGTTTTTCAGTCTTTGGAGAAGGCATTTCTTGAATGGCCTGGACCTTGTCAGGATCAACCTCAATTCCTTTCTGGCTGACGATGAACCCTAGCAATTTTCCTGAGCGGACACCCAACGTGCATTTGTTAGGATTCAAGCGGAGTTTGTACTTTCTCAACCGCTCGAATAGTTTTAACAGGTGGGTCACATGCTCCTATTCTATCTTAGATTTGGCAATCATATCGTCGACATACACTTCTATTTCTTTGTGTATCATGTCGTGGAACAGAGTAGTCATGGCCCTTTGATAACTTGCCCCGACATTCTTCAAACCGAACGGCGTTACTTTGTAGCAAAAGGTGCCCCATGGGGTGATGAACAAAGTTTTCTCCATGTCTTTCGGCGCCATTTTTATCTGATTATAGCCCGAGAATCTATCCATGAAGGAGAAGACTTTGAACTTTGATGTACTGTCTACCAGCATGTCAATGTGTGGTAAGGGAAAGTCATCCTTCAGACTGGCCTTGTTTAGATCCCTGTAGTCTACACATATTCTGACCTTTCTGTCCTTTTTCGGAACTGGAACAATGTTGGCTAACCATTGAGGATAATCTGATGTGGCGAGGAAACCCGCGTCAATCTGCTTCTATACTTCCTCTTTGATTTTGATGGCCATGTCCAGATGAGTCTGTCTTAGTCTTTGTTTTACCAGCGGACATTCTGATCTCAGCGGTAGATGATGTTCCACGATGCTGGTATCCAACCCTGGCATGTCCTGATAGGACCAATCGAATACATTGGGAAACTCTTTGAGAAGCTTTATCAAACTTTCTTTGACAATTGGACTGAGCAGTGCCCCAGTCTTGACTTCTTTTCTCTCTTCTTCTGAACCCAAGTTGACTGTTTCCAATGGCTCTTTATAAGGTTAAATGGACCTTTCCTCTTGTCTGAGTAATCGGGAGATCTCTTCTGGAATTTATTCATCATTTTCTTCTTAAACCTCAAATACCGGGAATTCAAAGTTGGGAGAAGGCATTGGATCGTATGTTTCAATGGGGTTTAAAACAAGCAATATGCATCACGTGATGTTTTGTTTTAGAAGAGATAGAGAGAATGCAAGAGTGTGTGTAGTGTATTTTCTGAAAAATACTTGTTTTTATTATTTGAGTCGTTTTTAGGATTACCATTTTCTAGAAAAGCGAAAAGAGAAAACATTAATAACTGCAGAAATTACAGAACGACGTTATTTTATTTTTGATTTGGTTGATTCTTGAAACTACAGCCCTATAAAACAAAACTCTGTCGCTTTGGGAAAAGCAAAGAGGTACATTTACAGAAAGTGAGCCCTATCAAAACATCCATTTCACCTGGGTAGGATGAAAGGTTAAGATAAAGACGACAATTACTTAGACTTATGAACGACTTTCGGAACGTTGACAGCGATCCATTGGCGGCGAACTCCTTGGTGAATCACAAAGTCTGGTACCTTCCTTCTTGACTTGTCTTCAGAAATGACGCTGATTTCTGGTGGAGCAGGATCGTTGGAATCTGTCTCCCAGGCAGAGTTGTCGTAGACGAACTCTTCTGTTGTATCTTGTATAGTATTTGTGCTCTCAGGTAGATCTCCCCATCCAGTTGGCTGGATGTCTTCGAGCCTGATAAGAGAGCTTTCGGGAGCGGTGTACTTGACTAAAAAGTCAAACTTGCCACTCGGTTGCCCTAAAGTGTCCCACACTTCTTTGGAACTGGATGAGTCATCCCTTTCGATGACGTTGACCTCAGGAAAAGCAAAGTTAAGGAACTATTGTCCTGCAATCTTTGCAAATCCATCGTCATACTGGATATCTTTTGAATGCCCTGAGTAATGATCCAATGACTCTGTGGGAACGCATGTATTCTTTTCAATGCTGCTCGGCTGATATGCATCGTTCGGCTAATTCTTTTGCCCCGAGTCTCCTGGGTACGGCTGCCAGATAGGCAGGGCATCCATTGGGCCATAATAGTCGTGGTCAAAGTTGTCTTTCATCAAAGTGTCCTCCTCTAATGAGTTTGGTGGAGCACGACATCCTTCCGGATCACAATCTCCGTACATCATCTTGACGTATGATCTTGGTATATATCTCAGACTCTGTGCGGGGTAGCAAAATGGCGTGGGCTCCTCTCCTTGTGACATATAACCGTCCTCGTTAAGATAGGACTTCCATTCTTCATATGTATCGGAGGAATCACCCTCGTTGATGGTATGTACTTCTTGAGACACTGGGTGAAGGAAACCTCCACTATGGAAGAAGTTCTGAATGGGATGAAGACTTTCATCATTAGTAGCAGTCTGGGTACAGGTTGAGGAAAAACCAAGACCTTTCTTTGTCTTGTTGTCAGTAGGAATGACAATTTGTCCCCATCCTTTCGCATTGTTACTTTTGATCACTTCGAGAGCATCTTTGTACGAGGAAATTGACGTTCCTTTTTCTGATTGGTTGTCATTGCTCACCAAAAGTTCATGGAACTGGGTTCCAACAACCTCCTCTGGTTCTACACAAGTGGACGACGATAAGTTGTTCACGATCAAGGCTTGTTCTCCCCAGACTGTGACTAGTTGGTCATTCTTGACAAACTTCAATTTCTGGTGAGGTGTCGAAGTGATTTCCCCAGCCTCGTGTATCCAAGGTCTTCCTAACAAATAGTTGTATACTGGTCGGATGTCCATGACCTAGAAAGTGACTTGGAAAATGTGAGGACCAATAGTTATGGGAAGATCGACTTCACCGATAACTATTTTTGGGATCCGTCAAATGCTTTGACGATGACCTCACTGCCTCTCATCAGAGATCCTTGGTATGATAATCACATCAGAGTAGACTTTGGCATAACATTCAGAGCCGATCCGGTATCTACCAGTACACTGGCTAAAGCATTGTCCTGGCAGTTGACTGTAACATTGAGCGCCATGTTGTGACTTTTACCTTCTTCCGGCAGTTCCTCATCACTAAATCCCAAGTTGTTGCAGGAAGTGATGTTGGAGATGATGCTGTCGAATTGTTTTATTGTTACATCCTGTTCCATAAAGGCCTACTCTAAGACTTTCTGTAGAGCCTCCCTGTGAGCTTCGGAACTGAGTAAAAGAGATAGCACAGAAATTTTTGAAAGAGTTTGCAACAGCTGATCAACGATGTTGTATTCACTCTTCTGGATGACCTTCAGCATCTCATCACTGTTCTTTAAAAGGTCGGGATCACCGGATTGACTGACTGGTTAATTAGGAACTTTTGTTTGAGGTTCCTTTTCCTTGGTGGGTTCTCCAACTCCTCGGTTGAAGATTCAACCGTTCCGTGTTACTCGAATGATGTCTCCAATATTCACGACGGAGGGTAATGGGACTTCTTTTCCATTCTCAATTATTGTTGCACTGTACTTGTAAGGGATAGCCTTATCGGACTTGTATGGTACTGGTCCCGCAGATAGATAACTACAGGTGCCTTTTGATTTTTCTGACCATTATACCCGGCCTCAATTGGTTCAAGGTTGAGAATCCTTCCACCATCAAGAGGGACTCTTGATTCATGGAGTAAAGGGATTATGGCACATATATCTTTGGCCACTTCTCGGTTAGGGATCACGACAACATCTTTGCCTCGATTGGAATGATAGTTTGACATCATATTAATCGGATCAGAGCTTGAACATGGTTGAATCTCTTCGTGGTCCAACTGACTCTGAAGGGCTGCTCGCACGAGGTAGCATCCTTGGTTATTCTCTGAGCAAACTCTACAACGCTCATAGTTGTGTGGTGGCACCCGACCATGTCCGTTTTGTATGTAGTGTAACCTCACTACATCTGTCTCCATTGATCGAACATCCTGATTTTGATGCCTAGTAGGGTTCCCATCAATCATACTGATTTGTTGCATGTCTTCATCTAGATAGATCAGAAGCCACCAGTGGTTTAACAAGTGTTGAAGCGTTCTTTGAACGAGAGCACATCCTTGGTCACTCTCACAACATACTCTACAGTTCTGATACTCATACAAACTCAAAAAACTGAGTTGGACTTGCTTAGCGTGTAATTCCACCAAGCTGGTATTCATCAGGCGAATATCAAAGATTCGAATCATATTCACCTGATAATGACTTCTATCACGAAAATCCTGAATCCATCCAAGATCCATCTGACGCTAGAGGGCCTCTTTTACAAAAGAGCATCCCTGATTGTTTACCGAGCAAATCAGACAGGAATCATAATTGTGTCGTGTCAGATTATGATGTTGGCTTTGCCTTGAGTGCATTGCCACCAAGTTGACTGTTAGTTCTTGTGATTCGCTGAAATTTTGGTAAAACAATGTTAATGTCATGGTTGATGTTTCAACATGAGCTTCTAACATTATTGTTATGTGATAGTAGTTAAGGTGTTGAAGAGTTAAAGTGCTGAAGAGTGATGTCACATGCGATGTCTTGACATCACTATACCAGAACATTAAAACATCAGGTTGTGATGTTTTTAGGGCTGCACACATTATGTTGATTTGAGGAGAACTGTTAGTTAGATTGGATGCGAACTTCTTGGTGCAATCATTAATGAAGAAGATTAGTTTGTTGCTAATTTAATGCAAAAAGATATGGAGAATAATCAGAGTTAATTATGAAGATTTAATTGAAGATCTATTGAGGAGAGAATCTGTTGCAGATTTGGTGCAGAAGATTTGAAGGCCCAAATCCAGTTGGGAAAAAGTTATAAATAGAATGCTTGTAATCTAAAAGAGGTACGGGTCCAAGATGTTGATCATTAGGGCTTAGTCTAAGTGAACCACTCGGGTTGTGAGATGGTCACTGTGTTAAAACTCAGAAACCTGTAGGTAATGATTTTGTATTGTTCTTGGAGGATGCCTTGAAGCAACTCCAAGATGTGTCATATGAGTGTGTCTTCTATGTGATTGAAGAACTGTTGGAAATCAAGTTGTTGATGCAGTGACAGAGATGTTGACTGCTAGACATCATTGCGATGATTGGGAGTGAGATGGAGCCTCTTATCTAGGGTGGACTTAGATAGAAGGGTCATTGGGTAGTGATTGAATTAGGTAGATTATCAACTGGTTTATTGAGTCTGTAATTTGATACTACTAATTGTGGACTTCCTTCCTGGCTTGGTATGCCCCCAGATGTAGGTTGTTGAAACGAACTGGGTGAACAATCCTTGTGTGATATTCAGTGCTTTTATTATCTTGTTCATAATGCAGATATTGATGTTGTGACATCACACTTGACATCACATATCTGATACCAGAATTTCAATTAGTATCAGAGCAGGCATCCTGTCTGTTTCTGGATGAGATTTAGGGAAGATACTTTCTGGTTCATGAGCAAGGAAGATAGTTTTGCTGAGTTATGGACTTGGTCAGTTCATATAGTTGTGATGGATAGACTATTCATGACAAGGTATGTATTGGACCTGTCTGTTGTTATCAGGAGAAATGCTGTTGTGAGTTTGATTTGTTGGCTCTTGGTTTATGGTGATGGTGTGCAAGGATTATTGAGTAGTGCCTGAAGGTTGTTGAGGAGTTGTTGTGTGTTTCGCTGCATGGTATCTGATGTAACCCTGGTTGGTTCTTGTATCTCTGGTGATGAGATTCTAGGAAGGTATTCTCTTGGAAAGACATTAGGGTTTGGTCTCCTCAGCAGGATATTCTATGATGTTGTAGTTTATGCAAGACAGCTTCAACCGTTTGGTTAGAGATGCCAAAGATGCTTGAGGATTATCTCATATCTTTGTTTTGGGAAAGAAGTAATCAAAAGGTGAATGGATCTTATTAAAGATTGTATGACATGGAAGTTTCAATTTTTTTGAAGAAGAATATATTTCAAATCAAGCATTGATGACCAATCTGTCCAGAACATTGATTCCTTCTTTATCAATTTTCTTGATGGTGAAAGAAGAGGGTGGAGCCAAAGCAAAAGAGTATCACTGTCAAATCTTTCATGCGGGAGTGAAGATCTTGATATATTATCTCTTAATCTTAGCTGTGGTGACCTAATTAGGAGGATCTTCCTGGTGATGATGTCAAATGTAGTTCTGGTATATCTGAAGATGACTTCTCTTGTGAAGATACATGTTTCTGATTTTCAAAATCATGAACTGGAGAAAGGTTCATCAAGAAAGAAGCTGAGCTTAATATGTCAATTCTAATGTCTCGACATCGCGCTAGACATCAACGGTTTATGGTAAATGCTAAGTCAAAGACCTATTAGATTGTAGCTGTCTTGAAGGATCACTAAAGCTATGAAGTTGAACAATTTTTGAGATGTTGTTCATAATGTCATAACATCTCAGCTGGAGCTGGTTGAAGAAAAGGTAGTAATCTTGATAGCAGAAGAGAAGGAGATGATCCCAGTTTAAGCTAAAATGTTTGAGGATAATTTTATAGGGAAAATGCATCCAAGAGTTTGTGTGCAATAGCAGTGTATATCAGCCTGTGGTCAATTGGTGTTTGCATGAGCTCTTTCAGTTTTGTGACTTGAAGGATTGGGAGTAGCAGATTGTCTATGGTATGTTTATGCAGAAGGATGGTAGTTATCACTCTTAAGTTAGACAAGAGGTCTGAACATTGTGCTTATAAGAAGAAGCTTCTGGAAGAGTGTGTTATGCAAGTTACTGCAGTTTTGTTGGACTGATCTTGGAAGTTGAGATGTTCTCGTGTGTTCCTTACAAGAGATATGTGTGGATTAATATGGTTGTAGTCTCCAAATCCATAGGAGATGTTTAATGTGATTTAGACTAATGTCGGAACTGATGTTGAAACATCATTTCAGTTCTTTGCTCAGGGTGGAGTAAAAAGATCAAGACACTGACCTAACCTGGAAGGCTTTTGTGGTATGAATGGTTCTCATAATGGTTGTCATTCAAAAGATGCTAGAATCTGAAGAAGGGTTAAACCACAGGAATCAATTGCTATTTGTGAAATTCACAAGTATTTAATTGATTTTCCTTGAAAGACAAGGTTAAGGATGTTCTGTCTATTGTTTGGAGAATCATGGGAGAGGTTCTTCATTCGCTCTCAAGTCGCCTAGGTGTTGACCTGGGATTATTGCTTAGCATCTGTTCCTAGAAAGTATTGTGAATGACTTGTCCAGAGGATGGTGCTGTTGAAGATGAAGATGGTAGACTATGAAGACATCATGATCTTGGTGGTTACAACTTGGATCAGTGGTTTAGAGCATGGTGTTTGCTCTGGTTGTGAAGGTCGAGGATAAGTAGCAGTTATCTCTAACTTTCTACTGACGACTCTACTAAGGGAAGTGACTTTCTTTAGTATTGCTATGGGGTAGTCTTGGACTACTTATTTTCTGAAGATTCAGATGTGGTAGGTTTGAAGTCTTTGGAGTTTCTAAGCAGGATGGAGGTTGTCTATTCAAACTTGATTGTTGAATCAAGTCTATGAGAGCATGGAAATCTGTTTCTGCAAAGGGAGGAGGTTCTTCTGAGTGGCAGAAGGTAGAGCTGAGTTTAACAGTTGGATGACATAATGTTCTGACATCTAGCTTAACATCAGGAGTTTCAGCTGGTGATGTGGCACATCAGCTATTGATAGAGTGATCTACAGGAATGAACAATAGGATGCTTCAAAAAGATCGTTCTCATGGCAATTTGCGGGAGCTGCAGGAAGGAGAAGATGTTACATGACCATGGCTTAGGGAGTCTAAGTGTGTTTGCTTTTGAGCAAGTGGATCATGTGACTTGAAGATCAAGTTTCCTTGGTGGATCAAGATATCTTTGTGAGAGTTCTGACAAATGTGAGGATTCATGAATGAGGTGATCAAACTGTGGCATTTGGTTGATCTCAAAAGTGGATTTGAAGAATCAAGATAATTAGAGTGTGGCAGCTGGTTATTATTGAGGATTGTCCTGGAACAAGTTACTCTTGGGCAGAAGGGTGATGAGTTGAAGACTCAAGGAGATTATTCTTCTTGAAGGTGGATGAGAGTCTAATTCTTTAGTTTTTTGGATTACTGTGCAATAGTAAGTTCAGTTGGTGGAGCATATCAAGAATCATGGTGATGATATCTTGGTATGTGACAAATGTTGGGACAGTATCTGGTTGAATATCCTTGGTGAAGGATGATTGTGCTCGGGTTCAGGAGCTTGGTGCCTACAGTATGCCTAAGGAGCGTCTACATAGTCATACGGGAGAATGATGAAGTAGAAGGTCTACCTTGGATGGAGACTGTAGAGAAGACTGAAGTAGATCAGGTATTAATTGATTGATTGGAAGTCTGAAGGTGAAGAGTATGATAGAAAATGATTGTCTTTGGAGAGTTGGGTGATTTGTGTGACTTTGATCTTTATTTGAAGGAGGTTGGTGATCCTTATGAATAGCCTAATTATGACTTCATGTGTGAGTGACTGCTAATAAGGGACAGTGGTACCAAAATGAATGTGCTCAGCAAGTGTGCTTAAAAATTTATCTCCATCTAGAGCACTAGTTTACCATGACAGGGGGAGTACGTGTCTATAAGGTGCACAGATTGTAAAGCTTGCATGATGATCAAGCTTGTGGAGATGGGTTGCCTCTTATGAGGATATAATGTTAGATAACATGTTATGACATTAGGCTGTTGGTTGGCATTGGATGTTATGACAATTGGTTCTAGTCATGTGATTCGTGTGTGCACATGCTTCTGAGAAGAAGTCTGAAGACAAGGTTATTGGTTTGGAATGTATACTCTTCTGTGGAAGTCTTGGGTTGATAATGTTGGGAGCAAGCAGACATTATGTGATAAGATGTCAGGACATGGTACATGACATGTTTTTCTTGAGCCAAACAAGGATTTATTTTGGACGGTGGTGTAAGGATAAGGTGAAACATGTGTCTTCGACTATGCATGGAACTGTTTTGGCACAATTTATGGTAAGAATCAGTTAGAGGCAATAAAGGCGGTCAAGACTGTTTTGGGTGGTAGACATTGAATTTGGATGGAGTTTTTAGTTCCTAAAATACCGTTTCTATGACCAAGAACTTTGACTATTCAAGGCTCGTTAATTCCAAAGTAACTGATCAGCTATTTATAGAGGTTATTCTTTGCTCCTTCAGCCAGTGTGTGTTCTTGTTTCATAAGTCTTATGGCGTTTGTTCGTTGTTGGGTGAGCACTACTTGGGTCTGGTTCTGTGAGGGCTTTCTTTGCCAATTTGTGGCTAAAAAGGGGGAGAAAGGAAAGGGTTTTGCTAAATGGTTTGCGCAGATGCTATGTCTGGAAATGTGGTTCAGAGATGTCGAAGAGGATGTCCTATCCTTAAGTTGGTGTTGAGTCTTTGTGACTTGTGTCTTGAGTTATGAACATAGTTGTGACTTGTGTTCTGAGTTACCTGGGTTGGCAGAATTGCACTTCTTAAGTTTCATCTTATGCCACAGATTAAACCCGGTATCTGATCAAAGAAGGTGTGCAGAATTCTCTTATGCCACCATTGGTCTTTTATGTATAGATAAACATTTCTTTTCTGGAGAAGTCTTCTACATTTGTTTTGGGTCTGTCTGTAGCCAGCGATTTTGGACGCGGTTCTTAAGCGTTGGTCACTCTTTGCGGTTTGAGCTTTAAACTACAGGTCGATTCATTTTTTATCCTATTGTGAGCTGAATAAGGAAGGGAAATAGATGTCTCCAATTAACCCTGCTTGCATACTGAGTTTAAACAGCGGTCTGTTAGGTTACGGATGCTATCAATGTGGGGGGGCCTTTGTACTGGTTATTTGTATTTTCGCCAATACGGTTCTCTTTCTTTTTTACCTGGGCAGAAGGTTTCTGACGGGGAACAAGGATTAGGATGTTAGGACTGGTGCTTTTGAATTACTGCTTTTGATTGATGGAGATATGGGATTTGGGTTTTTTGTTGATTGCGCTCGCTAAGATCTTTTCTTTCGATCTTATGCCTACGTATTCCCGTTTACCGAAACAGGGAAATCAGAGCGTTCGTAGTTCCTCCTATTCTATGGGAGGAAATGGGTGTTTTGGTGTCTTGTTCAAAGCCCAAGACATGAAGCGAAAGGTGATTTGTATCTTGTTCAAAGCCCAAGATGTGAAGCTAAAAGGTCTATTTGTGTCTTGTTCAAAGCCCAAGACGTGAAGCTGAAAGACCTCGACTTTAGAGAGAATTTGTCATCTCTAAAGAGGGGAAAAGGAGAATTACTTTAACTGGGATACGCGGATCCGAGCAATGCCATAATTTCCGAAGAAAGGGTTTTAACCTGAAGGAGAAGACTTTAACTCAGTATAGAGCAATGCCATCTTTCCTTAGGAATTTCTCATGCTAAAAGAGGGACAGTGGCATGGATATAGATGATCCAGAGGCTTGCCGCTTACAGCGATTAGATGGAGGGAAAGGAGTTGTTGATGTTTGTGTACTGCGAACAAGGCACAACTTTGATGCTAAAAGGTCGATTGGATCAACCAGTGGTTTTCTTATACAAAGCCTAAGAGGAGGCTAATTTTCGCTAGGAAAATCATTATACAAAGCCTAAGAGGAGGCTATTTTGTGTCTCGTACAAAGCCCGAGAGAGAGGCTAAAAGTTTTTGACCCAGTGGGGCATATCGTTATACAAAGCCTAAGAGGAGGCTATTTCGTGTCTCGTACAAAGCCCGAGAGAGAGGCTAAAAGTTTTTTACCCAGTGGGGCATATCGTTATACAAAGCCTAAGAGGAGGCTATTTTGTGTCTCGTACAAAGCCCGAGATGGAGGCTATTGTAACTGTTTCAGTTGAGTGACAGATCCAATATACTGATTTAAAAGAGAAAATTAGTTCTTATATGAGCAACACTGTACTCAGGGATTTGATTTGAGGATCAGGGATATTTCCTTCTCTTTGAGGAAATGGGAAATCCAAAGGGTATTGAGACTGTCCGAGTCTGCGGGTTTCCTTCCTATTTAACGAAGGGTGCTTGAGAATGTCTTTGAGACTCAAGGAAGTTAGACTGTCCGTGTCTAGAGTTTTATCTTTTGTACTATGCTTCGAGAAATAGTAGTAGACTCTATGAAAGGACTGTTCTATGAGGATGACTAGGTTCTGTTCCTATACCTCTAGGAGGTCGTCGGGACAATTTGTACGAAGCCCAAGAGGAGGCTGGAAACTTTTAAGAAGCCGACGGGTCCTTGTACGAAGCCCAAGAGGAGGCTATCATTCCCGGAGGAAGAGATCATTATACGAAGCCTAAGAGGAGGCTGTGAATACTTCTAAGAAGCCGTAGGGTCCTTGAATAATGCCCAAGAGGAGGCCGATGCTTTTAAGAAGCCCGTGGGTCTATCACCTCCTTTCCATTAGGAGAGATAACTCTTTTAAAGATAAAAACCACTGGTAAACGTGCGAGGTTTACTATCCAGCGACTTCTAGCTTTTAAAGAGGGTTCCTTAGTTAAGGTCCAAGATTATGACCGTAGTGGGTACCCAAACCCCGAGACATTCAAGGCAAGCTATCCACAAGGAATAAATCAAGTCAGGAAAGTTCGAGAATTTGGGAAGAAACTCAAAGATGCAATTCACGGAGAATACATTCATCTTGGGGAGTAGAGCTTCTTGACGATTCCTAAGGAGGACAGCCGAAGAGAAGACTGTATCTGGTGCTCCTATTGGGGATCTAGGCATCTATTTCTACGAATAAATGAAACGGCGTCACCTAGTTCTAGACGTAGTAGCCGGGGAAACTCGAAATATCTATACTATTATTACACAGTAGATATGAGTTTATGAAAGGAGACTTACAGTGAGCAGCCCCACAATACAGTTTATAATATGAAAGCAGTAAACGAAAGCGATAACCACTTACTCGGTTGTAGTGCTTCCATGCTGTTTGGTTAGTTGTTCAACAAAGAAAGATTAAAAACAACAGTATATTCAAAATCAAAGGAGAAAGTGCTTTGAAAAAGAAAGATCTGGGGCTTACAGCTCAAGGAGAGGCCCAGGGTTTTACCAGTGAGCGCACTGTTTGAATTTGTACAGAGGGACTTATACAAGTGACTGGGGCCCAAAATGGTTTTCTGTACAAAGGGATGGGTCTTACACTCTCTCAAGAGGCCCAAAAAGGTTTAAAGAAAAGAGAGGGGCTTATAACATGAGGGTAGGCCTAAATGATTTTTCGTTTAAAAATGGCGATCGCGCCGAGGTTTTCTTTTAACGCAGAGGGACTTATACAATAAGTGAGGCCCAAAATGTTCTGGTTAAAAGGGGGATTGGGTCTTACACTCTAATAGAGGCCCAAAGTGTTTTGAATGGGTCTTATAGCTCAAGGAGAGGCCCAGATGATTTTTATTTTAAACGGGCGACGATCGCGCCGTTTACTTGTACAGAGGGACTTATACAATGAGTGAAGCCCAAAAAGTTTTTGTACAAGGGGGGATGGGTCTTACACTCTCTCAAGAGGCCCAAAAAGGTTTGAAGAAAAATAAATGGGTCTTACTACTCGAGGGTAGGCCCGGATGATTTTTGAAAAGGCGACGATCGCGCCGTTTGTTTTTTGACGGTATCGGGACTTATACAATAAGTGAGGCCCAAAGATGATTTGGTCAAAAAAAAGGATTGGGTCTTACACTCTAATAGAGGCCCAAAGTGTTTTTAAAATGATTTATGAGGGTTGAATTAATCCAAAACCCTAATATGTTTTCAAAATGTATTTAATTGAATAAAAATTCAATTAAAATGATCAAAAATTGTTTAACACATGGAACACAAATTGTGATCTTGGATTAATGCTTCAAAAATTAAGTATTGACCTACAAAATAATTAGAAAGCATTAAAAGTTGCAAAATCAATGTAGAAAAAATATTTAAAATGCCAAAAACAATCAAAATATTAATTCTTTACAAAAATATCAATTATATGAAATAAATAATATTTTTGGGATTTTTTTATAAAATAAAATATTTTAACATTTTTGTGAATTATTAAAAAAAGAATCAACTCAAAATCATTAAAACTCAGAGAGAAATTAATTTTTGAATCAATTAAACAAAATCACAAAATTCAAATATTCAAATATATGAAAATGGCGCCAAGAACAACACCAAGAACACGCGCGTTTTTCAGTTTGCCCAGATTTGCATTTTCCATCCAATCTCACTGAATACGTAATTATAACATGCAATCCACATATCATTATGCTCGCCTCAACCTCACGATCATGTCTATGTACTTTAATTTAATTTAAATTAAACATACAACAAGAAATCACGAAGAGACCTCAAGAACCCTAATTTCTGCACGAAGGCTAGGATTTTTGATACACGATTCAAACAATGCAATTAATTGAGGGAAAACATTCCATGCATGATTATGAACATATGGCCAAATTATTGTGCGAGGAAATATGCATAGATTGAGAGATGACCAAGCATGTGCTTACCTCCAAGTCGTGACAGCAAGTTCAAAGTGATTTTTGATTTGGAGGTGTTACAGATGAGTGGTGATGATCTGAACAGCTTCCCTACACCCTATGGATTGTGTTTGGATGGTTGGACTTGATTGAAATTGGCTGGATCATTTTGTGGTACCTCAGCTGCACCTTGTTTGAAAATTTGAGCAACCAGCTGGTGATTTCATGAAATTGATGTTTCAGAAGTTATGTGAGTGTTTGATCAGCTCATATGTGATGTATGTGAGGTGTGTGAGTGATTGGTTTGTGCAGAATTGCTCTCAAACTCAAAACCCGATAGCTACCTTGCTAAGAAAGGCATTTTTGCCAAGAGAAAGAGATTTTGAGGAAAGCATCTGTTAGATGGCTTTGGTGTACCTTAACTGACCACAATTGAGCTCTATTTATAGTAGAGCAAGTTTGTTTTGCAAGGAATAGTGCATGGCAGCTGGTAAGTAGGTTTGGCCAATGTTGGCAAATGAGAATCCAAGTCTCCTCTAGCCATTGACTAGAGGTTAGGGCACAGAGCTTTGGTCCCCTTGGTCTTGGATAAGTCTTGACTGATTTTAGATGAGAATGGATCAGTCCATGCCACCTTGATGGTTCCATTGAATACCTCATTCCAAATTTGAAGTCTTGTCCCTATTTTGGCAACTCTAGGTTCAACATGCTATTTCTTGTTCCATGGACTTTGGAGGCTTGGCTCAGTGATTGTCCCCTTTGGATTCAATCCTCTGAGGTGTCCAAGTGGATTGGAGCAATTGAATTTGGCTGATTTTGGCAAATCGAGCCAAAATGCAAATTCTGCTTTGCCTTGACAGATTTCAGCAAGGTAACTTGACAATGTTGTATCTCATGATGTAGGTTGAATTTGGCAATGTTCTTGGCCATTTTGGAAAGCTCTTACATGATACAACAACTGTTTGAACAAGTTTGGTTTTGATCTCTTTTGATTCCAAGTGAAAAATCCCCCTACATTTGGCAAAAAGTGAGGCAAAATCTGACTTAGTGAAAATTTCACTAAGTGTTGGAAAAAGTGACTTTTTCACTTTTCAGCCACTTTGATCACTCCATAACTCAAAATCCTTAATGAATTGGAATGACTTGTAGTTGAAGTTTTTGTAGGTGATAATGAGGGCTACAAATCCATATTTGGATGAGAAAAAATGGCCTTGTGGTTTAGAAGTTATGGTCCTCCAAAGTTGGTACCTTTGCCACTTTATTTTTAACTTAGAAAAATTTCTAAGTTTTATGGTTACCCCTTTTACAAGTTATCTCACTTTTCTTGATTTTTCTTGATGAATGATGATTCAAATCATACATTAACATCATTTTAGGGTTAAAAATCCATTTTGGTGAAAAATCTCAAAAAGTCAAAGTTGACTTTTGTGCACAGTTGACTTTTTATCAGATGAATTCCAAACTGTGCAATTCTTCAGGAAATCATGTCCTTGACCTAAATCAAACTTGATGGACATGTTCCATGGGTGTCATAGGGTATATTCAATCATGTATTAGGGTTTGGGAGCATGTCTTGGTCAAAAGTCAAAGTTACAGTTGACTTTTCCCTTAAAACCCTAATTGTGGTGCAGATGAAAATGAGACTTGTTGCTCAAGCTTCTTGGATCAATCCATTGTTCCAAATGGATCAATATGGTGTATTAGAGACCCTCAAATCATCTCTTGAGGTCTTGGCTCCTGGTTTGTCCCAAAAGTCAACTTAGGGGTGAATTAGGTCAAGAAACCCTAATTCCTGATTTTTGATTAATGCATCCCCTGAGGTCAAATTGACTTGATGTTTGGGTTCATGAGGTTCCATGAAGCATATTAGGTCATGTTTTGGATCATTGCCTTGTGCCCAGATGAAAATTTCCATCTGGAGACCCTGGTCGACCAAAACCCTAATTTGGTGACACTGTCGATCTTGAGACTTGATCCACCTAGAAGGGAGCAGCCTTGTGCTTAATCCTTGAAGTGGGAGTCCTTTTGATCCTTTGTAGTTACTTGGGAGGTTAGACAAGTTGAAGATCATGTCATTTCTTGATTGATCCTTTGTCTAAGCACTCAAAGAGGGCTTGAAACCCTAATTTTGATTGTATTGGATGCTCACCCGTCTTTGGGGAGACTGATGAAGCATGATGGTTCATCCATATTGTGATGATGATTTTCAAAATGATGGGAAATCTAAGTGGTCAAAATTTGGGGTATTACAGATTCCCCTATTTAATCTTCTTGGACCCGAAGGTATGAATGACGAAGGGATTCGGGCATTCGGGGTGCAAGAGGATTAAATATCGGAATGTCCGAAATTTTGATGGTGGTTATGAATGGTAGCTTACGCATTCATCTTCTTTAGCTAAGCGATGATGCTTAGAAAAGGTAAACTTCCCCTCGATCCTGGTCTTCAGCCAAGGAACTGGTCTCAGTTTTCTTTTGAAATAAACCTCCCCTCGTTCTTGGTTTCCTACCAAGGAACTGGTCTTAGTGTTTGATTTAAACCTCCCCTCGATCCTGGTTTCTTACCAAGAACTGGTCTTAGTTTTTGATTTAAACTTCCCCTCGATCCTGGTTTCCTACCAAGAACTGGTCTTAGTTTCTTTTGTCAATAAACTTTCTTGACAAGGGACGCTATTCATAGCGGCTTTCCTTAAACTTCTCGCCGAATTTTCCTGGGGAGATGCCATTTGAGTGGAAAAAGTTTTGATGTCAGACTTGCTGGGGAACCCATTCGTCTGAGTTGTAGAGGTGTACAAACTTCTCTGTTGGAGACGCCATTTGTTGCCTCTACTGGGGAAAACGATTCTTTTGAGAGACTGTTTTCATTTGGGATCTTTCATCATACTTTTCTCGGGATCTTCCCGGAGAAACGCCATATGATGGGGTCCAATTTTGAGGTGCTAATGACCTTCTCATCAGTGGTTTTTCGGAGCAAGACTGGCGTGCTACCGAATCTTTGATAACGAGGCTTTCTCTGTGGATTTTCCTTAATCCGGGAAAGCAAGGATATCATCTTCAATGGCGAAGAGTGATGTTTATTGAGAGTTTTCTCTGGCTTTTCAGAGGTTCAAGTTATCAAAGTGGCCAAGTGCCGACTCTGATCTAAAGATACACTGGTGGCGAGATTGTGCAGACGCAACACTTCCTGACGAGGAAAGAACTGACAAACTCGATTGAGAAAACTGTTTATCACTAGGGGACAAGACCGACTCAAGTGATAGTGATGCAATACGAAATGCGAACGCAAATAAAATGCATGAAGTATGTATGTATATGCTGACAAAACAGACGCGACATACAGACTAATGGATGAACAAAATTGGATACTCGGCCATCGCGGGGCGAAGAAGTACCGTTGATTCAAAATAGCAATTCCACCTTGCTTAGGAGAGATAGTCCCGTTGGGAGCTATGTTGATCGGGCTTAGGAGATGAGAACTCGGCCGAGGCGTGTCAGACGAAACATGGTCTCCGACATTATTGATCCTTCATTCAGGAGTACTGGTCTAGAAGGAGTACCTTGATTCTGCACTTTGAAGTTCTCTTACTTCGGGAGAAGCGATCGATGTTCTTCTGATGTTCAACAGTCAAAAGAAATTGCCATCTTTATTTTAAAAGCAGAAAAAGTTTTAACAAGTAAATTCATTTTTGTTTTATTTCAAGAATCGCTGATTAAGTGTAAACAACGTCGTTCTGTAAAGCTAAAACAAGTTAAGAATTACAAACAAAAGCACAAGGGCTCAAATTTTATTGATAAGATGGAGATCAGCCAAACACGTGATTCCAAAGAGTATATACAAAGTTAGAAAACGGTAATTTACAGGGAAAAGGGCTACGTTGAAACATAACGACCACTATCCTTCTACCAACTTTGAATTCGGGGCATCCTGAGCTTCTGTCGAAGATGACCTTTGACTGGAGATTTCCTCCGATAGATGATGTAACTACTGCTGAGGGACTTGCCTCTGTTGAACATAGTTACTTGCCATTATCCCTAATTTTTGCCTGGATTGTACTATGAGATTTCCAATCCATCGGGATGATTCTTTTTTTTTCATGTCTCTAACTTTTGCCTGGACCGCCCTTTTGGGTTTTCAATCCACCGCGACGTTTTTTTTTTAGTTTAGGCGAAGTATTTCTTGACTACATCAACATTCGTGGGGTAGGCAAATTCCTCTCCGTCCATGGTTGCAAGTCTCAAGGCGCCACCTGAGAAAGCTTTCATGACCACATAGGGGCCATCATAATTTGGGGTCCATTTGCCCCGAGAATCAGTGAGAAATGATTGTATCTTCTTGAGCACGAGGTCTCCTTTTCTGAAGACACGAGGCCGAACCTTTTTGTCGAACGCCCTCTTCATTCTTTGTTGATACAACTGACCGTGGCATAGTGTCGTGATTCGCTTCTCTTCGATCAGGTTTAGTTCGCCGTGCCAACTTTGACACCATTCAGCTTCGGTGAGCTTAGCTTCCATCAATACCCGGATTGATGGGATCTCTACTTCTATGGGGAGCACTGCTTCCATGCCATACACTAGAGAGAAAGGGGTAGCCCCTGTTGAAGTGCGGACAGATGTTCGATAACCATGAAAAGCAAAGGGTAGCATCTCGTGCCAATCTTTGTAGGTTACAACCATCTTTTGAACGATCTTCTTGATGTTCTTGTTAGCCGCTTCTACCGCTCCGTTCATCTTGGGTCGGTAGGGAGATGAGTTATGGTGTTCGATCTTGAACTCTGCACACAACTCTTTCATCATCTTATTGTTCAAGTTAGATCCATTATCAGTAATGATCTCGATTGGAACACCATAACGACAGATGATATTGTTTTTGATAAATCGGACCACCACTTGTCGGGTTACATTGGCGAATGACGCTGCTTCGACCCACTTGGTGAAATAGTCAATGGCTACAAGGATGAACCGATGTCCGTTTGAAGCCTTGGGCTCAATCATACCAATCATGTCGATTCCCCATATGGAAAAAGGCCACGGGGAAGAAAGAACTTTGAGATGTGATGGCGGTACATGAATTTTGTCGGAGTATATCTGACACTTGTGACACCTCCTCATGTACTTGTAGCAGTCGGATTCCATGGTCAACCAATAATACCCGGCCCTGAGAATTTTTCTCGCCATTGTGTGTCCGTTGGCATGAGTGCCAAAGGATCCTTCATGAATTTCTTTCATGAGCATGTTTGCTTCTGGTCTGTCGACACATCGGAGCAAGACCATGTCAAAATTTCTCTTATAAAGAGTGTCACCGCTCAGGAAGAAGTTTCCAGCCAATCTTCTGAGGGTTTTCCTGTCTTTTCTGAGTGCCCCAGATGGGTACTCTTGTTTCTGAAGGAAGCATTTGATATCGTGATACCAAGGTCTGTCGTCTATGACTGCTTCAATCGCGAAGATGTAAGCGGGTCGTTCAAGGCGCATTATGTCAATCTTAGGTATGTCATTCCATCGACCTACACTAATCATGGAAGAGAGAGTGGCTAATGCATCAGCCATGTGATTCTCATCACGAGGGATGTGATGAAAGTCGACTCTGTTGAAGAAGGGTAACAACCTTCTTGCATAGTCTTTGTAAGGAATCAATCCCGATTGGTATATGTTCCAATCTCCTTTTATCTGGTTAATAACCAGGGCTGAGTCGCCGTATACGTCCAAGTTTTTGATCCTTAAATCAATCGCTTCTTTGAGACCCATAATACATGCTTCGTATTCGGCCTCGTTGTTCGTACATTTGAACGTAAGTCTGGCAGTGAAAGGAATGTGGGAACCCCGAGGGGTAACAATGATTGCCCCAATTCCATTTCCATAATGATTGACTGCTCCGTCAAAGATAAGTCCCCACTGGGAACCTGGTTCTGGCCCTTCATTGGGTAGCGGTTCATCGCAATCTTTCATTTTTAGATACATGACATCTTCGTCTGGGAAGTCAAACCCGATTGATTCTTGATTGTCAATCGGTTGATGAGCCAAATGATCGGCTAAAATACTTCCCTTAACGGCTTTCTGAGCGTGGTACTCTATGTCATATTCTGATAGTAACATCTGCCAACGGGCAATCCTTCCCGTGAGAGCAGGTTTTTCGAAAACGTACTTGATTGGATCCATTTCGGAGACCAACCAAGTAGTATGACGAATCATGTACTGGCGAAGATGTTTGGCTGCCCAAGCCAAAGCGCAACAAATTTTCTCAAGCATCGTATACCGAGTCTCGCAGTCGGTGAATTTCTTGCTTAGATAGTAAATGGCAGACTCTTTCCTTTTAGTTTCGTCTTGTTGGCCAAGTACACATCTCATTGAGTCCTCTAGGACTGTGAGGTAAATGATTAGTGGTCTTCCTTCCACTGGAGGTGATAGAATCGGAGGATTCAACAGATATTCCTTAATACTGTCGAAGGCAGTTTGGCAGTCTTCCGACCAAACGCAATCCTGGTTCTTTTTCAATAACTTGAAAATCGGCGCACAAGTCGCGGTCATAAGGAATATGAATCTGGAGATGTAGTTCAAACGTCCCAAGAATCCTCTGACTTGTTTTTCAGTTTTCGGAGAAGGCATTTCTTGAATGGCCTTGACCTTGTCAGGATCAACCTTAATCCCTTTCTGGCTGACGATGAACCCTAGTAGTTTCCCTGAACGGACAC
Source organism: Lathyrus tuberosus (assembly GCA_022829125.1). Lineage (NCBI taxonomy): Eukaryota > Viridiplantae > Streptophyta > Magnoliopsida > Fabales > Fabaceae > Lathyrus > Lathyrus tuberosus. Next base: position 8,567,135 of record JALAZF010000177.1, on the reverse strand, counting down.
CGAAGGTGCACTTGTTAGGATTCAAGCGGAGCTTGAATTTTCTTAGACGTTCGAACAATTTTGACAGATGTTCAACGTGCTCATCCTCTGTTCTTGATTTTGCAATCAAATCATCGACATATACCTCGATTTCTTTGTGTATCATGTCATGAAACAGAGTAGTCATGGCCCTTTGATAGGTTGCCCCGGCATTCTTTAAACCGAACGGCATTACCTTGTAACAAAAGGTACCCCATGGGGTAATGAACGAAGTTTTCTCCATGTCTTTCGGCGCCATTTTGATCTGGTTATAGCCCGAGAATCCATCCATGAAGGAGAATACTTTGAACTTTGCTGTGTTGTCAACCAGCATGTCAATGTGTGGTAAAGGAAAGTCGTCCTTTGGACTTGCCTTGTTCAAATCTCTGTAATCAACACACATTCTGACCCTTCCGTCCTTTTTGGGAACGGGTACGATGTTGGCTAACCATTGAGGATATTCAGATGTAGCGAGGAAACCCGCGTCGATCTGTTTCTGTACCTCCTCCTTGATTTTGATGGCCATATCCGGGTGAGTGCGTCTCAACCTTTGCTTTACTGGCGGATATTTCGATCTCAACGGTAAGTGATGTTCCACGATGCTGGTATCCAACCCTGGCATATCCTGATAGGACTAAGCGAATACATCGGGGAATTCTTTGAGAAGCTTTATCAAACCCTCTCTGGCTGTTGGACTGAGCAGTGCTCCGATCCTGATTTCTTTTCTCTCTTTTTCTGAACCCAAGTTTACCGTTTCCAACGGTTCTTTGTGAGGTTCAATGGACCTTTCCTCTTGTCTGAGTAGTCGGGAGATCTCTTCTGGAATTTCGTTGTCATTTTCTTCTTTAGCCTCGAATACCGGGAACTCAAAGTTGGAAGAAGGCATCGGATCGTATGTTTCAACGGGGTATAAAACAAGCAATCTGCATGACGTGATGATTCGTGTTTAGAAGAGATAGAGAAAATGCAAGTGTGTGCAGTGTTTTGATTTTACTGCTTGTTTTTATTTTTGAATGTTTTTTTTTTAGGATTACCATTTTCTGAAAAAGCAAAAAGAGAAAACAGCAATTAATGCGGAAATTATAGAACGACGTTATTTTATTAATGAACAAGTCGAATCTTGAAACTACAGCCCTATAAAACAAAACTCACTCGCTCTGGGCAAAGCGAAGAGGGAAATTTACAAAAAGCGAGCCCTATCAAAACATCCGTTTCACCTGGGCAGGGTGAAAGGTTAAAGATGGCAATTACTTTGACTGATGAACGACCTTCGGAACCTCGACAGTAACCCATTGGCGGCGAACTCCTCGGTGAATCACAAAGTCTGGCACCTTCCTTGATTTGTCTTCAGAAATGACGCTGATTTCTGGTGGAGCAGGATCGTTGGAATCTGTCTCCCAAGCAGAGTTGTCGTAGGAGGATTCCTCTGTTGCATTTTGCATAGCATTGGTGCTCTCAGCTGTATCTCCCCATCCAGTTGACTGGATATCTTCGAGCCTGATACGAGAGCTTTCGGGAGCAGTGTACTTGACCATATAGTCGTATTTTCCACTTGGTTGTCCCAAAGTGTCCCAAACTTCTTTGGAACTGGAGAAGTCATCCCTCTCGATGACGTTGACCTCAGGAAAAGCATAGTTGATGAATTCAAGTCCTGCGAACGTTGCGAATTCATCTTCATGTTGAGTAATTTCCGAATGACCTGAGTGTTGATCCCATGACATGGTGGGGACACAGGTATTTTGTTCAATGACGCTCAGCTGAGTTTCAATACTCGGCTGACTTTCTTGCCCCAAGTTTCCTGGGTAAGGCTGCCACATTGGCAGGCCATCCATCGGGCCATAGTAATTGTGATCAGAGTTTTCTTTCATCAGAGTGTCTTCCTCTAATGAATTTGGCGGAACACGGCATCCTTCCGGATCACAATCCCCGTAGATCATTTCGACATCTGATCTTGGTATAAATCTCGGACTTTCTGTAGGAAAGTAAAAAGGCATAGGCACCTCTTCCTGAGACATATAGCCGTCCTTGTTAAGGTAGGACTTCCATTCTTCATCTGTGTCAGAGGGATCTTCCTCATTGATAGCATGAACTGTCTGAGACACTGGGTGAAGAAAACCTCCACTGTGGAAGAAGTTTTGAAGGGGATGAAGACTTTCATCGTTGGCGGCTGTCTGAGTACAGGTCACAGAAAAACCAAGACCCTTCTTTGTTTTATTGTCAGTGGGAATGACAAGTCGTCCCCATCCTGTCGTATCGGTACTCTCAACCGCTTTGATAGCATCTTTGTATGAGGAAATCGAGGTTCCTTTTTTGAACTGATTATCCTTGCTCACCGATAGTGGTTGGAACTGAGTTCCAATAACCTCCTCGGGTTCTACACAAGTGGATGATGATAGGTTACTCACAAGCAAGGCTTGTTCCCCACAAACCGTGACAAGTTGATCGTTCTTGACGAACTTTAGCTTTTGGTGGAGGGTTGAAGTAACCGCTCCAGCCTGATGTATCCAAGGTGTTCCTAATAAACAACTGTATGTTGCCCGGATGTCCATGACCTGGAAAGTGATTTGGAAAGTGTGAGGACCAATAGTTATAGGAAGATCAACTTCCCCGATAACCGTTTTTCTGGATCCGTCGAATGCTTTGACGACGACCTCACTAACTCTCATCGGAGGGCCTTTGAATGATAATTGCATCAAAGTGGACTTCAGCATAACATTCAGGGCTGACCCTGTATCTACCAGTACGTTGGCTAAAGCATCGTCCTGGCAGTTAACTGTGATATTGAGTGCCATGTTATGACGACGACCCTCTTCAGGTAATTCCTCATCACTAAATCCCAAATTATTGCAGGAAGTGATGTTAGAGACAATGCTATCGAATTGTCTGATTGTTACATCCTGTTCCACAAAGGCTTGCTCCAAGACTTTCTGTAGAGCCTCTCTGTGTGCTTCTGAACTGAGTAACAGTGATAATACTGAGATCTTTGAAGGAGTCTGTAACAGTTGATCAACGATGTTATATTCACTCCTTTGGATGAGCTTTAGCATCTCATCTTTGTCTTTTGAAAAGTCAGGATTACCAGATTGACTGACTGGCGGATCAGGAATTTCTGCCTGAAGTTCCTTTTCTTTGTTGGATTCTCCAACCCCTCGGTTGAAGATTCGACCGCTCCGTGTTACACGACTGACGTCTGCAATATTCATGACGGAGGGTAATGGAATTTCCTTTCCATTCTCGATTATTGTTGCACCGTATTTGTAAGGGATTGCCTTAGCTGATTCATAAGGTAGTGGTCCCGGTAGATAGATGACTATGGGAACCTTCTGATTTTTCTGACCATCATAAGTAATCTCGATCCGTTCCTGGTTGAGAACTCTAGATTCGTCAAGTAGAGGAATGATGGCAAAAACATCCCTGATCTGGTGATGACCAGAGATCGTGACAACATCCTCAACCTGATCGACAAGGTAGTTCGGCGACCAAATGATAGGTCCTGAACCTGGATATGGATGAATTTCTCCATGATCGATCTGACCCTGAAGAGCTGCTCTCACAAGGTAACACCCTTGGTTACTTTCCGAACAGACGCTACAACTGTCATAGTTGTGTGGTGGCACCTGGCCACGCCCACTTTGAATACAGTGTAACCTCACTAGGTTACCTTCCATTGATCGGACATCCTGACTTTGACGACGAGTAGGATTCCTGTTATTGATACTAATCTGCTGAGTATCTTCGTCCATATAGATTGGCATCCACCAGTGATTTAACAAGTGCTGAAGTGCCTCCTGGACAAGGGTACAACCTCAATCGTTTTTGCAACCCGCTTTACAGCTTTGATAATCGTGTGATATTAAGAATCCGAGTCAGACCTGCTCAGCATGTAACTCTACCAGGTTGGTATCTATTACGCGGATATCAAAGATCTGAACCATATTAATTTGATAGGAGTTCCTATCATGGTGGTCTTGGATCCATCCAAGATCCATCTGACGCTGGAGGGCCTCTTGTATGAAAGAGCATCCCTGTTTGTTTACAGAGCAAATCAGACAGGAACTGTAATCGTGCCGCGGCAGATTATGATACTGGCTTTGCCTTGAGTGCATCGCCACCAAGTTGACATTCATCGCACGGATATCGTGGTTTTGAATGACGTTGGAATTCGTAGAGACCATGTTAACTCCACGAACTCGGTGCTCCTGGATCCATCCGAGATCCATTTGTTCTTGTAGAGCTGCTTGCACTACAGAACATCCTTGGTTATCTTTAGAGCAGATATCACACTGGTGATAATTATGAGGTGGCACATGGCCATATCCACTCTGTCTACAATGCATCTCGACCAGATTGGTCTTCAATAAGAGTACATCATGAATTTGATAGACATTGTTAGTCTCTTTCTCAATCAGATTGACTGCAGTTTTCTCATGTTGAGGCAGCGGGTTCGTAAGAACATTGGGATTCGTATCTTTGAAAGATAAGAGCCCGCTCCTAACAAGCTTTTGCACGTCGGATTTGAAATTGAGGCAAGTCTCAATGTTATGCCCTGAACCTCCTTGATGATAAGGGCATGTTTGATCCACCTTAAACCAGAAAGGTGGATTTTCCGAAACTAAAAGGGGAGACTTAGTCTGGATGTGCCCCTTGGCTAGCAGTAACGGAAACAGTTCTGCGTACGTTACAGGTATAGGATCAAATCCTGGTGGCCGTGTTGTACGGTTGTTGTTATATGGGGGACGAGCCTGCTGAAGAGGCTGTTGTGTCCTTTGTTGGTCAGGTTGGCTCTGCGTAATCTGAGGTTGATACATAGGAACAGGCGCGGGGCTGATAGCAGGAGTCATAACTGCTACCGGCTGATAACGACGCCTTTGCTTTCCGAGAGAGATATTCCCAATATCTTGCTCTTTTTTCTTAGGGAGAGCACTACCGTATTTTTTAGTACCGCTCGTTGATCCAGTGTCTTTTACCAAACGTCCTTCTCGGACGGCTTCCTCAAGACTTACACCCATGCCGACCATTTCGGTGAAATCACTGGGTGCACTGGCAACCATTCGTTCATAGTAAAATAAGCTTAAGGTCTTTAAGAAGATTTTTGTCATCTCTTTTTCCTCAAGAGGTGGACAAATTTGAGCGGCAATTTCACGCCACCTTTGAGCATACTCCTTAAAGGTTTCTTTGTCCTTTTGCGACATTGATCTGAGTTGATCTCTGTCGGGTGCCATGTCCAAATTGTACTTGTATTGTTGGACGAAGGCAGTACCAAGATCTCTGAATGTACTGATCGTAGTACGGTTTAAACCCATGTACCATTTGAGTGCGGCACCGGTTAAACTATCCTGGAAGTAGTGAATCAGCAGGTCCTGATTCTCCGTCTGGGCTGACATCCGCCGAGCGTACATCACCAGATGGCTCTGAGGGCAAGAGTTACCCTTGTATTTTTCAAAGTCGGGCACTTGGAACTTGTGCGGGACTTTTACATTTGGGACCAAGCAGAGGTCTGCGGCGTCCATTCCAAATAGATCCTGACCGAGAATGGCTTGCAGCTCTTTCTGCATTTCCAAGAACTGCTCCTGGAATTCATCCATTCTGTCAAACATAGTTTCCTTCTTATCAGAAGGTGTCCGTGGAATCTGTCCTTCCGGGACAGTGTGCACCACAGGGGGTGGTACCGTGACTACGGCAGTAAGTCTTGGCGCTTCCCGAAGTTTGTAACCTTCAGGAGTCTTCAGTATGCCTCTGGCATCTTCGCTTTCCCGAAGTTTGTAACCTTCAGGCCCAGTGGCTTCTGTTGTGATTCCCTGATCTTCAGTGATCGGCGGAACATATCCTTCCGGGATATAGTTAACAGGCATGCCCCAAGGACGATCTTTCGGCATCTGATACCTAGGATCATACTTTTCTATGATGGGCGTTGAGGTGATCTCTGAGATCACAGTTCTTTGTAGCTGAGCTTCTGCCATGGCTTGCATGTCGTTATGAAGCTTTCTCATATCCTCTCTCAGAGCGTCGATCTCTTCTTTCAACTCTCTATTTTCTTCCTCAAGATCATCCATCTTTTTCTGACGATTGGCCCGAGTATTATACGAATGAGACAGTTTGACTCTAGAATCGAGACACAAACGTGAGATTCGTAGGTAAGGAGAATACGTGATGTGAGAATGATGAATGCAATGATTATATTAATTGTTTTTAGGTTTAATTAAAATAAACTTCGACAATTAGATTGCAAATATCAAACAGTGGGGAAACCCCTTTTTATTGAATTCCAAAGGATTACAGAAATGGAAATACAGTAGATTACAAAGTGCAGAAATAGAAACCTAAACTAATGGGTCCCGAGTCCTCTTCTTTGACCGGGGCGCTTGGGCCGTTGTCGGGTTGTCATTCCTTTGCCAGGTGAAAGGAGCGAGCAAATTCCTTTGGTCATCTTGATTCTCTACAGCATGCTGCTCCAAAATTTCAATCAGAGCATCTTTCTCTTTTAGTAGTTGCTGTATTTGGATACACTCTACGTCGAGGGTGCGGTACTTGTTCTTCCAAGATCTTCTTTCCCTTTGAACTTTGTTGAGAGTAACCTGAAGCTTTTCAGTTTCCGTCATGAAGTACATGACAATTTCCCTCGGCGGAAGAATTCCGTAACGAGGATAAGGCATCTTTAGCTTGAGAGCTCTAGTTTGTACCCAATGGAGATAAGGCTCCACCGAGACACAGTCCGGTTTTCCCAGAGACTCTCGTCCTTTCTTATGAACATGTTTCCAAGCTTGCACTATTTCCATCTTTAGTGCTCTGTCACTTTCTCCTTCTTTGAAGAAAAGACCTTCCAGATGAACACCCAGTGGGATGTGTCTCATCGGGTATCCAAATTGACGAAGAACTAATATCGGATGATAGTTGATTCCTCCCTTAGTTCCTATGAGGGGTACGCTGGGGAAGTTTCCACAACGATCAATGATTCTGATTCCCTCATGACCCTTGTTGCACCAATCTATATCAGAGTTGGTAAGAGACATGATCTTCTGCGACCAACGTAAGACACTCTTGCAATCCCAAAAAGCAGCAGACTTGGGCAAGTGCGAGATAAACCATTTATAGAGCAAAGGTACACAGCATGTGATCTCCCCTCCGTTGTACAAATTTCCCAAGTGTACAGAATGATACGCATCTGCGAGCAAAGTCGGCACAAGGTTTCCAATGAGAAAAACCTTAATAGCGTTGATATCGAAGAAGTTATTGATGTTGGGAAACAAAAATAATCCGTAGGTGAGCAAGACAAAGATGCTTTCAAAAGCAGTCTCGTTCCCTATACTAGCAAAGTACAGAGCTTTCTTTGTCAAGAACTGGGCTGGCAAACCTTGGATGCCACCCATAGTAATCATGTGAGTCCGGACCTCAGACTCGTCCAAATGAATTGCTATTGCAATAGTCTGATTCTTTGAAATTTCTTCCAGTCCAGAAAATGGAGCTCGATCAGTGATATGTAAATCAGTCAGATGAGAATACTCCTCCAGCGTTGGTGCTAGCTGGTAATCCGAGAATGTGAAACAGTGATAAACCGGATAGTAGAACTGAATGAGCGCATCCATGATTCCCTTAATCACATGGACTCTTAACAGTGGTAGAAGACCTCCGTGCTTGGCTCTGAAAGCCTCTGGGTTAGTGATCATCCTTGCTAACCTTCTCAAATCCCATAGTTTTGGAACCTTGAAGGTATACTCGTGAGTTCTCCTTCTACCGAAATCCATTAATGAAATCCTTTTCTCTGATATTTGCAATCACAGTCTTAGTTTAATTTGAAAAACAGAGAGACTAGAAGAGAAGTTTTTTGAATGTTTTAATGTTTTATTAAATGAATGCATGAATGCAGCACACAAAAACATAGAAAAAACATGGGGTCAAAGGGTCGTTGTCATGAAGTCAAGGCTCTACCCATCCCCAAAGGTTTACACTAGGGTGATTTTTGTACCTGTACTCATTATCATCAGCTCCTCCTAGGAAAGCAAAACAACAAGCGGATCGCCAGCGAGTTGTGTGCAATCTTAGAGTAAGTGCCATTCACCGAGAATAGATCACCAGCCTCAAATGAGGGTAGTATCGCGTAACAGCTATTTCCGATAGCTTACGCACTACGAAAAAGGTTGGCTTTTCGTAAGTGTATACTAAATCTCACCACATGTGGTATCACACGCATTCCCAGTAGCAGAAAAATAAACACGTATAGCAATTAGGAAAAGCAGTATATATATTTGTCCTAATCATCCTAGACTTATAAAGCTACGATTCTTAAGTTCCTGACAGAAATGGGTTCCCCGACGGAAGCCCCAATCTGTGGTTCTCGGCCTAAGAGATGGACTAGCATAGGTCAATCTTTCTCCTCAGCAGAGTTCCCATTTTCCGTGGAAAACGGGGATGATGTCCTAAGGCAAAAAAGGAGACTCCCCAGCAGAGTCGCCATTTGTGTAAATTTTCACACAAGAGAAGTAGAAAGAAAGGAACGGGCCCCACGGTGGGCGCCACTTTTCTGTAGCGAGCGATTTTGGACGCGGTTCTTAAGCGCTGGTCCCTCTCTGCGGTTTGAGCTTTAAACTACAAGTCGATTCATTTTTTATCCTATTGTGAGCTGAATAAGGAAGGGAAATAGATGTCTCCAATTAACCCTGCTTGCATACTGAGTTTAAACAGCGGTCTGTTAGGTTACGGATGCTATCAATGTGGGGGGGCCTTTGTACTGGTTATTTGTATTTTTGCCAATACGGTTCTCTTTCTTTTTTACCTGGGCAGAAGGTTTCTGACGGGGAACAAGGATTAGGATGTTAGGACTGGTGCTTTTGAATTACTGCTTTTGATTGATGGAGATATGGGATTTGGGTTTTTTGTTGATTGCGCTCGCTAAGATCTTTTCTTTCGATCTTATGCCTACGTATTCCCGTTTACCAAAACAGGGAAATCAGAGCGTTCGTAGTTCCTCCTATTCTATGGGAGGAAATGGGTGTTTTGGTGTCTTGTTCAAAGCCCAAGACATGAAGTGAAAGGTGATTTGTATCTTGTTCAAAGCCCAAGATGTGAAGCTAAAAGGTCTATTTGTGTCTTGTTCAAAGCCCAAGACGTGAAGCTGAAAGACCTCGACTTTAGAGAGAATTTGTCATCTCTAAAGAGGGGAAAAGGAGAATTACTTTAACTGGGATACGCGGATCCGAGCAATGCCATAATTTCCGAAGAAAGGGTTTTAACCTGAAGGAGAAGACTTTAACTCAGTATAGAGCAATGCCATCTTTCCTTAGGAATTTCTCATGCTAAAAGAGGGACAGTGGCATGGATATAGATGATCCAGAGGCTTGCCGCTTACAACGATTAGATGGAGGGAAAGGAGTTGTTGATGTTTGTGTACTGCGAACAAGGCACAACTTTGATGCTAAAAGGTCGATTGGATCAACCAGTGGTTTTCTTATACAAAGCCTAAGAGGAGGCTAATTTCCGCTAGGAAAATCATTATACAAAGCCTAAGAGGAGGCTATTTTGTGTCTCATACAAAGCCCGAGAGAGAGGCTAAAAGTTTTTGACCCAGTGGGGCATATCGTTATACAAAGCCTAAGAGGAGGCTATTTTGTGTCTCGTACAAAGCCCGAGAGAGAGGCTAAAAGTTTTTGACCCAGTGGGGCATATCGTTATACAAAGCCTAAGAGGAGGCTATTTTGTGTCTCGTACAAAGCCCGAGATGGAGGCTATTGTAACTGTTTCAGTTGAGTGACAGATCCAATATACTAATTTAAAAGAGAAAATTAGTTCTTATATGAGCAACACTGTACTCAGGGATTTGATTTGAGGATCAGGGATATTTCCTTCTCTTTGAGGAAACGGGAAATCCAAAGGGTATTGAGACTGTCCGAGTCTGCGGGTTTCCTTCCTATTTAACGAAGGGTGCTTGAGAATGTCTTTGAGACTCAAGGAAGTTAGACTGTCCGTGTCTAGAGTTTTATCTTTTGTACTATGCTTCGAGAAACAGTAGTAGACTCTATGAAAGGACTGTTCTATGAGGATGACTAGGTTCTGTTCCTATACCTCTAGGAGGTCGTCGGGACAATTTGTACGAAGCCCAAGAGGAGGCTGGAAACTTTTAAGAAGCCGACGGGTCCTTGTACGAAGCCCAAGAGGAGGCTATCATTCCCGGAGGAAGAGATCATTATACGAAGCCTAAGAGGAGGCTGTGAATACTTCTAAGAAGCCGTAGGGTCCTTGAATAATGCCCAAGAGGAGGCCGATGCTTTTAAGAAGCCCGTGGGTCTATCACCTCCTTTCCATTAGGAGAGTTAACTCTTTTAAAGATAAAAACCACTGGTAAACGTGCGAGGTTTACTATCCAGCAACTTCTAGCTTTTAAAGAGGGTTCCTTAGTTAAGGTCCAAGATTATGACCGTAGTGGGTACCCAAACCCCGAGACATTCAAGGCAAGCTATCCACAAGGAATAGATCAAGTCAGGAAAGTTCAAGAATTTGGGAAGAAACTCAAAGATGCCATTCACGGAGAATACATTCATCTTGGGGAGTAGAGCTTCTTGACGATTCCTAAGGAGGACAGCTGAAGAGAAGACTGTATCTGGTGCTCCTATTGGGGATCTAGGCATCTATTTCTACGAATAAATGAAACGGCGTCACCTAGTTCTAGACGTAGTAGCCGGGGAAACTCGAAATATCTATACTATTATTACACAGTAGATATGAGTTTATGAAAGGAGACTTACAGTGAGCAACCCCACAATACAGTTTATAATATGAAAGCAGTAAACGAAAGCGATAACCACTTACTCGGTTGTAGTGCTTCCATGCTGTTTGGTTAGTTGTTCAACAAAGAAAGATTAAAAACAACAGTATATTCAAAATCAAAGGAGAAAGTGCTTTGAAAAAGAAAGATCTGGGGCTTACAGCTCAAGGAGAGGCCCAGGGTTTTACCAGTGAGCGCACTGTTTGAATTTGTACAGAGGGACTTATACAAGTGACTGGGGCCCAAAATGGTTTTCTGTACAAAGGGATGGGTCTTACACTCTCTCAAGAGGCCCAAAAAGGTTTAAAGAAAAGAGAGGGGCTTATAACACGAGGGTAGGCCCAAATGATTTTTCATTTAAAAATGGCGATCGCGCCGAGGTTTTCTTTTCACGCAGAGGGACTTATACAATAAGTGAGGCCCAAAATGTTTTGGTTAAAAGGGGGATTGGGTCTTACACTCTAATAGAGGCCCAAAGTGTTTTGAATGGGTCTTATAGCTCAAGGAGAGGCCCAGATGATTTTTATTTTAAACGGGCGACGATCGCGCCGCTTACTTGTACAGAGGGACTTATACAATGAGTGAAGCCCAAAAAGTTTTTGTACAAGGGGGGATGGGTCTTACACTCTCTCAAGAGGCCCAAAAAGGTTTGAAGAAAAATAAATGGGTCTTACTACTCGAGGGTAGGCCCGGATGATTTTTGAAAAGGCGACGATCGCGCCGTTTGTTTTTTGACGGTATCGGGACTTATACAATAAGTGAGGCCCAAAGATGATTTGGTCAAAAAAAAGGATTGGGTCTTACACTCTAATAGAGGCCCAAAGTGTTTTGAAAATGATTTATGAGGGTTGAATTAATCCAAAACCCTAATTTGTTTTCAAAATGTATTTAATTGAATAAAAATTCAATTAAAATGATCAAAAATTGTTTAACACATGGAAAACAAATTGTGATCTTGGATTAATGCTTCAAAAATTAAGTATTGACCTACAAAATAATTAGAAAGCATTAAAAGTTGCAAAATCAATGTAGAAAAAATATTTAAAATGCCAAAAATAATCAAAATATTAATTCTTTACAAAAATATCAATTATATGAAATAAATAATATTTTTGGGATTTTTTGATAAAATAAAATATTTTAACATTTTTGTGAATTATTAAAAAAAGAATCAACTCAAAATCATTAAAACTCAGAGAGAAATTAATTTTTGAATCAATTAAACAAAATCACAAAATTCAAATATTCAAATATATTAAAATGGCGCCAAGAACAACACCAAGAACACGCGCGTTTTTCAGTTTGCCCAGATTTGCATTTTCCATCCAATTTCACTGAATACGTAATTATAACATGCAATCCACATATCATTATGCTCGCCTCAACCTCACGATCATGTCTATGTACTTTAATTTCATTTAAATTAAACATACAACAAGAAATCACGAAGAGACCTCAAGAACCCTAATTTCTACATGAAGGCTAGGATTTTTGATACACGATTCAAACAATGCAATTAATTGAGGGAAAACATTCCATGCATGATTATGAACATATGGCCAAATTATTGTGCGAGGAAATATGCATAGATTGAGAGATGACCAAGCATGTGCTTACCTCCAAGTCGTGACAGCAAGTTCAAAGTGATTTTTGATTTGGAGGTGTTACAGATGAGTGGTGATGATCTGACCAGCTTCCCTACACCCTATGGATTATGTTTGGATGGTTGGACTTGATTGAAATTGGCTGGATCATTTTGTGGTACCTCAGTTGCACCTTGTTTGAAAATTTGAGCAACCAGCTGGTGATTTCATGAAATTGATGTTTCAGAAGTTATGTGAGTGTTTGATCAGCTCATATGTGATGTATGTGAGGGGTGTGAGTGATTGGTTTGTGCAGAATTGCTCTCAAACTCAAAACCCGATAGCTACCTTGCTAAGAAAGGCATTTTTGCCAAGAGAAAGAGATTTTGAGGAAAGCATCTGTTAGATGGCTTTGGTGTACTTAAACTGACTACAATTGAGCTCTATTTATAGTAGAGTAAGTTTGTTTTGCAAGGAATAGTGCATGGCAGCTGGTAAGTAGGTTTGGCCAATGTTGGCAAATGAGAATCCAAGTCTCCTCTAGCCATTGACTAGAGGTTAGGGCACAGAGCTTTGGTCCCCTTGGTCTTGGATAAGTCTTGACTGATTTCAGATGAGAATGGATCAGTCCATGCCACCTTGATGGTTCCATTGAATGCCTCATTCCAAATTTGAAGTCTTGTCCCTATTTTGGCAACTCTAGGTTCAACATGTTATTTCTTGTTCCATGGACTTTGGAGGCTTGGCTCAGTGATTGTCCCCTTTGGATTCAATCCTCTGAGGTGTCCAAGTGGATTGGAGCAATTGAATTTGGCTGATTTTGGCAAATCGAGCCAAAATGCAAATTCTGCCTTGCCTTGACAGATTTCAGCAAGGTAACTTGACAATGTTGTATCTCATGATGTAGGTTGAATTTGGCAATGTTCTTGGCCATTTTGGAAAGCTCTTACATGATACAACAACTGTTTGAACAAGTTTGGATTTGATCTCTTTTGATTCCAAGTGAAAAATCCCCATACATTTGGCAAAAAGTGAGGCAAAATCTGACTTAGTGAAAATTTCACTAAGTGTTGGAAAAAGTGACTTTTTCACTTTTCAGCCACTTTGATCACTCCATAACTCAAAATCCTTAATGAATTGGAATGACTTGTAGTTGAAGTTTTTGTAGGTGATAATGAGGGCTACAAATCCATCTTTGGATGAGAAAAAATGGCCTTGTGGTTTAGGAGTTATGGTCCTCCAAAGTTGGTACCTTTGCCACTTTATTTTTAACTTAGAAAAATTTCTAAGTTTTATGGTTACCCCTTTTACAAGTTATCTCACTTTTCTTGATTTTTCTTGATGAATGATGATTCAAATCATACATTAACATCATTTTAGGGTTAAAAATCCATTTTGGTGAAAAATCTCAAAAAGTCAAAGTTGACTTTTGTGCACAGTTGACTTTTTATCAGATGAATTCCAAATTGTGTAATTCTTCAGGAAATTATGTCCTTGACCTAAATCAAACTTGATGGACATGTTCCATGGGTGTCATAGGGTATATTCAATCATGTATTAGGGTTTGGGAGCATGTCTTGGTCAAAAGTCAAAGTTACAGTTGACTTTTCCCTTAAAACCCTAATTGTGGTGCAGATGAAAATGAGACTTGTTGCTCAAGCTTCTTGGATCAATCCATTGTTCCAAATGGATCAATATGGTGTATTAGAGACCTTCAAATCATCTCTTGAGGTCTTGGCTCATGGTTTGTCCCAAAAGTCAACTTAGGGGTGAATTAGGTCAAGAAACCCTAATTCCTGATTTTTGATGAATGCATCCCCTGAGGTCAAATTGACTTGATGTTTGGGTTCATGAGGTTCCATGAAGCATATTAGGTCATGTTTTGGATCATTGCCTTGTGCCCAGATGAAAATTTCCATCTGGAGACCCTGGTCGACCAAAACCCTAATTTGGTGACACTGTCGATCTTGAGACTTGATCCACCTAGAAGGGAGCAGCCTTGTGCTTAATCCTTGAAGTGGGAGTCCTTTTGATCCTTTGTAGTTACTTGGGAGGTTAGACAAGTTAAAGATCATGTCATTTCTTGATTGATCCTTTGTCTAAGCACTCAAAGAGGGCTTGAAACCCTAATTTTGATTGTATTGGATGCTCACCCATCTTTGGGGAGACTGATGAAGCATGATGGTTCATCCATATTGTGATGATGATTTTCACAATGATGGGAAATCTAAGTGGTCAAAATTTGGGGTATTACACTGTCCTGGAAGGAAAAAGAAATGTGTTGTATTGAGGGGGAGTGTCAGATATCTTCTTCCTCATGTGCACCAAAGGTCTACTTCAGGACTGTCTACTTCTTAGGTCCTAATGTGCTGCCTGAAGTTGCTGTGCTGGGGTGATGTTATGTCAAACATGATGTCTTAACATCGTTCAAAATTTCCCAAGAAGATGATTCTCCATGGTTGCTATAACACAGTAGCCACTGATGGTCACGGATAGATTCAGTAGTTGCTGATAACTACTAACAGTAGTATAGGGTTGTATTTGCTGTTGTAATGTTTATATATGGGTTTTAGCCAAAATTAGCCAAAGGGGGAGGTTGTTAGTTCTTGTGATTGGCTGAAATTTTGGTAAAACAATGTTAATGTCATGGTTGATGTTTCAACATGAGCTTCTAACATTATTGTTATGTGATAGTAGTTAAGGTGTTGAAGAGTTAAAGTGCTGAAGAGTGATGTCACATGCGATGTCTTGACATCACTATACCAGAACATTAAAACATCAAGTTGTGATATTTTTAGGGCTGCGCGCATTATGTTGATTTGAGGAGATCTGTTAGTTAGATTGGATGCGAACTTCTTGGTGCAATCATTAATGAAGAAGATTAGTTTGTTGCTAATTTAATGCAAAAAGATATGGAGAATAATCAGAGTTAATTATGAAGATTTAATTGAAGATCTATTGAGGAGAGAATCTATTGCAGATTTGGTGCAGAAGATTTGAAGGCCCAAATCCAGTTGGGAAAAAGTTATAAATAGAATGCTTGTAATCTAGAAGAGGTACGGGTCCAAGATAAGTGAACCACTCCGGTTGTGAGATGGTCACTGTGTTAAAACTCAGAAACCTGTAGGTAATGAGTTTTGTATTGTTCTTGGAGGATGCCTTGAAACAACTCCAAGATGTGTCATATGAGTGTGTCTTCTATGTGATTGAAGAACTGTTGGAAATCAAGTTGTTGATGCAGTGACGGAGATGTTGACTGCTAGACATCATTGCGATGATTGGGAGTGAGATGGAGTCTCTTATCTAGGGTGGACTTAGATAGAAGGGTCATTGGGTAGTGATTGAATTAGGTAGATTGTCAACTGGTTTATTGAGTATGTAATTTGATACTACTAATTGTGGACTTCCTTCCTGGCTTGGTATGCCCCCAGATGTAGGTTGTTGAACCGAACTGGGTGAACAATCCTTGTGTGATATTCAGTGCTTTTATTATCTTATTCATAATGCAGATATTGATGTTGTGACATCACACTTGACATCACATATCTGATACCAGAATTTCACTCTCTGATTCAAACGAGGAGTACCACGCCGGTACCGTACCCTATTCCACCGGATTATGACATGAATGCTAGGTTCAAGTTCCACTCGGGAACTTTTGGGCATACAATTGATAATTGTAATGTATTCCAGCACAAGGTGCAAGACTTGATCGACTCAAAGGTCATCACGCCAGATGGTACCCCTTTGGATTGAAGCTTCTTTGTCAGAATAAGCACCAGATTGCAAGAGCGTCATCAGAAGCAATAAGTTCAGACGGAGTCAAGCCTTCCTCTATGCGGCAATCATTAATTTCTTTATTTCATTTTCATATGTAGCTTTCATTTGTTTGTTTAAACATTGCTTGCATGTAAGAACTCGTTTGTTTCTGAATGACAATCATAATGCAATGAGTATGTTTTTCTTGAAGAATTCCATTCGTGTTCACTCATTTTAAATGCTTGTATGCACTGCAATACTATCTTTCTTGCCTAGACTCTTGGAGGGAGGATGACGAAATAAGGACGTAGATTTCTAATGGTACGCTTTTGGATAAAACCCTGTTAAGGATGTACAGGCATTGTTTCCAATTCACAAACACCGGAGAGATAAGGAGATAGACCTTTGTCAACCCCTTTGAGCCTAGTAGTAGGAGTTCTTTCTGAAAACGAAAAACCCTCAATTTTAACCCAGGGGCAGGGTAGGCGTCAGTTAGTTTGACCAAATGTTCAACTTTCAGAAGGAGTGTACATCTGAGGTTACTCCTCACCAACCGAAGAGTGAAATAGTCACAGCCCTTTCAAACAAGTCAGGCAAAACGATGTCACACGACTTGTTCAAAAAAAAAAGAAAAGAGAAAAAAGAGAAAAAGAAAAAGCCTGCTAAGTCGAAAAACTTGAAAGCAAGTGACTTAGGAAAAAGTTAAGGCATCCCGCTGGACTTCAAAATTGAAAACTCAAAAGACTCAGTCCAGGCAAAAATTAGGGAACAAAAAGCAAAAGTATGAGAAAGCGAAAAGCCAAAAGGATTACAAAGAAAATCCTCGATAAGAACAAAGTCGTGTGACTATAGACACAAAAGACAAAAAGGGGCGACCGTTAGTCCAAAACCTCATCAGGTGTCGAATCACCAGTTACATGGATTCCCTAGAAATCGGGAAACCTTTTGAGAGACGAGCGCTTGTGTCAAATTAGTTGAACATAGGACTGGAGAATATCATGAAGAGTGGGTGGTTACCAATAAACTTTGAGCCATAAATCTTTTTTTCTCAAACCGAGAACCAGGCCATGCTACAACCCTTAAAAGTCCTAATTGAAACAGGGTTTAGCCTGAAGGCGTACTTCAACGAGATAGCGTTCCTGACTCCCATGAGTTGTGCTAATAAGATTTTTATTAGTGTTGCATGTGCGTATTGCTTTCCTTTCAAAAATAAGTGTCGTAACTCGGTTGTGTGACATATTTTCAATAAGGACTTCAAGATTAACGTATGTGTTGCATTTGAATAATCATTCTCATAATAAATATTTTCTTCTTGCATACATTTGTTTGATATCAAAGAAGCTTACACGATGAACATCGGTCGGAAGCTTAAACTGGCCAAGTTGAGGTGCCTGAGACTCCAGAGGACATGTTGCTGAAAGATTATGTGGGAAAAAGGCGTTCCCAGCCATTTGTGTTGAGATGTAACCAATCTGGGACAATCACACCGGGAAATCTCTTCAAAATGTTGCCAAGCAGGGGCATTCAAGTTGAGAAGATCTTTTCAGAGTACAATCAACCATGGGGAATTCATGTTGAGAAAATTTCTTCGAACTGGGGAAATTATGTCGAGATCCAATAAATCTCTCCACAAGCGTGTAAACTGGGGCAATCACGTCGAGATTCGGTAAATCTCTCGAAGACTAGTCGGTCAGAGATAAATATACTGCAAGGCTTGTACTGGGGCAGGTCACTTCAAGGGCGCAAGAAGTTTTTCCCTTTAGAACACAGTCAATCAATAGCACCTCTGCAAGGTTCAAAATACTGTGGCAGAACATTTCAAGTCATTACGAACCCTCTCGAGTTGGTTTACTTCATGAATCATGAAGTATGGGACAATTATGTCCAGACCGGGTACATCTCTAAGAGTTTGAAGACCCTGGGGCATTGTTGAACGCCAGGTTTTCTGTAAAATCCTCTTAAGATGATTGCTTCAAGTAGACCCTGTGGTCTGGGGCAAGGTGGAGAGTTAAAGGAACTGTGTTTCGCTCTTGACAATCAATATGCAGAAACTTGAAGCACTGAGTTGTTCCCAGTGTGGG
The DNA here is from genome assembly GCA_022829125.1 of Lathyrus tuberosus. NCBI lineage: Eukaryota > Viridiplantae > Streptophyta > Magnoliopsida > Fabales > Fabaceae > Lathyrus > Lathyrus tuberosus. The sequence goes on along the minus strand of JALAZF010000177.1, from coordinate 8,548,938 downwards.
ACTTTTGGATTCTTTTCCCTCCAGCAAAGAGCCAGAGGGTATCTTTTTCCAGCAAGGTGTGGGAATTGTTATTCTTCCTCAAGTAGAGAATTGTCCTATGTTCGAAAAGGTCTTTTATGAAGTTTTCTTATCTCTAGCAGTACAGATGGAATCCTCACTCTCAGCAAGGTAAGACAATAGAATATCGTCAAGAAGACGATGAGGAGTCAGAGTGTTCTCTTCCTCAATGGTTAGATCTAGTCATCTCCAGTAATTCAAAGTCCAATCTTCATTGGTACCTCCCCAATAGGTTTGCTCCCCAACTTTGGAGTCTGATCATCCTCAGTAGTTTGCTGCTCTCCCCAGTCAGAGTATCGAGGATCGTCTTCCTCAACAGAGTATAAAGAAGTAATTCCCCAAGCGGAGTCGTTGAGGATCGTCCCCCTCAGCAAGATATAAGAGGTTTACCCCCAGCCAGAGTTGTGATTTGGCTCATCTTTCCTCAGCATGTAGCCAGAAGTTGTTATTTTTACAGCCTCTCCTGCAAGAGTCTGATGGAGTGTCCTCGTTGATTAAAGACATTGTTTCCCCACTGAGCATGGGGCAATCTATTTTCCTCAAAGTTTCTTTCAGTTTATCCCCAAGCAGAGTTTGTTGGCAATTAGTATCCCCAGCAGGTTTTGAATCCAGGTTCTGAAATATTTGGTCATCCCCGGCAGAGGAGTTTCCATCTTCAGTTTTCAGTTCCTCCCCGATTGAGTGGGTTTTCTCTCGGAGATTCATCCATCTCCAGCAAAATTGGTGATTGTGATCTTCCCCAGCAGGGTGAAGTTTTCCTCAACATGATTTCTTTGGTTTGATGACAATGTAGTTTGTCGTCTCAGTGGAGCTGCTTCTGTTCTCAGCGTTTATTTCGCTGGGACAGTCTTTTTGCATTGCATAAGCATTTTTTTACATGGCATCCTCCTAAATGCGTAGCATTTCCACTTCGTGTGGAGCATTACAGCAAAATTCAAACATATACATCTGAAGCATAAGCCAGGTTTGAGTTTTCCTTCGTCAGGAAAACCGGATTTCAGGAAAATATCATTCGACTTTACTCCACAAGTGTTGGGTTTAGTCATTCAAAGCAATATTTGACAGTCCCACGGCAGAGTGTTTTACCAGGATTGTGAACCCATGATCTCTTTTCACCCCTTTCGTCCAGGTGGTATTTTGTTTCATCCCTTCAAGGTTTTTACCTTGACACCCGTCTGTGTTTCCTTCGACACCCGTCCGTGTTTGAACCTTTGATTTCAATACCCGTCCATATTGACCTGTTGATAACGCCCGTCCGTGTTCAGTTCATCATTTTAATCCCCAATAAGGCCAAGCCCTAGTTAATTTAACCTTTTACACCCGTCCGTGTACCTTTTTGATACCCGTTCGTATTGAACACTTTTACACCCATCCGTGTATCTTTTCGATACCCATCCGTATTGAACCTTCTACACCCGTCCGTGTATCTTTTTGATACCCATCCGTATTGAACCCTCTTTACACCCGTCCGTGTATTTTTTCGATACCCGTCCGTATTGACCCTTTTTACACCCGTCCGTGTATCTTTTCGATACCCGTCCGTATTGAACCCTTTTTACACCCGTCCGTGTATTTTTTTCGATACCGTCTGTATTGAACCTTTTTACGCCCGTCCGTGTATCTTTTCGATACTCGTCCGTATTGAACCCTCTTTACCCCCGTCCGTGTATTTTTCGATACCCGTCCGTATTGAACCATTTTACACCCGTCCGTGTATCTTTTCGATACCCGTCCGTATTGAACCCTTTTTACACCCGTTCGTGTATCTTTTCAGTACCCGTCCGTATTGAACCCTTTTACACCCGTCCGTGTATCTTTTCGATACTCGTCCGTATTGAACCCTTTTACACCCGTTCGTGTATCTTTTTAATACCCGTCAGTATTGAACCCTTTACACCCGTCCGTATTGAAACCCTTGACACCTGTCCGTGTTTATCCCCAGCATAGCTAACACTCTTCCGTGTTGTGACAGTGCAGCATTTATTGCTTGTTCCCCAGTGGAGTCGTCCCTCCTTTAAGGATTGCAAATTTCAGGTTTCTTTTGGTATTCAATCTCTGTGAATCCTTTGAATGCATGACAGCCGTTGCTATCATACCTTCAGGACCAAGTTGATTGAATAGGGGCAGCTGTAACACCCTAAAATTTTCCCTTTTGTTTTGAAGCTAAGTGGCTTATGTTTCTTTGCATTTCTTGCATTAGCATTTGTGCATAGCATTGGTTTTTAGCATGGGATCAAGGTACTTGGTTCATCTCAAAGGAGTCTCAAGCCTCAAGGTGTTTTGTGGAGGTCATCATATCTTCATAAGATCAAGAATGGCAAAGGATTTCAAGTGAATCTTTCCCTCCTAACCAGAGGGACCAAATTAGGGTTCTTGGGTTCAAAGAGATTCTTGAGAAAACTTTGTGGATTCAAGCATGCTCTCATGGGTTCCATATGCTCCCAAACACTCATAGAGGAAGGCTTGGCTAGTGGTTCATTGTGGAAGATGTTCAGTGGATCAGTTACTTGTGAGCCAAGAAAAGTCAATTGTAAGGAGGAAAGTCAACCATGGAATTTTGAGGTCCTCTTCATGATTTTTAAGGTCTTATGCCCTCATATGGTCCTCAAAGGCTAGGATTCATACCATTCATCAAGAGTCAAGAGTTTGTGCAAAGGTTACTATTTTTGGAAAATGACCTATAATGTGAAACTTTCATTTTTGGCAACTTTTCAAACCATCTTCAACTTGACTTTTCATCATCAAAGAAGCTTCATATGAATTTTCCTCAAACATGAAAGTTGAAGATCTCTCTCTCCCCTTTCCAAAAAGTAATAGATTATCTTCATACCATTTGTGAAACTCAAGTTATGATCAAAAGAAGGCAAGGTGTTTTTTAGGGTTTTCTCATGTATCCATTTTTCCACCTTTGGCATTTTGGTTCAAAATGGCTTGTAATTGCCTCTAATGCTTCAAGTCATATTGCAACATCCAAGTACACATCCTAAGGACCATTTTTGACCCTTGAATCACTCCAATCCGTGCCATGTACTTCATGAATTTCACAAAATGCAAATTTGCAAGATGGATTGAATCTCACAAATCAGACCACTACAAAGCCCAAACCCAATTCCCTTGTGATCAGCAAGTAAAATGGAGATGAATCATACTTATTTCATGACCCACACACGTGTGAACAAGGGTGTGCATCACAACTTGCATTTTTGCAAATCACTTTGGATAGCCTTAATCAAGGGATTAATCAAACCCTAATCATGCTCAGAGCTCTAACAAGGTGTATATAAGGAGACTCATACCTTCATTCACACCTCATGCACTCTCATTTTCTCTGAATTTCATTTTTCACTCAAAACTTTCCTTCTTCGAAACTCACTCCTCACAAGGGTTTCTGAAGAACTTTTTCCATATTCTTGATCCACATACTCCATAGAACAAGAATCAACCATTGTTTGAAGCTCTAAGCAAGGTTTTCATCAGATTCGAATTTGAGTTGCTCACTTTCAAACTTCAAGATCCAGCCTGATTCAAGCCTCATATTGCATTTATTTTGCAATCAGAAGTCCCAAGGAGTGGATCTGCAGCTTTCTGAAGGATTTCTTGGTGTATTTTGAGTTCTACAAGTTTCAGGTTAGTGTGAAATTCATGATCCTAGAACTTGATTTTTTTTGTGTGCATATTGTTCCTCATGCTTTGCTGATCATCCTGATGTGATTTGTTTTGAATTTGGACGTGTATTATGGCTGAATCATGGATCTGAAAGTTTTGAGTGAGAAATGTTTTGCTTCGATTTGGTTTATACATGTATGATCTATTGAAACAAATTGCATATCTGAAATCCTTGTGAAATTCTGAGTTGAATGATGGTGGAGTTTTTGATTTCTGGAAAATTATTGTTGGATCTCCGTTTAGTGTTGCCGGAGAAGACGACCGGAGCTAGGGCTCTGGCGTCTGGTTCATTTGCAGGTGATCTGAGTTTCAAGGTTGGAGATGAAATCTGGACCGTTGGTGGTCCAGATCTGATGGCTCATGTTTAGCCACTTCATTTAATTTTCACGTGTTTTTATTTTAATATGTGTGTGTGTCTCCATGATTATTACCATGTGCATCAAATCTGAGCTACACATCTTGCATACTTTGTGTTTTGCTGATTGATTGATATGCGTTAGATTGATCTGATGGTTTATGGTTTGCCAGCGCATTAAAAATCTCACATGCTTCTCACGTGCCTTGTTTTTTTTCCATTTTAATCTGTTTGTGTGCTTCCCTATGTGTGTTGTGCGCGTGATCCTGACCATTGATGTTGCTTATTTTGTGTGTGATTGATTGAATATTATACGTTGGATCAATCTGAGGGTGTGTGGGAGTCAAGGTTGTTGACTGGATCTTGTATGGAAATGTTGACATGCGCTTTGGATTGGGGTGGACTCTGTTTGCTTTTCCCACCCCCTTTATCTGAGCCCATTTTGTTTTAAACGTGTGAATTGCTTATGTGGCACCCCCTGGCTTCTTCATTTTCTTTTTATTTTATTTAATTGTTTCATTTTGTATTTTTAATTTTTAAAATTAGTTTAATGCATCTAAAAATCACCAAAAAAATCATGAGGCATCTTTGGAATTTTATAAAATTTTGTCAAATTTTATTTTCCATTTTTATTTTATTTTGTGCATCTGAATTAATTGTTTGATTAATTTCCTTTGGAATTGTCTCAATTGTGCACACCCTGCCTTGTTGATTTTTGTTCTCATCATTGGTGTATGATTTGCATCCCATTCTTTTTGTATATTTCAGAAGACATCTTGAGGTTCCTAAAAACATTTTTCTCCTATTTTTAAACTCATTTCATATTGCATTTTAGTCCCTCCATTTGTGCATTGTTCTTCTTTGTTCCTATGCAACTTTGAAGCATTGTTTGAGGCACTTAACCTGTGAATTTTTGTGTGATCTTTTGGAATGTTGCTAGCTTATGACTTAGGTCCCTTGGGTTTTAATTTCACAATTTTTGAATTTCATTTGATATATGTTTGATTATTTGTGTTTAAGTGAATAATGCATGATCATCTCTTGACATCTCTTAACCCTAATTGTTTTGCCATGCCTAATTGTTTGAGTTTCTTTGTGATTATTTTCATGAGTATTTGATATGATGTTTACCCCTGGTTGAGGTCCCTTATGACCAAATTTTGCAATTTGTGGATCATGTTTGGGTATGCTTTAAGTGCTTGTACTTTGACTTCCTTTTGTGGACTTTCTTTGGGGCATAATGTTTCATGTTTTGATCTTCTCTTGCACATGAGAATTGTTGATGATGGTATGATCTTGATTCTGACTTGCTTTCATCTTCATCTTATTTTTCTCATTTCATCTTGATATGAAGTTAATTGGTGCTTAATTGTGCATTTCACATAAGTATGCTTGCATTCTTTCATGATTACCTTTGCATGTTTACTTGAGATGTTTTGCATGATCTTTGAGACTTGTTTATTGATGTGAGTTAGATATACTTGATATGATGTGCTTGCTACCCTATCTTGTTTCTTATCTCATCCTTCTTTTTCTCATTCTTCTCTTTCACTCTCTTTCTCCCATGAATCTCAAGACTTGTTTAAGTCTTGGATTCTCTCCCTTTAGAGCTACCTAGTCCAACTTAATTTTTGATTAAGCTTGGAGTAGGATTAGCATTAGGTTTTAGGTAGTTTTCCCTCCTAAGCCTCACTAACCATAGGTCACCGATGCATGATAACATTAGGACTCTTAGTTTCCCTTTAGAGTTTCCTTTGGGTCCTCTCTCTTCTCATCTCAAAACTTCTTGAAAACACTTAATAAAGATAAAGTGTATTGCGCACGAGCCTTAAGCGTGGGGAATGAGAAATGAGGGGCTTCCTCTCATCTTTCTAGAGTGCTTAGCGGGCGTCCTGTCTTGGGACGATTCGTTAAGTATTCGTCCCTGTGCCCTAAACTTTGGTGCAATGCAAGTTATGAACTAACTTAAAAAGAAAACACTTTTCTCTAAAAAACACAAAAACAAATTCAAATATTTTTATCCTTCGGGATTGTTGGGTTTCAAATTTCATTTTCAGAAAAGAGCTCGTCGCTCACGTAAAAAACACTTACCCATCCGTGGTCGTACCCACGAACTACATTAGCTCTGATTCCTCTCTCTCGTCCGATTGAGGATATGTAGGCACAAGACATCGATTGTCTTGGCGAGCAACCTTCCCCCATAATTCTCGTTCGAACTACGTTGACTCTGACTTTCCCATTGTATTGAGGGAGTACGTAGGGCTAGGGCATCGAATGTGTCCTACCGAGTCCGTCTTAGTCACCCTATCCCCGTTTTCTTTTGTTCAGCCATAGATAGTAGGACAGCTCACCCTCCGTTTAGACAACAAGCGTGGATCCCATCGAGTACGATGGATGCGTGAGGTGCTAACACCTTCCCCTCGTATAACCGACTCCCGAACCCTGACTATGGTTACAATGACCATGTCTTTCCCCCTTTCTCTTCAGGTTTATGTAGTATTTCCTTTCCCTTTCTCGGGATAAATACACATTGCTGGCGACTTTGTGTTTTCTGCGCCACTCTCGCATTTGTACCGTTGGATGCGAATCTCTCGGGAGCGACAAACATGTTTCCAGGCATGCACTATTTCTGTCTTTAGTGCCCTGTCATTTTCTCCTTCCTTGAAGAAAAGACCTTCCAGATGAATATTACGCGGGATATGTCTCATCGGGTATCCAAATTGACGACGAACTAAAACCGGATGATAGTTGATTTCTCCTTTAGTTCCTATGAGGGGTACATTAGGGAAGCTTCCACAATGGTCAATGATTCTTATCCCGTCATAGATTCAATTGTACCAATCGATGTCAGAGTTGGTAAGAGACATGATTCTTTGTGACCAACGTAAAGTACTCTTATGATTCTAAAAAGCAGCAGACTTGGGCAAATGGGAAGTGAACCATTTGTATAGCAGGGGTATACAACATGTGATTATTCCTCTGCTGTACAAATTCCTTAAGTGTACAGAATGATAAACATCTGCGAGCAGGGTCGGTACAGGGTTTCCAATCAAAAAAATCTTAATGGCATTGATATCAACGAAGTTATCAATGTTTGGAAACAGAAATAACCCGTAGGTGAGCAGAACAAAGATGCTCTCGAAAGCAGTCACGTTCCCTATACTAGTAAAGTACAGAGCCTTCTTTACCAAAAACTTGGCTGATAAACCTTGGATTTCACCCTTAATGGTCATGTGAGTCCTGACTTCTGACTCGTCCAAATAGATTGCTCTTGCAATGGTTTGATCCTTTGGAATTTTTTCCAGTCTAGAAAATGGAGCATGGTCAGTAATGGGTAAATCAATTAGGTGAGAGTACTCCTCCAGTGTTGGTGCTAGTTGATAATCTGGGAATGTGAAACAATGATAGACCGGATTATAGAGCCGAATCAGCGTAGACAAGATTCCTTCAATTACATGGACCCTTAACAGAGACAGCAGTCCTCTGTACTTAGCTCTGAAAGCATCAGGGTTGGTGATCATCCTTGCCAACCCTCTTAAATGCTCTAGTTTTGGAACCTTGAAGGTATACTTATGAGTCTTCCTCCTACCGAAATCCATAACGCAATCTTTCTCTCTGATATTTACAATCATTGTCTTAGTTTAATTTGAAAAAAGAGACTAGAAGAGAAATTTTTTCTTTGTTTGAAAGTTTTTTAGATGAAATGAATGCATGAATGCAGCACACATAAACATAGAAAAAACATGGGGTCAAAGGTTCGGTGTCATGAAGTCATGGCTCTACCCATCCCCAAAGGTTGTACTGGTGATTTTTTGTACTTGTCCTCAAAATCATTTACCCCTCTTGGAATAACAACAGCAGGCTGGTTCACCCGAGCGAGCTGATGTAGCTTAGAGTAATCTCAAATGAGGGTAGTATCGCGTGACAACTATTTTCGATAGCTTCCGCACTTCAAAAATAGCAACATGGTCTCAGTCTACTAAATCCTCAGTTTCATGGACACCACAATCGAACAATCTGCTTTCAACAACCGAAGTCGTATATGCATTGAATCTGAAAAGGGTATCTCCACTGATTCGATGGTCTACCGGGGTCTCTTATTTGGGAGTCACTCCCTGTAAGATTACCCGTCTAATGCCATCACTTATCTTAGGTGTCACTCAAACTTTCCATATGCGGCATCACCCGCATTCCCATTAGCAGAAAAATAAACACGGATATCAAGTAGGAAAAGCGAAATATATATTTATTCCTAAAACTAACATCCTAGACCTCTTAAGAGCTAATCTTAGTCCTATACAGTCAATGACTCCCCAGCAGAGTCGCCATTTTTCTGTAGCGAGCGATTTTTGTCAGTGACGCGACCACCTTATCACTGTTTTTTCTCCTCACCGCAATGAGGAGGAGGGGGTGCTAATTTTTGATTTCTTATTTATCCCATAAAGCTGGATGGGAAATGGAAGCTATCTAAAACTAACCTTTCACGCGATTGTTTAACTGAACAAACGCTTTTAAAGAGATTGGGGGGTCCGGGGTCAGGTTATACAACGGGGAGTTGTCAATTACCCATCCTATATGTGGTTATCCACAAGATATTAGCTTTAGGTTTCGCTTTGTACTTTATGGTGTTTATCCGTTAATGGGTTGGGAAAGTTTCTTGGGAAGTATGAGTGAGTGAGTGAGTTTTTGTTGATGTTCGGATGTTTTTGGTAAGGTACTTGACCTAAGTGTTGATTGATGTGTGAAGGTACTGGACCTAGGGTTTTGATTAGTATGCTAGCTAAGATTTCGCAATATTATGCCTACATATTCCCGTTTAAACAAAATAGGGAAATCAGAGCAATCGTAGTTCCTCCTATTCTAAGGGAGGAAAAAAGATATTTTGGTGTCTTGTTCAAAGCCCAAGATTGAAGCTAAAAGGTTTGACTGAGAGATAACTTGTCTTCTCTAAAGAGGGATTGTTGATTTTTGTGTGCCTTGATCAAAGTCCAAGGTTGAAGCTAAGAGGTTGATTGACTCCACTAGGGAAGTCCTTATACAAAGCCTAAGAGGAGGCTAGATAAGACCGACTCAACAAGAGAGTGTATATATTGGTGTCTTGTACAAATCCCAAGATTGAGGCTAAAAAATGAGACTGGCTCTTTGGGGATATCATTATACAAAGCCTAAGAGGAGGCTGAAAAAGGGTTTGACTCCGTCGGGGAGGTTTGTATGTGTCTAGTACAAAGCCCAAGATTGAGGCTGAAATGGGAAATTTAACTGACTCTAGTGAGGATATTTTTATGTATCTTGTACAAAGCCAAAGATTGAGGTGGAAATGAGTTTGACTCTGCTTGGGAAATCATTCCTCAAAGCCTAAAAAAGGCTGGGAGGAAATGGCTCCGCTGGGGAAGATATCTGTCCCAAGCTTAGGAGATGAAGATTAATATCTTGTATAAAGCCCAAGATTGAGGCTAAAAGGGTTTGACTCAACAAGAGAGTGCTTTTATCTGTCATGTACAAAGCCCAGGATTGTGGCTGAACAAGCTGGAGAAGTCATTCTACACAGCTTAAGAGGAGGCTACCTCCTGGTAAGGGAAATCATTATACAAACCCTAAGAGGAGGCTGTAAAAAGAATGACTCAACAAGTGAGTATTTTTATCTGTCTTGTACAAAGCCCAAGATTGAGGCTAAAAAGGTTGACTCAACAAGAGAGTGCTGAAGCGTAATTGACTCAACAAGAGAGTCTGAAAAAGTGATTGACTCAACAAGAGATTCTGAAAAGGTGATTAACTTAACAAGAGAGTCTGAAAAGTGATTGACTCAACAAGAGAGTCTGAAAAAGTGATTGACTCAACAAGAGAGTCTAAAAAGGTTAGCTCCGCTGGGGAGAATCATTGTACAAAGCCTAAGAGAAGGCTGGCTTTCTGCTGAGGAAAGGTCCTTATACAAAGCCTAAGAGGAGGCTAGCTTTATGCTGGGGATTATTGAGATCCCTAGGCAGGTCCAAGTGGGGAATAAACTCTTGCTGAGGATTACAGAAGAGTTGAAGTATCAAATGCCTTGAGGTTCTGATTTGGGATAGTGTTATACTGCTGATAAAATAACCCTAGTTGGGGATTTTTTGGAGAGAGACTCGGTTTTAACTCAGCTTGAGATTGATCCAGAGGGACCGAGGTTTCTCCTATGTTTGCAGGGAACTTGAGAATGTCTTTGAGACTCAAGGTTAAACTGTCTAAGTCTACTGGTGTGGAAGAGTTTTATCTTTTGTATGATGCCCAAGAGGAGGCGGGTGTTTTAAGGGATAAGAATCAACCCTAAATTGGTCTGAGATTTGACACTGGAAAGACTGCTCTAGCAAAGGATGACTAAGTTCTGTCTTATACCTTTAAGAGGTCTTCCGGGTCCTTGTATTAAGCCCAAGAGAAGGCATGAGAACTTCTAGGAAGCCGGAGGGTCCTTGTACAGAACCCAAGAGGAGGCGGGGATGCTTTTAGGAAGCTTGTGGGTCCCAAACAAAGAAAAGTTCAAGAAATGCTATTCACCGAGAATAGATCATTTAGTGAAAGTTCTGAGGTTTGAAGAAACTCAAGAGATGCTATTCACCGAGAATAGATCAACTCTGGGGAGTAGAATTTCTTTGACAATTTCTAGGGGTGACAGCCTGAGAAAAGGTTCACGAAGAATACCGCCTTTCTCTTTGTTCCATATAGTTTAAGCCCAAGAGAAGGCAAGACTGTATCTAGAAATCCTATGGGGATCTAGTTTTGACCGTATTTAAGAGTGACCAACATGGCTTTACCTAGTTCTAGACCTAGTTGCCGGGGAAAACTCTAAATAACTATACTGGTATATATACAGTTGATATATGACAAGTATTTAAAAGGATATGAAAGAAGGCTTACCGTGCGCAGCTTCCCACAATACAATTATATATATATATATATATATATATATATATATATATATATATATATATATATATATATATATATAAAAGCGAGTAAATGAAAGCTATTAAAACTTACAGGTGAGCAAGCTTCCATGCTGTATTGTTAGTTGTCAAAGAAATTAAAGAAATTTTTGATAACAATATGCATATTTGAATCTAAATCAAAAGGGAAGTTGTTTTGAAAAGATTGTTGGGGATTATACTCAAGGAGAGGCCCAGGGTTTAACAGTGATCGCACCGTTGTTTTGAATATCGCATCGGGTCTTATACAATGACTGAGGCCCAAAAAGGTTTTTGTACAAAGGGATTGGATCTTACACTCTATTAGAGGCCCAAAAGAATGTTTAAAGAAAAGAAATGGGACTTACAACACGAGGGTAGGCCCGGTTAAAAATAGTTTTGGAAACGACGATCGCGTCAAAATTTTTGAAACTGTATCGGGACTTATACAATACACTGAAGCCCAAATTATTTTATTTATAAAGAGGTGGGACTTACACTCTATCAATAGGCCCAAAGTTTATTTTGTACAAGAGATGGGGATTACAACTCAAGGAGAGGTCCAAGGTGAAAAACAACGATCGTACCGTTATTTTGAAAATCGTGTCGGGACTTATACAATGTCTGAGGCCCAAAATTATTTATGTACAAAAAGGGTTTGGGTCTTACACTCTATTAGAGGCCCAAAGTTGTTTGAAAAAGATTTGTTAAGGTGAAAATCAAAGAAACCCTAATTTCATTTTCTTTTAAAAGTAATCCTTTTAATAAAATGAATAAAAATAACCAAAATACCAAATAAGTCTAAATAAACTACTTGTGATTTTTTATTAAGGTTTGAAAAATGAGGTTTTAATCACAAGATGATTTAGGACTCATTTGATTTTGATTTTCAAGATGATTATTCATTTTTGAAATGTTTAAAACAACAAAAAATGAATTTATTTACAAAAATATCAACTATATTAAATAAATAATATAAATTTTAGTTTTTTGTGGAACAAAATATTTTAACATTTTTTTGATTTTTTGCAAAAAGAACCAATAAAAAATAATTAAAATTGAGAGAGAAATTAATTTTTTCAAATTATTTAAAATAATATGAAAAATATTAAAAAAGTTGAAAAAGTGGTAAAAAAGGGTTTGGGGCGAGGGTGATTCGAACCCCAGACCTCCAAGTTGTAGTGCGCGCCTTCTACCACTGGGGTGGTGATACATCAGTGTATCAAAACCACCCCATGAATACTTAAGGGGTGCCTTGTTTTAGGCCTGGCCAAGGCAAGGCAAGGCAAGGTTTTGGTCCAAAATGTAAAGGTTGTAACTTTCTCATTTCTCCATGGATTGGGACAAAATTTAGGTCTTTCCTGCTTAGAATTTCACAAGGAATCCGTGCCCTTGGTTTTTTCAGATGAGGTCCCCATTTTAAAACCCGATAGTGGTTTTGAAATAGGCCTCAATTTGCATTTTCTATGCTACCTCATGGTATAGGCATGAATTACATGATGAGCATTTTATTCTATCTGCCAAGTTCCTTGTGCCAGAAGTATGCTTTAGACACTCTCAATTGATCCCTTAGGAACTTTTAGAATGATCACCACCAGCTGGAACCTTCAGGAACAAGTTTGAGCTCTTTCTTACAAAAGGGGCAAAAGTGACCAATATGGCAACTCTCTCAAATGGTGTGCCAGATGTAGGGAACCATTTAGGACAGTTCAAGGATGATATTTGGAGTGTGTTTTAGGTTTTATCTGGTTTTGAAAGTGACTGAATCAAGACATGGCTTGAAAAATGCAAAAAGGTCCAATTTTGAGGTTTTGAGAGGGGACTTTGTGATTTTAGTGTTACAGGTCACATGTGAGAGTTTGGACAGCTTAGATATGACATATTGGATGTGTTTGGATCATGAGTTGTGATGGAATTGCTCTATAACTCAAAAACTCATAGATACCTTGCAAAAGAAGGCATTTTGGCCAAAAGAGAGGGATTTTGAGGAAAACATTAGTTTGGGTGCTTTAGTGTACTCAAACTAGTCATAATTGATGTCTATTTATAGTGTGTCAAGTTTTTTTTGGCATCAAAAGTGAATGGAGGATGCAGCAGGCCTTTGGCCAATGTTATGCAAAAGGAATCTCAAGTCTCCTCTAGCCATTGACTTGAGATTAGAGCACATGCTTTGTAGCTTTGGTTCAGAGATAAACTTGGACTGAATTCAGTTAGAATAGGATCAGTTCATGCCACCTTGGTGAATCCATTGAATGCTTGGAAACAAAATTGGAGTCTTGGCACTTTTTAGCTCTTTTAGGTTTGGCATGGCTACTTGTAGATTCTTGGACTTTGGAAGGTTGGAGATTAGATCATCCCCCTTGGATTTGATCCTCAGATGTGTCCAAAATGATGACAAGGCTTGGATTGATCAGATTTGGACAAATCGAGCAAAATGCACAAATTCTGCCTTGTGAAAACCAGTTCAGGATGCCATGTTCCAAGGGTTGTATCTCCTTGCTCAAATGGAATTTGGAGATGATCTGGTACTTGTTGGAAAGCCCTCATGGCATACTTCAACTTTGATGTTTACCCCTAGACCTAGTTTGACTTGGATCAAGGTGAAAACTGCCCCTACATTTTGGAAAAAGTAAGGCAGATTCTGACTTAGTGAAAATTTCACTAAGTGTTGGAAAAAGTCATTTTCATGTTTTCAGCCATTTTGATCACTCCATATCTTAAAATCCATGAAGAATTGGAATGAGATGTAGTTGACACTTTTAAAGTATGCCATGAGAGCTAAAAATCCATCTTTGGACCATCCAAAATGGTTGCTTGGATCTCAAGTTATGGTCCTTGGAAGTTGGTACCCTAGCCACTTTGTTCCATAACTTAGAAAATTTCTAAGTTTTTTATGGTTACCCCTTTCACAAGTTAACTCACTTTCTTTGATTTTTCTTGATGAATAATGATTCAAATCACATATTAACATTGTTTTAGGGTCAAAGAACCATAATTGTGAAAAATCCCAAAAAGTCAAACTTGATTTTGTGCACAGTTGACTTTTTATCGGATGAAATCCAAACTGTGCGATCCTTGGTGAAATCAAGTCCTTTACCTAAATCAAACCTAATGGATATATTCCATAGGTGTTGTAGGGTGTATTGAATCATGTCCCAAGGTTTGAGAGCATGTCTTGGTCAAAAGTCAAAGGTACAGTTGGCTTTTCCCTCGAAACCCTAATTGTGGTCCTGATGAAATTGAAACATGTGGATCAAGCTTCTTGGATCAATCCATTGTTGCAAATGGATCTATATAGTGTATTGGAGACCCTTAAATCATGTCTTGAGGTCTTGGCTCATGTTTTGTTCCAAAAGTCAACTTAGGGGTGAATTAGGTCAAGAAACCCTAATTCCCGATTTTTGGTCAATGCACCCCCTGAGGTTAAATTGACTTGATGATTGGGTCCATGAGGTCCCCTGGAGTATCTTAGGTTATGCTTTGAAGCATTGGCTGATGCCCTGAGGAAAATCTCCATCTGGAGGCCTCAGTCGACCAAAACCCTAATTTGGTGACACTGACAATCTTGAGGCTTGATCTTGAAGATCATGTCATTTCTTGATTGATCATTTGTCCAAGTGTTCTGAGAGGGCTTGAAACCCTAGTCCTTGATTGTGGTGAATGCTCAAACATCTCTGAGGAGATTGATGAGGCATGAAAGTACATCCATATTGTGATGATGATTTGCACAATGATGTGAAATCTTGGTGGTCAAAATTTGGGGTATGACACATGGCAAGTGATAAATATATAGTAAAAAAAGTTGAATTTCTGAAGAATGGCACCATGGCCAACTTCATCCTCAAGCTCAAATACGTGAAGCCTCTTATCTCACTTGTTTCTCAACCATTTTTGATGATCCAAATATGAAAATCATGCGCTTTCAGACAAGGAACACAATGGTAATACTCAATTTTATTAAAATTAAGTGAATCAAAACATAATATGACAAAACCTAATGAACCCTAAAATTTGTATGAACTCAATGAAATCCTATACACGAACTGTAAATAACAATTGATTGAGGGTAAATGATCTACAAACGTCCAGAAACACAATGGTAATCACAACATGTTTACGATGCATGATTCAATGAGTTTGACAGTTTGAGGCTTACCTCTACAGGTGAGAATCGAATTTGATGATGGAGGTGTTACAGTTGAGTTCTAATGCTTTGGACAGCTTCCTTGTACCCTAAGGAAAGTGTTTAAATGCTTGGAGTGATTGTGAGCCCTTTAGATTGATCAACCTGATTCCTTTTGCAGCAAGTCATGAGTTTTGTGCAATTGGATGGCCATTTGATGATTTTCATGTTACAGATGAGAGGTTGTAGCAAGCGATTTTTGTCGGTTACACGACCACCTTATCGCTGAAGTTTGGGTTTTCTCCTCATGGAGAAAGGGTGCTACTTTCTAATTTCTTATTTATCCCGTGAAGCTGGAAGGGAAAGGGGAGTTATCTAAAACTAACCTTGCACGCGAATGTTTAATTGAACAAACTCCTTGAAAGAGATTGGGGTGTCCGGGGTCAGGTTATATAATGGGTAGTTGTCAATTACCCATCCTATATGTGGTTATCCACAGGATGTTAGCTTTTAGGTCTTGCTTTGTAATTGATCGTGTTTATCTGCTAATGGGTTGGGAAAGTTTCTTGGGAAAGTGTGACCGGGAGAGTGAGTTTTGTTTATGTTTTGGATAAGGTACTGGACCTAAGTTTTGATTGATATGAAGGTGCTGGACCTAGGGTTTTTGATTAGTATGCTCGTTAAGATTTCGCAATCTTATGTCTACGTATTCCTGTTTAACGAAACAGTGAAATTAGAGCAATTGTAGTTCCTCCTATTCTAAGGGAGGAAAAAGATATTTTGGTGTCTTGTTCAAAGCCTAAGACATGAAGCTAAAGGTGATTTGTATCTTGTTCAAAGCCCAAGATATGAAGCTAAAGGGTTTTGGCTTAGAGAGAATTTGTCATCTCTAAAGAGGAATTATTGATTTTTGTATGCCTTGATCGAAGCACAAGTTTGATGCTAAGAGGTTTATTGACTCAGTTAGCGATTTCTTTATATGAAGCCTAAGAGGAGGCTAGATAAGACCGACTAAACATGAGAGTGTATATGTCTTGTACAAGGCCCAAGATTGAGGCAAAAAAGAGACTGACTCTTTGGGGATATCATTATCTAAAGCCTAAGAGGAGGCTAACAGTTTGACTTTTCTGGGGAAAAGGTTCTTTCTGTCTTGTACAAAGCCCAAGATTGAGGCTAAAAGGGATGTTTGACTCCGTTGGGGAGGTTTATATGTGTCTTGTACAAAGCCCAAGATGGAGGCTGAAATGAGTTTGTCTCAACAAGAGAGTGCTTTTATATGTCTTGTACAAATCCCAAGACGGAGGCTAAAAGAGTTGACTCAACAAGAGAGTCTTGCAAAGGTGATTGACCCAACAAGAGAGTCTGAAAGTTGATTGACTCAACAAGAGAGTCTTTTATACTCAACAAGAGATTGATTTGCTGTCTCGTACGAAGCCCGAGATTGAGGCTAAAAGGAGATTGACCCAACAAGAGAGTCTTTTATACTCAACAAGAGAGTGCTAAAAGGGGATTAACTCAACAAGAGAGTCTGAAAAATGATTGACTCAACAAGAGAGTCTGAAAAGTGATTGACTCAACAAGAGAGTCTGAAAAGGTTAGCTCCGCTGGGGGAGGATCATTGTACAAAGCCCAAGAGGAGGTTGACTGTGTTTATAAAAGATCATTATACAAAACCTATGAGGAGGTTATCTTACTACTGGGGATCAGATCCATAGGCAGGCTCAAGGGTGGGGAACTCTCATGAGAGAGACCGAGTTTCTGCTGGAGATTTATCCAGCGTGATCGGTGTTTTTTCTTATGTTTGAAAGGAACTTGAGAATTCTTTGAGACTCAAGGGGGGGAGGGGTTAGACTGTCCAAGTCTACTGGTGTTGAAGAGTTTTATCTTTTGTAGGATGCCCAAAAGAGGGCAAGGGGCTTAAGGGATGAGAATCAACTCTAAAGTGTCCTGAGGTTTGACACTGGAAAGACTGCTCTAGCAAAGGATGACTAAGTTCTGTCTTATACCTTTAAGAGGTTGTTAGGGTCCTTGTATTAAGCCCAAGAGAAGGCATGAGAACTTCTAGGAAGCCGAAGGGTCCTTGTACAACGCCCAAGAGGAGGCGGGGGTGCTTTTAGGAATCCTGTGGGTCCCCAAACCAAGAGAAGTTCAAGAAATGCAATTCACAGAGAAGAGATCATTCCAGGAAAGTTCGAGGGTTTGGAAGAAACTCAAGAGATACCATTCACGGAGAAACGATCATCTCTGGGGAGTAGAGTTTCTTTGACGATTTCTAAGGGTGACAGTCTGAGAAAAGGTTCACCGAGAATACTGCCTTTCTCTTTGTTCCATATTGTTTAACCCCAAGAGAAGGGAAGACTGTATCTGGAATCCAATGGGGATCTAGTTTTGTTTGTATTCAAGAGTGACCAACAGGCTTTACCTAGTTCTAGACGTAGTTGCCGGGAAAAACTCTAAATAACTATACTAGTATATATACAGTTGATATACAACGTGTATTTAAAACGTATGAAAGAATACTTACAGTGAAGCACCCCCACAATACAGTTATTTATATGAAAGCAGATAAAAGAAAGTGAATAAACACTTACCCGTTGTAGAGCTTCCATGCTAATTTGTTAGTTGTTCAAAGAAATTAAAGAAAGTATTGATAGCAACTATACATTTGGATTCAAAATCAAAGGAGAAAGTATTTTGAACAGAGATCGGGGCTTAAAGCTCAGGGAGAGGCCCAAATTTTAACAGTGATTGTACTGTTGTTTTGAATTTGTACAGGGACTTATACAAGTGACTGAGGCCCAAAAAGGTTTTATGTACAAAGGGATGGGTCTTACACTCTACTAAGAGGCCCAAAAGTTCTTTAAAGAAAAGAAATGGGACTTACAACACGAGGGCAGGCCCTATTGTTTGTTCTAAAATGGCGATCGCGCAGAGGTTTTTGACGGCTTCGGGACTTATACAATACACTGAGGCCCAAAAAATTTTATTTACAAATGGATGGGACTTACACTCTACCAAGAGGCCCAAAAGTGTTTTGACATATTTGAGTATGATTAAAAATCAAAGAAACCCTAATTTTCACTTTTTAAAAGTAATTTTTCAAAGAAAATTAATAAAAAATGATAAAAATATAAAATAGGTATAAATAAACCACTTGTGATTTTTGGTTAAGGTTTGAAAAATGGGGTTTTAATCACAAGATGATTTAAAACTCATTTGGTTTTGATTTTTGAGATGAATATTCATTTTTAAAATGTTTAAAAACAATTAAAATGAATTTATTTACTAATTATAGTAAATAACTGATATAAATTTATTTTTTTGTAGAATAAAATATTTTACTATTTTTGTGATTTTTCAGAAAAAGAATCAACCAAAATTGATTAAAATTGAGAGAGTTATTATTTTTTCAAATCATTTAAAAATAATATGAAAAATGATAAAAAAAAAGTGGAAAAATGGTAAAAAAGAGGATCTGGGGTGAGGGGGGTTCGAACCCCAGACCTCTTGTATGCAGTGCGCGCCTCCTACCACTGGGGTGGTGATACATTAGTGTATCAAAACCACTCCATGGATATATGAGGCATGCCTTGTTTTTGGCTTGGCCAAGGCAAGGCAAGGCAAGATTTTGGCCAAAAATGTGAAGCTTGTAACTTTCTCATTTCTCCTTGGATTGGGACAAAATTTAGGTCTATCCTGCCTAGAATTTCACAAGGAATCCAATGGTGGTGGTGGTTTTTTCATATGAGGGTCCTATTTCAAAACCCAATAGTGTTCTTAAAATAGGCCTATAATTGCATTTTCTATGCTATCTCTTGTTACAGGCATAAATTACATGATGAATTGGTTCAAACACAACATATATAACATGTATGAGATGTGCATGATCAGTGGACCTCAAAGCAATGCTTATTTCAAAGAGTTCAAGTTGTGACGCTTACCTCTTTAGGAGCTTTTTGGGCAATCTGTAAAGTGCTTTGTTCCAGAAACAATTTGATGCTTTGGACACCCTCAAATGATCCCTTGGAAGCTTTAATAATGGTTGGAATCAACTGGAATCCTCAGGAACAAGTTTGAGCTCTTTCTTGCAAAAGGGGTAAAAGTGGCAAATATAGAAACTCTCTCAAATGGTGTTCCAAATGTGGGGGACCATTTAGGACAGTTCAAGGATGATATTTGGAGTGTGTTTGAGGCTTTATCTGGTTTTGAAAGTGACTGAATCAACACTTGGCTTGAAAAATGCAAAAAAAGTCTAATTTTGAGGTTTCGAGAGGGGACTTTGTGATTTTGGTGTTACAAGTCACTTATGAGAGCTTAGACAACTTAGATATGACATATTGGATGTGTTTGGATCATGAGCTGTGATGGAAATGCTCTCTAACTCAAAAACTCAGAGTTACCATGCAAAAGAAGGCATTTTGGCATAGAGAAAGAGATTTTGAGGAAAGCAAGTGTTGTAGTGCTTTGGTGTACTCAAACTGAGCAAAAATGAGCTCTATTTATAGTAGAGCAAGTTTGTTTTGCAAGCAATAGTGAATTGTGGCTGCAGCAGGCTGTTGGTCAATTGCATCACTTTGGAATCTTAAGTCTCCTCTAGCCATTGACTAGAGGTTAGAGCACATGCCTATGGTCCTTTGATTCAGAGCTTATCCTTGACTCATTCACTTGAAAACAGCTCAGTTCATGCCACCTTGGTGCATCCATTGAATTCTTGGAGACAAAATTGGAGTCTTGGCCTCTTTTAGGCTTTTTAGGGTTTGGCATGCTACTTTGGGAATCTTGGACTTGGGAGGCTGATGAATCAGTACTTGTCCCTTAGTTGTTCCCCCTTGAGGTGTTCAGATGGATAAGCATGCTTAGAATTACACAATTTGAGCAAATCGTGCCTTCATGCACAAGTCTACCTTGCCAAGACAGTTTGCAGTAAGGCATGTTACAGCTGTCATAATTCCTAGCTCAGATGGAGTTTGATGAAGCTCTTGGACATTTTGAAAAGCCCTTATGTGATACAACATATGTGTCAACATAGTTTGTCTTGAAACATTTTGGATCCAAGTGAAAAATCCCCTTACATTTTGAAAAAAAAGCAAGACAAATTCTGACTTAGTGAAAATTTCACTAAGTGTTGGAAAAAGTGACATTTCATGTTTTCAGCCATTTTGATCAATCCATAACTTCAAATCCATGAATAATTGAAATGAGGTGTAGTTGACACTTTTGAAGTATTCCATGAGAGCTACAAATCCATCTTTGGACCAGCCAAAATGGTTGCTTGGATCTCAAGTTATGATCCTTGGAAGTTGGTACCCTAGCCACTTTGTTTTAAAACTTAGAAAAATTCTAAGTTTTTTATGATTACCCCTTTAACAAGTTATCCCACTTTCTTTGATTTTTCTTAATGAATGATGATTCTAATCACATATTAACATCATTTTAGGGTCAAGGAACCATAATTGTGAAAAATCTCAAAAAGTCAAAGTTGACTTTTGTGCACAGTTGACTTTTTATCAGATGAATTCCAAACTATGCGATCCTTGGTGAAATCAAGTCCTTGACTTAAATCAAACCTAATGGATATGTTCCAAAGGTGTTATAGGGTGTATTGAATCATGTCCCATGGTTTGGGAGTATGTCCTGGTCAAAAGTCCAAGGCACAGTTGACTTTTCCCTCGAAACCCTAATTTTGGTCCAGATGAAATTGAAACTTGTAGATCAAGCTTCTTGGGTCAATCCATTATTGCAAATGGATCAATGTAGTGTATTAGAGACCATCAAATCATGTCTTGAGGTCTTGGCTCATTTTTTGTCCCAAAAGTCAACTTAGGGGTGAATTAGGTCAAGAAACCCTAATTCCTTATTTTTTTGATTGAATGCTTCCCCTGGGGTTAAATTGACTTGAAGATTGGGTTCGTGATGTCCCTTGGAGCATATTAAGTTGTGCTTTGAAGTATTGGCTCATGCCCAGAGGAAAATTCCCATCTGGAGGCCTTGGTTGACCAAAACCCTAATTTGGTGACACTGGCGATCTTGAGGCTTAATCCACTTGGAATGTTGCAGCCTTGTACTTGATTCTTGATGTGGGAGTCCTCTTGATCCTTTATGGGTGTTTGAGAGGTTAGACAAGTTGAAGATCATGTCATTTCTTGATTGATCATTTGTCTAAGTACCCTGAGAGAGGTTAAAACCCTAATCTCTGATTGTAGTGAATGCTCAACAATTCCTTGAGGAGATTGATGAGGTACAAAGGTACATCCATATTGTGATGATGGTTTGCACAATGATGGAAAATCTTAGTGGTCAAATTTTGGGGTATGACAGATGCCCCTATTTAATCTTCTTGGACCCGAAGGTGTAAATGGCGAAGGTATTCGGGCATTCGGGAATTCGGGGTGCAAGAGGATTAAATATCGGAATATCTGAAATTTTGATGGTGGCTATGAATGGAGGCTTGCTCATCCATCTTCTTTTGCTAAGCAATGATGCTTAGAAAAGGTAAACATCCCCTCGATCCTGGTCTTCAGCCGAGGAACTAGTCTCAGTTTTCTTTTGAAATAAACTTCCCCTCGATCCTGGATTCCTACTAAGGAACTGGTCTCAGTTTCTGATGTAAACTTCCCCTCGATCCTGGTTTCCTACCAAGGAACTGGTCTCAGTTTCTTTTGTCAATAAACTTTGACAAGGGACGCTATTCGTAGCGGTTTTCCTCAAACTTCTCGCCGAATTTTCCTGGGGAGATGCCATTTGATGGGAAAAAGTTTTGATGTCAGACTTGCTGGGGAAACCCATTCATCTGAGTTGTAGAGGTGTACAAACTTCTCTATTAGAGACGCCATTTGTTGACTCTATTGAGGAAAAACGAGTCTCTTGAGAGACTACTTTCTGCTTGGGGATACTACATCATACTTTTCTAAAGATCTTCTCGGAGAAATGCCATGTGATGTAATCCAATTTTGAGGTGCTGACGACCTTTTCGTCCGCGAATTTTCCAGGAAAAAACTGTTGTATTGCCGAAGCTTTGATTAAGAGGCTTTCTCTGCGGATTTTCCTTAATCTGGGAAAGCAAAGATATCATCTTCAATGGCGAAGAGTGATGTTTTTCGAAAGTTTTCTTGCTTTTCAGAGGGTCAAGTTATCAAAGTGGTCGAGGACCGTCTCTAATCCAGAGATAAACTGGAGAGAGATTATATGATTCACTTCCAGACGAGGAAAGAACTGACAACTCGATTGAGAGGACTTTTATCACTAGGGGATAAGACTGACTATAGTGATAGTGATGCAATATGAATATGAATGTAAATTAATAATGCATAATGTATGTATGTTTATGCTGACAAAACTGACGCGATATACATACTAAATACATGAACACGACTGGATACTCGGCCACTGCAGGGGACGAAGAGGTATCTTAGGTTCAAAATAGCAATTCTGCCTTGCTTAGGAGAGATAGTCCCTGTGGGAAACAACGTTGATCGGTCTTAGGAGATAAGAAATCTGTCAGGGGCGTCGGACGGAACATTCGCATCTGACACAGCTGATCCTTCATTCAGGTATAATGGTTTTAGAAGGAGTACTTTGATTCTGCACTTTGAAGCTTAACCGCCTTTGGAGAAGCTATCGATGTTCTTTTAGACGTTCAACAGTCAAAAGAAATTGCCATCTTTATTTTAAAAACAGAAAAGTTTTGACAAGTAAATTCATTTTTGTTTTATTTCAAGAATCGTTAATCATGTTAAAAATGTAATTCTGTAAAGCTAAAACAAATAAGAATTGCAAACAAAAGCTCTAGGGCTCAAATTTTATTGATAGGATGGAAATCAGCCAAACGCGTGATCCCATAGAGTATTTACAAAGTTAGAAAATGGTAATTTTAAGGGAAAAGGGCTACATTGAAACATAACGACCGTTATCCTTCTACCAACCTTGAATTCCGGGCATCCTGAGCTTCCGTCGAAGATGACCTTGACTGGAGTTTTCCTGATAGATGGAACGACCGCTGCTGGCTTGAACTGATCAGACGTAGTTACTTGACATTATCCCTAACTTTTTCCTGGATTGCACTTTGATATTTCCAATCCACCAGGATGATTTTTTATTATGTCTCTAATTTTTGCCTAGATCGCCCTTTCAGGTTTTCAATCCACCGAGACATTTTTTTTATTTAGGCGAAGTATTTCTTGACTACGTCAACATTTGTGGGATAGGCAAATTCTTCTACATCCATGGTTGCATGTCTCAAGGCACCGCCTGAGAAAGCTTTCTTGACCACATAGGGGCTGTCATAATTTGGAGTCCATTTGCCCCGGGAATCAGTGAGAAAAGATTGTATCTTCTTGAGTACGAGGTCTCCTTTTCTGAAGATGCAAGGTCAGACCTTTTTTTCAAACGCCCTCTTCATTCTTTGCTAATACAACTGACCATGGCATAGTGTCGTTCAGCCTCTGTTAACTTAGTTTCCATCAATACCCGAATTGATGGGATCTCTACTTCTATGGGAAGCATCGCTTCCATGCCATATACTAGAGAGAAAGGGGTTGCCCCTGTTGAAGTGCGGACAGATGTCCGATAACTGTGAAGAACAAAGGGTAGCATCTCGTGCCAATCTTTGTAGGTTGCGACCATCTTTTGAACGATTTTCTTGATGTTCTTAGTAGCCACTTCTACCGTTCCGTTATCTTGGGTCGGTAGGGAGATGAGTTATGGTGTTCGATCTTGGACTCAACACATAACTCTTTCATCATCTTATTGTTCAAGTTAGATCCATTATCCGTAATGATCTGGCTTGGAACACCATAACGGAAAATGATATTATTTTTTATAAATTGGATCACCACTTGTCGGGTTACATTGGTGTATGATGCTGCTTCGACCCACTTGGTGAAGTAGTCAATGGCTACTAGGATGAACCGATGTCCGTTCGAAGCCTTGGGTTCAATCATGCCAATCATGTTGATTCCCCATATGGAAAAGGCCATGGGTAATAAAGAACTTTGAGATGTGTTAGCGGTACATGGATTTTGTCTGAGTATATCTGACATTTGTGACATCTCCTCATGTACTTGTGGTAGTCGGATTCCATGGTTAACCAGTAGTACCCTGCTCTCAAAATTTTTCTCGCCATTGTATGTTCGTTGGCATGAGTGCCAAAGGATTCTTCGTGAATTTCTTTTCTCAGCATGTTTTCTTCTGGTCTGTCTACGCATTGGAGAAAGACAATGTCAAAGTTTCTCTTATAGAGTGCATCGCCACTAAGAAAGAAGCTGCCAGGTAATCTCCAGAGGGTCATTATGTCCTTTCTGGATGCCCCAGGTGGGTATTCTTGTTTTTGAATGAAGAACTTGATATCATCATACCAAGGTTTGTCGTCTATGGCTGCTTCAATCGTGAAGATGTAAGCGGGCCTTGCAAGGCGCATTATGTCGATCTTAGGTAAGTCGTTCCATTGACCTACACTAATCATGGAAGAGAGAGTGGCTAATACATCATCCATGTGATTCTCTTCACGAGGGATGTGATGAAATTCGATTCTGTTGAAGAAGGGTCACAACCTTCTCGTGTAATCTTTGTAAGGAATTAGTCCTGATTGGTATGTGTTCCAATCTCCTTTGATCTAATTGATAACTAGGGCTGAGTTTCCATATACATCCAAGTTCTTAATTCTCGAGTCAATCGCTTCTTCGAGACCCATGATACAAGCTTCGTATTCGGCCTCATTGTTGGTACACTTGAATGTCAGTCTAGTAGTGAAAGGAATGTGGGTACCTTGAGGTGTTATGATGATTGCCCCAATTCCGTTTCCATAATGATTGACACCTTCGTTAAAGATAAGTCCCCATTGGGAACCTAGTTCTGGCCCTTCACTGGGTAGCGGTTCATCGCAATCTTTCATTTTTAAATACATGACATCTTCGTCTGGGAAGTCGAATCCGACTTATTTGTCATCGTCAATCGGTTGATGAGCCAAATGATAGGCTAAAATACTCCCTTTGACGGCTTTCTGAGCGTGGTACTCGATGTCGTATTCTGACAACAACATCTGCAATGGGCTATCCTTCCCGTGAGAGCAGGCCTTTCAAAGATATACTTTATTGGATCCATTTCGGAGATTAACTAATTAGTGTGACGAATCATATACTGGCAAAGACGTTTGGCTGCCCAAGCCAGAGCACAACAAGTTTTCTCAAGCATAGTGTACCGAGTTTCGCATTCGGTAAACTTCTTATTTAAATAGTAAATTGCAGACTCTTTTCTTTTCGTTTCGTCTTGTTGGCCAAGTACACAACCCATTGAGTCTTCCAAGACTATTAGGTAGATGATCAATGGTCTTCCCTCTACTGGAGGTGATAGAATCAGTGGGTTCAACAAATACTCTTTGATACTGTCGAAGGCGGTTTCGCAGTCATCTGTCCAAACACAGTCCTGATTCTTTTTGAGTAATTTGAAGATCGGTGCGCATGTTGCGGTCATGAGGAATATAAATCGGGAAATATAGTTCAGATGTCCTAGGAATCCCCTGACTTGTTTTTCATTTTTTGGAGAACGCATTTCTTGAATGGGCTTGACTTTGTCAGGATCAACCTCAATCCCTTTCTGGCCGACGATGAACCCTAGCAGTTTCCCCCAACGGACACCGAATGTGCATTTGTTAGGATTCAAACAGAGTTTGTACTTTCTCAACCGTTCAAATAGTTTTGACAGGTGGGTCACATGCTCCTCCTCTATTTTAGAATTGGTAATCATGTCATCGACATATACCTCTATTTATTTGTGTATCATGTCGTGGAACAGAGTAGTCATGGCCCGTTGATAGGTTGCCCCGACATTCTTCAAACCGAATGGCATTACCTTGTAACAAAAGGTGCCCCACGGGGTGATGAATGAAGTTTTCTCCATGCCTTTCGGCACCATTCTGATTTGGTTATAGCCCGAGAATCCATCCATGAAGGAGAAAAATTTGAACTTTGTTGTACTGTCTACCATCATGTCTATGTGAGGTAAGGGAAAGTCATCCTTTGGACTGGCTTTGTTCAGATCCCTGTAGTCTACACACATTCTGACCTTTCCGTCCTTTTTCAGAAATGGTACTATGTTGGCTAACCATTGAGGATATTTTGATGTGGCGAGGAAACCCGCGTCAATCTATTTATATACTTCCTCTTTGATTTTGATGGCCATGTCTGGATGAGTCCGTCTTAGTCTTTGTTTCACTGGCGGACATTCTGATCTCAATGGTAGATGAGGTTCCACGATGCTGGTATCCAACCCTGGCATATCCTGGTAGGACCAAGCGAATACATCGGGAAACCTTTTGAGAAGCTTTATCAAGTCTTCTTTGACAGTTGGACTGAGCAGTGCCCCAATTTTAACTTCTTTTCTCTCTTCCTCTGAACCCAAGTTGACCGTTTCCAACGACTCTTTGTGAGGTTCAATGGACCTTTCCTCTTGTCTGAATAATCAGGAGGTCTCTTATGGAATTTCTTTGCCATCTTCTTCTTCAGCCTCAAATACCAGGGATTCAAAGTTGGGAGAATGTATTGGATCGTATGCTTCAATGGGGTTTGAAACAAGCAATCTGCATGACGTGATGATTTATGTTTAGAAGAGACAGAGAGAATGCCAGAGTGTGTGCAGTGTATTTTTTTACTGCTTATTTTTATTATTTTTTTTTTAGGATTACCATTTTCTGAAAAAGTGAAAAGAAAAAAACAACAATTGATGCAGAAATTACAGAATGACGTTATTTTATTTATGATTCGGTCGATTCTTGAAACAACAGCCCTATAAAATAAAACTCTGTCACTTTTGGCAAAGCGAAGAGGGATATTGACAGAAAGTGAGCCCTATCACAACATCCGTTTCACCTGGGCAAGGTGAAAGGTTAAGATAAAGACGACAATTAATTCGACTTATGAACAACTTTCGGAACATTGACAGCAACCCATTGGAGGAGAACTCCTCGGTGAATCACAAAGTCTAGCACTTTCCTTCTTGACTTGTCTTCAGAAATGACACTGATTTTCGGTGGAGTAGGATCGTTGGAATCTGTCTCCCAGGCAGAGCTTTCATATGAGGATTCTTCAGCTGCATTTTGCACAGTATTTGTACTCTCAAGTGTATCTCCCCATCTAGTCGGCTGGATATCTTCGAGCCTGATACGAGAGCTCTCACGAGCGGTGTACTTGACCATGAAGTCGTATTTGCCACTCGGTTGTCCTAAGGTATCCCACACTTCTTTGGAACTGGAGTGTCGCTCCCGAAAAGATTCGCATCCAATGGTACAAACGCGAGAGTGGCGCAAAAGAACACAGAGTCGCCAGCAAAGTGTATTTATCCCAAGAGAGGGAAAGGAAACACTGCATAAACCTGAAAAAAGGGAAAGAACATGGTCTCACGACCAAGAGAACGGGTACGGGAGTCGGTTACGCGAAGGGAAGGTGTTAGCACCCAACACGTCCATCGTACTCAATGGGATCCACGCTTGTTGTCTGCATCAAAGGGTGTCGTCATCTGGAACTTCACTGCTACTGGATCGGCGAAGAAACGAGAACGGAGAAACAAAGAAGAAAAGAAAAAGAAGTGACTCGATAGGACAGTATCATTGTCCTAGGCCTACGTACTCCCTCAGTGCAATGGGAAAGTCAGAGTCAACGTAGTTCGGACAGGAACTGTGGGGGAAGGTTGCTCGCCAAGACAATCGCTTTCTTGTGCCTACGTATCCTCAATCGGACGAGAGAGAGGAATCAGAGCTGATGTAGTTCGTGGGTACAACCACGGATGGGTAAGTGCTTTTTACGTGAGCGACGAGCTCTTTTCTGAAAATGAAGTTTGAAACCCAACAATTCGGAAGGATAACAAGATTGAATTTGTTTGGTGTTTTTTAGACATAAATGTCTTTTAAGTTGTTTCGCAACTTGCATTGAACCCAAGTCTTGAATACAGGAACGAATACTTTCGCACATCGTCCCCAACAGGACAAACACTAGGTATCCTAGAAGAATGAGAGGAAGCCCCTCACTCCCCACTTCCCACATAGAAGGCTCAAGCGCAATACACGTTAACTTTTATTACGTGTCTTGAAGAAGTTTCGAGGTAAGAAGAGAGACGACACAAAGGAAACTCTAAAGGGGAACTAAGAGTCCTAATGTTATCATGCATGGATGTCTTATGGTTAGTGAGGTTTAGGAGAGACGACTACCTAACCTAATGCTAATCCTACTCCAAGCTTAATCAAAAATTAAGTTGGACTAGGTAGCATCTAACGGGAGAGAGTCCAAGACTTAAACAAGTCTCGAGACTCGAGGGATGAAAAGAGTGAAAGAGAAGAAGGAGAAAGAGGAGGAGAAGATAAGATACAAGATGGGGCAGCAAGTACATCATATCATAAATGTCCAACTCAAGTCAATCAACATGTTTCAAAGATTAATGCAAATCACTTCAAGTAATCATGCAAAGGTAAACATGGAAGGATGCAAGCACACTTGAATTAAATGCACAATTAAACACACATGGATCTCATACCAAAGTGAAATGAAAGAGACAAGATGAAAATGAAACAAGACTAGAACTCACATCATATCATCATTAACAATCCACATATGCAAAAGAGGTTCACCTTGTGCAATACGATGCACCAAAGAAGTTACAAAGCAAAAGGGATGATATGCATCTCATAATTCAAACCAAATGCATCCAACAATGCTCAAGTAACATGAAAATCAAGTATAGAACTCAAGAGGCAGTAGCATATACATCAATGTCATATCAAACCCAAACTCAAGTTATACAAGATTAATCATCAAGCAACACATTCAAGGCATGCACCAAAAGTGAGAAAGACATCCACAAAACTCAAGTCAAAATAACAACACTTTGTAAAATCAAGAACAAATAGAAAAAATGAGTGAAAAGAGATGATTCCAAAGCCACAAGTAAGCTCAAACAGTACATGATCACACCTTAAAACATATTAAGCATCACTCCATCACAAGTAAGCAAATGCATCCAAACTAGATCAAGTACCAAAGTATACCTCAACCAAACTTGCATCACAAACAACACTCAACTAAAAATAGAAAAGTGGATTAATAAAATCCTAAAAATATCCAAACAGGAGCTAACTTAATCAAGTAATAAGTGCAAAAATACCAAACCAAAATTCACAAACCAAGTATCCCAAACAATTGGACAAAAATCACTTAAGAACAATGTTTCTACATGCCAAAGAAAAGGACCAAAATGCAATATGGAAAAGTTTTAAAAATGAAAGAAAAATGCTTTTATGCAATTTAATATGTCACCTAACAGATGCAAAAAGAATGGATTAAAAATGAATTATAGATGAGGAGAAATAAATTTCACAAGTTGGTGTGTGCAAATGAAACAAATAAGAAAAGGAAATAAAACAATTAATTAAAACAGATGCCAAAATAAAAATAAAAATGAGAAAATAAAATATGAAAAAAAAGATAAAACTAAAAATAAATTCCATGATTTTTGTATGATTTTTAGATGCATAAAAGTAATTTTTAAAAATTAAAATGCAAAGCAAATGATTAAATGAAAATAAAGATGAAGAACATGGGCTAGGGGGTGCGCATAAAGTAAAACGTGTGGGAAACCTAGGTGGGCTCAGAGAAGGGGGGTTCAGATAACACTCTGAGCCCATTAGCGCACATAGCCCAAACAAAAGTCAAAGCCATGACTCACTGTCCACCATCAGATCATCTCAATGCTCATGATCAAAGTCAACAGGCTGAAGGTAAACGTATCCTATGGTCCACATTCAAACACCCACAACGGCTATATATCTGACGGTCCTCAATTAATTAAACAACTTAATTACAGAAATAATAAAACAAAAATAATAAAAAGAAAAAAAAAGATCAGCGCACGCTGATGGTACATGCCATCATTAATGCGTTGTCACGCAGACAACCCTCGGATCAAACCATCGCACGACTACGACTTAAAGTGCAGTAACAAACCCTCACCCTTAGATCTGATCATCCAACGGCCATCACTCATCTTCTTCCTTCAAACTCAGCTCCGGCCAGCTGTTTCTACCGCCGGTGACGGAGCCCTAGCGCCGATCACCACCTCAGGCGAGCACCAAGCCACATCTCTCCAGAAATTAAAAACAAGACCACTATCTCACTCAAAATCTCATGCTGAATCCAAAAAACACATCAATTTTAACAAACATTGCACCAATACAGAGAATCGAACGAAAACAAGCTTAGATCTAAAACTTTAAATCCACATATCTCACAAATTACACGTCCAAACTTCAAATAAAATATATCAGCATGTTCAGTGCACATCATAGATTATTTTGCATATCAAAAACTCAATTTCTGAGATGTGAAAAAATCACTAACCTGAGATCTTGAAGAACTTAAAATTGCACAAGAACGCCTTCCAAAAGCTGCAGATCAAGTCCTTGGAACCTCTAATTGCAAAATAAATGCAACTAGAGCTTGGAATCGTGCTAGATCTTGAGTTTTGAACTTGAACCCTCTTGAATGGAGTTTGGTGAAAATCTCAGTATGAGCTTCAGATGATGGTTGATTATAGTTCTACTCTCTTCACTGATTCCAAATATGAAAGAATTTCTCAAAAACACCTTATGGAGAAGGAGAAAGGAAAATGAGAAAGTGGAGAGTGAAAAATGGAAACTGAGCAAATGTGAGTCTCTACCCTAGCTGTGAGAGCATGAGTAAGGTTATATACTCTTGATTAGTTCACTGATTGAGATTAGGAAGTGATTAGAGCTCTTGTTAATGAGATTTGAGTGAAATTGCAAAAATGCATTTTACACCACCACCACTAATTTGCACGTGGGAAGCCCTTGTTCTCAGCATAATTCACCTCCAATCTACTCCCATACCACTCCTGGATTGATTTTGGACCTTGCACTTTCTTGGTTTGCAAGCTTTGAATTAATTTGGCATTTTTGCACTTTGTGAGAATAATGAGAAAAATGGCATGGCATGAATTGATTCAAAGGCCACAAATGATCTTCTTGACTTGTATTTTGATATTATAATGTGACATGAAGCAATTGGGAACATTACAAGTCCATTTGTGCAAAAATGCAAAAAGTGAAAAATTTGACATATAAGGAATCCATGAAAAGCACCTTGCATTATTTTGGCCATAACTAGAGTTCCACAAATGATATGGAAATGGTCTAGTACTTTTTGGAAATGGGAGAGAAATATCTTCAACTTTCATGTTGGAGGAAAATTCATTTGGAGCTTCCTTGATGATGAAAAGTCAAGTTGAATGTGGAAGAAAAATTGCCAAAAATGGAAAGTTTCAATTATGGGTCATTTTCCAAATTTAGTAACCTTTGTACAACCTCTTGATTCTTGATAAATGGGACAAATCTTGACAATTGGAGGCCATATGAGGATGTGAGACCTAGAAAACCATGAAAATAACCTCAAAATTCCACAGTTGACCTTCTCCTTCACAGTTGACTTTTGCTTAGTTCACAAGCAACTGATCCACTGAACATCCTCCACAATGAATCAATAACCAAACCCTCATCCATGAGCACTTGTGAGCATAAAGAAAACCACAGGAGCATGCTTGAACACACCAAGCCTTTCAAGAAGTCCTCTTGATCTTAAAAACCCTAATTGGCCCCCCTGATTAGGAGAGAAGGAATCCCTTGAAATTCTTTGCCAATCTTGATCTCATGAAGGTATAACGAACCCTCTGAACCACCTTGAAGCTTGAGACTTGAGAATATGGAACAAGTACCTTGATCCCGAACTAAGAACCAAATGCTATGCACAATGCAAAAATGCAAGGAATGAAAAGAAACATAAGCCAATTAGCTAAAAACAACAAGGCAAATTTTGGGGTGTTACAGCTGCCCCTATTCAATCAACTTGATCCTGAAGGTATGATAGTGACGGCTATCATGCGTTCTAAGGATTCACGGAGATTGAATACCAAAAGAAACCTAAAATTTGCAATCTTCAAGGGAGGGATGGCTCCACTGGGGAACAAGCAAAAAAAAATGTTGCACTGTCACAACACGTACGAATGTTGGAAACCAAAACTGTATTGAAAAGTCTTGAAATAAACACAAACGAGTGTTAGCTATGCTGGGGATGAACACTGACGAGTGTCAAGGGATCCAGGATATCAAATATGAACGGGTATTGAGAAGATACACGGACGGGTGTAACGTGTCAATGTGGACGGGCATTGGCCTAAAAGGTTCAAACACGGACGGGTGCCAAATGTCAATGCGGACGAGCATTGAAACAAAAGCTCAAACACGAACGGGTGCTGGAATAACACGGACGAGTGTCATTAAAAGATCAATACGGACGGGCGCTGGAATAACATGGACGAGTGTCATTAAAAGATCAATACGGACGGGTATTGAGAAGATACACGGACGGGTGTAAAATGTCAATGCGGACGGGCATTGAAACAAAAGTTCAAACACGGACGGGTGCCAAATGTCAATGCGGACGAGCATTGAAACAAAAGCTCAAACACGAACGGGTGCTGGAATAACACGGACGAGTGTCATTAAAAGATCAATACGGACGGGCGCTGGAATAACACGGACGAGTGTCATTAAAAGATCACTACGGACGGGTATTGAGAAGATACACTGACGGGTGTCTGACGGTAAAAAATTTCGAGGGAATAAACCAAAGGACCACCTAGACGAAGGGGTACAAATGAAATCAAGGGTAAACAATCCTGGCAAAACACTCTGTCGGGGGTACTGTCAAATATTGCTTAACCCAACACCTGTGGAGTAAAGTCAAAAGATATCTTCCTGAAATCAGGCTTTCCTGACGAAGGAAAACTCAAACTTGGCTTATGCTTCAGATGCACATGTTTGAATTTTGCCGTAATGCTCCACACGAAGTGGAAATGCTACGCATTTGGGAGGATGCTATGCAAAACAACTGCTTATGCAATGCAAAAGAGACGTCCCAGCAAACTAAATTGCCACTGAAACAAAGGAAAACTTGTTGAGGAGAACTTCTCCCTGCTTGGGAATATCACAATCACCAATTCTGTCGGAGATGGACGAAACTCCAAGAGAATACCCACTCAGCTGGGGAGGGATATGAATACTGAAAATGGAAATTCCACCGCTGGGGACGACCAACTATTTCAGAACTTGGCTTCGGCGCCTGCCAAAAACGATTGGCCTTAAGACCTGCTGGGGATACCACTCACCACCAGACTCTGATTGGGGAAATGAGCTTAATATGCTGCTAGGGAAGTAACTTTACCCTCACCCGGCCGGGTACTAGATCAAACCATTGTCGACGAAACTATACTTTCTGACTAACCGAGGAAAGTAGACATCAGGACCCTGTGGGGATAATAACATCTTTGTCCACAAACTTCCTGTTGGAGGTACGACAACATTCACCTCAAAGCAATCAACTTCTGAGTACTTGCTGGGGAATAACAATCCAAACACGACTCCGGCTGGGTATACAATCCTCTGTACTTTGCTGAGGAAGACGATCCTCAACGACTCCGCTTGGGAGAGAAAGTAATTGTCAACATTCACCTGCTAGGGGATAGCACAAGCTTCCTGACTAGCTGGGGAACAAATAACTGCCCCCTGCTCCGTGGGGAGACATCACTTACTGGAGAAAGATGTGCCAAGTCACAACTCTGGCCTGGGAAAAAACCTCTTATATCCTGCTAAGGAAGACGATCCTTAACGATTCCGCTTAGGGAATTACTCCTTTATACTCTGATGGGGAAGAGTAATAACCTGCTGAGGACGATCAGACTTCAAAGTTGAGGAGAGCTCTACTCTACTGGGGAAAGTACACCTGTCATCCTGCAAAACCAACAAAAGTCTACGTGCAAGAATGAATACATTGATTATCCACATGGTGACTGTCGCCTAAGCAATTGCCACTGTTTTTCCATCTTGTGTCATAAAGCTCAACGTTTTAGCATGTAATGTTTTTATCAAAAATATCGGACATTTTCACAAACAAAACAGGTAAAACAGAAAACAAAAGCTCTTTAGCTGAAATGCAAACTTTATTGAATGAATTGGCCTGTAAATAGGCATTTACATCTGGAAGCAATTCCTGAAAGAGGTAATTGCGCAAAAAGCAAAAGAAAATACAAATGTCGGCAATGTGGGGAACAGACATCCACCATGACTCGACTCAGCTATAACCCATATGACTTGTTCATCCGCATATACTTTGGCCTTCGAAGACGACTAACTGGACTGATTCCTTCCCTCAGAATTTTCCAAGTGTGAACGGTGATCACAGATCGGACGCGAGTCGTAGTCTTTGCTCTAAAATCCCTAACTTTTGCCTGGATCGCCCTTTTCGGGTTTTCAATCCACCGGGATACCCATTTTTGCCAAGGTTGCCTTTTCAGGTTTTCAACCTTGCGGGTTTATTCTTTTTCTTTTTATCCCTAATTTTTGCCCGAACCTTTTCTTTTTATGGTTTGCCAGGATGCCCCATTTTTGCCTGACCCTTCTTTTTATGCTCAGCGGGTCTCTTTTATGCAAAGTATTTTTTGACTACATCCGCGTTCACAGGGGACGTAAAATCTCCGCCATCCATAGTTGAGAGTAATAAGGCTCCACCAGAGAAAACCTGTCTTACTACATATGGCCCTTCGTAATTCGGAGTCCACTTGCCCCTGTGATCTGTTTGAGGAGGAGTGATCCTTTTCAGAACTAATTCACCAGCTTGAAAACACCAAGGACGCACCTTCTGATCAAAGGCTTTCTTCATCCTGCTCTGATACAACCGGCCATGCACAATGGCTTTCAATCTCTTCTCTTCAATGAGGTTCAATTCATTCAGCCTGGAACGCACCCATTCAGCTTCATCCAGCTTCACATCTGTCAGAATTCTCAAAGAAGGAATCTCAACTTCTAATGGCAAGACTGCTTCCATGCCATACACTAGTGAGAAAGGAGTTGCCCCAGTCGAGGTGCGTACCGAAGTACGATACCCATGCAAAGCGTAAGGCAACATCTCATGCCAGTCTTTGTATGTCACTACCATCTTCTGCACAATCTTCTTTATGTTCTTATTAGCCGCTTCAACAGCCCCATTCATCTTCGGACGATAGGGAGAAGAATTGTGATGTTCGATTTTAAAGCTCTGGCATAGCTCCTTCATCATCTTGTTATTCAGATTTGAACCATTATCAGTAATGATTCTCTCCAGGACTCCATACCGGCAGATGATGTCCTTCTTAATAAACCGGGCTACCACTTGTTTGGTGACGTTGGCATACGATGCTACTTCCACCCACTTCGTGAAATAATCGATAGCCACCAGGATAAAACGATGTCCATTTGAAGCAGTCGGCTCAATCTTCCCAATCATGTCAATACCCCACATGGCAAAAGGCCAAGGTGACGATAAAACATTCAGAGGCGTAGGCGGTACGTGCACCTTGTCAGCATAAATCTGGCATTTATGACATTTCCGGGCGTATTTAAAACAGTCAGACTCCATAGTTATCCAATAATACCCCGCTCTCAACAATTTTCTGGCCATAGTATGCCCATTGGCATGAGTACCGAAGGAACCTTCGTGAACCTCTTCCATTAACAAGCCTGCCTCGTGTTCATCAACACAACGTAGCAAGACCATGTCAAAGTTTCTCTTGTACAACACATCATCCTTGTTCAAAAAGAAGTTTCCTGATAACCTCCTCAATGTCTTTTTATCTTTGGAAGATGCCCCAGCTGGGTATTCCTGACTCTTCAAGAAGACTTTAATGTCATGATACCAAGGATGGCCATCTGATACCCCTTCAACTGCAAATACAAAAGCAGGTCTATCCAAGCGCATGATTCTGATTGAGGGAGCTTCATTCCAAAGATTCACTTTATACATTGATGACAAAGTTGCCAACGCATCAGCCATCTGATTCTCTATCCGGGGAATGTGATGGAAGTCTACTCTGTCAAAGAAAGGTAACAATCTTCTGGCATAATTGTTATATGGAACGAGATTTACTTGACGAGTCTCCCATTCTCCTGTAATCTGATTCACCACCAACGCAGAATCACCATAAACATCAAGGTTCTTAATTCTCAAATCAATTGCTTCTTCTAACCCCATGATGCATGCTTCATACTCCGCCTCATTGTTGGTGCATATGAACGCTAATCGGGCAGTAAAGGGTATATGAGAACCCTGTGGAGTCGTAATGATTGCCCCGATTCCGTTGCCATATGAATTAACAGCCCCATCAAAAACCATCTTCCATTGAGATCCAATCTCAGGTCCTTCGTCAGGCAAAGGCTCTTCACAATCCTTCATCTTCAGGTACATGATATGTTCATCCGGAAATTCGAACTTCATCGGTTGATAATCCTCAATTGGCTGTTCAGCGAGATATTCTGACAAAACACTTCCCTTAATGGCCTTTTGGGAAACATACTGAATATCATATTCTTTCAGAACCATCTGCCAACGGGCTATTCTACCAGAAAGTGCTTGCTTCTCAAACACATACTTGATTGGATCCATCTTCGAAATCAAAAGGGTTGTATGGTTTAACATATACTGCCTCAAACGCTTAGCGGCCCAAGCGAGTGCACAACATGTTTTCTCCAGCATCGAGTATCTTGACTCGCAGTCAGTAAACTTCTTACTCAGGTAATAGATGGCGTGCTCTTTTTTACCTGACTCGTCTTGTTGACCGAGCACACAACCCATTGAATTCTCAAGAACCGTGAGATACATAATCAAAGGTCTTCCTGGCACTGGCGGCATAAGGACCGGAGGTTCCTGCAAGTATTCTTTAATCTTTTCAAATGCCTTTTGACAATTTTCATTCCACCTGACTGCTTGATCTTTTCTTAGCAACTTGAAGATTGGTTCACACGTGGCTGTGAGATGCGAGATGAACCTAGCAATGTAATTCAATCTCCCCAAGAAACCACGAACCACTTTTTCTGTTTTCGGCACAGGCATCTCTTGTATGGCTTTTACCTTTGCAGGATCAACCTCAATACCTTTTTCACTAACAATAAACCCCAGCAATTTTCCTGATCTCACCCCGAAGGTGCATTTGTTTGGATTCAACCTCAGTCTGAATTTCCTTAACCTTTCAAATAACTTCTGAAGATTCACCAGATGTTCTTCTTCCGTCTGTGACTTCGCAATCATGTTATCAACATAGACTTCAATCTCTTTGTGAATCATATCATGAAAGAGAGTCACCATTGCCCGCTGGTAAGTTGCCCCTGCATTTTTCAATCCAAAGGGCATCACTTTGTAGCAGAAAGTTCCCCACGGTGTTATGAATGTTGTTTTCTCCATGTCCTCTGGGGCCATCTTGATTTGGTTATACCCAGAGAAGCCATCCATGAAGGAAAACACAGAATACTGAGCAGTATTGTCAACTAACACGTCAATGTGAGGGAGCGGGAAATCATCCTTTAGGCTGGCTCTATTCAAATCCCTGTAATCAACACACATCCTGACCTTCCCGTCCTTCTTAGGTACAGGCACGATGTTAGCAACCCATGGAGGATAATTTGTTACGGCAAGAAATCCGGCGTCTAGCTGTTTCTGAACCTCTTCCTTGATTTTGACAGACATCTCAGGTTTAGTTCTTCTCAACTTTTGCTTGACCGGAGCACAACCTTCTTTGAGTGGTAGCCGGTGTACAACAATATCAGTATCCAGCCCAGGCATGTCTTGGTAAGACCAGGCGAAGATGTCCACGTACTCACGGAGCATTTCAATCAATCTTCCCTTGACACTGTCTTCCAACGCAGCCCCTACTCTTACTTCCTTTCTAGCGTCCTCGGTTCCCAGATTCACAATCTCAATTTCCTCCTGATGAGGTTGGATGACTCTCTCCTCTTGCTTCAACAATCTGGCCAACTCTTCGGGCAGTTCACAATCTTCGTCAGCCTCTTCTTCAGCCTGATAGATTGGATTGTCAAAGTCATACCGAGCTATAGCTGAGTCATGATCGGTGTCATCTGAACAAAAAGACCTGCAATGATTTATGAGGTATGTTTTATTATGATGCAACAAAAGAAACACATTGCCATTTTGATGTGTTTTTTTTTTAATGCATAAAAATAAAACAGAAAGACAGAGATCAAAATATTTGAGTGTGAAAAGTCCTTTATTGATGATAAAGAAAAACATGTGACAGTTAAAAGCCCTACAAACTGAATCACCACGTCTTGGGCGGAACGTAGGATTAATAGGAAAACAAAGCAATTACTCGAAGCCTGTCACTTGAATGACTTTCTCGGAAGACCAGTTGTGCAGACTTTCCCCTGGGACACAAGGACGGATTCAGCTATCCATGTCACAATCACTGTCTCCTTCTTCATCAATAGCATTAACTCTGTCGAAGAAAACTCCTGCGCTAGTGAACCGGACAGGGCCATAGAATTTTGGGGGATCCTCATCCCTCTTGGATGGCTTGTAGCCCAATCCATAAGTATCCTTCTTTTTCTGGACTTCAACCACCCGGCCCCACCTCTGTGAGCCACCAGCTTCAACCACAGCTTTGGCGTCTCTCAACGAAGACATGGAACCCTCAGGTTGATTTACCACTACAGGCTGCACTACAGCTTCAGACTGGACAACTTCTTCAGAAACTTTCACCTTCTCAAATCCCTGGCACAACGTCTCGTGGATTTCCCCATCTACTTCCACGTATTTGAAGGTTGACAGCTGACTGATCATTATGTCTTCTTCCCCGCATACTGTCACTACGTGACCATCAACCATATACTTCAGCTTTTGATGTAAAGTGGAAGTTACAGCACCTGCCCCATGGATCCAAGGACGACCCAATAAACAGCTGTACGCTGGCTGAATATCCATAATGTAAAACGTTGCATTAAAGATTTCCGGCCCAACCTTGATTGGAAGCACAATCTCGCCAAAAACAGATCTCTTCGAGCCATCAAAAGCTCGCACCACCAAGTCGCTTGGTGTACAAATAAGTCCTCGAGTATCCAAATTCATTAATGCTTTCTTGGGTAATACATTCAACGATGAACCAGTGTCAACCAAGACATGTGACATCAGCGAGCCACGGCATTCGATCAAAATATGCAGGGCATTGTTATGATTCCTGCCAGCAGAAGTCAAGTCGAGATCTGTAAAACCCAGGCCGTTACCCGCATTCACGTGCACTACAACCCCTTCCAGCTGATTAACAGAAATCTCTTGAGGAACGTATGCTGCATTCAAAACATTCAAAAGAGTATTCCTGTGAGCCTCAGAACACAAGAGCAGAGACAGAATAGAGATCTTGGACGGGGTCTGATGTAATTGGTCCACGATCTTATAATCACTTTTTCGGATGAGCCTCATAAATTCCTCTACATTTTCCGAAAAAGCATCATCAACCGGCTTCACTGTAGATTCCACAATCACTGGGGTCTGAACGGAACCATCCATCGCCTGTTTTCCTCTATCTTTCCTAGAGGTACTGGGTTGATCATTAACGGGAGGGATCACTCTACCACTTCTGGTTATAGCATCAGTCTCAACTTTAACCCCTGAACTAGAACCCACTGGTGAAGTATTCATTAGCTCTTGCTTTTGCCCATTGACAAACACCTCTGCACCATAATTCCACGGAATAGCCTTAGAACTCTCGTATGGAATGGGTCCGGCCCTTGTGATAATGACTGGAGGTGGCCTTGCTGGACCAGAAATAGTAATTGTTTTGAATGGAATAGTGATAGTGGCAACCTTCTCACTAGCAACCTCTTCTAGCTGATTACCTCTGTCAAACTGTAAACAGCCCTCATCAATCAGATTCTGAATACCCCTCTTCAACGAATCACAACCATTAGCCTTTATCAAACAATCTGAGCAGTTCTCACCGCAGCCCGGATAGACATCACCTTTCAATAACCTGTTCTTAACCACCACCAATGGAGTCTTCAGTTCCTCCACATCCATGATCAAATTCAAAGTTTCACAGTCCTCAATTATAGCATTCACCCTTGGCCCATTGTGATTAGGCATCGGGTTCTGAATAACATTGGGTCCGTCATTCGAGAAATTGATGGCTTTAGAGTCCACAAGGTCCTTCACCTTGTGCTGAAACGCCCTGCACTTCTCCACCGTGTGCCCAGGGGCACCAGAATGAAAATCACAGTGTTCGTTAGCATCGTAGCCTCGTGGGAGTTCCCCTGTTGGTGGCGCCAAGGTACGAAGCTCAACTAGACGCAACTGCAGCAAGTGTTGCAACAACTGTGCATATGACATTGGGGGTTGATCAAAATGCCTCTCTGCATTCCTCTGTCTGTTCTGATACTGACCCTGCTGCTTATTCTAATTAGCATTACCCCTTTGTTGCTGTGGTGGAGGTAATGTTGCTGGAATGGTTACTGATGCTACCTGTTGATTGTTAAACTGGCGCTGTTTCCCTTTTCCCCTGTGGGATGATACAGCATTGGTCTCTCCTTTCTTCTTATAATTATCAAACGACTTTTTTCCTTGTCCGGAAGACGATCCATCACCGCTAGAAACCTTCCCGGCCTTAATTCCCACCTCTATCTTCTGTCCAATAGCAATCACATCTGCAAACCTGCCTAGAGAACAAGGCAAAAGCTTTTCATAGTAGTGCTTCGGCAGTGTGTCCATGAACATATCTAGCATCTCTTTCTCTAGCATTGGTGGCTGCACCCTAGCCGCCAATTCACGCCACCTTTGCGCATATTCTTTGAAACTCTCATCATTCTTCTGGGACATACTCAACAGCTGAGTTCTGTTGGGAGCCATATTCGTGTTGTACTGATAATGCTTGATGAAAGCTGCAGCAAGCTCTCTCCAGGTACGAACATCTCTACTTTCTAGCCCCATGTACCATTCTAAAGACGCGCCAGACAGGCTGTCTTGGAAGAAGTGCATCATTAACTTTTCATCCTTAGCGTGAGCAGCCATCTTCCTGGTATAGGCCTTCACATGGGTCCTTGGGCAGGTAGAACCGTTGTACTTTTCTAGCGTAGGAATCTGAATCTTGTGTGGAATAACAATATCAGGGACCAACCCTAGGTCGTCCAAATCAATCCCCAAATCATCCTGTTTCACCACTCCTTTCAATTGAGCTTCGATTAAACGGATTCTTTCATCACTGACCACAGGAAGGGCAGCATCTAGACTCCTGACCGAGAACACATCGTCCTGTTGATCATCAAAATGATGGCCATGGATAGCCCGAACAGTACTTCCCTCTCCAACCACTGTAGGAATTCTGCCCTGTCCACCAGCACCAACTCCGCCCGGAGGGATATTACGGTTAACAAGACCACCGTGTAGGATACCATTTTCGTCGACCTGTGCCACTAACGGCTGAACCAGAGTTCTGAACTCGTTCTGACTTTGCACCACACCCTGCATCATTTCCATGAACTGGTCGATGCGAGCTTGCATAGCGGCCATATCTGCTTGAACTTTGTCCATCACTCTGTTTTGATTGAGCCTGGTAGAATAACGATGAATTGGTTGATCAATCCTGACTGAAAGAAAGAGAGAACATAAGAAAACCAGAGAAACCCAAGAAAACCTGCAATGCAAAGAATGAATATGATTATGCAAAATGCAGATGCAACAAACATATTTGAACATTTCCAAGGTATATCCGCTTTGATTCCATTCCAAGCAACCGGGCCAGGGATTAGACGCGATATCAGAAAATAAATCCGACCCAACCAATCACAAAAATAGAAAACTACCAAGGCAAAAATATCTGAATCAAACATTCTATTATCAAGATGGAAGAATTCATACAGACAAAGTCAATTGTAACCAATGGTGATTCCATCAACAATCCTGATGGTAACCACATAAAAACAGATACACCAAAACTACAATTCTACCCCAAAGAGACTAGCCTCGACTTCTTCCAGAAGATTCAAAGTGTCAGGATGTGCCGGTCGCGAGATTAGCCTTTTGATTAACCTGTTTCTCTTTGCAATCTCTTGGTTCAGCGTTGCAATCTGTTCTTCAACGTTGCTACTTTCATGTCTCGCCTTCTTGATTCCAACTTGTAATTTGAGCTCTTCAATCTCCTTTTGGGACTCTTTCCACTTGTTGAAGAAATGCTTCCCCTTTTCTTTCGCCTTTTGCAGCTCTTTGTTTAGCACCTCATTTTCGACTTGGACCTCACTCCACATCTCTTGATAAACATCCAGCTCGGTTTCAGTCTTAGCCAAAAGCTTCTTAGTTGTCCTGGTGGTCTGGCTTGAAGTCTCTGCTGCCATGCTAATCTTCTTGAAATGCTGAATTCTGCTATTCAGATCATTTTCTGTCTTCTTCAGACGCTCAGTCGACTCTTTGACCTGCCACTTCAGCTCCAAATTGTCATGCAAAGCTCCTTGCAGCTGACTACTCATACCGGAATTCTCTGCCCTCAATTCTTGCACCAACTTCTGTTGCTTGTTGAACTCTTCAATATGCACAGTAAGTCTTTCCTCCACACCTTCTGGGTACAACATAGGTGCTCGATCAAAAGGCAACTAACATTCCTTAACTCTCTATTTTATCCA
Organism: Lathyrus tuberosus; assembly: GCA_022829125.1. Lineage (NCBI taxonomy): Eukaryota > Viridiplantae > Streptophyta > Magnoliopsida > Fabales > Fabaceae > Lathyrus > Lathyrus tuberosus. Next base: position 8,506,267 of record JALAZF010000177.1, on the reverse strand, counting down.
CTCCACATAAGGAAGGAAAGCCTGATTGTTAGGTTTGCCCAGAACGGCCTTGCCTTTCTTCAATATACTACCCCAAGATTCAGAAGCTCTCTGCGCCTCTTCTAGTCCATCAGATGAGTGAAAATACAAAGATTCTTCCACATCTCTCTTAATAGGTGGACCCTCCAGAGCATAACCAAACTGTCTGACGGCCAAGGAAGGGTTATAATTAATTCCGCCCTTCCTCCCTATCAGAGGAACATTAGGATATTGACCACAACTGTGAATGATGTTCTTGCCAAGCAATCCATGATTTATCCACACAATGTCTTTACTGACCAATCCCATCAGGCGCCGACTCCACTCTAGAGAATCTTTAGAATCAACAAAGGCACCAGATTGAGGTAGACGACTTGCGAACCATTTAAAAAATAATGGAGCACAACAATGAACCATTCTCCCTCTATTCTTCTCATTCCTGTTGTATAAGGCATAATGGAGATCTCCCAACAGGGTTGGGACAGGATTCCTCGTTATGAATATCCTGATAGCATCTTCATCGACGAAATCTGGCTCATTGGGGAATAACACAATGCCATAAACACAAAGAGCTAACACTGCATTGAACGCAATCCAGACTTTATCCTCTGCTGCTTTCTGAGCCTTCTTCGTTAGATACCCCAGCTTGAAACCACAGATCTTTCCTTTGGTAGAAAGGTTGGCTTCTAACTCTGACTTGCTCAAATAAAGAGCACCGGCCAACTTCCCACAATCCAGGTCTCCTTTAGAGCCAAAGAAAGGAGGAACTTCCTTGATATCAATCCCTAGCATGTTAGAGTATTCCTCCAAGGTAGGTACCAACAAATAATCCGGGAACAAGAAACACCTCAGTGGAGGGTCATAGAACTGCATTAGAGTATGAAGACCTCGGAACTCATAATCGTCAATGTTACGAACAAAAGACAGAATCCACCCATACTTCTCTGCAAAAGCATTCAATACATCAGGACTTGCCATCCCCTTCAGAATAGTGAGAGGACCTATTGCTGGCTTGTGAAACTTGTAGATGATAATATTCTTCTTACCCCTTGGAACATCCATCCCTAGTACCGCCCTCTGACTGGAATCGCGGATTCGGATACAACCTAGAAATGCAAAAATATGAATGTCAGAGAAAAAGAATGAAATGCAATGCAAAACATGGGATCAAGGCACCAAGCCTCTGCGCTGAACTGGCTGGACAATCTTAAGGCTCTGTACAAACTCTCCAGTCAAACCAGAATAACAGAATAACCACACTGATACAGTTGCAGAGACAATGCATCCAAAAATACCGGGTAGGTAGATGGTCACGGTTACATGCAAACCTGTAAACAACCCGCCCCTCTCACGTGTGGGTACTAGGATGTTCAGTATCACGGGCTCTCAGGTCGAGAAATGATGATACGTTCACCATTTCTGGTTTGGCATCATCATCAATCGAGGAGGCCTCAACTGATTCTCCAAGACGAAAGGTCATCAGCTTCAGAGGTTTGAGAAGCAATAGCATATTCAGCCCGAAGGATACAATGCTACTGCCAATCAAAGAGGTCGTCCGCTGATTCCCCCTCACAAAAGGAAAACCTATAGCAAGTTCCCAGCATTGAGTCCTCGGGTCGAGAATGTGCAATGGGTTTGCCACAGAGCGTGGTCTGCCACTGTCACATCACGGGAGGAGTGCCGCAACTGAGTCCTCGGGAATGGTCTCCAGAGTCGACAATCCCTCAAGAGAATACCTACTGGCCTGTACCAACGCACAGTAGCAGGTAGCTCCTGATAGAACCTCGTCTGGTTGTGGGTCTCATGAACAACAATACATGGCTACCCCCATGCAAGCGTCACGACTCTCCACTCTAAAACCTGTGTGTATGCTCGAGCCTGGGTAGTGAGCTCATCTCTCAGAACATCCCAACCCGCCAAACAGAAAACCAGCCAGTACAGCGCAGTAATATCCAGTATGACAGTTATAAAATGAAATGCAATGCAATAAAGCTGTAAATACAATAAAATAAAATAGCAAGTACAGTAATATACAACAAAGCAAAGCACCACAAAAACACCCAAAGAAAACAAACGGACAAGCGCTAGGATTGACTCGCTAAAGAGGAAGGACCAGCAGTAGGTCAACCAGAGATCCCCAGCAGAGTCGCCAGCTGTCGCTCCCGAAAAGATTTGCATCCAACGGTACAAACGCGAGAGTGGCGCAAAAGAACACAGAGTCGCCAGCAAAGTGTATTTATCCCAAGAGAGGGAAAGGAAACACTGCATAAACCTGAAGAAAGGGAAAGAACATGGTCTCACGACCAAGAGAACGGGTACGGGAGTCGGTTACGCGAAGGGAAGGTGTTAGCACCCAACACGTCCATCGTACTCGATGGGATCCACGCTTGTTGTCTGCATCAAAGGGTGTCGTCATCTGGAACTTCACTGCTACTGGATCGGCGAAGAAACGAGAACGGAAAGAACGGAGAAACAAAGAAGAAAAGAAAAAGAAGTGACTCGATAGGACAGTATCGTTGTCCTAGGCCTACGTACTCCCTCAGTGCAATGGGAAAGTCAGAGTCAACGTAGTTCGGACGGGAACTATGGGGGAAGGTTGCTCGCCAAGACAATCGTTGTCTTGTGCCTACGTATCCTCAATCGGACGAGAGAGAGGAATCAGAGCTGACGTAGTTCGTGGGTACAACCACGGATGGGTAAGTGCTTTTTACGTGAGCGACGAGCTCTTTTCTGAAAATGAAGTTTGAAACCCAACAATCCCGAAGGATAACAAGATTGAATTTGTTTGGTGTTTTTTTAGACAGAAATGTCTTTTAAGTTGTTTCGCAACTTGCATTGAACCCAAGTCTTGAATACAGGAACGAATACTTTCGTGCATCGTCCCCAACAGGACAAACACTAGGTATCCTAGAAGAATGAGAGGAAGCCCCTCACTCCCCACTTCCCACATAGAAGGCTCAAGCGCAATACACGTTAACTTTTATTACGTGTCTTGAAGAAGTTTCGAGGTAAGAAGAGAGACGACACAAAGGAAACTCTAAAGGGGAACTAAGAGTCCTAATGTTATCATGCATGGATGTCTTATGGTTAGTGAGGTTTAGGAGAGACGACTACCTAACCTAATGCTAATCCTACTCCAAGCTTAATCAAAAATTAAGTTGGACTAGGTAGCATCTAACGGGAGAGAGTCCAAGACTTAAACAAGTCTCGAGACTCGAGGGATGAAAAGAGTGAAAGAGAAGAAGGAGAAAGAGAAGGAGAAGATAAGATACAAGATGGGGCAGCAAGTACATCATATCATAAATGTCCAACTCAAGTCAATCAACATGTTTCAAAGATTAATGCAAATCACTTCAAGTAATCGTGCAAAGGTAAACATGGAAGGATGCAAGCACACTTGAATTAAATGCACAATTAAACACACATGGATCTCATACCAAAGTGAAATGAAAGAGACAAGATGAAAATGAAACAAGACCAGAACTCACATCATATCATCATTAACAATCCACATATGCAAAAGAGGTTCACCTTGTGCAATACGATGCACCAAAGAAGTTACAAAGCAAAAGGGATGATATGCATCTCATAATTCAAACCAAATGCATCCAACAATGCTCAAGTAACATGAAAATCAAGTATAGAACTCAAGAGGCAGTAGCATATACATCAATGTCATATCAAACCCAAACTCAAGTTATACAAGATTAATCATCAAGCAACACATTCAAGGCATGCACCAAAAGTGAGAAAGACATCCACAAAACTCAAGTCAAAATAACAACACTTTGTAAAATCAAGAACAAATAGAAAAAATGAGTGAAAAGAGATGATTCCAAAGCCACAAGTAAGCTCAAACAGTACATGATCACACCTTAAAACATATTAAGCATCACTCCATCACAAGTAAGCAAATGCATCCAAACTAGATCAAGTACCAAAGTATACCTCAACCAAACTTGCATCACAAACAACACTCAACTAAAAATAGCAAAGTGGATTAATAAAATCCCAAAAATATCCAAACAGGAGCTAACTTAATCAAGTAATAAGTGCAAAAATACCAAACCAAAATTCACAAACCAAGTATCCCAAACAATTGGACAAAAATCACTTAAGAACTATGTTTCTACATGCCAAAGAAAAGGACCAAAATGCAATATGGAAAAGTTTTAAAAATTAAATAAAAATGCTTTTATGCAATTTAATATGTCACCTAACAGATGCAAAAAGAATGGATTAAAAATGAATTATAGATGAAGAGAAATAAATTTCACAAGTTGGTGTGTGCAAATGAAACAAATAAGAAAAGGAAATAAAACAATTAATTAAAACAGATGCCAAAATAAAAATAAAAATGAGAAAATAAAATATGAAAAAAAAGATAAAACTAAAAATAAATTCCATGATTTTTGTATGATTTTTAGATGCATAAAAGTAATTTTTAAAAATTAAAATGCAAAGCAAATGATTAAATGAAAATAAAGATGAAGAACATGGGCTAGGGGGTGCGCATAAAGTAAAACGTGTGGGAAACCTAGGTGGGCTCAGAGAAAGGGGGTTCAGATAACACTCTGAGCCCATTAGCGCACATAGCCCAAACAAAAGTCAAAGCCATGACTCACTGTCCACCATCAGATCATCTCAATGCTCATGATCAAAGTCAACAGGCTGAAGGTAAACGTATCCTATGGTCCACATTCAAACACCCACAACGGCTATATATCTGACGGTCCTCAATTAATTAAACAACTTAATTACAGAAATAATAAAACAAAAATAATAAAAAGAAAAAAAAAAGATCAGCGCACGCTGATGGCACATGCCATCATTAATGCGTTGTCACGCAGACAACCCTCGGATCAAACCATCGCACGGCTACGACTTAAAGTGCAGCAACAAACCCTCACCCTTAGATCTGATCATCCAACGGCCATCACTCATCTTCTTCCTTCAAACTCAGCTCCGACCAGCTGTTTCTACCGCCGGTGACGGAGCCCTAGCTCCGATCACCACCTCAGGCGAGCACCAAGCCACATCTCTCCAGAAATTAAAAACAAGACCACTATCTCACTCAAAATCTCATGCTGAATCCAAAAAACACATCAATTTTAACAAACATTGCACCAATACAGAGAATCGAACGAAAACAAGCTTAGATCTAAAACTTTAAATCCACATATCTCACAAATTACACGTCCAAACTTCAAATAAAATATATCAGCATGTTCAGTGCACATCATAGATCATTTTGCATATCAAAAACTCAATTTCTGAGATGGTGAAAAAATCACTAACCTGAGATCTTGAAGAACTTAAAATTGCACAAGAACGCCTTCCAAAAGCTGCAGATCAAGTCCTTGGAACCTCTAATTGCAAAATAAATGCAACTAGAGCTTGGAATCGTGCTAGATCTTGAGTTTTGAACTTGAACCCTCTTGAATGGAGTTTGGTGAAAATCTCAGTATGAGCTTCAGATGATGGTTGATTATAGTTCTACTCTCTTCACTGATTCCAAATATGAAAGAATTTCTCAAAAACACCTTATGGAGAAGGAGAAAGGAAAATGAGAAAGTGGAGAGTGAAAAATGGAAACTGAGCAAATGTGAGTCTCTACCCTAGCTGTGAGAGCATGAGTAAGGTTATATACTCTTGATTAGTTCACTGATTGAGATTAGGAAGTGATTAGAGCTCTTGTTAATGAGATTTGAGTGAAATTGCAAAAATGCATTTTACACCACCACCACTAATTTTCACGTGGGAAGCCCTTGTTCTCAGCATAATTCACCTCCAATCTACTCCCATACCACTTCTGGATTGATTTTGGGCCTTGCACGTTCTTGGTTTGCAAGCTTTGAATTAATTTGGCATTTTTGCACTTTGTGAGAATAATGAGAAAAATGGCATGGCATGAATTGATTCAAAGGCCACAAATGATCTTCTTGACTTGTATTTTGATATTATAATGTGACATGAAGCAATTGGGAACATTACAAGTCCATTTGTGCAAAAATGCAAAAAGTGGAAAATTTGACATATAAGGAATCCATGAAAAGCACCTTGCATTATTTTGGCCATAACTAGAGTTCCGCAAATGATATGGAAATGGTCTAGTACTTTTTAGAAATGGGAGAGAAATATCTTCAACTTTCATGTTGGAGGAAAATTCATTTGGAGCTTCCTTGATGATGAAAAGTCAAGTTGAATGTGTAAGAAAAATTGCCAAAAATGGAAAGTTTCAATTATGGGTCATTTTCCAAATTTAGTAACCTTTGTACAACCTCTTGATTCTTGATAAATGGGACAAATCTTGACAATTGGAGGCCATATGAGGATGTGAGACCTAGAAAACCATGAAAAGAACCTCAAAATTCCACAGTTGACCTTCTCCTTCACAGTTGACTTTTGCTTAGTTCACAAGCAACTGATCCACTGAACATCCTCCACAATGAATCAATAACCAAACCCTCATCCATGAGCACTTGTGAGCATAAAGAAAACCACAGGAGCATGCTTGAACACACAAAGCCTTTCAAGAAGTCCTCTTGATCTTAAAAACCCTAATTGGCCCCCCTGATTAGGAGAGAATGAATCCCTTGAAATTCTTTGCCAATCTTGATCTCATGAAGGTATAACGAACCCTCTGAACCACCTTGAAGCTTGAGACTTGAGAATATGGACCAAGTACCTTGATCCCGAACTAAGAACCAAATGCTATGCACAATGCAAAAATGCAAGGAATGAAAAGAAACATAAGCCAATTAGCTAAAAACAACAAGGCAAATTTTGGGGTGTTACATGGAGGAGTTATCCCTTTCGATGACATTGATCTCGGGAAAAACATAGTTAAGGAACTCGTGTCCTGCAATCTTTGCAAATTCATCGTTGTACTGGATATTGTCTGAATTCCCTGAGTAATGATCCCATGCTTCTGTGGGGACGTAGGTATTATTTTCGATGATGCTTAGCTGATAATCATTGTTCGGCTGATTCTCTTGCCCCGAGTCTCCTGGGTATGGCTGCCATATTGGCAGGCTATCCATTGGGCCATAGTAGTCAAAGTTATCTTTCATCAGAGTGTCCTCCTCTAATGAGTTAGGTGGAGCACATCATCCTTCCGAATCGCAATCTCCGTAGGTCATTTTGACGTCTGACCTTGGTATAAATCTCGGACTCTGCGTGGGATAGAAAAATGGTGTAGGCATTTCGTCCTGAGACATATAACTGTTCTCATTAAGATAGGACTTCCATTCCTCATCTGTATCGGAGGAATCACCTTCGTTGATAGTATGTACTTCTTGAGACACTGGGTGAAGAAAACCTCCACTGTGGAAGAAGTCCTGAATGGGATGAAAACTTTCATCGTTAGCAGCAGTCTGGGTACAGGTTGAGGAAAAGCCAAGACCTTTCTTCGCTTTGTTATTAGTAGGAATGACAAGCTGTCCCCATCCTTTCGCATTGTTGCTTTTGATTACTTCGAGAGCATCTTTGTACGAGGAAATTGAGGTTCCGCTTTCTGATTGGTTTTCATTACTCACCGAAAGTTCTTGGAACTGGGTTCCGATAACCTCCTCTGGTTCTACACAAGTGGATGATGATAAGTTACTCACGAGCAAGGTTTGCTCTCCGCAGACCATGACGAGTTAGTTATTTTTGACAAACTTCAGCTTTTGGTGAAGTATTGAAGTGACTGCCCCCGCCTCGTGTATCCAAGGTCTTCCTAATAAGCAACTGTATGTTGCCCGGATGCCCATGACCTGGAAAGTGACTTGGAAGGTGTTAGGACCAATAGTTATGGGAAGGTCGACTTCGTCGATAACTGTTTTTCGGGATCCGTCAAATGCCTTAATGGTGACCTCACTGGCTCTCATTGGAGATCCTTGGTATGATAATCACATCAATGTAGATTTGGGCATCACATTTAGAGCTGATCCAGTGTCTACCAGTACGCTGGCTAATGCATCGTCCTGGAAATTGACTGTAATATTGAGTGCCATGTTGTGACGGTGGCCCTCTTCCGTCAGTTCCTCATCATTAAATCCCAAGTTATTACAAGAAGTGATGTTGGAGACGATGCTATCGAACTGTCTTATCTTCACATCTTGTTCTACGAAAGCTTGCTCTAAGACTTTCTGGAGAGTTTCCCTGTGAGCTTCGGAACTGAGCAAGAGAGATAGCATAGAGATTCTTGATGGAGTTTACAGCAGTTGGTCTACAATGTTGTACTCACTCTTCTGGATGAGTCTCAACATCTCATCGTTCTTCTTTGAAAGGTCAGGACCATTGGACTGACCGACTGGTTGATCAGGAACTTCTGTTTAAGGTTCCTTCTCCTTGGTTGGTTCTCTAATTCCTCTGTTGAAGATCCGACTGCTCCGTGTTACTCGACTGATGTCTGCGATATTCACGACGGAGGGTAATGGAGATTCCTTTCCATTCTCAATTGTTGTGGCACCGTATTTGTAAGGGATAACCTTAGTTGATTCATACGGTAGTGGTCCCGGCAGATAGATAACTACAGGAGCCTTCTGACTTTTCTGACCATTGTAAGTAATTTCAATCAGTTCCTGGTTAAGAACCTTCGATTCGTCAAGTAGAGGGATGATGGCACAAACATCTTTGGTCCTCTTATGATTAGAGATTACGACAATGTCCTTGATTTGATCAGCGAAATAGTCTGGCATCAAGTTGATTGATCCAGAACATGGACACAGTCGAATCTCTTTGTGATCCAACTGACTTTGGAGGGCTGTTCGCACGAGGTAACATCCTTGATTTTCTTCCGAGCAATCTCTACAGCATTCATAGTTGTGTGGTGGCACCTGGCCTCGTCCGCTTTGTATGCAGTGTAACCTTACTAGGTCTGTCTCCATTGATCGGACATCCTGACTTTGATGCCTAGTAGGGTTCCTGCTAGTCATGCTGACTTGTTGTGTGTCTTCATCCATATAGATCGAAAGCCACTAGTGGTTTAACAAGTGTTGAAGCGTTCTTTGAACGAGAGCACATCCTTGATTACTCTCACGGTACACTGCACAGTTATGATAATTATGCGAAATCAGAAAATCGAGCTGGACTTGTGTAGCGTGCAACTCCACCAAGCTGGTATTCATCAAATGGACATCAAAGATTTGAATCATGTTGACTTGATAAGGAATCCTATCATCGTACTCCTGGATCCATCCAAGATCCATCTGACGCTGGAGGGCCTCTTGTACAAAAGAGCATCCCTGTTTGTTTACTGAGCAGATCGGACAGGAATCGTAATCGTGCCGTGGCAGATTATGGTTGGATTTTCCTTGAGTGCATTGCCACCAAGTTGATATTCATCGCACGGATGTCGTGATTCTGGATGATGTTGGAATTCGAGTAAGTCATGTTGACATCACGAATTCGGTGCTCTTGGATCCATCTGAGATCTAATTGTTCCTGTAGAGCTGATTGCACCATAGAACATCCTTGATTATTTTTGGAGCAGATATCACACTGGTGATAATTGTGAGGTGGCACATGGTCGTATCTGCTCTGTCAACAATTCATCTTGACCAAGTTGGCCCTCAATAAGAGTACATCATGAATTTGATAGCTGTGGTTAGACTCCCCCTCTATCAAATTTACCACAGCTTTCTCGTGTTGAGGCAGCGGGTTTGTGAGAACATTTGGATTCGTATCCTTGAAGGATAAGACCCCGCTCCTAACAATCTTTTTCACATCGGATTTGAAACTGAGACAGTTCTCTATGTTATGCCCTGGTCCTCCTTGATGGTAAGGACAAGTCTGATCTGTTTTGAACCAAAAAGGCTGATTCTCTGGGATTACAAGGGGAGCCCTGGGTTGGACGTGCCCCTTGACCAGTAGTAATGGAAACAATTCTGCATACAACATTGGTATAGGGTCAAATCCTGGTGGTCGCGTTGTACGGTTGTTGTTATATTGAGGACGAGCCTGCTGAAGAGGCTATTGTGTCCTTTGCTGAAATTAATGTTGATTCGGTTGGCTCTGAGCAACCTGAGTTTATACGTAGGTACAGGCGCAGGGTTAATAGCATAAGTTACTGCTGCTACTGGTTGGTACCATTGCCTTTGCTTTTCGAGAGAGATATTCCCAATATCCTGCTCTTTTTTCTTAGGGAGAGCACTTCTGTATCATTTTGTACTACTTGATGATCCGACATCTTTGACCAAACGTCCTTCTCGGACCGCTTCCTCAAGAAGAACTCCCATGCCTACCATCTCGGTGAAGTCGCTGGGCACACTGGCGACCATTCTGTCGTAGTAAAATGAACTTAAGGTCTTTAAGAAATTTTTTGTCATCTCTTTTTCCTCAAGAGGTGGACAAATCTGAGCGGCAATTTCACGTCATCTCTGAGCCTATTCCTTAAAGGTTTGCTTATCCTTTTGTGACATGGCTCTAAGTTGATCTCTGTCCGGTGCCATGTCCAGGTTATACTTATATTGTTGAACGAAGGCAGCGCCAAGATCTCTGAAAGTGGCAATCTTAGTGTGGTTTAATACCATGTACCATTTTAGTGCGGCACTGGTTAAACTATCTTGGAAGTAATGGATCAGTAGCTGTTGTTTTCTGTCTGAGTTGACATCCTCCGAGCGTACATCTCCAAATGACTTTGAGGGCAAGAGTTACCCTTGTACTTTTCAAATTCGGGCACTTTGAACTTGTGCGGAACTTTCACATTGGGGACCAAACAACGGTCTTCGGCGTCCTTTCCAAATAGATCCTGACCCCGAAGGGCTTGCAGTTCTTTCTGCATCTCCAGGAACTATTCCTGGCATTCCCTCATTCTCTTGTACATACTTTCATTTCCAACAGAAGGTATCTGTGGAATCTGTCCTTCTGGAACAGTGTGTACCATGGGTGGTGGTACAGTCATTATGGCAGTGACTCTTGGTGCCTCCTGAAGTTTGTAACCTTCTGGCCCAGCGGTTCCTGCTGCGGTTCCCTGATCTTCAATGATCGACGGAATATATCCTTCCAGGATATAGTTAATAGGCATGCCCCAGGGAAAATCTTTTGGCATGTTATACCTAGGATCATACTTCTCCACTATGGGCATTGATGTGATCTCTGAGATCACAGCCCTTTGTAGCTGAGCTTCTGCCAGAGCTTGCATGTCCTTATGAATTTTCCTCAGATCTTCTTTTAGAGCATCGAGTTCTTCTCTCAACTCTCATTTCTCCTCCTCGAGATTATCCATTTTCTTTTGTTGACTGACCCTAGTATTGTACGAATGAGACACTTTAACTCTAGAACCGAGACACAAACGTGGGATTCGTAGGTAAGGAGAAAGCGTTATGTGAGAATGATGAATGATAAGCAATGATTATATTTATTAAAATTTTGTTTAATCAAAATAAACTTCAACAATTGGATTGCAAATATCAAACAGTGGGGAAGGCCCCGTTTTATTGAATTCAAAGATTGTGGAAATGGAAATACAATAGATTACAAAGTGTTGCAAAAGGAAATGTCTAAGCTAATGGATCCAGAGTCCTCTCTGAGGAGGGCTCAGGTGCTAGTTCTGGTACTTTCCTTTTCTTTGACCGGGGCTCTTGAGCCGTTGTCGGGTTGTCATTCCTTTGCCAAGTGAAAGGAGCGAGCAAATTCCTTTGGTCTTCTTGATTTTCTACAGCATGTTGCTCTAAAATATCAATCAGAGCATCTTTTTCTTTTAACAGTTGTTGTATTTTGTTACACTCCACACTGAGAATGTGGTATTTGTTCTTCCTAGACCTCTTCTCCTGTTGAACTTTGTTGAGTGTAACCTGATGTTTTTCCGTATTAGACATAAAGTAAAGGACAGGGTCCCTTAACGGAAGAACTTCTTGATGAGGGTAAGGCATCCTCAGCTTGAGAGCTCTAGTTTGTATCCAGTGGAGATAAGGCTCCACCGAGACACAATCCAGCTTTCCTAGAGACTCTCTTCCTTTCCTATGAACATGTTTCCAGGCATGCACTATTTATGTCTTTAGTGCCCTGTCATTTTCTCCTTCCTTGAAGAAAATACCTTCCAGATGAGCATTACGCGGAACATGCCTCATCGGGTATCCAAATTGACGAAGAACTAAACCGGGATGATAATTGATTCCTCCTTTAGTTCCTATGAGGGGTACATTAGGGAAGTTTTCACAACGGTCAATGATTCTGATCCCGTCGTAGATTCGGTTGTACCAGTCGATGTTAGAGTTGGTAAGAGACATGATTCTTTGCGACCAACGTAGGGCACTGTTATGATCCCAAAAAGCGGGAGACTTAGGTAAATGGGAAGTGAACGATTTGTATAGTAGGGGTACATAGCATGTGATCGTTCCTCCACTGTACAAATTCCTTAAGTGTACAGAATGATAGGCATCTGCGAGCAAAGTCGGTACAGGGTTTCTAATTAGAAAAATATTAATGGCATTGATATCAACGAAATTATCAATTTTGGGAAACAGAAATAACCCGTAGGCGAGCAAAGCAAAGATGCTTTCGAAAGAAGTCATGTTCCCTATACTAGCGAAGTACAGAGCTTTCTTTACTAAGAACTTGGATGGTAAACCATGGATTCCACCCTTAGTGGTCATGTGAGTCCTGACTTTTGACTCGTCCAAATAAATTGCTCTTGCAATGGTTTGATCCTTTGGAATTTCTTCCAGCCCAGAAAAGGGAGCCTGGTCAGTAATGGGTAAATCAGTCAGGTGAGAGTACTCCTCCAGTGTTGGTGCTAGCTGATAATCCGGGAATGTGAAACATTGATAGACCGGATCGTAAAACTGAATGAGTGTAGCCAGGATTCCTTCGATTACATGGACCCTTAACAGAGATAGCAGTCCTCTGTACTTAGCTCTGAAAGCCTTAGGGTTGGTGATCATCCTTGCCAGCCCTCTCAAATCCTCTAGTTTTGGAACCTTGAAGGTATACTTGTGAGTCCTCCTTCTACCGAAATCCATTAGCGCAATCTTTTTCTTTGATATTTGCAATCATTGTCTTAGTTTAATGTTTTTTAATGAATGAATGCATGAATGCGGCACACAAAAACATAGAAAAAACATGGGGCCAAAGGTTCGGTGTCATGAAGTCAAGGCTCTACCCATCCCCAAAGGTTTATACTAGTGATTTTTGTACCTGTCTCTCAAAATCATTGATTCCTCTTGGGATAACAACAGCAGGCTGGAATCACCTGAGCGAGCTGCAGTATCTTAGAGAGAAAACTCAAATGAGGGTAGTATCGCGTGACAACTATTTCCGATAGCTTCCGCACTACTAAATGGTCTTAGTCTACTAAAAATCCCCAGCTTCTCTGACAACCATAATCGAACAATCTGCTTTCAACAACCGAAGTCGTATAGGCATTGAATCCGCAAAGGGTGTCTCCACTGATTCGATGGTCGACCGAGGTCTCTTATTTGGGAGTCACTCCCTGTAAGATTACTCATCTAGTGCCATCACTTATCTTAGGTGTATACTCAATCTTTCCACATGCGGCATCACACGCATTCTCATTAGCAGAAAAATAAACACAGATATCAATTAGGAAAAGTAGTATATATATTTGTCCTAACATCCTAGACCTCTAGTCCTATGATCCTATACAGACAATGACTCCCCAACAGAGTCGCCATTTTCCTGTAGAAAATAGGGACGATGTCCCAAGGATAAAAATACAAGGACTCCCTAGCAGAGTCGCCATTTTCCTGTAGTGAGCGATTTTTGTCGGTGACGCGACCACCTTATCGCTGAAGTTTGGGTTTTCTCCTCGTGGAGAAAGGGTGCTACTTTCTGATTTCTTATTTATCCCGTGAAGCTGTAAGGGAAAGGGAAGCTATCTAAAACTAACCTTGCACGCAAATGTTTAACTAAACAAATGCCTTGAAAGAGATTGGGGTGTCTGGGGTCAGGTTATACAATGGGTAGTTGTCAATTACCCATCCTATATGCAGTTATCCACAAGATGTTAGCTTTTAGGTCTTGCTTTGTAATTGATCGTGTTTATCTGTTAATGGGTTGGGAAAGTTTCTTGGGAAAGTGTGACAGGGAGAGTGAGTTTTGTTTATGTTTTGGGTAAGGTACTGGACCTAAGTTTTGATTGATATGAAGGTGCTGGACCTAGGGTTTTTTTTATTAGAATGCTCGCTAAGATTTCACAATCTTATGCCTACGTATTCTAGTTTAACGAAACAGGGAAATCAGAGCAATCATAGTTCCTCCTATTCTAAGGGAGGAAAAAGATATTTTGGTGTCTTGTTCAAAGCCCAAGACATGAAGCTAAAGGTGAATTGTATCTTGTTCAAAGCCCAAGATATGAAGCTAAAGGGTTTTGGCTGAGAGAGAATTTGCCATCTCTAAAGAGGAATTGTTGATTTTTGTATGCTTTGATCGAAGCACAAGTTTGATGGTAAGAGGTTGATTGACTCAACTAGGCATTTCTTTATATGAAGCCTAAGAGGAGGCTAGATAAGGCCGACTCTACAAGATAGTGCATAAGTCTTGTATAAGGCCCAAGATTGAGGCAAAAAAGAGAGTGATTCTTTGGGGATATCATTATCTAAAGCCTAAGAGGAGGCTAACAGTTTGACTTTTTTGGGGAAAAGGTTCTTTCTGTCTTGTACAAAGCCCAAGATTGAGGCTAAAAGGGATGTTTGACTCCGTTGGGGAGGTTTATATGTGTCTTGAACAAAGCCCAAGATGGAGTCTGAAATGAGCTTGTCTCAACAAGAGTGTGCTTTTATATGTCTTGTACAAAGCCCAAGACGGAGGCTAAAAGAGTTGACTCAATAAGAGAGTCTTGCAAAGGTGATTGACCCAACAAGAAAGTATGAAAGTTGATTGACTCAACAAGAGAGTCTTTTATACTCAACAAGATAGTGATTTGTTGTCTCGTATGAAACCCGAGATTGAGGATAAAAGGAGATTGACCCAACAAAAGAGTCCTTTATACTCAATAAGAGAGTGCTGAAAGAGGATTACTCAACAAGAGAGTCTGAAAAATGATTGAGACTCAAGGGGGGTTTAGACTGTCCAAGTCTACTGGTGTTGAAGAGTTTTATCTTTTGTAGGATGCCCAGAAAAGGGCAAGGGCCTTAAGGGATGAGAATCAACCCTAAAGTGGCCTGAGGTTTGACACTAGAAAGACTGCTCTAGCAAAGGATGACTAAGTTATGTCTTATACCTTTAAGAGGTCATTAGGGTCCTTATATTAAGCCCAAGAGAAGGCATGAGAACTTCTAGGAAGCCGATGGGTCCTTGTACAACGCTCAAGAGGAGGCGGGGCTGCTTTTAGGAAGCCTGTGGGTCCCCAAACCAAGAGAAGTTCAAGAAATGCAATTCACAGAGAAGAGATCATTCCAGGAAAGTTCGAGGGTTTGGAAGAAACTCAAGAGATGTCATTCACAGAGAAAAGATAATCTCTGGGGAGTAGAGTTTCTTTGACGATTTCTAAGGGTGACAGTCTGAGGAAAGGTTCACCAAGAATACTGCCTTTCTCTTTGTTCCATATTATTTATCCCCAAGAGAAGGGAAGACTGTATCTAGAATCCTATGGGGATCTAGTTTTGTTTGTATTCAAGAGTGACCAACGGGCTTTACCTAGTTCTAGACGTAGTTGCCGGGGAAAACTCTAAATAACTATACTAGTATATATACAGTTGATATACGACGAGTATTTAAAAGGTATGAAAGAAGACTTACAGTGAAGCAGCCCCACAATACAATTATTTATATGAAAGAAGCTAAAAGAAAGCGGATAAACACTTACCCGTTGTAGAGCTTCCATGCTGTTTTGTTAGTTGTTCAAAGAAATTAAAGAAAGTTTTGATAGCAACGATACATTTGGATTCAAAATCAAAGGAGAAAGTATTTTGAATAGAGATCGGGGCTTACAGCTCAGGGAGAGGCCCAAATTTTAACAGTGATTGTACGGTTGTTTTGAATTTGTACAGAGACTTATACAAGTGACTGAGGCCCAAAAACATTTTCTGTACAAAGGGATGGGTCATACACTCTACCAAGAGGCCCAAAAGTGCTTTAAACAAAAGAAATGGGACTTACAACACGAGGGCAGGCCCAGTTGTTTGTTTGAAAATGGCGATCGCGCCGAGGTTTTTGACGGTATCGGGACTTATACAATACACTGAGGCCCAAAATTTTTAATTTACAATGGGATGGGACTTACTCTCTACCAAGAGGCCCAAAAGTGTTTTGAAATATTTGAGTATGATTAAAAATCAAAGAAACCCTAATTTTCACTTTTTAAAAGTAATTTTTCTAAGAAAATTAATAAAAAATGATAAAAATACCAAATAGGTTTAAATAAACCACTTGTGATTTTTGGTTAAGGTTTGAAAAATGAGGTTTTAATCACAAGATGATTTAAAACTCATTTGGTTTTGATTTTTGAGATGAATATTCATATTTAAAATGTTTAAAAACAATTAAAATGAATTTATTTACAAAAATACCAATTATATTAAATAACTGATATAAATTTTATTTTTTTGTAGAATATAATATTTTACTATTTTTGTGATTTTTTCAGAAAAAGAATCAACCAAAAATGATTAAAATTGAGAGAGTTATTAATTTTTCAAATCATTTAAAAATAATATGAAAAATGATAAAAAAAAAAAGTGGAAAAATGGTAAAAAAAGAGGATCTGGGGCGAGGGGGATTCGAACCCCGGACCTCTTGTGTGTAGTGCGCGCTTCCTACCACAGGGGTGGTGATACATCCGTTTATCAAAACCACCCCATGGATATATGAGGCATGCCTTGTTTTTGGCTTGGCCAAGGCAAGGCAATGCAAGATTTTAGTCAAAAACGTGAAGCTTGCAGCTTTCTCATTTCTCCATGGATTGAGACAAAATTTAGGTCTATCCTGCCTAGATTTTCACAAGAAATCCAATGGTGGTGGTGGTTTTTTTAGATGAGGCTCCTATTTCAAAACCCGATAGTGTTCTTGAAATAGGCATGTAATTGCATTTTCTATGCTATCTCTTGTTATAGGCATGAATTACATGATGAATTGGTTCAAACACAACATATATAACATGTATGAGATGTGCATGATCAGTGGACCTCAAAGCAATGCATATTTCAAAGAGTTCAAGTTGTGATGCTTACCTCTTTAGGATCTTTTTGGGCAATCTGTCAAGCGCTTTGTTCTAGAAACAATTTGATGCTTTGGACACCCTCAAATGATCCCTTGGAAGCTTTTAGAATGGTTGGAATCAACTAGAATCCTCAAGAACAAGTTTGAGCTCTTTCTTGCAAAAGGGGCAAAAGTGGCCAATATAGAAACTCTCTCAAATGGTGTTCCAGTTGTGGGGAACCATTTGGGACAGTTCAAGGATGATATTTGGAGTGTGTTTGAGGCTTTATCTGGTTTTGAAATTGAATGAATCAAGACATGGCTTGAAAAATGCAAAAAAAAATCCAATTTTGAGTTTTTGAGAGGGGACTTTGTGATTTTGGTGTTACAAGTCACTTATGAGAGTTTGGACAGCTTAGATATGACATATTGGATGTGTTTGGATCATGAGATGTGATAGAAATGCTCTCTAACTCAAAAACTCAGAGTTACCTTGCAAAAGAAGGCATTTTGGCCAAGAGAAAGAGATTTTGAGGAAAGCAAGTGTTGTAGTGCTTTGGTGTACTCAAACTGAGCACAAATGAGCTCTATTTATAGTAGAGCAAGTTTGTTTTGCAAGCAATAGTGAATGGTGGCTGCAGCAGGCTGTTGGCCAATTGCATCAGTTTGGAATCTTAAGTCTCCTCTAGCCATTGACTAGAGGTTAGAGCACAGGCCTATGGTCCTTTGGTTCAGAGCTCATCCTTGACTCATTCAGTTGGAAATAGCTCAGTTCATACCACCTTGGTGCATCCATTGAATGCTTGGAGACAAAATTGGAGTCTTGGCCTTTTTTAGTCTTTTTAGGGTTTGGCATGCTACTTTGGGAATCTTGGACTTGGGAGGCTGATGAATTAGTGCTTGTCCCTTAGTTGCTCCCCCTTGAGGTGTTCAGATGGATAAGCATGCTTGGAATTACACAATTTGAGCAAATCGTGCCTTCATGCACAAGTCTGCCTTGCCAAGACAGTTTGCAGCAAGGCATGTTGCAGCTGTCATAACTCCTAGCTCAGATGGAGTTTAATGAAGCTCTTGGACATTTTGGAAAGCCCTTATGTGATACAACATATGTGTGAACATAGTTTGTCTTGGAACTTTTTGGATCCAGGTGAAAAATCCCCATACATTTTGAAAAAAAGCAAGACAGTTTCTGACTTAGTGAAAATTTCACTAAGTGTTGGAAAAAGTGACATTCATGTTTTCAGCCATTTTGATCACTCCATAACTTAAAATCCATGAAGATTTGGAATGAGGTGTAGTTTACACTTTTTAAGTATGCCATGAGAGCTAAAAATCCATCTTTGGACCAGGCAAAATGGTTGCTTGGATCTCAAGTTATGATCCTTGGAAGTTGGTACCCTAGCCACTTTGTTTTATAACTTAGAAAATTTCTAAGTTTTTTATGATTACCCCTTTAACAAGTTATCCCACTTTCTTTGATTTTTCTTGATGAATGATGATTCTAATCACACATTAACATCATTTTAGGGTCAAGGAACCATAATAATGAAAAATCTCAAAAAGTCAAAGTTGACTTTTGTGCACAGTTGACTTTTTATCAGATGAATTCCAAACTATGCGATCCTTGGTGAAATCAAGTCCTTGACCTAAATAAAACCTAATTACTATGTTCCAAAGGTGTTATAGGGTGTATTGAATTATGTCCCAATGTTTGGGAGCATGTCCTTGTCAAAAGTCAAAGGCACATATGACTTTTCCCTCGAAACCTTAATTGTGGTCCAGATGAAACTGAAACTTGTAGATCATGCTTCTTAGGTCAATCCATTGTTGCAAATGGATCAATATAGTGTATTAGAGACCCTCAAATCATGTCTTGAGGTCTTGTCTCATGTTTTGTCCCAAAAGTTAACTTAGGGGTGAATTAGGTCAAGAAACCTTAATTCCTGATTTTTTTGGATGAATGCTTCCCCTGGGGTTAAATTGACTTGATGATTGGGTTGATGATGTCCCTTGGAGCATCTTAAGTTGTGCTTTGAAGTATTGGCTCATGCCCAGAGGAAAATTCCCATCTGGAGGCCTTGGCCGACCAAAACCCTAATTTGGTGACACTGGCGATCTTGAGGCTTAATCCACTTGGAATTTTGCAGCCTTGTGCTTGATTCTTGATGTGGGAGTCCTCTTGATCCTTTATGGGTGTTTGAAAGGTTAGACAAGTTGAAGATCATGTCATTTATTGATTGATCATTTGTCTAAGTACCCTGAGAGAGGTTAAAACCCTAATCTCTGATTGTAGTGAATGCTTAACAATTCCTTAAGGAGATTGATGAGGCACAAAGGTACATCCATATTGTGATGATGGTTTGCACAATGATGGGAAATCTTAGTGGTTAAAATTTGGGGTATGCCAGAGGTGAGTGTTCAGACACCTTCTATATGTTATATGTGATGTGTCTGAATCAATGGTTTGAGTGGTATTGATCTCCAACTCAAAACCCGATAGTAACCTATCAAGAAATGAAGTTTTTAGGCCTATGGAGTAAAAGAGAGAAATTCTTGTTGTAATGAGCTTTGGTGTAGTTTGAATGATCAGTTAGAACCTCTATTTATAGTATAGGAGTTGTGTTGAAGTGGTTCTCTTGAAGCTCTGAGGATAAGGTAATGGTTCAATGGTCTTGGCTTGGCATAAATGCCTCTTGCACTAGGTGCAATAGTTGTCCCAAATAGATCAGCTATGCATTGACTAAAATCACATTCTTCAATCCTTTTAATTGTTGTTTAATCAGAGAACTTGACTGAGGAGAGTGCTAATCTTGAATGTGCACTATTCCACATTAATGCCCTTTGAATTCAAAGCATATATGCCAAAAACTCATCAATTCTCAAGGATAAGCTCTTGGCATTTCAGTCCAAGTTTGAAGGTTGGATCAGATGCATTAGGATCAGATTGGATGAATATGGCATAGTTATCATTGATTTTTGGCTCAAAATCATGTATGGCAAGAAATCACACAAACTGACTTTTCAAGACAGTCGTGTCATGGTGTCTTGCAGCAGCCATAACTCTTGGCTCAAGCTGAGTTGTTTCATGTCAATGAGTTCCTTGGATTGTTGGCAATATGCACAACAACTTTGATGTTTACATATTGAATTGATTCAGCCTAGAACTATGTGAAACAACCCTCCAAGTTTTGGTGTTTCACTTGTTTTTCTGACTTAGACAGAATTTTGTCTAAGTGTTGGAAAAGTGGTAAATTCCAAGTTTTAGTGATTTTAATCCAACCATAACTCAGAATCCATGAAGAATTGGAAACTCTTGTAGTTGACACTTTTTAAGTATGTAATGAGGGATTCCATCTGAGCTTTAAATGGGAGAAAAAGGCCTTAGGGTTTGGGAGATATGGCCTTGCAAAATTGGTACCCTAGCCACTTTGTTCCATAACTTAGAAAAATTCTAAGTTTTTTATGGTTACCCCTTTAGCAAGTTAACTCACTTTTTTTTATTTTTCTTGATGAATGATGATTCAAGTCACATATTAAGATTGTTTTAGGGTTAAGGAGCCTTGGTTGACCAAAAATCCAAAAAGTCAAACTTGGATTTTTGTACAGTTGACTTTTTAATCAGATGAAATTTTAACTTTGTAATCCTTTTGTGAAATCAATCCTTGGGCTTAATTAAACTTCATGGATGGACTCCAAGGGTATTTAGGAATGTATTGGACCCCTCCCCAAGGTTTGAGGTCAAGGGTAGGCCAACAGTCAAGGATAGGGTTGACTTTTTCCATCAGAAACCCTAATTTGTAATCAGATGGTTTTGAGTTCTTGTGGCTTATGATTTGAGGTCTTTGAACTTCATTTTGAAGCTTCAAGCCATGCCTCACTTCACAAGTTAACTCAAGGGTTGAATTAGGTCAAAACCCTAATTCCTGATTTTTTGATAGATGGACCTTCAAGCTGATTTTTCCATTGTAGATAGGCTCTTGAGATCCTTTTGAGGTTACAGGACCATATATTGAGGCATTGGCTCATGCCCAGATGGAAATTTTCATCTGGGGGACCCTGGTCGATCAAACCCTAATTTGGTGACACAGGCGATCTTGAGGCTTAATCCACTTGGAATGTTGCAACTTTGTGCTTGATTCTTGATGTGGGAGTCAACTTGATCCTTCATAGGTGTTTGAGAGGTTAGACAAGTTAAATATCATGTTATTTCTTGATTGATCCTTTGTCTAAGTGCTCCGAGAGGGCTCAAAACCCTACTTCTTGATTGTAGTGAATGCTCAATCATCTTTGAGGAGACTGATGAGGCATGAAAGTACATCCATATTGTGATGATGATTTGCACAATGATGGGAAATATTGGTGGTCAAAATTTGGGGTATGACACTTGGGCCTCTCTTTGAGTTATAAGCCCCAACAGGCTTCTCTTTTCAAACATATTTCTTTTAATTCAAATTCAAATTCAAATATTGTGATGATTTGGGCTTAGTACAAGGACCAACAGGCTTCTTAGAAGTTTGCCAGCCTCTTCTTGGGCTTAGTACAAGGACCCAAAGGCTTCCTAAAAGCTTAGGATATAAATTAGTTATTTCTACTATTTCAATCCCCAGGAGAGTCAAAATTCCAAAACATCATACCATTCTAGGGTTGATCCTCATCCCTTAAACCAACTACCTCCTCTTGGGCATCATACAAAGACCCCTCTCTACACCAGAGCCTACCACTTCTTGAGAAATTTGGATAGTCTCAGCCTCCTCTTGGGCTTCATTCAAGTATGACTTCGAAAGTCTCATCTCCTCTTAAGTCTCACACAGAGGCCCTCAAGTTTCCTAAAAGCACAGGAAAAACCCTAATCACTTTACCAATACACCGGTCTCCAGCAGAGTTAAAACTTCTAAGGTTTTTCAAACTGACTTTTAAACTTCTCCACCCTCCAGCAAGGCTTAACTTTCACCTCGAAAATCCCAGCCAGGGTCAATTGATCATCAACAAAATCCTCAATGAAATCAGAGCTTCATAGCATCTGATACTCCAACTCTTCCCTGATTCTCAGCAAGAGTAAACACTTTGGGTTCCCCAATACAATTTGGACCTGCTCTTGGATTTCAACAAATTCTCAGCAAAAGTCAGCCTCCTCTTAGGCTTCATATAAGAACTCCCTCAGCCATCCTCAATCTTGTGCTTTGTACAAGAGAGATAAAACCCTCCCTAGTGGAGTCATTTTCTTTTAGCTTCAACCTTGGGCTTTGATAAAGGCACACAAAAATCTACATCCCCTCCGATGAGACCATGAGTCTTCTCTGTAGGAAGATATTTCCTCTATACATCACATATCAAAACAGAAAATCAAAACCTTTTACCAGATAATTGTTGTAAGTGGCACACTTGTTGATTCAAAATCCAAGCTGGATTCCTCTTTCATCTAACAGTTATAAGTGGCAAGCCTATGGATTCCTCACATCCAAGCCAATGTCCATCTCTTAGCATGAAAGACTCATAAGGAAAAAGTGGCATTCCTTTACAAAGAGTTAAAGCATTCTTCCTTCATGACATCTCCCTTATAAAGGAAATTATGGCATTGCTGGATTCCACACATTCTAGTTAAAGTAATTTCCATTATAACCAATTTCTCAATATTTGTGAGGAATAGGTGAGATATCTCCCTTTAGAGATGACAAATTCTCTCTCAGTCAATTTTTAGCTTCAATCTTGGGCTTTGAACAAGACACAAATACTCAGTTAGCTTCAATCTTGGGATTTGAACAAGACACCAAATATCTTTCCTCCCATAGAATAGGAGGAACTACGATTGCTCTGATTTCCCAAATCTCTTTACGGGAAAATGTAGGCATAAGATTGTGAAATCTTAGCGAGCACAGAAATCAAAAACTTTAGGTTCAGTACCTTCCCAAAAACAACAGAAAACCCGAAAACAACAAAAACAGTCTCCCAATTCTCCCAAAGGATAAACTTTCCCAAGCCACAACAGATAAACACGAGAAAGCATTTTAAGTTAACATAAATACATGCAAAAGAAGGTTCCTATGGATTACCATAGATACACTGGGTGTTAATAGCTTCCCTTTGTATAACCAGACCCCGATCCCGGATCTCTTAGCATTTGTTAAAGAAAACATTTGCGTGCAGGGTTAGTTTAAGATATCTTCCCCTTCCTTACCCAACTTCATTGGATAAATACATAAATCAGAAAGTAGCACCCCAAATCCCAATTTCGCGGTAAGGTGGTCGCGTCACCGACAAAAACCGCACGCTACACTTAGGGAGTTTATTCGTACGAATCATTATCCTTGCCATTTCTTGCAGAGATTTGTTCTTTCTCTCAACAACTCCATTTTGTTGTGGAGTTCTAGGAGAAGAGAACTCATGAAAAATTCCATATTTTTCACAAAAGGATTCAAATGATTCATTTTCAAATTCACCCCCATGGCCACTTTTGACCTTTAGAATTTTCAATTCTTTTTCATATTGTACTTGATTACAGAAGGTGCTAAACACTTCATATGTTTCGTCTTTAGATTTGAGAAACGTCACCCAAGTCCATCTGCTAAAATCATCAACTTTGATCAAACCATATTTCTTTCCATTGATTAAAGCAGTCCCAATAGGACCAAATAAATCAATGTGAAGAAATTCCAAGGGTCTAGAAGAAGAGACAATGTTTTTGTTTTTAAAAGAAGCTTTTACAATCTTTTTAACTTGACATGCTCCACAAAGAGCATCTGAGTGATAATTAATATCTGGGAGCCCTTTCACAAGTTTTATCTTGGAAAGTTTAGAGATTAATCTCTAGTTAGCATTACCTAACTGTTGCGGTGAGAATCGAATAACAAGCTATTAATTAACTTGCATGACATTTCTTTGAATTCACCACCGACTTTGATTTATCCAAAGGAAAGGTTCAAGATCGAGAAAACCTTAAGGGGGGAGATCTAAGGTTCGGGGGTTGGTTATACTAAGGGATGGTATTAGCACCCTTAATATCTGTAATATTCTACAGGAACCTCTTGTTTAGCTTGTGTTATGTTATGTTTGCTTGCTAAGGGTAAGGTAAAGATGTTACCAATGACTATGAGGTCAAGGGCTACCTATGACTATGAGGTCAAGGGTAAGATGGCTATGAGGCCAAGGTGATAATGAGCTATCTATGACTATGAGTTTAGTAGAGAGACTTTTCTATGACTATGAGGTCGATAGAGGATGGCTATGAGGCCAAGGGAGAGGGGTTATGACTATGAGGTCGAAGCTGTGCCTATGACTATGAGGTCAAAGGTTAGATGGCTATGAGGTCAAGAGGGAATCCTATGACTATGAGGTCAAAGGATGGTAATGAGCTTTCTATGACTATGAGGTCAATAGAGAGACTTTGACTAAGAGGTCAAAGGGGGAAGAGCCATGACTATGAGGTCAACGTTTTACCTATGACTATGAGGTCAAGGTTGAATAGTTTACTTTATGACTATGAGGTCAAGAGGGGATCCTATGCCTAATAGGTCATGGAGGGAAGGATGCCTAAGACTATGAGGTCCAAGGTAGCAATGAGCTTTCTATGACTTTGAGGTCAATAGAAAAACTTTTCCTTTGGAAGGAAGGGGAAGAATAACATCTTGTAAACAAGAGTTATAATGGGGTTGAAATACAATGAAGCATATGAGTTCAAGAATTCCAAACAGCAAGCATTTAATCAACACATGAAGTGAACTTTAAATGTGAACATAGTAAACAGCAAGAGTAAGTGATCAAATAAACGTGACAAGTATGGCAGAGAAGGCCTTCACAATTTGAATCAAATGCATTTGGAGTCATGCAACTTATCAACAGAGAGCAAAACAAACAACATTGCATGGTAAGATTTTGTTAAAGTCAGGAAACAAAACTTCACAAAGCAAACACACTTCACAGAAAACTCCAATCAATATCAGTAGTCACATGAATATGTCAAACATGGCTAGGAAGACACAAGAAACGATTGGATTTAGGTCATGCAATCTCAACAGAGAACAAAAAAAAACAAACAGCACTCTCATGGTAAGGTTTATTAAAGTTAGGACACAAGGCCTCATGAATCACAGCAATACTTCCAAAATAACTTATTTTAAAGTCAGTGGTCATATACCAAGTATGGAAAAAAAGCATTTTCACGGTTTGAAAACAAATGTATTTGAAGTCAGGCAACTTAACAATCAGAAGCCAGAAAAACCAAAACAATATTCTCATGATACAGTTAAGAAGCAGTTTGTAAACAAAATTTCATAAGTTACAAAATATCCCAAAGAAAATCTTTTAACGTCTTTAAGAAACAATAATTGATTTTCCTTACAAAAGTCTAAGGATGAAAAAAAAGAAATTAGACATATTTTTTTTATTTTTATTGTTTTTAGATAAGATAAAAAAACAAGTGGTAAAAACGAATAAATAAAAAACAAAAAAACAAAAAATAAAAAAAGAAAGAGTGGCGTGTGCCAGTTAAAGAGTGGCTTGCGCCACTTAGTGCGTGTAACAAGGTGCCTTGCACCACCTATGTGTGCGTGTTACAAGGTGGCTTGCGCCACATGTGTGTGTGTGTTACAAGGTGGCTTGCGCCACCTGTATGTGTGTGTTACAATTTTTTTATTTGTTTTGTGTATTA
Organism: Lathyrus tuberosus; assembly: GCA_022829125.1. Lineage (NCBI taxonomy): Eukaryota > Viridiplantae > Streptophyta > Magnoliopsida > Fabales > Fabaceae > Lathyrus > Lathyrus tuberosus. The sequence goes on along the minus strand of JALAZF010000177.1, from coordinate 8,480,523 downwards.
GTGATGTGTGGCGGGAGCCACTACGTTAGCATGGCGAGCGCTACTTTAATTCTTTTATTTTTTGTTCAGTTTTCTTTCAAACGAATACGAACCCAGTTAACGATTAATAAAATGAAACTAACATATTAATGATTTCATCACAGAAACAAGCAATAATCAGACAACAACAAATATAACAAACATGGTGACAATATGGAGCAGAATGATCATTGAATCAGACAATAATGAGATAACAAATATGATAACAGTATGGTGCAAATATGAAACAAATGATCATCGTGTATAAAAACAGAGTTAAATAGAGTGATACCTAGTGGAGAGAGTCTGCTGCTTCTTCATAGATACGGGTTTCTGGAAATGGTGGATGTGCTTTCCTTCCTCAACTGATACAGAGCCAACCCTCTCAGAAAGAAACACGAGCTTTGGTGGTTAAGATGTTAGAGGTTTGAGGGTTTGAAGTGTTTATAGGAGGATTGAAAAGTGGTGAATTCCTTTGCAAGTTTTTAAAGGTTACTTGTAGGAATATGGAAGGGAGAAGTGGAGAGAAATTTTCTTGGTAATTTCTGGTGTCTTGAACAAAGGAGAAGTGGTCTCCTTTTATAGGCAAGCAAAATGGTCCGTGCCTTGGAGATACAGTGGGTAATTGATTTGTCCATTGGAGAAATAATTAGGGTTTGTGTATCACTCCTTTCAGTCGTTGATCTTAGTCAACCTTGGAGATTGTTGTGCTTCACTTGCTGGACAAATACAGTGGAGGTCATGGTGCAGGTCTGCTCCTTTCATCCTTTAATATCCATTCCAAAAACCCTTTTTATTGTGCCATGAGAGAGAAAGTAAAAAGAGGTAATAGTAGGAATTGAGAATTACGGATTCTCTGATCATGAACACAGGTCTCTTGTGTTGAGCCATTTTTTTTCATCAATCCACTATAGGGTCCCATAAGCTTTTGGCCTCGTCAGGAGAGGGTGAGCTCAAAGAGGTAGTATTTAGTGACTTTACGAAAATTGTTTTACAAGCAAGCATCTTCAGATTTTTTCAAATAATAATAAGAGGCACATAAGATGGATTAAGTGCATAATGCCTTGCTAATACAACCTTACGTGAATACCACTTTAAAATTTCAACTTTATAACTTTAATTCAAATGACAACATTTTTGGACCCCATGGAAATTGAAATAAGCCACATGTCCGTGAACAAAAAAGAAAATGTCACAAGAACATTCTTAGAAAATTCTAAGTTACCAAATTTTAAACCTTCCATGACACCAATTTGAGATGTTGCACTTTGGTGAATATTTATCCAAATAAAAATTCTTGCACTCAAAAGAAGGTTTTTTTTCAAGACTCATAGGTGGGCTCCAAGGATGTCTACCAACACATGGAATGATGTCTCAAGGCTTGGGATCACACTTTGCTTGACATGTAAGGCAATGGTTGACTTTGTCTTGATATAACACTTGATTTGTTGTTGAGAAGGACTTCTTGGATGTAGGGATGGCAAGCAGACCCAAACCCGTGGGGCCCACCCGCACCCAAACCCGAGTCAACGGGTGAACACCCGAGTTGACTGGGTTCGGGTTCGGGTTCGAGTTCGGGTGCGGGTTTGGGTAGTGTAAAACCCGTGCCCGAAACCCAAAACCACACCCGACATATATATATATATTTTGAGTTTTTGCTACGGGTTCGGGTTTGGGTGAAAAAACCCGAACCCAACGGGTGTGGGCGTGGGTGTTATTTTGCCACCCGAATAGCCTTTGGGTTCGGGTTCGGGTTCGGGTGGTGATTTCAGGTGCGGGTTTGGGTAGTGTGAAACCCACACCAGACCCGACCCGTTGCCATCCCTACTTGGATGCATGTAGATTCAAATGGTTGCCCTTGGAGGCCAAAAAAATGTTTTAGGAAGATCTTGTCCTTTTTATGTAAACCCTATCTTTCACAATAAAAAGAAACACTTGCAAAAACGAGACGGTTAGTTAACAATGCATACATGATTGAAGTCTAAATGTAAGTGCGAGATGATATGACATCTAAGGGGTAAAATTTGGGGTACAACAGTTGCCCCTATTTAAATAGCTTTACCGGATGGCACGAGGAATGGAAATCCTCGGGACACCAAGGTGAATGGTATTTAAATATAGCAAACCAGAAATTTTTCCCTTAGATGGAATGTAGATGCTCAGGACAGGTAACAAACGTGCATATGATGATATGTTATGGACTCTAGTATGATGATATGATGTTATGACGGGTGCAAAAAAATGCAGACAAACAGGACACTAAAGAATAAAGAGCAACCAAACACAGGTGAGCTTTACTGGGGAAAGATGAAGGAAGTATCCACAAGGAAGACTCACTGGGGATACAGACTAACCAACAAAAGAGAGTCACTGGGGAGACTCCAAGGAAACACTGGGGATAGAGAAATAAAGGGGAAACCCTACAGATCCTCACTGGAGATAGGAGCCAGAGAGGTGTTCTCCACTGGGGAAAGATCCAGGGAGATGGACGACAGGTTCAAAGGTGACCAGACGACACTGGGGGAAATGAAAACACATTCTTACTGGGCATGAAACCAGAAAGAAGACAACAATCTCCACTGGGGATCCATTTGAAATAAAAGGATAGACCTCAACAAAAGATTTTCTAGGATTTCTTATACTGAAGAGTCCAAACGGAATCTTCAAGAAAAGCCAGAAAAGACAGAGATAAACTCGCGTGCCAGATAATAAAATATAACTGAGCTTTTTAGCTGGGAATAAGGTTAATGAGCCATTAATAATGGGACTCGGGTACCAATATGAGTTGGACTCCAATATGAGTTGGAAAAGACACCGGTTTGGGGTGATAGTTTAGATACCAGTATGAGCTGTATTTTGAATGTCAGTATGAGTTGAACTTTGGGTACCAGTATGAGTTGGATTTTTGGGTACCAGTATGAGCTGGATTTTTGGATACTAGTATGAGCTGGATTTTTGGATACCAGTATGAGTTGGATTTTTGGATACCAGTATGAACTGGATTTTTGGGTACCAGTATGAGCTGGATTTTTGGATACCAGTATGAGATGGATTTTTGGGTACCAGTATGAGCTGGATTTTTGGATACCAGTATGAGCTAGATTTTGACTGCCAGTATGAGCTGGACTTTTGGTTACCAGTATGAGCTGGATTTTGGATACCAATATGAGCTGGATTTTTGGATACCAGTGTGAGCTGGATTTTTGGATACCAGTATGAGCTGGATTTTTGGGTACCAGTGTGAGCTGGATTTTTGGATACCAGTATTAGCTGGATTTTAAGTATCCATATGAGGAGGTTAAATATCCGGTAGGTTAATACCGGGGTTTATAGGTTAGACTTCCTGGGGAATAGTGATCAAAGAGTCAAAAACTCGGCGCATGCAGGTAAAGACCGGACGCAAACAAGACAACAGACAAAAAGTCTGCAAACCAGCAAAAAAGAGGTCTCGGGAGATAAGGACCCAACAAGCAAAACACACACAAGTGCAAAGATGTCCAATGCTATGGTATGATGCGAATGTCGAATGATGTGCGAGAGACAACTCTAACGAGATGACAGACTGGGAAGGGTGAGTGGAAGGAAAGACACATCCACCGCGAGGAGTCACACTGAAATCTGGAGGTAATCAGTCTTGGAGCCAATCCAGGAATGTCCTTACTTCACTGGGGAAATGAAATTTCACCTTTTCAACAGACATCTGTGAAGATACATGGGGAATCCCTTTATATCGCGGCATCTGGTCATTACTGAGATGTTTTAATTCAGGGAAGTATTCGTCGATCTTTCTTCAATGACAAGCTTGGATGATTTATCAGTGTTTTCGTCATAACCAGAGTTTTGAGGGCAGCCATTGATTTCGCTAAATCGTCCCTAATGCCAAAGCAAAAATTTATTTTCATTGTGTTTTCTCAAAAGATTTTTTCACAACATTTTCCGCTTTCAAAACCATTATTAATGAATAAGTGAAGTTTCGCATAACAAGGAAAATAACAGAGCGGTGATAAACATCAAACAAAGAATGGCTCAAAAATCTGATTTCATTAGAATGGTAACCTACCAATAGCGAAGTTCCATGGAACATTACAATTGAAAAATGGCAATTTGGGAAAAGGTTACATCATTTTCAGTGACCACTATCCTCCTTAATGACTAAGAGTCCTAAAATCTTTGCTGCTGATGAGGATCAACGAAAACTGAGCTTCTTCCAGAATTCTTGGAGGTAGGTGACAACCCGTTCTGACACAGTGAAACGCCTTTGTCCCTAACTTTTGCCTGGACCGCCCTTTCGGGTTTTCAGTCCACCGGGACGCTCTTTTCTGCCTAGGCCGCCCTTTTGGGTTTTCGACCTAGCGAGCTCTTTCTTTTTATTTGATCCCTAACTTTTTCCTGAGTCTCCTTCATAGGTTATGACCCACCGGGATACTCTTTTTCTTGCCTAAGTCGCCATTTCTAGTTTTCAACTTAGCGGGCTTTTTAGGCGTAATATTTTCGTACTGAGTCAGCGTTCACAGGGTGTGTGAGTTGTTCACCATCCATCGTTGTGAGGAATAAGGAGCCTCCTGAGAACACAGTTTTTACCACAAACGGACCCTCATAGTTAGGTGCCCATTTTCCGCGAGCATCCCTTTGAGACGGCATGATTTTCTTGAGTACAAGTTCGCCTTCTCGAAATTCTCGAACACGGACCTTCTTGTCAAATGCCCTCTTCATTCTCTTCTGATACAAGTACCCATGACACATAGCAGTCAGTCACTTCTCATCGATGAGGTTCAGTTGGTCATATCTCTCTTTGATACATTCCGCTTCATCAACCTTGGTTTCCATCAGGATTCTCAGAGATGGTATCTCTACTTCAATGGGGAGGACAACATCCATTCCATATACCATAGAAAAGGGAGTTGCCCCTGTCGAAGTTTGAACCGAAGTTCGGTATCCGTGCAAGGCAAATGGTAACATTTCATGTCAATCCTTATAAGTCTTGACCATTTTCTACAGGATCTTTTTGATGTTCTTGTTGGCAGCTTCGACAACTCCATTCATCGTGGGACGGTAGGGTGAAGAATTGTGATGCTCAATTTTGAAATTGTCACATAACTCTTTCATTGTCTTGTTATTCAGATTTTTCCCATTGTCGGTTATGATCTTGTTGGGGATTCCATAACGACAGATGATATTGTTTTTTATGAAACGGACAACTACTTGCTTGGTCACGTTGGCGTATGAAGCAGCTTCAACCCACTTGGTAAAATAATCGATGGCCACTAGAATAAAACGATGACCATTGGAAGCTTTCGGCTCAATAGCTCCGATCATGTCAATGCCCCACATGGAAAAAGGCCAAGTAGACGATAATATATTTTGCAAGGTCGGAGGAATATGCATCTTATCAGCGTAGATCTGGCACTTATGACATTTTCTGGCATATTGGATACAGTCAGCTTACATAGTCAACTAATAATACCCAGTCCTTAAGATCTTCTTAACCATAGCATGCCCATTGGCGTGAGTACCAAAAGCATCTTCATGAATATCGTGCATCAACAGGTTTGCTTCTCGCTTATCAACACATCTTAGCAGGACCATGTCGTGATTTCTCTTGTAAAGCACGTCATTGCTGAGGAAGAACTTGGATGACAACCTCCGTAAAGTTTTCTTATCAAGACTGGAAGCATTGGCAGGATACTCTTGAGTCTTTAGATAATTCATGATGTTGTGAAACCACGGTTTTCCATCCATCTCTTCTTCAACTGACTGGCAATAAGCGGGTTCGGTCTTGCGCTCGATACTGATGAGAGGTGCTTCATTGAAAAACCTGACTTGCCACATTGAAGCTAACATTGCTAGGGAGTCAACTATGTGATTCTCGGAGCGAGGAACATGACGAAATGTAATCTCATCAAAGTACTTGATCATTTCCACAATATAAGCACGATATGGGATTAGTTTCTTATCTTTAGTTTCCCATTCGCCTTTGACTTGATAAATAACCAAAGCCGAATCACCCATAACTTCTAGAATCTTGATTCTGAGATCAATTGTAGCTTCTAAACCCAAAATACATGCTTCATACTCGGCGAAATTGTTTGTACATTCAAAGTCTAACCTTGCTGTAAAAGGAGTATAACCGCCGGCAGGGTTCATCAGTACAACACCCACACCATGTACTTTGAAATTGGAAGAGCCATCAAACATCATCTTCCATCTAGAGCCGGGTTCAGGACCTTTGTCAGGGCCAGGCTCTTCACAATCTTTTACCAACATAATGTCCTTGTCAGGAAAGTCAAACTTGAGAGGTTCATAATTTTCAACAGGCTGATCTGCAAGGTACTCTGATAAAACACTTCCCTTGATTGCCTTCTGTGTAACATATTGGATATCATATTCTGACAATAGCATGTGCCAACGGGCAAGTCTTCCGGTTTGAGTAGGCTTCTCAAAGATGTACTTTATTGGATCCATCTTCGAGATCAACAAAGTAGTGTGACATATCAGATACTGCCTCAAACGTTTGGCGGCCCATGCTAAAGTGCAACAGGTTTTCTCAAGCAGTGAATAACGACTTTCGCTATCAGTGAACTTTTTGCTCAAGTAATAGATGGCATGCTCTTTGCGACCAGTTTCATCATGTTGGCCCAAGACACAGCCCATGGATCCTTCTAAAACTGTCATGTACATGAAGAGAGGTCTTCCAGGAACAGGAGGAACCAAAATAGGCGGTTCTTGCAGATAGTTCTTGAGTTTTTCAAAGGCTTGTTGGCAATCAACATTCCACTCTATTGTTTGTTTCTTGCGGAGCAACTTGAAAATTGGTTCACAAGTAGGAGTCATGTTGGAGATGAATCTGGAGATATAGTTTAAACGGTCCAAAAATCCTCTTACTTGCGACTCAGTCTGCGGAGCTGGCGTCTCTTGAATGGCTCGCACCTTATCAGGATCTATTTCAATTCCTCTTTGACTGACGATAAAACCGATCAATTTCCCTGATCTAACATCGAAGGTACATTTGGCAGGATTCAACTTCAGCTGGTATTTCCGAAGCCTTTTGAATAACTTCAGAAGATGGTCCAAATGTTCATCCTCACTCCGAGACTTAGCAATCATATCATCCAGGTACACTTCAATTTCTTTATGGATCATGTCGTGGAATAAAGTCACCATGGCTCTTTGATAAGTTGCTCCTGCATTTTTTAAACCGAAGGGCATGACTTTGTAGCAATAGGTTCCCCATGGGGTGATGAACATAGTTTTAGCCATATCGGCCGGATCCATTCTGATCTGATTGTAGCCTGAGAAGCCATCCATAAATGAGAAGACTACAAATCGAGCTGTATTATCCACAAGAGTGTCTATATGCGGAAAAGGGAAATTGTAACGCCCTCTTTTATTTATTTTATTATTTATAGAGTCTAATTAATTAATTTGACTAATTGTGGCGATGATTTATGAATTATTGTGTTTTGTGATGAATTGCGTGATGTTGATGATGGTATATAATAATATAATTAGTTAATTATTATTATTATTATTATTAGAAATTATAATAAAAGGGGATTAGTGGTATATTGTTATAAAAAAATAAAATATAAGTTGAGAAGGGTAGAATTGGAATAACTTGGGATATTAGGGGTCCTAAGGTTATTATTGGAATATGGGAAATATAATATAGGGAGAATAGAGTTAGATCGTAGCATGGGTACGATCATTTGGGAAAAGGCTGGCTGAGAAGTGTGAAGAATGGAACGTAGAGAGAAGAGAAAGAAAGGAATGTAACATTCTACAAACCCTTTGAGTTAGAGCCTCCAGTTACAAGGTAAGGGGGGACTAACATTTTATAATGGGATTGATAATGTATGTTTGGGGTTAGGGTTGTTTAGGGATGTTTTTGAGTTGATTATGAATTGATGTAATAGGGTTGTATATGTTTGTTGATAATGCTGTTAAATGTTGATTTGTGTTGAATTGATGAATGGGGATGAATTTTGATGGCATAATGTTGTTAGAATTGATGTTGGTTGATAGGTTTAGAGTGAAATAACAAAAAGTAATTGACCAATAATAAGTGATTTTCAAAATAAGCTATTTGAACATGTTGGGGATTGTTTGACATAAATTTAAGTTGAAAAAAATGAGTTTAAGAGTGAGATTTCCGTAATGGGATCGCAGGAGACTGTAGAAGTGTATTGACCGACTTGTTTTGGGCATATCATGAGTTCCGTAAGTCCGTTTGAGGTCCCGTTCAAAGCAAACGCGATAATATTTATGTTTATGTGGAGAAATTAAGTCTAGGAGTTCTTCAATAGTAGTGGTTACCTTGTTTTATACCATAAATGTTGGCGATTTCGGTCATGCGTTGGTCGTTTTGTTTCGAGTGTAACTGGAGTGTCGTAAGTCCGTTTGGGGTGGCATCAGTTGCGTTGGAAAGAGGACTTAATGACCTTTCCAACTGGAAAGTTTCGGAATTTTATCATAAGTATATAAGTTTTGGAATCATTTTGAAGTTAGACAAAATATTCTGCCCGGTGTGAGTATGGGTTCTTATGGTTTGATTAAACTGAACGGATTGGTGTATTAGGTCTTAAAATAAAATCCATATCCTTGAAATAGACTCTCTAAGCTTTCCGGAACATATTCATTGGAGTGATTCTGACTTCATTTGATATTTTAAATAATTATTTGAATATGATTGTGTCGATCGTTGATAGTTGTGCTACGCATTTGGGCGAATCAAATGATGTATAAAATGATATTGGGAGTAATTATTTACTTGATGAAATAAATTATGTTATTGTTGATGTTTGTTGTTGAAGGCTTATGCCTTGGGTCTTTGTACCAATATTGATGATGTTATGTTAAGGTGTGATCAGGAGGATCGTGTACATGTGTTTCTGATATTATACATGTGTTATTGTGCATCGTATGTCATGCATTTTCATGGTGATTGGTGGGATGGATCGTTGCTCAGGAGGAGTGTATGTGATTCATCCATACTCCTATATGGAGAATGGTGGGGGATAGATCATTGCCAAGTAGAGGTGTATGTGGTCTATCTGGGGTTCGATTGAATGAACTAACGAGTCGGTACCACATGCATGATTGCACTTGCATTTCATATGATGTTGATGTTAATTGTTGATGCTGCTAAATGTTATAAATTGTTGATGCTGTTAATTGTTGATGATGTTGTAAACTGTTGATAAATATAAGTAATAATGTGTAGTTGATGTTGTATAGTTGCTGTTATATGTGGTGTTGATTTTGATGTCAGTTGTTAACTACACATACGTGATAAATTGCTATTGTTGCTATAATATGATAATATATTGTTGTTGTTGATAACATGCATTATGTGTTGTTATTGGTGAAGGATTGTAAGTTGCTGAACATGATAATTCCTTACTATTTTATTATTTTATTATGAATTGTGAAATCTCACCCTTTCTGCTTGAATGTTACCTCTTAAGTGGGTAACGTGCAGATTCATTGGAGTAGTTGCGGCTTGAGTTCAGAGTCTCTTGTGTCTTTGTGTAGGAGTCTGCTCTGATACGTAACGGGATGGGTCTTGTTTAGTTGTTTTTATTCCTATTTTGTTACGTATTAGATTTTGAAACATATTATGAAGAAGTTGTTTATTTGTTGTAATGAAGGCCTTAGTGCCATTTGAGTTGAAGATGGTGATGTTATAAAAAAAAATATTTTTCCGCTGCAGTTTGTATAAACCTTTATAAAGGAATTTTTATGGAATTAATAAAGTATTATTTTTATAGTTACTATTATTATAAAGTTGAAAAGAATGAAATATCCCGTATTTTACGAAAACTCTGATAAGTGCTATTATAATTATTATTATATTATGTATTTGGGAAACGGGGTGTTTCAATTGGTATCAGAGCAGGTCGGTCCGTCCGGCCAGGTTGTTGAGTCCGTAGAGTCGTGTTGTGTGTATGTGATATCTGTGTGAAAACACTATCGGTCTTCTTTTGTCTTACTTCTAACTTTGCAGGAGGATGAGTCCGAAATAAGTGGGGGAGAAGCTTTTGCTTCTCTGATGTTGGGTGTGGAGTTGCCGTTGGTGCGCGGTTGAACTCTATTGTAGTTGGTAAAGACGGTTTGTACCCCATCATGGTTTTCGGATGTCTATTAACAAATTGAGGAACTGATCACCCTCAATCTCTTGTTGATAACATACGGGATTATGTTGGATGGGATAGACGTGTCTTTCGGCTTAAATTGTGGGATCGGAGGATGGTTGTAGTTGAGCCAAGTGCTTACGGATTATTCTGATGAATAGATGCAGATTCTTGTCTCAAAGGAATAGTCGCTAAACGGTTGGGATTAGTCTGAGAAGATGAAGCTCAGATAGTTGCGATGTTTTCAGGACTGCGTATTATTCATAGAGTTAATCGTGTGGAATTATTATGAAGCGTGATGTTATCAATTGAGAATGGTGGAATGTTGTAGAGTTTTATCGTTGGAATTATATATATGATTGTTGAATGTTACGGGTGGGTTGAACAGGTCAAGTCGGGACTCGGGGATATAAAGAAGATTATGAAAAGGATTGTAATCTTGGCATCATGAAGGATGGAGATGTTGATGAGTAACGGGTGATTCCAGTTATAAGGAGGTTGTGGAAGGGAGCATTGAGTTGTGAAGCATGGAAAACGACGATGTTGATGGAGGAGAGATTGATACATTCGTAAAGAGTCGTTTAGATACTAACGTTGGAGATGAGAAGTGAGTTTTTGGGAATTTGGGGAAGAATTGATCGGAATGAAACTGTGTTCTTATGTTCCCAATAGTTCCTAATATGTATAACTAAGTTAAAATAAGAGTTTGGGGAGTGGATGCTTTTGAAGGTTTATACGGTGCTTTGTTATGATCGAAAATGCGGATGCCATTGTCGTTGCGTTGTTGGTGCAGTGGGTTGATGTTTTGACTTCATGAGATTTCATGTATGTTATTGTTAAGATTTGAGTAGTGAATTAAGATTGATGTAGCGATGTTTGGTAGAGTTGCATCCGTACACATCAAGGATAATGCGATAGACATTATGATACCGGTCGCATGTATTGATTCAGGTGATTGTTGGGAGTTAAGTTCATGATTGTAAAGAAAATAAAGATGTTGTGAAAGGATGTGAGAAAATGTTTTAATGTTTGTTTCCTTGAGTAGAGAAGGGATGTGATGAGAGTCATTGCGATAGACACGTTGTTTATTTTCATGTACAGAGACATGCACTTGTAGGATTTCGAATTATGAGATCAGATAGGTATGTTGGTATAAGAATTATATGTGTGAAGTCGTGAATTTGAATTGTTTTGGATAAGACCAAAGGATTTGAGACCGTGTTAATGAATCGTTTACTTGGTATGTTGTTTAGTGAGAACAAATTGAGGTTGGATATCGTCGGATTTTGAGTTAACTAGAATAACATTCTGAAGGTTGAAACTGCTAGTGTAGAGGTGTATACGGCTAGGTGCTGAGATATCTAGAAGTGCAAGTTGGATTATCCAGAAAGGAAAGTTTGAACCGAAGAAGTGTTAGCGGTTGCTTCGATGTTGATTTTGCAGAATTGGGCAGAAATCTTTTAATGGTTCAGTGTGATGTTTCTAAAAGAGAGTTTGTGTTGTAAGTGGGTAATGTAACCTTTGAAGACCAAGATGGAGGTATTGAGTAATCGCAGAAATTGAAGTGTTTAGTCGACTCGAGAGAGGTTATTATGTGACAGACAAGATGGATAGGACTGTTGAAGAACTATCTTTTATGTGAGCGATTATTTTGGAAATATTTATGTAGTGACTAATGTTTAAATCATATGACATTGCTTACGGCGACGATTATGAATCGTGAGATGGAGTTGATAGAGAAACTCGCAGGATTAAATTTAATTGGTGGTGCAATTTAAGATATTACCAAGAAGGAAATACCGAGGTGGGTTGGTGGATCTATTGAGGAAAAAAATTAAGAGAATCAATGGATGAATTTAAAGTGATTAGAATGATTGGTTTTGATGTATTAAGGATTGAATGATGAATTTATGTTGATGAAGATAGTGGAAGTGGATTTATGAATCGTTTTCGTATTATTAGCGTGCTTGAAAATTAAAAGAATAATGTTTAAGAAAGGACATCGAAGGAAGATAAATATTCTGTCAGAGGTGATGAAGATGTATTAGAATTTGATGAACTATTGTTTCGACGGTTGAATGTGATGGAGAAAGTTAATGGGTAGTATATCAGCAAGGTTATGAAAGTTGTGATATTCTGTAGAGTATTGTGTTTGATTGAAATACGGGATTTATAATTGCCGTTTTGGTAAGGAGCATAGATTGTGTTGGTACTAAGTCGGATGAAATTCTTCTTATGAACCGTAGACAGATGATCTAAAGAAGAGAGTTATTTAATCACTGGAGGGATTATTGAAAGTTTGGGTGCATAGACGAAGGAGTGCTTGAGATAGCCATTAGTAGTTGATTGAAATAAGTGAGAGATTTTCCCATTCGATGTGTTGGAATGGTCGTTTATGATACTTTGTATGTTAAGAAGTGTAGAAACCGCGATGTGGTTTGACTCCGATGAGAACGTTGTATTCAAACTTGGGAATTTCAGTAGATGGCTAAAACAAGGAAGTTACCTTAGTAAGGGTAGTGTATGTTTGGCCTTTTGGCAAGAGTCGGATTTGAAGGTGTGAGGAGTGGATGAGAGAGTAGTATCTGGACTCGTTTCTGTTGGTGCGTTTTCGAGGACGAAAACATTCTAGTGGGGGAGAGTTGTAACGCCCTCTTTTATTTATTTTATTATTTATAGAGTCTAATTAATTAATTTGACTAATTGTGGCGATGATTTATGAATTATTGTGTTTTGTGATGAATTGCGTGATGTTGATGATGGTATATAATAATATAATTAGTTAATTATTATTATTATTGTTATTATAAATTATAATAAAAGGGGATTAGTGGTATATTGTTATAAAAAAATAAAATATAAGTTGAGAATGGTAGAATTGGAATAACTTGGGATATTAGGGGTCCTAAGGTTATTATTGGAATATGCGAAATATAATATAGGGAGAATAGAGTTAGATCGTAGCATGGGTACGATCATTTGGGAAAAGGCTGGCTGAGAAGTAGGGGTGTGCAAAATATCCGGTTGTGATGCCCAAATCCATAACCAAATCCAAATCTATTTTAAATATTCGGATATAATTGAATGGTTATTAACCGGTTTATTGTTTAATGGTTTTGGTTATCCATTCATATAATCCGGATATAATTAAATGGTTATTAACCGGTTAAATTTTTTTGGATTCAGTTATTATCCAAAATCCAAATTTTTTAATTTTTAAAATAAAAAAATATATATTTTTTGAATATTTTTTTTAAAACTAGATTTTTTTAAAAAATCCGGTTATATAACCATAACCAAATTTATAACTGGTTTTATAACCGGTTTTGATTAAAATGTGGTTTTGGTTATACATCTAAACCATTTAAATGGTTTGAAAATGGTTATGGTTTGGTTTCTCAAAATAACCAACCATGCACACCCCTACTGAGAAGTGTGAAGAACGGAACGTAGAGAGAAGAGAAAGAAAGGAATGTAACATTCTGCAAACCCTTTGAGTTAGAGCCTCCAGTTACAAGGTAAGGGGGGACCAACATTTTATAATGGGATTGATAATGTATGTTTGGGGTTAGGGTTGTTTAGGGATGTTTTTGAGTTGATTATGAATTGATGTAATAGGGTTGTATATGTTTGTTGATAATGTTGTTAAATGTTGATTTGTGTTGAATTGATGAATGGGGATGAATTTTGATGGCATAATGTTGTTAGAATTGATGTTGTTTGATAGGTTTAGAGTGAAATAACAAAAAGTAATTGACCAATAATAAGTGATTTTCAAATTAAGCTATTTGAACATGTTGGGGAATGTTTGACATAAATTTAAGTTGAAAAAAAATGAGTTTAAGAGTGAGATTTCCGTAATGGGATCGCAGGAGACTGTAGAAGTGTATTGACCGACTTGTTTTGGGCATATCTTGAGTTTCGTAAGTCCGTTTGAGGTCCCGTTCGAAGCGTTAGAAAGCTAACGTGATAATATTTATTTTTATGTGGAGAAATTAAGTCCAGGAGTTCTTCAATAGTAGTGGTTACCTTTTTTTTATACCATAAATGTTGGCGATTTCGGTAATGCGTTGGTCGTTTTGTTTCGAGTGTAACTGGAGCGTCGTAAGTCCGTTTGGGGTGGCGTCAGTTGCGTTGGAAAGAGGACTTAATGACCTTTCCAACTGGAAAGTTTCGGAATTTTATCATAAGTATATAAGTTTTGGAATCATTTTGAAGTTAGACAAAATATTCTGCCCGGTGTGAGTATGTGTTCTTATGGTTTGATTAAACTGAACGGATTGGTGTATTAGGTCTTAAAATAAAATTCATATCCTTGAAATAGACTCTCTAAGCTTTCCGTAACATATTCATTGGAGTGATTCCGACTTCGTTTGATATTTTAAATAATTATTTGAATATGATTGTGTCGATCGTTGATAGTTGTGCTACGCATTTGGGCGAATCAAATGATATATAAAATGATGTTGGGAGTACTTATTTACTTGATGAAATAAATTATGTTATTGTTGATGTTTGTTGTTGAAGGCTTATGCCTTGGGTCTTTGTACCAATATTGATGATGTTATGTTAAGGTGTGATCAAGAGGATCGTGTACATGTGTTTCTGATATTATACATGTGTTATTGTGCATCATATGTCATGCATTTTCATGGTGATTGGTGGGATGGATCGTTGCTCAGGAGGAGTGTATACGATTCATCAGTACTCCTATATGGAGAATGGTGGGGGATAGATCATTGCCAAGTCGAGGTGTATGTGATCTATCCGGGGTTCGATTGAATGAACCAACGAGTCGGTACCACATGCATGATTGCACTTGCATTTCATATGATGTTGATGTTAATTGTTGATGCTGCTAAATGTTATAAATTGTTGATGCTGCTAATTGTTGATGATGTTGTAAACTGTTGATAAATATAAGTAATAATGTGTAGTTGGTGTTGTATGGTTGCTGTTATATGTGGTGTTGATTTTGATGTCAGTTGTTAACTACACATACGTGATAAATTGCTATTGTTGCTATAATATGATAATATATTGTTGTTGTTGATAACATGCATTATGTGTTGTTATTGGTGAAGGATTGTAAGTTGCTGAACATGATAATTCCTTACTATGTTATCATTTTATTATGAATTGTGAAATTTCACCCTTTCCGCTTGAATGTTACCTCTTACGTGTGTAACGTGCAGATTCCTTGGAGTAGTTGCGGCTTGAATTCGGAGTCTCTTGTGTCTTTGTGTTGGAGTCTGCTCTGATACGTAACGGGATGGGTCTTGTTTAGTTGTTTTTATTCCTATTTTGTTACGTATTAGATTTTGAAACATATATAAAGAAGTTGTTTATTTGTTGTAATGAAGGCCTTAGTGCCATTTGAGTTGAAGATGGTGATGTTATAAAAAATATATATATTTTTCCACTGCAGTTTGTATAAACCTTTATAAAGGAATTTTTATGGAATTAATAAAGTATTATTTTTATAGTTACTATTATTATAAAGTTGAAAAGAATGAAATATCCCGTATTTTACGAAAACTCTGATAAGTGCTATTATAATTATTATTATATTATGTATTTGGGAAACGGGGTGTTACAGAAATCATCCTTAGAACTGGCTT
This sequence comes from Lathyrus tuberosus, assembly GCA_022829125.1. NCBI lineage: Eukaryota > Viridiplantae > Streptophyta > Magnoliopsida > Fabales > Fabaceae > Lathyrus > Lathyrus tuberosus. The sequence goes on along the minus strand of JALAZF010000177.1, from coordinate 8,464,754 downwards.
TGTTGAGATCCCTGTAGTCTACGCACATTTACACTTTACCGTTCTTCGTCATCACTGGCACAATGTTGGCTACCCATTCGGGATACTTTGAAACTGCCAAGAAACCTGCATCCAGTTGCCTTTTAACCTCATCAATGATCTTGAGAGCCATGTCGGGTCTACTTCTGCGAAGTTTCTGCTTTACCGGAGGACAATCGGGTTTGAGCGGTAGCTTATGAACTACTATGTCTGTATCCAAGCCAGGCATATCCTGATAAGACCAAGCGAACACATCTACATATTCTTCCAAAAGCAGTACCAGCTGTCGTCTGACGTCTGCCCCAAGTGTTTCCCCAACCTTGACCTCTTTCTTCTTCTCTTCGGTACCAAGATTAATGATGTCGACTTGTTCCTCATGTAGTTGAAGATCCGTGTATTGATATTCACACATTTTGCCAAATCATCAGGGACCTCATAATCCTCCTCATCCTCAGCTTGATAAATAGGTAAGTCAAAGTCAATAGTGAGGTTAGGGTCACTGAATACAATAGGTTTGGGATTTATTCTGCACGATGGAGGGATTTATTTTATTAAAATGCACAAAACTCAAATGCAAAAAGAAAATGTTTTTGTAGTTTTGAAAAGATTTCCATTTTCCTTAAAAAGTAAAAGAACAGTAAAATAAAGACAGAGAATTTAACAAAACAAACACTTTCATTGATTAATAAGAGTTAAAAGCGGTGGCCCATACAAAATAATTCGATAGCCTCGGGCAAAGCTACGAAATTTGAAAACATCAACAAAAGCAAGCAAATTACTCTGACATAGGGTACAAAGTAGGGATCTCAATAGCTTCCCAATTACTCAAAGTAGCGTCACACTGAAAAACCAAGTGATCGATGTCTTCGCCTTCAGCGTCTTCGATGATGGCATGGACTTGATGTTCTCCACTGACGAACATCTCTCGAATTGTCTTCAGTCTTCCCGTGGTCAGAGCAGCTTTTTCCTCAAGAGATGGTTTGTAACCCAACCCTTGGTACTTTTCTCTCGCTTGGACTTCGACAACTTTCGCCAGCCTTCCGATATACCATTCTGTATGGAGGATTAAATGCTCTTGAAGGAAGCAAAAGATGGATCATTGGAGGCCACTGGCTTCTTATTCTCAATCATAACAGCATTTGCTATCTCAAGAGCTTGGAAAGAAGTTTCCAAAGCGTCTTCATCAGCCTCAATGTAACGGAAAGAGGACAAATTACTGACCATCAAGTCTTCCTCGCCGTGTATGATAACCAATTTTTATTCAGCGACAAACTTCCTTTTTTGATGCAAAGTTGATGTTATGGCGCCGGCCTCATGGATCCAAGGTCTACCCGACAAACAACTGTAAGCAGGATTGATGTCCAAGACCTGGAAAAGGATGTTGAACACTTGAGGACCAATCAAAACAGGCAACTCGATCTCTCCCATCACCGATCTTCTCAAGCAATCGAAAGCTTTGACAACAAGCGAAGTGGGTCTCATTACAGCTCCTTGGTAAGTCAGCTTTTCAAGGGTTTTTTTTGGTAGCACATTCAAGGATGAACCGGTATCCACAAGAACTCTGGCCAATGTATCTTCTTGACACTTCACTGATACATGTAAAGTCAGGTTATGGTTTCTTCCTGCCTGCGGTAACTCCTTGTCACTGAAACTGAGAGTGTTACAAGCTGTAATGTTGGCGATGACATGGTCGAATTGTCCTGCAGTTATATCTTGGACGTGTGCCTGGGCCAGTACCTTTTGTAGAGATGCTCTATGAACCGGTGAATTGACTAATAGAGACAAGATTGAAATCTTGGATGAGGTCTGATGAAGTTGATCTACCACCTTGTAATCACTCCTCTTGATGATTCTTAGGAACTCCTCATCTTCTTCCTTATTAATTACCTCATTTCCTTTGTCCTTAGGGGGTACAGAAACAGCGGTCTCTTTGGGCATGGTTTCTTTGAATAAAGGAGTGTAAACTCTGCCGCTCCAGATTATTTTTCCCGTTCCAACTATGTTTCTCACATCTTCAGTAGTCCCCACCTCATTCCTTGGAACTACTTCTTCAACAGCGGTTCCCACCTCATTCCTTGGAACCACCTCTTCGCGGGTTTTGTTACCCATAATATTCTCATAGATCCATGGCACTACTTTAGTTCCTCTGAACCTGAATGGAATAGGTTGACGAGTATCGTATTGCTTGGAGTGATTGGCAGTGGTAGCAATAACAGTCTCAGGATTGTTGAAAATCAGTACAGGTCTATTAAACACAGGCACCACAAAATCGGACTTAGGCATATTGAACATAGACACCTATTCTCTTGGCTTTGACAGGTTAAACACAGGCTCGATCACTGCAATTTCATCCTTCTTTCCTTTACTGAACACTTGTAGAAATCCTTCATTAATCAAACCCTGGATGTCGTCTCGGATCAGTTGACAACCCTTGATATTAATATTACAACCCTCACAATTACTATGACAAGCTTTGACCAACCCTGCTTCGAACAACTTAGCATGGAAGATCTTCATAGGAGTCCGTATCTTTGAGGCGTCCCTTAATACCACCTCATTATTCTCGTCTTCAATGGCATTGGTGGCCCCATGTGTGGGCAATGGATTGCTTTTCACATTTGGCGGGTTTTCCACAAAAGACAAGATCTTCTTCTCCACCAAACCTTTTACCACATATTTCAAAGCAAGGAAACCCTCCAAATCATGACCCGCTGCCCCTTGATGAAAGGCGCAAGTAACATTTGGATTATGGAACATCATAGATCTCTCTGAGGGTGGACCCATAGGTCTAGTGACAATCAAACCTTGTTGCACCAGAGAAGGATACAACTCAGTGTAAGTCATAGGTATGGATGAGAATGAAGGTTTCCCTCCCTGTCTTCTGTAAGAAGTGTTCTGCTGGGGAACCTGCTTCTCGGTTGTTGATATTGTTGGTTATTTGGCACATGCTGATAGGCTGGCTGTGGGTAGACTGGCGCCTACTGCGCTGCTTGGTGATTGAAGGTCGGTGTTACAGCCGCTATGTAAGGTTGTTGAACTGTTATTGGTAGGTTGGTTATTTCCATCTGGGGTTTTTATTCCTCCCTGCCATGATAGCATGGGTTTCTCCTTCTTTCTTCTTGTGAAAATTGTTGGGAGCCTTCTTGACATTATTGCTGGTTGAACTGCTTGCAGAACTTACTACCTTCCCACTTTTTAACCCGACCTCTACTTTTACACCAACTGCGACGATGTCAGCGAAATTTGCATTGACGCTGCTGATCATTCTTTCGTAAAATTCTGGTTTCACTGTATCTATAAACCAGTCTGCCAGTTCTTTCTCAGTAAGGGGTGGTTCAACTTGAGAAGCAGTTTCCCTCCACCATTGTGCATACTCCTTAAAGGATTCGGTGTTGCTTTGGGTCATGCTTAGCAATTGTCTTCGGTCAGGGGCTAGATCCAGATTGTACTTGTAATATTTCACAAAAGCATCCATTACATCTTGGAAATAGTGGACCTGAGATTGATCCAGACTTAGGTACCACTTGGCAGCAGCGCCTTTCAAGCTATCCTGAAAACAATGTATCATTAACTTGTCGTTACGCATGTCGGCGGCCATTCTTAGGAAATACATGATCAAGTGTGATCTGGGACACATGGCGCCTGAGTACAGCTCAAAGTTCGGCAGCTTGAATTTAGAGGGAATCGCCAAGTTTGAGACTAGGCACATGTCCTTGACATCAGTGCTAAAGGCACTACTTCCATCCATAGCCTTTATTTTCCTCTGCATTGTCTCGACACTTTCTCTTAACTTTTCATTTTAGTCATCCCTCTCTTCAGATACATCAATGTAGTCATAAGGGTGGTGATTATGGAAAACAGGACGGGCTTGTGTCTACACCGCTGGTGGAGCAAAGGTAGGAATAACCTGCTGAGTCTCGTTAATCTGAGGTACTGTCTGTTGAGTAGATTGAGGAACTGTGGCGCGGATGAAGTCGAATGGCATACCCAAAGTAGGGTTTACAACAGGAATGATGGGAGGTTCTACTGTAGTGGTGATGATCTCGGAGACCACAGTGGCCTGGGTATCCATCTTTGCTCTCAAAATGTTGACAGCTTCCAAAAGCTGCCCCATTCCACCTCGTATTTCTATCAATTCATTATTGACTCGGTCCATTTCCCCATAGGCTTCTGACATCTTCAATCGAGCTTGGGCCCGAGTGTTGTATCTGTGCTTAGGATTCAGTGTGACGGTTCTGAGATAACAAGGTGACATCAGACAAAACCAAAGAGGAGAATGCACATGATATGATATGATGCACATGAGAATGCACATGAAAATGCAAGCTAAACTATCAAGAAACCAAATAAATTTTGCAAATAATATAGGCAATGAAACCTTTTGTCAAAACATCTTCTTCATTAAGAAAATCTGGCAGTCGTTACATCAAGAGCAGAGTATCTTCATGCTCTGAATACAAAAAATTAGGGACATACCCTCATCAGAAAGGAAACAACAACAACATCGAAAGGAGATAACAAAGAAAGAAACAACAACATCAACTTTAAAGGACTATAAATTGGATCCACTGGTGGCTGTCTCTTCCTCTTCATTGATCTTTTTCATAAGCTCCTCAATACGACCCTTAATCCTTTCTCTTTCGAGAAACAAATCAGTCAAAGCATCCACCATCCTTTTTCTGGTCTCCGGTGGTGCTTCGTGACGAGGAAACGGCTTCCTCATCACTCGATCTATGTCACGGGACCATTGCAGGTGAGTCTCGGTGACAGAACATTCAGCCCTCCACAATCGCCTATTAATCTGGCGCCAAGCGCGCTCAAGTCGCATTTTCATTTCAAAACCTTCCTTTTCTTCATAATACATCATTTGCATGTCCTTATTGGCTGAAGGTCCTTCCTTCATGTGGCCTAGCTGGCGGCGAGCAAGGACAGGGTTGTAGTTGATACAACCATTTCTTCCCATCAAGGGTACATTGGGGCAATCCCCACAGCTAACGATCATGGTAATTCCTTCATCTGTCGGGTCATACCATTTGACATCAGTATGCTTCAATTCCATCAACTTCTTGGACCATATCTTACAGTCTTCAACACCCCAGAAAGCCGGAGTCTTTGGCAGATAAGAGATGAACCATTTGTAGAACACGGCTACATAGTAGACAATTGGCCCACAGCCTCTTGAGTATCTGGTCTGGATCGAGTGGTAAACATCCGCAAGCAAAGTTGGGACTGGATTATTGATTGTGAATATCTGAATGGCTTGGACATCCACAAAATGTTTGGCGTTTGGAAACAGAAACAAACCGTAGATCATCAGAGCTATGGTTGATTTAAATAGTGCCTCATTTCCTCGATTCTTGAAATAAAGGGCTTTTGCTAGAAAAAACAAAGCGGGGAATCCGTGTCTCCCTCCTTTGATGGTCAAATTAGCTTGAATGTCCGATACTCTAATCTTCGTAGCCATGGAAATTTCTTTAATGGAAGGAATTGCCTCGATTCTAGAGAAAATTGGAGCCTTCCTGATAGGGATTCCAATCATAGCAGAGAACTCTTCCAAGGTTGGAACCAGCTGGAACTCGGGAAATAGGAAGCAACGGTAGGCTGGATGGTATAGCTGAACCAACACTTCAAGGGGCCCTTTGGTTACTGGCAGTCTCATTAGTGGAAGAAGGCACCCATACCTATCAGCGAAAGCTAATGGGTCTGCGACTCTGTCACCCAACCACAACAATTGTTCAAGCTCGGGAAGCTCAAAAGAGTAAGGCCAAACATTCTTTCCTGAGGCATCCATGTCTATAAAATCTGCAAAATAAAGTTAGTACCTTGATAGTTTAGCAAGAGATGCGAAGATGCAATGCAAATGATATGCGCGATTCAAGGAAACTCAAAACTGCATTTTTGCAAACACTTTTGTAACATTTAAAGAAGGATCTCATCTCATTAATAAAGGTTTTTTGGATTACAAAAAAAACATGATTACACCTTCAAAAGCCAAAATAAAAGTGCAACATAATGGGAAACTAAACCCTAGGTCCTTTGATTAGTCTTCTCCTATAAATCTCATTGTGAGCCTCTGGTTCTCCTTCTGCAATCTTTTATTCTCAAGAGTAAGTTCGTCCAAATGTGAGTTCCATGGTTCTGGTGGAGCCAATATGCTAGCAGTAGGTACATATGAAGTGCCAGGAGAAAATAAATCTCCTTGCGCCTTCCTTTTCCTGGCAGATTCTTCCTCCTTTCTCCTAAGACTCTTTTGAAGTGCATTCATCTCAAAGTCAAGAATTTGGTACTTGTTCCTCCACGCATTCCTTTCTTGTTCTGCCTGAGCCAGTCGAATCTTCAATTCATCCTCATTGCTCGTGAAGAATAGAACAGGGTCTCGAGGAGCTAGTGGAATAGGCTCTTGTAGTTGATCCTCTTGTTATTTTTAGGGAATCTTCTTCTTCTTCTGGCCATTTGCTGAATTCCTCTGATGAAGCATGCCACGTCTTTGTCATCAGATCTTCCATCAGATTCTTCTTTAGACGATTCATCACTTTACCATTTTTTGAAGATCTTCTGGACTTGTCACCAGATTTTTCAGAGGTAGATCTCAATGCGAGAAACTTAAATTTTTTAGAAGTTTCATCTCTATTTATTTCCATCTCATGACTTTGAAGATTGCTTATTAGACTTTCAAGGGGCATCGTATTCAGATCTTTAGCTTCCTGAATAGCTGTTACTTTAGGTCTAAACTTCTGAGGGAGACTTCTCAGAATTTTCTTCACATGAACAGTTGTTGAGTAACTTTTGTTCAGTACTTGAAGGCCTGAGACAAGAACCTAAAACCTAGAGAACATGGTTTCAATATCCTCGCCTTCCTTCATTTTGAATAACTCATACTTTTGTATCAACAAGCCAGCTTTGGCTTCTTTGACTTGTTGATTCCCTTGACAAGTAAAACACGGTAATTCAAAGATAGTCTTAGCAGAAGACTTATAAATGGTTTTCAAATACTCAGCATGTGGAAGTGCTTCAACTAGAATACCTCTGACTCTATGATGTTTTATGTAGATTTTCTTTTGAACTGGAGTCAGAGCTTTTCTGTCAGCAACCATACCAACAGTGTCTAATGGAATGGTAATGCCATCCTCAAGAATATCCCATATCTCATCATCGGGTCCAATGATATATGTGTACATCTTGCTTTTCCACCATTCAAATTCAGTAGAATCACCATTGAATATAGGAGGTTTAGCAGTATAATGATTTCTCTCAGAGCTATTGTAATCATAGGGAACCCCCTTGATGTACTAGGAGTAGTAATCTCAGGATCCATATTTTTCTTGTTGGATCTTTGATTGTACCACTGTTAAGTGTTATGTACAGACCTTGATCTGATACCAACTGAAGGTGAGAAAAATACACAAGAAGGGGGGGCGGGGAGGTGAATTGTGTTTTGAAAAAATAGATTTACTTTTGATCCAGAGTTCAGATTCTAAAAACTGAGTTCAGAATCTAATAAAGTGCAGCGGAAATAGAGACAGAAGTAAAGTAAAATAGCAAAGAACACACAGTAGTTATCCTGGTTCCTCTCCCAACTAAGAGAACTCCAGACCCCTTGCCAGGCAAGAGATTTTCCACTAAAATCAACCAGATTACACTTTCTTATACACACTTGTATATGAATTTTCTTTTGCTCAGACCACTTAGCCAAGACTTCCCGTTGCTTAAAGCTCGTGCCTAAAACTTCATTCTGCTTAATCAGCTCCTTACTGAGACTTCTCTTGCTTAGATCGCCTGTCTAAAACTTCACCTTGCTTAGAGCTTGTGTGTAAGAATTTCCCTTGCTTAACTAGCCTTTGATTAAGACTTTCCTTTGCTTAGATCTCGTGTCTAAGACTTGTACCTTGCTCAAGCCTACAACAAGAGACTTTAATCTAAATTGATAGTTTAGAGAAGGAATAACTTACAAAAATGCTTGATAAAATATCAGAGGTGTTCAAATAATACAACACACTATTACAAAGATTCTTAATCAACACAAGAGTAAGAACTCTTAACAGACTCGACTTTCTGAAAGTAGTTGGTGTATTTCTTAGTTGTATTTGCATCGTTATTTCTTGGTGACCTTCAAATCTTCAGCTCCTTTTTATAGCCAAGGTAAATAAAGACATTGGAGATCTCCAACGGCTACAAACAGAACCAAATCTTTTAGTACATCTTCTTTTCCAATGAAGCAAGTGTTGGAACTTTCAGTCACAAGAGTATCCGTGAAACAAGGCCTTTGTCTAGAGGATACAACTATGATTCAAGTACAACACACCCTGTAGAAGATAATGTCAAGAAATCTTGAGTCCCATGTTAGAAGAACTGATATGACATTACTCGGCATCAGAGGTAGTAGCACGCTTCTGAGCTGGAGTGTACTAGCAATTGCTTTTCTAATCAATCGTCCTTGAGAGAGTGTGACCAGAACCGAACCATGGCCATTTCGGTTTTAGAACTAGTTCCATCAAGTAAATATCATTCTGCACACACAAACTGGCTAGTTAGAGATCCTAATTGTTTTTCAAATACTTTGTCATCATCAAAACCTTGGAGGATTCGTGGCATGAACCAAAATTGTTGCAACATAATCCAAAAACCAATCAGCTTCTTGGATTCAGATATGCATCATATACAACATAGATGCACCACATGCATACAAAACACATTCCTTTCCATCAACCCTTTGTTGATGACAGCCCTTTACAAGCTTTTCCGTCAACCCTTTGACAATGATATTACTTATATAAAGTTTTTCCATTAACCCTTTGATGGCGATATTCCTACTTGTTTCCTTTCCATTAACCCTTTGATGACGACATAACATAATTATTCCTTCTATCAACCCTTTGACAATATCACTCCTTAGTGAAGCTCTTTCCATCAACCCTTTGATGATGCCATCAGCCCTTCGATGATGTTACTCCCCAATAATTATTTTCTGTAAACCCTTTTACGATGCCATCAACCCTTTGATGATGATATTACCTAATTTTTTTTCGTCAACCATTTGGAGATGTCACTCCTTCGTGAAGTTCTTTCCATCAACCCTTTTATGATGCCATCAACCCTTTGATGATGACCTTCTGTTGCGGTGAAAATCGGATAACAAGCTAATAATTAACTTGCATCATATTTCTTTTACAACCGACTTTGATTTATCCAAAGGAAAGGTTCAAGATCGTTAAAAAAACCTAAAGGGGGGAGATCTAAGGTTCAGGGGTTGGTTACGCCTAGGGAAGGTATTAGCACCCTAAACGTCCGTAGTACTCTACAGGAACCTCTTGTTTTAATGTTATCTTATGTTTGGTAAAGGTTCTATGCTAAAGGTTTGAAACCCTAGGGGTTAGTATCTAAGTATACTCGACAAAGCATCGCACTTTGCGCCTACGTATCCTCGGGTATAGAATCAGAGTATGCGTAGTTCTACTTCTACTGAATGATTGACTGTGGTCAATATTCAGAGGGGAAATGAGTGTGACCTCATTGTAGAGTATAAGAACTCTCTAAGTCTTGTTATAATGGTCCTATGTTATGTTTTAAAGTTAAAGAGGGAAAGTGAATATTCATTAGGATGAATATCACCAAGAGTGTAAAACTCTTTCCTAAGGCTAGTTATGATTCCATGGCTCTGATGAGGCCAAGAAATAAGGTTTAGCTCTTATGAGGCTACTAGGTTAAGGTGGGGGCTATAACTTTAAGAGTCAACATTAATCACCTTCCTTTGGAATGGGGGAAAAGATAATAGTTGTAAAGATCCTAAATGATAACAAGATATATATTAATAAAGATGAATAAGACAACAACAATAACATGAGTAGGGCAAAAAGTAATTCATAGATAAGCATGGATAACATGGATATGATCATCATAAAGACATATCAACATGTTTCAATCTTGAGGAAGACAAACATAAGGAACACTCACAAGATAAAGAGGTATGATACTAATCAAAGATGATAGCTAAAGAAGAACAAAATTCATATTAAAGTCAAACATATGATAAGTCAAACATGGGATAAATTTAGTTCAAGATTTAAATAAGCATTAGGGAAATAAACACTTAAATAATCAATAAGGATGATTCATAAAGCTAACAATTAGTCCAATTAAGAAATAATCAAGAAATAATTATGCTTGAATAAACAAGAGAGAAAATAAGATAAATCTCATACTAAGAAACAATTAAGCTTAAATAATTAAGGAACAATTAGAAATAACTCACATATTAATTATTAAGCTTAAATAAACAAGAGAGAATTAAAATAACTCACATATTAATAATTAAGTTTACATAAACAATTAAGAAATAAATTGATAATGAAAATTAAAATAAAGATAAAATATTTTTGGAGTTTTGGAGATTTTCTAATAAAAACCATTTTTAAATGAGTGAAATTGAAATAAAAAGGAAATAACATGCTTATCATGCACCAATGACAGGGGGGAATTAGCAAACCTAAAATAAACTAAGGGTCAGTTGTGGCCACGCATGGGCCTCTGGCAGGGGGTGTGGATAGGAAATGAGCCAGGCCCATGGTCCACAAGAAAAAAAAAAGAAAAAAACGCAGGCGAGTAAAAAAACAAAAGGATTGATCCGCAGGATCGAACCTAGGCATGGTATGTGAAAGGCAAAGGCAAGGCGAGCGTGCTACCATTTGGACGGCTGTTTCATCCAAACATAACACGCTTCCATTTCATTATAAACCAAGGTGTTTTATAAAAATGCATTAAATAAAAAAAACACAATACGCGCTACATGAACTGAACGTACCACATAAATATCAAATAGTCAACTTCATTAAAAACAAAACACAACAAAACTAACATCACCAGCCAATCAGAAAGCACGCATGGTAATGGCAACATAAAGAATTAAAATAATCATCGTATTTTCATTTGAAACAACATCAAAACAACATCAACTTCAATCCAACATAAAACTCTCAATACTTAATCATTTTGCAAGCCATAAAGACCAAACTGAAACAGTTTTAATGAAGAACACAATTCACTTAATAACTAGCATAGATAGTGTCCATGTTATGAGTAAAACACAAAGGACAATCACAAGTTCAAAGCTATCATTTAGTTAGAACAAAGAAGAAAACCAATCTGCTCCCATTCCAAACACGTATAAGCCTTAGTTGCTCATAGAACTAAAAAGCCAACTGGTAATAGGACAAGCTACAACTCCCTGAACCTCATTCACATGATAACATGAATAATCAATCAATATCTAAAGCTCAAACAGGTTGGGAATAACATCAAACAGGTTGGAAATAGCATCAAGCAAGCCAGCATACATCCAAGTACAAATTACAGTCATTCACACACATAATGAACATCATCCAGAATAACAACTCCATCTCTATACTTCAACCATAATCATTCATTCCAAAATCAAAACAAACCCTAGCAGCATATCATCCACATATCATGCGTTCAAAGATCATCATCTTAGTGTTCACATGATCAAAGCCAAAACTAACCTCTAATATCACACATTCTAACATGGATTCATAGCTGTTTTCATGGCAACATTTATATCTACATCATGCTGTTATAAAAGAGGTATAAAAACCTATAAAATGAACTCAACAGAGGCATATGGTAACATGTAAGAACATACATATACATAATGAACATTCAAAGATAAAAGACAACCATGATGGTCATGAACCAAACACTCAAAAAATACAACTCAGAAATGAAAGCCATAACCATGATAGTAAAGAGTTGAGAGATGCTTACCTGGTGTCCAAGTGAGTGACAAGAACTTCTTTCTTTGAAGTTAGCTCGAGCTCTCCCAAAGTGCAAGTTCTAATCTTCTGAGTAGTTTGTAGGATTTTTTTTGGTTGTTGATGTCTAACAATGAAGAACGCACCTCCTTTTATAGTGCATGAGCTGGTTAATGACCTTGAAGATTCAGAGGTTATTGGCTTGGCACAAGGGAGAAATATCTCAAACATGGTACTACGCGCATGACCCTCTTTCCACTTTTCAGTCTTGAGCCAAGTGAAGATTTGTTGTAGCTTGCTTAGGGTTCAGGTCAGAAAATAAAATGGGAAAGTCTCATGGATTAAAGTATACAAATGTATTACACGACGGTCATCCTTGTTACAACATGACAACTTGTCACTTACTAGCTTTTCAAGTACAAACCAGTTGTACTTTGGAAGCTCCTTTTGCACGGTTTTGGTGGCTCATGCATTGGGGATAGGTAAAGAAAAAAAAGTCAGCTGGTGTGTACTTGTGACGTGTGGTTCAAAATTCAACTTGAATAGAACATGGTTTGCACTATGTGGTTGAATTATGCTCTTTCTTTTGGAACGGGTCCAAACTTCATCCAATGGTTCAAATGATACCTTTCATTTCCTTTTGGGACAATTATATTTGAAAGATAGCTCATGGCTGAAGCATGGAGTGTTTGAAGACATGTGACAAAGTTTAGTGCACACAAAGAATGAACTTCTGATCTTTCAAAGTGTACCAACATTCACGACATGGCCACTTCAATGTATGATTTCTCAAAGGCCAATGCTCCATTTTGTGAGTTCTTTAGCTTTTTGGAAAGTAGGAATTTGGTAGCACATTTTTTATGTGGAAAGCTCTTTGAGATAAGGTTTGTAATTATGAGAAAAATCTCCTTAAAGTCATGTGCATGGTAAGGCAAAAAGACTTAGAAAAAATTTCTAAGTTATTGGATTTTTACAATTTAAGGTACCTAACTTTAAAGCACCATAACTTGAGTTTGGCTCATTCAAATGAGATGTTCCACATATGGTTGGAAAGCTCTCATCATGCTCTAAAACTTTCATTTGGGACCCAAGTCTTGAAACCAAATGGAAATGGATGAAAAATGAGGTCAAAGTTAGAGAAAAATATGAAGAAAAGTGTTGAAATTTCTCTAAGTGTTGGGTCAGATTATCTTGCAAGCTTCATAACTAAAAAACCAAGCATTTTTGGATGAAAAGTCATATGGAATAAATTGAATATCTTGAAAAGAGCTTTCCAATGAGCTTTGAGTCACTCAATTTGAGTGTGTGGTTTAGGAGTTATGGTCATTCCAAATTGTGTTGTTAGAGGGAAAATCTCACATATGAAATCTTTCATGATCAAAACCTTACTTCTCTTGCAAGAAACCTCATGAAACTTGATCTTGATGCTTTGAATACCTCATGAGACATTCTATGATGATTAGAACCATTGACACTTCATTTAAACCAAAACTCCCAAGGATTAAGGTCTCAGTCAAAAACCCTAATTTTGACTGTGAATGTACTGAGGTCAGATCTTGTAAACTTGCTTCTTCCTTCTCATATAAAGGTCTTAGGAGACTCTTGAGGATGTTGATAAACCAATAGAATCAAGAATTAGGGTTTGGGAGTTTATCTTGATGAAAATCAAAGCCATTGACTGATAGGTGTCACAGAAACCCTAATTTGGAGGTATAGAGAGGCTGAGGCTCAAACTTCTCTTGTTGAGGACCAATAGATCTTGGATTCCTGTTGAATGATGTCTCCTGGATGTAGATGACCTTAAGTGGCAAGTGAACCACACGAATCTTAACTTGATAGAGCCAATTTCTCAGTGATTTCTTCAGAGCAAAACCCTAATTCCAAAGTTCCTGCACTGGAGATCTTTTGTTGACTTGACTTGCTTCAAAACAACTTGTGGAGCTTCATGGTGGTATGCAAACCTAATTTGAACACAAAGAAACAAACCGCAAGATATGGGTTAGCTCAAATAATGCAGAGATGCTTGACCTAAGATGAACAAATGAAGATGACATCTAAGGGTAAAAATTTAGGGTACAACACCTTCCTTTATAATCTTTTCCGTTAACCCTTTGACGATGTCACTCCCTAGTGAAGTTTCTTTCCGCCAACCCTTTAACGATGTCACTCCCTAGTGAATTTATTTTCCGTCAACCCTTTGACGATGTCACTCCCTAGTGAAGTTCTTTTCCATCAACCCTTTGATGAAGATATTTCCTAGATTGTTCTTTTCCGTCAACCTTTGACGATGTCACTCCTTAGTGAAGTCCTTTCTGTCAACCCTTTTGACGATGACTAATCCTTCCCATCATCCCTTTGACGATGACAAATTCCTTTCCATCAACCCTTTGATGACGATATTCCAAAATAATTTTTTCCATCATCTCTATGATGACGAAATTCTACAACAAGTTCTTTCCATCAACCATTTGATGATGATATTGCTTAATTTAATATTTTTATCGTCAACCCTTGAATGATGTCATTCCATAGTCAGTTTCTTTTCCGTCAACCCTTTGTCGATGTCACTCCTTAGTGAATTTCTTTCCATCAACCCTTTGATGATGATAGTTACTATCTTCCCAACAATCTCTCTTCAAAAACCAAAATAAAGCCTTACAAAAAAATAATTACTCATCTGCATTCCCACATGCATCACATATCAATCATTAGTATACATACGCACAGATTTCTCATCGAAATGGGAAGCTTCATAAAAATAAAATCATTTGCATTCCTATATGCATCTAAAAATCCCCAGCAATTGATCCACACATGTATCTCCATGTATCATTCCATCCATGGTACTTCCACCCAAATTGGAACACCATAACAAACATGACATATAATTCAGGATCCAAGGCCAATCATAAGTATCCCAGTCGGTCCTCATTTATGTCGGTCGTATTTCTCTAAAAAGAGTTATTACCCCGCATGTGCTCATGGAATTATTTCCCAGCAAGTCATTATTTAACTTTATGTTGATAATGATGTTCCCCAACGTCTTCGCTATTTTTTCTCCCCAAGCAGAGGTTACTCTAAAAAGTCTCTTATGAGCTTTTCCCCTGCAGTGCTTTGCCAATGAACTTGTTCTTCCTTATTTTCATTGCATCTTCATTGCATTTTCTATCTTTACTTCATCTTCACATTTCGAAGGACAAAATTTGGGGTCATTTCGTATTTAATTATCTTCCCCCATGAATGTATGAAGACCACTGTCATTCATACCTTCTGGTTCAAGGTAATTAAATAGGGATAGCTGTCATACCCCAATTTTTTTCGGGCATTTAAAATTCATCTAATACATGTCCATTTGTCAAGTTTTGCATTTTTAGCCATATGTATTTTTATCATCAAATAAAGTCATTATAATCATGCATATATTCATTCTAGTAAAAACGTAAACATAAAGTCAACATTTTACATGTTGAAGAAATTGGCTAAAATTGCATTTTTTTCATTATGCATTTTGAAAAATAAATTCATGATTATTTGATTTATCATCAAAATATCCATTTAAATATTATTAATCATTTTATTGCATCATAAAAAAAATCAAAGTTTCTAGAAGGTCCAAAATATCTCCCATTATTGCATTATTATTCCATTCATATATTACATCATTATTCACTATTTAATTAAATAATTTTCTAGAAGGCACTCACAACTCTTTCCATAATTCCTAAACTACCCTTTTTATAGCCTATAAATAAAACCATTCTCATTCACAAATCTCACCACCAATCATTCATTAAACTAAGCCAAAACTCTCTTCGTTTTTCTTTCCATTTTTCTTTAAGACATTTCTTTCTTTCTTTATTGAATTTAATTTTAGGGTGCCTCTTATGCTTGTCATTTATTTAATTTTATTGCACTTTTATTCTTGCTTCATTTATTTAGTACCTTAATCATCACCATTTTGCATAGAAACTCAATTGATTTTAAATCAAGAGTTAAAAAGTGTTCTTGAACCTCCATAATCAAAAGTGATTTGTTGTTGTTTAGTTTTCGTTTATTTAATTTTACTTTGCGTTATTATTCTTGTTGCACTTAATTAGTATCTTAATCACCCTCTATTTTGTATGGAAACTCCATTGATTCAAAATCAAGAGTTTAAAGTGTTCTTGAACCTCCATGAACAAAAAGGGTAAAATGCAAATTGATGTTTGTTTTACATAAATAATGTATCCAGTAGCTTCCCAACATTATCCCAAGCATGAATCCATGATTCGTTTGTCATGAGGGTGGATAAAAGGACCGAATCAAGCAATATATGTTGCTGCATTTTTGTTAATTTTCAAATTTTTGCTGTTGTTTATTTGCTGATTTTGAATATACCATTGCGTTTGTGAGATCGAGTAAACAAATTTTCATTATTTATTTGCTTAATTTGGTGAAATTTTGAGAATGTTATGGTGTCTTTACGTTTTCATTGGAACAATTTTTCCTCCATTTTTGTTGCTACGGGAATAGTAGCCAAATGTGGGTCTAAGGAAGATGAAGCCTCCCCACTCATCCTAATTTCTCAACGCACCCTTGTGGGGTCCCCCTCATTTAGTCCTAGAGCATTTTTCTAGTTACATCCCCAATTTTCATTTTGTTTTTGTCTTTTGTATATTTTTTATTTGTTTGTTTTCTTATTATTGCTTTATTTACTTATTGTTGTTTTTTTTTCTATTTCTTTTAGTTTTTTTTATTCTTTTACCTCTTGTATTGATAGTGTGCTCCCTCCCTTATATTATTTTTTTTTATCTTTTATTTATTTATTTTTTATTACTTTTTTTTAGTATTTTTAGTTGATGCATAATTGTTAATATAAAAAGACAATATGACCATTGAAATTAACTTTTCAAAAATACTAAAACTTTAGTCCAACACCAAGTGTTTCTTTTTCTCAAAACAAATCAAACCCCTTTTCAAAAGCAAAATAATTATCGATTCAATGTCGAGCCCCTTTTAACACCTTTTTAAGTCATTTGCTTTTAGCATCGCCATCAACTTCACATGGCTTACTCTTGGGCCTTCTTACAATGAAACCATTTTGTTGTGCACTTAGACTCATTTATTTATGTTGTTCGATTGGGCTTGACGTAATTGTTTCATTATCTCGTATTCCCATTCGACTAAATGTACTCTCATTCCCGTATAATGTAATAACTTTATCGCTTTCGTCTTGATTGTGTTTTAATGTTTTACTCAATTGTTAATCACTTCAAATATCACATTAAACCCTTTTAAAAAAGAACTAATTCTCGATTCAACGTTAATTCATTTTATACCTTGTAAGTCGATCACTTTTAAGCATCAAAATCAACCTCAGATTGCTTACTCGTGCGCTTTCTTACAATGAGTCTTGCCTTGCACTAGACACTTTTATTTGCATGCATTTGTTTGATGGATTTTAATTGCTTTATCCTTTCTCTCATTCAACAAAGCGTATCCCATCTCTTAACCCTTGTAAGTCGATCGCTTCTTGCATCGCCACAACCTTTCCCATCTCAATCTCAAACCATTTTCATAATCATCTCGCAACGACAATAAAACCCTTGATCCAACGTCAAGTGGCATTTTCTCAATAAACTCCAAAAACACAATAAAATACGATTAGGATTGTGCACCATGAGCCTTAAGTGGTGGAGAAGGAGTGAGAATGGAGCTTTCCTGCCCCCACTCTGAGTATTTTGGATACAAGACACTTTCCTTGGTAGTTTGAAATATTCACCTCTACCCATAGTCTTTAGTGCAATTCGAATAAAAAACAACTTTTTTCAAAACCCTTTTTCATGGTAAAATCAACCTCAACACATCAAACCTTTCTTTTCTATCCCCCCGTGCGATCAATACCTTATTGCAAAAGAACATTGTTTAGTCCCTTCTAATGTGCATATAAACTAGTGTTTAAGCCTCCCCCGAGAGTAGACAAGCCAATGTTTAGCCCTTAGAACGCGACCTAAATACTTGTTCATTAAAAAACACAAACGAACAAGTCATAGTCCACCGAACTTCAGATGCTCTGATTCCCTATTTCACAACGAGGATACGTATGCACGAGGGCCCTATACCTTGGCGAACACACTAATAAAAACCTCACTTTTTCCCCTTTCGAGGTTTCCTTTCTTTTCTCTTTTAATATTTATACCACTTGAAGAAAGAAAATAAACATAAGTTAACATTCAAATCGCAAATCTAACTAAGAGATTCCCGCTGAGTATAATGGACGTGAGGGGTGCTAATACCTTCCCCTTGCGTAATCGACTCCCAAGCCCTAATATGGTTGCGACAAACATTATTCTGTTTTTAAAGGTTTTATCGATATTTTCCTATTCCTTCATTGGGATAAATAAAGTTTGGTAGCGACTCTGTTCGAACTAAATTTTTCTGCGTCCATCGCAAAGGATCGTATTTTTCGAGGTACGACCATAATGATGGAAGATCATATTCATATACTCCATGAATACACATGGCATATTAGAACAACCGAACAACATCGTTGAATATTCGTAGTGACCATATCGAGTTATAAACACAGTCTTAAGAATATCTTATGGCTTCACATGAATCTGATGATAATGCAATCGCAAATCAATCTTACTGAACACGCAGGCACCAACTAACCGATCCATCTGATCATCAATTCTCAGAAGAGGATACTTGTTCTTAATTGTAACCTTATTCAATTGTCGATAGTCAACACACAACCCCATGCTACCATCTTTCTTCTTCACCAACAACATCGGTGCTCCCCATGGAGATACACTAGTTCTGACAAACTTCTTCTCAAGCATATCTTATAACTTCTTCTTCAACTTTCCCAACTCTGATCCATACATTCTATATGGATCCATCGACATGGGTCTAGTACCAGATACAAAATCTATGGCAAACTCAACTTCATGTAGTCATCAATATCTTTAGGAAAAAAAATTAAGAAACTCACACACCACAGACCTATCACTAACCACAACATCGCTCTCCACTCTCAAAGAAGTGGGCATCACGAGCACCTGATCATCCCCCCTCAGATACATCTCAACTTGATCTGCAAAAATGAGTCTCGAATTCGTGCTCTCTTCGGGTTCGAGAAACAACACAACCTCAACAACATCTGCATTCTGGGAATCAGCGGAATATTGAACCAACCTTCCACTCTAGAAACATATCAGAGAATCAGAAGCTTCTCCCCCACTTGTTTTAGTCCCGTTCCTTTTGGAAAGTGGTTAGAAAAAACAAACGAGCAATGATGGTGTTTAACACACATGTCGCATACAAGGGAAAAGACAAAATTACACAACCTGGACGGATTGACCGACCTGCTCTTATACCACTAATTTAACACCCTAAAACCCCGAACTCGTAATTAAAAGGATAAAATAAACATTTGGAATTCTACTCAAGCACAACATGCATACTTTCCAAATAATTTTAAAACACGTAGCGAAACTTAAAATATATAACATAAACTTCAATTATCTCATCAAACTGAAACACTTAATGAAATTAACATAAACCAATGATTAACTCAAAACAAATAAAACGGCTTGTTCTCGGCGTTACTGATCAGAGAATTAAACCAACTAAATAGTGATAAATGATAAAATAAAAAAGGAAAAGCTCCAAGGTCATCTCCAAATCACATCATCACTTATGCCTTCTAAGTATCTGTATAACAATGTACATAGCAAAACAAAAACAAAATAGAAAGGGGTGAGAATACCATCAATTATATTAATAGTGTAAAAGAATGCAAGGATAGCTTAACTCACACAATCAATAACACACATTCAATTACACAACAACATAACAATTCAATTCACATAGCCTTTATGTATGCAATGTGACTCATAACTCGACTCTATGTATGTGGTACCAATTTGGACATCAAAAGTTTTTACTAATCTTGTCCACTCAACAATGGTTCCTCATTCGAATCGGCTCCCCAATTTTGAACCTCAGGCCCCCACTTCTGAACCCCGGACGATCACATGTCCACACTTCTGAATCCATGACTCGCCTCTTTTAACACACAAACATAATATGATGCATGGCATACAAGTGATGCAACAACAACAACAACACTCATGGATCCACTTCTAACCATAAGTAACATGAAATACAATGTTCATAGTAGTCCCCACTTCTCAACTAGTCACCTCAACACAATCAATTATAATTACCTTAATAGTACATGATCATATTCTCAACATCACAACTCACAATCATATTTCACCACTTATAATTATGTAATTAATTACACCACTTCACATAATTATACATGCAATTCTCAACAATCATTCATGTACTGGCATCAACATCAACAACAATATCAACATCACTCCTCATGAGGTATTTATCAATTCAATTGATTATAACAATTAAAAGTTCTTTCATCATCATTAACCATCACATAATATTATACCTTAAAAAAAAAAATTTATTTAGGCCATTAAATGCACATTTAGTATCATATGGCATTGTTATGAGATAGTGCTAAACATTAGCTTTCCCACACTTCAAATCGCGTCTCAAACGGGTTCATGAAACTCAAATCATGATAAAAACCCTATTTGAACAAGGTCAGAATAGTCGTGACGGGTGGACAATCACAAAGCTGACGATTGTCAACTCGCTGGATGCAATGACACGCGGTCCGTCACCACTGCAGAATGCAAAATTTTGTGTTTTTTTCACCATTGCAGACCTTTCGAACCTCCAATTTCGATTCTGTAAAATGACAAATGCTCAAAACTTGACACACACTAATTATATAACAACTATACATCAACCAACACAAAATATAAAGACCCAACATCAAATAATCATCAATCAATCATAGAATTAAGGTTAAGTTTATAAAATCAAGAACACATTGATAACAATAACAACATTCAGAATGCATCCAATCACATCATATACAAATTCCAGCATAAGTAGAATACAAATTTCATGTATTTTACAGTATTCATAACATACTTTTCAAAAATCCCAATCAAGAATACATAGCATACTTTTCACTCACATGATACATAACAGGGAACAGATAAAAATCACAAAACCTAGCCTGACACACTGACCTGGTGTGATACAACTATGTAACACCCTAAACCTTACCTCTTAATTATTAAATAGAAAATGATATTTTAGGATGCTACTCAAACAAAACATGCATACTTTATTCAAATAAATTCAACATAATCGCAGCAAAATTCAAATTATGGCATAACATCAAATATATATCCAAAGGAAATACTCAAGGAAAATAAAATCCAACATCAACTCAAAGCAATTACGTCTCATTCCTCAATGTTACAGAATTAGAGCAATGTCCATCTAATAGCGTAAATAAATAAATAAGAAAGAAAGCTGAAAAGCCCTCTTCCAACTCACAAGCAGTTACTCTTGTTGAGTATTGTAGCGAGTGATTTTTGGATGTGGTTACGAAGAACGATCGCTCTGGTACTACAGTTCGATTAATTTTTTATCCTATTAAAGCTGGTGAAGGAAGGGAAATAGATGTCTCCAACTAACCCTGCTTGCATACTGAGATTAAACAGTCAAAACTGTTGGTTTACAGATGCTACAAAGATTCGGGGTTTGTCCTAGGTTATTTTGTTGACGAGGGGTGCTTTAGGCTATCGGTTGAGATGTCAGGACAGATATATATGAAAGTATGGGATTTTGGGTTTTTGTTTAGTGTGCTCGCTAAGATTTTTCTTTAAATCTTATACCTACATATTCCCATTTACCGAAACAGGGAAATCAGAGCGTTCGTAGTTCCTCCTATTCTAAGGGGAGGAAATGGGTGTTTTGGTGTCTTGTTCAAAGCCCAAGACGTGAAGCGAAAGGTGATTTGCATCTTGTTCGAAGCCCAAGATGTGAAGCTGAAGAGTCTATTTGTATCTTGTTCAAAGCCCAAGATGTGAAGCTAAAAGTGTTGACCTTAGAGAGAATTTGTCATCTCTAAAGAGGGGTTTGTCTGTTACGACTGTTTATAAAGGAGGATTACTTTAACCGGGATGTGTGAATTCGGCAATGCCATAATTTCCTTTATAGGGGATTTTAACCTAAAGGGGAAGACTTTAACTCAGTGTAGAGCAATGCTATCTTTCCTTAGGAATTTCTCATGCTAAAAGAGGGACAGTGGCATGGATGTAAATGATCCAGAGGCTTGCCGCTTACAGCGATTAAATGAAAGGAGTTGTTGATGTTTGTGTACTGTGAACGGGCACAGCTTTGATGCTAAAAGGTTAATTGGATCAACCAGTGGCTTTCTTATATAAAGCCTAAGAGGAGGCTAATATGTGTCTCGTACAAAGCCCGAGAGAGAGGCTAAAAGCTTTTTGACTCGATGATGAAGTCTTTTGGTATCTCGTATAAAGCCCGAGATGGAGGCTATTTGACTCAACAAGAGAGTTTTTTGTATCTCGTATGAATCCTGAGATGGAGGCTAAAATTTGTTTGGCTCAATAAGAACCTTTTTGTATCTCGTATAAAGCCCGAGATGAAGGCGAAAGGGTGATTGACTCAACGAGGGAGTCTCTTATGTGTCTCGTACAAAGCCAGAGAGAGAGGCTAAACGTTGTTTGACCCCGCTGGGGAGAATCATTGTACAAAGCCCAAGAGGAGGCTAACTTCCCTAGAGAAGGATCATTATACAAAGCCTAAGAGGAGGCTATTGCAACTGTTCAGTTAAGTGACAGGTCCAGTAGACTGATTGTTAAAGAGAAAATCAGTTCTTATATGAGCAACACTGTACTCAAGGATTTGATTCGAGGATCCGGGTTATTTCTGTTCTTTAAGGAAATGGGAAATCCAAAGGGTATTGAGACTGTCCGAGTCCACAGGTTTTTTTCCTATTTAACGAAGAGGTCACTTTAGAATGTTTGGAAAACTCAAGGATATTAGACTGTCCATGTCTAGGGTTTCATCTTTTGTACTATGCTTTGAGAAACAGTAGTAGACTCTTTGAAAGGATTGTTCTATGAAGATGACTAAGTTCTATTCCTATACCTTTAGGAGGTCGTCGGGACAATTTGTACGAAGCCCAAGAGGAGGCTGGAAACTTTTAAGAAGCCGACGGGTCCTTGTACGATGCCAAAGAGGAGGCTATCATTTCCGGAGGAAGAGGTCATTATACGAAGCCTAAGAAGAGGCTGTGAATACTTCTAAGAAGCCGGCGGATCCTTGTACTAAGCCCAAGAGGAGGCACGGTTTCTTTTAGGAAGCCTGTGGGTCCTTGTACGATGCCCAAGAGGAGGCCGATGCTTTTAAGAAGCCCGTGGGTCCCCAAACCCCGAGAAATTCAAGGCAAGCTATTCACAAGGAATAGATCAAGTCAGGAAAGTTCGAGAATTTGGAAGAAACTCAAAGACGCCATTCATGGAGAATACATTCATCTCTGGGAGTAGAGTTTCTTGACAATTCCTAATGAGGACATCCGAAAAGAATATTGTATCTGGTGATCCTATTGGGGATCTAGTTGTCTATTTCTACGAATAAACGAAACGGCGTCACTTAGTTCTAGACGTAATTGCCGGGGAAACTCTAAATATCTATACTATTATTACACAATTGATATGAGTTTATGAAAGAAGACTTACAGTGAAACAGCCCCACAATACAGTTATATGTATATGAAAGCGGTAAATGAAAGCGGATAAACACTTACTCGGTTGTAGAGCTTCCATGTTGTTTGGTTAGTTGTTCAACAAAGAAAGATTGAAAACAACAGTATATTTCAAAATCAAAGGAGAAAGTGCTTTGAAAAAAGAAAGATTTGGGGCTTACAGCTCAAGGAGAGGCGCATGGTTTTATCAGTGAGCGTACTGTTTGAATTTGTACAGAGGGACTTATACAAGTGGCTGAGGCCCAAAAAGTTTTCCTGTACAAGGGATGGGTCTTACACTCTCTCAAGAGGCCCAAAAAGTTTAAAGAAAAAGAGTGGGGTTTATAACACGAGGGTAGGCCCAGTTTGTTTTTCCGTTTGAAATGGCGATCGCGCCGAGATTTTCTTTTAACGCGAAAGGACTTATACAATAAGTGAGGCCCAAAATTTTTGGTTAAAAGGGGGTTGGGTCTTACACTCTATTAGAGGCCCATGAGTGTTTGACAATGATTTGTTTGAGTGAAAATCAAAGAAACCCTAATTTTATTCTTTAAAAGTAAACATTTAAAGAAAATCAATGAAAAATACCAAATAGGTTTGAATAAACCACTTGTGATTTTTGTTTAAGGTTTGAAAAATGAGGTATAAATCACAAGAGATATTAAAACTCATTTGGTCTTGATTTTTCAAGATGAATATTCATTTTAAAATGTTTAAAAACAAATAAAATGAATTTATTCACAAAAATACTAATTATATTAAATAAATAATATAAATTCAATTTTTTGTGGAATAAAATATTTCAACATTTTTGTGATTTTTTGCAAAAAGAACCAATAAAAAATAATTAAAATTGAAAGAGTTATTAATTTTCTAATTAATTAATAAACCATAAAATATTGTAAAAAATGGCAAAATGTGAAAAAAACACAAAATGGGATGGGTGGGGTTTGAACCCAAGACCTCAAGGTTACAAGGCGCGCGCCTTACCACTGGGGTGGTGATACATCCATTGTTTGAAACAAAACAACAAATATACAAGGTATGACTTGGTTTTAGGCTTGGCCCAAGGCAAGTTTTGGCTCAGAAACGTGAAGGTCATAACTTTCTCAATTCTTAATGGTTTGAGACAAAATTGATACGTATCTGGACCAGAATTTCATAAGGAATCTAATGGTGGTGGTAGTTTTTTCAGATCACACTCCCTCCTCAAAACCCGATAGTGGTTTTGAAAATGACCTATAAATGCATTTTCTATGCTACAACTTGGTACAAGCATGGATTACATGGTGAATTAGCTCAAACACAACATATACAACATGTATGAGATGTTTATGATCAATGGACTTCAAAGCATTGCATGTTTGAAAGATTCCAAGTTGTGAGGCTTACCTCTTTTTTGAGATTTTAGAGCTTTTGTGCAATCTATCAAACCTCTTGTTCCAGAAATGATTTGATGCTTTAGACACACTCAAATGATCCCTTAGAAGCTTTTAGGATGATTGGAATTGACTGGTACCTGCAAAAACACAAACAGTCCCTTTCTTGCAAAAGGGGTTAAAAGTGACCAAAATAGCAATTCTTTCAAATGGTGTTCCAGATGAGGGGAACCATTTGGGACAGTTCAAGGATGATATTTGGAGTGTGTTTGAGGTTTTATCTGGTTTGGAAAGTGATTGAATCAAGACATGGCTTGAAAATGCAACCAAAGCCTATTTTGAGGTTTTGAGAGGTGACTTTGTGATTTTGTGATTACAGGTCACTTGTGATAGTTTGCCCAGCTTACATATGATATATATAAGGTGTGTGTGTGATTGATTGTGATGGAAAAGCTCTCAAGCTCAAAAACTCAAAGTTGCCTTGCTAAAGAAGGCATTTTTGCCAAGAGAAAGAGGTTTTGAGGAAAGCATCTGTTTGATGGCTTTGGTGTACTCAAACTGATCACAATTGAGCTCTATTTATAGTAGAGCAAGTTTTTTTTGGGATCCACAGTGAATAGCAACTGCAGCAGGTGTTTGTTCAATGTTGGCCAATGGAAATCCAAGTCTCCTCTAGCCATTGACTAGAGGTTAGGGCACGGGGCTGTGGTTCCCTTGGTCTTGGATAAGTCTTGACTGAATTCAGTTGCAAATGGCTCAGTCCATGCCACCTTGATGCTTCCATTGAATGCTCCAATCCAAAATTGGAGTCTTGTCCCTATTTTGGCCATTCTAGGTTCAACATGCTATTTCTTGTTCCAAAGACTTTGGAGGCTTGGCTCAGTGATTGTCCCCTTTAGATTCAATACTCAGAGGTGTCCAAGTGGATAGGAGCATTTGGATTTGGCTGATTTTGGCAAATCGGGCAAAAATGCAAATTCTGCCTTGCCTTGGCAGATTTCAGCAAGGCAACTTTCCAATGTCATATCTCATGACTCAAATTGAATTTGGTAATGTTCTTGGTCATTTTGGAAAGCCCTTACATGATACAACAACTGTTTGAACATATTTGGTTTTGATCTCTTTTGAATCCAAGTGAAAAATCCCCCTACATTTGGCAAAAAGTAGGGTAAAATCTGACTTAGTGAAATTTTCACTAAGTGTTGAAACAAAGTGACTTTTCTTGATTTTGATCACTCCATAACTCAAAATCCATGAGGAATTGGAATTAGGTCTAGTTGAAGTTTTTGTAGAAGGCAATGAGATCTACAAATCAAGCCTTGGATGGGAGAAAATGGCTTTGTGGTTTAGGAGTTATGGTCCTCCAAAGTTGGTACCCTAGCCACTTTATTTTTAACTTAGAAAATTTTCTAAGTTTTTTATGGTTACCCCTTTTACAAGTTACCCAACTTTTCTTGATTTTTCTTGATGAATGATGATTTCAA
The DNA here is from genome assembly GCA_022829125.1 of Lathyrus tuberosus. Classification (NCBI taxonomy): domain Eukaryota; kingdom Viridiplantae; phylum Streptophyta; class Magnoliopsida; order Fabales; family Fabaceae; genus Lathyrus; species Lathyrus tuberosus. The sequence continues at coordinate 8,438,467 of JALAZF010000177.1, read as the reverse complement.
TCATACATTAACATCATTTTAGGGTTAAAAATCCATTTTGGTGAAAAATCTCAAAAAGTCAAAGTTGACTTTTGTGCACAGTTGACTTTTTATCAGATGAATTCCAAACTGTGTAATTCTTCAGGAAATCATGTCCTTGACCTAAATCAAACTTGATGTACATGTTCTATGGATGGTATAGAGGATATTGAATCATGTCTTAGGGCTTGGGAGCATGTCCTGGTCAAAAGTCAAAGTTACAGTTGACTTTTCCAACGAAACCCTAATTGTGGTGCAGATGAAATTGAGACTTGTTGCTCAAACTTCTTGGATTAATCCATTGTTCCAAATGGATCAATATAGTATGTTGGAGACCCTCAAATCATGTCTTGAGGCCTTGGCTTATGATTTGCCCTAAAAGTCAACTTAGGGGTGAATTAGGTCAAGAAACCCTAATTCCTGATTTTTTTATTAATGCATCTCCTGAGGCAAAATTGACTTGATGATTGGGTTCATGAGGTCCCATGGAGTATATTAGGTTATGTTTTGGATCATTGGCTTGTGCCTAGATGAAAAATTTCCATCTAGAGGCCCTGATCGACCAAAACCCTAATTTGGTGACACTGTCGATCTTGAGACTTGATCCACCTAGAAGGGAGCAGCCTTGTGCTTAATCCTTGAAGTGGGAGTCCTCTTGATCCATTGTGGATGTTTTAGAGGTTAGACAAGTTGAAGATCATGTCATTTCTTGATTGATCCTTTGTCTAAGGCTCTGAGAGGGCTTGAAACCCTAATTCTTGATGGTAGTGAATGCTCACACATCTTTGGGGAGATTGATGAGGCATGAAAGTACATCCATATTGTAATGATGATTTGCACAATGATGGGAAATCTAAGTGGTCAAAATTTGGGGTATGACAAGTATCTGTACAACATTTCACAAAGCCACACAAAACAAACAAGAAAGGAGTGAGAATACACCTTACAAATATTAATGGCGAAAATTAACAGTAGGATGGTAAACAAAACAATAACAAGTATATTATTCTCAAAAAACACAATCACATTCCAATTTATAATGCAAATGCTAATGCACTAACTTCTCCTTCGATATACATGTGGTATCGGGCTTTTGGGATCAGAGGTATGTTACAAATTGTCCCTGTCCCTGCTTCCTCTCTGAACCATGTCCTTCTCTAGACATGAGACCGTCATGGTTCCTCTCTGAACCTGACCTAACTGGACTGAAGTCTTACCTAACTCCAAAATATATGCATGGATGATCATGTATAGTAAACAGGCATGCAACTCAAGCAATCATTAAAATCATCTCAATAATCATACTCAAAATAGGTTCCACTCTTGAACCATAAGTTTTCCAATAATCAGGCCTCACTGTAATTCCACCGGATTACTCATCTAAAAAATATAATTTATTTAAATAATTATATTACACCTCAAATTGAGTAAAGGTATGTTATTACTCAACAACTCTAAAATCAACCAAAATACTCAAAACATCTCAACAAGTTATTATATTGTTCATAACTCAATGAAAATTCTAAAGTAATCAAAATTGACATATTGACAACTTTTATGAGTAATACCTCTACTATTCCTAAAGGCTAGCAGTTTAACTCAAACTACTCAAAATTGACCCTAAGATAACAAAAAAGTCTCTGATGGCAAAATTTCCACAAAAATCGACGAAAAACTCCCCGAACTCGAAATTGTCAAAAAACGCCCCGACCCACCCAGACCTATCGTTGGGTCCAACGACGGGTCTGAAACACTGCCGCCACCTACAGCCGACCATCCGCCTCCGCCGACCCTCGTACGTACAACGTTGCCGTTGCAGAAATTGACACCGCATGGAACCAATGTGGCACAGAAAGTGTACGTGTGTCGCCGCACGACCCTTTTAGAAATAGGTCACCGCCATCGCAGCTCCACTGGTGATGCTGCTCCAATCGCCAGTTACCGCGAATGCGACTTCCACCTCTGACGTGGATTTTCCTGCCTTCGCGACTCCAATCGCCGCCCGTCGCTAACGTGGCGCGGCCCGCCGCTGTCCTAGCCCTGGTTATCGGCCTTCGCCGCCGCCATCAGGGTGCAGCCCCCCGTTGTCGGTGTGACTCAAGTCGCCGGCCGCCGCCATGACACATTTCAGCGCTGTTGCGACTTGACGCCCACCTTCTCTATCTCTCGATCGCCATCGTCGTTGTTGCTCCCCCTCCCTTCCCTCCCCCCATTCAAAATTTGATTTTTGATTTATGTTCAAAACATCCTGTTTTTCAAAAATTATGTTTTTCTTAGTTTTTGGAAATTTTGGGAAAAATTACGGATCACACAAATTTACAGGAATTGGGAAGATTGGTGAAAATTACAGATACCAAAACACAGTTCTAAAATATCCCAATTTCTACAATCTACGAATAACGACCATCAATTTCATCACAAAAATACCTAAAAATCATATTCCATCACAACTCATATCAACACATTTTTTAGCAAAATATTACAGTAAGATATATATTATTATCAATAACAAACCATTTTACGGTGACCATAAGGGATTTATCCCAAATCCCATTTGGTCACCACAGTAACATACAGAAACAAAATTATTATTCGATCGATGCCATTGGGGTTTTGCCCAAACCCCATTTGGCTAAACATATTACACAAATTACAGGAATTATAGAATGTTCAAAAATCACCCATGGCTCTGATGTGAGGGTAAATACCACTTATCATCTTCGCTGCCTAATTATCACCCATAGATAAAATAATTCCCCCTTACCTCGAAATTGAAGCTTTCTAACAAATTAGGAAAAATTTCTTCACATTCCTACGATCTCTCCCCAAAGTTATGCGTATTCCAAATTCTCACGATCACCTGCTTCCCGAGTTTCTAATTTTTTTTCTCGTACCCTAGCTCAGCCCCTCACGTTAGAATTTATTTTACCCTAAAGTATTCCAATTGGTCTCCACACGCCCCTCACCCCCCTCTAACTCTGATAATTTCTAACGGTAAAATCTCAAGTTTTATTTTATTCCATAAAATTATATTTTCCAAATAAATGTAACACTTTTATTTGATTTAAATAAAAATTGCACTTAAATAAATATTTAATAAAAATCCATAATATTATAAATTATTTTTAATAATTCTAATTACTCTAATTTAAATTATCTAATTATTTATAGTAATTTAAATAAATCCTATTTTATTTCTCCGCTCTCAAACTCTATATCCTCAATAATTATTAAATTACTAAAATACCCCTAAATCCCCCAAAACACCAAAATAACACAAATAATCTAGAATAACTTAAATAAATCAAACAATACACACATAAATACTCCAATAATTAAATAAAATATTAATTTAAAGTCGAGGTGTTACAATGACAATCGTATGATAGATGTCTTGTAATAGGGCTTTGGATAAGCTTAAACTGAACAAGGTTCGAGCTATGTTGTATGATTGATCATGTTTTGCTCTGCTTGATGCATGAGAGGCTCGTAGTGACCCGTCTTGGTACACTAACTAAGGGGATATGATATGAGGTGAGAAATGCATGAAATGTAATATTTTATGCATATGCCAAAATATCAAATGTTTGATTCCGTGACACTTGGTACCCTGAACACTCTGTGTTCAAAGGAAGTGTCGTAAGGACTTCTTTTATTCTGTTTTGATAAGGGCGGGCTCTATGCTGATCCTTCTTGAAGAACGGAAATTTTTGCATTGTGAGGATCAAGTCGTGATGGACTAATATTATTTCGGGCCTTTTGAGCTCGATGCATTGTTTGGAGATCATCGATTTCCCTTGGTCATTTTGAGATCAAAGTGTTTTATGCTTGTTTATTGCTTTTATTATTCCAATGTTTAATGCATTATTTGTCAAAAATAATCAACATTTTATGTACAAAAATGAAAAAGTAAAAATTAGAAAAGAAAGCTCTAAAGAGATATTTTAAATGATGAAATATAACTTATACAGAGGATGTCAATACATCATGTTGTAAATTCCTATAAGAGGAAAGTACAGAGAGTATGGAAACATAAAATGGCAATGAGAACTATCTGGATCTCAACCAAAATACAACAATTTCTATATTCCTTATGATCTCATACTTACAATACTTTGCTTATGAGAATGATGGCTAGATTGATATTTCATATCTTCCTTTTCTATTAGGGAACAAGTTTGTATGATGCAGTCATTTGCCTTATAAAAAATCCCTAACTTATTCCTGTACTGCTTGCTCTTTTGAGTTTTCAGTCCACTTGGATGCCCTTGTTTTACGAAGTCACCTTTTCAGGGTTTCGACTTAGTTGGTTCTAATTTTTTTTCCCTAATTTATGCATGGACCACTATTTTTTAGTCCACCGGGATGCCCTTTTTTGCCTAAGTCTCCTTTTCAGGTTTCCTACTTATTGGGTCTATTTATCAAAAATTTTTAGGCATAATATTTTTTGATTACGTTAGAGTTCACTAGAAGTGGAAACTCCTCACCATCCATGGTCGTAAGGAACAAAGTTCTGCTAGAGAAAGCTTTCTTCATAACATATGTACCTTCATAATTCGGAGTCCATTTCCCACGTGAATCCTTCTAGATGGGTAGTATTTTTTCAGCTCCAAGTCTCCTTGTTGAACACCCGAAGACGGACTTTTTGTCAAATTCCTTTTTGAGCCTTTTCTGGTATAATTGATAGTGACATAAGGTTGTCATTCTTTTCTCTTTGATAAGTTTTACTTAGTTAAACATTTTATGGATCCATTTCACCTCTTCTAATATAGTCTTCATCAAGACTCTCAACGAGGGGATTTCAACTTCAACAGGAAGTACTAATTCCATGCCATATACCAGCGAGAAGGTGGTTGCCCCTGTAGAAGTGTGTACTAATGTTATATGGCTGTTCAACATAAAAGGAAGCATTTCATGCCATGTCTTGTAAGTTATCACCATTTACTAGATCATATTCTTAATGTTTTTGTTGGCTACATCTATAACTCCTTTCACATTTCTTCAGTAAGGTGATGAGTTATAGTGTTCCATCTAAAAACTCTCGCATAACTTTTCATCATCTTGTTATTTAGATTGTTGGCATTATCTGTGATGATTTTGTTGGGAAGCCCATAGCGGAAGATTATCTCTTTCTTGATAAATTGGACAACCACCTGTCTCATTACATTAGTGTATGAAACTTCTACCCATTTGGTGAATTAATCAATAGCCACCAGAACAAAATGATGTCCATTTGAAGCTTTTGGTTCAATGAGCCCAATTATGTCTATTCCACACATAGAGAAAGGTCATAGTGTTGTTAGAACGTTTAAATGAGTGGGCGACATGTGTATCTTATTGGTGTAAATTTGACATTTGTGGCATTTCTGGATGTAGTTAAAGCACTCAGATTCCATTGTCAATCAATAATAATTACCTCTAAGAATTTTCTTGGTTCGGGCCCTTCATCATCACCTATGACCTTATCATCATTTAAAACCATGATATCCTCATCAGGAAATTCAAAACGCATGGGTTGATAATCATCCACTGATTGATGAGCAAGGTATTCTGATAATATGCTCCCTTTGATGGCCTTTTACGTAACATATTGAATGTCTTATTCAGATAATAACATTTGCCAATGAGCAATTCTCCTAGTTAAGGCTAACTTCTAAAAAATGTACTTAATTGGTTCCATTTTAGATATCAACCATTTTGTGTGATAGATCATGTATTTCTTTAAATTGTGAGCGGCCCATGCTAGTGCACAGCAAGTGTTATCGAGCAGTGAGTATCTTGTTTCATAATCGGTAAACTTCATACTCATATAGTACATAACATGTTCTTTTTTATCAGTCTCGTCATGTTTCCCCAACACACATCCCATTTATTCAACAAGTACTATAAGATACTTGATCAAGGGTTTTCCTAGAATGGGTGGTATCAAGATGGGTGGTCCTTGCAAGTATTGTTTGATTTTGTCAAATTCCCCTTGGAAGTCTTCATTCCACTCGATTGCTTAATTTTTTCTCAACAGTTTGAATATCAGTTCACAGGTTGCAGTAAGATGCAAGATGAATATGGAGTTGTAGTTTAATTTGCCCAAGAAACCTCAAACTTCTTTTTATGTGCTAGGTTTTGGCATGTTTTTAATTGCTCTGACTTTATCAGGTTCAACTTTGATGCCTCGTTGACTGACTATCAAACCCAACATCTTTCCAAAGGTACATTTTGCTATATTCAAGTGTAGTTTGTATTTCCTTAAGCGCGTAAACAGTTTCTGTAGTTAAGGGATGTGCTCTTCCTCTATTTGGGATTTGGCAATCATGTTGTCTACACAGACATTAATCTCTTTATGAATCATGTCATGAAACAGAGTGACCATTGCTCGTTAATATGTTGCCCTAGAATTTTCAAACCGAAAGGCATCACCTTGTAATAGAAGGTGCCTTGAGGGGTGATGAATGTTTTTTTTTCATGTCTTCAGGAGGCATTTTGATTTGGTTGTAACCGGAAAAAACATCCATGAATGAGAATACCAAGAATTGATTCATATTATCCACCAATACATTGATGTGACGTAAGGGGAAGTCATATTTTGGACTTGCTCTATTTAAATCTCAGTAATCTACACACATTTGTACCTTGTTGTCTTTCTTTGGAACTAGCACAATGTGGCAACCCATTGAGGATACTTTTTTACAACTAAGAAGACAATGTTGAATTGTTTCTTAACCTCTTCCCTGATTTTGAGAGACATATCGGGTCTTGTTTTTCTCAACTTTTGCTTCAGTGGAGGACATTCTGGATTGAGTGGCAATTTGTGCATAACTATATCTATATCTAGCCCTGGCATGTCTTGGTATGACCAAGCAAAGACGTCCACATATTTGTGAAGCAGTTTGACCAACTTCACCTTCTCTTCTTCGTTTAAGGAAGCACCAACTTTAACCTTTTTTCGACCCTCTTCAGTCCTCAGATTGATCACTTCTATTGGCTCGTGGTGAGGTTGAGTTGCCTTTTTCTCTTGTTACAGCAATCTGGAAAACACTTCTGGGAGTCATAATCATCCTTATCCTCTTCTTCCGCGTGGTTAATTGGAAGGTCGAAATTGTAAGAAATTATAACATAGTTATTTTTAATTGGTTTATTCATGGATCTACATGATTATGATGATTTTTCTTTTTTAGAAAGTGGGGAAAAAAACTAGGAAAAATAAAAGTGTAATGAAAGAAAAAATGCAATTTTTATTTTAAGAATAAAAAATGAAAGACATGGATCTTAATTAAACATAAAAATTCATTTTATTTGATGACGAGCAAACGATTTTTTGAATAAACAGTAAATTACTTTGATAATGAAATGATCTCCAAAATCTCGAGAGCCTTCCAGTTGTTGAGAGAATCATCCGGAGCACGCAAATATACCAGGTTGGGTAGATCTTCATTCCCATCTTCCACCATTTCCACTTGATCGCAAAAACAAATCCCGCATTAAGGAAAGTTTCTTGGATGCTATGGACATGTCCCTTATCTTCAGTTGAAGCTAAAGGCCTCCTCCAACCCATTATTTCTTTTCGGGCACGTTGAAAAATTTCCCCAGCCTTATGTGTTCCCTCTTTCTATCATGGCTTTCACATCTTTCCATGAAGACATTGGCAGTTATGACGTTCCAGTATTCTGCTGTTGGGCCACCATCACAACATTTGCCACCTCCAATACCTGAAAAGACATTTCCAAGGTTTCTTCATTAGCCTCAATGTATCTGAACGAGGATAGGATACTAACCAACAAGTCTTCCTTACCATAGATGATTATTAGTTTGTTACCAACACTAAACTTTAGCTTTTGATGGAGAGTTGAAGTGACAGCTCCAGCCGCATGGATCCACGGTCACCTCAAGAGACAACTGTAGGTAGGGTTGATGTCTAGGACATCAAAGATGATGGTAAAAGTTTGGGGACCAATCAGGATTGGCATATCAACCCCCTATCACTACTCTTTTATAGACATCAAAATCCATTACATCCTGGGAGTTGGGCTTCATCAAAACCCCTTAAAGAATTAGCTTCATCAGAGTTGTCTTGGGGATGACATTCAAGGATGAACCCATATCCATCAGTACTCGGGCGAGGATATTGTCCAAGCATTTCATTAAGATGTGCAAAACCCTATTTCAACTGGTAGTGATATTATCTACCACCCCTATCAAAGTGGTCAATTGTGATGTCTTCAGTGACATGAGCCTCACTCAAGATCTTCATCAGAGCTTACTTATGGACCTTGGAATTTAACAATAATGATAACATAGATATTTTGGAAGGAGTTTGACTTAATTGGTCAACTACCTTTTAGTCACTCTTTTTAATGATTCTTTAGAATTCATCAGCTTCTTCTTAAGACACAATCTTTTTTTAGGGTCCTGCCCTTACTCCAAATTTTACAACCTCTTTCACCCTTGTGGGTTCCACTGGGGTTTCAACATTTTCCTTCTGTAGAGGTTCTAGAGTGAATACTCAGCCACTTTGGGTTATCCCACATGTTCCCTCTATATTGGTTTCATTGGGCTCTCTAATGACGAAAGGCTTGTTTCCCACATAAGATGTGGCACTGTAATTCTAGGGTCCCACCTTCGTGACATTGAAAGGAAACAGTGTTGGAGCATAGATAATAATTGGATTTTTCCTATTTATTATTGATGTTGGGTTATTTCCATGATAGAAAATTTTCAGAGATTGGGAAGCTCTCCTAGTATGATATACCTGGAGTTCTAGGGTAGCAATATTTACATCATTATCTATTTTCGCAATTTGAACCAAACCTTAGTCCATTAAATATTGAAGGCTCTTCTTCAATTATAACAGTTATCCGTAGTAGACATACATGCTTCACAATCAGCATGTGATGGATTGATTAATCCAAGCTCAATCAATCTATCTCAGATCACTATCATCAGAGTTTTTACCTTACCCACTTTTGTGATCAAAACAATTTCACTCCCCTCTTCCACAACATTGATGGGCGGACCAGTATGGTTAGGTAAAGGATTTTTCTTCGTATTGGGGCCCTTATCCTTAAAGGTAATAACCTTGTCGTCAATCAGCTCTTGTACCTTGAACTTAAATGCTTTGCAATTTTCTGTGGTGTGCCCAGGTGATCCATCATAGAATTCACACCTAGCGTTATAGTCATGCCTACGTGGGCCTGGATACACCATTGTCTTAAGCTTTTTAGGAAACACCAAAGAATTCTGAATTAGCTAAGGAAGCAACTCACTGAATGACATTGGTAGCCGGTCAAATTAGGGCTTTCGTGGTCCAACCTGATTGTGATTGTAATTCTGACCCTAAACTTGTTGGTATTGATTTTGTTGTGGAATATGATGTTGATATTAAGGAGGAACGCGATTTGAAGGAAGATATTGACTTTGCGGAGGAACTTGCATTAGTTGCTGATATAGAGGCTTATGAAGTTATTGATACTGAACAACTAATAAATAAGGCTACTGATAGTAAGGCGCAGAAGCAGGAGCATGTGCCATTTGGTATGCTTTCTTTCCCTTTCTAGATGTAACAACATTTGTCTCACCTTCTTTCTTTTTCTAGAAATTATTAGGGAACTTCTTTGCCCCACCCATATTTCTTAAAGAGCTTTGGATATTTCCGCTTTTCAAACCACTTTCAATATGCTCGTCTATCAATACGAGGCTAGGGAAACTAGCAGAAACACTCCCCACCATTTTCTCATACTAATTCCCCTGTAGGGTGCCTATGAACATATCAACTAGCTCCTTGTCCAAGAGCGACGGTTGCACTCTAGCTGCAACTCTCTCCACCTTTGATCATATTCTTTGAATGGCTAACTATTTTTCTGAGCCATGCTTTGCAACTGTGTACTGTTAGGTTCCATTTTGGTATTACCCAAGTATTATTTCATAAACGCCTCAGCTAAATATTTCTACGTATGCATACCACCCCTCTCTAACTGCATGTACCAGTCCAGTAGAAGCAGTGGATTATTAACTTCTCTTTACGAGCATAGGCAACCATTTTCCTGCAGAACATACTCAAGTGATTCTTAAGGCAGTTTAGACCCTTGTATTTTTCAAAGTTAAGTACTTTGAACTTGGGGGCATTATCACATCAGGCACCAAGCACATGTCAAGGGCATCGAATTCGTATGTATTGTGTTCTTTAAGGGCATCAAGTCCATACATTTGGACATATTCAATATTCTGATGAGTACCGACGTTGGTCACCAGATCTTCTTCTTGAGGGCCTTGTATGCAATTCTCAAATTGAGCCTCTAAAACAGCATAAGGAGGTGGGATATTTTTGACTTGGACAACGGGATTTCCTTGCACCATATGGATCTCATTAGATACTGTGATATGCATTGGTTGTGGTTGGATATGATCTTCCACTTGTGGTGGAGTATACCAGGGTTTAAGACTATACCTAGGACTGGTCACGACGGAGCATGAGTGTGAAGTAGAGCCCAATACTAGAATGTCGTTCTCTGTAACAGTAACATGTTGAAGTTCGTCTCCCCTTCTGGCTAGGGCTAGCATAGTCTCTAAAAGTTAGTCCATATTGTCTCTTATGGTGTCCACTTCTATTCTTTGTGCAACCTGATTTTGTTCGAGTTAATCTATTGTTCTCCAGTAGTTAGCTCGAGTATTGTACAGGTGTTAAGGAATAAATTTGAGATAATCGATTTTTCTGAAGAAAAAAACAATGTAATGAGTTTTTGAAATGAGAATGTGTCGTACCCTAAATTTTGACCAATAGCTTTATAATTATTCGATATTTTAGTACTTTAAAATGGAAATAAAATCAAAAGTGTCAAGTTAGTTCAGTTGATAAGCGTCCTTAATTGTTAGGTGTGAGGTCGTGGGTTCAAATCTCATGTACAACTTTTTTTGCTTTTAATATTTTAAAGGGTCAAAATTTGCATTTTTTTTAGCCTTGTTTTATGCTTTTAACATTTTAAAGGGTCAAAAATTGCATTTTTTTCTATATTTAATATTAATTTTTGTTATTTATTAATATATATTTTAAATAATAATTAATTTTTTTAATTTCATCCAAAATAGTAAAAATTAGCAAAAAATATAGTAATAAATAAATAAATAAATAAAAATGTTAAAAACATTTACATTAAAGATTTGCTTTCATTATTGATTTTACATTTTTCACTTTTTCTACTATTTTTATTATTATTAATCAGTATTAATTTTAGTTAGTTATTATTATAATTATTACTATTTTACTATTATTATTACTAGATTAGGATTATTAGTCCATTAGGATTTATATTAATTTAAAATCTTATTGAATAATAATAATATAAAACAAAAAAAATTAAATAATTTCATTTTTTTAATCATATTTTATTAATTTTTTTTTACTTTGGCATTTTAAAAAATTTATTTTTTTCACTTTTGACATTATTTTTAGTATACAAATATCCAAAAGAGGTATATAAAAAAATAATATATATCTTATTTTAAATACGTTTTATTTAATTAGATTAATTTTATTTTTAGTCAATTTAATTGTATTTTAATTTAAATTTTAATGAAAATGATTTTATTTGACTATTACTTAAATATAAAACCCAAAAAGATGTTTTTTACATGAAATTTAATTTATTTTGATGGTAAAAGAATGAATTCGGTCTTGTTTATGCACGATATTCATCACGCAAATAATACTCAATTTGATTTCTTTTTATTCTAATTTATCACTAATAATTTAAATGCCTATTTTACTAACCTAATTTTTAGTATAAATAAAGACCTAATTGTACACTATGAGACAACTAACCCTTACTAACAATTACCACAAGAAAACCCTTACTCATCCCTATTCTCTTCACGTACAAAAAACATATTGTACTTAAAAAAAGCTTCACTAACAATTACCACAAGAAAACCCTTACTAATCCCTATTCTCTTCACGTACAAAAAGAATATTGTACATAAAAAAAGCTTCACGTACACTAACCGCCACACTATCAAACACATGAAGAATAGAAAACCAGAAAAAAAAAAAAAACCAATTCTTAAACTAACACAAAATCATAACACCCACACACATGAAAAGTAGGGGAAAACAAGAACCTGTACTGAAAATAACAGGAACGAAATCGTTAGAAATCGAAAACACCGACGAAGTACCACTCTCACTGCATCCACATTCCGTTTCCATCGGAGATCCATCGATGAGCGTGATGTCGCCGACAGCACCACCGCACCACCTTCAAGCTCGGTATGTTACACTTTTTTTTATTTCGTTCGAGTTTTATTCGGGTCTCTTGTTGTTTCATGGATTTGACTCTATTGTTGTTTAGTAATTGTTGTTTGTTTTTTAAGAGGATTTCTTATCACACCACCCTTATTTCTTAGACACTATTTGAATGTTCGGTTTTGTCCCCTGATTCCGGATGTGCACATCCGGACGCACCAATTTTTTAAAAAAACGTTGATTCGTTCCGGAAGTGCACATCCAGAAACATTCCAGATCTGCAAATCCGGAAAATAGTAGAACTTTTTTTTTTAAATCAGTTTTTTTGCTTGGTCGCATATGTTAATAATTCGTCGCAACTTAATATACATTTGACAACATTCATATATAAAATAAAATGATATATATATAATAAACGTCTGTCAAAATACAGTGCATACATGTAATATAAATATGATACATAAAAAAAATACTGCGTATGACGAAGGATATCTCCTGGCTCCCCTGCTCCTTTGCCCCTACCCCTCAACCTGGATCGATGTCTGCGGTACTGAAGTGCCCCCTCAGCAATCGCAATCATCCTATCCACGGCAAATCTGACACCAGAGCCCTCAGGCAGGTGACCGGCCTCAATGGCCTGCTGCCCTATTTGTACTATCTGACAACAGCGTGGTAGGACATCCTGAGTATGGTCCAGCTGAGACTGCCGCTCCTCTAATATCTCCTGATGAGCAGGTCTGGGTGGCGATCCCTCAGCAGTGGGCACCATGCATGGGTGTGAGACGGTGTAGAACCACACGATGTACCCGGCAGCAACACTCCAGTCTGTCCACGTTCTGGTCGCCCGAGCCTCCTCCGGTACCAAGTGGGACTGGTAGTCAGCATATAGCTCATCTAGCTACCCCAACTCCCTCTGCGCCGGAAGCCTTGACTGTAGACTGCATCCGCTCACGTCGGACAGATGCGTGATGAGCTGTCCGTCCACGTATGGTATGATCGTCTCTGCCAGCCATCTAATCTGCAAAGCATAATAAATAAATTAATTTTTTTTTTAAATAATTAAACAAAAACAAACAAACAAACAAAATAAAAAAAATTGTCTTCCGAATGTGCATATCCAGAAGGACACAGAATTTTTAACGTTGGGTATTTTCGGATGTGCACATCCGAAAACACTCAGAAAACTAAACGTTAAAATCTTTTCCGATCTGCACATCCGGTACGTATTTTGAAGTTTAAAAATGGCAGCCATGGCCACTGTAACATGCAAAAGGACATTTTAATGCCCTGATCGTCCGCCTGAAGCAGTAAAAATGACCTACATTGTCTCTAACCTATGTTATTCATACAACCTAACAATCTCTACACCTAAATGTCGACTCTAAATCGATTACTCGAAAATTACTCCGAAACTCTAAAATTTGAAAACTTACCGATTAAAATGAGATACGGAGGATTTGGAGTGTGTTGATCGTTGTAGAAGTTGCTCTGCGCCAAACTCGAGTGGAAAAAATCGAGATTTGTGGTGATTGAAAATTTGAGAGTTTGAGAGAGTTTGAGAGATTTTGGAAATGAAAAAGTGAAAAATGAGGGGGAGGAAGAACGTCTGGCGCGGATTAATAAGAAATTTTTCCGAAAGTGCACATCAGAATTGTTTCTGGATATGCATATCTGGAACACATCAACGTTTTTAAAAAAATTGGTGCGTCCGGATGTGCACATCCGAAATCAGGGGACAAAAAAATAATTTCACGTGGTGCCTAAGAAATTTGAGTGGTGCATTAAGAAACTTTTTTTTTTATAACAAGTGAAAAATATATTAACCGAAAGCCAAGGTAGCATTACAATCAGAAGTGCTCAAAGTTTTTATCTCTTTTGGTTTGCTTTTCAAATTTTGACTTTTTATCTCTTTTGTTTGCTCTACTGAAGCTTTAAAAGAATGCCTTTAGCATGGAAATTATTCATTCACATGAATTGGTATCACATAAAATTAAACCCAATAATTTAATGTTTAGTTTTTTTTCTTCTTAATATTTCCATATTTATAATAAGATAGTAAAGCTAGCATGTTGTTTTTATAATAAACCTTCCATGTACATCATCCAAATGAGCTTTATTATTATTATTTTTTTTAAATTAAATATTTAAAAAAAATTATCTTTTATAATAATTCAATTTTTTTGATAGAAAAAAAGGTGGAATGTTATATGAATATCTTTTTAATCCTTAAGGATTTTTGGGCCCAAACATTTGTGATTTTATTAGGACTAACCTTTAGAATTAGAAAAACGACAAAATATAAACAAATACTCAATATAATATTTTATGATTAAAAGGATCTAAATAGGGTAATTAAGGTAACCTTAGGATTTATTTATGATTATTTAAGGGTTAATTAGTTATTAAGTTGAATCTGTGAACATTCAGGATTAATAAAATAATTTAATTCATATAATTAGGATAATTAGGGTTTAATTAATATTTTCTATTTTTTTATATTTAATTAGGATTGTAAGTTAAATTAATTAGAATAATTAACACATTTAGGGATACTTAACATAATAATTTTATTAACAATAATTATCTAAATAAGTATATAGTCAACATGGAATTAAAATGCAAAAACATAATTAGGGATTTAAATTAGTGTTAGAGCTAATTCTGAGAAAAATTAGGGGCAATTAATATTTTTACCATAAATATGAATAAAGGTATAATTTAAAGTTAATTAAATTAATTTAAGGTTTAATATAATAATTAGATTAATAGAAAAATAATTAGATAATTATTCAAGAAATTATAATTAACTTGAAAATTTATACTTATGAATTTAAATGGGGATTAGGGTTGATTCTATAGTTATGCATAATTCAATTATTAATAACATTTCCTCCTTTTTTTTTTAATAAATATAACTTGGGATTTAAATTAAGTGCTAGGCATTAATTTTAGAACAATTACGCACATTGAAACTAGGAGTTAATTCTTAAAACTGAGTTAATATAAATAGTATAAGGAAAAAAAATAGGGTTAATTATGGTATTAACCACTTTGGGAAATTAGGGCTAATTTATGGGAGAACTTTGGGATAATTTTAAGGATAATTATAGGATAAAATTATGGAATAAAGGGTTTAGGGATAAGAAATCAGGGATAAAGGATATGGTCTTTGGGTTTATTAAAAATTATAATATTTTGGGGTAAAATAATTATATAATATTAGTATGAGTTATTTTCTTAAATCAAAATAAATGAGATTTTTTTGCAATCAATCAAAAGGGATAAAATCAATCTAACACATCTCAAATTGTAAGTCCTCTTCCTTTGGGCATTGAGTCATTTTTCAAAAATTAAATATTTCTCCGCCCCCGATGCGTGAGAATTTTTTAAGGGATAAAACCAATCAACCAACCAACATTTTTAAGACAAACTACGGAGTTTTGATCCTTCAATAGGGTATGTATGTATATAGTTGTAAGACTCTAGCGACTACAATATTCAAAAACATTTTTATGTTCCCTTTTATTAATTGATCAGTTTTCTTTTCTCAATAATCAAACATTTTGTAAATAAATAAATAACTAATCAATAATTGGTAATAAAGGCAAACTTTCCTATACAACCACACTAACCCTAGAATTAGAGGAGGATCCCATTGAGTACAATGGAGGTGAGGGGTGCCTAGTACCTTCCTCTTGCCTAACTGACTCCCAAACCTAGTCTTTCACCCTTAACATTAGGTTTTATCAATATTTTCATGTTCTTTAAAACAAATAAAGGATTATGGCGACTCTGTCATTTTGTCTGCCGCGACACAATGCATGATGATGGATGCAGATGCATGTTTATACAAAAACTTTTGGTCATTTGTTATATTTTATTTTCGAGGGAATATTTTAGACATGTCATTTGTTTGTAAGCATCTGAAAGCATGAGAGCAATATAGAAGACAAACCACAATTGGTGCAAAACCACGTCATTCATTCATTTAAGGTGAATATAATGTTTGAAAAGATAAGTACAACGCCAGTCAGACATTATTATCGCTCTCGACTTTTTTAGCAAATCTAGCTCAGCCCTAAATTCTTTCTGAAGGTAAGAAAAAGTACACAAGAAGGGGGGTTGAATTGTGTTTTTGGTTTTCTTAATTTGTGTCTGATCAGAGTTCAAAATCTAAACGGGTGTTCAGATTCTAATTATACTTAGCAGCAGAATGTTAACAGAAGCAAATAAATAATAACAGAAGACACAAAGATTTATATTAGTTCCTCCCAACTGAGAGTAGTCTAGTCCCCTTGCTTCACAAGATATTTTCACTATAACCAAATCATGATTACAATCACTTATGCGTTCTGCATAAGACTTTTACAATGCTCAAACCCTAAGTGTAATACCCTAATTTTTTACCCCTAAGATTCCACACTTCATTTACATTTATGCATACAAACAAGATCATACTTGGTTGCTTCCTAATCCTTTCTAGGTTTGTTCTTTGTAGAGATCACCAAGCCCTTGTGTGTTTCTTACTTGCTTTATGTTTGTTTATATTTACTAACCCCTAATCAAAATACCAAAAATATGCCTTTGTTTCCTTTTTGTTTCTGTTGCAAGATAAGTAAGGAAGACGTCAAGGATATCAAGCTTAGTTCCTCAGTATTATTCAAGCTAATTTTGATCAGGAACATCCCAAGGTTTAATAATTTTTCTTTCAAGAAAGTCCAAGGTTTACGTGTTTATTTTTGTGCTTTCTTCAACAAGTAAACCTCAAGCCAAGACCAGAGCAATGCAACATCAGGCCAATTTTTCATTTTTTCACTGAATTAATCGATTATCCTTATTGGTGTTATCGATTACACCTTCTCAAAAAGGCGCAAGATTTGAATTTTTCCAGCATGTAATCGATTACCCTTATTGCTGTAATCGATTACATAATTGCTTTTTGGCCAAATTTAGTAGCTTCCAGTTCTGCAGCAGATGATACTTGATTGCACTTGCATGATTCATTCTTACACCAGATGAAACATTCTAGATCACAAAAATCACAGCTAGATATTATTCCCTTACATCATCATAAATAAATTCCATCATACACTCTCATTTCCATACCAATTTTGAACCAATTGATCTTGGATTTGCACTCCAAACCAATTACCAAGCCTCATTGTGCCCCAAACCTAGCTTCTATTTAAACAATTTCCCTCCATTCCTAGAGGGTCTCCAATCATTTTTCTTAATTTCTACACATCACATTCCAATTCTCTCTCACTTTTTGAATTCTTCACTCACTTTCTCCATTTCTCATTTTCCCCGACCTTACTAAAACTCTATCCATTGAAAGTTAACAAGATTTTCATTGAAGCTTGTTGATCTTTGAGATAAACCTTCATCAAAACACTTCTTCTACATCAAATTATGTTGAATCTAAGCTTTGGAGGTTATTCTTTAAAGTTGATTTTGAAGAAAATTTAGATTTGGTTGGTAATTCTTGGATCTAACATTGTTTGAGTTTAATTCACATCTCTCACCATGTAATCTCTTGTCATTTTGATTCTTTCTTGATCCTTTTGCTTTAAATTTTGGATTGCATTGGTGTTTGATTTATGATAATTGCTAGAATTTTCATATGTTCAATTGCTCACATTATTGTTTGGTGATTGAATGTATAAGAGATTATAGAAAAGTTCTTTTAAAATATTTGTTTATGTAGTTGTTGTAGATGTAATCGGTTAACACTATTGGTGTAATCGATTACACCTCTTTGTTGCGGCCCTGGAAGTGATTTTCTTGATGATGTAATCGATTATCCTTGTTGGTGTAATCGATTACACCTGTGTTGATGGCAGTTCTTGGTTTGGTTTTTGGGATAGCTTTGTTTCCTTTTATTTTTTCTTCCCTTTTTCCTTTATTTTACTTTTGATTATAGCTTTGTTGATTAAATTTCTCTTCAATTTCCATGGACTTTGGGTGTTTGATGAAGTTAGATAAACCTTCATTGGTTCAAATCGATCTTTAAATGAATCATGTGATTTATTTTAGGTGCTTTAAATTAGTGATAGGTTTAACACTTTAATCCACCAAGAAGAGTGATTGAAATTGAAGATGGAATGATCCAAATGTTATGATTCAATTTGGTTCTCCTTCTTTCCCCGTTTTTTTGTCAATGAAAATCTTAAACATCATAGCTTTTCTTTGAGATTCTTGATTAAGATGAGACCCCTACCTCTTGTCTTTTAGTGTGGCGAGCTTTAAGAGAGTGACTTATATGTCACTTCTCTAGCTTATATTATCACAAATAATGTTATTGACCGACCTCCCATAGTATGACCTTCTTCATAGGTTGTGCTACGATTGCTTAACATAACGCTACATTTCGTCTCGAATCGGAAGCAAGTCATTTTTGTAAGTGAGATTGTTAGTTTCCTACTCTCCATAGTGTGGTGTGAAATAGATTGTCACTTTGTCATTCAATGGAGCTAGTGACATACTTGTCAATTTTATCCAAGTTGGAGCTCTTCTCTTAATGATGTATAGATTCATGCTTTCATGCTTATGGATGACTAGTCGAGTGTTCTCCGAAAAATGACAAAACGATCTTCATCACTAACTTACTAACCTTTTCTTGCTCTAATCGTTAATTTTATTGTCATTTATAGCTTATTATTTACTTAATTCAATTTACTTTTTTGCTTTTATTTTAGTATCTTTTATCATATTGTTTTTCTTTTTGTCCACTTGGACCTTTATTTATGCTTATGCTCTTTTTGTTTAGTCATTAATAAATATCAAAACACTTAAAACAAATGTGGTTCTCCTAATCCCGGACTGTTGTGATCCCATGCTTGGACTTTAGACTTAGAGTTAGGACCTTGACCTAGGCTAGTAAGTAGACCTTGAGACTTGTTTGGATTCATCTGGTACCCTTAGCTTAAGGATTCTTTTGAAGATCTATCTCGGTTATTATGATTTCATATGATGCTTGGATTTCTATTTGCTTATCTGGCTTGCTTAAGGCTTAATCCAAAGGAAGGAATTCTTGATTGACTTATGTCATAGGGCTTTCTAGCTTTCTTTGTTGGTTAGATCCTTCTTTGTCCTTGGATTTTATGTTTATGCTTTAGGATAATCACTCCATCTCCTCCCCATTCTTCAATTTTCAAAATCTTCTCCCTTTTTAAAAACCTTCTTGTTTTCAAACTATAACCTTTTTCATAATAAACCTTGACTTTTATTAAGTGCTTTTTCAAACTTCATTTTCTTTAATAAATGTTAATCAACTTTAAGCATATTTTGACCATTTCAAAAAGACTTTAAAAAACACTCAAGCTCATTCAAACTTTTATGCCTTTGTGCACTTTTTCATTTAAATTTTTTCATAAAGTTTAGACATGAGTCATTTTCATAGTTGGGATGTAATTCTCCTATTCCTCATAGTATTAAAGATATTAACATTTTCCACTTAGATGTTGAGTGATAGACTTGTTGATTTTTACCCAAGCAAAGATCCTCCATCTTAAGATGATGCAAATGTTGTTTTCTTATACTTGTGGGCGACTAGTTGTAGTTTTCTCCTTAAAATGATAATTTGTCTTTTATTTAAAATGAATCAAACAAACCTTTTTTTGTTATTTGTACTATGAGCTACAGGGTTTTGACCCTATATTGCACTTTGTGGGTACGTAGGCATGAGGCTCAAGAAGTCTCTCCAAACACAAAAATCTTAAAAAATATTTCTTTTCTCACCTCCCCAATCTCATTTCAACCAAAATTTTTCAAACCAAAAAGCGTAGATTTTTCAAAGAGGTTCCTATACAGTACTATAGATGTTTTGGGTGCTAACAGCTTCACATTGCGTAACCAACCCCCTTACCCTGTCTCTATTTATCTGTTCTTGTTTTAGAACTTGTTTAGGTTTTGTTCGCTCTTTTTCCTTTCCTTTTGGATAAAATAAAACTGCGGTAGCGACTCTTGTTCTATGAGTTAAGTTAGTCAATAGCTTACACTCATAATTTTTACCACTACAGAAAAGTGGCGACTCTTCTGGGGAGCAACGGTTCTTCGCGGGTTCAGACTACTTTGTTTTATTTATGCTTATTTGCTTGATTTTTTTGTTATTGCTTGTTCTGTTTGGGTGTTTGGTGATCTCTGTGTGGTGAGATAGGCTCTATACCTGAACCTGAGAGCACTTATATAGGATGTGTGGTATAATCGAGGAGATATGCGTGGAGTAGTCCTTTGCATGTCGAGTAGAGATCCATCGCTCAGTGGAGGCCGCTTTGGAATTACTGATGTCATACGGGGTAGTCGTGTTTGGCATTACTTTTTTCAAGTTGGGAACCGTATAACCTTTAACCTATCTTAGCCTATTAGGACGTAGTGCGGAGATTATTCAGGTGTAGACCTGAGGTGATTGTCACGTGATACTACACTCGGACGAGTTTCTCTTGAGAATATTACTGATAGACGAGTAGTCGTTTATATCGATAATATCTGAAAGATGGAATCATGACTCTGGGAACTTTTTATAACCTTGTTCTACAGGTGTTTATACCCTTAGTGCATACCATTTTGGGTTGGTTCTTACCCTTGGCTCCATGCTCGTGACTCGGAACCTTGAACTCGTGTGCCTTGTGTGATCTTGTTTGTGGTTGCTGCATCCATGCACTCATGCATTCATGAGCATTTTTTCTCAAGATTTCAAGGAACTTAGAGGTTCCTTTTGCAAATATTTTAGATGTCAGTGATTATGGATCTTGGAAGAAGGAATACTCAAAAGTACAATTTCAAGAGTCTTGATCTACGAGAGTTGAGAAAGCTTGGTTCTTTCGTATCTAGTCCCGTGGATTTTAGAGGCCGTTATGGGAAACTTTTGTCAATTCTGAAGACTGATATGGAAGATGGGGTTCTCAAAACCTTGATTCAGTTTTACGATCTGCTGCACCATTGCTTCACTTTTCATGAATATCAGCTTGTGCCAACTTTAGAAGAGTATTCTTATTGGATGGGTTTGCCTATTTTAGAAAAGGTCCCTTTCAGTAGTTTGGAGGAAGTTCCTACACTCAAGGTCATTGCTAAAGCTATTCATCTTAGAGAATCTAATCTTAAGGGAAAGTTTGTCACCAAGGAAGGAATTCTTGGGATTAGTGGCAATTTTTTGACGGGGAAAGCTTTTACCTTTGCTACTATTGGAAGTGTGGACGCTTTTGAGGCTATTCTTACCTTTCTTATCTATGGTCTTGTGCTGTTTCCTAACATGGATGGTATTATCGATATTCATGCCATTCAGATCTTTTTTATTGGGAACCCCGTGCCTATTTTACTAGGGAGCACTTACAATTCCATTCATTACAGTACTTCCAAGGGTGGAGGAGAGATTACTTGTTGTGCACCTCTACTGTACAGGTGGTTTATTTCGCACCTGCCGCAGTCCTAACTCTTCAAGCATAACAAGGATAAGCTCAGATGGCCTCAGAGGCTTATGTTCCTCACTTATACAGACATGACTTGGTATTATTCAGTGTATGATACTGGAATGGTTATTGATGTACACAAGGAGGAATTTGCTATAACTTTATTCTTGCTAGGCGCCAGTTTGGATATTGCTTGAAGGATAAACCTAGTAGTCTTCCATTATCAGGTTTCTTTTTCCTTGATGGAGTAGAGAGCTTGGAGTTAAAGAAGAGGATTGTACATTCTTGGCGCCATGTCCATAGAAAAGAGAAATGTTAGTTAGGAAGGCAACATTGTGCTGCTTATGAGTGTTACATTCAGTGGGTCCGTGAAAGAGCTTGTCAACTCAAGATGCCTTATCCTCTTGAGAAGCCATTATTCCGTATTTCTACACCATCATCTTGTCTTGTTCCGTTTGATGATAGAGGAAGTCTTCAAGAAGCTTTGGCTAAGATGAAGCAAGAGAAAGAGATGTGGGAGAGTAAGTTTCATGCTTTAGACAAAGAGAAGATGGAGTTGCATAAACAACTAAAGGAGAAAGATGACTTGATTGAGTTGCTTGAGCGATGAGTTATAAAGAGATCTAGGGAGCTAGAGGATTTATTTTCCTCTAGCACTTCATCATCTACTCATCTTCCTACCTCTAGAGCATGGAAGAGCATTATGGACTGACTTGTTATGGAGAAGAACACCATGGAGAGCTACTACAAGAGAGAAATCAAGAGGCTTTGTGAAAAGTATTAGCCTATGGTTGGTCATCTTCTGACATGATTCCATAGATCTAGTTTCGTTCCTCTTATGTATTGTGACTCTTTGAGATTGTCTTTCAAACTTTGTAATCCTTTTTCCAATATCAATAAAATGAGTTTTTTAGTATTTCAAAATGTGTTATTTCAATAACATTTGCAATTCACTTTAAAGTTCCTTGAAATCTTTGCATTTTTGCATATCATGCATCATTGTGCATTGTGTTTTGCCTTTGCCGGATATCTTATCTTTCCCTTGGTCTTCGTTCAGACAAGTAGTCGCACCACTACAATACTCGGGCTAATCAAATAAAGAAGATGGAATAGTTGCAACAAGAAAATCGTGAACTTCGTGAAGTGGTAACCATTCTGAAAGACAGCTTGGAGAGACTTTCTGCAATGATGGAAGCTTTGGTGGCTGCTCAGAATCAGCCACCACTGCCTCTTCCTTCTCACACTCTTATACAGAGAATAGTGATTTTAGAGATCGTCTCAACGCCCATTTCTGTGGCCCTAACCAATACTACTCAACACTCTATGCCTCCTGGTTTTCCCTGGGGCATGCCTCAGAACTTTATTCCTGAAGGGTACGTTCCTGCTGCTGAAGTCACCACTGTTCAACCGGTGATGTCAATTCCTCCTCCTACTGTGCACACTGTTCCATAGACATATGAACCAATATTTCATGTTGAACCAAGTGAGAGCTTGGGTGTTTTTGAGCGTATGGATGAATTTCAAGATCAGTTTGTAGAAATGCAAAAAGAGATCAGGGCTTTGAGAGGGAAGGAGTTGTTCGAAAAGAATGCTCATGAGATTCCCGCAAAGTTCAAGGTTCCAAATTTCGAAAAATATAAAGGTAACACTTGTCCACAAATTCATCTGGTCATGTATGCTAGAAATATGTTCACCCATACTGACAACCATCAGTTGCTAATCCAATATTTTCAAGACAGTCTTATAGGTGCAGTCTTGAAATGGTACATGGGACTTGATAATGCCTAGATCCACATATTCAATGATTTAGGCAAGGCTTTTATGAAACAGTACAAGTACAACTTAGATATGGATCCGGACCGTGATCTGTTCCGCGCTATGTCTTAGAAAGCAAAGGAAACCTTTAAGGAGTACGCGCAAAGATGACGCGAGATTGCTGCGTAAATCAGTCCTCCGCTTGAAGAGAAAGAGATGACTAAGATTTTCCTGAAGACGTTGAGCTCATTTTATTATGAGAGAATGGTTGCAAATGTGCCTAGTGACTTCACTGAAATCGTAAATATGGGTATGCACTTAGAAGAGGGAGTCCGTGAAAGACGTCTGACCAAACAAGGTAGTTCTGGAAGTGCGAAAAAGTTTGATGCTGGTTTTTCTAAGAAAAAGGACGGAGAAACCAATGCCATTTCCCAAGAGAGGTCCAGAAGACACACGGTAAGAAATAATAATGGAAATTATCGTCAGCAACAAGTAGCTTCTATTACACTTGTCATCAATGTTGCTCCTGCCGCTTAAGCTACTCCAAATTATCAACCACTGTTCCAATAGAGAACGCGTCAGAATAATTAACAAAATCGTCCACAGAGGAAGAATCAGTTTGATCCCATTCCGATGTCTTACACTGAGTTATACCCTAGCTTGATACAGAAGAAGCTTGTACAACCCAAAGACCCACCAGCTGTTCCAAAAGGGCTTCCATGGTGGTACATAGCAGATCCATCATGTGCTTTTCATCAAGGAGCACCTGGACATGATTCGAAAACTATTTTTCTCTAAAATCTGAGGTTCAAAGACTCATCTGAATTGGTATTCTGTCATTTGTAGACACCAATCCTAATTGATGAGTCCAAGCCTTTGTGGCTGGCATCAATTTTGGTAAATATAACTTGACAGTAAGATGTTGGACAAGATGTCCTAACATGAAGAACTAACTGAAGATCAAGATGTTGGACAAGATGTCCTATCATGATGATTCGAATCTTTATCTGTTACTTTTCAGTTATAATTATGTTATTCCAGATTTTAGATTATTGTGGGATTATTTTTTTTCCTAGGTGGCGTCCAAGATTGAAGAATCAGAGATTCTGATTCTAATTTGAAGACGTTGTTTTTAAGTGTGGAGACACTTTAGGAAACTTAGGATTGAAGAAACTATTATAGAGGAGAATTAGTTGCAGATTCTATGGAGTAGAATTGCTGCGTTTCTGAAGCCCAAATCCAGTCTTGTTGATGGTTATAAATAGGATGGATTTAACCTAGAAAAGGTGTGGAAAAATACAGTTGCCTAGTGAGTTTAAGGTTTGTATTTTGTGAGCCTCTCTTGTATTGTGTGAATACTTGAGTTGGACAGTTTTATTGAGTTGTAATTGTTCAGACACTGTTGTGATTGAAAGGGAATTGAGAAGGGTCTCATACCTAGGAGTGTCTTAGGTAAAAATATAGCATGGGTAGTGATTAGGTGACAAGTTGTAAACGGAGGTGTTTAGCTTTAAACTAATATTGCTTAGTGGATTTCATTTCTGGCTTGGAAGCTCCCAGACGTAGGTGAGTTACACCGAACTTGGTTAACAATTGTTGTGTGTTTTCTTTACTTTTTGCATTTTGTTATTGTCCTTGTTCTTGTCATTAAGAAGCATAGATCAAGTGTCTTGACATCCTATTAGACATCTTAGTGATCTGCTATACCAGAATTTCAATTGGTATCAGAGCAGGCATCCTGCTCTGCATCTGGGTGAGATTCAGGGACGATACTTTCTGGTTCAATGGATAAAGAAGGATGAATTTTAAATAGACCACTCATTCTTTATGGTTCCAATTATGAATATTGGAAAGTGTGCATGGTGGCATTCATCAGGTCTATGGATGGTAAAGCCTGGAAGTCTGTGGTCAAAGGGTGGGACCGACCAAAGGTCAAAGATAAGGATGGGAAGATCACTGATTAGTTGAAACCTGAGGAAGACTGGGATGATGAAGATGATAAGCTTGCTCAAGGTAACTCCAATGCCTTGAATGCCCTGTTCAATGGTGTTGACAAGAACATCTTTAGGCTGATCAAAAAATGTCTGTTGCCAAGGATGCTTGGGAGATTTTGAAAACTACGCATGAAGGAGTTTCTAGGGTAAAATTCTCAAGACTTCAACTTCTCACCACCAAGTTTGAGAACTTAAGGATGAAGGAGAATGAAAGTATACAAGACTTTCATATGAACATTGTCGATATTGCCAACACTTCAAGTGATCTTGGAGAGAAAATTCCAGAAGCCAAGTTGGTTCAGAAGATCCTAAGGTCACTTCCAAAAAAATTTGATATGAAGGTGACTGCTATTGAGGAAGCCCAGGATATAAACACTATGAAAGTGGATGAGCTCATGTAATCTCTTTAGACTTTTGAGATGACAATCAATGAGAAATCTGAAAAGAAGAAAAGTTTAAATTTGGTGTCTAATCAAGAAGAGTGTGATTCTAATGAGGAATTGTCCAAAGCTGTGGGCTTTCTTGAAAAATGGTATAACCAACTGTTGAAGAAACTGGACAAGAAGTCAAGATCTAATGTCAAGGCTCAGTCTTCCGACATCAACAGAAGGAAATATTTTGAAAGAAGAACTAGTGATGATAAGAAATCCAACAGGGGAAGGGGAATCCAATAATATGAGTGCGGGGGGTTTGGACACACAAGAGCAGAGTGTCCTACCTTTCTCAAGAGTGAGAATAAAGTTTTATCTACTTCTTGGTCTGAAGATGACTCCTCGAACGATGGAGAAACTGCTAAACATGTCTATACACTTACTGGAGTATATGATTCGGACAAGGAATCAGATACTGAAGATCTTACTCCTGATGAACTAGTTGCCTCCTATAAGGAGCTGTGTATCAGAAGTGCTAAAGTGTGTCAATTAGGGCAGGATCAACAGAATCTTATTGCTCAACTTTGTGATGAACGACTAAAGCACTTGGCCACCATTTATGATATGGAGGATGAAGTTGTGTTGCTCAATTCTAAATTTGACCACATGACTAAGTACATAAGAATGCTCAATAGCAGTTCAAATGTGCTGGATGAAATTCTTAATTCAGGAAGAAATGCTTGAAATATAAGAAGACTCAGTTACAATGATCAAGTTGGGAATAAAGGACAAAGGCCCGGTGTGAACTCCGTTCAACAGAAAAGAAAGTAGGATCAAACAGTGTCAAGTAGGATGTCCCAACATCGTAAAAGACCCCAGAAGAACTCTTCTGGAAGAAAGAATCAAGACAATAAGTGTCATCATTGTGGTAAGTATGGTCACATAAAGGCTTACTGCTACAAGTTGCATGGTTATCCCAAATCATCAACTCAACCCAAAAGGAGAAAGAAGGCTGCTAAAGGAAAGAAGAAGTGGATTCTGAAGAATAAAACTGTCGCCCTCATAGCTCATACCTCTCTGAGAGCCTCTGCCAGAGAAGACTGGTATTTTGATAGTGGTTGTTCTAGACACATGACTGGTGTCAAGACGTTCTTAGTTGGTATTAAACCTCATTCCACTAGCTATGTCACCTTTGGAGATGGGTCAAAAGCTGAGATAATATGTGTTGGGAAGGTGAAGTATGTTGGGCAACCTAGCCTGGATAAAGTGCTGTTTGTCAAAGGATTGACTGCTAATCTGATAAGTATTAGCCAATTGTGTGACCAGGGCCTCAAGGTTAACTTCTCTAAATCTGAGTGTCTGGTAACAAATGATAAAGAGGAACTTATCATGAAGGGTACCAGATCCAAGAATAATTGTTACTTGTGGGTTCCCTTTGAAACAAAGTATCCCTCCACCTGCTTGATGTCAAGAGAAGATGAGGTGAAGATGTGGCATCAAAAACTTGGCCATTTGAACTTGAATGGAATGAAAGAATTCTTGTCTAAGGATGTTGTCAGAGGTATCCCTAATCTAAAAATAAATGAAGGAAGGGTATGTGGTGAATGTCAAATTGGAAAATAGACAAGGATATCACATAAAAGGCTTCAACATCTGACCGCCTCAAAAATCTTAGAGCTACTTCATATGGACTTGATGGGACCTATGCAGGTTGAAAGTATTGGTGGAAATTGGTATGCTCATGTTGTGGCAGATGACTTCTCTAGATACACATGGATGCATTTCATCAAAGAGAAGTCGGAAGTGTTTGAAGTGTTCAAAGGATTGTATCAAAAACTTCAAAGGGAGAAGGATTGTGGAATAGTTAGAATCAGAAGTGACCATGGGAAGGAGTTTGAAAAAAACAAGTTTAATGATTGCTGCTCCTCTAAAGGAATTAGTCACGAGTTTTCTTCACCCATCACTCCTCAACAGAATGGTGTGGTTGAGAGAAAGAATGGGACAATTCAAGAATGTATAAGGGTCATGCTTCATGCCAAGAAACTTCCATATCATTTTTGGGCTGAAGCCATGAACACAGCTTGTTACATTCTAAATAGTGTAACCATCAGATCTGGCACATCTGCCACATTATATGAGCCGTGGAAAGGAAGGAAGCCAACTGTGAAATACTTCCATGTTTTTAGAAGCAAATGTTACATCTTGGCTGACCATGAGCAAAGGAGGAAGATGGATCCCAAAAGTGATGAAGGAATCTTTCTGGGATACTCTACAAATAGAAGAGCCTACAGAGTTTATAACTTAAGATGGGTGTTTAAAAATAAGTCTAATGAGCAAGGGGTGGTCATGAGAAACAAGGCTAGACTTGTTGCTTAAGGGTACACTCAGATTTAGGGAGTGGACTTTGATGAAAATTTTGCTCATGTTGCTAGATTGGAGTCTGTGAGACTGTTACTTGGAGTAGCTTGCCCGTTGAAATTCAATCTATGTCAAATGGATGTTAAGAGTTCCTTTCTGAATGGATACTTGAATGAAGAAGTGTATGTGGAACAACCTAAAGGATTTGTTGATCCTACATTTCCAGATCATGTATTTAAGTTGAAGAAGGCCTTGTATGGGTTGAAGCAAGCTCCAAGGGCTTGGTACGAAAGACTAACTGAATTCCTTGTCAACCATGGTTACAGAAAAGGTGGAATTGGCAACACTCTCTTTGTTAAAGAAAGGGATGGAAAACTCATGGTAGCTCAAATCTATGTTGACGATATTATGTTTGGAGGGATGTCGGATGAGATGGTTCAACACTTTATCAAGCAAATGCAATCTGAGTTTGAGATGAGTTTAGTGGGTGAATTAACCTACTTTCTTGGTCTCCAAGTTAAATAGATGGAAGACTCAATATTCCTTTGTCAAGGGAAATATGCTAAAAGTATTGTGAAAAAGTTTGGCTTGAAGAATGCTAACCACAAAAGAACTCCTGCTCCTACACACTTGAAGTTGTCTAAGGATGAAAAGGGTGTTAGTGTTGATCAGAGTCTATATAGAAGCGTGATTGGCGGTCTTCTATACCTTACTACTAGCAGACTTGACATAACTTTTGCGGTAGGAGTCTGTGCTAGATATCAGGCTGAACCTAAAGTTAGACATATTAATCAGGTCAAAAGAATTCTGAAGTATGTGAATGGTACATGTGACTATGGCCTGCTATATTCTCATAGTTATAATTCTGTGTTAAAAGGATATTGTGATGCTGATTGGGCCGAGAGTGCTGAAGATAGGAAGAGAACCTCTGGTGGATGTTTCTTTCTGGGAAACAGCTTGATTTCATGGTTTAGTAAGAAGCGAAATTGTGTTTCTTTGTCTACTGTTGAGGCTGAATACATAGCTGCAGGTAGCAGTTATTCTCAAATGATGTGGATGAAGCAGATGCTGACTGAGTACAATGTCATTCAAGATGTCATGACACTTTTCTGTGATAACTTAAGTGCCATTAATATTTCAAATAATCCTATTCAGCACAGCAGAACCAAACATATTGACATCAGGCATCACTTTATTAGAAATCTTGTGGAAGACAATGTAATAACCTTGGAGCATGTTGCCACAGAGAATCAGTTAGCTGACATCTTCACTAAAGCCTTGGATGCTAATCCATTTGATGTGTTGAGAGGAAAGCTTGGATTTTTCCTGTCTGAAGATTTGTAGTAGTCCACTTGGTGTGGGAATGCTATTCAAGTAATTGGATATGTGTTCCCATCAAGTAGAGAGAGGTCTTCAAAGACTACTCTCAGGCTAAGCAATACTTGTCAACTGTACCCTATCATGAAGAAGAGGAAGAGGATGATGAGGAAACTGAAGATGAGTGCTGAATGTTGTCTTCTTTTTATTTTTGTGTGGTTATGTAAGGGCTTAATGCCTATGATTATGTTTGGCACCTTATGTGCTTGTTTTGTATGCTAATACTTTATGTTTTTTCTTGGTTATTTAGTTGGTTTATCTGCCTTTGTCATATTATGGCTAAAAAAGGGGAGTAGTGCTAACTTTACTAACCATTATCTGTTAACCACTGCTGCTGATGCTAACCATTGAGGGGGAGTATGTTATATTGCTGCATGCAGAAGAAGGAACTGGTTGACGGGGAGGCAAGATGTTTGATGTTTTTTCCGCTGCTGATGTTCTGATGTTTTGTTTCGTGGCCTCAGACTGTGGTTTTCTATCTATAAGTTTCTTTTAGTTAGTTTTAGCCAAAATCTGCCAAAGGGGAAGATTGATGAGTCCAAACCATTGTGGTTGGCATCAATTTTGGTAAAACTAACTTGACATTAAGAAGTTGGACAAGATATCCTAACATAAAGAACTAACTGAAGATCAAGATGTTGGACAAGATGTCCCATCATGATGATTCGACATCTTTGTCTGTTACTTTTTTGGTTTTAATTATGTTATTCAATATTTTAGATTATTGTGGGATTATTTGTTTTTCCTAGGTGGCGTCCAAGATTTAAGAATCAGAGATTCTGATTCTAATTTGAAGATGTTATTTCTAAGTGTAGAGACACTTTAGGGAACTTAGAATTGAAGAAACTATTCTAGAGGAGAATTAGTTGCAGATTCTGTGGAGCAGAATTGCTGCGTTTCTGAAGCCCAAATCCAATCTTGTTGATGGTTATAAGTAAGATGGATTTAACTTAGGAAAGGTGTGGAAAAATACAGTTGCCTAGTGAGTTTAGGGTTTTTATTTTGTGAGCCTCTCTTGTAGTGTGTGAATACTTGAGTTGGACTGTTTTATTGAGTTGTAATTGTTCAGTCACTGCTGTGATTGAAATGGAATTGAGAAGGGTCTCATACCTAGGAGTGTCTTAGGTAGAAGTATAGCACGGGTAGTGATTAGGTGACAAGTTGTAAACTGAGGTATTTAGCTTTGAACTAATACTGCTTAGTGGATTTCATTCCGGGTTTGGAAGCCCCCAGACGTAGGTGAGTTGTACCAAACTGGGTTAACAATTGCTGCGTGTTTTCTTTACTTTTTGCATTCTGTTATTGTCCTTGTTCTTGTCATTGAGAAGCAGAGATCAAGTGTCTCGACATCCTATTAGACATCTTCGTGATCTGCTATACCAGAATTTCACTAATGTGCAATCAAATCAGTTGCCTAAGCACGGTAACACCTATGTTAACATGGTGTATGGGTGTCCTGGCACATACCGTATTTTTGATATTCGCGGGATCCGAAGGTCATTGGTTGAGATGCATGCTACCCTTAGTGAATACAACCATTATGAACACGATTATGCCATTTGTTGTGTTAGTTATGTGAACCCCCGTGGGTGTGTAATTGTGAAAAGGGATTTACAAGAGATGATTGATCAGAATCTGAGCCAAATTTACCCCTAAGTTGACTTCTGGGACAAAGCATGAGCCAAGACCTCAAGACATGATTTGAGAGCCTCCAATATATTACATTGACCCATTTTCAACAATGGAATGACCCAGGAAGCTTGATTCACAAGTTTCAATTTCATCAGGACCACAATTAGGGTTTCGAGGAAAAAAGTCAACTGTACCTTTGACTTTTGACCAAGACATGCTCCCGAACCTTGGGACATGATTCAATACACCCTATAACACATATGGAATATATCCATTAGGTTTAATTTAGGCCAAGGACTTGATTTCACAAAGGATCGCGCAGTTTGGATTTCATCCGATAAGAAGTCAACTGTGCACAAAATTAAGTTTGACTTTTTGGAATTTTTCACAATTTTGGTTCCTCAACCCTAAAACAATGTTAATATGTGATTTGAATCAGCATTCATCAAGAAAAATCAAAGAAAGTGAGTTAAATTGTAAAAGGGGTAACCATAAAAAACTTAGAATTTTTCTAAGTTATGGAACAAAAATGACTAGGGTACCAACTTCCAAGGACCATAACTTGAGATCCAAGCAACTATTTTGGATGGTCCAAAGCTGGATTTGTAGATCTCATTACATACTTCAAAAGCTTCAACTACATTAAACTCCAATTCCTCATGGATTTTTAGTTATGGAGTGATCAAAATGGCTGAAAACATGAAAATGACATTTTTCCAACACTTAGTGAAATTTTCACTAAGTCAGAATCTGCCTTACTTTTCCAAAATGTAGGGACATTTTTCACCTTGATCCAAGTCAAACCAGGTCTAGGGGTGGACATTAAAGTTGAAGTATGCCATGAGGGCTTTCCAACAAGTACTAGATCATCTCTAAATTCCATTTGAGCAAGGAGATACAACCCTTGAAACATGGCATCATGAACTGGTTTTACAAGGAAGAATTTGTGCATTTTGCTCGATTTGTCCAAATCTGATAAATCCAAGCCTTGTCATCCATTTGGACGCATCTGAGGATAAAACAAGAAGGGAATGATCTGATCCCCAAGCCTTCAAAGTCCAAGAATCTACAATAGCCATGCCAAACCTAAAAAGGCTAAAAAGATGCCAACACTTCAATTTTGTTTTCAAGCCTTTAATGAATGCATCAAGGTGGCATGAACTGAGCCTATTCCAACTGAATTCATTCCAAACTTATCTTTGAACCAAAGCTACAAAGCCTGTTCCCTAATCTCAAGTCAATGGCTAGAGGAGACTTGAGATTCCTTTTGCATAACATTGGCCAAAGGCCTGTTGCAGTTGCATTCACTATTGCTTGCAAAACAAACTTGCTCTACTATAAATAGAGCTCATTTGTGCTCAGTTTGAGGACACCAAAGCACCCAAACTGATGCTTTCCTCAAAATCCCTTTCTCTAGGCCAAAATGCCTTGTTTTACAAGGTACCTCTGAGTTTTTGAGGTAGAGAGCAATTCTATCACAACTCATGATCCAAACACCTCTAATATGTTTTATCTAAGCTGTCCAAACACTACCATGTGACCTGTAACACCAAAATAACAAAGTCAACCTCCAAAACCTCAAAAATTGACTTTTTTGCATTTTTCAAGCCATGTCTTGATTCAGTCACTTTCAAAACCAGATAAGACCTCAAACACACTCCAAATATCATCCTTGAATTGTCCCAAATGGTTCCCAACATCTAGAACACCATTTGAGAGAGTTTCCATATTTGTCACTTTTGCCCCTTTTTCAAGAAAGTGCCAAAATTTGTTCCTGAGGATTCCAGCTGGTGGTGATCATTCTAAAAGCTTCCAAGGGGTAAGCATCACAACTTGAACTCTTTGAATTATGCATTTCTTTGAAGTGCACTGCTCATAAACATCTCATACATGTTGTATATGTTGTGTTTGAATCAATTAATCATGCAATTATGGCCTGTACCATGAGGTAGCATAGAAAATGCAAATATAGGTCTATTTCAAAACCATTATCGGGTTTTAAAATAGGGACCTCATCTGAAAAAACCAAGACCACCATTGGATTCCTTGTGAAATTCTAGGCAGGATAAACCTAAATTTTGTCCCAATCCATGGAGAAATGAGAAAGTTACAACCTTCACGTTTTGGCCCAAGAACTTGCCTTGCCTTGCCTTGGCCAGGCCTAACACAAGACACCCCTTATGTTTTTATGGGGTGGTTTTGATACACGGATGTATCACCACCCCAGTGGTAGAAGGCGCGGGCTATAACTTGGAGGTCTGGGGTTCGAATCCCCCTCGCCCGAGACCCTTTTTTTACCACTTTTTCCATTTTTTTTTATTTGTCATATTATTTTAAATGATTTGGAAAATTAATTTCTCTCTCAATTTTAATTAATTTTTATTGGTTCTTTTTTGCAAAAAATACAAAAATGTTAAAATATTTTATTCCACAAAAAATAAAATTTATATTATTTATTTAATATAGTTGATATTTTTGTAAATAAATTCATTTTTATTGTTTTGAAACATTTCAAAAATGAATATT
The DNA here is from genome assembly GCA_022829125.1 of Lathyrus tuberosus. Lineage (NCBI taxonomy): Eukaryota > Viridiplantae > Streptophyta > Magnoliopsida > Fabales > Fabaceae > Lathyrus > Lathyrus tuberosus. Next base: position 8,404,800 of record JALAZF010000177.1, on the reverse strand, counting down.
CATCTTGAAAATCAAAATCAAATGAGTCCTAAATCATCTTGTGATTAAAACCTCATTTTTCAAACCTTAATAAAAAATCACAAGTAGTTTATTTAGACTTATTTGGTATTTTTGTCATTTTATTCATTTTATTAAAAGGATTACTTTTAAAAGAAAATGAAATTAGGGTTTCTTTGGTTCTTGATCTTCATCAAACCTTTTAAAACAATTTTGGGCCTCTTATAAAGTGTAAGACCCAACCCTTGTTGTACATAAACCCATTTTGGGCCTCCGATATTGTATAAGTCCTGATACGATGGAAAATCTCGGCGCGATCGTCATTTTCAAACAGAAATCAATGAGCCTCTCCTTGAGTTGTAAGCCCCACCACTTGTACAAAAATTAATCTTTTGGGCTTTTAATAGAGTGTAAGATCCAATCCTCTTTTAACCAAAACCATTTTGGACTTCAGTCATTGTATAAGTCCCAGAACAACCTTGGAAACAACGGTACAATCACTGTTAAACTTTAGGCCTCTCCTTGAGTATAAGCCCCACCAATCTTTTTCAAAACAACTTCCCTTTTGATTTAGATTCAAATATATAGTTACTGTCAAAACTTTCTTTAATTTCTTTGAACAACTAACAATACAGTATGGAAGCTTGCTCACCTGTAAGTTTTTATCTGCTTTCCTTTACATGCTTTAATATATAAACTGTATTGTGGGAAGCTGCACACTGTAAGTCCTTCTTTCGTATCCTTTTAAATACTTGTCATATATCAACTGTATATATACTAGTATAGCTATTTAAAGTTTTCCCCGACAACTAGGTCCAGAACTAGGTAAAGCCAGTTTGGTCACTCTTAGATACAATCAAAACTAGATCCCTATAGGATTTCCAGATACAGTCTTGCCTTCTCTTGGGCTTAAACAATACGGAACAAAGAGAAAGGCAGTATTCCTTGTGAACCTTTTCACAGACTGTCACCCTAGAAATTGTCAAAGAAATTCTATTCCCCAGAGTTGATCTATTCTTGGTGAATAACATCTCTTGAATTTCTTCAAACCTCAGAACTTTCACTAAATGATCTATTCTCGGTGAATAGCATTTCTTGAACTTTTCTTGGCTTGAGACCCACGGGCTTCCTAAAAGCATCCCCGCCTCCTCTTGGGCTTTGTACAAGGACCCTCCGGCTTCCTAAAAGTTCTCATGCCTTCTCTTGGGCTTAATACAAGGACCCTGAAGACCTCCTAAAGGTATAAGACAGAACTTAGTCATCCTTTGCTAGAGCAGTCTTTCCATTGACAAAACATCCAACCATCTTAGGGTTGATTCTCATCCCTTAAAACACCATCCTCCTCTTGGGCATCATACAAAAGATAAAACTCTTCCACACCAGTAGACTTGGACAGTTTAATCTCATCTTGAGTCTCAAATACATTTTCAAGTTCCCTACAAAACATAGGAGAAACCCCGGTTCTTCTGGATCAATCTCCAATAGAGTCTAAAACCTAGTCTCTCTCCTAAAAACCTCAAACCAGGGTCAGTTTAGTCATCAGTATAACACTATCCCAAATCAGAACCTCAAGGCATCTGATACCTCAACTCTTCTGTAATCCTCAGAAAGAGTTGATTCCCCATTTGAACCTGCCTCGGGATCTTAATAATCCCCAGCAGAAGTTAGCCTCCTCTTAGGCTTTGTATAAGGATCTTTCCTCAGCACGGCCAGCCTCCTCTTGGGCTTTGTACAAATCATTCTCCCCAGCGGAGCTAACCTTTTCAGACTCTCTTATTGAGTCAATCACCTTTCAGACTCTCTTATTGAGTCAACCACTTTTCAGACTCTCTTGTTGAGTCGATCACCTTTTAGCACTCTCTTGTTGAGTCAACCATTTTAGCCTCAATTTTGAGCTTTGTACGAGACAGATAAGAACACTCTCTTGTTGAGTCCATCTTTTTCAGCCTCCTCTTAGGCTTTGTATAATGATTTCCCCTAGTAGGAGTTAGTCTCCTCTCAAGCTGTGTATAATGATTTCTCCAGCTTGTTCAGCCAAATTCTGGGCTTTGTACAGGACAGATAAAAGCACTCTCTTGTTGAGTCAAACCCTTTTAGCCTCAATCGTGGGCTTTGTACAAGACACAAATTTTCATAACCTTCTCTTAAGCTTGGGGACAAATATCTACTCCAGTGGGGACAGTTCCTCCCAGCCTCCTTTTAGGCTTCACGAAATAAATTCCTAAGCAGAGTCAAACTCTTTTTCCGCCTCCATCTTGGGCTTTGTACTAGACAGGTCCTTTTAGCCTCCGTCTTGGGTTTCGTACAAGACACCTAAAATATCCTCACCGAGTCAGTTAAATTTCCCATTTCAGCCTCAATCTTGGGCTTTGTACAAGACATATACAAACCTCCCCGGCGGAGTCAAAACCTTTTTAAGCCTCAATCTTGGGCTTTGTACAAGACAGATAGAACACTTTCCCTAGAAAAGTCAAACTTTTAGCCTCCTCTTAGGCTTTGTATAATGATATCCCCAAAGAGTCAGCCTCTTTTAGTCTCAATCTTTGGCTTTGTATAAGACAGATATAAACTCTCTTGTTGAGTCAGTCATTCCCAGCCTCCTCTTAGGCTTTGTATAAGGACTTCCCTAGTGGAATAAATCAACCTCTTAGCTTCAACCTTGGGCTTTGATTAAGGCACAAAAAAATCAATATCCCTTACAAAGGAAATTATGGCATTGTTGGATTCTCATATCCCAGTTAAAGTAATCCTCCTTTATAAACAGTCACCCAACAACCATGATAAACATACAAGATGTCTCTCCTTTAGAGGTGACAAATTCCATCTCAGTCAAAGCTTTAAGCTTCAATCTTGGGCTTTGAACAAGACACAAATAAACCCTTTTAGCTTCAACCTTAGGCTTTGAACAAGACACCAAAACATATTTTTCCTCCCTTAGAATAGGAGGAACTACGATTGCTCTGATTTCCCTATTTCTTTTAAACGGGAATACGTAGGAATAAGATTGGAAAATCTTAGCGAGCATACTAATAAAAAACTCTAGGTCCAGTACCTTCATACCAATCAAAACTTAGGTCCAGTACCTTACCAAAAACATCGGGAAGAACCCGAACATCAACATCAACTCACTCTCTCTCATACTTTCCCAAGAAACTTTCCCAACCCATTAACGGATAAACACCATCAAGTACAAAGTGAAGCCTAAAGCTAACATCATGTGGATAACAACATATAGGATGGGTAATTCACTACTCCTCATTGTATAACATGACCCCAAACCCTCAATCTTTTTAAGCGTTTGTTAAGTTAAACATTCGCGTGCAAGGTTAGTTTTAGATAGCTTCCCTTTCCCTTCCAGCTTCATGGGATAAATAAGAAATCAGAAAGTAGCACCCCCTCCTCATTGTGGGGAGAAACCCAAAAACCAACGATAAGGTGGTCGCGTCACCGACAAAAATCGCTCGCTACAGTAAAATGGAAACTATGCTGGGGAAACCCATTAGAATTATCCTTGGGGCATCGTCCCAATTTTCCAACAGTAAAATGGCGACTCTGCTGGGGAGTCATTGTCTGTATAGGACTAGGATTATAGCTCTTAAGAGGTCTAGGATGTTAGTTTTAGGAATATATATATATATATCGCTTTTCCTATATGATATCTGTATTTATCTTTCTGCTAATGGGACTGCGGGTGATGCCGCATCTGGAATGTTTGAGTGACACCTAAGATAAGTGATGGCATTAGACGAGTAATCTTACAGGGAGTGACTCCCAAATAAGAGACCCCGGTAGACCATCGAATCACTGGAGATAGCCTTTGCGGATTCAATGCCTAAACGACTTCGGTTGTTGAAAGCAGATTGTTCGATTGTGGTATCCATGAAACTGAGGATTTAGTAGGATGAGACCATGTCACTATTTTGTAGTGTGGAAGCTATCGGAAATAGTTGTCACGCGATACAACCCTCATTTGAGATTACTCTAAGATACTACAGCTCGCTCGGGTGAACCAGCCTGCTGTTGTTATCCCAAAGGGGGTCAATGATTTTGAGGACAGGTACAAAAAATCACCATAGTATAACCTTTGGGGATGGGTAGATCCATACTTCATGACACTGAACCTTTGACCCCATGTTTTTTCTATGTTTTTGTGTGCTGCATTCATGCATTCATTTCATCTAAAAAACTCTTAAACAAAGAAAAATCTTCTTTTCTAGTCTCTCTTTTTCAAATTAAACTAAGACAATGATTGCAAATGTCATAGAAAGAGATTGCGTTATGGATTTAGGTAGAAGGAAGACTCACAAGTATACCTTCAAGGTTCCAAAACTAGAGGATTTAAGAGGGTTGGCAAGGATGATCACTAACCCAGATGCTTTCAGAGCTAAGTACGGAGGACTGCTGTCTCTGTTAGGGGTCCATGTAATTGAAGGAATACTGGTCATGCTGATTCAGTTCTACGATCCAGTTTATCACTGTTTCACATTCTTGGATTATCAACTAGCACCAACACTGGAGGAGTACTCTCACTTGACTAATTTACCTATCACTGACCAAGCTCCCTTTTCTGGACTGGAAGAAATTCCAAAGGATCAAACCATTGCAAGAGCAATCTATTTGGATGAGTCAGAAGTCAGGACTCACATGACCATTAAGGGTGGAATCCAAGGTTTACCAGCTCAGTTTTTGGTAAAAAAAAGCTCTGTACTTTGCTATTATAGGGAACGTAACTGCTTTCGAGAGCGTCTTTGTTTTGCTCACCTACGGGTTATTTCTGTTTCCCAACATTGATAACTTCGTCGATGCAAACGCCATTAAGATATTTCTGATTGGAAACCCCGTACCAACCTTGCTCGCAGATGCTTATCATTCTGTACACTTAAGGAATTTGTACACCGAAGGAATGATCACATGCTGTGTACCCCTGCTATACAAATGGTTCACTTCCCATCTACCAAAGTCTGCTACTTTTTGAGATTATAAGAGTACTCTGTGTTGGTCACAGAGAATCATGTCTCTTACCAACTCTGACATAGATTGGTACAATCAGATCTATGACGGGAAAAGAATCATTGACCATTGTGCAAATATCCCCAATGTACCCCTCATAGGAACTAAAGGAGGAATCAACTATCATCTAGTTTTAGTTCGTCTTCAATTTGGATACTCGATGAGACATATCCTGCGTAATGTTCATCTAGAAGGTCTTTTCATCAAGGAAGGAGAAAATGACAGGGCACTAAAGACATAAATAGTGCATGCCTGGAAACATGTTCACAGGAAAGGAAGAGAGTCTATTGGAAAACCAGATTGTGTCTCTGTGGAACCTTATCTCCACTGGGTACAAACTAGAGCTCTCAAGCTGAGGATGCCATACCCTCGTCAAGAAGTTCTTCCGTTAAAGGAATATGTCCTTTATTTTATGTATGATACGGAAAAACTCCAGGTCACTCTCAACAAAGTTCAACGGGAAAAGAAATCTTGGAAGAACAAGTACCGTATTCTCAATGTGGAGTGTACCAAAATACAACAACTGTTAAAAGAAAAGGATGCTCTAATCGAGATTTTAGAGCAACATGTTGTAGAGAATCAAGACGACCGAAGGAATTTGCTCCCTCATTTCACTTGGAAAAAGGATGACAACCCGACAACGGTTGAAGAGCCCCGGTCAAAGAAAAGGAAAATACCAGAACCAGCACCTGAGCCCTCCTCAGAGAGGACTCAGGGTCCATAAGCTTAGACATTTCCTTTTACAACACTTTGTAAATTACTGTATTTCCATTTCCACAATCTTTGAATTCAATAAAACGGGGTCTCCCCACTGTATAATATTTGCAATCCAATTGTTGAAGTTTATTTTGATTAAAACAACAAAATATTAATTAAATATAATTATTGCATATCATTCATCATTCTCACATAACGCATTCTTCTTCCCTACGAATCTCACGTTTATACCTCGATTCTAGAGTCAAGCTGTCTCATTCGTATAATACTCGGGCAAATCCACATAAGAAAATGGATGATCCTGAGGAGGAGAACAGAGAGTTGAGAGAAGAAATCGACACTCTGAAAGAAGATTTGAGAAAACTTCATAATGACATGCAATCTCTGGCAGCAGCTCAGAAACAACAACAAAGGAATGTGATCTCAGAGATCACATCTATGCCCATAGTGGAAAAGTATGATCCTCGGTACAACATGCCTAAAGATCGTCCCTGGGGCATGCCACTCAACTATATCCCAGAAGGATATATTCCGCCGATCACGGAAGATCCAGAAACTACAGCAGGAACCGTTGGGCCTGAAGGTTACAAACTGCGGGAAAGAGAAGATGCCAGTGGCATGACAGCAACTCCTGAAGGTTACAAACTTCGGGATAGGGAAGCACCAAGAGTCACTTCCATAATGACTATGCGACCACCCATGGTACACACTGTCCCGGAAGGACAGATTCCACAGATACCTTCTAGTGGAAACGAAAGTATGTACGACATATTGAATGAGTTCCAGGAATAATTCCTGGAGATGCAGAAGGAACTGCATGCCATTCGCGGTCAGGATCTATTCGGAAAGGACGCCGCAGACATTTGTTTGGTTCCCAATGTGAAAATTCCGTACAAATTCAAGGTGCCCGAATTTGAGAAATACAAGGGTAAGTCTTGCCCTCAGAGTCATTTGGTGATGTACGCTAGAAAGATGTCAAATCCGACAGAGAACCAACAGCTACTGATCCACTACTTCCAGGATAGTTTAAATGGTGCCGCACTCAAATGGTACATGGGTTTAAACGACACTAAGATCGTCACTTTCAGAGATCTTGGCGCTGCCTTTGTTCAACAGTATAAGTATAACCTGGACATGGCACCAGACAGAGATCAGCTCAGAGCCATGTCACCGAAGGATAAGGAAACTTTTAAGGAATATGCTCAGAGATGGCGTGAAATTGGCGCCCAGATTTGTCCACCTCTTGAGGAAAAAGAGATGACAAAGATCTTCTTGAAAACCTTGATCTCATTCTACTACGACCGAATGGTCGCCAGTGCGCCCAGCGACTTTACTGAGATAGTAAGCATGGGAGTACGTCTTGAAGAAGCAGTCCGAGAAGGACGTCTGGTCAAAGATGTTGGACCATCAAGCAGTACCAAAAGATACGGTAGTGCTTTCCCTAAGAAAAAAGAGCAAGATATCAGTAATATCTCTCTCGAAAAGCAAAAGCGGCGGTACCAACCAGTAGCAGCTGTAACTCCTGCTATCAACCCTGCGCCCATTCCAACTTATCAACATCAGGTTGCTCAGAGCCCACCAAATCCACAACAATATCAGCAAAGGACACAACGGCCTCTTCAGCAGGCTCGTCCTCCGTACAATAACAACCATACAATGCAACCACCAGGGTTCGACCCTATACCAATGTTGTACGCAGAATTATTTCCACTACTACTGGTCAAGGGGCATGTCCAAACCAGGGCTCCTCTTGCGATACCGGAGAATCCACCTTTTTAGTTCAAAGCGGATCTGACTTGCCCTTACCATCAAGGAGGATCAGGGCATAATATAGAAAACTGTCTCAGCTTCAAATCCGATGTGCAAAAGCTTGTCAGGAGCGGGGTCTTATCTTTCAAGGATACAAATCCAAATGTTCAGACAAACCTGTTGCCTCAACACGAGAAAGCTGCGGTAAATTTGATAGAAGAAGAGTCTAACCATAGCTATCAAATTCACGATGTACTCTTATTGGGAACTAACCTGGTCAAGATGCATTCCAGACAGAACGGATACGGTCATGTACCGTCTCATAATTATCACCAGTGTGATATCTGCTCTAAAAACAACCAAGGATGTTCTGTGGTGCAATCAGCTCTACAGGAACAGATGGATCTCAGATGGATCCAAGATCACCAAATCCGTGAGGTCAACATGACTTAGAAGAATTCCAACATCATTCAAAACCACGACATCCGTGCAATGAATGTCAACTTGGTGGCAATGCACTCAAGGCAAAGCCAACATTATAACCTGCCACGACACGATTACGATTCCTGTCTGATCTGATCGGTAAACAATCAGGGATGCTCTTTTGTACAAGAGGGCCTCCAGCATCAGATGGATCTTTGATGGATTCAGGATTACCGCGATAGAAGTCATTATCAAGTAAATATGATTCAAATCTTTGATATTCGCTTGATGAATACCAGCTTGGTGGAATTACATGCTAAGTAAGTTCAGCTCAGTTTTCTGACTTCACATGAGTATCAGACCTGTAGAGTATGTCGTGAGAGTGACCAAGGATGTGTTCTCGTTCAAAGAACGCTGCAACACTTGTTGAACCACTAGTGGCTTCTGATCTATCTAGATGAAGACACACAACAAATCAGTATGACTGATGGGAACCCTACTAGGCATCAAAGTCGGGATGTTTGATCAATGGAAACAGATCTAGTGAGGTTACACTGCATACAAAGCGGACGTGGCTGGGTGCCACCACACAACTATGAGCGTTGTAGAGTTTGCTAAGAGAATAACCAAGGATGCTACCTCGTGCGAGCATCCCTTCAAGGCCAGTTGGACCACAAAGAGGTTCAACCATATTCAGGCTCTGGTCCGATTAACATAATGTCAGACTATCTTCCCAATCGAGGTAAAAAAGTTGTCTAGATCCCTAAACGAGAAGTGGCCAAAGATATATGCGCCATAATTCCTTTACTCCATGAATCGAGGGTTCCTCTCGATAGCGAAAAGATTCTCAACCTCGAACCAATTGAGGCCGACTACGATGGTCAGAAAAATCAAAAGGCTCCTGTAGTTATCTATCTGTCGGGACTAGTACCGTACAAATTAAATAAAGCAATCACTTACAAATACGGTGCAACAACAATTGAGAATGGAAAGGAAACTCCATTACCCTCCGTCGTGAATATTGCAGACATCAGTTGAGTAACACGGAGCGGTCGAATCTTCAATCGAGGAGTTGGAGAACCTACCAGAGAAAAGGAACCTCAAACAGAAGTTCCCGATCAACCAGTCGGGCAATCCAGTGATCCTGACTTTTCAAAGAACAATGATGAGATGCTGAAGCTCATCCAGAAAAGTGAGTACAACATCGTTGATCAGCTGTTGCAGACTCCTTCGAAAATCTCTGTGCTGTCTCTTTTACTCAGTTCTGAAGCCTACAGAGAAGCTCTACAGAAAGTCTTAGAGTAGGCCTTTGAGGAACAAGATGTAATAATAAGACAATTTGACAGCATCATCTCCAACATCACTTCCTGCAACAACTTAGGATTCAGTGATGAGGAACTGCCAGAAGAGGGCCAAAATCACAATATGGTACTCAACATTACAGTCAACTGCCAGGACGCTGCTTTAGCCAGCGTACTGGTAGACACCGGATCAGCTCTAAATGTTATGCCGAAATCCACTTTAATGCGACTATCCTTTAAAGGATCCCCGATGAGATGCAGTGAGGTCATTGTCAAGGCATTTGACGGATCCTGGAAAAAGGTTATCGGCGAAATCGACCTTCCCATAACTATCGGTCGTCACACTTTCCAAGTCACTTTCCAGGTCATGGACATCCGGGGAGCATACAACTGTTGGTTAGGAAGACCTTGGATACACGAGGCTGGGGCAGTCACTTCAACACTTCACCAAAAGCTGAAGTTCGCCAAGAATGACCAACTAGTCACAGTCTGCAGAGAGCAAGCCTTGATCGTGAGCAACTTATCATCGTCCACTTATGTAGAACCAGAGGAGGTTGTTGGAACTTAAATCCAAGCACTTTCAGTGAGCAATAACAATCAATCAGAAAGAGGAACGTTGATTTCCTCATACAAAAATGCTCTCGAAGTGATCAAAAGTAACAATGCCAAAGGATAGGGACAGCTTGTCATTCCTACTGACAATAAGAAAAAGAAAGGTCTTGGTTTTTCTTCAACCTGTACCCAGACTGCTACTAACGATGAAAGTTTTCATCCCATTCAGGACTTCTTCCACAGTGGAGGTTTCCTTCACCCGGTGTCTCAAGAAGTACACACCATCAACGAGGGTTATTCCTCTGATACAAATGAAGAGTGGAAGTCCTATCTTAACGAGGACGGTTATATGTCTCAGGGAGAAGTGCCTACGCCATTTTGCTATCCCGCACAGAGTCCAAGATATATACCAAGATCAGACGTCAAAATGATATACAGAGATTGTGATCCCGAAGGATGTCGTGCTCCATCCAACTCATTAGAGGAGGACACTCTGATGAAAGACAACTTTGACCACGACTATTATGGCCCAATGGATGGCCTGCCTATCTGTCAGCCGTACCTAGGAGAGTTGGGGCAAAAGAGCCAGCACAACGATACATATCAGCAAAGCATCATTGAAAAGAATACGTGTGTCCCCACCGAATCATAGGATCATTACTCAGGGAATTCAGAAGATATCCAGTACGACGATGAATTTGAAAAGATTGCAGGACTAGAATTCCTTAACTACGCTTTTCCTGAGGTCAACGTCATCGAAAGAGATGACTCCTCCAGTTCCAAAGAAGTGTGGGATACCTTAGGACAACCGAGTGGCAAGTATGACTTCTTGGTCAAGTACACCGCTCTTGAAATTTCTCGTATCAGGCTCGAAGACATCCAGCCAACTGGATGGGAAGATCCACCTGAGAGTACAAACACTATGCAAGATACAACTGAAGAATCCTCCTACGACAACTCTGCCTGGGAGACAGATTCCAACGATCCTGCTCCGCCAGAAATCAATGTTATTTTTTAAGACAAATCAATAAGGAAGGTACCAGACTTTGTGATTCACCGAGGAGTTCGCCGCCAATGGGATGCTGTCAATGTTCTAAAAGTCGTCCATAAGCCTAAATAATTGTCGTCTTTATCTTAACCTTTCACCCTGCCCAGGTGAAACAGATGTTTTGATAGGTCTCACTTTCTGTAAGTGTCCCTCTTCGCTTTGCCCAAAGCGACAGAGTTTTGTTTTATAGGGCTGTAGTTTCAAGAATCGACAAGATCATAAATAAAATAACGTCGTTCTGTAATTTCCACATTTATTGTTGTTTTCTCTTTTTGCTTTTTCAGAAAATGGTAATCCTAAAAATAACTCAAATAATAAAAACAATCAGTTTTCAGAAAATACACTGCACACACTCTTGCATTCTCTCTATCTCTTCTAAAAAAAATCATCACGTCATGCAGATTGCTTATTTTAAACCCCATTGAAACATACGATCCAATGTCTTCTCCTAACTTTGAATTCCCGGTATTTGAGGCCGAAGAAGAAAATGACAAAGAAATTCTAGAAGAGCTCTGCCGATTACTAAGACAGGAGGAAAGGTCTATTGAACCCCACAAAGAGTTATTGGAAATGGTCAACTTGGGCTCAGAAGAAGAGAGAAAAGAAGTCAAGATTGGGGCACTGCTCAGTTCGACTGTCAAAGAAGTTTTGATAAAGCTTCTCAAAAAGTTTCCCGATGTATTCGCTTGGTCCTATCAGGACATGCCCGGTTTGGATACCAGCGTCGTGGAACATCATCTACCTTTAAGATCAGAATGTCCGCCGAAAAAACAAAGGCTGAGACAGACTCATCCAGATATGGCCATCAAAATCAAGGAGGAAATACAAAAACAGATTGACGCAGGTTTCCTCACCACATCAGAGTATCCTAAATGGCTAGCCAACATCGTACCAGTGCCAAAAAAGGACGAAAAGGTCAGAATGTGTGTAGACTACAGGGATCTAAACAAAGCCAGTCCAAATGATGATTTTCCCTTACCACACATAGACATGCTGGTAGACAATACAACAAAGTTCAAAGTATTCTCCTTCATGGATGGATTCTCGGGCTATAATTAAATCAAAATGGCGCCTAAAGATATGGAGAAAACTTCATTCATCACCCCATGGGGTACTTTTGTTACAAGGTAATGCTGTTCGGTTTGAAGAATGTCGGGGCAACCTATCAAAGGGCCATGACTACTCTGTTTCATGACATGATACACAAAGAAATAGAAGTATTGTTGATGATATGATTTCCAAATCTAAGACAGAAGAGGAACATGTGACCCACCTGTCAAAACTATTCGAGCGTCTGAGAAAGTACAAACTCCGCTTGAATCCCAACAAATGCACATTCGGTGTCCGTTCAAGGAAACTTCAGGGGTTCACCGCCAGCCAGAAAGGAATTGAGGTTGATCCTGACAAGGTCAAGGCCATTCGAGAAATGCCTTCTCCAAAAACTGAAAAATAAGTTAGGGGATTCCTGTGACGTTTGAATTACATTTCCAGATTTATATTCCTCATGACCACGGCATGTGCCCCGATCTTTAAATTACTCAAAAAGAATCAGGACTGATTCCTTACAAAGACTATGCGAGATGGTTATTACCATTCTTCAACAGAATCGAGTTTCATCACATCCCTTGTGGAGAGAATCACATGGCTGATGCATTAGTCACCCCCTCTTCCATGATTAGTGTAGGTCAATGGAACAATATACCTAAGATTGACATAATGCGCCTAGAACGACCCGCTTACATCTTCGCGATTGAAGCAGTCATAGACGACAAACCTTGGTATTACGATATCAAATGCTTCCATCAGAAACAAGAGTGCCCACCTGGGGCGTCAAGAAAAGACAGAAAGACTCTCAGAAGGCTAGCAGGAAACTTCTTCATGAGCAGTGATACACTCTATAAGAGAAACGTTGACATGGTCTTGCTCCAATGCGTAGACAGACCAGAAGCAAACGTGCTGATGAAAGAAATTCATGAAGGCTCCTTTGGCACTCATGCCAACGGGCACACAATGGCGAGGAAAATTCTAAGAGTAGGGTACTATTGGCTGACCATGGAATCTGATTGCTACAAGTACATGAGGAGGTGTCACAAGTGTCAGATATACTCAGATAAAATCCGTGTACCGCCAACACATCTCAAAGTTCTTTCTTCCCCATGGCCTTTTTATATATGGGGAATCGACATGATTGGCATGGTTGAACCCAAAGCTTCGAACGGACATCGGTTCATCCTGGTAGCCATTGACTACTTTACCAAATGGGTCAAAGCAGCATCGTACACCAATGTAACCAGATAAGTCGTGGTCCGTTTTATCAAAAACAATGTCATCTTCCATTATGGTGTTCCGAGCCAGATCATTACTAATAATGGATCTAACTTGAACAATAAGATGATGAAAGAGTTGTGCGTCGAGTTCAAGATCGAACACCATAACTCATCTCCCTACCGACCCAAGATGAACGGGGCGGTAGAAGCGGCTAACAAGAACATCAAAAAGATCATTCAAAAGATGGTTGTAACCTACAAAGACTAGCACGAAATGTTACCCTTTTCTCTTCACGGTTATCGCACATCTGTTCTCACTTCAACAGCGGTAACCCCTTTCTCTCTAGTATATGGCATGGAAGCAGTGCTCCCCATAGAAATAGAAATCCCATCAATACGGGTATTGACGGAAGCTAAGCTAACAGAGGCTGAATGGTGTCAAAGTCGACCCAACAAACTAAATCTGATAGAAGAAAAGCAAATAACGGCTCTGTGCCATGGTCAGTTGTATCAACAAAGAATGAAGAAAGCGTTTGACAAAAAGGTACGACCTCGCGTCTTCAGGAAAGGAGACCTTGTGCTCAAGAAGATAAAATCATTTCTCACTGATTCCCGGGGCAAATGGACTCTGAATTATGACGGCCCCTATGTGGTCAAGAAAGCTTTCTCAGGCGGTGCCTTGAGACTCGCCACCATGGATAGAGAAGAATTTGCCTACCCCACGAATGTTGATGTAGTCAAGAAATACTTCGCCTAAATAAAAAAAAAACGTCTCGGTGGATTGAAAACCCGAAATGGCGGTCCAGGCAAAAATTAGAGACATAATAAAAAATCATCCAGATGGATTAGAAATCTCAAAGTACAATCCAGGCAAAAGTTAGGGATAATGGCAAGTAACTACGTTCAACAAAAGGGAAAATCCCCCAGTAGCAGTCATGTCATCCATCAGGAAAATTTAGTTAAGGTCATCTTTGACGGAAGCTCAGGATGTCTAGAATTCAAAGTTGGTAAAAGGAATACGGTCGTTATGTTTCAATGTAGCCTTGTTCCCTTAAATTACCATTTTCTAAACTTTGTAAATAATCTATGGAATCACGCGTTTGGGTGATCTCCATCCTATCAATAAAATTTGAGCCCTAGTGCTTTTGTTTCCAATTCTGATTTGTTTTAGCTTTACAGAACGACATTTTAACATGATTGACGATTCTTGAAATAAAACAAAAATGAATTTACTTGTCAAAATTTTATGCTTTTAAAATAAAGATGGCAATTCTTTTGACTGTTGAACATCGAAAGAACATCGATTGCTTCTCCAAAGGCGGGTAAACTTCAAAGTGTAGAATCAAAGTACTCTTTCTAAACCAGTACGCCTGAACGAAGGATCAACTGTATCATTTGTGATTTTCCTATCTGATATCCCTGGCATAGTTCTTATCTCTTAAGCCTGACCAACGTTTTCCCCACAGGGACTATCTCTCCTAAGCAAGGTAGAATTGCTATTTTGGACCGAATGGTACTTCCTCGTCCCCAGCAGTGGCCGAGTATATAGTCGTGTTCAATCACTAGTCTGTATGTCGTGTCAGTTTTGTCAGCATATACATACATACATCATCCATTATTGATTCGCATTCATATTCATCTTGCATCACTATCACTCTAGTCGGTATTATCCCCTAGTGATAAAAGTCCTCTCAATTGAGTTGTCAGTTCTTTCCTCGTCAGGAAATGTTGCGTCTGAACAATATTTCTCCTCTAGTTTATTTCTGGATTGGAGTTGGCCCTTGACCACTTTGATAACTTGAACCTCTGAAAGGCAAGAAGCCATTCGTCAAACGTCACTCTTCGCCATTGAAGATGATATCCTCGCTTTCCCGGATTAAGGAAAAATCCCCAGAGAAAGCCTCACAACCAAAGACTCTCAGCAACACATTGGTTTTTCTCTCCAAGAGAGTCAATGTTAATGAAGTCGTCAGCACCTCAAAATTGGGTTACATCACATGGTATTTCTCCGAGAAGATCTCGGGGAAAAGTATGATGTAATATCCCCAAGCAGAAAGAAGTCTCTCAAGAGACTCGTTTTCCCCAGTAAAGTCGGCAAATGGCATATCCCACAGAGAAGTTTGTACACCTCTACAGATCAGACAAATGGGTTTCCCCAGCAAGTCTGACATCAAAACTTTTTCCCATCAAATGGCATCTCCCCAGGAAAATTCGGCGAGAAGTTTGAGGAAAACCGCTACAAATAGCGTCCCTTGTCAAGAAAGTTTATTGACAAAAGAAACTGAGACCAGTTCCTTGGCTGAAGACTAGGATCGAGGGGAAGTTTATTTCAGAAACTAAGACCAGTTCCATGGCTAAAGACCAGGATCGAGGGGAAGTTTATTGACAAAAGAAACTGAGACCAGTTCTGTGGCTGAAGACAAGGATCGAGGGGAAGTTTATATCAGAAACTGAGACCAATTTCGTGGTTAAAAACCAGGGTCGAGGGGAAGTTTATAGACAAAAGAAAACTTAGACCAGTTCCGTGGCTGAAAACCAGGATCGATGGGAAGTTTACCCTTTTCTAAGTATCATTGCTTAGCAAAAGAAGATGGATGAGCAAGTAGCCATTCATAACCACCATCAAAATTTTGGGTATTCCGATATTTAATCCTCTTGCACCCGAATGCCCGAATACCTTCGCCATTCACACCTTCGGGTCCAAGAAGATTAAATAGGGGCATATATCATACCCCAAATTTTGACCACCAAGATTTCCCATCATTGTGCAAATAATTTCCACAATATGGATGAACCATCATGCCTCATCAATATCCTCAGAGATGTTTGAGCATCCACCACAAACAAGAATCAGGGTTTTAAGCCCTCTCAGGGCACTTGGACAGAGGATCAATCTAGGAATGACATAATATTCAACTTTTCTAACCTCTCAAAACACCTATAAGGGATCAATAGGACTCCCACATCAAGAATCAAGCCCAAGGTTGCTACATTCCAAGTGGATCAAGCCTCAAGATTGCCAGTGTCACCAAGTTAGGGTTTTCGTCGACCAAGGCTTCCAGATAAAGATTTTCCTTTGGGCATGAGCCAATGCTTCAAATCATAATCCAAGATACTCTAAGGGACCTCATGGACCCAATCATCAAGTCAATTTAACCTCAGGGGATGCATTTACCCAAAAAATCAGGAATTTGGGGTCTTGACCTAATTCACCCCTAAGTTGAATTCTGGGACAAAGCATGAGCCAAGACCTCAAGACATGATTTGAGGGCCTCCAATATACTACATTGACCCATTTTCAACAATGGATTGACCCAGGAAGCTTGATTCACAAGTTTCAATTTCATCAGGACCACAGTTAGGGTTTCAAGGAAAAAAGTCAACTATACCTTTGACTTTTGACCAAGACATGCTCCCGAACCTTGGGACATGATTCAATACATCCTATAACACCTATGGAATATATCCATTAGGTTTGATTTAGGTCAAGGACTTGATTTCACAAAGGATCGCGTAGTTTGGATTTCATCCGATAAAAAGTCAACTGTGCACAAAATCAAGTTTGACTTTTTGGAATTTTTCACAATTTTGGTTCCTCAACCCTAAAACAATGTTAATATGTGATTTGAATCATCATTCATCAAGAAAAATCAAAGAAAGCAAGTTAACTTGTAAAAGGGGTAACCATAAAAAACTTAGAATTTTTCTAAGTTATGGAAAAAAATGTCTAGGGTACCAACTTCCAAGGACCATAACTTGAGATCCAAGCAACCATTTTGGATGGTCCAAATCTGGATTTATAGCTCTCATTACATACTTCAAAAGCTTCAACTACATCAAACTCCAATTCCTCATGGATTTTTAGTTATGGAGTGATCAAAATGGCTGAAAACATGAAAATGACATTTTTCCAACACTTAGTGAAATTTTCACTAAGTCAGAATCTGCCTTACTTTTTCCAAAATGTTGGGACATTTTTCACCTTGATCCAAGTCAAACCAGGTCTAGAGGTGGACATCAAAGTTGAAGTATGCCATGAGGGCTTTCCAACAAGTACTAGATCATCTCTAAATTCCATTTGAGCAAGGAGATACAACCCTTGAAACATGGCATCGTGAACTGGTTTTACAAGGCAGAATTTGTACATTTCGCTCAATTTTTCCAAATTTGATAAATCCAAGCCTTGTCATCCATTTGGACACATCTGAGGATAAAACAAGAAGGGAATGATCTGATCCCCATGCCTCCAAAGTCCAAGAATCTACAATAGCCATGCCAAACCTAAAAAGGCTAAAAAGATACCAAGACTTCAATTTTGTTTTCAAGCCTTTAATGAATGCATCAAAGTGGCATGAACTGAGCCAATTCCAACTGAATTTAGTCCAAACTTATCTCTGAACCAAAGCTACAAACCCTGTGCCCTAATCTCAAGTCAATGGCTAGAGGAGACTTGAGATTCCTTTTGCAAAACATTGGCCAAAGGCCTGCTGCAGTTGCCATTCACTATTGCTTGCATAACAAACTTGCTCTACTATAAATAGAGCTCATTTGTGCTCAGTTTGAGGACACCAAAGCACCCAAACTGATGCTTTCCTCCAAATCCCTTTCTCTAGGCCAAAATGCCTTCTTTTGCAAGGTACCTCTGAGTTTTTGAGTTAGAGAGCAATTATATCACAACTCATGATCCAAACACCTCTAATATGTTGTATCTAAGCTGTCCAAACACTAAGATGTGACCTGTAACACCAAAATAACAAAGTCAACCTCCAAAACCTCAAAAATTGACTTTTTTTGCATTTTTCAAGCCATGTCTTGATTCAGTCACTTTCAAAACTAGATAAGACCTTAAACACACTCCAAATATCAGCCTTGAACTGTCCCAAATGGTTCCCCACATCTGGAACACCATTTGAGAGAGTTGCCATATTGGTCACTTTTGCTCCTTTTGCAAGAAAGTGCCAAAACTTGTTCCTGAGGATTCCAGCTAGTGGTGATCATTCTAAAAGCTTCCAAGGGATCAATTGAGAGTGTCTAAAGCATCAAATTACTTCTGGCACAAGAAACTTGGCAGATAGCACAAAAAGCTCCTAAAGAGGTAAGCATCACAACTTGAACTCTTTGAATTATGCATTGCTTTGAAGTCCACTGCTCATAAACATCTCATGCATGTTGTATATGTTGTGTTTGAATCAATTCATCGTGCAATTATGGCATGTACCATGAGGTAGCATAGAAAATGCAAATATAGGCCTATTTCAAAACCGTATCGGGTTTTAAAATAGGGACCTCATATGAAAAAACCAAGACCACCATTGGATTCCTTGTGAAATTCTAGGCAGGATAGACCTAAATTTTGTCCCAAACCATGGAGAAATGAGACAGTTACAGCCTTTACGTTTTGGCCCAAGAACTTGCCTTGCCTTACCTTGGCCAGGCCTAACACAAGGCACCCTTTATGTATTTATGGGGTGGTTTTTATACACGGATATATCACCACCCCAGTGGTAGAAGGCGCGCGCTGTAACTTTGAGGTCTGGGGTTCGAATCCCCCTCGTCCAGACCCTTTTTTTTTACCACTTTTTCCATTTTTTGAATATTTGTCATATTATTTTAAAGGGTTAAATAAGTTTTAGGTCCCTACAAATAAGCCAACTTTAAAGTTTGGTCCCTAAAAAAATTTCCTTCAAACTTTGGTCCTCTCAAAGTTTTCCATCCTTAACTCTAGTCCCTCCCGTTAGTTTCCACTAACGGAGGATGATGTGGCGTGCCATGTGTAACCTTCTGTTTGCATACCTGTTTTAATAATGTCACGCTGTAAATTCTGTAAGAAAGAAAATGTTAATAGCGATGGGTACAAGCTTCTCCTACGTTGTCCTCATTCCACAAACTCTAACCCTAACCCTTTCTATCCATATGAGCTTCTCATTCTTCTCCTGTGTATGATTCGTCGCTCATGTACAAGCTCTCATTCAACTATGAGTTCTCCGTTCTCGTTCTTAAATGTTTAGGGATTTTAGTGTTAAACTGCAAATTGTTTATGACGTGTTTTATATTCTTGATCTTGTTGCAGTCTTGGGAGGTACTGTTGCCCTGTGGTTGCTCTCAATTATTATTTCTTCTCATTCGAAGAGCTAGGACACAGTTATGGAAGCTAGTGGACTTGAAGCTCTATGTAACAAACTTGCATCTGTTTAGAAGGGCTAGCACACAGTTATGGAGCTAGAACACAGTTATTCAAAGAGCTTAGAAGGTCTTTACATTTGTTTTCACTTACTGCATCTGTTCTAAAATTTGATGATAGTGAAAAGCAAAAGACTTACGAGACAGTTTCGTTCAGGGAAGTTCAAGATGAAATTAATGAGCTCCAGGTGCTTAATCTTTTCATTCGTATGTTAGCTGTTATCTTTGTGTTTTCTTTCTATGTAATGCATGATCTGCTATAAATTCTAGAGTGATTTATAGAAAAAATAGCTTAGCTTACAAGTAGCTATGAAGAAGTTCACATTTATAGTCAAGCTTCAATATTTCTTGACCCAAAGCGTTGATACTTGGCTGAAATTGATCGATATGTCCATTAAACTCAAGAATTTACAAGATCACTCAAACATTCAGTTCTACTTGGTTAATGATTTGTGTTGAATTCAACATTTGTTTTAGTCTTGTTCAAGTATACTAAAAAATTATTTTCTTTTTCAAATATATTTCATTTCTCCCTTATTGACAGGCAGAATATGATTAGTTGTTAGCACTGTTTATTGATTTCTGCTTATGTGACTTGTCAAGTGTGCTATGTTATCGTGGCTTAAGCAAGAAGGTTGTAACAAACACAGACCTGTATGATTTTTGGGTCTTCAGTGAGTCCCAATTTGTCCTAAATGCTTAGCACTACTATAAGAGCAGAAATACTAGAGGGTTTTAGCCATAGCTAAAATAAACACTATTCTTATCTAAAGCACAAACATCAACAATAACATGTTAGAGTAGTTTTAGCTATAGCTAAAATCAACAATATCCTTATCTAAATCACAAACATTAATAGAATTCTTGCATCTTGTTTTGTCCTATGGGTCTGCCAATTATACAAATTAACCTTTACTTTATGTCGTTAAATAGACTGATGTATCAAGTAACCTTTCAAATTTTGTTTTGCCCAATGGATCTGCCAACTGCAGGAAGTAGAACCGTATCAGGAAGGCACATCTTGAGTTGTTGTTCCAAGTAGTAGACCTACAGGTATTTGCATGTCATGTTTTTAATTCATTTTTTTTGTGATGTTGAGGTGCAGATTTGGATTTCTACAATTTATTTTTTCAAAACTGAAGTGATTCAACCAGTTGTTTTTCAACTCCATAAATGATAGAGTTTTGTTGGTTGCTCTTCTCTGAGGTTATCAGAGAGTTTTGTTGCAAGATATTTACCAATTGAGCTAGTTGTAGTTTCACCTTTTTCATGCTAGGTTATTGCAAATTTATTTTCTGTTCAATTGTTAACTTGTTTTGGTTTTGAATTTCAGACAATTGAGGAAGAAGACCTAAATAATGTCAATAAAAATGGTGACATTGTGCATGTCTATTACTGTGGATCTTGTGTTTACACCAAATTGAAGACTTGTTTGATATGAGTTTTGTTTGTTCTTAGCAGGTATTCTTGTATGGTATATGTGTATCTAACATGCCTATTATGGCTAGAATCCATTGATTCTGTCACAGCTATTCCACTTCTCAACTGTTGCAATTTCATTTGTCAAGATTTTGTTAATATGAAATAGGAGAAAAGAGCAATATAGTCAGAATTAGCTAAACAGGCCATTCAGCCATTGGTTGGCATGCTTAGCACAACATCAGAGAATGAGCAAGAAGCTGCTCTCATGGCCTTGATCAAGTTAACATCAGGAGATATGTAAAAAACATATGTTTTTACTGATGTGGAAGGGAATACACTTGAAAGTTTATACAAAATGTTGTCTTCTTCTTCTTCTTTGGAACTGAAGAGTCATGTTGCACATCTCTGCTATATTCTTTTTCAATGTTTTGCTCCGTCGGGATTTCAATTTATGGGGACAACATAGTACCTTACAAGCACTTGTAAATATATTATGAGAGTAGCTACTAGTATACTTTTTGTATGTAGTCATAAATATTTGTATATATTCAAAGAAGATCCATATTTTATTTGTTTGTCTCCTCTTTCCCTCTAAATGTGTTTTTGATTCTTTTATCTTCCTTTTTTATGGTTTGAAGTTTTAGTTGTGATTTTCAAGCTTCAATATCGCGTTTTGATCATTGATAAAACATTTTATGGAATAAAAAATAGAATGGTGTATTTAAATTAGTTAGGGGTTAGCTATGAATTAGCTACAAATTATTAGAATGATGTGTTTAAATTAGCTAGAGATTTACTAGGAATTAGCTAGGAAGTAGCTGCAAATTAGCTACCATTTCTGGGTTTAAATATGATATTAATATAAAAAAATTGAAACATTTGACACGTGGCATACATGTCAGCACTTTTTGCCACATGTAAGCCATGTCATCAAAAAATTTCCACATGGCATGCCACATAAGCCACCATTAGTGGAAACTAACGAGAGGGACTAAAGTTAGGGACAGAAAACTTTCAGAGGACCATTGTTTGAAGGAAAATTTTAGAGGGACCAATCTAGAAAGTTGGGATATTTATAGGGACCTTATACATATTTAACCATATTTTAAATGATTTGGAAAATTAATTTCTCTCTCAATTTTAATTATTTTTTATTGGTTCTTTTTTGCAAAAAATCACAAAAATGTTAAAATATTTTATTCCACAAAAAAAATCAAATTTATATTATTTATTTAATATAGTTGATATTTTTGTAAATAAATTCATTTTTATTATTTTTAAACATTTCCAAAATGAATATTCATCTTGAAAATCAAAATCAAATGAGTCCTAAATCATGTTGTGATTAAAATCTCATTTTTTAAACCTTAATAAAAAATCACAAGTAGTTTATTTAGACTTATTTGGTATTTTTGTCATTTTATTCATTTTATTAAAAGGATTACTTTTAAAAGAAAATGAAATTAGGGTTTCTTTGGTTCTTGATCTTCATCAAACCTTTTAAAACAATTTTGGGCCTCTAATAGAGTGTAAGACCCAACCCTTGTATTACATAAACCCATTTTGGGCCTCAGATATTGTATAAGTCCCGATACAATGGAAAATCTCGGCGCGATCGCCATTTTCAAACAGAAATCAATGGGCCTCTCCTTGAGTTGTAAGCCCCACCACTTGTACAAAAATAAATATTTTGGGCCTCTAATAGAGTGTAAGACCCAATCCTCTTTTAACCAAAACCATTTTGGGCCTCAGTCATTGTATAAGTCCCAGAACAACCTTCGAAACAACGGTGCGATCACTGTTAAACCTTGGGCCTCTCCTTGAGTATAAGCTCCAACAATCTTTTTCAAAACAACTTCCCTTTTGATTTAGATTCAAATATACGGTTATTGTCAAAAATTTCTTTAATTTCTTTGAACAACTAACAATACAGCATGGAAGCTTGCTCGCCTGTAAGTTTTTATCTGCTTTCCTTTACATGCTTTAATATATAAACTGTATTGTGGGAAGCTGCACACTGTAAGTCCTTCTTTCGTATCCTTTTAAATACTTGTCATATATCAACTGTATATATACTAGTATAGCTATTTAGAGTTTTCCCTGGCAACTAGGTCTAGAACTAGGTAAAGCCAGTTTGGTCACTCTTAATTACAGTCAAAACTAGATCCCTATAGGATTTCCAGATACATTTTTGCCTTCTCTTGGGCTTAAACCACTACTACGAAAAACCCATTTAATGACGCCGGGTTTACCACGGATTGTATCCCACCATTGTAATAGGTTAAAAAATTTATAACGCCATATTTAACGACGGTTGTACTAAATAACTGTTGTAATACAAGCTGTGTAACAAGCTTCGATTCCCAGCTGCTACATTTTTTTTGCCATATTTTTACATTTTAAACACGCTTGTATTAAAACACCGTTGTAATACATGTAACAAGCTTCGATTCCCAGCAACTATATTTTTTGTCATATTTTTATATTTTAAAAATATATTTTATTTCTTTTGTTAGTGTTACAGGGATTTAACCTCAAAACTCAAAATTCATCATTGTTTTTCTTTTAAACATATATTTTATTTCTTTTGTT
The DNA here is from genome assembly GCA_022829125.1 of Lathyrus tuberosus. Lineage (NCBI taxonomy): Eukaryota > Viridiplantae > Streptophyta > Magnoliopsida > Fabales > Fabaceae > Lathyrus > Lathyrus tuberosus. The sequence continues at coordinate 8,381,542 of JALAZF010000177.1, read as the reverse complement.
AGTGTTTTTAAGTGCAAGAGAATAGTATATATAACTTTAAAAATAAAACTGTAAGAGATGAGCATATATAAAATAACATTTTATTAAGATTCCATTAAGAAGAGTACATTGATAATCATATTACATATATTTATCAATGTCAGAGCCCATAGCTGCAAATGCATTTTCATAATCCAGACATCTCTCCTCACTCCCCTCATCGGAATTGTAATAAACAGTCCTCCTTTTCTTCTTTATCTTTTTCTTCTTCAGCTTCTTCTTCTTCTTTTTCTTATCCTTCCTCACCCTTAAGGCATCCCTGACGTTGGTCGCTGGTTGGACCTCCTCAATTAGCACCTGACATTCCTCATTGGTGATGTTTCTAGCATTCTCATTTGTAGAACTCATTATTACGAAGAATATATTATGAAGAAATGTAAAGTTATCTATTTATAGATGAGGTTGAAGATGAAAAGTCTGATAGTTTAATGCTTGCAATGATGATAACTTGTAAATGGTTGATATTCTGGAACGATATTTTTTGAAAAACGGAAAAAATTTTAAATCATTATGGCCAGAGTGTTCTCTACTCCGGGAAGAGCAAGGGTTATAATATTACAACGGTTAGTAATAATAACTGTAGCGATACCCCTTATACTTGGTACAAGTAGGGATGGCAGGCAGACCCAAACCCGCGGGGCCCACCCGCACCCGAACCCGAGTCAACGGGTGAAAACCCGAGTTGACTGGGTTCGGGTTCGGGTTCGGGTGCCACCCGATATTTCGGGTGCGGGTTTGGGTAGTGTGAAACCCGCACCCGAAACCCGAAACCACACCCGATATATATATATATATAATTTTTTTTTGCTACGGGTTTGGATTTGGTGAAAAAACCCGAACCCAACGGGTATGAGCGTGGGTGTTATTTTGCCACCCGAATATCCTTTGGGTTCGGGTTTCGGTTCGGGTGGTGATTTCGGGTGCGGGTTTGGGTAGTGTGAAACCCGCACCCGACCCGACCCGTTGCCATCTCTAGGTACAAGGTTCGACTCCAGGCAACAACATTTTTCTATTTTACGTAATTATATAAAAATGTTGTTGCCTGGAGTCGAACCTTGTACCAATTATAAGGGGTATCGCTACGGTTAATATAACTAACCGTTGTGATATTATTAAAATAATATAGGGTTAATTATACGATCCCCCCTGCCATTAGGGCGAGATTTGATTTTGCCCCCCTGAAGTTATTTTTTTTTAACGCCCCCTTATAAAACCAAAAATCAACTTTTACCACACCCTATCCCTTGTTTGGGTGACTGGATATATAGTAAATGGCTATGTGGCAGTCCAGTTGGATTTTTAATTCTATTTATTTTTAATTTCTTTTCCACGTAATATTTGAAATTTATTTTTAATTCAATTTATTTAATTTACGTTTATTTAAATTTTTTGTAGAATTTATTTAATTTATATATTTTTATTTATATAATTTTTATTTGTTTAAAAAAAATATATTGGACTCAATATACCAACACATAAGCCCAATGTTATAGCTCATTACTTCTAACTCATTTGAAATTGGTTTTGTGAATTGGGAACAACTTCGTTACCCATCACAAAAAGTTGGGTAGTCTATCTTCAACCAATCCACTAATGCCATATCATTTTATTATACTTAATTGTTTATTTAATGATTTAAAAATTGTAGATTTCCAATGCAATGTAGCCTAATTTACTCTATGGGTAACTCTACCCAACTTTTTGAAGTGGGTAGATAAGAATTCACCTTGTGAATTAGATATATAAACATTAAAAACTTTTAACACACAAACGATGTGGGACTTGTAGAGCTGGTGAGGTGCTGTTGGCTTCAAGAACATGACAGTCAGTAAGTAAAACCAAGTAAAAACATTTCATGAAAGAACCCTTTATGTTCAATATTCTTTCTTTCAAATAAGGAACAGTAACATCATCTTGACTTTTCTTTTTCTCTTGTTATGTTATGCTTCAGACAAAGTTCTAGATGCATGTGTTTGCAACTGCAGAATTCAAATTTAAAAAACATTGTGGATGTGTTCACATGAAAATTAGGAATGAGAATTTTGGTTACTATTGTTATTATCTGTGTTGTCATGTGTGAGATCTAGTGTGACAGTAGGAAATGGCGTTGTTGCTGAGAGTGTGACAATGGGTTCACATGAAAATTGGGAATGAGAATTTTGGTTACTATTGTTATAAGTTTGTATAGGAATGAGATCTGGTTACTATTGTTTTTATTGCCTAACATTCTAACCAGCCTTACAAATAAATATTTTATTTGATTTTATTGTATTCTAACAAATGGTTCGAATTCCAATTTATTTATGGTTTTCCTTTATGCTGCAATTCAGTGTGACAATGGTCATTTTGTTTGCTCTACCTGCTCTCACAAACTTTGGTACAAGTGTCCCAAGTGCTCATTGTGCATTAGCTCTAAACATTGTAAAGGTATTAAGAATATACTGCAATCTATGGAAATCTCATGTCCAAATGAAAAACATGGATGCACGGAGAAAATAAGTTATAGTGGAAAGAGAAAGCATGAAGAAGAATGCATCTATGCACCATGTTACTATCCCCTTCCAGGTTGTGACTTTGTTCCATTATCAGAATTCTTTTTCAACCACTTCAGCCTTAAACATGGGGATTCACTTATTAAATACTTGCATGAAAATACAAATCTTTTATCTTTTGTCTTTTATCGTTTGTTTCCTTTCTGGTATTTCATTATTAGTTTTGTTGGCAATTCTTATGCAGATACAAATCTTTGTAAAAGCTCTGAATGAAAAGACTATGTCTCTGAAGGTTGGGACTTCAAACACGATAGCCAGTGTGAAGGAGATTCTGATGGGCTTGGCAGGGGTACTAGTGGACCAGCAACGACTGATATTTGGTAGTAAGCATCTAGATGACATCTGGGTTAAAAGCTTCTGTCATGTTCTTGAAGCCAACAACACCTCACCAGCTCTACAACTCCCACATCGTTTGTGGGTTAAAAGTTTTTAATGTTTATATATCTAATTCACAAAACCAATTTCAAATGAGTTAGAAGTAATGGGCTATAACATTGGGCTTATGTGTTGGTATATTGAGTCCAATATGTTTATTATATATTTTGTTTAAACAAATATAAATTAAATAAATAAGAAAAAATTATAAATTAAATAAATTCTAAAAAAAATTTAAATAAACGTAAATTAAATAAATTTAATTAAAAATAAATTTCAAATATTAATTGGAAATGGAATTAAAAATAAATAGAATTAAAAATCTAACTGGACTGCCACATAGCCATTTACCATATACCCAGTCACCCAAACAAGGGATAGGGTGTGGTAAAAGTTGATTTTTGGTTTTATAAGAGGGCGTTAAAAAAAAAATAACTTCAGGGGGGCAAAATAAAATCTCGCCCTAATGGCAAGGGGGGATCATATAATTAATCCAATAATATATATACTTATCATTACGGTTATTTTAGAAAACCGTTGTGAAATATTTACCTATATAAGGGAATTAACTTTCTATTATTGACAGTAGCGCTGTTTCCTTCACAACGAAACCCTAGCACCAATTTTTTCCAGCAAACTTCATCTTTTTATAGAATCCGTAAGCTTCTTCCTCCTCGTATTTCTTCTTGCAGAATCTAAAACTAGATGAACATGGTGATGATGCTGGCGGGTAGCAAGCGTAATGTACATATTGTTTATGGAAAATAAGGAATTCTTCTACTTTAATATTTTTGCTTCACAAGCAAGGTGAACTTAATTGTAATGGTACAGTCCTACTTCTTAGGGTTTTGTTTCAACTTTTTGGTTGTTTTGTTTTGAATACTAACTAATTTTCTTCATTGCTTCCCACTTCTTAGGGTTTGTTTCACATGGTGATGATGATGGTGGTACATATATATATATGAATTCATTATGATATTGTATATGAAATTTAGTTTATTATATACTATGTATATTGTTTGTTTCACTATCCTTTTATTGAAAATGTAAGCAGTTAAATTGATATAGAACATTAGTTTATTACATACTATGTATATTGTATATAGTTAAATTGAATACTAACTAATTTTCTTTATTGCTTCCCACTTCTTAGGGTTTGTTTCACATGGTGATGATGATGGTGGTACATATATATGAATTCATTCTGATAAGGTACATATATATGAATTCATTCTGATATTGTATATGAAATTTAGTTTATTATATACTATGTATATTGTTTGTTTCACTATCCTTTTATTGAAAATGAAATAAGTTAAATTGATATAGAAACTTATAATCTGAAAATTAATATGTATTTGAAAACCAACCTTTATCATGTCAATGTTTTCCGAAATGCATCCATTTCATTCAGCACATTGTATGTTCCTTAACATAAAATGTATGGTTCAATGGTCTGTTTGCTTTAATTTATCGATATCTACAATTCTACTTTACCTCATCGTCGTCACTAACCATCGTGGTTGTTAAGATCATTATTGTTATGATGATAAAATTGCGATGATTTGTGGCGATGATGAGGTAAACTATAATAAAAGATATCGATGGATTGAAGGAAACCGACCATTGAACCATAAATTTTATGTTAAGGAACATAAAATGTGCGGAATGAAATGGATGCAATTCGGAAAACAGTGGTGTGTTTAAGTTGGTTTTCAAGAACAGTTTAATTTTCAGATTATATAGTTCTTTACCAATTTTAATGGTTGTATTTCTTTAAATGGTGTATGGTAAAACAAGCAATATACATTTTTATTTAATAAACTAAGGGTACATTCCACAACGGTTGAGACTCATAACCGTTGTGATAGTCAATATATATTACAACGGTTGAAATACCTAACCATTTAAATATAACGCGCACTTTCCAGAATACAACAACGGTTTCCAGATCGTTGTAGAAACAGCGACTTACAACGATAATCTACATAACAACGCCTTCGCCCGCGTCATTATATGTCATTCCCAACTGTTGTTAAATGGGTTTTTCGTAGTAGTGAACAAGACGGAACAAAGAGAAAGGCAGTATTTCCTGTGAACCTTTTCTCAGACTGTCACTCTAGAAATTGTCAAAGAAATTCTATTCCCCAGAGTTGATCTATTATCGGTGAATAGCATCTCTTGAATTTCTTCAAACCTCAGAACTTTCACTAAATAATCTATTCTCGGTGAATAGCATTTCTTGAACTTTTCTTGGTTTGAGACCCACGGGCTTCCTAAAAGCATCCCCACCTCCTCTTGGGCTTTGTACAAGGACCCTCTGGCTTCCTAGAAGTTCTCATGCCTTCTTTTGGGCTTAATACAAGGACCCTGAAGACCTCCTAAAGGTATAAGATAAAACTTAGTCATCCTTTGCTAGAGTAGTCTTTCCAGTGTCAAAACATCCAACCATCTTAGGGGTGATTCTCATCTCTTAAAACACCAGCCTCCTCTTGGGCATCATACAAAACATAAAACTCTTCCACACCAGTAGACTTGGACAGTCTAATCTCATCTTGAGTCTCAAAGACATTCTCAAGTTCCATACATAACATAGGAGAAACCCCGGTTCTTCTGGATCAATCTCCAGTAGAGTCTAAAACCCAGTCTCTCTCCTAAAAACCCCAAACCAGGGTCAGTTTAGTCATCTGTATAACACTATCCCAAATCAAAACCTCAAGGCATCTGATACCTCAACTCTTCTATAATCCTCAGCAAGAGTTGATTCCCTATTTAGACTTGCCTCGGGATCTTAATAATCCCCAGCAGAAGTTAGCCTCCTCTTAGGCTTTGTATAAGGATTTTTCCTCAGCACAGTCAGGCTCCTCTTGGGATTTGTACAAATGATTCTCCCCAGCGGAGCTAACCTTTTTAAACTCTCTTATTGAGTCAATCACCTTTCAGACTTTCTTGTTGAGTCAACGACTTTTCAGAATCTCTTGTTGAGTCAATCACCTTTTAGCACTCTCTTGTTGAGTCAACCCTTTTAGCCTCAATCTCGGGCTTTGTACAAGACAGATAAGAACACTCTCTTGTTGAGTCCATCTTTTTCAGCCTCCTCTTAGGCTTTGTATAATGATTTTCCCTAGTAGGAGTTAGTCTCCTCTCAAGCTGTGTATAATGATTTCTCCAGCTTGTTCAGCCACAATCCTGGGCTTTGTACAGGACAAATAAAAGCACTCTCTTGTTGAGTCAAACCCTTTTAGCCTCATTCTTGGGCTTTCTACAAGACACAAATTTTCATAACCTTCTCTTAAGCTTGGGGACAAATATCTTTTCCAACGGGGACAGTTCCTCCCAGCCTCCTTTTAGGCTTCGCGAAATAAATTCCTAAGCAGGGTCAAACTCTTTTTCAGTCTCCATCTTGGGATTTGTACAAGACAGATAATACTCTCCAGCAGAGCTGAGTCCTTTTAGCCTCCGTCTTGGGCTTCGTACAAGACACCTAAAATATCCTCACCCGAGTCAGTTAAATTTCTCATTTCAGCCTCAATCTTGGGCTTTGTACAAGACACATACAAACCTCCCCGGCGGAGTCAAAATATTTTTTAGCCTCAATCTTGGGCTTTGTACAAGACAGATAGAACACTTTCCCCAGAAAAGTCAAACTTTTAGCCTTCTCTTAGGCTTTGTATAATGATATCCCCAAAGAGTCAGTCTCTTTTAGCCTCAATCTTGGGCTTTGTACAAGACAGATAAAAACTCTCTTGTTGAGTCAGTCATTCACAACCTCCTCTTAGGCTTTGTATAAGGACTTCCCTAGTGGAGTCAATCAACCTCTTAGCTTCAACCTTGGGCTTTGATCAAGGCACACAAAAATCAATATCCCTTACAAAGGAAATTATGGCATTGCTGGATTCTCATATCCTAGTTAAAGTAATCCTCCTTTATAAACAGTCACCCAACGACCATGATAAACAGACAAGATGTCTCTCCTTTAGAGGTGACAAATTCCCTCTCAGTCAAACCTTTTAGCTTCAATCTTGGGCTTTGAACAAGACATAAGTAAACCCTTTTAGCTTCAATGTTGGGCTTTGAAGAAGACACCAAAACATCTTTTTCCTCCTTTAGAATAGGAGGAATTATGATTGCTATGATTTCCCTATTTCTTTTAAACGGGAATACGTAGGCATAAGATTGCAAAATCTTAGCGAGCAAAATAATCAAAAACTCTAGGTCCAGTACCTTCATACCAATCAAAACTTAGGTCCAGTACCTTACCAAAAACATCGGGAAGAACCCAAACATCCCCATTGTATAACCTGACCTCGGACCCCCCAATCTCTTTAAGCGTTTGTTCAGTTAAACATTCGCGTGCAAGGTTAGTCTTAGATAGCTTCCCTTTCCCTTCCATCTTCATGGGATAAATAAGAAATCAGAAAGTAGCACCCCCTCCTCATTGTGGGGAGAAAACCAAAAACTAGTGATAAGGTGGTCGCGTCACCGACAAAAATCGCTCGCTACAAACATTCAGATATCATGTTCTGCATGATGTTATGACATGTTCCAGGACATGTTATACCAAATAGTTAGGGCATGACTATTTTGGTATTCTGAGTGTGATTTTTGAGTGTGTTCTGATTCACACGTATGCGCTATCCAAGGAAGGATATCATGGGAACTTCTATTTTGACAGATTGTGATGGTTTTCTAAAAAAGGATCGTTGAGCCCTTTTAGGAAACTTTGTATTTTGTTCCTATTTTTGTGCAGGATATTATGCTTATGATTCCAAGATGATTCCTGATGAATTGCGCCTCAAGAGCCCAAGCCCACAAGGTCTGAAGGCTATTTAAAGAAGACCTAAACCTAATGAAGACATGGCTTTCACTTTTGTAAAATAAGGGGAGGTTTTTTAGTGTTAGGTTTGAGAGTCTCTTGTGTGTTAATTGTATGTCACCCTTGTATCTTTTGATACATTGTGGTAGACTTATTTTGTATTGGTAATTTTCCACTCTAAAGCTTGTAGGCAAGAGTGCATTGTTCTTGGTTGAAGCTTTTAAGAAAAATCGAGTATTGTAGTTAGAAGAGTGTTCTTCTTCTTTTTGGTTTCTCGAGGTTTTGTCACTGGGACTGTGACTGATTAGGAAGTGAGAGGAGGATCTCATATCTATAGGGGTTCTAGATAGAAGTTGCATAAGGTAGTGATTAGGCGAGAAGGTTTAAACAGGAGATTTTAGCTTTGAACTAATGTTATCGTAGTGAATTTCCTTCCTGGCTTGGATGCCCCCAGATGTAGGTGATGTTGCACTGAAGTGGCTTACCAATTGACTGTGTTATTTATGTTTATGCAATATATTTTCAGTCTGGTTTATTTTTTCTGTCAGACAAAAGATGTAGTAACATCTGTGTAGACAGTATTTTATGATGTGAGAACATTAGTATCAACGTGTGTTACAATGCCTAAATTTCAATTGCCATCAAAGCTGACACCCTAGTCAGTTTTTGGATGAGCTTCAGGGAGTTCTTTTTCTGGTACTGTATGATTATTAAAACGACAACGACTATTGGAAATTTGTCTCCAAAAATTGTGTTTGGATTGTTCCTTGTGAGGGGGAGTATGAGTTGACTCTTATTACTCTAAAAAGTTTTATATTTCATATCCAATGGAGTTGATTAGCTTGTTCAGATTGATGAACACAAGTGTGGTGACTAAATATGTTTGTGATCCTCTCAATGGCACATCTGGTCAGGAGGTTTCAAAGGTCTCTTGCCAAGAGTCTTGTCATGAATGTGACTGTTGTTGAAGAAGATTATGACATCATCAGCATAAATGGATCTGGTTGAGTCATACTGTCATACCCCAAATTTTGACCACAAGATTTCCCATCATTGTGAGAATCATCATCATAATATGGATGTACTTTCTTACCTCATCAATCTCCTCAAAGATTGTTGAGCTTTCACTACAACCAAGAATTAGGGTTTGAGCCCTCTCAGAGTACTCAGACAAAGGATCAATCAAGAAATGACATGATCTTTAACTTTTTCTAACTCTCAAACACCCATAAGGGTTCAAGATGACTCCCACATCAAGAATCAAGCACGAAGTTGCAACATTCCAAGTGGATCAAGCCTTGAGATCGCCAGTGTCACCAAATTAGGGTTTTGGTCGACCAAGGCCTCCAGATGGAAATTTTCTTCTGGGTATGAGCCAATGCTTTAAAGCATAACCCAAGATGCTCCAAGGAACCTCATGGACCTAATCATCAAGTCAAAATAACCTCAGGGGATGCATTCATCAAAAATCAGGAATTAGGGTTTCTTGACCTAATTCACCCCTAAGTTGACTTTTGAGGCAAGACATAAACCAAGACCTCAAGACATGATTTGAGGGCCTCAAATACACAACTTTAATCCATTTACCACAATGGATTGAACCAAGAAGCTGGATTCACAAGTTTCATTTTCATCTGGACCACAATTAGGGTTTTGAAGAAAAAGTCAACTGTATCTTTGACTTTTGACCAAGACATGCTCCCAAACCTTGGGACATGATTCAAGACACCCTACAACACCTATGGAATCCATCCATTAGGTTTAAATTAGGTCAAGCACTTGATTGCATAAAGGATCACACAGTTTGGATTTCTTCTGACAAAAAGTCAACTGTGCCCAAAATCAAATTTGACTTTTTGGAATTTTTACACAAATTTGGTTCCCCTAAGTAAAAAACAATGTTAATGTATGGTTTTGATCATCATTCATCAAGAAAAATCAAGAAAAGTGAGGTTTCTTGCAAAAGGGGCAACCATGAGAAACCAAATTTTTCTAAGTTATGGAACAAAAGTGATTTTGTACCAACTTTGCAAGGCCATAACTCCTAAACCATAAAGCCTTTTTCTCCCATTCAAAGATCAAATGAAAGTTCATCTTACATACTTAAAAAGTGTTAACTACGAGAGATTTCAAATCCTCATGGATTTTGAGTTATGGATTGATCAAAATCACAAAAACATGAAAATGACAACTTTTTCCAACACTTAGTGAAAATTTTGGACAGAATCTGTCTTGGTTTTTCACCAACTTTGAGGCCATTTTTCACCTTGATCCAAGCTGAACCAAGACCAACCTTGAACATCAAAGTTAAAGAATGTCATGAGAGCTTTCCAAAATGTACCAGAACTCATCCTAATTCAACTTGAGTAGGGAGTTACAAGCATCGAAACATGATACCTCCAAAACTGTTTTTCACTAGACAGCTTTGTACATGCCACACGATTTAGGAATTTTCATGACTTGGCAAGCATTGTAACCATACAAGACAAGTTTCTAAAATATAATGAACCTGATCTCTGCAGAGCTATAACACCATAGAGCCTTGCAAGTCAAGAACCTCATCATTTGGCAAGTAGCATTCAAAGTTCAAAATCTAAAACTTTCAAATTTGTCATGGAGAATTTAATGGATGCATAGAGCTGGCATGTATCAGCCCATGATCAACCAAATGAGTCAAGATAAACTCATGCAATAGAAGACCATAGGCCTGTGCTCTAATCTCAAGTCAATGGCTAAAGGAGACTTGAGATTCCATTTGATCACCATTGGCCACAGACCTGTACCAGTTGCCATTCACTATTGCTTACAAAACAAACTTGCTCTACTATAAATAGAGCTCATTTGTGATCAATTTTGAGTACGCCAAAGCACCCAAACTGATGATTTCCTCAAAATCTCTCTTTCACTCCAAATTTTCCTTCCACTTCAAGTCACTATCGGGTTTTGAATTGGAAGTGATTCAAACCAAACCAACCATGCCAACACCTCATATACAACATATATGAGTGATACATGGCCTTGAAACACATCTGAAACACTTGAATCACAAAATCACCAGTCAGTTGCTCAAGCTTTTGACAGAGTTCCAGTTGGGGTACCACAAGGTGATCCAAGCATCTCCAATCAAGGCTAAGCATCACAACTCACTCCATAGGGTATAATGAAGCTGTCCAAGTCCTTACAACACATATGTAACATCTCCATCATCAAGCTCGATCACCAGCTGCAAGAGGTAAGCCTGAAGCCTTCAAACTCTATATTCCATGCATCATAAATGAATTTTTGAGTTACCATCTTGTTCCTTCATGTATGTAGAGTAATAACCCTCAATCAATTGCCATGAATCAATCGTGTATGGAATTTCATTGTGTTCATGCTAAAATTAGGGTTCTTTAGGTTATTCTCTGATTTCTCACTCCACACTTAATATAAATGCAATTAATCTATATGGTTGTGATCCTTGTTCAAAAACGAGCAAGATTGGTGTTTGAATCGTGCAAAACCAATGAGTAATCAGAGAGAAAAGTGAGAAAATGTAAATCTGGGGAAAACAGGGGACGCGGGCAAGAACCAAGTGTTCTTGGCGCCCTTTTTCAAATTTTTAAATATTTGAATTTTGGTTATTTTATTTAATTTATTCAAAAATTAATTTCTCTATGAATTTTTATGTTTTTGAATTAATTCTTTTTTTTCAAAATTCATAAAAATGTTAAAATATTTAATTCTACAAAAATTTCACAAAAGTATTATTTATTTGATATATTTAATATTTTCATAAAGAATTTATTTTTTATTTGTTTTTAACATTTTAAAAATATTTCTTTTCTTGATTTTTCAAACTCAAATGATTTTTAAATCATTCTAGGGATAAAACATGATTTTTCAAACATTTATCCTAGATCATAACTTGTTTTACACATGTTTGATAATTTTGATCATTTTTATTTGATTTTTTATTGAAATAAAAATACATTTTTAATCAAATTAGGGTTTTGATCATTCACACCCTCACAAATCTTTTTTCAAAACACTTTGAGCCTCTAATAGAGTGTAAGACCCATCCCTTGTCACATAAATAAAATTTGGGCCTCAGTCATTGTATAAGTCTCACTGTGTTTCTAAAACCGCGGTGCGATCGTCGCCTTTTAAATAAAAATCATTTTGGGCCTCCTTTCTGTTGTAAGTCTCGTCTTTCTTTCTTTTTTCAAACACTTTTTGGGCCTCTAATAGAGTGTAAGACCCACCTCCTTTGTAAAAAAACTTTTTGGGCCTCAGTTACTGTATAAGTCCTAGTATGTTAAAATATTTCGGCGTGATCGCCGTATTTAAAACATGTTCATCTGGGCCTTCCCTTGTGTTGTAAGTCCCATTTTTATTCTTTTTTCAAACAATTCTGGGCCTCTAATAGAGTGTAAGACCCAACCTCTTTTGTACATACAATAAATTTGGGCCTCAGTCATTGTATAAGTCCCGGTACGATTTCAAAAACAACGGTGCGATCACTGTTATTCTTGGGCCTCTCCTTGAGTATAAGCCCCAATCTTCTTTTCAAAACAGCTTTCCCTTTTGATTTAGATTCAAATTCATAGTTGTAATAAAAACTTTCTTTAATTTATTGAATAACAAACCATACAACTGTAGTACTGGAAGCTTGCTCTCCTGTAAGTTCTATCAGCTTTCTTTTACATACTTGCTCATATATATATATATATATATATATATATATATATGCCTGTATATCTTGTTTAGAGTTTTCCCCGACAACTAGGTCTAAGATTAGATCAAGCCAGTGGTCACTCTTTCAACACAGTCAAAACTAGTTCCCCATAGGAAATTCCAGATACATTCTTGCCTCCTCTTGGGCTTATACAATATGGAACAGAGAAAGGCATTATTCTTGGTGAAACTTTTCTCAAGACTGACACTACTAGAGATTTGTCTAAGAAATTCATTTCCCCCAGAGAGGATTAATTCCTGGTGAAACCTCTCTTGAATTTCTTCAAACCCTGGAATTGTTCACTAAAGAAAGGATTATTCCCGGTGAAACCTTTCTTGAACTTTTCTTAGGTTTGGACCCACAGGGCTTCCTATAAGCATCCCCAGCCTCCTCTTGGGCTTTGTACAAGGACCCTCAGGCTTCTTAGAAGTTCTCATGCCTCCTCTTGGGCTTAGTACAAGGACCCAGAGACCTCCTACAAGTACAGGACAAAACTTAGTCATCCTTTGATAGTTCAATCCTCCAGAGAATCAGAATCTCAGACCAATTTAGGGTTGATTCTCATCCCTTAAAACATCAGCCTCCTCTTGGGCATCATACAAAGATAATCCTTTTCATACCAGTAGACTTGGACAGTCTCACCTCCTTTTGGATCTCAAGAAACCCTCAAGTTTCCTAAAGACAGAGGATAAACCCTGATCATCTGATCAAGCATCAACAGAGTTAAAACCTCTATAGGTTTTCAAAAGTCATTCTTTAAACTCTCACTTCAAATTTCCCCAGCTAGGATCAGATCACTATTAATAAACATCAATCAGAGCCTTAAGGCATCTGATATTTCAACTCTTCTGGAATCCTCAGCAAGAGTTTATTCCCCAATTTGGACCTGTCTCTGGATCTCATTAATCCTCAGCAGAAGTTAGCCTCCTCTTAGGCTTTATATAAGAAATTTCCCCAACTAGCCTCCTCTTAGGCTTTGTATAATGATCATCCCTCAGCACCTTTTAGCCTCAATCTTGGGCTTTGTACAAGACATATATAAATATTCTCCAGCTGAGTCAGTTAACCCTTTTAGCCTCAATCTTGGGCTTTGTACAAGACAGATAAAACCTCTCACCAGTAGAGTCAATCCCTTTTAGCCTCAATCTTGGGCTTTGTACAAGACAGACAAAATATTTCCTCGGAAGAGTCAATTCCTTCCAGCCTACTCTTATGCTTTGTATAATGATCTCCCCAAAAGAGTCAGTCTCTTTTCAGCCTCAATCTTGGGCTTTGTACAAGACAGATATAAAACTCCATAATAGAGTCAACCTTTTAGCTCCAACCTTGGGCTTTGATCAAGGCACACAAAAATCAACATCCCCTCAGAGGAAATCTAAAACTCTCTACAGGAAGAGATTTCTCTGTACAATCACACATCAAAACAGACAATCAAAACAAACCCTAATCCCAGATAACTGTTGTATGTGACACACTTGTTGATTCAAAAATCCAAGTTGTAGTCCATCTCTTATCCTGGTAAATCCCCTTCTTTAATCTAATTGCTGTAAGTGGCAGGCCTCTGGATTATTTACATCCAAGCCAATGTCCCTCTCTTAGCATGAAAGACTCCTAAGGAAAAATGGCATTGCTCAACACTGAGTTAAAGTTTCCTCCTTCAGGACAAATTCCCTATAAAGGAAATTATGGCATTATTGGATTTCATATTCCAGTTAAAGTAATTCTCCTTTATAATCAGTCACCCAACAACTGTAATAAACAGATGAGATATCTCCCTTAGAGATGACAAATTCTCTCTCAATCAAACCATTTAGCTTCAATCTTGGGCTTTGAACAAGTCACAAATACCCTTTAGCTTCAATCTTGGGCTTTGAACAAGACACCAAACATCATTTTCCTCCCATAGAATAGGAGGAACTACTATTGCTCTGATTTCCCTGTTTTCTTTAACGGGAATACGTAGGCATAAGTTTGCAAAATCTTAGCGAGTACACATAACAAAAACTTTAGGTCCAGTACCTTACCAATACATCCAAAAACCCGAAAATCAACAAATATACTCTCTCTCAAACATTCCCAAAGAAGAAACTTTCCCAACCCATGACAGATAAACAACAGTAAGTAGATAACAGTACAGTTTGCTAAACGATCTATGGATAACCATATATAGGATGGGTAATTGACAACTCCCCATTGTATAACCTGACCCTGGACCCCCCAATCTCTTAGCATATGTTAAAGAAAATATCTGCGTGCAAGGTTAGTTTTAGATAGTTTCCCTTTCCTTTCCAGCTTCATAGGATAAATAAGAAATCAGAAAGTAGCACCCAGTTCCAACCAATGGTGATAAGGTGGTCGCGTCACCGACAAAATCACACGCTACAGAAAAATGGCAACTCTGCTGGGGAGCCAAACTAGGGTTAGAATTCCTAAGAGGTTTAGGTTGTTTAGCATACTATATATATTATATATATATATATATATATATATATATATATATATATATATATTTACTGTTATTCCTATTTGATATCCGTGTTTATTTTTCTGTCAATGGAAATGCGATTAATACGCATGTGGAAAGTTTGAGAGAAATAGTAAGATAAGGGGTGGCACATACGGGAGAACTTATAGGGAGTGAATCCCGAACAAGCGATCCTGGTAGCCCACCAAATCAGGTGAGGTACCCATGTGGATACTAAATATTGAACGACCAATCGTCGTGAAAGCATAGTTTTCCCAGTGCAGCACCCGTGACCATGAGGATTTAGTAGACATTAACCATATGACCATTTGGTAGTGCGGTAATTATCGGGAATAGTTGATACGTTATACTACACTCAAATGAGATTTACCCTAGGATATTATAGCTCGCTCGAGTGAATCAGCTTGCTTTCGATATCCCTAGGGGGGTCAATGATTTTGGGAACCTGAAACCTGTTCTACAGGTACAAAAATTGACCAAAATAGTACAACCTTTGGGGATGGGTAGAGCCATGAATCCATGCTCGTGACGTTGAAATTTTGAACCCATGTTTTTTCAATGTTTTTGTGTGCTGCATTCATGCATTCATCTAAAAAACTCTTTTTAAACAAAGAAAAAAAATATTTTTTCAAAATAAACTAAAATAATAATTGCAAATATCAAAGAGTTTGCGTTATGGGTTTCGGTAGAAGAAAGACGCACAAGTACACCTTCAAGGCTCCGAAACTAGAGGATTTAAGGAGGTTGGCAATGATGATTACCAACCCTGATGCTTTCAGAGATAAGAATGGAGGACTGTTGTCTTGGTTAAGGGTCCACGTAGTTGAAGGAATCTTGTCTACGCTGATTCAGTTCTACGATCCGGATTATCATTGCTTCACATTTCTAGATTACTAACTGGCACCAACACTAGAGGAGTACTCTCATCTGATTGATTTACCTGTCACTGATCGAGCTCCATTTTCTGGACTGGAAGATATTCCAAAGGAACAAACCATTGGAAGATCGATATCTTTGGACGAGTCAGAAGTTAGGACTCACATGACCACCAAAGGAGGAATCTAGGGTTGACCAACTAAGTTCTTGATAGAGAAAGCTCTGTACTTTGCCAGTATAGGAAACGTAACTGCTTTCGAGGATATCTTTGTCCTACTCATATATAGGTTATTCCTCTTTCCCAACATTGACAACTTCATTGATACTAATGTTGTTAAGATATTTCTAATTGGAAACCCCGTACCAACCTTGCTCGCAGATGCTTATTATTCTGTACGCTTAAGGAATTTGTACAGCGAAGGAATGATCACATGCTGTGTACCCTTACTCTACAAATGGTTCATTTCCCATTTGCCCAAGTCTGCTGCTTTTTGGGATCACAAGAGTACTCTACGTTGGTCACAAAGGATTATGTCCCTTACCAACTCTGACATAGATTGGTACAATAGGATTTATTAGGGGATAGAGATCATCGACCGATGTGGAAATTTCCCAAACATACCCCTCATTGGAACTAAAGGAGGAGTCAACTATCATCCAATTTTAGTTCGCCGTCAACTCGGATACCCAATGAAGAATATCCCACATGATGTTCATCTGGAAGGTCTTTTCTTCAAAGAAGGGGATAATGACAGGGCACTAAAGAAAGAAATAGTGCATGCCTGGAAACATATTCACAGGAAAGGAAGAGAGTCTCTAGGAAGACCAAAATGTACCTCCATGGAGCCTTATCTCCACTGGGTGCAAACTAGAGCCCTCAAGCTGAGGATGCCTTACCCTCGCCAAGAAGTTTTTCCACTAAAGGAATTTGTCCTTTATTTCATGTCTGATACGGAAAAACTCCAAGTAGCTCTCAACAAAGTTCAACGTGAGAAGAGCTCTTGGAAGAACAAGTACCGAATCCTCAATGTGGAGTGTACTAGGATTCAGGAACTGTTAAAGGATAAGGATGCTCTGATTAAAATATTAGAACAACATGCTATAGAGAGTCAAGAAGACCGAAGAAGTTTACTCGCTCCTTTCACCTAGCAATGGACTGACAACCCGACAATGGCTGAAGAGCCCCAATCAAAGAAAAGGAAAATACCGGAACCAGCATCTGAGCTCTCTTCAGAGAGGACTCAGGATCCATAAGCTTAGCCATTTTCCTTACAGCACTTTGTAAAATACAGTACTTTTCCTTTTAACATACTGCAATCTTTCGAATTCAATAAAAGGGGTATCTTCCACTGTATGATATTTGCAATCTATTTGTTGAACTTCTTTTTTGATTAAAAAAAACTAAAAAAAATATGTCTTTGCATATCATTCATCATTCTCACATAACGCATTTCTTCTTACCTTTGAGTCTCACGTATGTGTCATGATTCTAGAGTCAAATTGTCTCACTCATACAATACTCGGGCCAATCGACAAAAGAAAATGGACGATCTCGAGGAAGAGAATAGAGAGTTGAGAGAAGAAATTAAAGCTCTAAAGGAAAGTTTGGAGAAACTTCACAGTGACATGCAATCCCTGGCAGCAGCTCAAAAGCAGCAACAAAGGACTGTGATCTTAGAGATTACATCTACGCCCATTACAGAGACACGTGAGAATCATACTCGGTACAACATGCCTAAAGGGCTCCCCTGGGGCATGCATTTCAACTTTATACTTGAAGGATATATCCCGTCGGTCACTAAAGATCAAGAAACTGCAGCAGGAACCACTGGACCTGAAGGTTACAAACTTCGGTAAAGTGAAGACGCAAGGTTTAGAACAGCAACACCTGAAGGTTACAAACTTCAGGGCATGGAAGCGCCAAGAGTCACCTCTATAATGTCTATACCATAACCAGTGGTACATACTGTCCGGGAAGGACATATTCCACAAACAACTTTTGGTGGAAATGAAGACATGTACGAAAGAATGAACTGCATGCCATTTGCGGTCAAGACTTATTCGGAAAGGACACCGCAGACCTCTGTCTGGTGCCTAATGTAAAAATACCGCACAAATTCAAGGTGTCTGACTTTGAAAAATACAAAGGCAACTCTTGCCCTCAAAATCATTTGGTGATGTACGCTCGAAAAATGTCAACTCAGACAGAAAATCAACAGCTACTGATCCATTACTTCCAAGACAGTTTAACCAGTTCCACACTCAAATGGTACATGGGTTTAAACCACACCAAGATCAGTACTTTCAGAGATCTCGACACAGCTTTTGTTCAGCAATATAAAGACAATTTAGACATGGCATCAGATAGGGATCAACTCAGAGCAATGTCACAAAAAGACAGAAACTTTCAAGGAATATGCTCAGAGATGGCGTAAAATTGCCGCCCAGATCTGTCTCCCTCTTGAGGAAAATAAGATGACCAAGATCTTTTTGAAAACATTGAGCTCATTCTATTACGACCAAATGGTTGCAAGCGCGCCCAGTGACTTCATTGAAATGGTGAACATGGGAGTACGCCTTGAAGAAGCAGTCTGAGAAGGACGATTGGTCAAAGAAGCAGAGCCATCAGGCAGTACCAAAAGATATGGTAGTGCTTTCCAAAAGAAAAAAGAGCAAGATATTAGTAATATCTCTCTGGGAAAGCAAAGGAGAAGGTATCAACCAGTAGCGGCGATAACTCTCGCTATTAACCCAACGTCGACCCTGACTTATCAACCTCAGGTTTCGCGGAGCCAACCAAGTCAACAACAATATCAACAAAGGACACAACAGCCTCTTCAGCAGACTCGTTCATAGTACATCAATAACAATCATACGACACGACCATCAGGGTTTGACCCTATACCGATGTTGTACGCAGAGCTATTTCCACTTCTATTGGCCAAGGGGCATGTCCAAACTAGGTCTCCTCTTACAGTACCGAAAAATACGTCTTTTTGGTTCAAAGCGGATCAAACTTGCCCTTACCATCAAGGAGGATCGGGGCACAACATTGAGAATTGCCTCAGTTTCAAGTCTGATGTATAGAAGCTTGTCAGGAATGGGATCTTATCTTTCAAAGATACCAATCCAAATCTTCAGACGAACCCGTTGCCATAACATGAAAAGACTGTAGTAAATTTAATAGAGAAAGAATTTGGCCGCAATTATCAAATTCACGATGTACTCTCACTATGAACAAATCTGGTGAGTATGCATTGCAAACAGAGTGGGTACGGTCATGTACCGCCTCACAATTATCACTAGTGTGATATTTGCTCAAAGAATAATCAGGGGTATTCCGTAGTACAATCAGCTATACAAGAATAAATGAATCTAGGCTAGATTCAGGATCACCGAATTCGTGAAGTCGACATGGCCCATGCACATCCCAACATTGTTCAGAACTGCAACATTCTTGAGATGAACGTCAATTTGGTGGCAATGAACTCAAGGCAAAGTCAATATCATAATCTGCCACGGCACGAGTACAATACTTGTCTGATATGCTCAACAAGCAATCAGGGATGCTCTTTTGTACAAGAGGCCCTCCAACGTCAGATGGATCTCGAATGGATCTAAGACTACCGTGATAGAAATAACCATCAAGTCAATATGGTTCAAATCTTTGATATACGCTTGATGAATACCAGTCTGGTAGAATTACATGATAAGCAAGTCAGGCTCGGCTTTCTGGCTTCACACGATTATCAAGACTGTGAGGAATATTGTAAAGACGATCAAGATGCACACTTATCCAAAGAACACTTCAACACTTGTTGGACCATTGGTGGCTTCTAATCTACTTGGATGAAGCTACACAATAGATTAATATGACTAACGGGAATCCTAGTAGACATCGAAGTCAGGATGCCCGTTCGATGGAAACAGATCTAGTAAAGATGCACTGCATACAAAGCGGGCATGGTCGGATGCCACCCCACAACTATGAGCACTGTAGAGTTTGTTCAGAGAACAACCAAGGATGCTATCTCGTATGAGCAGCTCTTCAAAATCAGTTGGACCAAAAAGAGATTCGACCGCATTCAATTTCTAGGTCGATCAATGTGATACGAGACTATCTCCCTAATCAAAGCAAAGACATTATCATAATCTCCGATCATGGGATGACCAAAGACGTTTGCATCATAATCCCTCTACTCGGTGAATCAAGAATTTCTCTTGATAGTAGAAAAGTTCCCAACCAGGAACTAATTGAGGTTCCCTATAACAGTCAGAGAAATCAAAAAGCTCCGGTGGTTATCTACCTGCTAGGACTGATACCGTACAAATCGGAAAAGGCTATCCCTTACAAGTACGGTGCAACAACCATCGAAAATGGAAAGGAAACTCCATTACCCTCCATAGTAAACATTACCGACATTAGTCGAGTAACACAGAGCGCCCGGATCTTCAACAAAGGAGTTGGAGAACCCACTAAGGAGAAGGAACCTCAAAAAAAAGTTCCCAATCAACCAGTCGGACAATCTAGTAATCCAGAATTGATAAAAAAACAACGATGAGATGCTAAAGCTCATCCAGAAAAGCAAGTACAACATTGTGGACCAACTATTGCAAACTCCATCTAGAATCTCTGTGCTATCTCTCCTACTTAGTTTCGAAGCTCACAGGGAAGCTCTGCAGAAGATATTAGAGCAAGCTTTTGTAGAACAAGATGTGACGGTAAGGCACTTTGATAACATCATTTCCAACATCACTTCTTGCAATAACTTAGCATTCAGTGATGAAGAACTGCCGGAAGAAGGCAAAAATCACAATATGGCACTTAACATTACAGTCACCTGCCAGAACGATGCTTTAGCCAGCGTACTGGTAGACACGGGATGATCTTTGAATGTTATGCCAAAATTAACTCTGTTACAACTATCATTTCAAGAAGCTACGATGAGGGGCAGCGAGGTCATCGTCAAACCCTTTGACGGATCTAGAAAAACAGTTATCGGCTAAGTTGATCTTCCCATAACCATCGGTCCTCACACTTTCCAAGTCACTTTCTAGGTCATGGACATCTGGGCAGCATACAACTGTTTATTAGGAAGACCTTGGATACACGAAGTTGGGGCAGTCACTTCGACACTTCACCAGAAGCTGAAGTTCGTCAAGAATGACAAACTAGTCACAGTATGTGGAGAGCGGACCTTAATGGTGAGCAATTTGTCATTATTCTCCTGTGTAGAACCCGAGGAGGTTGTTGGAACCTAGTTTCAAGCACTCTCGGTGAGCAATGAGAATCGATCAGAAAGAGAGACGTCGATCTCCTCATACAAAGTTAAGATTGGAGCACTGCTCAGTTCGACTGTCAAAGAAAGCTTGATAAGACTTCTCAAAGAGTTTCCCGATGTATTTGTTTGGTCCTATCAAGACATGCCAGGGTTGGATACCAGCATCGTGGAACATCATTTATCATTAAAATCAGAATGTCCGCAGGTAAAACAAAGGCTTAGAAGAACTAATTCGGATATGACCATCAAAATTAAAGAGGAAGTGTAGAAATAGATTGACGCAGGTTTCCTCGCCACCTCAGAATATCCTCAATGGCTAGCTAACATAGTGCCGGTTCTGAAAAAGGACGGAGAAGTCAGAATGTGTGTAGACTACAGGGATCTGAACAAAGCAAGTCCAAAGGATGACTTCCCCTTACCACACATAGACATGCTGGTAGACAGTACAACAAAGTTCAAAGTCTTCTCCTTCATGGATGGATTCTCGAGCTATAATCAAATCAAAATGGCGCCGGAAGATATGGAGAAAACTATGTTCATCACCCCATGGGGCACCTTTTGTTACAAGGTAATGTCGTTCGGTTTGAAGAACGCCGGGGTAACCTATCAAAGGGCCATGATGACTCTGTTTCACGACATGATGCACAAAGAAATTGAAGTATATGTCGATGACATGATCGCCAAATCTAATACAGAAGAAGAGCATGTGACACACATGTCAAGGCTATTCGAGCGTTTGAGAAAGTACAAACTCCGCTTGAATCCGAATAAATGCACCTTCGGTGTTCGCTCAGGAAAACATTTAGGGTTCATCGTCAGCCATAAAGTAATTGAGGTTGATCCTGACAAGGTAAAGGCCATTCAAGAAATGCCTTCTCCAAAGACTGAAAAACAGGTCTGAGGATTTCTGGGACGTCAGAATTACATCTCAAGGTTCGTATCCCTCATAACCATAACGTGCGCGCCAATGTTCAAATTACTCAGAAAGAATCAAAGCTGCGAATGGACAGAAGATTGCCAAAAAGCGTTCTACAGTATCAAAGAATATCTAACGAATCCACCGATTCTTTTACCTCCAGTGGAGGGAAGACCATTGATCATCTACCTAACAGTCTTGGAAGACTCTATGGGTTGTGTACTCAGCCAACAAGATGAAACCAAAAGAAAAGTGTCTGCCATCTATTATTTAAGCAAGAAATTCACTGACTGTGAAACTCGGTAGACTATGCTCGAGAAAACTTGGTTTGCTATGGCTTGGGCAGCCAAACGTCTTCGCCAGTACATGATTTATCACACTACTTGGTTAATCTCAGAAATGGATCCAATCAAGTACGTCTTTGAAAAACATGCTCTCACAGGAAGGATAGCCCGTTGGCAGATGTTGTTATCAGAATATGACATCAAGTACCACGCTCAGAAAGCCGTCAAAGGAAGTATTTTAGCCGATAATTTGGCTCATCAACCAATTGACGATCAGGAATCAATCGGATTTGACTTCCCAGACGAAGATGTCATGTACTTGAAAATGAAAGATTGCGATGAACCGCTACCTAGTGAAGGGCCAGCACCAGGTTCCCAATGGGGATTAATTTTTTACAGAGCTGTCAATAATTATGGAGACGGAATTGGGGCAATCATCGTAACACCTCAAGGTACACATATTCCTTTCACTGCCCGACTGACTTTCAAATGCACAAACAACGAGGCCGAATACGAAGCTTGTATCATGGGTCTCGAAGAAGCAGTTGACTTGAGGATTACGAACTTGGATGTGTATGGAGACTCAACCCTGGTTATCAATCAGATTAAAGGAGAGTGGAACACATACCAATCAGGATTGATTCCTTACAAAGATTACGCGAGAAGGTTGTTACCATTCTTTAACAGAATCGGGTTTCATCATATCCCTCGTGAAGAAAATAGGGTGGCTGATGCACTAGCCACTTTATCCTCCATGATTAGTGTAAATCATTGGAATGATGTACCTAAGATCGACATAATGCGCCTTGAGAAGCCCGCTTACATCTTCACAATTGAAGCAGTCATAGACGACAAACCTTGGTATCACGATATCAAATGCTTCCTTCAGAGACAAGAGTACCCACCTGGGGCATCAAGAAAAGACAAGAAAACCATCAGAAGATTGGCAGGCAACTTCTTCCTGAGCGGTGATACACTATATAAGAGAAACTTCGACATGGTCTTGCTTCGATGCGTAGACAGACCAGAAGCAAACATGTTGATGGAAGAGATTCACGAAGGATCCTTTGGCACTCATGCCAACGGACACACAATGGCGAGAAAAATTCTGAGAGCGGGATACTATTAGTTGACAATGGAATCTGATTGCTACAAGTACATGAGGAAGTGTCACAACTGTCAAATATACGCTGACAAAATCCATGTACCGCCAACGCATCTCAAAGTTATTTCTTCTGCATGGCCTTTTTCTATATGGGGAGTCGACATGATTGGCATGATCGAACCCAGGGCTTCGAACGGACATCAGTTCATCCTGGTAGCCATTGACTACTTCACTAAATGGGTCAAAGCAGCTTCATACACCAATGTGACCCGACAAGTGGTTGTCCGCTTTATCAAAAATAATCTCATATGCCGTTATGGTGTTCCAAGCCAGATCATTATTGATAATAGATCTAACTTAAATAACAAGATGATGAAAGAGTTATGTGCTGAGTTTAAAATTGAACACCATAATTCATCTCACTATCGACCTAAGATGAACGTCGCGGTAGAAGCGGCTAACAAGAACATCAAGAAGATTAGTCAAAACATGGTTGTGACCTACAAAGACTGGCATGAAATGCTGCCTTTTGCTCTTCACAGTTATCGTACATCTGTCCGCACTTCGACAGGGACAACCCCTTTCTCTCTAGTATATGGCATGGAGGTAGTGCTCCCCATAGAAGTAGAGATCCCATCAATCCGGGTATTGATGGAAGCTAAGCTAACAGAGGCTGAATGGTGTCAAAGTCAACATGATGAACTGAATATGATCGAAGAAAAGTGAATAACGGCTCTGTTCCATTGTCAGTTGTTTCTGCAAAGAATGAAGAAGGTGTTCGACAAACAGGTCCGACCTCGCATCTTCAGAAAAGGAGACCTTGTGCTCAAAAAGATACAATCATTCATCACTGATTCCTGGGGCAAATGGACTTCGAATTATGAAGGCCCATATGTGGTCAAGAAAGCCTTCTCAAGCGGTGCCTTGAGACTCGCAACCATGGATGGAGAGGAGTTTACCTACCCAACGAATAATGACGTAGTCAAGAAATACTTGTAGCGAGCGATTTTGGACGTGGTTCTTAAGCACTGCCACTCTTTTGGGGTTACTACAGGTCGATTCATTTTTTGTCCTATTGCGAGCTGATTTAGGAAGGGAAATAGATGTCTCCAATTAACCCTGCTTTGCAAACTGAGGTCAAACAGTCAAAACTGTTGGTTTACAGATGCGATCAATGTGGGGGCCTCTCTCTGGTTATTTTGGTTGAATTTAGACTTTTGGTGGGGAATACGGACTTGGATGTTTTGATTGATATATGAGGGTTTGTGACCTGAGGTTTTTTGATGTGGTGTGCTCGCTAAGATTTTTCTTTCAATCTTATGCCTACGTACTTTACCGAAACAGGGAAATCAGAGTGATCGTAGTTCCTCCTATTCTATGGGAGGAAATGGTGTTTTGGTGTCTTGTTCAAAGCCCAAGACGTGAAGCTGAAGGTGGTTTGTATCTTGTTCAAAGCCCAAGATGTGAAGCTAAAAGGGTGTTGACTTTAGAGAGAATTTGTCATCTCTAAAGGGGTATGTTTGTCACAATTGTTGGGTGACTGGTTATAAAGGAGGATTACTTTAACTGGGATATGTGAATCCTAGTAACGCCATAATTTCCTTCATAGGGTTTTTTAACCTGAAGGAGAAGACTTTAACTCAGTGTAGAGCAATGCCATCTTTCCTTAGGAATTTCTCATGCTAAAAGAGGGACAGTGGCATGGATGTAGATGATCTAGAGGCTTGCCGCTTACAGCAATTAGATGAAGGGAAAGGAGTTGTTAATGTTTATATACTGTGAATGAGGCACAACTTTGATGCTAAAAGGTTGATTGGTTCAACCGGGGTTTCCTTATACAAAGCCTAAGAGGAGGCTATCGACCCAACAAGAGGGTGGTTTTTGTGTGTCTCGTACGAAGCCCGAGAGAGAGAGGCTAAAAGGGTTTACTCTACAGGAGAATATTTTATATGTGTCTTGTACGAAGCCCAAGACGAAGGCTAAAGGTTGGACTCAACAAGAGAGTCTTTTATACTCAACAAGAGAGTGTTTTGTATCTCATACAAAGCACGAGATGGAGGCTAAAAGGGATGACTCAACAAGAGAGTCTTTGTAGATGTGTCTTGTACGAAGCCCAAGACGGAGGCTAAAAGTTTTTGACTCAACAAGAGAGTCTTTGTATCTCGTACGAAGCCTGAGATGGAGGCTAAAGGTTGACTCAACAAGAGAGTCCTTTATACTTAACAAGAGAGTGATTTATATCTCGTACGAAGCCCGAGATAGAGGCTAAAAGTTTGCTATTTTCAGTTAAGTGACAGGTCCAGTAGGTTGGTTAAAAGAGAAAATCAGTTCTTATAAAGAGACTGATTAAAGGTAAGGCTATGCTTTGGGATTGATTAGAGGATCAGGGTTATTTCCTATTTTTTAAGGAAATGGGAAATCCAAAGGGTATTGAGACTGTCCAAGTCTACGAGTTTCATCTCCTAGTTTTGAAAGGAGCTTGAGAATTTCTTTGAGACTCAAGGGAATTAGACTATCCGAGTCTAGATTTTCATCTTTTGTACTATGCTTAAAGAAACAGCAGTAGCAAGATCTAGACTTTTTGAAAGACTGTTCTATTAGGATGACTAATTTATGTTCCTATACCTCTAGGAGGTCGTCGGGACAATTTGTACGAAGCCCAAGAGGAAGCTGGAAACTTTTAAGAAGCCGAGGGATAATTTGTACGAAGCCCAAGAGGAGGCTATCATTCCTAGAGAAAGAAATCATTTATACGAAGCCTAAGAGGAGGTTGTGAATACTTCTAAGAAGCCGACGGGTCCTTGTACAACGCCCAAGAGGAGGCGAGGATGCTTTTAAGAAGCCTGTGGGTCCCCAAACCCCGAGAAATTCAAGACAGGCTATTCACAGAGAATAGATCAAGCCAGGAAAGTTTGAGAATTTGGAAGAAACTCAAGAGATGCCATTCACGGAGAAAAGATCATCTCTGGGGAATAGAGTTTCTTTGACGATTTCTAAAGGTGACAGTCAGTGAAAGGGTTCACCGAGAATGCTGCCTTTCACGTCTCCATATTGTTTAACCCCAAGAGGAGGGAAGGCTATATCTGGTAATCCTATGGGGATCTAGTTTTGTCTATTTAAGAGTGACCAACAGGCTTAATGCTAGACGTAGTTACCGGGGAAACTCTAAATATCTATACTAGTATTACACAGTTGATATGAGTTTATGAAAGAAGACTTATAGTGAAACAGCCCCACAATACAATTATATGTATATGAAAGCGGATAAAGAAAGCATATAACCACTTACTCGGTTGTAGAGCTTCCATGCTGTTTGGTTAGTTGTTCAACAAAGAAAGCTTTGATAACAATATTATATACAAAATCAAAGGAGAACGTATTTTGAAAAGAAATATAGGGGCTTACAGCTCAAGGAGAGGCCCAAGGTTTATCAGTGGTCGCACTGTCGTTTTGTACAGAGGGACTTATACAAGTGACTGAGGCCCAAGAAAGGTTTTTTCTGTACAAAGGGATGGGTCTTACACTCTCTCAAGAGGCCCAAAGAGTTTAAAAAGAATGGGGCTTATAACACGAGTGTAGGCCCAGATGTTTTTTTGTTTTGAAATGGCGATCGCGCCGAGATTTTCTTTTAACCCAGAGGGACTTATACAATATCTGAGGCCCAAATTTGTTTTGGTTAAAAGGGGATTGGGTCTTACACTCTAATAGAGGTCCAAAAGATGGTTTTGAATGGGTCTTATAGCTCTAGGAGAGGCCTAAAGTTTGTTTTTTCAACGGACGATGATTGCGTCGAACTTTTTGAAATACACCGGGACTTACACCATAAGTGGGGCCCAAAAATATTTGTGTATTTACAAAAGGGGTTGGGTCTTACACTCTATTAGAGGCCCAAAATGTTTTAAAAAGAAGAATCGGTCTTACTACTCGAGGGTAGGCCCAAGGTTATTTGTGTACAAAACGACGATCACGCCGAGGTTTTTGAAAATACCCCGAGGGACTTATACAATAAGTGAGGCCCATAATAGGTTTATTTACAAAAAGGCTTGGGTCTTACACTCTATTAGAGGCCCAAAGAGTTTGAAAAATTTGATGAGGGTTGAATTAATCAAAACCCTAATTTGTTTCCAAAATGTATTTTAATTGAATAAAAATTCAATTAAAATGATCAAAATTGTTAAACATGTGGAAACCAAATTGTGATCTTAGATTAATGTTTCAAAAATCATATTTTGACCTACAAAATGATTAGAAGTCATTAAAATTTACAAAATCAAGAAGGAAAAAATATTTTAAATGTCAAAAACAATTAAAATATTAATTCTTTGCAAAAATATCAATTATATGAAATAAATAATATTTTTTGAATTTTTTGACAAAATAAAATATTTTAACATTTTTGTGAATTATCAAAAAAAGAATCAACTCAAAATCATTAAAACTCAAAGAGAAATTAATTTTTGAATCAATTAAATAAAATCACAAAATTCAAATATTTGAATTTTCAAAAAAAAAAAAGGCGCCAAGAACACCCAAGAACACGCGCGTGTTCTGGGTCTTGCCCGGATTTGCATTTTCTCTCCTATCTCCCTGAATACTTGATTATATCATGCAAACCACCTATCAATCTGCTCGTTTCAACCTCACGATCATGTCTATGGTCTTTAATTTCATTTATTTTTAACATGGAATAAGAAATCAAGACAAAACCTCAAGAACCCTAAAATTTGCATGAAGGCTGAGAATTTTGATACACGATTCAAACAAAGCAATTAATTGAGGCGAAACATTCTATGCATGATTATGAACATTTGGCAAAAGTATTGTGCGAGGAAATATGCATAGATTAAGAGATGACCAAGTTTAGGCTTACTTGAAGGTCGTGACAGCAAGAGCAATTTGATTTTTGAGTTTGAGGTGTTACAGATGTGTTGTGATGATCTGAACAGCTTCAATGGATGTTGTGGAGTGTGTTGCAAGCTTTGGAACACTTTGGAAGTCTTTGGATCAAGCTAGAGCACTCCAACTGCATAATTGAAGCATAATGGCTAGGTTGATGGGTGATTTTGAGCTGGGGGTGTTACAGTTGGTGTTTAAGTGTTTGGACACCTCCAATACATCATATGTGATGTGTCTGGGCAATTGGAATGGATTGCTTATGACTGCAACTCAAAACTCGATAGTGGTTGCTCAAAAACAAGAAAACTTGGCACTTAAGAGAGAATGAGAGAAAGCAGTGCTATAACAGGCTTTGGTGTGAGTTGAATGATCCATTGGAACCTCTATTTATAGGGGATCAACTCTTGTCTTGGATAAATAATGAATGGCTGCTGGATCATATCACATTCGCATGGATTGGCTTGGAGGATTTCTTCTCATGCAAGGCAAACTAGCCCTTCCCAAGAGCAAGGCTATGTCTTGACCAAATTCACATTCTTCAGATGTTTTTATTGTTGTTTAATCAGAGAACTTGACTGAGTAGAGTGGCTACCTTAACAATGCACTATTCCACATTAATGCCCTTTGAATTCAAGGCAAAATGTGCCAAAATGCATGCACTTCAAGTTGGAAGATTCCTTGGCTTTTTGACTCAGCTTTATCAGTTGGATCAGTTGCATTGTGATTGGTTTGAGTACAGATGGCATAGTGATCCTTGGTCTTTGGCTCAAAATTGTGTGTGCCAAGCAAACATGCAAACTGATTTTTCCAAATCATCTTGCAGCAACATGACTTTGGGCATGGATTTCTCTTGGCTCAAGATGAATCAGTTCATGCTAGTGAGCTCTTTGGATTCTTGGTAATATTTGCAACAACATTGATGTTTATCTTTGGAACTGATTCAGCTTGCATCTATGTGAAAAAATCCCACAAGTTTTGATGTTTCAGCAAAAATCTGCCTTGCCCAGAATTTTTCTAAGTGTTGGAAAAGTTGTACTTTCATGTTTTTAGTGATTTTGATCCAACCATAACTCAAAATCCAAAAGGAATTTGGAAGGGGGGGGGGGGGGTCAGTTTTTAGCTTTTGTAGAGGGCCATGAGATCTACAAATCAAGGTTTGGATGGGGAAAATTGGCTTTGTGGTTTAGGAGTTATGATCCTCCAAAGTTGGTACCCTTGCCACTTTATTTCATAACTTAGAAAATTTTCTAAGTTTTTATGGTTACCCTTTTTACAAGTTATCCAACTTTTCTTGATTTTTCTTGATGAATGATGATTCAAATCACACATTAACATCATTTTAGGGTTAAAAAACCATAAAAGTGAAAAATCTCAAAAAGTCAAAGTTTGACTTTTGTGCACAGTTGACTTTTTATCAGATGAATTCCAAACTGTGCAATCCTTTAGGAAATCATGTCCTTGACCTAAATCAAACTTGATGGACATGTTCCATGGGTGTTATAGGGTATATTGATTCATGTCCTAGGGCTTGGGAGCATGTCCTGGCCAAAAGTCAAAGTTACAGTTGACTTTTCTCGCGAAACCCTGATTGTGGTTCAGATGAAATTGAGACTTGTTGCTCAAGCTTCTTGGATTAATCCATTATTGCAAATGGATCAATATAGTATATTAGATACCTTCAAATTATGTCTTGAGGTCTTGGCTCATGATTTGTCCCAAAAGTCAACTTTGGGGTGAATTAGGTCAAGAAACCCTAATTCCTGATTTTTGATGAATGCTTCCCCTGAGGCTTAATTGACTTGATAATTGGGTTTATGATGTCCTTTGGAGCATCATAGGTTATGCTTTGAAGCAATGGCTTATGCCCAGAGGAAAATTTCCATCTGGAGGCCCTGGTAGACCAAACCCTAATTTGGTGACACTGGCGATCTTGAGGCTTGATCCACATAGAAGGGAGCAACCTTGTGCTTAATCCTTAAAGTGGGAGTCCTCTTGATCCCTTGTAGATATTTGAGAGGTTATACAAGTTGAAGATCGTGTCATTTCTTGATTGATCATTTGTCTAAGAACTCTAAGAGGGCTTAAAACCCTAGGTTTGATTGTAGTAGATGCTCACCCATCTTTGGGGAGACTGATGAGGCATGATGGTTCATCCATATTGTGATGATGATTTGCACAATGATGGGAAATCTTAGTGGTCAAAATTTGGGGTATGACAATACTTCGCCTAAATGAAATAAAAAAAGAGAAGAAAAAACACGTCTCGGTGGATTGAAAACCCGAAAGGACGGTCTAGGCAAAAATTAGAGACATAAGAAAAAATCATCCCGGTGGATTGGAAACCTCAAAAGACAATCCAGTCAAAAGTTAGAGATTCATGGCAAGTAACTATGTCCGACAAGGTTAAATCGTCAGCGGTAACACCATCCGACAAAAGACTTTAATCAAGGTCATCTTCGACAAAAGCTCAGGATGTCCAGAATTCAGAGTTGGTGGAAGGATAACGGTCGTTATGTTTCAGTGTAGCCCTTTTCCCATAAATTACCATTTTCTAAACTTTGTAAATACTCTATGGGATCACGCGCTTGGCTGATTTCCATCCTATCAATAAAATTTGAGCCCTAGTGCTTTTGTTTGCAATTCTAATTTGTTTTAGCATTACAGAATGACATTTTTAACATGATCAACAATTCTTGAAATAAAACAAAAATGAATTTAATTGTCAAATTTTCTTCCACTTTTAAAATAAAGACGACATTTCTTTTTAAACTGCTGAATGCACAAAGAACATCGATAGCTTCTCCGAAAATGATTGAACCTCGAAGTTCAGAATCAAAGTACTCCTTCTAAACCAGTACACCTGAATGAAAGAATAACCATTTCAGATGTGAATATCCCATCTGACATCCCCGACAGAGTTCATACCTCTTAAGACCGGTTGACGATTCTCTCTTCCCCACAGGGTCTACCTCTCCTGAGTAATACAGGATTGCTATCTTGAACCAATGGTACTTTTTCATCCCCAGGAGTGGTCGAGTATCCAGTCATGTTCATCCACCAGTCTGTATGTCGCGTCTGTTTTGTCAGCATAAACATACATATATCATGCATAATTGATTCATGTTCATATTTATATTGCATTACTATCACTATGGTCAGTCTCATTTCCAAGTGATAAAGTCATCTTGTCAGTCAGGTCGTCAGTCATTTCCTCATCAGGAAACGTATCGTCTTAGAAAACTCTCCCCCAGTTTATTTATGGATTGGAGATTGTCCTCGACCACTTTGATAACTTGAACCTCTGAAGGGCAAGAAGGCATTCGACAGACACCTTTGGAACATCGCTCTTCCCTATTGGAGGTGATATTTCCGCTTTCCGGATTAAGGAAAATCCTCAGAGGAAGCCTCTTAACAAAAGACTCTTGGCAATACATCGCCTTTTCTCCCAAGAAATTTGACGTTAATGAAGTCATCAGCATCTCAAGATTAGATCGCATCACATGGCATTTCTCTGAAATGATCTCGAAGAAAAGTATGATGTAATATCCCCGAGCGAGAAGCAGTCTCTCAAGAGACTCATTTTCCCCAGTAGAGTCAATAAATGGCATCTCCAACTGAGAAGTTTGCACACCTCTACAGCTCAGAAAAATGGGTTTCCCCAGCAAGTCTGACATTAAATCTTTTTCCATCAAATGGAGTCTCCCCAGTAAAACTCGGCGAGAAGTTTGATGAAAACCGCTGCAAATAGCATCCCTTGTCAAGGAAGAAACTCGACAAGAAGAAACTGAGACCAGTTCCGTGGCTGAAAACCAGGATCGAGGGGAACTTTACTTCAGAAACTGTGACCAGTTCCATGGCTGAAAACCAGGATCGAGGGGAAGTTTATTTCAGAAACTGAGACCAGTTCTGTGGCTGAAAACCAGGATCGAGGAGAAGTTTATTTCAGAAACTGAGATAAGTTTTGTGGCTGAGAACCAGGATCGAGGGGAAGTTTATTTTAGAAACTAAGACCAGTTTCGTTGCTGAAAAACAGGATTGAGGGGAAGTTTATTTCAGAAACCGAGACCAGCTCCGTGGCTGAAAACCAAGATCGAGGGGAAGTTTAATTCAGAAACTGAGACCAGTTCCGTGGCTGAAAACCAGGTTCGAGGGGAAGTTTATTTCAGAAACTGAGACCAGTTCAGTGGCTGAAAACCAGGATCGAGGGGAAGTTTTACACTTTTCTAAGTATTGTTACTTAGCAAAAGAAGATGGATGAGCAAACTGCCATTCATAACCACCGTCAAAATTTTGGGTATTCCGATATTGAATCCCTTTGCACCCCGAGTGTCCGAATACCTTTTCCATTCACACCTTCGGGTCCAAGAAGATTAAATAGGGGCCTCTGTCATACCCCAAATTTTGACCACAAGATTTCCCATCATTGTGAGAATCATCACTATAATATGGATGTACTTTCATACCTCATCAATCTCCTTAAAGATTATTGAGTTTTCACTACAACCAAGAATTAGGGTTTTGAGCCCTCTCAGAGTAATCAGACAAAGGATTAATCAAGAAATGACATGATATTTAACTTGTCCTAACTCTTAAACACCCATAAGGGATCCAAAGGACTCACACATCAAGAATCAAGCACAAAGTTGCAACATTCCAGGTGGATCAAGCCTCGAGATCGCCAGTGTCACCAAATTAGGGTTTTGGTCGACCAAGGCCTCCAGATGGAAATTTTCTTCTGGTCATGAGCCAATACTTCAAAGCATAACCCAAGATGCTCCAAGTGACCTCATGGACCTAATCATCAAGTCAAAATAACCTCACGGGATGCATTCATAAAAAATCAGGAATTAGGGTTTCTTGACCTAATTCACCCCTAAGTTGACTTTTGAGGCAAGACATAAACCAAGACCTCAAGACATGATTTGAGGGCCTAAAATACACTACATTGATCAATTTACCACAATGGATTGAACCAAGAAGCTTGATTCACAAGTTTCATTTTGATCTGGACCACAATTAGGGTTTTAAAGAAAAAGTCAACTGTATCTTTGACATTTGACCAAGACATGCTCCCAAACCTTGGGACATGATTCAAGACACCCTAAAACACCTATGGAATCCATCCATTAGGTTTAAATTAGGTCAAGAACTTGATTGCACAAAGGATCACACAATTTGGATTTCATCTGACAAAAAGTCAACTGTGCCCAAAATCAAGTTTGACTTTTTGGAATTTTTCACAAATTTGGTTCCCCTAAGTCAAAAAAAATGTTAATGTATGGTTTTGATCATCATTCATCAATAAAAATCAAGAAAATTGAGGTTTCTTGCAAAAGGGGCAACCATGAGAAACCAAAATTTTCTAAGTTATGAAACAAAAGTGATTTTGTACCAACTTTGCAACGTCATAACTCCTAAACCATAAAGCCTTTTTCTCCCATTCAAAGCTCAAATAAAAGTTCATCTTACATACTTTAGAAGTGTCAACTATAGGAGATTTCAAATCCTCATGGATTTTAAGTTATGGATTGATCAAAATCACAAAAACGTGAAAATGACCACTTTTTCCAACACTTAGTGAAAATTTTGGACAGAATCTGTCTTGGTTTTTCACCAACTTTGAGGCCATTTTTCACCTTGATCTAAGCTGAACCAAGACCAACCTTGAACATCAAAGTTAAAGTATGTCATGAGAGCATTCCAAAATGTACCAGAACTCATCCTAATTCAACGTGAGTAGGGAGTTACAAGCATGGAAACATGATACTTCCAAATTTGTTTTTCACAAGATAGCTTTATACATGTTGTAGCACGATTTTTGTGGTTTCGAATCACTATCGCTTGGGTACTACAGTTCGATTCATTTTTTATCCTGTTGAGCTGATTAAGGAAGGGAAATAGATGTCTTCAATTAACTCTGCTTGCAAACTGAGATTAAACAGTCAAAACTGTTGGTTTACAAATGCTATCAAAATAGGGGGGTCCTTCTTAGGGTTATTTTCTTAAGAATACAAGTGTCTGGGTTATATGCGAGGCTTTTGGTTAGGATACTAGACCTGCTTTTCTTTGGTTGACGTTTGGAGGTACTGGATTTTGAGTTTTTGATTAGTATGCTCGCTAAGATTTTGCAATCTTATGCCTACGTATTCCCGAAATAGGGAAATCAGAGCGATTGTAGTACCTCCTATTCTATGGGAGGAAAGAGATGTTTTGGTGTCTCGTTCAAAGCCCAAGACGTGAAGCTAAAGGTGATTTGTATCTTGTTCAAAGCCCAAGATGTCAAGCTAAAGGTTTAACTGAGGGAGAATTTGTCACATCTAAAGAGGAGTTGCTGATGTTTGTATGCTGTGAGCAAGGCACAAATTTGATGCTAAAAGGTTGATTGACTCAACTGGGGGTTTCTTTATACAAAGCCTAAGAGGAGGCTAGAAGTTTGAATTTTTCGGGGAAAACGTTCTTTTTGTCTTGTACAACGCCGAAGATTGAGGCTAAAAGGGGTTTTGACTCCGTTGAGGAGAATGTATCTTGTATAAAGCCCAAGATGGAGGCTGAAACAGTTTGACTCAACAAGAGAGTACTTTTATCTGTCCTGTATAAAGCCCAAGACGGAGGCTAAAAAAAGGTTGACTCAACAAGAGAGTCTTGAACAGGTGATTGACTCGACAAGAGAGTCTGAAGGTTGATTGACTCAATAAGAGAGTCTTTTATACTCAACAAGAGAGTGATTTGTTGTCTCGTACGAAGCCCGAGATTGAGGCTAAAAGGAGATTGACTCAACAAGAGAGTCTTTTATACTCAAAAAGAGAGTGTTTTATATGTCTTGTACAAAGCCCAAGACGGAGGCTAAAAGTGGTTGAGTCAACAAGAGAGCCTTTTAAACTCAACAAGAGAGTGTTTTTCTATCTCGTACGAAGCCCGAGATGGAGGTTAAAAGGAGGTTGACTCAATAAGAGAGTCTTTTATACTCAACAAGAGAGTGTTTTATATGTCTTGTACAAAGCCCAAGACGGAGGCTAAAAATGGTTGACTCAACAAGAGAGTCTTTTATACTCAACAAGAGAGTGGGTTTTTTATATGTCTCATACAAAGCCCAAGACGGAGGCTAAAAAGTGATTGACTCAACAAGAGAGTCTGAAAAGGTTAGCTCTGCTAGGGAGAATCATTTATACAAATCCCAAGAGGAGGCTGCCTTACCGCTATGGATTCTGGAGATCCTGAAGCGGGTCCAAGTGTGGGGAACTCTCATGGGAGAGACCGGGGTTTCTTCCTCGGTTTGGAAGGAACTTGAGAATGTCTTTGAGATTCAAGGGTCTTAGACTATTCAAGTCTAGAGTTTTATCCTTTGTACAATGCCCAAGAGGAGGCGCGGGCATTAAGGGATGGGTTTCAACCCTAAAATGGTGGGAGTTTTGACGCTGGAAAGACTACTCTAGCAAAGGATGACTAAGTTTTGTCTTATACCTTTAAGAGGTCGTCAGGGTCCTTGTATTAAGCCCAAGTGAAGGCATGAGAACTTCTAAGAAGCCGAAGGGTCCTTGTACAACGCCCAAGAGGAGGCGGGGATGCTTTTAGGAAGCCTGTGGGTCCCCAAACCAAGAGAAGTTCAATAAATGCAATTCACAGAGAAGAGATCATTCCAGGAAAGTTTGAGAATTTGGAAGAAACTCAAGAGATGCCATTCACGGAGAAAAGATCATCTCTGGGGAGTTAGAGTTTCTTTGACAATTTTATGGGTGACAGTCTGAGAAAAGGTTCACTGAGAATACTGCCTTTCTCTTTGTTCCATATTGTTTAACCCCAAGAGGAGGGAAGATTGTATCTGGAATTCTACGGGGGATCTAGTTTTATTTGTATTTAAGAGTGACCAACATGGCTTTACCTAGTTCTAGACGTAGTTGCCGTGGAAAACTCTAAATAACTATACTAGTATTACACAGTGGATATGTGACAAGTATATAAAAGGATGTGAAAGAAGACTTACAGTGAAGTAGCCCCACAATACTGTTATGTACATATGAAAGCGGTAAATGAAAGCGGATAAACACTTACCCGTTGTAGAGCTTCCATGATGTTTGGTTAGTTGTTCAACAAAGAAAGTTTTGATAACAACATATATTTGAATTCAAAATCAAAGGAGAAAGTGCTTGAAAAGATTGTTGGGGCTTACAGCTCGAGGAGAGGCCCAAGTTTTAACGATGATTGCACAGTTGTTTAAAAAACTGCACAGAGGGACTTATACAATACGTGAGGCCCAAAAAGTTTTTATGTACAAGGGGATAGGTCTTACACTCTATTAGAGGCCCAAAGATTTATTTTTGTACAAGAGACGGGGCTTACAACTCAAGGAGAGGCCCGGGGTGATTTGTTTGGCAACGACGATAGCGCCGAGGTTTTTCTTTTAACGCAGAGGGACTTATACAATGTCTGAGGCCCAAAAAGGTTTTAGTTAAAAGGGGATTGGGTCTTACACTCTATTAGAGGCCCAATAATTAATTTTTGTACAAGTGGTTGGGCTTACAGCTCAAAGGAGAGGCCCAAATGATTTTTGTTAAAAAGGCGACGATCGTGCCAAACTTTTTGACGGTATCAGGACTTATACAATACACTGAGGATTTTGGTTTTAAAAAAAGGGTTGGGTCTTACACTCTATTAGAGGCCCAAATAGTTTT
This sequence comes from Lathyrus tuberosus, assembly GCA_022829125.1. Taxonomy (NCBI): domain Eukaryota; kingdom Viridiplantae; phylum Streptophyta; class Magnoliopsida; order Fabales; family Fabaceae; genus Lathyrus; species Lathyrus tuberosus. Next base: position 8,344,530 of record JALAZF010000177.1, on the reverse strand, counting down.
AAGAAAAATAATTAAGACTTATAGCTCGAGGAGAGGCCCAAAAAGTTTGAAAAGAAAAGAAATGGGGCTTACAACACGAGGGTAGGCCCAATTATTTTTGTTGAGAAGGCGACGATCGCGTCGTTCACTTGAAACTGTTCAGAGGGACTTATACAATAAGTGAGGCCCACAATTGGTTTATTTACAAAAGGATTGGGACTTACACTCTATTAGAGGCCCAAAGTGTTTGAAAATGATTTGTTTAGGGTGATTAAGATCAAAACCCTAAATTAATTTCAAAATGTATTTTAATTAAATAAAAACTTAATTAAAATGATCAAAATGATCAAACATGTATGAAAAACAAGTTGTGATATTGTATTACTGTTTGAAGAATCATGTTTATATCCGCAAAATGATTGGAAATCAATTAAGTTTGGAAAATCAAGGGAGAAAAAACATTTTATATGTTGAAAAACAAATAAAATATTAATTCTTTGTAAAAATATCAAGTATAAGAAATAATTAATATTTTTGGGATTTTTTGGTAAAATAAAATATTTTAGCATTTTTTTGAATTATTAAAAAAAGAATCAACTCAAAATCATTAAAAACCAGAGAGAAATTAATTTTTGAATCAATTAAATAAAATCACAAAATTCAAATATTTGAATTTTCAAGAAATGTGCCACGAACATGGCAAGAACACGCGCCACCCTCTGTTTCTGCAGATTTGCATTTTCTATCCAATCTCACTGAATACTTGATGATATCATGCAATCTACATATCAATATGCTCGTTTTCACCTCACGATCATGTCTATGATCTTTAATTTCATTTATTTTAAGCATGGAATAAGAAATCAAAGAGAAACCTCAAGAACCCTAAAATTTGCATGAAGGCTCAGAAATTCCATACACGATTCAAACAAAGCAAATGATTGAGGGTAAACACTCTATGCATGATTATGAACACATGGCCAAATTATTGTGCAGCAAAAAATGCATGGATCATAGAGTTAGAAGAGCTCAGGCTTACCTCTTGCAACTGGTGATCGTGTTTTCTATTAGAGGTGTTGCAATCTGGTTCCAATGATTTGCACAGCTTCCTTAGGTGCCAAGTGATGTGTCTGAATGCTTGGAGTAGTTTGAAACAAGCTGAAACTTAAGATGGTACCTCAACTGCACCTCTGTCAAGAACTTGAGCAGTTGGCAAGTGATTTTGTGATTTTTGTGTTACAGATATTATGTGAGTGTTTGGATCACTTCTATATGATGTTTATGAGGTGTGTGTGTGTGATTGGTTTGGTTGGAATAGCTCTCAAACTCAAAACCCGATAGTGACTTGCTTTGGAAGGTAATTTTGGAGTGAAGGAAGAGGTTTTGAGGAAAGCATCTGTTTGATGACTTTGGTGTACTAAAACTGATCACAAATGAGCTCTATTTATAGTAGAGCAAGTTTTTTTTGCAAGCAATAGTGAATGGCAACTGCTACAGAAGTTTGGCAAATGTTGATCAATAGGAATCCAAGTCTCCTCTAGCCATTGACTAGAGGTTAGAGCACAGGCTGCTGGTTCCCTAGTTCTTGGATAAGTCTTGACTTAATTCAGTTGGAAGGGGCTCATTCCATGCCACCTTGGTGCATCCATTAAATGCTCCAAACCAAAATTGGAGTCTTGTCCCTCTTTTAGGCATTTCTAGGTTTGGCATGCTAGTTTTGGTTCCAAGGACTTGGGAGGCTGATGGATCAGTGTTTGTCCCTCCTTGGTCTCCCCTTGAGGTGTTCATATGGATAAACTTGTTTGTCATTTGTAAAATTTGCTAAAATCAAGCAAAATGCACAAATCTGCCTTGCTGTGACAGTTTGCAGCAAGACACATTGTCATTGTCATATCTCATGGCTTAAGTGGAGTTTCTTGGAGTTCTTTGCCATTTTGGAAAACTCTTATATGATACAACACGTGTGTGATCATAGTTTGTCTTGATACTTTTTGGATCCAAGTGAAAAATCCCTCTACTTTTGGAAAAAAAACAAGATAGATTATGACTTAGTGAAAATTTCACTAAGTGTTGGAAAAAGTGGCATTTCATGTTTTCAGCCATTTTGATCCAACCATAACTCAAAATCTATGATGAATTGGAATGAGGTGTAGTTGACACTTTTAAAGTATGCCATGAGAGCTACAAATCCATCTTTGGATCAGCCCAAATGGTTGCTTGGATCTCAAGTTATGATCCTTGGAAGTTGGTACCCTAGCCACTTTGTTCCATAACTTAGAAAATTTCTAGGTTTTTTATGGTTACCCCTTTTACAAGTTATCCCACTTTTCTTGATTTTTCTTGATGAATCATGATCCCAATCACATATTAACATCATCTTAGGGTCAAAGAACCATAATTGTGAAAAATCTCAAAAAGTCAAAGTTGACTTTTGTGCACAGTTGACTTTTTATCAGATGAACTCCAAACTGTGCGATCCTCTATGAAATCAAGTCATTGACCTAAATCAAACTTGATGGATTGATTTCATAGGTGTTATAGGGTGTATTGAATCATGTCCCAAGGTTGGGGAGCATGCCTGGGTCAAAAGTCAAAGGCACAATTGACTTTTCCCGCAAAACCCTAATTGTGGTTCTGATGAATTTGAAACTTGTTGATCAAGCTTCTTGGATCAATCCATTGTTCAAATGGATCAATGTAGTGTGTTAGAGACCCTAAAATCCTCTCTTCAGGTCTTGGCTCATGTTTTGTCCCAAAAGTCAACTTAGGGGTGAATTCGGTCAAGAAACCCTAATTCCTGATTTTTTTATGAATGCATCCCCTAAGGCAAAATTGACTTGATGATTGGGTTCATGATGTCCCTTTGAGCATCTTCAGTTGTGCTTTGAAGCCTTGGCTCATTCCCAGAGGAAAATTTCCATCTGGAGGCCCCAGATGACCAAAACCCTAATTTGGTGACACTGGCGATCTTGAGGCTTAATCCACTTGGAATGTTTCAACTTTGTGCTTGATCCTTGATGTGGGAGTCCTCTTGATCCATTGTTGATATTTGAGAGGTTTAGACAAATTGAAGATCATGTCATTCCTTGATTGATCCTTTGTCTAAGAGCTCTGATAGGGCTTGAAACCCTAAATTTGATTGTAGTGGATGCTCACCCATCTTTGGGAAGACTAATGAGGTATAATGGTCCATTCATATTGTGATGATGATTTGCACAATGATGGGGATCTTAGTGGTCAAAATTTGGGGTATGACAGATGCCCCCATTTAATCTTCTTGGACCCGAAGGTGTGAATCGCGAAGGTATTCGTGCATTCGGGGTGCTAGAGGATTAAATATCGGAATACCCAAAATTTTGATGGTGGTTATGAATGGTATCTTACGCATTCATCTTCTTTTTCTAAGTAATGATACTTAGAAAAGGTAAGACTTCCCCTCGATCCTGGTTTCCTACCAAGGAACTGGTCTCAATTTCTGAAGTAAACTTCCCCTCGATCATGGTTTCCTACCAAGGAACTGGTCTCAGTTTCTGAATTAAACTTCCCCTCGATCCTGGTTTCCTACCAAGGAACTGGTCTCAATTTCTGGAATAAACTTCCCCTCGATCCTGGTTTCCTACCAAGGAACTGGTCTCAGTTTCTTTTGTCAATAAACTTTCTTGACAAGAGACGTTGTTCATAGCGGTTTTTTCCTCAAACTTCTCGCCGAATTTACCGGGAGAGATGCCATTTGATGGAAAAATATTTGATGTCAGACTTGTTGGGGAACCCAGTCGTCTGAGTCGTAGAGGTGTACAAACTTCTCTGTTGGAGATGCCATTCGTCGGCTCTACTGGGGGAAAATGAGTCTCTTGAGAGACTGTTTTCTGTTTGGGGATATTACATCATACTTTTCTTCGAGGCCTTCCCGGAGAAATGCCATATGATGTGATCCAATTTTGAGGTGCTGATGACCTTTTCGTCAGCGGATTTTTCGGAGAAAAACGGTTGCATTGCCGAATCTCTGATCAAGAGGCTTTCTCTGGGGATTTTCCTTAATCTGGGAAAGCGAAGACATCATCTTCAATGGCGAAGAGTGACGTTGGCTGAAGGCTCTCTAACCTTTCAGAGGTTCAAGTTATCAAAGTGGTCAAGGGACCCACTTCAATCCAGCAGCAAAGTGGAGGAGCGGTTGGTCAGATGCCACCTTTCCTGACGAGGAAAGAACTGACAACTCAGTTGAAAAGACATGTATCACTAGGGAACAAGACCGACTAGAGTGATAGTGATGCAATATGAATATAAATATAATTCGATAATGCATGATGTATGTATGTATATGCTGACAAAACTGACGTGACATAGAGACTGACGAATAAACATGACTGGATACTCGGCCACTACGGGGGATGAAAAGTATCGCTGGTTCAAAAGTAGCAATTCTACCTTGCTTTGGAGGGATAGTCCATGTTGGGAGCTACGTTGGTCGGACTTAGGAGATGAGAACTCTGCCGAGGGTGTCAGACGAAACCTGGTCTCTGACACAGTTGATCCTTCACTCAGGTGTACCAGCTAAGCATGAGTACTTTGATTCTGCACTTTGAAGCTCAATTGCTTCTGGAGAAACGATCGATGTTTTTTTGATGTTCAACAGTTAAAAGAAATGCCATCTTTGTTTTAAAAGCAGAAAAATTTTTAACAAGTAAATTCATTTTTGTTTTATTTCAAGAATCATTGATTATGTTAAAACGTCGTTCTGTAAAGCTAAAACAAATAAGAATTGTAAGCAAAAGCACAAGGGCTCAAATTTTATTGATAGGATGGAAATTAGCCAAGCGCGTGATTCCATAGAGTATTTACAAAGTTTAGAAAATGGTAATTTAAGGGAAAAAGGGCTACATTGAAACATAACGACCGTTATCCTTCTACCAACTTTGAATTTTGGACATCCTGAGCTTCCGTCTAAGATGACCTTGATTGGAGTTTTCCTGATGGATGGCATGACTGCAGCTGGGGGATTTGCCTCTTTGTTGGACATATTTACTTGCCATTATCCCTAACTTTTGCCTGGATTGTACTCTGAGATTTCCAATCCACCAGGATGATTTTTGATTATGCCTCTAATTTTTGCCTGGACTGCCCTTTCGGGTTTTCAATCCACCGAGAAGTCTTTTTTTTAGTTTAGGCAAAGTATTTCTTGACTACATCAACATTTGTGGGGTAGGAAAACTCCTCTACATTCATGGTTGCGAGTCTCAAGGCGCCGCCTGAGAAAGCTTTCTTGACCACATAGGGGTCGTCATAATTTGGAGTCCATTTGCCCCGCGAATCAGTGAGGAATGATTGTATCTTTTTGAGCACGAGGTCTCCTTTCCTGAAGACGCGAGGTCGGACCTTTTTGTCAAACTCCTTCTTCATTCTCTGTTGATACAACTGACCATGGCATAGTGCCGTTATTCATTTTTCTTCGATCAGATTCAGTTCATCGTGTAGACTTTGACACCATTCAGCTTCTGTTAGCTTAGCTTCCAATAATACCTGGATTGATGGGATCTCTACTTCTATGGGAAGCACTGCCTCCATACCATATACTAGAGAGAAAGGGGTTTCCCCTGTTGAAGTGCGGACAGATGTGCGATAACCATGAAGAGCAAAGGCTAGCATCTCATGAGAATCTTTATAGGTTACAACCATCTTTTGAACGATCTTCTTGATGTTCTTGTTAGCCGCTTCAACCACTCCGTTCATCTTGGATCGGTAGGGAGATGAGTTATGGTGTTCGATCTTGAACTCAGCACACAACTTTTTCATCATCTTATTCTTCAAGTAGGATCCATTATCAGTAATGATCTGGCTTGGAACACCATAACGGCAGATGAGATTATTTTTTATAAAACGGACCACGACTTGTCGGGTTACATTGGCGTATGACGCTGCTTCGACCCACTTGGTGAAGTAATCAATGGCTACTAGAATGAACTGATGTCCGTTCGAAGCCTTAAGTTCAATCATGCCAATCATGTCGATTCCCCATATGGAAAAAGGCCACAGGGAAGAGAGAACTTTGAGATGTGTTGGCGGTACATGGATTTTATCTGAGTATATCAGACACTTGTGACACTTCCTCATGTACTTGTAGCAGTCAGATTCCATGGTCAACCAGTAGTACCATGCTCTTAGAATTTTTCTCGCCATTGTGTTTCTCTTATAGAGTGTATCACCGCTCAGAAAGAAGCTGCCTGCTAGTCTTATGAGTGTCTTTCGGTCCTTTCTAGATGCCCCAGGAGGATACTCTTGTTTCTGAAGGAAGCATTTGATATCGTGATACCAAGGTTTGTCGTCTATGACTGCTTCAATTGTGAAGATGTAAGAAGGCCATTCAAGTTGTATTATGTCAATCTTAGGTAAGTCGTTCCATTGACCGACACTAATCATGGAAGAGAGGGTGGCTAATGCATCAGCCATGTGATTCTCTTCACGAGGTATATGATGAAACTCGATTTTGTGGAAGAAAGGTAACAACCTTCTTGCGTAGTCTTTGTAAGGAATCAGTGCTGATTGGTATGTGTTCCAATATCCTTTGATTTGATAGATAACCAGGGCTGAATTGCCATATACATCCAAGTTCTTGATCCTTAAGTCGACCGCTTCTTCGAGACCCATGATACAAGCTTCATATTCGGCCTCGTTGTTTGTACACTTGAATCTCAGTCTGGCGGTGAAAGGAGTATGGGTACCCTGAGGTGTTATGATGATTGCCCCAATTCCGTTTCCATAGTGATTGACAGCTCCGTCAAAGATTAGTTCCCATTGGGAACCTGGTTCTGGCCCTTCACTGGGTAGTGGTTCATCGCAGTCTTTCATTTTTAGATACATGACATCTTTGTCTGAGAAGTCAAATCCAACCGATTCCTGATCGTCAATCGGTCGATGAGCCAAATGATCGGCTAAAATACTTCCCTTAACAGCTTTCCGAGCGTGGTACTCGATGTCTTATTCAGATAACAACATCTGCCAACGGGCAATCCTTCCTGTGACAGCAGGCTTTTCAAAGACGTACTTGATTGGATCCATTTTGGAGATTAACCAAGTAGTGTGACGAATCATATACTAGTGAAGACATTTGGCTACCCAAGCCAGAGCACAGCAAGTTTTCTCAAGCATCGTGTACCGAGTTTCACAGTCGGTGAACTTCTTGCTCAGATAGTAGATGGCAGACTCTTTCCTTTTTATTTCGTCATGTTGGCCAAGTACACAACCCATTGAGTCTTCCAAAACTGTTAAGTAAATGATTAGTGGTCTTCCTTCCACTAGAGGTGATAGAATCGGTGGGTTCAACAGATATTCCTTGATACTGTCGAAGGCGGTTTGGCAGTCATCTGTCCAAACGCAGTCCTGATTCTTTTTGAGTAATTTGAAAATTGGTGCACATGTCGCGATCATGAGGAATATGAATTTGGAGATGTAGTTCAAACGTCCCAGGAATCCCCTGACTTGTTTTTCAGTCCTTGGAGAAGGAATTTCTTGAATGGCCTTGACCTTGTCAGGATCGACCTCAATTCCTTTCTGGCTGACGATGAACCCTAAAAGTTTCCATGAACGGACACCGAATGTGCATTTGTTGGGATTCAAGCAGAGTTTATACTTTCTCAACCGCTCAAATAGTTTTGACAGGTGGGTCACATGCTCCTCCTCTGTTCTAGATTTGGAAATCATGTCATCGACATATACCTCGATTTCCTTGTGTACCATGTCATGAAACAGAGTAGTCATGGCCCTTTGATAGGTTGCCCCGGTGTTCTTCAAACTGAATGGCATTGCCTTGTAACAAAAAGTGCCCCATGGGGTGATGAAGGAAGTTTTCTACATGTCTTTCGGCGCCATTTTTATCTGATTATAGCCCGAGAATCCATCCATGAAGGAGAAGACTTTGAACTTTGTTGTACTGTCAAGCAGCATGTCAATGTGTGGTAAAGGAAAGTCATCCTTTGGACTAGCCTTGTTTAGATCCCTGTAGTCTACACACATTGTGACCTTTCCGTCCTTTTTCGGAACTGGTACTATGTTGGCTAACCATTGAGGATATTCTGATGTGGCGAGGAAACCCGCGTCAATCTGTTTATGTACTTCCTTTTTTATTTTGATGGCCATGTTTGGATGAGTTCGTCTCAGCCTCTGTTTTACTAGCGGACACGCTGATCTCAATGGTAGATGATGTTCCACGATGCTGGTATCCAACCCTGGCATGTCCTGATAGGACCAAGCAAATACATCGGGAAACTCTTTGAGAAGCTTTATCAAACTTTCTTTGACAGTTGGACTGAGTAGTGCCCCAATCCTGATCTCTTTTCTCTCTTCCTCTGAACCCAAGTTAACTGTTTCTAACGGCTCTTTGTGAGGTTTAATGGACCTTTCCTCTTGCTTGAGGAGTCGAGAGATCTCTTCTGGAATTTCTTCATCATCTTCTTCTTCAGCCCCAAATACCGGGAATTCAAAGTTGGAAGAAGGCATCGGATCGTATGTTTCAACGAGGTTTAAAACAAGCAATCTGCATGACGTGATGATTTGTGTTTAGAAGAGATAGAGAAAATGCAAGAGTGTGTACAATGTATTTTTTTTACTGCTTGTTTTTATTATTTGTTGTTTTTTAGGATTACCATTTTCTGAAAAAGCGAAAAGAGAAAACAGCAATAAATGCGGAAATTACAGAACGACGTTATTTATTTATGGTTTTGTCGATTCTTGAAACTACAACCCTATAAAACAAAGCTCTGTCGCTTTGGCTAAAACGAAGAGGTATATTTCAGAAAGTGAGCCCTATCAAAACATCCATTTCACCTGGGCAGGGTGAAAGGTTAAAACAAAGATGGTCATTACTTTGACTTATGAACGATTTTCAAAACATCGACTGCAACCCATTGGCAACAAACTCGTCGGTGAATCACAAAGTCTGGTACCTTCCTTGATTTGTCTTCAGAAATAACACTGATTTCTGGTGGAGCAGGATCATTGGAATCTGTCTCCCTGGCAGAGTTGTCGTAGGAGGATTCTTCAGTTGTATTTTGCATAGTATTTGTGCTCTCAGGCAAATCTCCCCATCTAGTTGGCTGGACGTCTTCGAGCCTGATACGAGAGCTTTCAGAAGCAGTATATTTGACCATAAAGTCATACTTTCCACTTGGTTGTCCCAAGGTGTCCCACACTTCTTTGGAACTGGAGGAGTCATCCCTTTCTATGACGTTGACCTCGGGAAAAGCATAGTTAATGAATTCTAGTCCTGCAAATTTTGCAAATTCATCGTCGTGCTGGATATTTTCTGAATGACCTGAGTGTTGATCCCATGACATGGTGGGGACGCAGGTATCCTATTCAATGATGCTCAGCTGATTTTCATTGTTCGGATGATTTTCTTGCCCCAAGTCTCCTGGGTATGGCTGCCAGATAGGCAGGCCATCCATTGGGCCATAGTAGTCGTGGTAAAGTTGTATTTCATTAGAGTGTCTTCCTCTAATGAATTTGGCGGAGCACGACATCCTTCCGGATCACAATCTCCGTATATTATTTCGACGTCTGACCTTGGTATAAATCTCGGACTCTGTGTGGGATAGAAAAATGGCATAGGCACCTCTTCCTGAGACATATAATCGTCCTCATTAAGATAGGATTTCCATTCTTCATCTATGTCGGAGGAATCTCCCTTGTTGATGATATGTACTTCTTGAGACACTGGGTGAAGGAAACCTCCACTGTGGAAGAAGTTCTGAATGAGATGAAGACTTTCGCCGTTAGCGGCAGTCTGGGTATAGGTTGCAGAAAAACCAAGACCCTTCTTTGTTTTATTATCAGTAGGAATGACAAGCTGTCCCCATCCTTTTGCGTTGTTACTCTCGATTACTTTAAGAGCATCTTTGTATGAGGAAATCGATGTTCCTTTTTCTGACTGATTGTCATTGCTCACCGAAAGCGCTTGGAACTGAGTTCCAATAACCTCCTCGGGTTCTACACAAGTGGATAGTGAAAGGTTACTCACGATCAAGGCTTGTTCTCCACAGACCGTGACGAGTTGATCGTTCTTGACGAACTTCAGTTTCTGGTGCAGTGTCGAAGTGACTGCCCCAGCCTGGTATATCCAAGGTCTTCCTAATAAGCAACTGTATGTTGCCCAGATGTCCATGACCTGGAAAGTGACTAGGAAAGTGTGAGGACCGATAGTTATGGGAAGGTCGACTTCACCGATAACTATTTTTCTAGACCCGTCAAATGCTTTGACGACGACCTCACCGCCTCTCATCGGAGATCCTTTGAATGATAGTCGCATTAGAGTGGACTTTGGCATGATGTTGATAGCCGATCCGGTGTCTACCAGTATGCTGGCTAAAGCATCGTCCTGGCACTTGATTGTAATATTGAGCGCCATGTTATGACTTTTGCCCTCTTCCGGCAGTTCCTCATCACTAAACCCCAAGTTATTGCAGGAAGTGATGTTAGAGACGATACTATCGAATTGTCATATTGACACATCCTGTTCCACAAAGGCATGTTCTAAGACTTTCTGTAGAGCCTCTCTGTGGGCTTCGGAACTGAGTAAAAGAGATAACACAGAGATCTTTGAAGGAGTTTGTAACAGTTGATCAACAATGTTGTATTCACTCCTTTGGATGAGCTTCAGCATCTCATCATCGTTCTTTGAAAGGTCGGGATCACTGGATTGACCGACTGGTGGATTAGGAACTTCTGTTAGAAGTTCCTTTTCTCTGTTAGGTTCCCGAACTCCTCTGTTGAAGATTCGACCGCTCCGTGTTACTCGACTGATGTCTGCAATATTCACGACGGAGGGTAATGGAATTTCCTTTCCATTCTCAATTGTTGTTGCACCGTATTTGTAAGGGATCGCCTTATCAGATTTGTACGGTAGCGGTCCCAGCAAATAAATAACTACAGGAGCCTTTTTATTTTTCTGACCATCGTAAGTAACTTCAATCAATCCCTGGTTAAGAACCTTCAATTCGTCAAGTAGAGGGATGATGGTACAAACATCTTTGGTCCTTTCATGATCAGAGATTACGACAACATCCTTAATCTGATCAGCGAAATAGTCTGGCGTCCAGTTGATAGACCACGAAACCAAAGATTGTTGAATCTCTTTGCGGTCCAACTGACTCTGGAGGGCTGCTCACACGAGGTAACATCCTTGATTATTTTCTGAGTAGACTCTACAGCGCTCGAGTTATGTGGTGGCAACTGGCTACGTCCGGTTTGAATGCAGTGTAACCTTAACAGGTTTATTTCCATAGATCGGACATCCTGACTTTGATGCCTAGTAGGGTTCCCGTTTGTCACACTGATTTGTTGCGTGTCTTCATCCATATAGATCGGAAGCCACCAGTGGTTTAACAAGTGTTGTAAAGTTCTTTGGAAGAGAGCGCACCCTTGGTTACTCTCAGAACATACTTTACAGCTCAGATAATCATGTGAAGTGAGAAAACCGATTTGGACCTGTCTGGCGTGTAACTCCACCAAGCTAGTAATCATCAAATGAATATCGAAGATTTAAATCATGTTGATCTAATATGGATTTCTATCACGGTAGTACTGGATCCATCCAAGATCCATCTGACGCTGTAGGGCCTCTTGTACGAAAGAGCATCCCTGTTTGTTTACTGAGCAAGTCAGACAGGAATTGTAATCATGTCATGGCAGATTATGATACTGGCTTTGCCTTGAGTGCATTACCACTAAGTTGACATTCATTGCATGGATGTCGTGGTTCTGAATGATGCTGGAACTTGTATAAGTCATGTTAACTCCACGAACTCGATGCTCTTGGATCCATCCGAGATCCAACTGTTCCTATAGACCTGATTGCACCACAGAGCATCCCTGATTGTTTTTAGAGCATATATCACACTGGTGATAATTATGAGGTGGCACATGGCCATATCCACTCTGTCTACAATGCATCTTGAGCAAGTTGGCCCTTAATAAGAGTACATCATGAATTTGATAGTTGTTGTTAGACTCTCCTTCTATCCAATTTACTACGGCTTTCTCGTGTTGAGGCAGCGGGTTTGTGAGAACATTCAGATTCGTATCTTTGAAAGATAAGATCCTGCTCCTAACAAGCTTTTGCACATCGAATTTGAAATTGAGACAGTTTTCTATGTTATGCCCTGGTCCTCCTTGGTGGTAAGGACAAGTCTGATCTGCTTTAAACCAAAAAGGCGGATTTTTAGGTATTGTAAGAGGAGACCTGGTTTGGACGTGTCCTTTGACCAGTAAGAGTGGAAACAATTCTGCGTATAACATCAGTATAGGGTCAAACCCTGGTGGTCGCGTTGTACGGTTGTTGTTGTATTGAGGACGAGCCTGCTGAAGAGGCTGTTGTGTCCTTTGCTGAAATTGTTGTTGATTCAGTTGGCTCTGAGCAACCTGAGGTTAATACGTAGGAACAGGCGAGGGGTTGATAGCAGGAGTTACGGCTGCTACTGGTTGGTATCGTCGCCTTTTCTTTCCGAGAGAGATATTCCTAATATCTTGATCTTTTTTCTTAGGGAGAGCACTACCGTATCGTTTTGTATTACTTGATGATCCAGCGTCTTTAACTAACCGTCCTTCTCGAATTGCTTCCTCAAGACGAACTCCCATGCCCACCATCTCGGTGAAGTCACTGGGTGCACTGGCAACCATTCTGTCGTAGTAAAATGAGCTTAAGGTTTTCAAGAAGATCTTTGTCATCTCTTTTTCCTCAAGAGGTGGACAAATCTGGGCGGCAATTTCACACCATCTCTGAGCGTACTCCTTAAAGATTTCCTTGTCCTTTTGTGACATCGGTCTGAGTTGATCTCTGTCTGGTGCCATGTACAGGTTATACTTATATTGTTGAACAAAGGCAGCGCTAAGATCTCTGAAAGTGCCGATCTTAGTGCAGTTTAAACCCATGTACCATTTGAGTGCGGCACCGGTTAAACTATCCTGAAAGTAGTGAATTAGTAGCTCCTGGTTCTTTGTCTGAGCTGACATTCGCCGAGCGTACATCACCAAGTGGCTTTGAGGGCAAGAGTTACCCTTGTACTTTTCAAAATCGGGTACCTGGAACTTGTGCGGAACTTTCACATTGGGGACCAAACAAAGGTTTGTGGTGTCTTTTACAAATAAATCCTGACCGCGAAGGGCTTGCAGTTCTTTCTGCATCTCCAGGGATTGTTCCTGGAACTCATTCATTCTGTCGAACATACTTTCGTTTCCACCAGACGGTATTTGTGGAATATGTTCTTCTGGGACAGTGTGTATCACGGGTGGTGGTATAGTCATTATGGCCGAGACTCTCGGTGCCTCCCGAAGTTTGTAACCTTCAGGAGTTGCTGTCATGCCCCTGGCGTCTTCGCTTTCCCGAAGTTTGTAACCTTCAGGCCCAGCGGCTCCTGCTGAAGTTTCCGGATCTTCAGTGATCGACGGAATATATCCATCTGGGATATAGTTAATAGGCATGCCCCATGGACGATCTTTCGACATTTTGTACCTAGGATCATACTTTTCCACTATGGACGTTGATGTGATCTCTGAGATCACAGTCCTTTGTTGTTGCATTTGAGCTTCTACTAGAGCTTGCATGTCGTTATGAAGCTTTCTCAGATCCTCTTTCAGAGTGTTGATCTCTTCTCTCAACTCTCTGTTCACTTCCTCGAGATCATCCATCTTTTTTTGACGATTGGCCCGATTATTGTACGAATGAGATAGTTTGACTCTAGAATCGAGACGCAAACGTGAGATTCGTAGGTAAGAAGAATGTGTTACGAATGATATGCAATTATTATATTAATTGTATTTTTTTTGTTTATTCAAAGTAAACTTCGACAATTAGATTGCAAATATCAAACAGTGGGGAAACCCCATTTTGTTGAATTCAAATATTGCGGAATGGAAATACAGTAATTTACAAAGTGCTGTAAAAGGAAATCTAAACTTATGGGTCCTGAGTCCTCTCTGAAGCGAGCCCAGGTGCGGGTGGTACTTTCCTTTTCTTTGACCGGGGCTCTTGGGCCGATGTCGGGTCGTCATTCCTTTGCCACGTGAAAGGAGCGAGCAAACTCCTTTGGTCATCTTGATTTTCTACAGCATGTTGCTCTAAAATCTCAATCAGAGCGTCTTTTTCATTCAATAGTTGTTGTATTTTCTTGCACTCCACATTGAAAATACGGTACTTGTTCCTCCAAGACCTCTTCTCCTGCTGAACTTTGTTGAGAGTAACTTAAAGTTTTTCCGTTTCAGACATAAAATAAAGGACAGAGTCCCTTAATGGAAGAACTTCCTGACGAGGGTAAGGTATCCTCAGCTTGAGAGCTCTAGTTTGTACCCAATGGAGATAAGGCTCTACCGAAACACAGTCTGGTTTTCCTAGAGACTCTCTTCCTTTCCTATGAACGTGTTTCCTAGCATGCAATATTTCTGTCTTTAATGCTCTGTCATTTTCTCCTTCCTTGAAGAAAAGACCTTCCAGATGAGCATTAAGCGGGACATGCCTCATCGGGTATCCGAATTGACGACGAACTAAAATTGGATGATAGTTGATTCCTCCCTTAATTCCTATAAGGGGTACATTTGGGAAATTTCCATAACGGTCAATGATTCTGATCCCGTCATAGATTCGATTGTACCAATCGATGTCAGAGTTGGTAAGAGACATGATTCTCTGCGACCAACGTAAAGTATTCTTTTGATCCCAAAATGCAGCAGACTTGGGTAAGTGGGAAGTGAACCATTTGTATAGCAGGGGTACACAACATGTGATAATTCCTCCACTGTACAAATTCCTTAAGTGTACCGAATGATAAGAATCTGCGAGCAAGGTAGGTACAGGGTTTCCAATCAGAAAAACCTTAATGGAATTGATATCTACAAAGTTAACGATGTTGGGAAACAAAAATAACCCGTAGGTGAGCAAAATAAAGATGCTTTCGAAAGCGGCCACGTTCCCTATATTAGCAAAGTATAGAGCTTTCTTTGTCAAGAACTGGGCTGGTAAACCCTGGATTCCACCCTTAGTGGTCATGTGAGTCCTGACTTCTGACTCGTCCAAATAGATTGCTCTTGCAATGGTTTGATCCTTTGGAATTTCTTCCAGTCCAGAAAAGGGAGCTTGGTTGGTGATGTACAAATCGGTCAGGTGAGAGTACTCTGTAGCGAGCGATTTTGGACGTGGTTCTTAAGCAATGTTGCTCTGGGGTACTACAGGTCGATTCATTTTTTATCCTATTGACGCTGATGAAGGAAGGGAAATAGATGTCTCCAATTAACCCTGCTTGCATACTGAGTTTAAACAGATGACTGTTGGTTTACAGATGCGGTTTAGATTGTGGGCCTCTCTCTTCTTATTTTGCTAAGAACACAGTGTCTGGATTATTTGTGAGGATACTTGGACTGATGCTTTTTGATTAGTGTGCTCGCTAAGATTTTTCAATCTTATGCCTATGTATTCCCGTTTAACGAAACCGGGAAATCAGAGCGATTGTAGTTCCTCCTATTCTATGGGAGGAAAAAGGTTGTTTTGGTGTCTTGTTCAAAGCCCAAGACATTAAGCTAAAGGTGGTTTGTATCTTGTTCAAAGCCCAAGATGTGAAGTTGAAGGGTCTATTTGTATCTTGTTCGAAGCCCAAGATGTGAAGGTAAAGGGTTTTGACTTTAGAGAGAATTTGTCATCTCTAAAGGGGGGTCTGTTTGTCACAACTGTTGGGTGACAGATTATAAAGGAGAATTACTTTAACTGGGATATGTGAATCCAGCAATGCCATAATTTCCTTTATAGGGGAATTTTAACCCGAAGGGGGAGACTTTAACTCAGTGTAGAGCAATGTTATCTTTCCTTAGGAATTTCTCATGCTAAAAGAGGGACAGTGGCGTAGATGTAAATAATCCAGAGGCTTGCCGCTTACAGCAATTATATGGGGAAAAGGAGTTGTTGATGTTTGTATACTGTGAACGAGGCACAACTTTAGATGCTAAAAGGTTGATTGGCTCAACCGGGGTTTCCTTATATAAAGCCTAAGAGGAGGCTATTGACCCAACAAGAGGGTGTTTTTATGTGTCTCGTACGAAGCCCGAGAGAGAGGCTAAAAGGGGTGACTCAACAAGAGAGTGCTTTTGTATGTGTCTTGTACAAAGCCCAAGACGGAGGATGAGAGGTTTTGACTCAACAAGAGAGTCTTTTATACTCAACAAGAGAGTTTTTGTATCTCGTACGAAGCCCGAGATGGAGGCTGAAAATGTTTGACTCAACAAGAGAGTGTTTTATACTCAACAAGAGAGTGTTTTGGTATCTCGTACGAAGCCCGAGATGGAGGCTGAAAGGCTTTGACTCAACAAGAGAATCTTTTATACTCAACAAGAGAGTGATTTTGTATCTCGTACAAAGCCCGAGATGGAGGCTAAAAGTGGTTAACTCAACAAGAGAGTCTTTTATACTCAACAAGAGACTGATTTTGTATCTCGTACGAAGCCCGAGATGGAGGCTGAAAGTGGTTAGCTCCGCTGGGGAGAATCATTGTACAAAGCCCAAGAGGAGGCTAGGATGCTGGTGACTGTTTCAGTTGAGTGACAGGTCCAGTAGGTTGAATAAAGAGAAAATCAGTTCTTATATGGTTAATGTTGTGCTCAGGGATTGATCGGAGGATCAGGGTTATTTCCTGTTCTTTAAGGTTTTTTAATTTGATTAGGGACTAGAAAGAGGATTTTGAGGATATTAGTATAAATCCTTAAGTGTTATTTTATTTTAATTTTGGTTTCGTTAATAAATAGTTTTATATATTTCAAATATTTTTTTAATAGGGATTTAATTTGATTTTTTTATTTAGGAATTTTTGGGATAATTGTGGGGTTGGGTTTAAATGTATATTTTATATATTTAAAATGTTTGGTTTTTCTTTCTTAAGAAAAATAGGAATTAAAATTTTATTTGAGGAATTGTGTTTAGGATTTTTAGGACTTACCTTGGGTTGAGGGTTGATATATTAAAATAATTTGTTCAATCCTTCTTTGTTAATCCTTCTTTGTTAAAGGAAAATACTAATAATTTTTTAGGGATTTTGGTTGGATAATGATATTTTTTTGGGACATTGGGAATTTTTCTAAACATGTGTTAGGGTTTATCTTTAAAAAAAAAAACTTTTGGTATCGGGTTTTATTTGGGAAATTTGGTTTTTTTGGATAAAAATAAATTAAAGTGAATTTAATTTATTTTGGGGATTAAAATTCTTTTATTTTGGGATTATGTTAAAAATCTTTTTAAGTTGGAATATTTTGGGGATTTATTTTGCTATTTTTCTTAGCATAAATGGTATTTGGGTTTTATTAAATTCTATGGAATTTGAGGATTTTATTGTTTTTTAATAAGGGATATAACAGGATTTTTAAGAATTTAAAATTTGGGATAATGCTCTTGGTCCGAGAGCCTAAATAAAGGATGGGATAAGGGATAGAACTCTTGATATCCGAGAGTATAAATAAAAGGATTAAGGGATAAAGCTCTTGGTCCGAGAGCTTAAATAAGGGATAGGGGATAAGGATTTAGGGATAGCACTCTTGATATCCGAGAGTATAAATTAAAGGATTAAGGGATAAAACTCTTCCTCCGAGAGTCTAAATAATGGATAGGGATTTAAGGGATTTAAGGGATAGAACTCCTCATCTAGGAGTATAAACACTAGATTTAAGGGATAAAACTCTTTATCCAAAAGTATAAATAGTGGATTGGGGTTTAGGGTTAGGTTTTGGGATTTAGGAATAGGATTAGGGGGTAGGAATAGGGGAGGTGAACTACGGTTACTCTGATCCTTCATTTTGAGGGTACGTAGGCATAGGGTTGCAAACCAACTCTAGCGAGTATAATTAATAAAAAAACATAGGTTTTCCTGTAACTTAGACAAACAAGTATACCCTAAATTCAAAGGTGGATCCCATTGAATACAATGGAGGTGAGGGGTGCCTAACACCTTCCCTTCACTTAACCGACTTCCGAACCATAGGAATCTCTACCTTAGGATTAAGATTTTAGGTTTATCATTATTTTCCCTTAAAAAAATATGATGGCGACTCGAATATTTTTGCCGGCCGCGACAGCAAGAACACGCGCCACCCTCTGTTTCTGTAGATTTGCGTTTTCTATCCAACCTCACTGAATACTTGATGATATCATGCAATCTACATATCAATCTACTCGTTTTAACCTCACGATCGTGTCTATGGTCTTTAATTTCATTTATTTTAAACATGGAATAAGAAATCAAAGAGAAACCTCAAGAACCCTAAAATTTGCATGAAGGTTCAGAAATTCCATACACGATTCAATCAATGTAATTGATTGAGGGAAACACTCTATGTATGATTATGAACATATGGCCAAATTATTGTGCAGAAAAAAATGCATGGATCATAGAGTTAGAAGAGCTCATGCTTACCCCTTGCAGCTGGTGATCGTGTTTTGTGTTAGAGGTGTTACAGCTTGGTTCCAAGGATATGGACATCTTCCCTAGGTGCTAAGGAGTGTGTCTGGATGCTTGGAGTGGATTGAAATGATCTGGAACTTGAGATGGTACCCCAACTGCAAATCTGTCAAGAACATGAGCAATTGGCTAGTGATTTTGTGATTTTGGTGTTCCAGATGTTGTGTGAGTGTTTGGATCACTTAAAACCCGATAATGACTTTCTTTGGAAGGCAATTTTGGAGTGAAGAAGGAGATTTTGAGGAAAGCATTTGTTTGATGGCTTTGGTGTACTAAAACTGATCACAAATGAGCTCTATTTATAGTAGAGCAAGTTTGTTTTGCAAGGAATAGTGAATGGCAACTGCTGCATAGGTTTGGCCAATGTTGAGCAATGAGAATCCAAGTCTCCTCTAGCCATTGACTAGAAGTTAGGGCATAGGCTGCTGGTCCCCTTGGTCTTGGATAAGTCTTGACTGAATTCAGTTGGAAATGGCTCAGTCCATGCCACCTTGGTGCATCCATTGAATTCTCCAATCCAAAATTGGAGTCTTGTCCCCTCTTTAGGGTTTTCTAGGTCTGGCATGCTATTTTTGGTTCCAAAGACTTGGGAGGCTTGGGATCAGAGTTGGTTCCTCCTTGGTCCCCCTTGAGGTGTTCAGATGGATAGAGTTGCTTGCCCTTTGGAAAATTTGAGCAAATCGAGCAAAACTCCAAAATCTGCCTTGCCATGACAGTTTGCAGCAAGGCATATTGGCATTGTCATATCTCATGGCCCAAGTGGACTTTAATGGAGTTATTGGCCATTTTGGAAAGCCCTCATATGATACAACAACTGTTTGATCATAATTAGTTTTGATACTTTTTGGATCCAAGTGAAAAAGGCCCCTACATTTGAAAAAAAAGTGAAGGCAGATTCTGACTTAGTGAAAATTTCACTAAGTGTTGGAAAAAAGTGACATTTTCACTTTTCTTGATTTTGATCATTCCATAACTCAAAATCCATGAGGAACTGGAATGAGTTATGTTTGAAACTTTTGTAGAGTGCCATGAGAGCTACAAATCCAGCTTGTGATGGGAAAAAATGGCCTTATGGTTTAGGAGTTATGATCCTCCAAAGTTGGTACCCTAGCCACTTTGTTCCATAACTTAGAAAAATTTCTAAGTTTTTTATGGTTACCCCTTTTACAAGTTATCCCACTTTTCTTGATTTTTCTTGATGAATGATGATTCCAACCACACATTAACATCATTTTAGGGTTAAGGAACCATAATTGACCAAAAAATCAAAAAGTCAAACTTTGACATTTGGGCGCAAGTGACTTTTTATCAGATGAATTCCAAACTGTGCGATCCTCTATGAAATCAAGTCCTTGACCTAAATCAAACTTGATGGATTGATTTCATAGGTGTTATAGGGTGTATTGAATCATGTCCTAGGGTTTAGGAGTATGCCCTGGTCAAAAGTCAAAGATATAGTTGACTTTTCTCGCGAAACCCTAATTGTGGTTCTGATGAACTTGAAACTTGTTGCTCAAGCTTCTTGGGTCAATCCATTGTTGCAAATGGATCAATGTAATGTATTAGAGACCCTAAAATCATGTCTTGAGGTCTTGGCTCATGATTTGTCCCAAAATTCAACTTAGGGGTGAATTAGGTCAAGAAACCCTAATTCCTGATTTTTTTTGTGAATGCATCCCCTGAGGTTAAATTGACTTGATGATTGGGTCCTTGAGGTTCCATGGGGTATATTAGGTTATGCTTTGAAGCATTGGCTCATACCCAGAGGAAAGTTTCCATCTGGAGTCCCTGGTCAACCAAACCCTAATTTGGTGACACTGGCTATCTTGAGGCTTAATCCACTCAGAATGTTGCAGCCTTGTGCTTAATCCTTGATGTGGGAGTCCTCTTGATCCATTGTGGATGTTTGAGAGGCTAAACAAGTAGAAGATCATGTCATTTCTTGATTGATCCTTTGTCCAAGGCTCAGAGAGGGCTTGAAACCCTAATTCTGATTGTTGTGGATGCTCACCCATCTTTGGGGAGACTAATGAGGTATGATGGCCCATCCATATTGTGATGATGATTTAAGCAATGATGGGAAATCTTAGTGGTCAAAATTTGGGGTATGACAGATGCCCCTATTTAATCTTCTTGGACCCGAAGGTGTGAATGGCGAAGGTATTCGGGCATTAGGGGTGCAAGAGGATTAAATATCGGAATACCCGAAATTTTGATAGTGGTTATGAATGATAGTTCACTCATCCATCTTCTTTTGCTAAGTGATGATGCTTAGAAAAGGTGAAAACTTCCCCTCGATCCTGGTTTCCTACCAAGAAACTGGTCTAAGTTTCTGATGTAAACTTTCCCTCGATCCTAATTTCCTACCAAGAAACTGGTCTTAGTTTCTGATTTAAACTTCCCCTCGATCCTGGTTTCCTACCAAGGAACTGGTCTTAGTTTCTGATATAAACTTCCCCTCGATCCTGGTTTCCTACCAAGGAACTGGTCTTAGTTGCTGAAATAAACTTCCCCTCGATCCTGGTTTCCTACCAAGGAACTGGTCTTAGTTTATGATATAAACTTCCCCTCGATCCTGGTTTCCTACCAAGGAACTGGTCTTAGTTTCTTTTGTCAATAAACTTTCTTGACAAGGGGCGCTATTTGTAGCGGTTTTCCTCAAACTTCTTGCCGAATTTTCCTGGGGAGATGCCATTTGAATGGAAAAAGTTTTGATGTCAGACTTGCGGGGAACCCATCTGTCTGAGCCGTAGAGGTGTACAAACTTTTCTGTGGGAGACGCCATTCGTTGACTCTACTGGGGAAAACGAGTCTCATGATAGACTGCTTTCACTTGGAGATATTACATCATACTTTTCTCACAGATCTTCTCGGAGAAATGCCATATGATGTGATCCAATTTTGAGGTGCTGATGACTTCATTAACATCGACTCTCCGGAGAGCAAAATCAATGTGTTACTGAAAGTCTTTAGTTGTGAGGCTTTCTCTGGGGATTTTCCTTAATCCGGGAAAGCGAAGATATCATCTTCAATGGCGAAGAGTGACATTTGTCGAAAGTTTCTATGGCTTTTCAGAGGTTCAAGTTATCAAAGTGGTTGAGGACTGTCTCTAATCCAGAGATAAGCTGGAGGAGAGAGATTGTTCAGTCGCAACATTTCCTAACGAGGAAAGAACCGACAACTCGATTGAGAGGACTTTTATCACTAGGGAACAAGACCGACTAGAGTGATAGTGATGCAATATGAATATAAATGTAAATCAATAATGCATGATGTATGTATGTTTATGCTGACACAACTGACACGACATACAAACTGACGGATGAACATGACTGGATACTCGACCACAATGGGAGATAAAAAGTATCGCTGGTTCAAGATAGCAATTATGTCTTGCTTAGGAGAAAGTAGTTCACGCGGGGAACAACCATTGGTCGGTCTTAGGAGGTAAGAACTTTGCCGGGGGTGTCATATGAAATGCGGTCTCTGACATAGCTGATCCTTCAGTCAAGTGCACTAGTTTAGAAGGAGTACTTTGATTCTGCACTTTGAAGCTCGATTACTTCTGGAGAAGCGATCGATGTTCAACAGTCAAAAGAAATTACCATCTTCATTTTAAAAGTAGAAAAGTTTGACAAGTAAATTCATTTTTGTTTTATTTCAAGAATCGTTAATCATATTAAAATGTCGTTTTGTAAAGCTAAAACAAATAAGAATTGCAAACAAAAGCACAAGGGCTCAAATTTTATTGATAGGATGGAAATTAGCCAAGCGCGTTATTCCATAGCGTATTTACAAAGTTTGAAAATGGTAATTTAAGGGATAAGGGCTACATTAAAACATAACGACCACTATCCTTCTACCAACTTTGAATTTGGGGCATCCTGAGCTTCCGTCGAAGATGACCGTGACTGGAGTTTTTCTTCTGAAGGATGGCATCTGTAACACCCCTAATCTATACCCCCCCCCCCAAGCTATTAAAGCGGCAGAAGAAAATTCAAAATTTCATCAGAGTATAATTAAAACATGCACGGCATAGACCGGAGATGCCACATCAATTTGAAACAAACATACAACACCTGCTCATACAGATATGCAACAATTCAGGTAGTAATACACCCACGAATCAGAAACAGAATAATAGCGGAAAATCTGCAACTGAATCTCATATATATATATATATATATATATATCATGAAAGTTTATTTGTCATATACAACCATACATGTACAATTCCAAAGATACATATACATAATACAAACTAATCACAAACGGCCACCCTAACTACCCGGCGTCACATATCAGAGCCGACCGACAAAAGAATGAAGACGTAAAGCTTCACAAAAAGACCTCCAGCAACTCTAATCTGCAATGCCTCATAGAGCATTATAAAACAGCAGAAGGGTGAGAAACACAATCATAACACAGTTGCATATAATCATATATTAACACAAAATGCACATATAAAATATTTTCACCACGATTGCACCACAATCACATACAACACATATTCTATATATATATCGCCGATGCATATCAATCATATACAATACTCTCATCAACCACATAGATATACATATTTCATCTCATCAGTCACATTCACAATTCCATACACAATTAATCCATGATTTATGCAAATGCACCGAGACCGACACAACGACTCCATGCAATGCACATGCGGGTACCGACTCATCACATCTCAGATCCAGTTCACTCAGGAACTATTGGAACCATCGCTCGTTACTTAGTGTAACTCCCAGTCGGGCATACGATGTTCCCCGTCGCTTTCGGTCCTCTTTGTATAAGGCTCACGACGTTTATGGATTGCTTTCGGTCCTCTTTGTATAAGGCTCACAATTCGATCGCTCACACCCCACAAGGGCACACGATCGTCTATAACCATCGCTTTCGGTCCTCTTATTTTTAAGGCTCACGATATATCAAATCGCTTTAGGTCCTCTTATTTTTAAGGCTCACGATGTTATAGCGGATTCCCATTGGAATCTATCCGTCGCTCGTACCCTCATGGTACTCGACTTCATAATATGCATATTATGATGTTTGACATACAATGACTCATAACATTCATATGCACACATTTACTCATCTATAATCATGCATAACTCAACAATTACAACACATTGCAATTTCTTGCCGTAAGGCCACCAATCATCATTACGATATGTATTTCATGCAATTTCATCACTCAACAGTACACAAGTCATAAAATATCCACACCAACAACATATTGCACATACACATCAAGTTCACACAATTAAACGGCAAAAGTCGACAACAAAATAACACATTTTCTAATTTCCGACATAATATAATGGGCCAACAATTCTCAAAACCATCATCAATATAAAGTACATTTTATGAGCTTTCTAACGCATCAAACCACGCCTCAAACCGAACCACAGATCAAAAGTTATGAATTTTCAAAGAAAATAATTTATTGAGATACAGCCAAATTCGCCTGGCGACTTGAGAATTCTCCTGGCGAATTCCCATTCACCAGCCATTCGCCATGGGTTTCGCCTAGCGAATCCCATTCGCCAGCAGTTCGCCTGGCGGGCTAGTGGCGAGTCACCAATTAGAAAAAAAAAACCAAGAGTTACAGAAGCTACCCCCTTTCTGTAATTCCTATTTCGCCTGGCGACTTACGAATTCGCCTGGCGAATCCCATTCGCCAGCAGTTCGCCTGGCGAGCTAGTGGCGATACTCAATTCGCCTGGCGAATCCCAAATTCGCCTGGCGAATCACACCTGAACCAGAAAAATGTTGTTACGGGTTACACTATCCAAAAACCTCATTTTTCATTCCAAATCAATTCCAACACCAAAACAATTATCAGCAATGACTCACAAACACATGGTGATCATACAATGCAAATTATATCGATTTCCGACTGCGCAAACATCGATTCCTAATCATTTTATCATTTTCGACCTAGAACTCAAAAGCCATGGAAAGACAAGAAACATCCAAGCAAACACATACATAATCATACACAAACATAGCATAATCGAGTTTCGCACCCTTACCCGATTAAATAGCACGTAGAAAAATCGGTTGCTTGATTTCTTCTTTCTCAAGTTTTTCTCTCTTTTCTTCTTTTCTCTTCTCTTCTCTTCTTTTCTCTTCTTACTATTTTTCTCTCTTTTTCTTTCTATTCTTAACTTAACCAAATAAATCAAAACGCCCAAAATACCCCTACACCCAAATATCTCGCAAACGCTCCCAAAACCCGATAAAATATAATCTCGACTAAAAATAACATATTTTCAGATAAAAGTCAGAAATAAAAATAAAATAATAATAGAATAATAAAAAATGACTCAAATAAATAAAACTGACTAAAACTGACAAAAACTGGGGCGTTACAGCATCACTGCTGAGGAGTTGAACTGATCAGACGTAGTTACTTGCCATTATCCCTATCTTTTGCCTGGATTGTACTTTGAGATTTCCAATCCACCGGGATGATTTTTGATCATGTCTCTAATTTTTGCCTGGACCGCCCTTTCGGGTTTTCAATCCACCGAGACGTTTTTTTTAGGCGTAGTATTTCTTGACTACATCAACATTTGTGGGGTAGGCAAATTCCTCTCCGTCTATGGTTGCAAGTCTCAAGGCACCGCCTGAGAAAGCTTTCTTGACCACATAGGGGCCGTCATAATTCGGAGTCCATTTGCCCCGAGAATCAGTGAGAAATGATTGTATCTTTTTGAGCACAAGGTCTCCTTTCCTGAAGACACGAGGTCGAACCTTTTTGTCAAATGCCTTCTTCATCCTCTGTTGATACAACTGACCATGGCATAGTGTCGTTATTCATTTCTCTTCGATCAGGTTGAGTTCGTCGTGCCGATTTTGACACCATTTAGCCTCTGTTAGCTTAGCTTCCATCAATACCCAGATTGATGGGATCTCAACTTCTATGGGGAGCACTGCTTCCATGCCATATACTAGAGAGAAAGGGGTTGCCCCTGTTGAAGTGTGGACTGATGTGCGATAACCGTGAAGTGCAAAGGGTAGCATCTCGTGCCAGTCTTTATAGGTTACAACCATCTTCTGAACAATCTTTTTGATGTTTTTGTTAGCAGCTTCTACCGCTTCGTTCATCTTAGGTCGGTAGGGAGATGAGTTATGGTGTTCAATTTTGAACTCAGCGCACAACTCTTTCATCATCTTATTGTTCAAGTTGGATCCATTATCAGTAATGATCTGGCTAGGAATACCATAACGGCAGATGATATTGTTTTTGACGAATCGGACCACCACTTGTCGAGTTACATTAGCGTATGACGCTGCTTCAGCACGCTTGGTGAAGTAGTCAATGGCTACCAGGATGAACCGATGTCCGTTCGAAGCCTTAGGTTCGATCATGCTAATCATATCGATTCCCCATATGGAAAAAGGCCATGGAGAATAAAGAACTTTGAGATGTGTTGGCAGTACATGGATTTTGTCGGAGTATATCTGACACTTGTGACACTTCCTCATGTACTTGTAGCAGTCAGATTCCATGGTCAACCAGCAGTACCCTGCTCTCAGAATTTTTCACGCCATTGTGTGTCCGTTGGCATGAGTGCCAAAGGATCCTTTGTGAATTTCTTTAATCAGCATGTCTACTTCTGTCTGTCTACACATCAGAGCAAGACCAAGTCGAAATTTCTCTTATAGAGTGTGTCACCGCTCAGGAAGAAACTGCTAGCCAGCCTTCTGAGGGTTTTTCTGTCTTTCCTTAGTGCCCTAGATGGGTACTCTTGTTTCTGAAGGAAGCATTTGATATCGTGATACCAAGGTTTGTCGTCTATGACTGCTTCAACCGTGAAGATGTAAGCGGGCCGTTCAAGGTGCATTATGTCGATCTTAGGTAAGTCGGTCCATTGACCTACACTAATCATGGAAGAAAGAGTGGCTAATGCATTAGCCATGTGATTCTCTTCACGAGGGATATGATGAAACTCGATTCTGTTGAAGAAAGGCAACAACCTCCTCGCATAGTCTTTGTAAGGAATCAATCATGATTGGTATGTGTTCCAATCTCTTTTAATCTGATTGATAACCAAGGTTGAGTAGCCATATACATCCAAGTTTTTGATCCTTAAATCAATCGCTTCTTCGAGACCCATGATACAAGCTTCGTATTCGGCCTCGTTATTTATGCACTTGAATGTAAGTCTGGCAGTGAAAGGAATGTGGGTACCCTGAGGTGTTATGATGATTTCCCCAATTCTATTTCCGTAATGATTGATAGCTCCGTCAAAGATTACTCCCCATTGGGAACCTGATTTTGGCCCTTCACTGGGTAGCGGTTCATCACAATCTTTCATTTTTAGATACATGACATCTTCGTCTAGGAAGTTAAATCAGACCGATTCTTGATCGTCAATCGGTTGATGAGCCAAATGATCGGCTAAAACACTTCCCTTAACGGCTTTCTGAGCGTGGTACTCGATGTCGTATTCTGATAACAACATCTGCCAACGGGCAATCCTTCCAGTGAGAGCAGGTTTTTCAAAAACGTACTTGATTGGATCCATTTCTGAGATCAACCAAGTAGTGTGACGGATCATGTACTGGCGAAGACGTTTGGCTGCCCAAGCCAAAGCGCAGCAAATTTTCTCAAGCATAGTGTACCGAGTCTCGCAGTCGGTGAATTTCTTGCTCAAATAGTAGATGGCAGACTCTTTTCTTTTTGTTTCGTCTTGTTGACCAAGCACACAACCCATTGAGTCCTCTAGGACAGTGAGGTAGATGATTAGTGGTCTTCCTTCCACTGGAGGTGATAGAATCGGCAGATTCAACAGGTATTCCTTAATACTGTCGAAGGCGGTTTGGCAATCTTCTGTCCAAATGCAGTCCTGGTTCTTTTTAAGTAATTTGAAGATTGGCGCACATGTCGCGGTCATGAGGAATATGAATCTGGAGATGTAGTTCAAACGTCCCAGGAACCCTATGACTTGTTTTTCAGTTTTCGGAGAAGGCATTTCTTGAATGGCCTTGACCTTGTCAGGATCAACCTCAATTCCTTCTGGCTGACGATGAACCCTAAAAGTTTCCCTGAACGGACACCGAAGGTGCACTTGTTAGTGTAACACCCATCTACCCCAAATACAATTTTAGACAAAGATTTCATATTACCAGAGTAAAATCATCATGAAAAGTGCCACATATATTCAAAAACATCATTCAAAATCATTGTCCTGTCCCGTAACACGAGTTACACATTCTTAATAATAAAATCGACAACTACGCAGCGGAAATCAACTTTTTATGTCATTTCAATAAAATACTTCATACTAAGTATATCCAAATCAAATCATCACCAACAATGTAAAAATTCAACATAAAACAAAAGAACGCGAGGTTCATAACAAATCCCAACCCGATGTTACATGACACAGAGCAGGACGCCTCTAAACTAGACAACGATAACAACACACTCCAAGGCTACATCCTCCATCGTCGCGAATATACTCTTGGTTATCTGCAAGTTACCCACATAAGAGGTAACATTTCCAAGCAGGCAGGGTGAGAAATCACAATTTATTATAGTAATATAAGTACATGGAAAATGAACAGGAAAGGCAACAACTACGTCATAGCATAGCCAACAACAGCATCATAGCATAATCAATCAATAACATCATAGCATAATCAACCACCATATCATAGCATAATCAACATCAACTTCATAGCATAGTCAACAACAACATCATAGTATCATCAACAATAACATCTTGATATAATCAACAACAACATCATGGTACAATCAACATCAACATCATAGCATAGTCAACAACAACATCATAGTATAATCAACAATAACATCATGGTATAATCAACAACAACATCATGATACAATCAACATCATGATATAATCAACAATAACATCCTAGTATCATCAACAATAACATCATGGTATAATCAACAACAACATCATAGTATCATCAACAATAACATCATGGTATAATCAACAACAACATCATGGTACAATCAACATCAACATCATAGTGTAATCAACAACAAAATATCATAGCTTGATCAACATAATCTCCACAACACAATCACCATGACATCATTAATATGCAATGTCAACTATAAAGAAATGCAAAGGATGCATGTGGTACCAATTCAACGTGGATGGACACTGGCCATCAACCCTCCAAAAGGAGCACAACATAATCAACGTATCACTTTAATCCGCACAATGGGATTGAAGCTACCAATTCAACGTGGATGGACACTGGCTATCAACCCTCCAAAAGGAGCACAACGTAATCAACGTATCACTTCAATCCGCCCAATGGGATCTGAAGCTACCAATAGGCCGAAGCCCCAACATAAAATGCTATGAAATGCAATGATGCTAATTCTCCTCAACTCATCAAAATCAACGTGTGCATCATCCATTTCATATTCAACAAATGTTTATCATACAATCATGTTTGATCATCTTATATCAACAACAACTCAACAACAACATCATACAACCTTATAATTCACAATCGTAACACACGTTCATGCGACCGATGTCCACATTTTACGGTTCGACACATTGGGAACATACAAGAAAACACACATGGCTCGTCGAATAGTTTGAAATCTATCAATGAAAACAATTTTAACATAAAGTACATAAAGTCAGCTTTCCAACGATTCGAACGGCGACCCAAACAGACTTACGAATCAAAAGTTACGAATTTTCAAAGTTTTCAAAATAAGCTGCCCGAGGGGACCGCGCTAAGCGGGCTGAGTGGGCTTTGCGAATTGGTCAAAAATTTCTGCGATGACATCACTTCTCCCACCTCGATTTCATACCCTTAAACTGCAATTTTCATCCCTATTAACCCAAATTAAGTCACTATAACCTATATCTAACACACATACATCATCACAACAACCATAACACAACAAATCAACAAAATCACCATTATTCAAGAATCCACAAAAACCTAATCTATTCATAAACCAATTCCTATAAAATTATAATAAACCGTGAAAACTCCCCATACCTTAGAGTAATCCTAAGCTTTATCCTTCTTTCTCCAAGATTCTCTTAGCAATCCTTCAAAACCCTAGGTTTTCTCCTCCTCTTCTCTTGTTCAGCGTTCTTCACAAAACACGATCAATTAGCAAATGATCGCTCCTTTCTTCTTTAGTTAAATATCCCAGTTTATGAACTTCCAACTCTACCCTTACTCTTTTCCCTTTATGACCACCTTGCCCTTTTCTTATTATCCTTTATAATAATAATAATCCAAATAATACATGATTATTCATCCTATTAAAATTATTTAAAAATACTCTTTTAATCCATAATTCTCCAAAATTACCAAAAACCTCTTAATTCCTTCTAAATTAATTAAATAAACAAATAAATGATTAATTTAGATTTTTGGGGTGTTACAACTCTCCCCTACTTTAAGAATTTTCATCCTCGAAAATTTACTCGATGCAGACCACT
Source organism: Lathyrus tuberosus (assembly GCA_022829125.1). Classification (NCBI taxonomy): domain Eukaryota; kingdom Viridiplantae; phylum Streptophyta; class Magnoliopsida; order Fabales; family Fabaceae; genus Lathyrus; species Lathyrus tuberosus. Next base: position 8,314,602 of record JALAZF010000177.1, on the reverse strand, counting down.
TCAGATACGTTATCACCTCCGATTAATCAACTCTCATGCCGCGTGTGGCAATACCACGAATAACGCAATACAATAATACACCTTATCAATGCCAACGACAACAAGTTGAACTGCTCACGTGATGTACTCGACGACCAACTCAAAACACCGAGAATAATCAGGTTAGGAACATACAGGTTCACTACGAACCAGAATACAACGCGATCATTACCATCACCATAGGAACCCTCCCCTAACTCCCCATCATAGGAATTAGCTACTCGCACTCGAACCATCACCATAGGTAATGAGGCAACAACAAAGGTAAAAACACAAAGACTCAAAGCACAATTTCAACGTAACCAACTACCGACATCGTTGATACTCACATAAGAACCAACTGCGCTACCCACGCTTTTGCTGCGCACTCTGAGTACTCGCAACTATCTAATCTACCAAGTTTACATCAACTTCCGACCATCAAAGCAGACATAAGAAAAGACCTTTCAACTTAACTCATCGGAAATTCCATCCAAACAGGCATTCTATACTCTTGTGATTACTGAATACTTAGATCCGTAAATAATACTTCTGAATATCCAACACAACTACAACTGCAGCCAATTCCAAATCTTGAATAGGATAGATACTTTCAAGAATTCATAATTATCGTCAACATAAGCTACAACTTCACCACCTTGTATCAACACATCATCAAAATCCATCTCAACGCATAACAATCTCACCACAACATAAGGATACATGTGTCCAATTAATCTCAACAAGAAAAAAAATCATCTTCCAAACAGAGCTTAATACCCAATAGCCATAGATTTAGCCTCAATAACTTACACTTAACATGGCATATTAACCAAACCAATCAAACAAACTAATTCCTCAAGTCCTACTCATACTAGCACAATTCTCCAAAAGCCCTCATCCGAATTAACACAACCACTCAACTTCATCTTTACAAATCATAATTCACACCTTGCTAACTCAGCATATAGCTTCACTTCTTTCAATACTTGCAACTCAACTCTCAAATACTCTACGCGCTCTTCTTCTGATTTTATAAAACATCAGAATATCCACAACAAACACCAGTTATAACTCATCCAAACAAGTATGGAAAATACCATTCATATTTCCATATATACACTTTAAAGCATACCAGCCACTACTCTTCTCGATCCGACATCCTTGGTCAAATCATAGTCTTACATTACCATTTACTTCCTACTTGGTTTATCTCTACAGTTCTTCAAGTCTCATGTCAGTCGAATTCTCGATCCACCATAAACCAAAACCCAAGTTATCCAGAACACAACTGTGAGTTTCCAAACTACTCATTGATCGAATCCCAACCTCATACTAACATTCTCAAGTCCGCCTCATTTCCCTATATAGGAATCCGCATCGACAACTCAAACAATTCATAAGCACTTGGCTCAACCCCAAACAATTCACTGCGCATACTATTCTAGTTGGCAAGACACATCTACTCCATCCAACATGATTCCGTCGACTATCAACAAGAGATTAAGGGTGATCAGTTCCTCAATTTGTCAATAGACAACCGACAACCATAATGGTGGCATAAATCATCATTACCCAACTACAATAGCGTCCTTTACCTTTTTCTTAAAGTTATCTCAATATACTGCTCCACCATCTCTCTAAGGCTTACAAACGTTTTTCTTAATTTTTCTTATTTTCCATCTCGTCAATGATACGAAAAGTCCAAAATCCAGTACATATTCTCCTATACAAGTTAGTTGCACAACACAATCATTAAATATCCTTCTAATACCAGAAACGTTACCACATCACGTACAATCCAAATTGACCCACTTCAGTCGAAACATTTATCTAAGTTCAAACTTTTGACGACCCTAACCAATCCTTCATCTTCCTTTTTAATCTCACAACTTCGATGATCCGTATAATTTCACACTTGATCATCATTCCACTCGCAATCTCAACAATACCATCTCATCATCTGGTTGGTGATATAGTTTCCAAAAACTTCCGACTCATGTCGACACATCTCGCCAACAACACCCAATCCACTCTACTATTTAACATCCCTCAACGGTTTCTATACTTTAATCATTCTCAACTATCATGCGCCACACTTCCATGTGCTTCTCCGATACTCTTCTTCTTATTACTAAACATTTCATACTTGACTTCATCCTACTATTTCCAGCAAGAATTATCCAACTTCAAACACGATTATCTTCTTCAATACAGACCTCCCAGACACAAAATCATATTCCAAAATGAAGGGAATTTCGTGTAGATTCTAGAACTTCAAGAATCGCTCAAATCTGAATTACGAGTAAAAAGTTATCGTCCTTGCAATGAGACTGGTCAAGAAATCCCGTATACGAATTTCCACCAAACAAAATCAGCATCAGACCCAAATATTGAAAAGCATCATTCTCTCTGCTCAAAAACACGCCGAAGATAAAATTTATATGCAAACTGTAGGGAATTTCGTAAACTTTCCGAAAATTCCAAAATCGCTTTCATCGGAGTTACGAGTAGAAAGTTATGCCTCTTTTACTAATGGTTGTTCCATAAATGTGAAAATAAAACCGAAATTGGTGAACATGAGTTCTACCTCTTTCTCTTGCTTCCAAAGCCTTCCAACAATCCTTGTTTTTCACCTAACTCTGAAAATCATCCGACCTCACTCCAGATATACTCCACTTGCATATCACTATTCATCACATTGCCCTTTCTTCTCCGAGAAGCAACATCAGTCATACTGACTCGTCCTCCTTCAAATGTCTCAACTGGACCGACAGATAAAATTATGAGTCCATACTCTCATCGATTCGCAACAACACAGTTCTGACAACACTTGCACAAAATCAAATCAACTCCAACAACACTTGTACTCTTACCCTTAATATCACCTTGAGTTAGAAACCAACACCGGAAGCCAACGGTTAGAAAACAAACAAGTACCGACAGTGTTCCACACACTTGTCGCGTACCAAGGGATAAACGACATTAGACAACTTGGCCGGACAGACCGACCTGCTCTGATACCACTAATGTAACACCCTTCTACCCCAAATACAATTTTAGACAAAGATTTCATATTATCAGAGTAAAATCATCATGAAAGGTGCCACATATATTCAAAAACATCATTCAAAATCATTGTCCTGTCCCGTAACACGGGTTACACATTCTTAATAATAAAATCGACAACTACGCAGCGAAAATCAACTTTTTATGTCATTTCAATAAAATACTTCATACAAAGTATATCCAAATCAAATCATCACCAACAATGTAAAAATTCAACATAAAACAAAAGAACGCGAGGTTCACAACAAATCCCAACCCAATGTTACATGACACAGAGCAGGACGCCTCTAAACTAGACAACGATAATGACACACTCCAAGGCTACATCCTCCATCGTCGCGAATCTACTCTTGGTTATCTGCAAGTTACCCACATAAGAGGCAACATTTCCAAGTAGGCAGGGTGAGAAATCACAATTCATTATAGTAATATAAGTACATGGAAAATGAACAGGAAAGGCAACAACTACGTCATAGCATAGCCAACAACAACATCATAGCATAATCAATCAACAGCATCATAGCATAATCAACCACCACATCATAGCATAATCAACATCAACTTCATAGCATAGTCAACAACAACATCATAGTATCATCAATAATAACATCTTGAAATAATCAACAACAACGTAATGGTATAATCAACATCAACATCATAGCATAGTCAACAACAACATCATATTATAATCAACAATGACATCATCGTATAATCAACAACAACATCATGATACAATCAGCATCATGATATAATCAACAATAACATCATAGTATCATTAACAATAACATCATGGTATAATCAACAACAACATCATAGTATCATCAACAATAACATCATGGTATAATCAACAACAACATCAAGGTACAATCAACATCAACATCATAGTGTAATCAACAACAAAATATCATAGCTTGATCAACATAATCTCCACAACACAATCACCATGACATCATTAATATGCAATGTCAACTATAATGAAATGCAAAGGATGCATGTGGTACCAATTCAACGTGGATGGACACTAGCCATCAACCCTCCAAAAGGAGCACAACATAATCAACGTATCACTTTAATCCGCACAATGGGATTGAAGCTACCAATTCAACGTGGATGGACACTAGCCATCAACCCTCCAAAAGGAGCACAACGTAATCAACGTATCACTTTAATCCGCACAATGGGATCTGAAGCTACCAATAGGCCGAAGCCCCAACATAAAATGCTATGAAATGCAATGATGCTAATTCTCCTCAACTCATCAAAATCAACGTGTGCATCATCCATTTCATATTGAACAAATGTTTATCATACAATCATGTTTGATCATCTTATATCAACAACAACTCAACAACAACATCATACAACCTCATAATTCACAATCGTAACACACGTTCATGCGACTGATGTCCACATTTCACGGTTCGACACATTGGGAACATACAAGAAAACACACATGGCTCGTCGAATAGTTGGAAATCTATCAATGAAAACAATTTTAACATAAAGTACATAAAGTCAGCTTTCCAACGATTCGAACTGCGACCCAAACGGACTTACGAATCAAAAGTTACGAATTTTCGAAGTTTTCAAAATAAGCTGCCCGAGGGGACCCCGCTGAGCGGGCTGAGCGGGCTCTGCGAATTGGTCAAAAATTTCTGCGATGACAGCACTTCTCCCACCTCGATTTCATACCCTTAAACTGCATTTTTCACCCTTATTAACCCAAATTAAGTCACTATAACCTATATCTAACACACATACATCATCACAACAACCATAAAACAACAAATCCTCAAAATCACCATTATTCAACAATCCACAAAAACCTAATCTATTCATAAACCAATTCCAATAAAATTATAATAAACCGTGAAAACTCCCCATACCTTAGAGTAATTCGAAGCTTTATCCTTCTTTCTCCAAGATTCTCTTAGCAATCCTTCAAAACCCTAGGTTTTCTCCACCTCTTCTCTTCTTCAGCGTTCTTCACAAAACACGATCTATTAGCAAATGATCGCTCCTTTCTTCTTTAGTTAAATATCCCAGTTTATGAACTTCCAACTCTACCCTTACTCTTTTCCCTTTATGACCACCTTGCCCTTTTCTTATTATCCTTTATAATAATAATAATCCAAATAATACATGATTATTCATCCTATTAAAATTATTTAAAAATACTCTTTTAATCCATAATTCTCCAAAATTACCAAAAACCTCTTAATTCCTTCTAAACTAATTAAATAAACAAATAAATGATTAATTTAGATTTTTGGGGTGTTACAGTTAGGATTCAAATGGAGTTTATATTTTCTCAGCCGCTCGAATAGTTTTGACAGGTGGGTCACATGCTCCTCTCCTATCTTATATTTTGCAATCATGTCATCGACATATACCTCAATTTCCTTGTGTATCATGTCTTGAAACAGAGTAGTCATGGCCCGTTGATAGGTTACCCAGCCGTTCTTCAAACCGAACGACATTACCTTGTAACAAAAGGTACCCCATGGGGTAATGAACGAAGTTTTCTCCATGTCTTTCGGCGCCATTTTGATTTGATTATAGCTCGAGAATCCATCCATGAAGGAGAAAACTTTGAACTTTGCTGTACTGTCTACCAGCATGTCAATGTGTGTTAAAGGAAAGTCGTCCTTTGGGCTAGCCTTATTTAGATCTCTATAATCGACACACATTCTGACCTTTCTGTCCTTTTTCGGAACGGGTACTATGTTGGCTAACCATTGAGGATATTATGACGTGGCGAGGAAACCCGCGTCAATCTGCTTCTATACCTCCTCTTTGATTTTGATGGCCATGTCTAGGTGAGTCCGTCTCAACCTCTGTTTTACTGGCGGACATTCTGACCGTAACGCTAAATGATGTTCCACGATGCTGGTATCCAACCCTGGAATGTCCTGATAGGACCAAGCGAATACATCGGGGAATTCTTTGAGAAGCTTCGTCAAACTCTCTATGGCAGTTGGACTGAGCAGTGCCCCAATCTTGATTTCTTTTCTCTCTTTTTCTGAACCCACGTTGATCGTTTCCAACGGCTCTTTGTGAGGTTCAATGGACCTTTCCTCTAGTCTGAGTAATCGGGAGATCTCTTCTGGAATTTCATCGTCAACTTCTTCTTCAGCCCTAAATACCGGGAACTCAAAGTCGGGAGAAGGCATCAATTCGTATGTTTCAATGAGGTTTAAAACAAGCAATTTGCATGACGTGATGATTTATGTTTAGAAGAGATAGAGAAAATGCAAGTGTGTGCAGTGTATTTTCTTTTGAAAAACTGCTTGTTTTTATTATTGAGTTGTTTTTTAGGATTACCATTTTCTGAGAAAAGCGAAAAGAAAACAGCAATTAATGCGGAAATTACAGAACGACGTTATTTTATTTATGAACAAGTCGATTCTTGAAACTACAGCCCTATAAAACAAACTTTGTCGCTTTGGGCAAAGCGAAGAGGGATATTAACAGAAAGTGAGCCCTATCAAAACATCCGTCCACCTGGGCAGGGTGAAAGGTTAAAGACGACAATTACTTTGACTTATGAACAATCTTCGGAACATCGACAGCAACCCATTGGCGGCGAACTCCTCGGTGAATCACAAAGTCTGGTACCTTCCTTGATTTGTCTTCAGAAATAACGCTGATTTCTGGCGGAGCAGGATCGTTGGAATCTGTCTCCTAGGCAGAGTTGTCATAGGAGGATTCGTCAGTTGTATTTTGCATAGTATTTGTGCTCTCAGGCAAATCTCCCCATCCAGTAGGCTGGATGTCTTCGAACCCGATACGAGAGCTCTCAAGAGCGGTGTATTTGACCATGAAGTCAAATTTTCCACTTGGTTGTCCTAAGGTGTCCTCCTCTAATGAGTTTGGAGGAGCACAACATCCTTCTGGATCAAAATCTCCGTATATCATTTCGACGTCTGACCTCGGTATAAATCTCGGACTCTGTGCGGGATAGCAAAATGGCGTAGGCACCTCATCCTGAGACATATAACCGTCCTCGTTGAGATAGGACTTCCATTCCTCCTACGTATCAGAGGGATCTCCCTCGTTGATAGTATGGACTGTTTGAGGCACTAGGTGAAGGAAACCTCCACTGTGGAAGAAGTCCCAAATGGGATGAAGACTTTCATCGTTTGCAGCTGTCTGGGTACAGGTTGGAGAAAACCCAAGACCCTTCTTTGTTTTGTTATCGGTGGGAATGACAAGTTGTCCCCATCCTTTTGTATTGTTATTTTTGACCACTTCGAGAGCATCTCTGTATGAGGAAATCGAGGTTCCTTTTTCTGATTGATTCTCGTTGCTCACCGACAGTGCTTGGAACTGAGTCCCGACAACTTCCTCGGGTTCTACACAAGTAGATAATGACAATTTGCTCACGAGCAAGGCTTGTTCTCCACAAACTGTGACGAGTTGATCGTTCTTGACGAACTTCAGTTTTTGGTGCAGCGACGAAGTGACTGCCCTAACCTGGTGTATCCAAGGTCTTCCTAATAAGCAACTGTATGTTTCCTGGATGTCCATGACCTGGAGAGTGATTAGGAAAGTGTGAGGACCAATAGTTATGGGAAGGTCGACTTCGTCGATAACTGCTTTCCGAGATCCATCAAATGCTTTGACGATGACCTCACTGCCCCTTATCGGGGACCCTTTGAATGATAGTCGCATTAAAGTGGACTTCGGCATAACGTTGATGGCCGATCCTTCCTGGTGGTGATCCAAATACAATAAAAGAGAAAGATAAAACTACGACATGTCATCAAAGTCCACAAGTGCCAATCCCCCCATCCATTGTGCTCTTTACTCCAGTCATGAACAACTTTTTGGTGTCGGGATGCTTCGGTCTCTGAATCAGCTCTTGAATGAGAACATCTCTCCTATGCATGATCCCTTTCAAGTATCGGCAATGCAACTCCCAAGCGTCTTCTCCAAAAACACCATCCATGCTAGGACCCTCATTTCTAGGTCTCTTCACTTCAGCTTGGATCTTCAGCTCCTCTATGGAGGTTATGGCTTCATTGAGTCGATCTTCGACTGCTCGTCTCTGGAATACCCCTGATAGAATCTCCGCATATTTTTTCTTGAGCTTCAACTTCAATTGATCAATCTGAGCTAGATAATCGTCTTCCTTTCGCTTATTATCAGCCATTGCAGTGTCTCGGTGAGCATTGAACCTGTGAATTTTTAACAAAGCCTTGGCCAATTCCTCCTTCTTAGACTTGAGAACCTTACTGATACCCTCTAGAGCTTGCTTCATCCTTTGTCTGGCTGTGACCTTGTCAGCTAGCTCCTTTTCTGCCTTAGCGAGAAGCTCTGTCTTCAACTCGGCGATATGAACAGCTTCACCCCGCTCATGTTTCAACAGATAAATCTCTCTTTGTAGCTCACTGTTTTCTTCTCGCAGCTTTTCCTTTTCAGCCCACAACTTGTTAAAATTCTCTATTTCAACTGTGGTAGGAGGCTCAATCAGCAAGGGGTAAGATGGTGGTTCTTTGGAGAATGGCAAAAGCTCTTTCTCTACCCTTTTCTGAATCCAACCTTCGTACGCAGGAAATGTTCTGTTATTGCTCTTCCCAAAAGAAATCTTCCCCTTCTTATGACGATCTTCCCAAGTATTTGCAGCTTCTTTTAACAGTTCTGGATTGATTTCCCCATCAGATATAGAGATTCTTAGACATCCTCGTCTTTTGGTGGCTCCTTCAAGGCATACCCGAATTGCCTAATAGCAAGAATAGGGTTGTAGTTAATTCCCCCTTTCCTTCCTATTAGAGGCACATTTGGGAGACCTCCACAACTAATCATGATATCTTGGCCCAACAAGTCACGGTTAACCCAAATTAGATTATCTGCCCTCAAGCCCATCAATCTTTTGGACCATTCCAATGTTCCTTGAGTATCTACAAATGCCCCAGATTTGAGAAAACGATCAGCAAACCATTTGTAGAAGACTGGCGCACAAAAATTAAGGGGTCCTCCCCTCCTCTTCTCGTTCTTATAATGCACTGAATAATACAGATCTCCAAGCAAAGTAGGTACCGGATTCTTCATGGTAAATATCCGGACAACGTGCATGTCCACAAAATCCTTCACATTTGGGAACAACACCGTTCCATAGACACACATAGCCAAGATGGCGTTGAAAACCGACCAACATCTAGCCTTAGCATGCAAAGCAGCCTGTTCTACCAAAAATTTCACGTGAAAGCCTTTACACCCTCCCTTACTGGCAACATTGTTTTTCAACAAAGATGGATCCAAATGCAAAGCCTCGGAGACCCTTTCTAAATCAGGAAGTTCTTTAGAAGGATAGAAAGGAGCCTCTTCTTTGATAGAAACATCCAGAATGAGAGCAAACTCCTCCAATGTCGGAGCCAAAAGATAGTCAGTGAATAGAAAACATTGTAGGTGAGGGTCATAGAATTGCACCAGAGTGTGCAAAGCCCTATACTCGTATTCAGTGATGTCGCGAGCAAAATTCAGAATTCTTCCATACTCTCCTCTAAAGTCTGCCAATACCCTAGGTTCTGCCATAGACACAATCTTGTGAACAGGATCCAAAATAAGTGATGGGAACTTGTACACTATGATGTTCTTTCTCTTCTCAGTACTCATCCTTAATAGTCTTCAGAAACCAGAATCAAGGTTAGGATACTACCCTGCAAACGAATAAACATGTTAGGATGCAAAATGATGATGCAAATGCACACATGGGATCAAGGATGCAACACAGACTGGACAACTGCTGCACTGAACAACTGTATAATCTCAAAGGGTCTGCCCAAATTCCTAGAATACCAGAATAACCATAATATCACACTGATAAATCTGCTGACCAGAAAACCGGGTATGTTGAAGGTCAAGGTTACCTGCAAACCTGTAAACACCCTGCCCTCTCACATGTGGGTACTAGAAAGCCGAGGATCCTCAATATCACAGGCTCTCAGGTCGAGAAATGATAATACGTTCACCATTTCTGGTTTGGCATCATCACCAATCGAGGAGGCCTCAACTGATTCCCCTCAAAAGAAAACATCCTATGGCAAGTCCTCAGTTTCGGCACTGACGTCGAGAAGCAATAATACATTCATCCCTCGGGGTACAGTACTATCGCCAATCGAGGAGTGCTTCCACTGATTCTTTTCCAAAAGGAAACCCTATAGCAAGTTCCCAGCATTGGGTCCTCGGATCGACATGTGTAATGGGTTTGCCATTTCTGGTCTGCCATTATCACGTCTCGGGAGGAGTGTCGTTACTGAGTCCTCAGGAATGCCCACCAGAGTCGACAGTTTTCCAAGTTACATTCAATCATCTGCACCAATGCGCAGGATAGAACATTACCAAGGAAAACCTCGTCTGGATGTGGAGTTTTCATGTATACTACGTCTGGCCAAATGCCACACAAGTCACACTACTTTCCACGCTAATCCTACGTGTACGCTCAAGCCTGGGTATTGGGCTTATCTCTCAGAACTCCCAACCCGCAAAACAAAAAAACAGTGCAGCAGATGATAATAATATGCAATGCAGTAAATGCGGTAAAAATAAAATACAACAAATAAAGCAAAACAAAAACAAAAACACCCAAAGAGAACAAAAACAAACAAGCGCTAGGAGAGACTCGCTTAGGGAACTAGAATCCCCAGCAGAGTCGCCAGCTGTCGCTCCCAGGATTTTCATCCAGGTACAAACGCGAAAGTGGCGCGGAACACAGAGTCGCCAGCAATGTATATTTATCCTAAGAGAGGGAAATGAAACACCGCATAAACCTGAGGAAGAGGGAAAGGAATGGTCATCGCAACCATAACCTGGGTTCGGGAGTCGGTTACGCGAGGGGAAGGTGTTAGCACCCCACGCGTCCATCGTACTCGATGGGATCCCGCTTGTTGTCTATTCTAAGGGTGAGTTATCCTAAAATCTATGGCTACACTGACACGGGGAAGGGGAAAACAAAGACAGACTCGGTAGGACGTCGTCGTCCTAGGCCTACGTACTCCCTTTGTGCAATGGGAAATTCAGAGTCAACGTAGTTCGGACCAAGTTCTTTTTGTGTTTTTTATGAGCGACGTTAAGTTCGCGTCCGACAGTTAGGGTCGATGCCTGTTTGCGACTCAGACGGAAAGTAACGTGCCCTTTTTGAAAATAGCCTTTAGTTTGACAATCCCGCAGGATAAAAAGGTTTGAAGTTTGTTTGTATTTTTTAGGATAGAAGTGAGTTGAGTTAGTTCATAACTCACCTTGAACCAAAGTCTATGACACGGGAACGAATGCGTCGCATGGTCGTCCCCAATGGGACGTATGCTCAACACTCTAGAAGAGAGAAGGGAGACCCCTCAATCTTCACTTCCTATGTTTAAGGCTTGTGTGCAAGGCAATTTGACCTTATTAAGTATCTTAGAGATGTTATGAGATGAGAAGAGGGACTCAAAAGAAAAGAAAAACACTAAGGGGGAAATCTATCCTAATGTTATCATGCAAAGATGGCCCTGAGGGGAGGTTTGGAGGGAGACTATCCTAGGGAATTTTGTCCTAATGTTATCATGCAAAGGATTGAAAGCCTAATGTCTCTCCTACCTCAAACTTAATCGGAAATTAAGTCGAGCTAGGAATCCTAAGGGATCATGTGAACAAACACAAGTAAACAATAACCAATTCAATCACAGACAAAGTGAAATCCAAAACTTAAAGGAAAAGAAATGAGATGAAGAAAAGAGATGTCAAAGCAACATAAGTGTAAACCAAACCAAAAACAGCAGCAACAACAGCGCTTCAGCATAGCACAGCAGTGTATTCCAGCAATCACCAAGAACAGCATTTAACAGCTCCTATTTCCAGAACATAACAGGTGTAATATCCAGCAGGACAGAATAGCAGCATTTAACAGCGCGCATGCACAGAACAGCAGTGTATACATCAACATCATTTCCTACATTTAATCAACTTATGCACGCGGAGAGTTTAGCAACCGATGAGAATTCATATGCAATTTCAAGCATCAACAAGATCAAGCAAGCACAAATATCTCAAGTGTCAAAGCACAAACCTCATCTAAGATCAACCGAGCCGAACTCAAAAGTGCTAACAAGAGAACCAAAAAGTTAGCAACTACTTAATAAAAGAAAGTCAATTAAAATTCTAATCAAAATGAACTAAGAAAATATTGACATTTGAACAAAAAGCTCCTCAAGAAATTAATATTAAGATTACCATTGTTAATCAAGAATTAACATCAAAAGTTTAGTCCAAAATAATTAATCCAAAGTCTAATCACTAACCAAAACCAAATTATCCAAACTCAAATTATCAAAAATATAATTAATCAAAATTACAATCAAATTAATCAAAGCTCAAAATACAATATTAATCAGAGCTAAAAATCACAATTCTACAAAACTAAGATAAAAAATAATATTAACATAGATCAATATTTAAAATCTGAATTTGAAATTATGATCTAAATCGAAGATTAACAAAACTAAAATCAAACTAAAATAAAGAATAAAAAAAAAGAGAGAAAAGAAACTAATTCCTCAAAAATATAATCATCTTCTGAAAAATAAAATCTCACTAAAATATTAAATATATATATGTTAAAACAAGACTTCATATATTATATTAAAAATTTATTATATTTTTTAGAAAGAAACCTGCAATAATATGAATACTAAAAACAACAAACAAAAAAAATATTGCAGAAACTTACTTTCTGGAAGAAATATGCTATATGCGCAGTGCTGTTACAGCGGTAACGACGGTAACGAATAGTAGCAGTGATGAACAATAGGTTATATGCTATATGCTTATCAAAAAGAAAATCATACAAACAGTAACGTACCAAGTGGGTTTTTACGCAAAACCGTCGATGAACCGTGCCGGCATATATTAATAGCAATGTTAGTAACAAATTGAAACAATCTTAATTGAAAACAATTGAAAAGCATAGTACAATAGTGACAAATTGAAATTTGGAACATCATGACCTTCATCAAAATTCTACGCACACAGTATTAATAATAAATTAGTATTATATATAGGTTTGTAACTAATATAAAAAGATTCAACGTACCACAGTAGTGTAGTAGCTAATATAAATAAATCTCATACGCGCAACCTTTTCTATCTTCCGGTCTCTTTTTTTTTCTCTCTTCTTTCCGGTCCTCCTTTTCACTTAGCAACACAACAATTTATAGGGACCAAATTAGGGTTATCTCTAAATTGTCAATAATATCCCTAATGTCCATTTTAAAGTCCAAATTAAATAATTAGTTGGACTCACAATAAAATAAACATTTAAAATAAAATTAAAATTAAAATATTAATCATCCTATTTATTTACTCTAAATATTTAGACAAAAATTATAAAAATAAACGTACTCTAAATAAATAAAAGTCGGATACCCAAGTGTTCGAAAAAATAAACTGAGTACACTAAAATGATCAGCGCGAAATATACGGCTTAGAAAAATACAGTGTTTGGTCAGATTTTAAAATAATTTTTGACACGTTAACGCTCAAACCAATTCAAATGCGGCGAAAAATGGTCAAAAAAATAAAACGAACACGTCAGGTTAAACTACGCGAAACGTAGATCAGTATAATTGACGTATACAAGTTCGATTTAAAATTTTCCGTCCACCGACTTTACGCACCATTGAGATTTAGTTTGACCGGTCTGTCTGTAAATCCGAGAAATTATTTCGGGTGATATTTTAGGCACTATGTGAGATGAAAAGCACTATTTTATGCTATTTAGATGATGCAGAGTGGAAATACAGTCAGATGAATGAAAATATTAAAAATGCCTGGAATAAGCTGTGAACTCTCAAAATACCCTGTTGGAAAAAGAATGATCTGGTACCAAATTACCGAGCAAAATAAATGTTGGGGCACTCTAATGCTTGCTGCTTAGAATAAGAGAAGTCCTTAGCCACAAGGATACCGTGATCCGATGTCTCGAGAGCTCAATGCAATGCATGATTATGAGTTAAGACCTAAATGAGATGCAAATGAAAAAAAGGAAACATAAGTCAAAAAAAGTTAGAAAAAGGTAGGGCAAATTTCGGGGTGCTACAATTTGGAAAAGAGTGAAGGCAGATTGTGACTTAGTGAAAATTTCACTAAGTGTTGGAAAAAAGTGACATTTTCACTTTTTGTGATTTTATTCATTCCATAACTCAAAATCCATGAGGAACTGGAATGAGTTATGTTTGAAGCTTTTGTAGAGTGCCATGAGAGCTACAAATCCAGCATTGGATGGGAAAAATGGCCTTATGGTTTAGGAGTTATGATCTTCCAAAGTTGGTACCCTAGCCACTTTGTTCCATAACTTAGAAAAATTTCTAAGTTTTTTATGGTTACCCCTTTTACAAGTTATCCCACTTTTCTTGATTTTTCTTGATGAATGATGATTCCAACCACACATTAACATCATTTTAGGGTTAAGGAACCATAATTGACCCAAAAATCAAAAAGTCAAACTTTGACTTTTGGGCACAATTGACTTTTTATTAGATGAATTCCAAATTGTGCGATCCTCTATGAAATCAAGTCCTTGACCTAAATCAAACTTGATGGATTGATTTCATAGGTGTTATAAGGTGTATTGAATCATGTCCTAGGGTTTGGGAGTATGCCCTGGTCAAAAGTCAAAGATACAGTTGACTTGGCTCATGATTTGTCCCAAAAGTCAACTTAGGGGTGAATTAGGTCAAGAAACCCTAATTCCTGATTTTTTTTGTTAATGCCTCCCCTGAGGTTAAATTGACTTGATGATTGGGTCCATGAGGTTTCATGGGGTATATTAGGTTATGCTTTGAAGCATTGGCTCATGCCCAGAGGAAAATTTCCATCTGGAGGCCCTGGTCGACCAAACCCTAATTTGGTGACACTGGCGATCTTGAGGCTTAATCCACTCAGAATGTTGCAGCCTTGTGCTTAATCCTTGATGTGGGAGTCCTCTTGATCCATTGTGGATGTTTGAGAGGCTAGACAAGTTGAAGATCATGTCATTTCTTGATTGATCCTTTGTACAAGGCTTAGAGAGGGCTTGAAACCCTAATTCTGATTGTAGTGGATGTTCACCCATCTTTGGGGAGACTAATGAGGTATGATGGCCCATCCATATTGTGATGATGATTTGCACAATGATGAGAAATCTTAGTGGTCAATATTTGGGGTATGACATACTCCTCCAGTGTTGGAGCTAGCTGATAATCTGGGAATGTGAAACAGTGATAAACTGAATCGTAGAACTGGATTAGTGTGGACAGGATTCCTTCGATTACATGAACCCTTAACATAGATAGAAATCCTCCATACTTGGATCTGAAAGCCTCAGGGTTGGTTATCATCCTCGCCAACCCTCTTAAATCCTCTAGTTTTGGAACCTTGAAGGTGTACTTGTGAGTTTTCTTTCTACCGAAATCCATTAGCGCAATCTCTTTATCTAACATTTGCAATCATTGTCTTAGTTTAATTTGAAAAGGAAAGACTGGAAGAGAAGATTTTTCTTTGTTTTTTTTTAATGTTTTTTAAATGAATGTATGAATGCAGCACACAAAAACATAGAAAAAACATGGGGTCAAAGGGTTGGTGTCATAAAGTCAAGGCTTTACCCATCCCCAAAGGTTTATACTGGTGATTTTTTATACCTGTCCGCAAAATCATTGACCCCTCTTGGGATAACAACAACAAGCGGATCGCCAGCGAGCTAATGTATCTTAGAGTGATCTCAAATGAGGGTAGTATCGCGTGACAACTATTCCCGATAGCTTACGCACTACAAAATGGTTTTAGTCTACTAAAAACCTCAGCTTCTCAGATAACCCAATCGACCAAACTTCTTTCAACAATCGAAGTCGTATAGGCAATGTATCTGCAAAGGGAGTCTCCACTGAGTTTGATGGTCGACTGGGGACTCTTAACTGGGATTCACTCCCCGTAAGATTACCCGTATAATGTCATCCCCTATCTTAGGTGTATACTCAATCTTTCCACATGCGGCATCACACGCATTCCCATTAGCAGAAAAGTAAACACAGATATCAATTAGGAAAAGCAGTATATATATTCGCCTTAATCATCCTAGACCTCTAGTCTTATGATCCCATATAGACAATGACTCCCCAGCAGAGTCGCCATTTCTGTGATACTTTGTAAACTTAAGACTTTCTACCTTAAAAGAGGCTAGAAAGAATGCCTCCCACTGTGGTCGCCACTTTTTCTGTAGGGCGATTTTTGTGGTTTCGAATCACTATCACTTGGGTACTATAGTTTGATTCATTTTTTATCTTGTTGAGCTGATTAAGGAAGGGAAATAGATGTCTCCAATTAACCCTGCTTACAAACTGAGATTAAACAGTCAAAACTGTTGGTTTACAGATGCTATCAAAATAAGGGGGTCTTTCTTAGGGTTATTTTCTTAAGAATACAAGTGTCTGGGTTATCTGCGAGGCTTTTGGTTAGGATACTAGACCTGATTTTCTTTGGTTGACGTGTGGAGGTACTGGATTTTGAGTTTTTGATTAGTATGCTCGCTAAGATTTTGCAATCTTATAGCTACGTATTCCCGAAACAGGGAAATCAGAGCGATCGTAGTTCCTCCTATTCTATGAGAGGAAAGAGATGTTTTAGTGTCTTGTTCAAAGCCCAAGACGTGAAGCTAAAGGTGGTTTGTATCTTGTTCAAAGCCCAAGATGTAAAGCTAAAGGTTTAACTGAGGGAGAATTTGTCACATCTAAAGAGGAGTTGTTGATGTTTGTATGCTGTGAGCAAGGCACAAATTTGATGCTAAAAGGTTGATTGACTCAACTGGGGTTTTCTTTATACAAAGCCTAAGAGGAGGCTAGAAGTTTGAATTTTTCAGGGAAAACGTTCTTTCTGTCTTGTACAACGCCCAAGATAGAGGCTAAAAGGGATTTTGACTCCGTTGAGGAGAATGTATCTTGTATAAAGCTCAAGATGGAGGCTGAAACGGTTTGCCTCAACAAGAGAGTACTTTTATCTGTCCTGTATAAAGCCCAAGACGGAGGCTAAAAAAATGTTGACTCAACAAGAGAGTCTTGAATAGGTGATTGACTCAACAAGAGAGTGTGAAGGTTGATTGACTCAACAAGAGAGTCTTGAATAAGTGATTGGCTCAACAAGAGAGTCTGAAGGTTGATTGACTCAACAAGAGAGTCTTTTATACTCAACAAGAGAGTAATTTGTTGTCTCCTACGAAGCCCGAGATTGAGGCTAAAAGGAGATTGACTCAATAAGAGAGTCTTTTATACTCAACAAGAGAGTGTTTTATATGTCTTGTACAAAGCCCAAGACGGAGGCTAAAAGTGGTTGACTCAACAAGAGAGCCTTTTATACTCAACAAGAGAGTGTTTTTCTATCTCGTACGAAGCCCGAGATGGAGGCTAAAAGGAGGTTGACTCAACAAGAGAGTCTTTTATACTCAACAATAGAGTGTTTTATATGTCTTGTACAAAGCCCAAGACGGAGGCTAAAAATGGTTGACTCAACAAGAGAGTCTTTTATACTCAACAAGAGAGTGGGTTTTTTATATGTCTTGTACAAAGCCCAAGACGGAGGCTAAAAGTGATTGACTCAACAAGAGAGTCTGAAAAGGTTAGCTCTGCTAGGGAGAAGCATTTGTACAAAGCCCAAGAGGAGGCTGCCTTACCGATGTGGATTCTGGAGATCCTGAAGCGGTTCCAAGTGTGGGGAACTCTCATGGGAGAAACCGGGGTTTCTTCCTATGTTTGGAAGGAACTTGAGAATGTCTTTAAGACTCAAGGGTCTTAGACTGTCCAAGTCTAGAGTTTTATCTTTTGTACAATACCCAAGAGGAGGCGCGGGCATTAAGGGATGAGTATCAACCCTAAAATGGCCGGAGTTTTGACGCTGGAAAGACTGCTCTAGCAAAGGATGACTAAGTTTTGTCTTATACCTTTAAGAGGTCGTCAGGGTCCTTATATTAAGCCCAAGAGAAGGCATGAGAACTTCTAAGAAGCCGAAGGGTCCTTGTACAACGCCCAAGAGGAGACGGGGGTGTTTTTAGGAAGCCGTGGGTCCCCAAACCAAGAGAAGTTCAAGAAATGAAATTCACAGAGAAGAGATCATTCCAGGAAAGTTCGAGAATTTGGAAGAAACTCAAGAGATGCCATTCACGGAGAAAAGATCATCTCTGGGGAGTTAGAGTTTCTTTGACAATTTCTAAGGGTGACAGTCTGGGAAAAGGTTCACCGAGAATACTGCCTTTCTCTTTGTTCTGTATTGTTTAACCCCAAGAGGAGGGAAGACTGTATCTGGAATCCTACGGGGATCTAGTTTTGTTTGTATTTAAGAGTGACCAACGTGGCTTTACCTAGTTCTAGACGTAGTTGCCGGGGAAAACTCTAAATAAATATACTAGTATTACACAGTGGATATGTGACAAGTATATAAAAGGATGTGAAAGAAGACTTACAGTGAAGCAGCCCCACAATACAGTTATGTACATATGAAAGCGGTAAATAAAAGCGGATAAACACTTACCCGTTGTAGAGCTTCCATGCTGTTTGGTTAGTTGTTCAACAAAGAAAGTTTTGATAACAACATATATTTGAATTCAAAATCAAAGGAGAAAGTGCTTGAAAATATTTTGGGGGCTTACAGCTCGAGGAGAGGCCCAAGTTTTAACGATGATTGCACCGTTGTTTAAAAACTGCACAGAGGGACTTATACAATACGTGAGGCCCACAAAGTTTTTATGTACAAGGGGATGGGTCTTACACTCTATTAGAGGCCCAGAGATTTATTTTTGTACAAGAGATGGGGCTTACAACTCAAGGAGAGGCCCAGGGTGATTTGTTTGGCAACGACAATCGCGCCGAGGTTTTTCTTTTAACGCAGAGGGACTTATACAATGTTTGAGGCCCAAAAAGGTTTCGGTTAAAAGGGGATTGGGTCTTACACTCTATTAGAGGCCCAATAATTTATTTTTGTACAAGTGGTGGGGCTTACAGCTCAAGGAGAGGCCCAAATGATTTTTATTAAAAAGGCGACGATCGTGCCGAACTTTTTGATGGTATCGAGACTTATACAATACACTGAGGCCCAAATTATTTTGGTTCTAAAAAAAGGGTTAGGTCTTACACTCTATTAGAGGCCCAAAGAGTTTTAATAAAAAGAATTGGGACTTATAGCTCGAGGAGAGGCCCAAAGAGTTTGAAAAGAAAATAAATGGGGCTTACAACACGAGGGTAGGCCCAATAGTTTTTGTTGAGAAGGCGACGATCGCGCCATTCACTTGAAATTGTTCATAGGGACTTATACAATAAGTGAGGCCCACAATTGGTTTATTTACAAAAGGATTGGGACTTACACTCTATTAGAGGCCCAAAGTGTTTGAAAATGATTTGTTTAGGGTGATTAAGATCAAAACCCTAAATTAATTTCAAAATGTATTTTATTAAATAAAAACTTAATTAAAATGATCAAAATTATCAAACATGTGTGAAAAATAAGTTGTGATCTTGGATTAATGTTTGAAAAATCATGTTTATATCCACGAAATGATTGGAAATCAATTAAGTTTGGAAAATCAAGGGAGAAAAAACATTTTAAATGTTGAAAAACAAATAAAATATTAATTCTTTGTAAAAATATCAAGTATATGAAATAATTAATATTTTTGGGATTTTTTGGTAAAATAAAATATTCTAGCATTTTTGTGAATTATTAAAAAAAGAATCAACTCAAAATCATTAAAAACCAGAGAGAAATTAATTTTTGAATCAATTAAATAAAATCACAAAATTCAAATATTTGAATTTTCAAAAAAGGTGCCAAGAACATGGCAAGAACGCACGCCACCCCCTGTTTCTGCAGATTTGCATTTTCTATCCAATCTCACTGAATACTTGATGATATCATGCAATCTACCTATCAATCTGCTCGTTTTCACCTCACGATCATGTCTATGGTCTTTAATTTCATTTATTTTAAGTATGGAATAAGAAATCAAGGAGAAACCTCAAGAACCCTAAAATTTGCATGAAGGCTCAGAAATTCCATACACGATTCAAACAAAGTAATTGATTGAGAGTAAACACTCTATGCATGATTATGAACATATGGCCAAATTATTTTGCAGCAAAAGAATGCATGGATCATAGACTTAGATGAGCTCAGACTTACCTCTTGCAGCCGGTGATCGTGTTTTGTGTTAGAGGTGTTGCAAGCTGGTTCCAATGATTTGCACAGCTTCCTTAGGTGCCAAGTGATGTGTCTGAATGCTTGGAGTAGTTTGAAACAAGCTGAAACTTGAGATGGTACCTCAACTGCACCTCTATCAAGAACTTGAACAGTTGGCAAGTGATTTTGTGATTTTGGTGTTACAGATGTTATGTGAGTGTTTGGATCACTTCTATATGATGTTTATGAGGTCTGTGTGTGTGTGATTGGTTTGGTTGGAATAGCTCTCAAACTCAAAACCCGATAGTGACTTGCTTTGGAAGGCAATTTTGGAGTGAAGGAAGAGGTTTTGAGGAAAGCATCTATTTGATGGCTTTGGTGTACTCAAACTGAGCACAAATGAGCCCTATTTGTAGTAGATCAAGTTTATTTTGCAAGCAATAGTGAATGGCAACTGCTGCAGAAGTTTGGTAAATGTTAATCAATACGAATCCAAGTCTCCTCTAGCCATTGACTAGAGGTTAGAGCACAGGTTGTTGGTTCCCTAGTTCTTGGATAAGTCTTCACTGAATTCTGTTGGAAGGGGCTCAGTCCATGCCACCTTGGTGCATCCATTAAATTCTCCAAACCAAAATTGGAGTCTTGTCCCTCTTTTAGGCATTTCTAGGTTTGGCATGCTACTTTTGGTTCCATGGACTTGGGAGGCTGATGGATCAGTGTTTGTCCCTCCTTGGTCTCCCCCTAAGGTGTTCAGATGGATAAAATTGTTTGTCATTTGCAAAATTTTCTCAAATCGAATAAAATGCACAAATCTGCCCTGCCATGACAGTTTGCAGCAAGGCACATTGTCATTGTCATATCTCATGGCTTAAGTGGAGTTTCATGGCGTTCTTGGCCATTTTGGAAAGCTCTTATATGATGCAACACATTTGTGATCATAGTTTGTCTTGATACTTTTTGGATCTAAGTGAAAAATCCCCCTACTTTTGGAAAAAAAACAAGACAGATTCTGACTTAGTGAAAATTTCACTAGGTGTTGGAAAAAGTGGCATTTCATGTTTTCAGACATTTTGATCCAACCATAACTCAAAATCTATGATGAATTGGAATGAGGTGTAGTTGAAACTTTTAAAGTATGCCATGAGAGCTATAAAACTATCTTTGGATCAGCCCAAATGGTTGCTTGGATCTCAAGTTATGATCCTTGGAAGTTGGTACCCTAGCCACTTTGTTCCATAACTTAGAAAATTTCTAAGTTTTTTATGGTTACCCCTTTTACAAGTTATCCCACTTTTCTTGATTTTTCTTGATGAATGATGATCCCAATCACATATTAACATCATCTTAGGATCAAAGAACCATAATTGTGAAAAATCTCAAAAAGTCAAAGTTGACTTTTGTGCACAGTTGACTTTTTGTCAGATGAACTCCAAATTGTGTGATCCTCTATGAAATCAAGTCCTTGACCTAAATCAAACTTGATGGATTGATTTCATAGATGTTATAGGGTGTATTGAATCATGTCCCAAGGTTTGGGAGCATGCCTGGGTTAAAAGTCAAAGGCACAGTTGACTTTTCCCGCAAAACCCTAATTGTGGTTCTGATGAATTTGAAACTTGTTGATCAAGCTTCTTGGATCAATCCATTGTTGCAAATGGATCAATGTAGTGAGTTAGAGACCCCCAAATCCTCTCTTGAGGTCATGGCTCATGTTTTGTCCCAAAAGTCAACTTAGGGGTGAATTAGGTCAAGAAACCCTAATTCCTGATTTTTTTATGAATGCATCCCCTGAGGCAAAATTGACTTGATGATTGGGTTCATGATGTCCCTTGGAGCATCTTAGGTTGTGCTTTGAAGCCTTGGGTCACGCCCAGAGGAAAATTTCCATCTGGAGGCCCAGTCGACCAAAACCCTAATTTGGTGACACTAACGATCTTGAGGCTTAATCCACTTGGAATGTTGCAACTTTGTGCTTGATCCTTGATGTGGGAGTCCTCTTGATCCATTGTGGATATTTGAGAGGTTTAGACAAATTGAAGATCATGTCATTCCTTGATTGATCCTTTGGCTAAGAGCTCTGAGAGGGCTTGAAACCCTAAATTTGATTGTAGTGGATGCTCACCCATCTTTGGGGAGACTAATGAGGTATAATGGTCCATCCATATTGTGATGATGATTTGCACAATGATGGGAATCTTAGTGGTCAAAATTTGGGGTATGACACATGCCACACGATTTTGAAATTTTCATGACTTGGCAAGCCTTGTCACCATACAAGACAAGTTTCTAAAATGCAATGAACCAGATCTCTGCAAAGCTACAACACCATAGAGCCTTGCAAGTCAAGAACCTCATCATTTGGCAAGTAGCCTTCAAAGTTCAAATTCCAAAACTTTCAAATTTGTCATGGAGCATTTAAAGGATGCATAGAGCTAGCATATATTAGTCCATGATCAACCAAATGAGTCAATATAAACTTATGCAACAGAAGACCATAGGCATGTGCTCTAATCTCAAGTCAATGGCTAGAGGAGAGTTGAGATTCCATTTGATCACCATTGGCCACATACCTGTACCAGTTGCCATTAATTATTTCTTGCAAAAAAAAACTTTCTATACTATAAATAGAGCTCATTTGTGATCAGTTTGAGTACACCAAAGCACCCAAACTGATGCATTCCTCAAAATCTATTTTTCACTCCAAATTTGCCTTCCACTTCAACTCACTATCGGGTTTTGAAATTGGAACTGATTCAAACCAAACCAACCATGCCAACACCTCATATACGTCATATATGAGTGATCCATGGCCTTAAAACACATCTAAAACACTTGAATCACAAAATCACCAGTCAGTTGCTCAAGCTTTTGACAGAGTTGCAGTTGAGGTACCACAAGGTGATCCAAGCATCTCCAATCAAGGCTAAGCATATTAACACACTCCATAGGGTATAGTGAAGTTGTCCAGGTCCTTACAACACATTTGTAACATCTCCATCATCAAGCTCGATCACCAGCTTCAAGAGGTAAGCCTGAAGCCTTCAAACTCTATATTCCATGCATCATAAATGAATTTTTAAGTTACCATCTTGTTCCTGAATGTATGTAGAGTAATAACCCTTAATCAATTGCCATGAATCAATCGTGCATGGAATTTCATTGTGTTCATGCTGAAATTAGGGTTCTTGAGGTTATTCTCTGATTTCTCACTCCACACTTAGTATAAATGCAATTAATCTATATGGTTGTGATCCTTGTTCAAAAACAAGCAAGATTGGTATTTGAATCGTGCAAAACCATTGAGTAATCAGAGAGAAAAGTGAGAAAATGCAAATCTGGGGAAAACAGGGGACACGAGCAAGAACCAAGTGTTCTTAGCGCCCTTTTTCAAATTTTTAAATATTTGAATTTTGGTTAATTTATTTAATTGATTCAAAAATTAATTTCTCTTTGAACTTTTATGTCTTTGAATTAATTCTTTTTTTTCAAAATTCATAAAAATGTTTAAATATTTTATTCTACAAAAATTTCACAAAAATATTATTTATTTGATATATTTAATATTTTCATAAAGAATTTATTTTTTATTTGTTTTTAACATTTTAAAAATATTTCTTTTCTTGATTTTTCAAACTCAAATGATTTTTAAATCATTCTAGGGATAAAACATAATTTTTCAAACATTTATCCTAGATCATAACTTGTTTTACACATGTTTGATAATTTTGATCATTTTTATTTGATTTTTTATTCAAATAAAAATACATTTTTAATCAAATTAGGGTTTTGATCATTCACACCCTCACAAATCTTTTTTCAAAACACTTTGGGCCTCTAATAGAGTGTAAGACCCATCCCTTGTCACATAAATAAAATTTGGGCCTTAGTCATTGTATAAGTCCCACTGTGTTTCTAAAACCGCGGCGCGATCGTCGCCTTTTAAATAAAAATCATTTTGGGCCTCCTTTGTGTTGTAAGTCTCATCATTATTTTTTTTCAAACACTTTTTGGGCCTCTAATAGAGTGTAAGACCCACCCCTTTGTAAATAAAAACCTTTTTGGGCCTCAGTCATTGTATAAGTCCCAGTATGTTAAAAAATCTCGGTGCGATCGCCGTATTCAAAACATTTTCATCTGGGCCTTCCCTTGTGTTGTAAGTCCCATTTTTATTATTTTTTCAAACAATTTTGAGCCTCTAATAGAGTTTAAGACCCAACCTCTTTTGTACATACAATAAATATGGGCCTCAGTCATTGTATAAGTCCCGGTATGATTTTAAAAACAACAGTGCGATCACTGTTATTCTTGGGCCTCTCCTTGAGTATAAGCCCCAATCTTCTTTTCAAAACAACTTTCCATTTTGATATAGATTCAAATTCATAGTTGTTATAAAAACTTTCTTTAAATTCTTGAATAACTAACCATACAGTTGTAGTACTGAAAGCTTGCTCGCCTGTAAGTTCTATCAGCTTTCTTTTACATACTTGCTCATATATATATATATATATATATATATATATATATATATATATATATATATTTCTTGTTTAGAGTTTTTCCCCGGCAACTAGGTCTAGGATTAGATCAAGCCAGTGGTCACTCTTTCAACACAGTCAAAACTAGTTCCCCATAGGAAATTCCAGATATAGTCTTGCCTCCTCTTGGGCTTATACAATATGGAACAGAGAAAGGCATTATTCACGGTGAAACTTTTCTCAAGACTGTCACTACTAGAAATTTGTCTAAGAAATTCATTTCCCCCAAAGAGGATTAATTCCCTGTGAAACCTCTCTTGAATTTCTTCAAACCCTAGAATTGTTCACTAAAGAAAGGATTATTCCCGGTGAAACATTTCTTGAACTTTTCTTAGGTTTGGACCCACAGGCTTCCTAAAAGCATCCCCAGCCTCCTCTTGGGCTTTGTACAAGGACCCTCAGGCTTCTTAGAAGTTCTCATGCCTCCTTTTGGGCTTAGTACAAGGACCCAAAGACCTCCTACAGGTATAGGACAAAACTTAGTCATCCTTTGGTAGTTCAATCCTTTAGAGAATCAGAATCTCGGACCAATTTAGGGTTGATTCTCATCCCTTAAAACATCATCCTCCTCTTGGTAATCATACAAAGATAAACCTTTTCATACGAGTAGACTTGGACAGTCTCACCTCCTTTTGGATCTCAAGAAACCCTCAAGTTTCCTAAAGACACAGGATAAACCCTGATCATCTGATCAATCATCAACAGAGTTAAAACCTCTATAGGTTTTCAAAACTCAATCTTTAAACTCTCACTTCAAATTTCCCCAGATAGGGTCAGATCACTATCAATAAACCTCAATCAGAGCCTTAAGGCATCTGATATTTCAACTCTTCTGCAATCCTCAGCAAGAGTTGATTCCCCAATTTGGACCTGTCTCTGGATCTCATTAATCCTCAGCAGAAGTTAGCCTCCTCTTAGGCTTTATATAAGAAATTTCCCCAACCAACCTCCTTTTAGGCTTTATATAATGATCATCCCTCTGCACCTTTGGGCCTCAATCTTGGGCTTTGTACAAGACATATATAAATATTCTCCAGCTGAGTCAGTTAACCCTTTTAGCCTCAATCTTGGGCTTTGTACAAGATAGATAAAACCTCTCACCAGTATAGTCAATCCCTTTTAACCTCAATCTTGGGCTTTGTACAAGACAGAAAAAATATTTCCCCAGAAGAGTCAATTCCTTCCAGCCTCCTCTTAGGCTTTGTATAATGATCTCCCTAAAAGAGTCAGTCTCTTTTCAGCCTCAATCTTGGGCTTTGTACAAGACAGATATAAAACTCCCTAATAGAGTCAACCTTTTAGCTTCAACCTTAGGCTTTGATCAAGGCACACAAAAATCAACATCCCCTCAGAGGAAATAAAAAACTCTCTGCAGGAAGACATTTCTCTGTACAATCACACATCAAAACAGACAATTAAAACAAATCCTAATCCCAGATAACTGCTGTAAGTGGCACACTTGTTGATTCAAAAATCCAAGTTGTAGTCCATCTCTTATCCTAATAAATCCCCTTCTTTCATCTAATTGTTGTAAGTGGCAGGCCTCTATATTATTTACATCCAAGCCAATGTCCCTCTCTTAGCATGAAAGACTCCTAAGGAAAAATGGCATTGCTCAACACTGAGTTAACGTTTCCTCCTTTAGGACAAATCCCCTATAAAGGAAATTATGGCATTATTGGATTTCATATATTCCAGTTAAAGTAATTCTCCTTTATAATCAGTCACCCAACAAATGTGATAAACAGATGAGATATCTCAGAGATGAAAAATTCTCTCTCAATCAAACCATTTAGCTTCAATCTTGGGCTTTGAACAAGTCACAAATACCCTTTAGCTTCAATCTTGGGCTTTGAACAAGACACCAAACATCATTTTCCTCCCATAGAATAGGAGGAACTACAATTTCTCTGATTTCCTTATTTTCTTTAACAGGGATACATAGGCATAAGATTGCAAAATCTTAGCGAGCACACATAACAAAAACGTTAGGTCCAGTACCTTACCAAAACATCGAAAAACCCGAAAATCAACAAAAATACTCTCTCTCAAACATTCCCATAGAAGAAACTTTCCCAACCCATGACAGATAAACACCAGTAAGTAGATAACAATACAGTTTGCTAAACGATCTATGGATAACCATATATAGGATGGGTAATTGACAACTCCCCATTGTATAACCTGACCCCGGACCCCCCAATATCTTAGCATTTGTTAAAGAAAACATCTGAGTGCAAGGTTAGTTTTAGATAACTTACCTTTCCTTTCCAGCTTCATAGGATAAATAAGAAATCAGAAAGTAGCACCCAATTCCAACCAATGGCGATAAGGTGGTCGCGTCACCGACAAAAATCGCACGCTACACATACTTGTATTTTAAAAAACATATCTGAACAGGAGGACATGAGTATATGTTTTGTCTCTAATTCTGTAGGAGCTTGTGACCTTGTGAAGAACTTTTGTACTTTACTTGGGAGGAATTTCAATCAGCCTCTAAGGATAGTGGAAAGAAGGTCAAGATCAAATGTGATGAACATTAGTCCTGACACCTGTAAGAACTAGGATATTCTAAATGTAGGCACTCAGTGTTGTATATTTGGAAGTTGTTACTATATTCTCTTAAAGATGGGCTTCTGTTGTAGTTCCTAGTATTGGAGAATCAAGTTGTGTTAAGCTAATGTCCTCTACAAGGTTTGTGCACCAAGAGTATATATGTAATATAAAAAGTGACTATCTCTTATCTTCTGATTATAAGGAAAGAATTAGTGTCTATCACCTGCAGTATGAGGTGACTGTTTTGACCTCAAATCTTGAGTTCATGATCAAGTCTTTGAGGTATGGGTCAAGTTAGGTTGATGAAGAAAAATCCTAAAGCGATAGGCTGCTCTATTCTATATCAGCAAGATGTTATCAAGGATAGACGAATTTGTTTCTATCAAGAGGCAAGCTGAGTCAATGGTGTCTTCGTCATGTCTCAAAATCATGTTGGACATCAGAATATTCATGTTAGAGGCAGTAGCTTACTCTAAAGGTGTTTCTCTTCTAGGATTAAGTTGGTCATATCAGGAACTTTTGTTTCAACTTGAAGGGTTGTCTCAAAGGTTTAACTCAGCCTATAGCTAACCAAGCAGTGGTTAGAGATCTAGGAAAAAGTAAATTGCCTCATCTTTCATACCAGTTTGGAGTTGCAACTGAGCAAGTTTAGTATTCTGGTTGTGAGTATTCCAAACTCATGACTGGAGTAAAGGTGGTTCTGGTGGACTCTAAGTATCTCTTTCCAACCTTATTCCTAAATTGATGTGCCCAAAAGGGTTTGTGAATATGACTTTCTTGTTCTATTGTAGTTTCCCATGGTAAAGGGCTATTGAGTAGTGAGATCAACACAACTCATTTGTATGTTCAAGGTCTTAAGGGATAATAGTTGATCCTTAATGAGTAGTATGAAGTAATGATAAGGAATTTGAGTCAAGAGGCAGTTGCTATTTGTGCTCATTCCAAGGAAATGCTGCTCTTGCTTATAACCAAGGAAGACGAAGTCTCCAAATGATGCATCTTCAGACTTTTACAAGTGTTAAAGACTTTCCTCTCATAGTTCCTATGAGGGCAGTGCAAGGAAAAGTCTTAGTGGATGAAGGAGTGGACTAAGATGGAATAGTTTGATAAGTGTGATATGCTTAGTCAACACCCTGGTAATATGGGCAACTCAGATGGTGTTTGTTGGAGGGAACCTCTTCTTGTTTACATAAGTGTTTATGCTGGTACTGTGTTGTCAAACAAGTTGTCTTGACATCGTTCTTTTATGTAGAAACTAGTTTGGTTCATGTTGTGTGTGAGAGTTTATTTCTCTCTATGGAGTTTTTCTTGAGTGTCTCTGGTTTGCCTTTGTAGTTTGTTGCTTACTGTGTTTAAATGTTGATTCTCAAGTAGTTCATGCAAGTGGACGTGCCTGAGCTGCTATGATGATAACAAATCCTATGTATGTTGCCCAGAACTAAGGTTAATGGTTCAAGGGACTAATATTCAAGCAAATGTTGGAACATCATTACAGCAGATTGACTCTTCAGAAAATGAAGTAGATTATTCATGAGAGCTAATCACATGGAGTTTGGAATAGAGCCTTGACCAAGCCTGGTGGTGATTATGACTTTGACAGTGCTGAAAGGAAGGCTCTGATGTGTATTGCAGGATGGCATACCTGATGTTGTGGAGAACCATGGTTTCTCTGGGTGTTCTTTTGAGATGCCAAGATGTGAAGCATGGAAATGACTTCTGCATTTATATGTGATCTTTGGTGGTACTGGGATGTTGTGTTCTAACATCATTCTAGCTGTTGATGCTTAAGAAGAAATGTATGTCTTCTAATGTGGTTTGTGTACTTGATGTCAAACCAAATGTAAATGACATCTTGCCTGCCTGAAGTGCTTTGGAGAACTCTGATTTCTCCTAAATGTGTTTGAGGTTTATTTTTTTGCTGTGCGTGTGATTCTGATATGTGAACTGGGATAATTCATGATTGCTTGGGTATGTTCTTGTGAACAATGTTGTGATCTTTGAGTTGTGTTCCTGTCTGATTTGTTGCTGCAGGGTTGCAGTTGCTGCAGGGTTGCAGTCTGTACAAAGCTTACATGTTCTCAGGTAGCTTGTGTTGTTATGTTTGTGATGTCAGACTAGATATCTTGACATTGAGCTTTAGCTGTTAAGCTTCACCTTGCAGATTTCTTCAGCGTTGTAATCCAGAGGGAGCTATTTCTGGTTTCACTGTGTGGTGTTCTTATATGGATCCTATTCTTTTTCTAGCATATGTGCCTCTGGTTGTTAAGGACGTTTCTTCTTTAGAAATAATCTTGTCTTTGTGGTTTAGTAAGAGTTTTTTTGTTGGTCTAAGCATATTGCTGAGGAAGCTGTTGCTCAAAACTATATTGGATGCTAGAAGATTCCAATGTCAAACGCGATGTCATGACACTGTACTGTGACAAGCTTATCACAATTAGTAGTTTCAAGGATTCTCTCTTTGTACAACTGGTCAACATTGCTATGTCTGGTCAACATCATGTCAAGGGTGTTTTGGGAGGTTGTAGTAATGAAGAGTTATAACATCTACAGTTTAGGAGGCATGACGCACGTTTTTCTTTAGATGCATGTATTTTTTCAAGAAAAAGCAGTTTTTCAATGGCATTGAAAAAGTCATTTCAAAGACTGCAATCAAAGGTTGGAAAGCCAAAAAGTAGAATGCCTCTGTTACCTAGGATATTTTCCCTCCAGTCCACAATCCTTTTCTTGAGTGTTCGGGCGTTATAAGAATGGTTGTTATTCTTTGTTTCAAAAAATTTGTTACAGTTTCAGCCGTGTACCCTGTCGTGTTTCAACATGAGCCAAATTTCCAAAACCACTTATGCTTTAAAGGCTGGTGTGTTGGATGCCAAGAATGATAAGAATGCTGATTCGAAGAAGGTTGAGTCCAAAGTTGAGACATCTGCTGGCTCATCCACTGGAGCATCTAGGACAAGGAAGGCATATGTGAAAACTATGAGGCCCTACAAGAAAAACCATGACTCTGATGAGGATGGTGATGAATATTGGGTTAATTTCATTAACTCATAAGGTTGGAGTGGATTGACAGATCCATAATTGCGGTGTTCTTTTGGTTTGTTTTTTTTTTTTGTTTTTGATATTTAGATTATAATAATTCCTGACAATATTTGTTTCCTTCTGTTGCTTTTGTGTTTCCATTAGAACTGATTGTAGCCTTTTCTATTGTGTGTTTTTCATTTTGTTTACATTTACTCTATGTTTTGTCAAATTTTGGCTAAAAAGGGGGAGTAAAGAGTTAGTTCATGTTTGCTGTTTCTGATGTTGGATCAGATGTCATGACTTCATGTCATGTGTTTTACTACTGCTAAGGAAGAGTAGTTCTTCTGTGTT
The DNA here is from genome assembly GCA_022829125.1 of Lathyrus tuberosus. Lineage (NCBI taxonomy): Eukaryota > Viridiplantae > Streptophyta > Magnoliopsida > Fabales > Fabaceae > Lathyrus > Lathyrus tuberosus. The sequence goes on along the minus strand of JALAZF010000177.1, from coordinate 8,283,886 downwards.
GTTGTTGGACTGTATGCAACTATTTAGGGGGAGCATGATAATCTGTCATGTGTGTGCTGCTGCCATTGAGGTGAGATATGTGTGCAATGATGTGTAATCACATGTCCTGACACGTTGAGGTTATGGACAACCTTGGATGCTCTACGGTAATTTATTACTCTGATACTCTGAGTAATATATGTGGCTTCTGCTGTATGTGTTTCTAATATGTGTGGTTTCTCCTGTATGCATTTCTAATGTATGAACTTGGATAGTTCGTGCTTATCTATCTTGTGCTTTAGGTTTTCCCCTTGAGATGGATGTGTGAAATGAGGCAGTTGAAGTTTGGATGTTAGGTGATTTGGGTTTTCCCCTTCAGGGGGAGTATTGGTTATTTGTGACAGGGGGAGAAATGGACCTGTCTGAGATTACTGAGCTTTGATGTCAGACTACATGTCTTGACATTTTTGGAGTTTGAAGAAGTAATAATCTCTAATGGTCTGTAACTGCACTTTATATCTGATATCTTTCTGATTGCATGTTTTGTGGTATATTTCCTCTTCTCTAGAATTGTTGCGCAAAGATTATTTTAGCCAAAAATTTCCAAAGGAGGAAATTGTAAGTTCTGTGACTTTTGGGTTGACTGCATTTTGGTAAAACAACATGTTGTTAGTAAGATGTTAAACCAGATGTTCAGCCATGACAGTCAGACATCGTTCTACATGATATTGTGACATGTTCCAGGACATGTTATACCAGATAGTTAGGGCATGGCTATTTTGGTATTTTGAGTGTGTTCTAATTCACACGTATGTGTTATCCAAAGAAGGATATTATGGGAACTTCTGTTTTGACAGATTGTGATGGTTTTCTGAAAAAGGATCGTTAAGCCCTTTTAGGAAACTTTGTATTTTGTTCATTTTTTTGTGCAAGAGATTATGCTTATGATTCCAAGCTGATTCCTGATGAATTGCGCCTCAAGAGCCCAAGCCCACAAGGTCTGAAGGCTATTTAAACTAGTCGGATACCCGTGCGTTTGCACGAGTACTGGTATGATACACACTTTTTTTTTTTAAATATAATAAAATTGATATTAAAAAAATTAAATAGTTCAACCAAAAAAATTAATATTTTTAAAAGTTGCTGCCAGAAATATAATGTAGATCCAAGAAAGTTATCATGAAAACCATTATATTTTTTCACAAATATAATGTAGATCCAACATATTAAAAGGTTTATACACCTTTGATATCAGTAGTCATATTAAAAACATATTAAAAACATGTGCATAAAATAAATGTCTCATAAGTGCTACTAAGCAAAAATAGAACATGTCTTAGTATGATACAAACAAAGTGGTATTAATAATTTGTTGGAGTTAAAATAAAAATAGGAAAATGTTGAATAATAATATAACTATTTTATGTTAACAGCATTGTCAATCCAAAAAGCTTCATGGGCTTGGCAGATTGAACCTCCCCTAATAAGATGCAACAAAACCTTCAAAAACACTTAAGTATTTAACATCCCTGCTTTTCTAATTTCCATAAAAATGTAATTCAGAATTTTTGCTAACAAAAATGTAAGCCATTAAACCACCCAACAAAGCTTAGTACAGACATGTAATATACATGATATTATCCACCATGTCTACCAAACAGCATGTCTTGTTGAAAGCAAACAACTAAGTTTAGGCAATATAAAATTAAAACATAACATTCCACAAAAAACCCATAAAAAACAGACTTTGAGTATCATACTTGTCTAATTTGCTTCAGGTTCCAACCATACAGCAGTAGCACGACACCAAGTTTGAACATCCCATTCACAATCTAAGGGCGTTCACGTCTTCTAACAACGGAAACATAAAGCCTTCTGGGAGGAATCGTTATTGTGAACTGAAGCGTATCACCCCTACCGAGCCTCTTACTGATAGCAAACTGGTACCAGCCATTCGCCATGAACTTCTCCATCTTGTTGATCTTTCCGTTATGCCGGGCGGAACGCACCTCAGCATGATAAATCCTCCCGTCGTCTACATCTACCAACTCAATGTCTCTCTGGTTCACGCCTAAAATGTCTCTTGTAACAGTCTTTGGAAAATGCTGAAAAAATGGAAGCATAAGAATGACTTATACAATTTGTATGCGTTAACTCCATTATGTGCAAGGACCGTGTAATTTGAAACTTACCATGACATTCCTTGTAGCCTTGTAACCGGAATTGACTGTCTTTTCCCAGTAGAATTCATCTTCGCATTCCTGATCATCCAACATCTCATCAGATTCTTCGTTGTCCGACCGTTGTCCATCATCATCATCATCCACATGAATAATGTCTACACTTCCATCAGATGTGTGTTGGGGAACCTGTTCATTCATTGCAGAGCTATACCGAATGTTGAATAGATAGTGATTAGTATAAGGATAAAATGAAAATGACACATTGAAAGTGCAATACAATTTCCATTGTTGATGACATGTCAAATAGGTATCGAACTGAGTTATATTATTCATAGAAAGGATTTTATAACGAAATTGAAATAGTTGACAGCAGTAGTGTTAGGACGCAAAGCAGCGTATATGTTTAGTTATGTAACGTATTACCTGGGTTTGGTTGGGATGTCTGTGTTCTTCTGTATATTCCCAGTAGGATGCTGAGCAACCATGACGTTCTCAGACGGTAAAGGGTGATCCATCTGAAACTGCTCCTCTGATGCCTCTGTATTCAGTTTCCGTAGTTGGTCGTCAATCTCCTTTCTCTGCCTCAACCATGATTCCACGTTCCTACCATGACATGAAAAATTCAGAAGTAGTAATAATTAGGTAATTAATGTACAACGAACTTATTTTTGCCAGACCATAGAATCGTTTGTCTACCGATTTGTAATGTTTCAAAGAATGTTACAACCGTGTTAAAGATGCATGAAAGTGTTATATGTCAGATGTACCTTGCCCTACGGATCCTTAGTACATCTACTTCATTAAAATTTTCACCAGAATTTACTTGACCTTTCTGACGGCATTCCTACAAGCTATAGACATGTAATATATGGTTTTAGTTAATTATATTAACAACACTAAGAACCTACCATGTCATGGAATATAAGCATTAGATATGAAGTGCATTTTATACTGATGTAAACTTTGGTAATATGCAGACACCATGTTATAAAGTAATTTTGTAAGCTGCCTGTATACAAATAGTTATTGCAAGAAAAGTCATTATGCGAGATTTTACCCGGAAGTCATTGGGATTGCAGGTCTTTCCAGCTGATGGACTACAGCCTTGGCTGGTGGAGAAACCTGTACAGGATCTTCAGCAAATGAGACCCTTTTTTTTGGTAGCGTCCGGTCGGTTTCAAAGTTACCCGCAGATGCTGATTCATTAAGGTCCCGTATCTGGGATTCAATCTGCCGTTCGCGTTTCAACCATGAATCGTCGTCTCTGCAATGAAAGGATACGAAAATTAGATATCATTTCATAAGCCATTTGTTAAACATGCATGCACAAAAAAGATCGTAACCGTACTTTGATTTCAAGATTTCCTCTTTCGTCCCACTGTTTCCTTCTTCTGCACCCTTTTCCAGAGACAGTCTGAGAGAGTCTCCCTTAGTAAGGACGCCCCTAAGTCGTCTACGATCGTCATCAGTGGTTGTGGCTTCAAAAACCAATTTCTTCAGGGTTGATTCAACATCCTGCATGTGGGTGTTGCTGAAAATAGGAAAGCGGAAAATGGAAATCAGGTTAATAAAAGCCCAGAAGAAAGGGTGGATAATGGTTACATAGATGCATGTCGTTTGCTTACCCTTGCAGGGAACGTCTTGATCGTTCTTTGACCATGGATGGTGTGCTTTCGCAAGTGTGTTTGGGAAGGCCAAATTTTCACTCACATACAATGTATTGTGTGTACACATTTCCCAAACTTAAAGTCTTAGAGTCCATCCATCATCAACCCTCATTTTGGATTCCCGAGACACTTTTCCAAAGTATGAGTTAATCCACACGTTAACTGTTCAGTTTCACTATTTGGAACATGCATAATCCAATTTGGTATTTGTGTAACTTATTATTTGTCTAACTTATTTAAGTAAGATATTGAAAACGTTTTTGGCACATATAATACCCCAGTAGGTCCCCCTTTAATGTAAAATTTGACACATGTAATACCCCATTAGGTCCCCCTTTAATGTATAATAATAATATTGAAAACGTTTTTGGCATGATAGTGGCATAGGAATTATGTTATATATTTAAAGGTAATGTGTTTGGTAAACATTTAAACTAGGAGACATAATATACATAATGTTAATGTAAAATATATAATTGCAATGTAAAATATTTCTTAATGTCATGGATAGGAAAGGTATTTGTTTCATAATGTTTGTAATTGGGTATATCATTTTTAAAGATAAAATCGTAGACATCGATGATAAGTAATATGGTACGGGAAATGTGTAGTATGAATTGTGAAATTATTTTTATGAAATGGCAAAATATTTATAAAAATAACAAAATGACGCGGCAAAGAAAATTTACTTTTTGAGTGTTCAAAGTTAACGGTATGGAAGTAAATATAATGGAATGACTAAGTATTACGAATTAGATACACGTCCTGTTATGTTTCAACTAATCAACCACATTTAGTTATTATTGCACCATCAGTTGAAAGTATAAATTGAAAAAGAAAATGAGATGAACATGACAGTATAACATGAAATGTTTTGACAAAACAGAATATTAGTTTTAAATTCCAAAGGCATGTTTGTCATATTGAGGAAGACAATGTTGTTGGCAGTGAACAAAAAATTAAAGGTCAAGTGCAAATTTACATCCAACAATCGGTTAAACTACAACAATAGGACGGACGGAAATAAAATTGAAGAAGGAAAATAATCGCCGTGGAATCCATATAGAAGTGTTGGTTGTTTGGTCGTGTATTGAACTTGGAAAAAAACCTGCATTGGAGAAACGGAGATATGTCAGAACCGGATATTAATGCGTCTGACTTGATAGGAGCTTTAGGAGGAAAAACACGGGTTCCAAATTTGCAACAGCATTCTTAGTGTATAGACAAGAAAGGAAAAATGTGATTTTAATGTATGAATAGCATGTTGTAAACCAGAAATTGAATGACAGAAGAAAATGAAAATAGATACCGGCTAAACGTTGTTGAAGACCTCCTTGTAGATGACGTTGGCAGTGGTTGACTTTGGGATGTTGTCATCATCATGTATGAGGATTTTGATACCTTTTTTGCTCGTTACCCGTGAGATTGCAACATAGAGCTGGCCATGACTGAATAAATCCTTCGGTATGTATAGGCCAACGTAATCCAAAGACTGTCCTTGAGATTTGTTAATCGTCATGGCGTATGAAACAATGATCGGGAATTGTCTCCGGTTGAGTTTGAAAGGCCAAGGTGATTGTGATGGGGACATATCCATTCTTGGTATGTATATTGTCTTTCCATGCCCTTTCCCACCCATAATCTGACCCTCAAGAACGTGATTAGCCATTTTTGTAACAATTAATCTTGTTCCGTTGCACAACCCTTCCGCTTGATCAATGTTTCTCATAAGAATTAACAGTGTACCTATTTTTAATTTGATGTGGTGGTTGGGCAACCCAGAAGTCCTGAGAGAGCTGAGGAATTCGGAAGTAAGGACTTCGATTATGCCGGTGTCATGAATTTCAGAGCGATCAACGGTGTTAGAGCTATAATAATCCTTGATTTCACCTGTGTGGAAAAAAACATCAAAACTGTGGTGATAGTATACAACTAAAGAATGTATGATTTTCAGAAAAATAGAAAGTTGAATGGATTTCATAGAATGGTAATGTGTAATATACCCGGCATCATATCGAGAACAAAATTGTTGATTTGATGAACAACTTTAATTGTTGCTGCCAATATTGCACGACTTTTCAAGTAGTCGTAAGAAGTATAATTATCCATGAAAGATGGATAAGTGCTTTCCACAATAGCACAAATTGGGTCGTCAAACTGTTGGATAAGTAATTCTGGTGGAATCTCAATGTTAGCATAACCATCATTGGGTTCGGATATCCGACCTTCTCCCAATTGCAATAGCCATTTTGAGAATTCAGCAATATCATTACAATCCTGGGTGTTTAGACCTCCTTTCAGCCTCATATTGCGTGTTAAGGTCAACACCTCACAATAATCCCAAATGTAAGACGCATTAATGGCTGAGTGTACAATATCGGATCTATTCCCTCTTGGGATCACAGGCAAGATCTGTCGGAAATCTTCCCTGAAAACAACAACTTTACCTCCGAACACAACCTCAGAATTGCCGCAGTTACTCATGACATCCTTTAAAGTCTTATCCAGTGCCTCAAAACAGAATTTGCTACACATTGGGGCTTCGTCCCAAATAATCAGTTTAGTTTGGCGTAGCAGTTCGGCATGCTCATCACCAAAGTCAATCTTGCAGGTTGAATTTTCCAAAGTTGGGACAGGTAGCTTAAACTTGGAATGAGCGGTTCTACCGCCAGGTAATAACAGAGAAGCAATACCACTTGAAGCTACTATTAAAACGATTTTATGGCTTGAACTCAATGAAGTTGAAAGTGTTTTTCACATAAACGTCTTGCCGGTTCCGCCGTAGCCATGCAAGAAAAACACGTCTCCTTTCTGATTTGAAACAACAAGCATTATCTTGTCATATATTTTGTGCTGTTCATCTACAAAACAATATCAAAGTAGTAATATTGGTTATAGAGTGAAGTGTGAATTGTGTAAGACCGTAACAGTTAAAAAGTCCCATACCAGTAAGTGAGTTGAAAAGAGTATTGAACTCGGATTTCATAACCGTAGTATCATAACTTCTCTCTTCATAGATAAGTCTATTACCCAGTTGTTGTATAACATAACCATCAAGATACGGTATTGGCTTGAAATCACTAAGACTGCGACGGTTTCCTTAAAGTAAAGATTCAATTTCAATCAAAGTTAAATTTTGTAGTTCAACCTCATTCAATTGTAGTTCTGCAGTATGATTTGTCAGAAGCACGCAATGAGGTTCATAATAAATGATAAAAGGCAAATAACGAAAAATTGGCTAGCTTAAACAGAAACACTAAAATAAGGCAGCAGTACATATATATTGCTAAGATTAAAATTAATTACCCTGGTTATTAGCAAGATCCCTTTGTTTGTGCAAAATTCCATCAGCTAAGAACAACCAGGTTTCATTCCATACATGGACTGGTCTATTGATTGTCCCAGACAGCAGCATTACAACAAATAATTTGAGCAAAAAGTGGCCAGACCCCCACTCACTTGCCTCCTTAAGTGCTCCAATGTATTCCCTATCATCTTGAAGAAAACCCATGGCGAAGCAAGCATCCCTAAAAGAATCATATTGTTGTTCCCCAATCTTACGAATGTCTTCGTAACATTTAGGTCCTTTGACAACAGTTAGCATCATTCGCAGATAAAATAGTTCTCCTGTAGTAGGGGGAACCCAAACCAAGCGGCCAATTGGAAAACCCTTTTTACGCGGCTTCCACGTTCGACTGCTTTTGACATACACAAATTTAGAGACAAATTGTGCATAAGTCAAGTGCTTTGCTTCGTCATACTTGGCATTCGCAATTAACCATGATGTGAACATAGATTCTGTGACACTTGCTTTTTCCAAAATATTCTCCATCCTTTTGAAATCAGTATAGTAGATAGGTTTTTCACCGATGAGGTGGTAAAACATGCGTTCAACAACAGGTTTTCGACCATGATTCTTGTAAGAAAAGATCCTCCAACATGCCTCACTTGGAGAGACATACCTACAGTCCAAGTATTCCTTTATTTCATCAAGTCCATCATGATGATTGGACGTACCATTATTTTTGGAACAACAGTTGCCGTGATTCTGTCATATCCTTTGTGGATGTACTTGAAAAGGTACTTGATTGAAGTACTTTGGTTGCACCACTCCATGTTGATGTGAGCTTCATATTTTAGGAGCAATCTTGTGTTGTAAGGAACGACATGCCGGTTGTCCAAAGTAATGCCCTACTTGATAATTGTGTGTGTTTTTGAACTTCTTTTGTAAAGTGGAAAACCATCACTGTCAACAATTGTTTCCTCATTGAACTTTTTAGGGAAAAACTTTGAGCATCTTCTATTCTTCATGCATGGAGATGTCAACCTTGCCAGTCCACAAGGACCGTGCATCATGTGTGATTTGACTAATTGATACAGTTTTGGATGTTTCACAGGGTCCGGAATTTCGGCAGAGATTATATTGTCAATGTCGGGTGGTGTGGGATACTTACTTTGTGGATGTAAGAAAATTAGTATGTGAACATGCGAAAACCCGCGTTTCTGGAATTCGATTGTGTACATGTCTGCAATAGACTTGAGTAATTAGTTAATAAGAATATCAAGAATAAGAAAACCATAATACTTGTGATAACTAATAAATGACTTACATGCCAATACTTTCCCAAGGACATGTCGTTTGGTTAGGTCGATCATGAGTTCATCAAATTTGATCTTGAACACTTTAGAAACAATGTCAGGTCTGTCATGTGGCTTTAAATTACTTTTCGACAACAGCCGCGTAATCTCAGGCCAATTGGGATTACGTGTAAAAGTAATAAATAAATCAGGAAACCCAAGTGCGCTTGAGATAGCCATACCATCAAAATATAATTGATCCATGTAACGTTTCCCCCCCACAAATGAAGAAGGCAATACCACTCTTCTGCCCATTTTTCTTTGTTCGTTCTGTTGATCAGGGGCATGTCGATCATTAAGTTGTCGATACTTGCCAACCCTTAGCTTAGACTCCTCAACCAATTAAGACGTTCTGTTTCCATCATTGTGTAACCGTCGACCAAAAATTGTTGGAAGAGTCTTCGCGAATGCAGGAGTGTTTTTGCCTCAGATGCTCTTTCGTGAAGCCGGAAGCATAGCCAATCCTTTATGGGTTGACGGTTTTGGTTGGTAACAACCGTTTCATGTCGATATTTATGTAGTATGTTAGGCCTGTATCCATCCTCACCGTATGGAAAAATCAACGGATAATGATACGCCAAGTAACTTGGATGAAATTCATCAATCCTTTGTAATTGACCATCACGGTGATGCACAATTATGTCTCTTTTTGGAGCTGAATCTATATCCCCGACTATTAGAGCTGTGACTTCGGACACTGTTGGGCAGTTATAAACACGACCATCATTGGATCTATCAGAGATAAGTCGTAGTTTCAAATCTTGATAATTTTTATTCCTCAACGTGTCCCTTTCCATTCGGAAAGCCTTTGCATGAGGGTTATTCTCATCTAAAATGTACTTGAGTCTTGTCACAATTGTTCTATCAATTTGTTGATTGTCACTGTAATGAAAGAAGGAAAATGCAAATTTAGTTGGAATTGGAAGTTAAAATACTAATTTTGAAGTAGTAATGAAAAGTGCATAACCTGAAACAGCCAATCCTGTTGTCGATTTCATTGTCAGTGTCGAAAATATACAATTGTGCATATTTAGGACGTTGGCCTAATTCGGGCAGCAAGCTTCCGATTCGGTGGCATGTTTGACCATGTAGTCGTAAAGTAGGTGGCCCCCGTCCACCCCTTGTATTGGAAGTGCCAAATTTCATTCCCGGGGATGTAAAAGAAAACGTTGCGTTATATGTTTGAATGTTATTCTGGAAATTCTTAGCATGTTTGCATTGAGGATCAAACAGAAGTTTGTGCAAGGCAGGTGGTGGAGGTTTCAGCATTGGAAGGACAAATTTGCCTCCCTTGCAACATAGTGTAAACTTTGGAATAGTTGAGTGTCTTGACTTTCTTGAACGTTCTTGGTACCACATTATGGCATGACATTCTTCGCACTCCCAAAACCTGTCACCTATGTATGAATAAATTGAAACAAGAAAAAAACAGAAATGTTAAAGAGGTAGACATTGTAAGCAGGTGTTGGTATTAGTATGCAATGTGTTAAAGAATGTACAAACCTTGAGCATGTGAATTTCCCAATGGAACAAAGTTGTGGAAAGCCTCATCTTCATAATTGCCTTCAAAAGGGTCGTCGTCATCAGAATTTTCTGAGCTTCGGTATCAATAGTAGCTGAATTCATAGGATGGGGAGGGTGTGTAGATGTAGTCGGTTGACATAATGGGTGGATACTGGCCACCGGGATCGCTGGTGGTTGGATGAGAAATGAAGGCGGGGGAGTCTCCACCGCGTTGAAGACGTTGATTAGATTGACTCCTGGAAGCATAAGTATTCTTGGCCTTTTAAAAGTGTTTTGATCATACTTATGACGATTAGATTCAGCAGTATGCTGCTCATTTGACAAATGCTGAGACAGTGGAGTAATATTAACAGACATTCTGCTCGAGGAAGGTGTGTAATTGTTGTTGGAAACTTGCAGGGGTGAAACATTCTCCTTGTTGCGTTGTTCAGTGGCAATTTTTTTGCTCAACATCGAAAGCTTTCTTTTTTTTTCTTGCAATAGATGCAGGTGTTTCATTGTTGGAAATAATTGATGAATCCATAATAGTTGTGTTAAAATGTTCTCATAACATGCCTTTATGATGAATTTGAATTAACAACTTGCATAATACAAATGAGTAATGTGAGAAGGAAAACGGTTGCAGCAAACATCATAAAAAGATAGTGCTGGTTTCCATATGTGGATCCGAAGAATACCTTACTTTTTGAGTAATGTGTAAACTAATATTTAATGAAGTTGTTTAGTGGGAAAGTAAAGAAAAACAACAACATATTAAGAAGGTGGAGGTAAATGGCGGCAATATTGAAAACAGTAGTATAAAAATATTGTTTAAAAAAGTGATATAAAAATCATTAGGTAGCCTTGATACTATAAATTTTTATTGAGATAAGTGATTAACTTGGAAAAGTAAACGGCCAGAAATATTAAATCTTGAAAAAAGTGAAGGCATGATGAAATAGGACAGCAAAATTGATTGATGTAGACATGGCTGTGGACAGGAGGCTGTGTATAGTAGAAGTTGCATTGGTGTGGAAGTAGACTGGGTTTTGTTATAAAATATTAATTATGATAACTAAATAAGAAGTGAGATAGTAATATATGCAATGATGTGGTAACGAAATAATTAAAATGGATCCACTGTATTGGGGTTGCAGTATATGACCCACCCGTGTGGTTTGTAAAGGTATAAAAGCTGAACACATAGTTTGTAAAAGTAAAAAGGATCCACTGTATTTGTAAATAATTAATTAAAATGGATCTAGTGTAAAGGCTGTTGAAAATATTGTATGATTTTAGTCCATAATGTGTCTTGTAATGGTTCATGTATAAATTGAAAGGAGCAAATTGAAGTGTTAGAGAAGCCAGTGTATTAATTGGCAGTAAATAAGTGTTTGAGAAGCTGACCAATAAGCCAAAGATTTAAAGGGGTATGACAGTATATAAATTGAGTTAACATTAGTTTGAAGTAGATAAAACTGATAGTTTGACAATGTTGTGTCGATAACGACTAAGTGATTCATTTCAAATATACATTACACATAGATTTCATTGTTCAAGAAGAGGAAGACAATGTAATGCATAGTGGTTATCAAAAAAAAGACAAAACGCATAATGCTTAAATATTGCTTCATAGATTGAAATCATTATTTTTCCAATTTGATATGCTTCTTGAGTTTGGTGGAGGAACCTTCACAGTCCGCCAATGCACTTGAAGGAGCAGAGGCATTTACAACATCCGCAGCCAGTCGCTTTGAGGTAGAAACAGGTGTAATCGGATCGGTGTTGTTTTTGGAGGTGAATTCAATTTCCTGGAATTGACACAGAACGTATTGTAGATTCATTGTAAAAAAGAAAACACGATTCAAGATAACATAAAAAGTGACCAAGTAAGAAGGAAGTAAAGTTTGGAAGAATTAGAATAAGTTACTGCTATTAAATTCCATTCCCCAATTGGCATGGCTTCATCAACATTTTCCGTAATCTACAAAGAAAGAAACGATGTGAATAATAAGTACGCAACCAACACAACAGCATATATCATGAAATAAGCATAGAAGGAAAAATAAGCTATGTAGGTCAAAGACTAACCTGTAGGAGATCATCTGACTGGGGAATAGTGTGTGTTGGCTGATTGATAGAAACGAATTAAAATAAGTTAAAATAAAACCAGTAAAAATGAAGTGGAAGGCAGTAAGGTTGGGACACTTAAACTGTACCACTGTGATGTGAATAATAAGTACAGAAGTAACACAACAGCAAATATCTTGAAATAAGTGATGTGGTTAAAAGAATAACCTGCAGGAGATCTTTTGACTGAGGAGTAGTGTGTGTTGGCTGAATGATAGATAAAAAAATATGTTAAAATTCAACCAGTAGGTATGAAGTGGAAGGAGTAAATACAGGACACATGAATTGTACCACGACAGGGGCAATTGTTGATTCAATGTGTTGAATGGCAATTTCATCTTCATATATGGAGACAACCGATCCGTTAGCCCATGTTTGTTGCCACTTAACCTTAAAAGCAAGTTTGAGACCTACCAAAGTATCGAGGGCTAAAGGAAATTCAAAAGGGTCCATGACTCCATCCTATTTGGGAAGGGGTATGAGAATGAACAGAATTAGTAGGGCTACATCCTTGAAACTGTGTAAGTCAATAGACATGAATTATGTGCAATTGAAGATTAAAAGAATAGAGATTGACCTTGATCATGTTGATGCGCATTTGATCAGCAGATATTTTCAACAGCTGTGAACACTCACGGTCCCATAGTATAAATGTCGCACGACAACCGTGACTTGCGACCTCAAGCATTATCTTATACCTATTTATGCCAGTTTATTATGTCGACACAGAAATGAAAAACATGGAAGATTAATGTTTTGACGTTAGTATATAATGACCTGTAAATCTCAGTCTCCGTATTATGGCCAGCACCACATATGTATGGTGGCTGTTGACCCTTGGCAACCCTTGGACACTCATGACACGCTTGGTAATGCCAGCCCCCGTGGGATGCTTTCAGTTTGTCTGTCTTCGCCACCGTCACACATTGTGTGATCTTTTATTTAACACAATAAGTTTTAAATCATATAACATAAGTAACAGAAACAACCAATATTGATAAAACAACGAAGATGAAGGAATAAGAATATTTATTACATCTTTAAGTTGCACAATATCAGTTAGAGGAAGTAATATAGCCTTATACATGAATTTGTCATAAGGCGTGAGTTGAGAAGAACCGGAAGTATGAGACCAGTTCTGTGGGAGTGCTGTCAAAGTATTATGTGATCCCTCTTTGGCTACCATTGTTGGTAATCTATGTGATAACACATCAAAATAGGATAAACATGAAAGAAGGATATGTCCAGAATACAAAATACAACAAAACATACATGAAATCATAGGCAAGAAGTCGTTACCTGTTTAGGAATTCACGAATCTCAGGTAAGTTGTCATTGATGTGCAATTTTGTAACATTGAATGTGTTTGAAACACATAATGGATACTTACCTAAAAACCCAATTTCAAAGAAATATTGAAATGGTGTAAGAAGTTGATACAGAAGTAATCCACAACAGATAAATTTAACAGTTTTATACCTTCTTCTTTGACTTTAGCAAATTGTAAAACGATAATTGACGGTGCCGAAGTGTCTTTTGTAGTTTGTAGGTACTGATGGAACTGAAGAGCATAACCTTCCCACAGGGTACAATGTATTGTGTTGTTACTACATGAATATGGAATAAGATAGTTAGGCAAGGTTATATGGATGGAGACAGAAAACCAAAATGCAAAAAGACACAAAAAGTTGGGATACAAACCCTAAGTCCTTCAACACTAAATTAACTTGTTATTTTTTGTGGCCACTCTGCATCTGTGTGTAGCCAATGTCAGTTACAATGCCCATCACATCTGCAACACAGATAATAGTATAAGAAACAAAGAGTTATGACACAGTATGGCATAACATTATGAAATTAATCCTTTCATTATATACAAACTTACGAATTAAAACATCCTTTTTCCACTTTCCAGTAATAATATCAGCAAATGGTGTGAAGATCAACTTCTTTGGAGGTATTTCGTGTTTACTTTTGTCACAGACAGAAGTACCACCGGTGAAAACCAAGACATACATGTGCATAGATGGTTTGAACATGGCATCATTCGGAAGCACTTGGAAATTTGCAATTGTATATGTGTTATGGACAGTCAAAACAGAATCAAAAGATTGTTTAAACATCGTTGGAACTTTGATTTGTATGTCTGTACCCTGAAAGTTACAAAGAAGTTCGAAGGTTACTCAGACAATACATGTACAATGTTTCCAGTTGTAAATGGAAAGAAATCCAGGAATGGCATGTTAAGCAAGAAACATTTGGGAAAAATGAAAACTGAGTCTAAAAGTTATAAGCAGCTGAAGGGAAATATACAAAGATTGAAGAAAGTTCAAGCAAAATCACCTCTTTATCAACCACAATCATCTCAAAGTGCTCTTTATTCTTTGAAACCACACTCCACTTGTGATGGATTCTCACCGCAATCTTCCAAAGCTCCTTACCATCATTGATGTCCTTAACCATGGAAAAGGGTCTCGCCATTGCTGTTCTTGCTTAGTTTTAGAAGAATAACAAATGTTGTTCCAAAGCGACCGTGAGAAGAAGAAGACGGGAAGTGAAAAGTGAGAGAAAATATGGGATGTGTTCCAAATGTGAGTGTGAGAAGAAGAACAACAACAAATGCAATGCCCTTTTCCATGGTTTGCACCGGGAAGAGAAAATTGGTTTCTAAATGTCAAATCAGACCAAAATCAAAATCAGTATTAGTAAAAAAGATAGTTGTGTGGGATAACTGAATAGACACTGTTCAGTTTGGTTTGGATTAAATATAGTATATGAAGTGCAAAATAGATAGTTAGTATTGAATTAGATGCTAATTTGGTTGGAAATTGTTGGATTAAGACACAAATTGCCCTTAATTTGGTGAGTTGTCAAGCCAAGAGCAAAGGTTAAATTAGTGTTATCAACAACACATGGATTTCTTATATTATAGATAAGACCTAAACCTAATGAAGAAATGACTTTCACTTTTGTAAAATAAGGGGAGGTTTTGTAGTGTTAGGTTTGAGAGTCTCTTGTGTGTTAATTGTATGTCAACCTTGTATCTTTTGATACATTGTGGTAGACTGATTTTGTATTGTTAATTGTCCACTCTAAAGCTTGTAAGCAAGAGTGTATTGTTCTTAGTTGAAGCTTTTAAGAAAAACTGATTATTGTAGTTGGAAGAGTGTTCTTCTTCTTTTTGGTTTCTCGAGGTATTGTCACTGGGACTGTGACTGATTAGGAAGTGAGAGGGGGATCTCATATCTAAAGGGTTTTTAGGTAGAAGTTGCACAAGGTAGTGATTAGGGAAGAAGTTGTAAACGGGCGAGTTTAGCTTTGAACTAATGTTATCATAGTGAATTTCCTCCCTGGCTTGGATGCCCCTAGATGTATGTGATGTTACACCGAATTGGGTTACCAATTGACTATATTATTTATGTTTCTGCAATTTATTTTCAGTCTGGTTTATTTGTTTTGTCAGACAAAAGATCGTAACATTTGTCTTGACATTATGTTCTGATGTGAGGACATCAGTATCAACATATGTTACAGTGCCAAAATTTTGATTCGTTTACTTAGCCTGATACCGTATGAATTAGATAAAGCTCTTCCCTATAAATGCAATGCTACAATGTTGGAGGATGGAAAAGAGGTTCCCATTCCTTCTCTTCCCTCAGACGTGACCATTGCAGATGTAGATCGTGTGACCAGAAGTAGTCGACTGTTTGCTAATGTACCCTCGAAGACGAGTGAAGATGTTGTGCGTTAGCAAGCTCAGATGAAGACTTCTGTTGAGTCTGGTCAATCAAGTGACGTAAACCAAAAATCAGATAACACGAGATGCTAAAATTGATCAAAAAGAGTGAATATAATGTGGTGGATCAACTTTTGCATACATCGTCTAAAATATCTGTGTTATCTCTGTTGATGAGCTCTGAGGCTCATAGGGAATCTCTGCAGAAAGTATTGGAGCAAGCTTATGTAGACCATGATGTGACGATTAATCAATTTGATGGCATTGTTGCCAATAACATTGCGTGAAACAATATAAGCTTTTGTGACGAAGAATTGAATGAACATGGAAGGAACCATAATTTAGCTCTCCATATTTCCATGAATTGCCAAGAGGATGCTCTGTCCAATGTGCTGGTTGACACCGGTTCATCTCTTAATGTAATGCCAAAATCTACCTTGACCAGACTATCATATTAGGGTACTCCTATGAGGTTCACTGGAGTCGTTGTGAAAGCCTTTCATGGCTCAAGAAAGACTGTGATCGGAGAATTTGATCTCCCTATCAAGATAGGTCCGTGCTTATTCCAGATTACTTTTCAAGTTATGGATATTCATCCTGCTTACAGTTATCTTCTTGGACACCCTTGGATTCATGAAGCTATGACAGTTACCTCAACACTTCATCAGAAGCTGAAATTTGTCAAGAATGGGAAATTGGTAATTGTTGGTGGTGAGCAAGCCATGTTGGTAACCCATCTTTCATATTTATCTTATATTGATGCCAACGAGGATGTTGGAACTCCTTTCCAGGCTCTATCTGTCGTTGATAATGCTGTTAAGAAGAATGGGATGCCCATGTCTTCTCTGAAAGATGCTCAACACGTGTTGGAGAGTGGCCAAGCTGATGGATGGGACCAAGTCATTGAAGTTGTTGAGTACAAGGATATAACTGGTTTGGGCTTCGCGTCTGGTTCAACTGAAGAGTATTCAAGATCTTTTTTGAAGTGTTGGGTTCATCCATGCCAAAGAACACTCTACTGCCGCAATCAGTGAAGATGGTCAAGAGGAAGAAGCGCCCAACTTTGTGACGCGTGGATTGATATTTCAAAATTGGATCGTTGTTGACGTTCCTACTGTTATTCATGTTTCAAAGTAATTTGTTTTTATTTTCTTTCAAAAATCCTTTCACTCTGCCCAAGGTGAAAGTGAATTTGTGAGGGCTTTATTTCAACTGTTATCATCATCAATAAAATGTTATTTTGTTTATCCATATTTTGTTTTTCCCTTTTTGCTTTATTTATAAAAAATGGTAAAATAAAAAACCAAAGAAAAAATAATATGATAATCACTTTTATCTGCATAATACTTACACTTTTTTTCATATTCTAAAGTCAAACATAAATTATTGTGCGGATTGATTATTAAACCCATTAAAAACAATGACCATATGCCCTCTCCCAACTTTGAATTCCCTGTGTTTGAAGTTGAAGAAGAGGATGTTGAAAAGATTCCTGATGAGATTTCTTGGTTGCTTGAGCATGAGGAAAAGACCATTCAGCCTCATGAAGAGCCGGTGGAGTTGGTAAATTTGGATTCAGAGGAAAATAGAAAAGAAGTCAAGGTTGGGGCACTGCTTGGTCCAGAGGTTAAGAAGAGAATGGTGGAGTTTCTTAGAGAATATGTTGATGTATTTGCTTGGTCATATCAAGATATGTCAGGTCTTGATAGTGATATTGTGGAGCACAGATTGCCGTTGAAGCCTGAATGTCCACCCGTGAAACAGAAATTGAGAAGAACTCATCCCGACATGGCTGTTAAGATTAAAGAAGAGGTTCAAAAGTTGATTGATGTTGGTTTTCATGTGACTGCTGAATATCCTCAATGGGTGGCCAATATTGTGCCAGTTCCAAAGAAAGACGGAAAAGTCCGAATGTGCTTTGACTATAGAGATTTGAATAAAGCAAGTACGAAAGATGATTTTCCCTTGCCACACATTGATATGTTGGTAGATAATACTTCCAAATTAAAAAAAAAATTCCATTATGAATGGATTTTCCGGTTATAGTCAAATAAAGATGGTGCCCGAGGATATGGAAAAGGCAACATTCATTACACCCTCGGGAACATTCTGTTACAGAGTGATGCCCTTCGGTTTAAAAAATGTCGGTGTAACATACCAGAAAGCTATGACCACTATGTTCCATGATATGATGCATAAAGAAATAGAGGTCTATGTGGATTATATGATTTTTACGTCGAGGACTGAAGAAGACCATATTGAGTATTTGATGAAGCTGTTTCAGCGATAGAGGAAGTTTAAACTCCGCCTGAATCCTAAAAAATGCACTTTTGGTGTCCGTTCTGGAAAATTGTTGGGCTTTATTGTCATCCAGAAAGGCATTGAAGTTGATCCTGGTAAAGTTAAAGCTATTCAGGAAATGCCTGCGCCCAAAACATAAAAAAAGTAAGAGGATTCTTGGGACGTTTGAATTATATCTCCCGATTTATATCCAATATGACTGCCACTTGTGGGCTGATCTTCAAGCTTTTCCGCAAAGATCAGGGTTTTGTATGGACAGAGGATTTTCAAAAAGCTTTTGATAGTATTAAAGAATATCTTCTTAAACCTCCAATTTTCTCTCCTCCCGTGGAAGGAAGACCATTGATTATGTGTTTGATTGTGTTTGAAGAGTCTATAGGTTATGTTCTTGGTCAACAAGATGAATCTGGTCGAAAATAATTTTCCATTTATTATTTGAGCAAGAAGTTCACTGATTGTCAGTCTCGGTACTCCATGCTTGAAAAGACATGTTGTGCTTTATCTTGGGCTGCCAAGCGCCTCCGCCAGTATATGTTGAATCATAATACTTGGTTGATATCCAAAATGGATCCAGTTAAGTATATTTTTGAAAAGCCTACTTTGACCGGGAAGATTACTCGTTGGCAAATGTTGTTGCCAGAATATGATATCGAGTACTAAACTCAAAAACTGATAAAAGGAAGTGTTTTGGCCGCCCATTTGGCATACCAGCCAATTGATGATTATCAACCTATCAGTATGACTTTCCTGATGAGGATGTGATATACCTAAAAGCTAAAGATTGTGAGGAACCATTACCTGAAAAAGCGTCGGAGCCTGGATCTAGATGGGGTTTGATTTTTGACGGAGTTGTTAATGCATATGGAAATGGGATTGGGGCAATCATTGTTACTCCCCACGGTTCTCATATTCCTTTCACTGCAAGGTTGATATTCACTTGCACAAATAATGCGGAAGATTATGAAGCGTGTATTATAGACTTGGAAGAAGCTATTGATTTAAGAATCAAGATTCTTGATGTATAGGGAGATTCAGCACAAGTGAATAATCAGATCAAAGGAGAATGGAAGACACATAAACCTAATTTGATTCCTTATCGAGACTATGCAAGAAGGTTGTCAACACTCATCAATAAGGTTGAGTTTCACTATATACCCAGAGAAGAGAATATGATGGAAGATGCTCTAGCGACTTTATCCTCCATGATTGTGGTGAATTGGTGGAATGATGTGCCTAGAATCAACTTCATGCGTCTGGATAGACCGGCTCATGTGTTTGCAGTTGAAGAGGTCGTTGATGATAAACCATGGTATTATGATATTAAATGCTTTCTTCAGAAACAAGAGTACCCACTTGGGGCATCGAATAAAGATAAGAAAACTTTGAGAAGGTTGACTGGTAACTTCTTCTTGAATGATGATGTGCTGTTTAAGAGAAATTATGACATGGTATTGCTCAAATGCATGGATAGACACGAAGCAGACATGTTGATGAAAGAAATTCATGAAGGATCTTTTGGTACCCATGCAATGGCAAAGAAAATGTTAAGAGCAGGTTACATTGGCTGACAATGGAATCTGACTATTGCAAATATGTGAAGAAGTGACATAAATGCCAGATTTATGCTAACAAATTTCATGTACCTCCAACTCTTCTCAATGTTATCTCTTCTCCATGGCCTTTCTCCATGTGGGGCATTGATATGATTGGAATGATTGAGCCTAAGGCATCGAACAGACACCATTTCATATAAGTAGCTATTGACTATTTTACCAAGTGGGTTGAAGCGATGTCATATACCAATGTGACCAAGCAAGTAGTGGTCTGGTTTATCAAGAACCAAATCATCTGTCGGTATGGCGTTCCGAGCAATATTATCACAGATAATGGGTTGAATCTGAATAAAAAAATGATGAAGGAATTACGCGATGAGTTTAAGATTGAGAGTCATAATTCTTCTCCTTACAAACCTAAGATGTATGAGGTTGTTGAAGTTGCTAATAAGAACATTAAGAAGATCATTCAGAAGATGGTTGTTACATACAAGGAATGACATGAGATGCTCCCTTTTGCTCTGCATGGGTATCGTACATCCGTCCGCACTTTAATAGGGGCAAACCCTTTCTCTCTTGTGTATGGTATGGAAGTAGTGCTCCCGATAGAAGTTGAAATCCATTATATGAGCATTTTGATGGAAGTTGAATTGCATGAGGCTGAATGGTGTCAAAGTAGATACGATCAGTTGAATTTGATTGAAGAGAAAAGAATGACGGTGTCATACCCCAATTTTGACCCAGGTTTTTTTTATACAATTATCATATCACCCGCATCATCTGCATAGCATGACACACATTTCATCTTACGCAATGGCCAAATTATCAGCCAGAATAAACTGTTGGATTTAGAGGCGAATCAGTTAAACTAAAATTCAACTATGCGTAAAAGCATTGGACAAAAAGTTTTAAAATCGAGCTTGCAGACGTCATTTATATTAATATATGTTTCACGTAGTTTAACCTGACGCGCTTGTTTTAATTTTTGACTACTTTTTAGTCACAATTTTTTATCAGTTTAAGCCTTTTAATCGGGTAAAATTTATTTCAAAATTTGATCAAATGTTGTATTTTTCCGAGTCATTTATTTCGTGCTGATCATTTTTCCGGGTAAAATTTAAGGATAATAATAATTTTAGTTTAATCAGGTTTTTTTATTCAACATAAATGGTTATTTTTATTCATTTTTAATTAATTTATCATGTTTTCTTTTTTATAATATTTCATTTTGTTTTTATTTCATTTTTGGTAATACTTAGGCATTAAGTCTTAAAAAAAAATCTTTTATTCTCTAGCTCTAGCTCCATTTTAAAGACTTATCACATATTTGGCACTACATTACACTGCATTAGAAAAAGGGTAGATAGCAGGTTCTTATTTGATCATAATATGATGTATTAAAAATAATAAAAAAGGGTGAAGCTTCAAAAAACTCATCATCATTTTAAAAAAATCCACAAAAAATATAAAACACTCTGGACCTGGACCGGGGGGGAGGGGGACCTACCATTTCAACAACTTGTAACAAAAGACTTCATACCTCTTAACACCTTTATATTTCAGCCTCTTAGACCAACTCCAATGGGAGTTGTTAAAGTGGGTTTGCCAGCATGACACTCATATTTGTTGTTTCCAACATTGTCATGCTGTTCAACGGCATATAATTATGCAACGTTCTTCAACGGCTCCTATATTAAAATATTAATTTCATAATATGAAAATTAGCCGTTGTTCAACGGCTAGTTACTTTTTTTTTTCAACTTAATTTTTTTTTGTTATAAATATAGCTTTAATCCAAAAATTTTACCAACACAAATTTTCTCTCACTTTTATTTTCCGTCACCAAACAATCCAAATATGTATCTTAGACCTCAAATGAATTCTAATAGTATGGAATTCTCTACTCAAGTTCCACCATTTTCTACTCAAGTTGGTACTGAAAAAGAAGAAAGAGTTGTCGTTAAAAAAAAATCTCGAGAGCAATTTACAAGGGATGAGGATTTACGACTTATCCAATCATGGCTCAATATTTCAAAGGATCCAATTGTGGGAGTTGATCAAAAGGCTGAGAGTTTTTGGTTAAGAATGCCACTGCTGGTCAAAAGCAGGGGGCAATTAAAATGTCGATGGCATAGAATAAATGGCATGGTTCAAAAATTTGTTGGGTGTTACAAAATTTCTCTTAAAGGAAAGAAAAGTGGGACATCCGAGACCGATGTCATGGCAGATGCACATGCTATTTTTGCTCAGGATCAAGGTACAACATTCAATCTTGAGTATGCATGGCGATTATTAAAAGATGAAGCTAAATGGCGCATCGTCGAAGAATCGATTGGAAGTTCTTCAAAAATAACAAAGACTTCTGCTAGTGAGCCATCATCGGAGAACCCAGATACACCTTCAAGTTATGAGTTTAACTCATCATCACCAATAGAGCGTCCAATGGGACAAAAAGCAGCAAAAAGGAAGGGTAAGGCAAAGGAAATTCCAAATGCAACGCAAGATGCAAAGAATAAAAGAGCAATAACAATGGACAGACTTGCGCAAGCTAAGGAGGACGAGATAGAATTAAGGGTAGTGCAAATGATGATGAAAGACACTTCTACTATGAACGATAGTCAACGAGATATTCATGAAAAATATTGTAATAAGATGAAAAAAATGGAATGTAGTTAGTATCACTTATGTAAAGAACAACGGTAGATCGAGGTCGTGAAGAAGGGCACAATCGATTATTCAATGACTACTTCTTGGAAAACCCAGTATACACAGATGTTCAATTCCGAAGAAGGTTCAGAATGCATAGGCATGTATTTCTTCGAATTGCAGATGCCCTTGGAAATCATGATGAATATTTCCAAATGAGGGTCGATGCAACTGGTAACATGGGTCTTTCACCATTGCAGAAATGTACATCTGTTATTCGTATGCTGGCGTATGAGTCTCCTGCTGACCTTGTAGACGAATATGTTCGAATCGGTGAAAGCACTTCAATTGAGTGCTTACAAAGATTTGTTAAGGGCGTGAATGTTGTATTTGGGGCTGAGTATTTGAGAAAGCCTAACAACACTGATGTTGAACATCTTTTACAAATGGGAGAGTCACGTGGCTTTCCAGGTATGTTGGGTTCCATCGATTGTATGCATTGGGTATGGAAAAATTGTCCTGTTGCATGGAAAGGACAATTTTGTCGAGGTGATCATGGTAAGCCCACAATCATGCTTGAAGCAGTGGCATTCTAAGACTTATGGATTTGACATTAATGTGTTAAACCAATCCAACATGTTTAATGATATTTTGGAAGGACGTGCTCCCAATGTGCAATATACAATCAATGGGACACCATATAATATGGGGTATTATTTAGCAGATGGTATATATCCCGAGTGGGCTACATTTGTCAAGACCGTTTCAATGCCACAGGGAGAAAAGAAAAAATTATTTGCTCAACATCAAGAATCGGCTAGAAAAGATGTGGAGCGAGCATTTGGAGTGCTTCAATCTTGATTTGCAATTATACGTGGCCCAGCGCGTGCTTGGTACATGGACACTCTCAAGCATACCATATATGCCTGCATCATATTGCACAACATGATTGTGGAAGACAAACGACATACATATGGAGGTAATTTTGATTACACTTATGATAATGTGGATATCAATAACTCAACAACTGAAATATTTATCAGTCCTCATCCGAATCTTGCAACAAGACTACAAAGAAGAGCAAGTATTCGTGAAAAACAAGTTCATCGTAAACTTCAAGGAGATCTAGTCGAATATATTTGGGAATGTTTTGTATATGAAGATGATGAAATTTAAGTTTGATTAATTATGTGATGTTATTTATTTTTACTGTTTTTAATTATATATCATGTATTTGAGATTAATTTTAATTATCATTTTAAATTATAAGTTTAATTTGAATTTTATTTATTTTATTTTATATCAATTTTTATTTATTTTATTTATTTATTTATTTAATATAAAATTTAATATGACTAAAATATTAATACATAAAGTAAAGTTGTGGGATCCAATATGAGTTCTTCATAATTGCACCATTAAAGTGAAAAACTAATTGAGTTGCTTCAAGCTCACGTGGCTTAATAGGTCCCACAAAAAACCCAAAAATGAGTTCACGGTTGGAGATGCTCTTAACACCTTCAAATCTCTCTTCCATCTCCCTGTTGCGCAATACCCTCCATGTAACTTCACCCTTCCTCACACATAACCATTTCTCCATACACTATCAATTCCATAACTTCTCCCAAACTTCAACAAAACTAAACCGTGCTACTTTTCCAAACAATACCATGTGAGCTCACCACAAAACAATCTTAACCTCTCACGTGACACCACTCTTTAGTTTCTTTTTCATCTTGGCGATAAACACATGTTTTCAACTTTCATTTAAAAGAGAAAAATATTTTGATAGCAATAAAAAATATAGATCACCATCTTCACATAAAAGCCATGTTTTTGTTTTCACAAATAAAGGTTTTGTAGCTTTCAAGTAACAAAAATTATTCTTCTGTCATGTGTTTTAACTTTTCATGCACTATTTTTCAATTAACACACTCTCTCATTTGAGATAACCACAAATCATTTCAAAAAAAACATCTCTCCATAAACACACAACACTGCACTACACAAGCTTTATATTTACCATCTCCAAGAACAATCAAAAAGCAATACTCCCTCCTCATTCCATTTTTTCGTTTCCCCCATCAATGCCTTTTGAACCACCAAATAACCTCCGATGTACACTTTGAACACCTGTTACGAACTTGCAATAGCCACAAAACCTTCCTTCCACCGCCGATATACATCTCCCTCCGCCACGATTCATATCCACCAGCGAACACTGTTCGCACCGATCCAAAACCCATCGTGAATCACTCCGAAAAAAGCCATAAATCCCCTCTCCCTCTAGTTCCGTTTGATTTTCATCAATCACAAATTTACTTGTGCGGTACCTTTGTTTTCCTATTTCATTTTTCTTCATGTCTTGTTGCTATTATTTTCGTGGTTTTCATTTGGTTGAATGTTTTTTTAGTACAGGTATGCTACCTTGACACCACTCTCCTACACCTACACCGTATGTACTGTTCATCCGTACATGAACAGTGCACATGAATAGTAAATCCGTACATGTACAGTGACCGTGAACAGTAAACCATACATGAATAGTGCCGTGAACAGTATCTGTGAACAGTGCCTTTTAATAGTAAATCAAACTTGGTTAATGAAATGTAAAAACTTGGTTAATATAGTGATGAAGTTGGTTAATAAAGGTCCAGATATTAAAAATAATTTTTACTAGTAAAATAAAGTTGGTTAATACAATGTAAAAAGTTAGTTAATGAAGTTATGAACTTGATTAATAAACGTCCAGGTGTAAAAATAATTTTTAGTAGTAAAATAAAGTTGATTAATATAATGTAAAAATTTGGTTAATGGAGTGATGAACTTGGTTAATAAACGTCCAGATGTAAAAAATAAATTTTAGTTGTCAATTTTTTTTTTTAAAATTAAAAAAAAAGTATTATTATAATATTTCACTGTTCACCGTATTGGTGAACAGTGAAATACGGTGTAGGTGTAGGGGAATGGTGTCAAAATAACATTTCTCTTTTTAGTATGAGTTCATGAGAGAGATGGGAGGAAGTTTTATTTCTGTTTTTTTTAAAGATAAAAATGGTTGTTCTGATGTTGAGACCACGTTAAAAGGATGAGGCTTTTTTTTATTTAGTTTTTTTAACTCCTTTGCCACATGTCGTTTTTTTTATGGGGAAATTTTAAATTTTGAAAATGGTCCAATTTTTCATGCACATAAGAGGCGCTGATGCCCTGATACCTTCTTTCTTTTACTTCATTTTTTTATATATTATATTTATTTTGTATTAATAATATGCTTTTTACTTTTGGGCCTTATTTGTTTTTCTTTCTAATTGCACCTAGTAACACACACAAGCACCCCTTTTGTTTATTTATTTTTTTTAAATTAAGAGTTAATAAATTAATTAGATTTTTAAGTAGTTGATATTATTTTTAATTAATTGTTTTTCTAATTATCAAAGGTATTGTTGGTTGTTTATTCAATCATCTGCGTTGTGCTTAGTCGTTTAATTAGATGATCTTTATCTATGTTCATGCCTTAACATGTGTAAATAACCGTCTCACTAGTATTGCATCCAATAATCAATTTTAAATGCTAACCGTTTCTCAAATCACTTTCAAATCCAATTTCAAAATCATTTTACACCATTGATTCAAAGTTATTTCGAACTTTAATCAAATCACGAATTTTCACAATCACAACTCCTTTCCTAATAAACACAAAAAAAGAGGACTGTTGGAATCGAGCATTCTATCAGAACCCTCGAATGATCGATCCCGAGCCTTGCGCATTAGGATAGTCGTTTATTCATTCTTTCGTTCTTTAAGACATTTAATATTAATGTGGACAAATAAGATCCGTTAGGATCTAGCATCTTGGCATAACTCTTCGAACGATTGATTATCATCAAGAGTTCATTGTCCATCAACTTTTTTCTCAATAAATACGAAAGGAGAGGACTGTTGGAGTCTAACATTCTGGCAGAACCATCAAATAATCGGTCTCAAGTCTTGCACTTTAGGATAACCGTTCATTCATTTCTTTCGTTCCTTAAAACATTTTTTATAGTTACATGGACAAATAAGAGCCGTTGAGATCTAGCATCTTGGCGTAACTCTTTGAGCGATTGATTATCATAGAATGTTCATTGTCTATCAAACAACTTTCAGTACTAACTTATACGAATAAGATCCGTCAAGATCTAGCATCTTGGCACAACCATTTGATCAATTGATTATCATCAAGAGCTCGTTGTCCAATAAATAGTTTTCATAGCAACTTGGATGAATAAGAGCCGTTGAGATCTAACATCTTAGCATAACTCTTTGAGCAATTGATTATCATCAAGAGCTCGTTGGCCATCAAATAATTTTCATAACAACCCGGACCAAGAGATGTTAGAGTCTAGCACTCTAGCACAACTCTTTGAATCATTGATCATTCAATTTTCATGCTCCACAAACATTTTTCTCAATCAAACTTGAATGAAAGAGACTGTTGGAGTTTAGCACTCTAGAACAAACTCTTTGAACAATTGATCATCATCAAATGTTCATCATTCTTAAGACATATCTAAATCATACCCAAACCTATATTTTCATTGACAAACCTTGATTATCAACAGGAGACCTAAACCTCTATTTTCATGGATAAACCTTGATTATCATCAAGAGACCAAAACATCTTCTTAAATTATGAGCAAACCTTGATTATCATCAAGTGTATTTTCTCAGACAAACCTTCAAGACACCTAATAAGGTCTAAAGATTCCTTTTCAAAATGAAAAATATGTTGTCTTAATAAACACTATGGCAATGTTTTGCCTACAAACATTGAGTTGAGATAAGTAGCATGAATGAGATTTGTAAATCTATTCAATGTGGTGAAAATGCCCGCTCCTCGCTTATTTTGGGTAAAACAAAGTTCTTACGTTGATTAATACAATTTAGCTTTCGCTAAAATAGACCAATAAAGTTTACCCGAACTACGATTGCTCTGATTCCATCCTTGTAAGGATATGTAGGCACGAGACTGCGATGTCTTGGCGAACACCCTAATAAAAAAACCTTTTAGGCCTCTCTCTTTAATTAAAATCTAAAAAACATTTCTCTCTTCCCATACTATAAGTAGAAGATTAGAAACTACATGAATATGGAATAAGATAGTTAGGCAAGGTTATATGGATGGAGACAGAAAACCAAAATGCAAAAAGACACAAAAAGTTGGGATACAAACCCTAAGTCCTTCAACACCAAATTAACTTGTTATTTTTTGTGGCCACTCTGCATCTGTGTGTAGCCAATGTCAGTTACAATGCCCATCACATCTGCAACACAGATAATAGTATAAGAAACAAAGAGTTATGACACAGTATGGCATAACATTATGAAATTTATCCTTTCATTATATACAAACTTACGAATTAAAACATCCTTTTTCCACTTTCCAGTAATAATATCAGCAAATGGTGTGAAGATCAACTTCTTTGGAGGTATTTCGTGTTTACTTTTGTCACAGACAGAAGTACCACCGGTGAAAACCAAGACATACATGTGCATAGATGGTTTGAACATGGCATCATTCGGAAGCACTTGGAAATTTGCAATTGTATATGTGTTATGGACAGTCAAAACAGAATCAAAAGATTGTTTAAACATCATTGGAACTTTGATTTGTATGTCTGTACCCTGAAAGTTACAAAGAAGTGCGAAGGTTACTCAGACAATACATGCACAATGTTTCCAGTTGTAAATGGAAAGAAATCTAGGAATGACATGTTAAGCAAGAAACATTTGGGAAAAATGAAAACTGAGTCTAAAAGTTATAAGCAGCTGAAGGGAAATATACAAAGATTGAAGAAAGTTCAAGCAAAATCACCTCTTTATCAACCACAATCATCTCAAAGTGCTCTTTATTCTTTGAAACCACACTCCACTTGTGATGGATTCTCACCGCAATCTTCCAAAGCTCCTTACCATCATTGATGTCCTTAACCATGGAAAAGGGTCTCGCCATTGCTGTTCTTGCTTAGTTTTAGAAGAATAACAAATGCTGTTCCAAAGCGACCGTGAGAAGAAGAAGACGGGAAGTGAAAAGTGAGAGAAAATATGGGATGTGTTCCAAATGTGAGTGTGAGAAGAAGAAGAACAACAAATGCAGTGCCCTTTTCCATGGTTTGCACCGAGAAGAGAAAATTGGTTTCCAAATGTCAAATCAGACCAAAATCAAAATCAGTATTAGTAAAAAAGATAGTTGTGTGGGATAACTGAATAGACACTGTTCAGTTTGGTTTGGATTAAATATAGTATATGAAGTGCAAAATAGATAGTTAGTATTGAATTAGATGCTAATTTGGTTGGAAATTGTTGGATTAAGACACAAATTGCCCTTAATTTGGTGAGTTGTCAAGCCAAGAGCAAAGGTTAAATTAGTGTTATCAACAACACATGGATTTCTTATATTATAGACAAGACCTAAACCTAATGAAGAAATGACTTTCACTTTTTTAAAATAAGGGGAGGTTTTGTAGTGTTAGGTTTGAGAGTCTCTTGTGTGTTAATTGTATGTCAACCTTGTATCTTTTGATACATTGTGGTAGACTGATTTTGTATTGTTAATTGTCCACTCTAAAGCTTGTAAGCAAGAGTGTATTGTTCTTGGTTGAAGCTTTTAAGAAAAACTGATTATTGTAGTTGGAAGAGTGTTCTTCTTCTTTTTGGTTTCTCGAGGTATTGTCACTGGGACTGTGACTGATTAGGAAGTGAGAGGGGGATCTCATATCTAAAGGGTTTTTAGGTAGAAGTTGCACAAGGTAGTGATTAGGGAAGAAGTTGTAAACGGGCGAGTTTAGCTTTGAACTAATGTTATCATAGTGAATTTCCTCCCTGGCTTGGATGCCCCTAGATGTATGTGATGTTACACCGAACTGGGTTACCAATTGACTCTGTTATTTATGTTTCTGCAATTTATTTTCAGTCTGGTTTATTTGTTTTGTCAGACAAAAGATCGTAACATTTGTCTTGACATTATGTTCTGATGTGAGGACATCAGTATCAACATATGTTACAGTGCCAAAATTTTGATTCGTTTACTTGGCCTGATACCGTATGAATCAGATAAAGCTCTTCCCTATAAATGCAATGCTACAATGTTGGAGGATGGAAAAGAGGTTCCCATTCCTTCTCTTCCCTCAGACGTGACCATTGCAGATGTAGATCGTGTGACCAGAAGTAGTCGACTGTTTGCTAATGTACCCTCGAAGACGAGTGAAGATGTTGTGCATTAGCAAGCTCAGATGAAGACTTCTGTTGAGTCTGGTCAATCAAGTGACGTAAACCAGAAATCAGATAACACGAGATGCTAAAATTGATCAAAAAGAGTGAATATAATGTGGTGGATCAACTTTTGCATACATCGTCTAAAATATCTGTGTTATCTCTGTTGATGAGCTCTGAGGCTCATAGGGAATCTCTGCAAAAAGTATTGGAGCAAGCTTATGTAGACCACGATGTGAGGATTAATCAATTTGATGGCATTGTTGCCAATAACATTGCGTGAAACAATATAAGCTTTTGTGATGAAGAATTGAATGAACATGGAAGGAACCATAATTTAGCTCTCCATATTTCCATGAATTGCCAAGAGGATGCTCTGTCGAATGTGCTGGTTGACACCGGTTCATCTCTTAATGTAATGCCAAAATCTACCTTGACCAGACTTTCATATTAGGGTACTCCTATGAGGTTCACTGGAGTCGTTGTGAAAGCCTTTCATGGCTCAAGAAAGACTGTGATCGGAGAATTTGATCTCCCTATCAAGATAGGTCCGTGCTTATTCCAGATTACTTTTCAAGTTATGGATATTCATCCTGCTTACAGTTATCTTCTTGGACACCCTTGGATTCATGAAGCTATGACAGTTACCTCAACACTTCATCAGAAGCTGAAATTTGTCAAGAATGGGAAATTGGTAATTGTTGGTGGTGAGCAAGCCATGTTGGTAACCCATCTTTCATATTTCTCTTATATTGATGCCAACGAGGATGTTGGAACTCCTTTCCAGGCTCTATCTGTCGTCGATAATGCTGTTAAGAAGAATGGGATGCCCATGTCTTCTCTGAAAGATGCTCAACACGTGTTGGAGAGTGGCCAAGCTGATGGATGGGACCAAGTCATTGAAGTTGTTGAGTACAAGGATATAACTGGTTTGGGCTTCGTGTCTGGTTCAACTGAAGAGTATTCAAGATCTTTTTTGAAGTGTTGGGTTCATCCATGCCAAAGAACACTCTACTGCCGCAATCAGTGAAGATGGTCAAGAGGAAGAAGCGCCCAACTTTGTGACGCGTGGATTGATATTTCAAAATTGGATCGTTGTTGACGTTCCTACTGTTGTTCATGTTTCAAAGTAATTTGTTTTTATTTTCTTTCAAAAATCCTTTCACTCTGCCCAAGGTGAAAGTGAATTTGTGAGGGCTTTATTTCAACTGTTATCATCATCAATAAAATGTTATTTTGTTTATCCATATTTTGTTTTTCCCTTTTTGCTTTATTTATGAAAAATGGTAAAATAAAAAACCAAAGAAAAAATAATATGATAATCACTTTTATCTGCATAATACTTACATTTTTTTTCATATTCTAAAGTCAAACATAAATTATTGTGCGGATTGATTGTTAAACCCATTAAAAACAATGACCATATGCCCTCTCCCAACTTTGAATTCCCAGTGTTTGAAGTTGAAGAAGAGGATGTTGAAAAGATTCCTGATGAGATTTCTTGGTTGCTTGAGCATGAGGAAAAGACCATTCAGCCTCATGAAGAGCCGATGGAGTTAGTAAATTTGGATTCAGAGGAAAATAGAAAAGAAGTCAAGGTTGGGGCACTGCTTGGTCCAGAGGTTAAGAAGAGAATGGTGGAGTTTCTTAGAGAATATGTTGATGTATTTGCTTGGTCATATCAAGATATGTCAGGTCTTGATAGTGATATTGTGGAGCACAGATTGCCGTTGAAGCCTGAATGTCCACCCGTGAAACAGAAATTGAGAAGAACTCATCCCGACATGGCTGTTAAGATTAAAGAAGAGGTTCAAAAGTTGATTGATGTTGGTTTTCATGTGACTGCTGAATATCCTCAATGGGTGGCCAATATTGTGCCAGTTCCAAAGAAAGACGGAAAAGTCCAAATGTGCTTAGACTATAGAGATTTGAATAAAGCAAGTCCGAAAGATGATTTTCCCTTGCCACACATTGATATGTTGGTAGATAATACTTCCAAATTAAAAAAAAATTCCTTTATGGATGGATTTTCCTGTTATAATCAAATAAAGATGGTGCCCGAGGATATGGAAAAGGCAACATTCATTACACCCTCGGGAACATTCTGTTACAGAGTGATGCCCTTCGGTTTAAAAAATGTCGGTGTAACATACCAGAAAGCTATGACCACTATGTTCCATGATATGATGCATAAAGAAATAGAGGTCTATGTGGATTATATGATTTTTACGTCGAGGACTGAAGAAGACCATATTGAGTATTTGATGAAGCTGTTTCAGCGATAGAGGAAGTTTAAACTCCGCCTGAATCCTAAAAAATGCACTTTTGGTGTCCGTTCTGGAAAATTGTTGGGCTTTATTGTCATCCAGAAAGGCATTGAAGTTGATCCTGGTAAAGTTAAAGCTATTCAGGAAATGCCTGCGCCCAAAACATAAAAAAAGTAAGAGGATTCATGGGACGTTTGAATTATATCTCCCGATTTATATCCAATATGACTGCCACTTGTGGGCTGATCTTCAAGCTTTTCCGCAAAGATCAGGGTTTTGTATGGACAGAGGATTTTCAAAAAGCTTTTGATAGTATTAAAGAATATCTTCTTAAACCTCCGATTTTCTCTCCTCCCGTGGAAGGAAGACCATTGATTATGTGTTTGATTGTGTTTGAAGAGTCTATGGGTTATGTTCTTGGTCAACAAGATGAATCTGGTCGAAAATAATTTGCCATTTATTATTTGAGCAAGAAGTTCACTGATTGTGAGTCTCGGTACTCCATGCTTGAAAAGACATGTTGTGCTTTATCTTGGGCTGCCAAGCGCCTCCGCCAGTATATGTTGAATCATAATACTTGGTTGATATCCAAAATGGATCCAATTAAGTATATTTTTGAAAAGCCTACTTTGACTGGGAAGATTACTCGTTGGCAAATGTTGTTGCCAGAATATGATATCGAGTACTGAACTCAAAAAATGATAAAAGGAAGTGTTTTGGCCGACCATTTGGCATACCAGCCAATTAATGATTATCAACCTATCAGTATGACTTTCCTGATGAGGATGTGATATACCTAAAAGCTAAAGATTGTGAGGAACCATTACCTGAAAAAGCGTCGGAGCCTGGATCTAGATGGGGTTTGATTTTTGACGGAGTTGTTAATGCATATGGAAATGGGATTGGGGCAATCATTGTTACTCCCCACGGTTCTCATATTCCTTTCACTGCAAGGTTGATATTCACTTGCACAAATAATGCGGAAGATTATGAAGCGTGTATTATAGGCTTGGAAGAAGCTATTGATTTAAGAATTAAGATTCTTGATGTATAGGGAGATTCAGCACAAGTGATTAATCAGATCAAAGGAGAATGGGAGACACATAAACCTAATTTGATTCCTTATCGAGACTATGCAAAAAGGTTGTCAACACTCATCAATAAGGTTGAGTTTCACTATATACCCAAAGAAGAGAATATGATGGAAGATGCTCTAGCGACTTTATCCTCCATGATTGTGGTGAATCGGTGGAATGATATGCCTAGAATCAACGTCATGCGTCTGGATAGACCGGCTCATGTGTTTGCAGTTGAAGAGGTCGTTGATGATAAACCATGGTATTATGATATTAAATGCTTTCTTCAGAAACAAGAGTACCCACTTGGGGCATCGAATAAAGATAAGAAAACTTTGAGAAGGTTGACTGGTAACTTCTTCTTGAATGATGATGTGCTGTTTAAGGGAAATTATGACATGGTATTGCTCAAATGCATGGATAGACACGAAGCAGACATGTTGATGAAAGAAATTCATGAAGGATCTTTTGGTACCCATGCAATGGCAAAGAAAATGTTAAGAGCAGGTTACATTGGCTGACAATGGAATCTGACTATTGCAAATATGTGAAGAAGTGACATAAATGCCAGATTTATGCTAACAAATTTCATGTACCTCCAACTCTTCTCAATGTTATCTCTTCTCCATGGCCTTTCTCCATGTGGGGCATTGATATGATTGGAATGATTGAGCCTAAGGCATCGAACAGACACCATTTCATATAAGTGGCTATTGACTATTTTACCAAGTGGGTTGAAGCGATGTCATATACCAATGTGACCAAGCAAGTAGTGGTCCGGTTTATCAAGAACCAAATCATCTGTCGGTATGGCGTTCCGAGCAATATTATCACAGATAATGGGTTGAATCTGAATAAAAAAATGATGAAGGAATTACGCGATGAGTTTAAGATTGAGAGTCATAATTCTTCTCCTTACAAACCTAAGATGTATGAGGTTGTTGAAGTTGCTAATAAGAACATTAAGAAGATCATTCAGAAGATGGTTGTTACATACAAGGAATGACATGAGATGCTCCCTTTTGCTCTGCATGGGTATCGTACATCCGTCCGCACTTTAATAGGGGCAAACCATTTCTCTCTTGTGTATGGTATGGAAGTAGTGCTCCCGATAGAAGTTGAAATCCATTATATGAGCGTTTTGATGGAAGTTGAATTGCATGAGGCTGAATGGTGTCAAAGTAGATACGATTAGTTGAATTTGATTGAAGAGAAAAGAATGACGGTGTCATACCCCAATTTTGACCCAGGTTTTTTTATACAATTATCATAGCACCCGCATCATCTGCATAGCATGACACACATTTCATCTTGCGCAATGGCCAAATTATCAGCCAGAATAAACTGTTGGATTTAGAGGCGAATCAGTTAAACTAAAATTCAACTATGCGTAAAAGCATTGGACAAAAAGTTTTAAAATCGAGCTTGCAGACGTCATTTATATTAATATATGTTTCACGTAGTTTAACCTGACGCGCTTGTTTTAATTTTTGACTACTTTTTAGTCACAATTTTTTATCAGTTTAAGCCTTTTAATCGGGTAAAATTTATTTCGAAATTTGATCAAATGTTGTATTTTTCCGAGTCATTTATTTCGTGCTGATCATTTTTCCGGGTAAAATTTAAGGATAATAATAATTTTAGTTTAATCAGGTTTTTTTATTCAACATAAATGGTTATTTTTATTCATTTTTAATTAATTTATCATGTTTTCTTTTTTATAATATTTCATTTTGTTTTTATTTCATTTTTGGTAATACTTAGGCATTAAGTCTTAAAAAAAAATCTTTTATTCTCTAGCTCTAGCTCCATTTTAAAGACTTATCACATATTTGGCACTACATTACACTGCATTAGAAAAAGGGTAGATAACAGGTTCTTATTTGATCATAATATGATGTATTAAAAATAATAAAAAAGGGTGAAGCTTCAAAAAACTCATCATCATTTTAAAAAAATCCACAAAAAATATAAAACACTCTGGACCTGGACCGGGGGGGGAGGGGGACCTACCATTTCAACAACTTGTAACAAAAGACTTCATACCTCTTAACACCTTTATATTTCAGCCTCTTAGACCAACTCCAATGGGAGTTGTTAAAGTGGGTTTGCCAGCATGGCACTCATATTTGTTGTTTCCAACATTGTCATGCTGTTCAACGGCATATAATTATGCAACGTTCTTCAACGGCTCCTATATTAAAATATTAATTTCATAATATGAAAATTAGCCGTTGTTCAACGGCTAGTTACTTTTTTTTTTTCAACTTAATTTTTTTTTGTTATAAATATAGCTTTAATCCAAAAATTTTACCAACACAAATTTTCTCTCACTTTTATTTTCCGTCACCAAACAATCCAAATATGTATCTTAGACCTCAAATGAATTCTAATAGTATGGAATTCTCTACTCAAGTTCCACCATTTTCTACTCAAGTTGGTACTGAAAAAGAAGAAAGAGTTGTCGTTAAAAAAAAATCTCGAGAGCAATTTACAAGGGATGAGGATTTACGACTTATCCAATCATGGCTCAATATTTCAAAGGATCCAATTGTGGGAGTTGATCAAAAGGCTGAGAGTTTTTGGTTAAGAATGCCACTGCTGGTCAAAAGCAGGGGGGCAATTAAAATGTCGATGGCATAGAATAAATGGCATGGTTCAAAAATTTGTTGGGTGTTACAAAATTTCTCTTAAAGGAAAGAAAAGTGGGACATCCGAGACCGATGTCATGGCAGATGTACATGCTATTTTTGCTCAGGATCAAGGTACAACATTCAATCTTGAGTATGCATGGCGATTGTTAAAAGATGAAGCTAAATGGCGCATCGTCGAAGAATCGATTGGAAGTTCTTCAAAAATAACAAAGACTTCTGCTAGTGAGCCATCATCGGAGAACCCAGATACATCTTCAAGTTATGAGTTTAACTCATCATCACCAATAGAGCGTCCAATGGGACAAAAAGCAGCAAAAAGGAAGGGTAAGGCAAAGGAAATTCCAAATGCAACGCAAGATGCAAAGAATAAAAGAGCAATAACAATGGACAGACTTGTGCAAGCTAAGGAGGACGAGATAGAATTAAGGGTAGTGCAAATGATGATGAAAGACACTTCTACTATGAACGATAGTCAACGAGATATTCATGAAAAATATTGTAATAAGATGAAAAAAAATGGAATGTAGTTAGTATCACTTATGTAAAGAACAACGGTAGATCGAGGTCGTGAAGAAGGGCACAATCGATTATTCAATGACTACTTCTTGGAAAACCCAGTATACACAGATGTTCAATTCCGAAGAAGGTTCAGAATGCATAGGCATGTATTTCTTCGAATTGCAGATGCCCTTGGAAATCATGATGAATATTTCCAAATGAGGGTCGATGCAACTGGTAACATGGGTCTTTCACCATTGCAGAAATGTACATCTGTTATTCGTATGCTGGCGTATGGGTCTCCTGCTGACCTTGTAGACGAATATGTTCGAATCGGTGAAAGCACTTCAATTGAGTGCTTACAAAGATTTGTTAAGGGCGTGAATGTTGTATTTGGGGCTGAGTATTTGAGAAAGCCTAACAACACTGATGTTGAACATCTTTTACAAATGGGAGAGTCACGTGGCTTTCCAGGTATGTTGGGTTCCATCGATTGTATGCATTGGGTATGGAAAAATTGTCCTGTTGCATGGAAAGGACAATTTTGTCGAGGTGATCATGGTAAGCCCACAATCATGCTTGAAGCAGTGGCATTCCAAGACTTATGGATTTGACATTAATGTGTTAAACCAATCCAACGTGTTTAATGATATTTTGGAAGGACGTGCTCCCAATGTGCAATATACAATCAATGGGACACCATATAATATGGGGTATTATTTAGCAGATGGTATATATCCCGAGTGGGCTACATTTGTCAAGACCGTTTCAATGCCACAGGGAGAAAAGAAAAAATTATTTGCTCAACATCAAGAATCAGCTAGAAAAGATGTGGAGCGAGCATTTGGAGTGCTTCAATCTTGATTTGCAATTATACGTGGCCCAGCGCGTGCTTGGTACATGGACACTCTCAAGCATACCATATATGCCTGCATCATATTGCACAACATGATTGTGGAAGACAAACGACATACATATGGAGGTAATTTTGATTACTCTTATGATAATGTGGATATCAATAACTCAACAACTGAAATATTTAGCGGTCCTCATCCGAATCTTGCAACAAGACTACAAAGAAGAGCAAGTATTCGTGAAAAACAAGTTCATCGTAAACTTCAAGGAGATCTAGTCGAATATATTTGGGAATGTTTTGGATATGAAGATGATGAAATTTAAGTTTGATTAATTATGTGATGTTATTTATTTTTACTGTTTTTAATTGTCTTTCATGTATTTGAGATTAATTTTAATTATCATTTTAAATTATAAGTTTAATTTGAATTTTATTTATTTTATTTTATATCAATTTTTATTTATTTTATTTATTTATTTAATATAAAATTTAATATGACTAAAATATTAATATATAAAGTAAAGTTGTGGGACCCAATATGAGTTCTTCAGAATTGCACCATTAAAGTAAAAAACTAATTGAGTTGCTTCAAGCTCACGTGGCTTAATAGGTCCCACAAAAAAACCCAAAAATGAGTTCACGGTTGGAGATGCTCTTAACACCTTCAAATCTCTCTTTCATCTCCCTATTGCGCAATACCCTCCATGTAACTTCACCCTTCCTCACACATAACCATTTCTCCATACACTATCAATTCCATAACTTCTCCCAAACTTCAACAAAACTAAACCGTGCTACTTTTCCAAACAATACCATGTGAGCTCACCACAAAACAATCTTAACCTCTCACGTGACACCACTCTTTAGTTTCTTTTTCATCTTGGCGATAAACACATGTTTTCAACTTTCATTTAAAAGAGAAAAATATTTTGATAGCAGTAAAAAAAATAGATCACCATCTTCACATAAAAGCCATGTTTTTGTTTTCACAAATAAAGGTTTTGTAGCTTTCAAGAAACAAAAATTATTCTTCTGTCATGTGTTTTAACTTTTCATGCACTATTTTTCAATTAACACACTCTCTCATTTGAGATAACCACAAATCATTTCAAAAAAAACATCTCTCCATAAACACACAACACTGCACTACACAAGCTATTATATTTACCATCTCCAAGAACAATCAAAAAGCAATACTCCCTCCTCATTCCATTTTTTCGTTTCCCCCATCAATGCCTTTTGAACCACCAAATAACCTCCGATGTACACTTTAAACACCTGTTACGAACTTGCAATAGCCATAAAACTTTCCTTCCATCACCGATATACATCTCCCTCCGCCACGATTCATATCCACCAGCGAACATTGTTCGCACCGATCCAAAACCCATCGTGAATCTCCTCGAAAAAAGCCATAAATCTCCTCTCCCTCTGGTTCCGTTTGATTTTCATCAATCACAAATTTACTTGTGCGGTACCTTTGTTTTCCTATTTCATTTTTCTTCATGTCTTGTTGCTATTATTTTGGTGGTTTTCATTTGGTTGAATGTTTTTTTAGTACAGGTATGCTACCTTGACACCACTCTCCTACACCTACACCGTATGTACTGTTCATCCGTACATGAACAGTGCACATGAATAGTAAATCCGTCCATGTATAGTGACCGTGAACAGTGCCTTTTAATAGTAAATCAAACTTGGTTAATGAAATGTAAAAACTTGGTTAATATAGTGATGAAGTTGGTTAATAAAGGTCCAGATATTAAAAATAATTTTTACTAGTAAAATAAACTTGGTTAATACAATGTAAAAAGTTGGTTAATGAAGTTATGAACTTGATTAATAAACGTCCAGGTGTAAATATAATTTTTAGTAGTAAAATAAAGTTGATTAATACAATGTAAAAAGTTGGTTAATGGAGTGATGAACTTGGTTAATAAACGTCCAGATGTAAAAAATAAATTTTAGTTGTAAATTTTTTTTTTTTAAATTAAAAAAAAAAGTATTATTATAATATTTCACTGTTCCTTGTATTGGTGAACAGTGAAATACGGTGTAGGTGTAGGGGAATGGTGTCAAAATAACATTTCTCTTTTTAGTATGAGTTCATGAGAGAGATAGGAGGAAGTTTTATTTATGTTTTTTTTAAAGATAAAAATGGTTGTTCTGATGTTGAGACCACCTTAAAAGGATGAGGCTTTTTTTTATTTAGTTTTTTTAACTCCTTTGCCACATGTCGTTTTTTTTATGGGAAAATTTTAAATTTTGAAAATGGTCCAATTTTTCATGCACATAAGAGGCGCTGATGCCCTGATACCTTCTTTCTTTTACTTCATTTTTTTATATATTATATTTATTTTGTATTAATAATATGCTTTTTACTTTTGGGCCTTATTTGTTTTTCTTTCTAATTGCACCTAGTAACACACACAAGCACCCCTTTTGTTTATTTATTTTTTTTAAATTAAGAGTTAATAAATTAATTAGATTTTTAAGTAGTTGATTAGTCGTTTAATTAGATGATCTTTATCTATGTTTATACCTTAACATGTGTAAATAACCGTCTCACTAGTATTGCATCCAATAATCAATTTTAAATGCTAACCGTTTCTCAAATCACTTTCAAATCCAATTTCAAAATCATTTTACACCATTGATTCAAAGTTATTTCGAACTTTAATCAAATCACGAATTTTCACAATCACAACTCCTTTCCTAATAAACACAAAAGAAGAGGACTGTTGGAATCTATCATTCTATCAGAACCCTCAAATGATCGATCCCGAGCCTTGCGCATTAGGATAGTCGTTTATTCATTCTTTCGTTCTTTAAGACATTTAATATTAATGTGGACAAATAAGATCCGTTAGGATCTAGCATCTTGGCATAACTCTTCGAACGATTGATTATCATCAAGAGTTCATTGTCCATCAACTTTTTTCTCAATAAATACGAAAGGAGAGGACTGTTGGAGTCTAACATTCTGGCAGAACCATCAAATGATCGGTCTCAAGTCTTGCACTTTAGGATAACCGTTCATTCATTTCTTTCGTTCCTTAAAACATTTTTTATAGTTACTTGGACAAATAAGAGCCGTTGAGATCTAGCATCTTGGCGTAACTCTTTGAGCGATTGATTATCATAGAATGTTCATTGTCTATCAAACAACTTTGAGTACTAACTTATACGAATAAGATCCGTCAAGATCTAGCATCTTGGCACAACCCTTTGAGCAATTGATTATCATCAAGAGCTCGTTGTCCAATAAACAGTTTTCATAGAAACTTGGATGAATAAGAGCCGTTGAGATCTAGCATCTTAGCATAACTCTTTGAGCAATTGATTATCATCAAGAGCTCGTTGGCCATCAAATAATTTTCATAACAACCCGGGCCAAGAGATGTTAGAGTCTAGCACTCTAGCACAACTCTTTGAATCATTGATCATTCAATTTTCATGCTCCACAAACATTTTTCTCAATCAAACTTGAATGAAAGAGACTGTTGGAGTTTAACACTCTAACACAAACTCTTTGAACAATTGATCATCATCAAATGTTCATCATTCTTAAGACATATCTAAATCATAACCAAACCTACATTTTCATGGACAAACCTTGATTATCAACAGGAGACCTAAACCTCTATTTTCATGGATAAACCTTGATTATCATCAAGAGACCAAAACATCTTCTTAAATTATGAGCAAACCTTGATTATCATCAAGTGTATTTTCTCAGACAAACCTTCAAGACACCTAATAAGGTCTAAAGATTCCTTTTCAAAATGAAAAATATGTTGTCTTAATAAACACTATGGCAATGTTTTGCCTACAAACATTGAGTTGAGATAAGTAGCATGAATGAGATTTGTAAATCTATTCAATGTGGTGAAAATGCCCGCTCCTCGCTTATTTTGGGTAAAACAAAGTTCTTACGTTGATTAATACAATTTAGCTTTCGCTAAAATAGACAACTAAAGTTTACCCGAACTACGATTGCTTTGATTCCATCCTTGTAAGGATATGTAGGCACGAGACTGCGATGTCTTGGCGAACACCCTAATAAAAAAACCTTTTAGGCCTCTCTCTTTAATTAAAATCTAAAAAACATTTCTCTCTTCCCATACTATAAGTAGAAGAATAGAAACTAAACCATAAGATAACATTCATTCAACCTTAATTAAATGGTTCCCGTTGAGTACAACGGACGTGAGGGGGAGCTAATACCTTCCCCTTGCACAACCGACTCCCGAACTCAGATATTTAGTTGTAAATTTCTTTTTTACATTAAAAAAAAAAGTATTATTATAATTTTTCACTGTTCACCGTATTGGTGAATAGTGAAATACGGTGTAGGTGTAGGGGAATGATGTCAAAATAACATTTCTCTTTTTAGTATGAGTTCATGAGAGAGATAGGAGGAAGTTTTATTTCTGTTTTTTTTAAAGATAAAAATGGTTGTTCTGATGTTGAGACCAAGTTAAAAGGATGAGGCTTTTTTTTATTTAGTTTTTTTAACTCCTTTGCCACGTGTCGTTTTTTTTATGGGGAAATTTTAAATTTTGAAAATGGTCCAATTTTTCATGCACATAAGAGGCGCTGATGCCCTGATACCTTCTTTCTTTTACTTCATTTTTTTATATATTATATTTATTTTGTATTAATAATATGCTTTTTACTTTTGGGCCTTATTTGTTTTTCTTTCTAATTGCATCCAGTAACACACACAAGCACCCCTTTTGTTTATTATTTTTTAAGTTAAGAGTTAATAAATTGATTAGATTTTTAAGTAGTTGATATTATTTTTAATGAATTGTTTTTCTAATTATCAAAGGTATTATTGGTTGTTTATTCAATCATCTGCGTTGTGCTTAGTCGTTTAATTAGATGATCTTTATCTATGTTCATACCTTAACATGTGTAAATAACCGTCTCACTAGTATTGCATCCAATAATCAATTTTAAATGCTAACCGTTTTTCAAATCACTTTCAAATCCAATTTCAAAATCATTTTACACCATTGATTCAAAGTTATTTCGAACTTTAATCAAATCACGATTTTTCACAATCACAACTCCTTTCCTAATAAACACAAAAGAAGAGGACTGTTGGAATCTAGCATTCTATCAGAACCCTCGAATGATCGATCCCGAGCCTTGCGCATTAGGATAGTCGTTTATTCATTTTTTCGTTCTTAAAGACATTTAATATTAACGTGGACAAATAACATCCGTTAGGATCTAGCATCTTGGCATAACTCTTCGAACGATTGATTATCATCAAGAGTTCATTGTCCATCAACTTTTTTCTCAATAAATACGAAAGGAGAGGACTGTTGGAGTCTAACATTCTGGCAGAACCATCAAATGATCGGTCTCAAGTCTTGCACTTTGGGATAACCGTTCATTCATTTCTTTCGTTCCTTAAAACATTTTTTATAGTTACTTGGACAAATAAGAGCCGTTGAGATCTAGCATCTTGGCGTAACTCTTTGAGCGATTGATTATCATAGAATGTTCATTGTCTATCAAACAACTTTCAGTACTAACTTATACGAATAAGATCTGTCAAGATCTAGCATCTTGGCACAACCCTTTGAGCAATTGATTATCATCAAGAGCTCGTTGTCCTATAAACAGTTTTCATAGCAACTTGGATGAATAAGAGCCGTTGAGATCTAGCATCTTAGCATAACTCTTTGAGCAATTGATTATCATCAAGAGCTCGTTGGCCATCAAATAATTTTCATAACGACCCGGACCAAGAGATGTTAGAGTCTAGCACTCTAGCACAACTCTTTGAATCATTGATCATTCAATTTTCATGCTCCACAAACATTTTTCTCAATCAAACTTGAATGAAAGAGACTGTTGGAGTTTAACACTCTAGCACAAACTCTTTGAACAATTGATCATCATCAAATGTTCATCATTCTTAAGACATATCTAAATCATACCCAAACCTACATTTTCATGGACAAACCTTGATTATCATCAAGAGACCTAAACCTCTATTTTCATGGATAAACCTTGATTATCATCAAGAGACCAAAACATCTTCTTAAATTATGAGCAAACCTTGATTATCATCAAGTGTATTTTCTCAGACAAACCTTCAAGACACCTAATAAGGTCTAAAGATTCCTTTTCAAAATGAAAAATATGTTGTCTTAATAAACACTATGGCAATGTTTTGCCTACAAACATTGAGTTGAGATAAGTAGCATGAATGAGATTTGTAAATCTATTCAATGTGGTGAAAATGCCCGCTCCTCGCTTATTTTGCGTAAAACAAAGTTCTTACGTTGATTAATACAATTTAGCTTTTGCTAAAATAGACAAATAAAGTTTATCCGAACTACGATTGCTCTGATTCCATCCTTGTAAGGATATGTAGGCACGAGACTGCGATGTCTTGGCGAACACCCTAATAAAAAAACCTTTTAGGCCTCTCTCTTTAATTAAAATCTAAAAAACATTTCTCTCTTCCCATACTATAAGTAGAAGAATAGAAACTAAACCATAAGATAACATTCATTCAACCTTAATTAAATGGTTCCCGTTGAGTACAACGGACGTGAGGGGGAGCTAATACCTTCCCCTTGCACAACCGACTCCCGAACTCAGATATTTAGTTGTAAATTTCTTTTTTAAATTAAAAAAAAAGTATTATTATAATTTTTCACTGTTCACCGTATTGGTGAATAGTGAAATAGGGTGTAGGTGTAGGGGAATGGTGTCAAAATAACATTTCTCTTTTTAGTATGAGTTCATGAGAGAGATAGGAGGAAGTTTTATTTCTGTTTTTTTTAAAGATAAAAATGGTTGTTCTGATGTTGAGACCAAGTTAAAAGGATGAGGCTTTTTTTTATTTAGTTTTTTAACTCCTTTGCCACGTGTCGTTTTTTTTATGGGGAAATTTTAAATTTTGAAAATGGTCCAATTTTTCATGCACATAAGAGGCGCTGATGCCCTGATACCTTCTTTCTTTTACTTCATTTTTTTATATATTATATTTATTTTGTATTAATAATATGCTTTTTACTTTTGGGCCTTATTTGTTTTTCTTTCTAATTGCATCCAGTAACACACACAAGCACCCCTTTTGTTTATTTTTTTTTAAGTTAAGAGTTAATAAATTGATTAGATTTTTAAGTAGTTGATATTATTTTTAATGAATTGTTTTTCTAATTATCAAAGGTATTATTGGTTGTTTATTCAATCATCTGCGTTGTGCTTAGTCGTTTAATTAGATGATCTTTATCTATGTTCATACCTTAACATGTGTAAATAACCGTCTCACTAGTATTGCATCCAATAATCAATTTTAAATGCTAACCGTTTTTCAAATCACTTTCAAATCCAATTTCAAAATCATTTTACACCATTGATTCAAAGTTATTTCGAACTTTAATCAAATCACGATTTTTCACAATCACAACTCCTTTCCTAATAAACACAAAAGAAGAGGACTGTTGGAATCTAGCATTCTATCAGAACCCTCGAATGATCGATCCCGAGCCTTGCGCATTAGGATAGTCGTTTATTCATTTTTTCGTTCTTTAAGACATTTAATATTAACGTGGACAAATAACATCCGTTAGGATCTAGCATCTTGGCATAACTCTTCGAACGATTGATTATCATCAAGAGTTCATTGTCCATCAACTTTTTTCTCAATAAATACGAAAGGAGAGGACTGTTGGAGTCTAACATTCTGGCAGAACCATCAAATGATCGGTCTCAAGTCTTGCACTTTGGGATAACCGTTCATTCATTTCTTTCATTCCTTAAAACATTTTTTATAGTTACTTGGACAAATAAGAGCCGTTGAGATCTAGCATCTTGGCGTAACTTTTTGAGCGATTGATTATCATAGAATGTTCATTGTCTATCAAACAACTTTCAGTACTAACTTATACGAATAAGATCCGTCAAGATCTAGCATCTTGGCACAACCCTTTGAGCAATTGATTATCATCAAGAGCTCGTTGTCCAATAAACAGTTTTCATAGCAACTTGGATGAATAAGAGCCGTTGAGA
Source organism: Lathyrus tuberosus (assembly GCA_022829125.1). Lineage (NCBI taxonomy): Eukaryota > Viridiplantae > Streptophyta > Magnoliopsida > Fabales > Fabaceae > Lathyrus > Lathyrus tuberosus. The sequence continues at coordinate 8,238,905 of JALAZF010000177.1, read as the reverse complement.
TCTAGCATCTTAGCATAACTCTTTGAGCAATTGATTATCATCAAGAGCTCGTTGGCCATCAAATAATTTTCATAACAACCCGGACCAAGAGATGTTAGAGTCTAGCACTCTAGCACAACTCTTTGAATCATTGATCATTCAATTTTCATGCTCCACAAACATTTTTCTCAATCAAACTTGAATGAAAGAGACTGTTGGAGTTTAACACTCTAGCACAAACTCTTTGAACAATTGATCATCATCAAATGTTCATCATTCTTAAGACATATCTAAATCATACCCAAACCTACATTTTCATGGACAAACCTTGATTATCATCAAGAGACCTAAACCTCTATTTTCATTGATAAACCTTGATTATCATCAAGAGACCAAAACATCTTCTTAAATTATGAGCAAACCTTGATTATCATCAAGTGTATTTTCTCAGACAAACCTTCAAGACACCTAATAAGGTCTAAAGATTCCTTTTCAAAATAAAAAATATGTTGTCTTAATAAACACTATGGCAATGTTTTGCCTACAAACATTGAGTTGAGATAAGTAGCATGAATGAGATTTGTAAATCTATTCAATGTGGTGAAAATGCCCGCCCCTCGCTTATTTTGCGTAAAACAAAGTTCTTACGTTGATTAATACAATTTAGCTTTCGCTAAAATAGACAAATAAAGTTTACCCGAACTACGATTGCTCTGATTCCATCCTTGTAAGGATATGTAGGCACGAGACTGCGATGTCTTGGCGAACACCCTAATAAAAAAACCTTTTAGGCCTCTCTCTTTAATTAAAATCTAAAAAACATTTCTCTCTTCCCATACTATAAGTAGAAGAATAGAAACTAAACCATAAGATAACATTCATTCAACCTTAATTAAATGGTTCCCGTTGAGTACAACGGACGTGAGGGGGAGCTAATACCTTCCCCTTGCACAACCGACTCCCAAACTCAGATATTTAGTTGTAAATTTCTTTTTTAAATTAAAAAAAAAAGTATTATTATAATTTTTCACTGTTCACCGTATTGGTGAATAGTGAAATACGGTGTAGGTGTAGGGGAATGGTGTCAAAATAACATTTCTCTTTTTAGTATGAGTTCATGAGAGAGATAGGAGGAAGTTTTATTTCTGTTTTTTTTAAAGATAAAAATGGTTGTTCTGATGTTGAGACCAAGTTAAAAGGATGAGGCTTTTTTTTATTTAGTTTTTTTAACTCCTTTGCCACGTGTCGTTTTTTTTATGGGGAAATTTTAAATTTTGAAAATGGTCCAATTTTTCATGCACATAAGAGGCGCTGATGCCCTGATACCTTCTTTCTTTTACTTCATTTTTTTATATATTATATTTATTTTGTATTAATAATATGCTTTTTACTTTTGGCTCTTATTTGTTTTTCTTTCTAATTGCACCCAGTAACACACACAAGCACCCCTTTTGTTTATTTTTTTTTAAGTTAAGAGTTAATAAATTGATTAGATTTTTAAGTAGTTGATATTATTTTTAATTAATTGTTTTTCTAATTATCAAAGGTATTATTGGTTGTTTATTCAATCATCTGCGTTGTGCTTAGTCGTTTAATTAGATGATCTTTATCTATGTTCACACCTTAACATGTGTAAATAACCGTCTCACTAGTATTGCATCCAATAATCAATTTTAAATGCTAACCGTTTTTCAAATCACTTTCAAATCCAATTTCAAAATCATTTTACACCATTGATTCAAAGTTATTTCGAACTTTAATCAAATCACGATTTTTCACAATCACAACTCCTTTCCTAATAAACACAAAAGAAGAGGACTGTTGGAATCTAGCATTCTATCAGAACCCTCGAATGATCGATCCCGAGCCTTGCGCATTAGGATAGTCGTTTATTTATTTTTTCGTTCTTTAAGACATTTAATATTAACGTGGACAAATAACATCCGTTAGGATCTAGCATCTTGGCATAACTCTTCGAACGATTGATTATCATCAAGAGTTCATTGTCCATCAACTTTTTTCTCAATAAATACGAAAGGAGAGGACTGTTGGAGTCTAACATTCTGGCAGAACCATCAAATGATCGGTCTCAAGTCTTGCACTTTGGGATAACCGTTCATTCATTTCTTTCGTTCCTTAAAACATTTTTTATAGTTACTTGGACAAATAAGAGCCGTTGAGATCTAGCATCTTGGCGTAACTCTTTGAGCGATTGATTATCATAGAATGTTCATTGTCTATCAAACAACCTTCAGTACTAACTTATACGAATAAGATCCGTCAAGATCTAGCATCTTGGCACAACCCTTTGAGCAATTGATTATCATCAAGAGCTCGTTGTCCTATAAACAGTTTTCATAGCAACTTGGATGAATAAGAGCCGTTGAGATCTAGCATCTTAGCATAACTCTTTGAGCAATTGATTATCATCAAGAGCTCGTTGGCCATCAAATAATTTTCATAACAACCCGGACCAAGAGATGTTAGAGTCTAGCACTCTAGCACAACTCTTTGAATCATTGATCATTCAATTTTCATGCTCCACAAACATTTTTCTCAATCAAACTTGAATGAAAGAGACTGTTGGAGTTTAACACTCTAGCACAAACTCTTTGAACAATTGATCATCATCAAATGTTCATCATTCTTAAGACATATCTAAATCATACCCAAACCTACATTTTCATGGACAAACCTTGATTATCATCAAGAGACCTAAACCTCTATTTTCATGGATAAACCTTGATTATCATCAAGAGACCAAAACATCTTCTTAAATTATGAGCAAACCTTGATTATCATCAAGTGTATTTTCTCAGACAAACCTTCAAGACACCTAATAAGGTCTAAAGATTCCTTTTCAAAATGAAAAATATGTTGTCTTAATAAACACTATGGCAATGTTTTGCCTACAAACATTGAGTTGAGATAAGTAGCATGAATGAGATTTGTAAATCTATTCAATGTGGTGAAAATGCCCGCTCCTCGCTTATTTTGCGTAAAACAAAGTTCTTACGTTGATTAATACAATTTAGCTTTCGCTAAAATAGACAAATAAAGTTTACCCGAACTACGATTGCTCTGATTCCATCCTTGTAAGGATATGTAGGCACGAGACTGCGATGTCTTGGCGAACACCCTAATAAAAAAACCTTTTAGGCCTCTCTCTTTAATTAAAATCTAAAAAACGTTTCTCTCTTCCCATACTATAAGTAGAAGAATAGAAACTAAACCATAAGATAACATTCATTCAACCTTAATTAAATGGTTCCCGTTGAGTACAACGGACGTGAGGGGGAGCTAATACCTTCCCCTTGCACAACCGACTCCCGAACTCTGATATTTAGTTGTAAATTTCTTTTTTAAATTAAAAAAAAAGTATTATTATAATTTTTCACTGTTCACCGTATTGGTGAATAGTGAAATAGGGTGTAGGTGTAGGGGAATGGTGTCAAAATAACATTTCTCTTTTTAGTATGAGTTCATGAGAGAGATAGGAGGAAGTTTTATTTCTGTTTTTTTTAAAGATAAAAATGGTTGTTCTGATGTTGAGACCAAGTTAAAAGGATGAGGCTTTTTTTTATTTAGTTTTTTAACTCCTTTGCCACGTGTCGTTTTTTTTATGGGGAAATTTTAAATTTTGAAAATGGTCCAATTTTTCATGCACATAAGAGGCGCTGATGCCCTGATACCTTCTTTCTTTTACTTCATTTTTTTATATATTATATTTATTTTGTATTAATAATATGCTTTTTACTTTTGGGCCTTATTTGTTTTTCTTTCTAATTGCATCCAGTAACACACACAAGCACCCCTTTTGTTTATTTTTTTTTAAGTTAAGAGTTAATAAATTGATTAGATTTTTAAGTAGTTGATATTATTTTTAATGAATTGTTTTTCTAATTATCAAAGGTATTATTGGTTGTTTATTCAATCATCTGCGTTGTGCTTAGTCGTTTAATTAGATGATCTTTATCTATGTTCACACCTTAACATGTGTAAATAACCGTCTCACTAGTATTGCATCCAATAATCAATTTTAAATGCTAACCGTTTTTCAAATCACTTTCAAATCCAATTTCAAAATAATTTTACACCATTGATTCAAAGTTATTTCGAACTTTAATCAAATCACGATTTTTCACAATCACAACTCCTTTCCTAATAAACACAAAAGAAGAGGACTGTTGGAATCTAGCATTCTATCAGAACCCTCGAATGATCGATCCCGAGCCTTGCGCATTAGGATAGTCGTTTATTCATTCTTTCGTTCTTTGAGACATTTAATATTAACGTGGACAAATAAGATCCGTTAGGATCTAGCATCTTGGCATAACTCTTCGAACGATTGATTATCATCAAGAGTTCATTGTCCATCAACTTTTTTCTCAATAAATACGAAAGGAGAGGACTGTTGGAGTCTAACATTCTGGCAGAACCATCAAATGATCGATCTCAAGTCTTGCACTTTAGGATAACCGTTCATTCATTTCTTTCGTTCCTTAAAACATTTTTTATAGTTACTTGGACAAATAAGAGCCGTTGAGATCTAGCATCTTGGCGTAACTCTTTGAGCGATTGATTATCATAGAATGTTCATTGTCTATCAAACAACTTTGAGTACTAACTTATACGAATAAGATCCGTCAAGATCTAGCATCTTGGCACAACCCTTTGAGCAATTGATTATCATCAAGAGCTCGTTGTCCAATAAACAGTTTTCATAGCAACTTGGATGAATAAGAGCCGTTGAGATCTAGCATCTTAGCATAACTCTTTGAGCAATTGATTATCATCAAGAGCTCGTTGGCCATCAAATAATTTTCATAACAACCCGGACCAAGAGATGTTAGAGTCTAGCACTCTAGCACAACTCTTTGAATCATTGATCATTCAATTTTCATGCTCCACAAACATTTTTCTCAATCAAACTTGAATGAAAGAGACTGTTGGAGTTTAACACTCTAGCACAAACTCTTTGAACAATTGATCATCATCAAATGTTCATCATTCTTAAGACATATCTAAATCATACCCAAACCTACATTTTCATGGACAAACCTTGATTATCATCAAGAGACCTAAACCTCTATTTTCATGGATAAACCTTGATTATCATCAAGAGACCAAAACATCTTCTTAAATTATGAGCAAACCTTGATTATCATCAAGTGTATTTTCTCAGACAAACCTTCAAGACACCTAATAAGGTCTAAAGATTCCTTTTCAAAATGAAAAATATGTTGTCTTAATAAACACTATGGCAATGTTTTGCCTACAAACATTGAGTTGAGATAAGTAGCATGAATGAGATTTGTAAATCTATTCAATGTGGTGAAAATGCCCGCTCCTCGCTTATTTTGCGTAAAACAAAGTTCTTACGTTGATTAATACAATTTAGCTTTCGCTAAAATAGACAAATAAAGTTTACCCGAACTACGATTGCTCTGATTCCATCCTTGTAAGGATATGTAGGCACGAGACTGCGATGTCTTGGCGAACACCCTAATAAAAAAACCTTTTAGGCCTCTCTCTTTAATTAAAATCTAAAAAACATTTCTCTCTTCCCATACTATAAGTAGAAGAATAGAAACTAAACCATAAGATAACATTCATTCAACCTTAATTAAATGGTTCCCGTTGAGTACAACGGACGTGAGGGGGAGCTAATACCTTCCCCTTGCACAACCGACTCCCGAACTCAGATATTTAGTTGTAAATTTCTTTTCTAAATTAAAAAAAAAGTATTATTATAATTTTTCACTGTTCACCGTATTGGTGAATAGTGAAATAGGGTGTAGGTGTAGGGGAATGGTGTCAAAATAACATTTCTCTTTTTAGTATGAGTTCATGAGAGAGATAGGAGGAAGTTTTATTTCTGTTTTTTTTAAAGATAAAAATGGTTGTTCTGATGTTGAGACCAAGTTAAAAGGATGAGGCTTTTTTTTATTTAGTTTTTTTAACTCCTTTGCCACGTGTCGTTTTTTTTATGGGGAAATTTTAAATTTTGAAAATGGTCCAATTTTTCATGCACATAAGAGGCGCTGATGCCCTGATACCTTCTTTCTTTTACTTCATTTTTTGATATATTATATTTATTTTGTATTAATAATATGCTTTTTACTTTTGGGCCTTATTTGTTTTTCTTTCTAATTGCATCCAGTAACACACACAAGCACCCCTTTTGTTTATTTTTTTTTAAGTTAAGAGTTAATAAATTGATTAGATTTTTAAGTAGTTGATATTATTTTTAATGAATTGTTTTTCTAATTATCAAAGGTATTATTGGTTGTTTATTCAATCATCTGCGTTGTGCTTAGTCGTTTAATTAGATGATCTTTATCTATGTTCATACCTTAACATGTGTAAATAACCGTCTCACTAGTATTGCATCCAATAATCAATTTTAAATGCTAACCGTTTTTCAAATCACTTTCAAATCCAATTTCAAAATAATTTTACACCATTGATTCAAAGTTATTTCGAACTTTAATCAAATCACGATTTTTCACAATCACAACTCCTTTCCTAATAAACACAAAAGAAGAGGACTGTTGGAATCTAGCATTCTATCAGAACCCTCGAATGATCGATCCCGAGCCTTGCGCATTAGGATAGTCGTTTATTCATTCTTTCGTTCTTTGAGACATTTAATATTAATGTGGACAAATAAGATCCGTTAGGATCTAGCATCTTGGCATAACTCTTCGAACGATTGATTATCATCAAGAGTTCATTGTCCATCAACTTTTTTCTCAATAAATACGAAAGGAGAGGACTGTTGGAGTCTAACATTCTGGCAGAACCATCAAATGATCGATCTCAAGTCTTGCACTTTAGGATAACCGTTCATTCATTTCTTTCGTTCCTTAAAACATTTTTTATAGTTACTTGGGCAAATAAGAGCCGTTGAGATCTAGCATCTTGGCGTAACTCTTTGAGCGATTGATTATCATAGAATGTTCATTGTCTATCAAACAACTTTGAGTACTAACTTATACGAATAAGATCCGTCAAGATCTAGCATCTCGGCACAACCCTTTGAGCAATTGATTATCATCAAGAGCTCGTTGTCCAATAAACAGTTTTCATAGCAACTTGGATGAATAAGAGCCGTTGAGATCTAGCATCTTAGCATAACTCTTTGAGCAATTGATTATCATCAAGAGCTCGTTGGCCATCAAATAATTTTCATAACAACCCGGACCAAGAGATGTTAGAGTCTAGCACTCTAGCACAACTCTTTGAATCATTGATCATTCAATTTTCATGCTCCACAAACATTTTTCTCAATCAAACTTGAATGAAAGAGACTGTTGGAGTTTAACACTCTAGCACAAACTCTTTGAACAATTGATCATCATCAAATGTTCATCATTCTTAAGACATATCTAAATCATACCCAAACCTACATTTTCATGGACAAACCTTGATTATCATCAAGAGACCCAAACCTCTATTTTCATGGATAAACCTTGATTATCATCAAGAGACCAAAACATCTTCTTAAATTTTGAGCAAACCTTGATTATCATCAAGTGTATTTTCTCAGACAAACCTTCAAGACACCTAATAAGGTCTAAAGATTCCTTTTCAAAATGAAAAATATGTTGTCTTAATAAACACTATGGCAATGTTTTGCCTACAAACATTGAGTTGAGATAAGTAGCATGAATGAGATTTGTAAATCTATTCAATGTGGTGAAAATGCCCGCTCCTCGCTTATTTTGCGTAAAACAAAGTTCTTACGTTGATTAATACAATTTAGCTTTCGCTAAAATAGACAAATAAAGTTTACCCGAACTACGATTGCTCTGATTCCATCCTTGTAAGGATATGTAGGCACGAGACTGCGATGTCTTGGCGAACACCCTAATAAAAAAACCTTTTAGGTCTCTCTCTTTAATTAAAATCTAAAAAACATTTCTCTCTTCCCATACTATAAGTAGAAGAATAGAAACTAAACCATAAGATAACATTCATTCAACCTTAATTAAATGGTTCCCGTTGAGTACAACGGACGTGAGGGGGAGCTAATACCTTCCCCTTGCACAACCGACTCCCGAACTCAGATATTTAGTTGTAAATTTCTTTTTTAAATTAAAAAAAAAAGTATTATTATAATTTTTCACTGTTCACCGTATTGGTGAATAGTGAAATACGGTGTAGGTGTAGGGGAATGGTGTCAAAATAACATTTCTCTTTTTAGTATGAGTTCATGAGAGAGATAGGAGGAAGTTTTATTTCTGTTTTTTTTAAAGATAAAAATGGTTGTTCTGATGTTGAGACCAAGTTAAAAGGATGAGGCTTTTTTTTATTTAGTTTTTTTAACTCCTTTGCCACGTGTCGTTTCTTTTATGGGGAAATTTTAAATTTTGAAAATGGTCCAATTTTTCATGCACATAAGAGGCGCTGATGCCCTGATACCTTCTTTCTTTTACTTCATTTTTTTATATATTATATTTATTTTGTATTAATAATATGCTTTTTACTTTTGGCTCTTATTTGTTTTTCTTTCTAATTGCACCCAGTAACACACACAAGCACCCCTTTTGTTTATTTTTTTTTTAAGTTAAGAGTTAATAAATTGATTAGATTTTTAAGTAGTTGATATTATTTTTAATTAATTGTTTTTCTAATTATCAAAGGTATTATTGGTTGTTTATTCAATCATCTGCGTTGTGCTTAGTCGTTTAATTAGATGATCTTTATCTATGTTCACACCTTAACATGTGTAAATAACCGTCTCACTAGTATTGCATCCAATAATCAATTTTAAATGCTAACCATTTTTCAAATCACTTTCAAATCCAATTTCAAAATCATTTTACACCATTGATTCAAAGTTATTTCGAACTTTAATCAAATCACGATTTTTCACAATCACAACTCCTTTCCTAATAAACACAAAAGAAGAGGACTGTTGGAATCTAGCATTCTATCAGAACCCTCGAATGATCGATCCCGAACCTTACGCATTAGGATAGTCGTTTATTCATTTTTTCGTTCTTTAAGACATTTAATATTAACGTGGACAAATAAGATCCGTTAGGATCTAGCATCTTGGCATAACTCTTCGAACGATTGATTATCATCAAGAGTTCATTGTCCATCAACTTTTTTCTCAACAAATACGAAAGGAGAGGACTGTTGGAATCTTAAATTCTGGCAGAACCATCAAATGATCGGTCTCAAGTCTTGCACTTTGGGATAACCGTTCATTCATTTCTTTCGTTCCTTAAAACATTTTTTATAGTTACTTGGACAAATAAGAGCCGTTGAGATCTAGCATCTTGGCGTAACTCTTTGAGCGATTGATTATCATAGAATGTTCATTGTCTATCAAACAACTTTTAGTACTAACTTATACGAATAAGATCCGTCAAGATCTAGCATCTTGGCACAACCCTTTGAGCAATTGATTATCATCAAGAGCTCGTTGTCCAATAAATAGTTTTCATAGCAACTTGGATGAATAAGAGCCGTTGAGATCTAGCATCTTGGCATAACTCTTTGAGCTATTGATTATCTTCAAGAGCTCGTTGGCCATCAAATAATTTTCATAACAACCCGGACCAAGAGATGTTAGAGTCTAGCACTCTAGCACAACTCTTTGAATCATTGATCATTCAATTTTCATGCTCCACAAACATTTTTCTCAATCAAACTTGAATGAAAGAGACTGTTGGAGTTTAACACACTAGCACAAACTCTTTGAACAACTGATCATCATCAAATGTTCATCATTCTTAAGACATATCTAAATCATACCCAAACCTACATTTTCATGGACAAACCTTGATTATCATCAGGAGACCTAAACCTCTATTTTCATGGATAAACCTTGATTATCATCAAGAGACCAAAACATCTTCTTAAATTATGAGCAAACCTTGATTATCATCAAGTATATTTTCTCAGACAAACCTTCAAGACACCTAATAAGGTCTAAAGATTCCTTTTCAAAATGAAAAATATGTTGTCTTAATAAACACTATGGCAATGTTTTGCCTACAAACATTGAGTTGAGATAAGTAGCATGAATGAGATTTGTAAATCTATTCAATGTGGTGAAAATGCCCGCTCCTCGCTTATTTTGGGTAAAACAAAGTTCTTACGTTGATTAATACAATTTAGATTTCGCTAAAATAGACCAATAAAGTTTACGCGAACTACGATTGCTCTGATTCCATCCTTGTAAGGATATGTAGGCATGAGACTGTGATGTCTTGGCGAACACCCTAATAAAAAAACCTTTTAGGCCTCTCTCTTTAATTAAAATCTAAAAAACATTTCTCTCTTCCCATACTATAAGTAGAAGATTAGAAACTAAACCATAAGATAACATTCATTCAACCTTAATTAAATGGTTCCCGTTGAGTACAACAGATGTGAGGGGGTGCTAATACCTTCCCCTTGCGCAACCGACTCCCGAACTCAGATATTTAGTTGTAAATTTTTTTTTTAAATTAAAAAAAAATTATTATTACAATTTTTCACTGTTCACCGTATTGGTGAATAGTGAAATACGGTGTAGGGGTAGGGGAATGGTGTCAAAATAATATTTCTCTTTTTAGTATGAGTTCATGAGAGAGATAGGAGGAAGTTTTATTTCTGTTTTTTTTAAAGATAAAAATGGTTGTTCTGATGTTGAGACCACGTTAAAAGGATGAGGCTTTTTTTTTATTTAGTTTTTTTAACTCCTTTGCCACGTGTCGTTTTTTTTTATGGGGAAATTTTAAATTTTGAAAATGGTCCATTTTTTCATGCACATAAGAGGCGCTGATGCCCTGATACCTTCTTTCTTTTACTTCATTTTTTTATATATTATATTTATTTTGTATTAATAATATGCTTTTTACTTTTGGGCCTTATTTGTTTTTCTTTCTAATTGCACCTAGTAACACACACAAACACCCCTTTTGTTTATTTTTTTTTTAAAATTAAGAGTTAATAAATTGATTAGATTTTTAAGTAGTTGATATTATTTTTAATTAATTGTTTTTCTAATTATCAATGGTATTATTGGTTGTTTATTCAATCATCTGCGTTGTGCTTTGTCGTTTAATTAGATGATCTTTATCTATGTTCATACCTTAACATGTGTAAATAACCGTCTCACTAGTATTGCATCCAATAATCAATTTTAAATGCTAACCGTTTCTCAAGTCACTTTCAAATCCAATTTCAAAATCATTTTACACCATTGATTCAAAGTTATTTCGAACTTTAATCAAATCACGATTTTTCACAATCACAACTCCTTTCCTAATAAACACAAAAGAAGAGGACTGTTGGAATCTAGCATTCTATCAGAACCCTCGAATGGTCGAGCCTGAGCCTTGCGCATTAGGATAGTCGTTTATTCATTCTTTCGTTATTTAAGACATTTAATATTAACGTGGACAAATAAGATCCATTAGGATCTAGCATCTTGGCATAACTCTTCGAACGATTGATTATCATCAAGAGTTCATTGCCCATCAACTTTTTTCTCAACAAATACGAAAGGAGAGGACTGTTGGAATCTTAAATTCTGGCAGAACCATCAAATGATCGGTCTCAAGTCTTGCACTTTGGGATAACCGTTCATTCATTTCTTTCGTTCCTTAAAACATTTTTTTATAGTTACTTGGACAAATAAGAGCCGTTGAGATCTAGCATCTTGGCGTAACTCTTTGAGCGATTGATTATCATAGAATGTTCATTGTCTATCAAACAACTTTAAGTACTAACTTATACGAATAAGATCCGTCAAGATCTAGCATCTTGGCACAACCCTTTGAGCAATTGATTATCATCAAGAGCTCGTTGTCCAATAAACAGTTTTCATAGCAACTTGGATGAATAAGAGCCATTGAGATCTAGCATCTTGGCATAACTCTTTGAGCAATTGATTATCCTCAAGAGCTCGTTGGCCATCAAATAATTTTCATAACAACCCGGACCAAGAGATGTTAGAGTCTAGCACTCTAGCACAACTCTTTGAATCATTGATCATTCAATTTTCATGCTCCACAAACATTTTTCTCAATCAAACTTGAATGAAAGAGACTGTTGGAGTTTAACACTCTAGCACAAACTCTTTGAACAACTGATCATCGTCAAATGTTCATCATTCTTAAGACATATCTAAATCATACCCAAACCTACATTTTCATGGACAAACCTTGATTATCATCAGGAGACCTAAACCTCTATTTTCATGGATAAACCTTGATTATCATCAAGAGACCAAAACATCTTCTTAAATTATGAGCAAACCTTGATTATCATCAAGTGTATTTTCTCAGACAAACCTTCAAGACACCTAATAAGGTCTAAAGATTCCTTTTCAAAATGAAAAATATGTTGTCTTAATAAACACTATGGCAATGTTTTGCCTACAAACATTGAGTTGAGATAAGTAGCATGAATGAGATTTGTAAATCTATTCAATGTGGTGAAAATGCCCGCTCCTCGCTTATTTTGGGTAAAACAAAGTTCTTACGTTGATTAATACAATTTATCTTTCGCTAAAATAGACAAATAAAGTTTACCCGAACTACGATTGCTCTGATTCCATCCTTGTAAGGATATGTAGGCACGAGACTGCGATGTCTTGGCGAACACCCTAATAAAAAAACCTTTTAGGCCTCTCTCTTTAATTAAAATCTAAAAAACATTTCTCTCTTCCCATACTATAAGTAGAAGAATAGAAACTAAACCATAAGATAACATTCATTCAACCTTAATTAAATGGTTCCCGTTGAGTACAACGGACGTGAGGGGGTGCTAATACCTTCCCCTTGCGCAACCGACTCCCGAACTCAGATATTTAGTTGTAAATTTCTTTTTTAAATTAAAAAAAAAGTATTATTATAATTTTTCACTGTTCACCGTATTGGTGAATAGTGAAATACGGTGTAGGTGTAGGGGAATGGTGTCAAAATAACATTTCTCTTTTTAGTATGAGTTCATGAGAGAGATAGGAGGAAGTTTTATTTCTGTTTTTTTTAAAGATAAAAATGGTTGTTCTGATGTTGAGACCATGTTAAAAGGATGAGGCTTTTTTTTATTTAGTTTTTTTAACTCCTTTGCCACGTGTCGTTTTTTTTATGGGGAAATTTTAAATTTTTAAAATGGTCCAATTTTTCATGCACATAAGAGGCGCTGATGCCCTGATACCTTCTTTCTTTTACTTCATTTTTTTATATATTATATTTATTTTGTATTAATAATATGATTTTTACTTTTGGGCCTTATTTGTTTTTCTTTATAGTTGCACCCAGTAACACACAAAAGCACCCCTTTTGTTTATTTTTTTTTAAGTTAAGAGTTAATAAATTGATTAGATTTTTAAGTAGTTGATATTATTTTTAATTAATTATTTTTCTAATTATCAAAGGTATTATTGGTTGTTTATTCAATCATCTGCGTTGTGCTTAGTCGTTTAATTAGATGATCTTTATCTATGTTCATACCTTAACATGTGTAAATAACCGTCTCACTAGTATTGCATCCAATAATCAATTTTAAATGCTAACCGTTTTTCAAATCACTTTCAAATCCAATTTCAAAATCATTTTACACCATTGATTCAAAGTTATTTCGAACTTTAATCAAATCACGATTTTTCACAATCACAACTCCTTTCCTAATAAACACAAAAGAAGAGGACTGTTGGAATCTAGCATTCTATCAGAACCCTCGAATGATCGATCCCGAGCCTTGCGCATTAGGATAGTCGTTTATTCATTTTTTCGTTCTTTAAGACATTTAATATTAACGTGGATAAATAAGATCCGTTAGGATCTAGCATCTTGGCATAACTCTTCGAACGATTGATTATCATCAAGAGTTCATTGTCCATCAACTTTTTTCTCAACAAATACGAAAGGAGAGGACTGTTGGAATCTTAAATTCTGGCAGAACCATCAAATGATCGGTCTCAAGTCTTGCACTTTGGGATAACCGTTCATTCATTTCTTTCGTTCCTTAAAACATTTTTTATAGTTACTTGGACAAATAAGAGCCGTTGAGATCTAGCATCTTATCGTAACTCTTTGAGCGATTGATTATCATAGAATGTTCATTGTGTATTAAACAACTTTCAGTACTAACTTATACGAATAAGATCCGTCAAGATCTAGCATCTTGGCACAACCCTTTGAGCAATTGATTATCATCAAGAGCTCGTTGTCCAATAAACAGTTTTCATAGCAACTTGGATGAATAAGAGCCGTTGAGATCTAGCATCTTGGCATAACTCTTTGAGCAATTGATTATCTTCAAGAGCTCGTTGGCCATCAAGTAATTTTCATAACAACCCGGACCAAGAGATGTTAGAGTCTAGCACTCTAGCACAACTCTTTGAATCATTGATCATTCAATTTTCATGCTCCACAAACATTTTTCTCAATCAAACTTGAATGAAAGAGACTGTTGGAGTTTAACACTCTAGCACAAACTCTTTGAACAACTGATCATCATCAAATGTTCATCATTCTTAAGACATATCTAAATCATACCCAAACCTACATTTCCATGGACAAACCTTGATTATCATCAGGAGACCTAAACCTCTATTTTCATGGATAAACCTTTATTATCATCAAGAGACCAAAACATCTTCTTAAATTATGAGCAAACCTTGATTATCATCTAGAGACCAAAACATCTTCTTAAATTATGAGCAAACCTTGATTATCATCAAGTGTATTTTCTCAGACAAACCTTCAAGACACCTAATAAGGTCTAAAGATTCCTTTTCAAAATGAAAAATATGTTGTCTTAATAAACACTATGGCAATGTTTTGCCTACAAACATTGAGTTGAGATAAGTAGCATGAATGAGATTTGTAAATCTATTCAATGTGGTGAAAATGCCCGCTCCTCGCTTATTTTGGGTAAAACAAAGTTCTTACGTTGATTAATACAATTTAGATTTCGCTATAATTGACCAATAAAGTTTACGCGAACTACGATTGCTCTGATTCCATCCTTGTAAGGATATGTAGGCACGAGACTGTGATGTCTTGGCGAACACCCTAATAAAAAAACCTTTTAGGCCTCTCTCTTTAATTAAAATCTAAAAAACATTTCTCTCTTCCCATACTATAAGTAGAAGATTAGAAACTAAACCATAAGATAACATTCATTCAACCTTAATTAAATGGTTCCCGTTGAGTACAACAGATGTGAGGGGGTGCTAATACCTTCCCCTTGCGCAACCGACTCCCGAACTCAGATATTTAGTTGTAAATTTCTTTTTTAAATTAAAAAAAAGTATTATTATAATTTTTCACTATTCACCGTATTGGTGAATAGTGAAATACGGTGTAGGTGTAGGGGAATGGTGTCAAAATAACATTTCTCTTTTTAGTATGAGTTCATGAGAGAGATAGGAGGAAGTTTTATTTCTGTTTTTTTTAAAGATAAAAATGGTTGTTCTGATGTTGAGACCATGTTAAAAGGATGAGGCTTTTTTTTATTTAGTTTTTTTAACTCCTTTGCCACGTGTCGTTTTTTTTATGGGGAAATTTTAAATTTTTAAAATGGTCCAATTTTTCATGCACATAAGAGGCGCTGATGCCCTGATAGCTTCTTTCTTTTACTTCATTTTTTTATATATTATATTTATTTTGTATTAATAATATGATTTTTACTTTTGGGCCTTATTTGTTTTTCTTTATAGTTGCACCCAGTAACACACAGAAGCACCCCTTTTGTTTATTTTTTTTAAGTTAAGAGTTAATAAATTGATTAGATTTTTAAGTAGTTGATATTATTTTTGATTAATTATTTTTCTAATTATCAAAGGTATTATTGGTTGTTTATTCAATCATCTGCGTTGTGCTTAGTCGTTTAATTAGATGATCTTTATCTATGTTCATACCTTAACATGTGTAAATAACCGTCTCACTAGTATTGCATCCAATAATCAATTTTAAATGCTAACCGTTTTTCAAATCACTTTCAAATCCAATTTCAAAATCATTTTACACCATAGATTCAAAGTTATTTCGAACTTTAATCAAATCACGATTTTTCACAATCACAACTCCTTTCCTAATAAACACAAAAGAAGAGGACTGTTGGAATCTAGCATTCTATCAGAACCCTCGAATGATCGATCCCGAGCCTTGCGCATTAGGATAGTCGTTTATTCATTTTTTCGTTCTTTAAGACATTTAATATTAACGTGGATAAATAAGATCCGTTAGGATCTAGCATCTTGGCATAACTCTTCGAACGATTGATTATCATCAAGAGTTCATTGTCCATCAACTTTTTTCTCAACAAATACGAAAGGAGAGGACTGTTGGAATCTTAAATTCTGGCAGAACCATCAAATGATCGGTCTCAAGTCTTGCACTTTGGGATAACCGTTCATTCATTTATTTCGTTCCTTAAAACATTTTTTATAGTTACTTGGACAAATAAGAGCCGTTGAGATCTAGCATCTTGTCGTAACTCTTTGAGCGATTGATTATCATAGAATGTTCATTGTGTATTAAACAACTTTCAGTACTAACTTATACGAATAAGATCCGTCAAGATCTAGCATCTTGGCACAACCCTTTGAGCAATTGATTATCATCAAGAGCTCGTTGTCCAATAAACAGTTTTCATAGCAACTTGGATGAATAAGAGCCGTTGAGATCTAGCATCTTGGCATAACTCTTTGAGCAATTGATTATCTTCAAGAGCTCGTTGGCCATCAAATAATTTTCATAACAACCCGGACCAAGAGATGTTAGAATCTAGCACTCTAGCACAACTCTTTGAATCATTGATCATTCAATTTTCATGCTCCACAAACATTTTTCTCAATCAAACTTGAATGAAAGAGACTGTTGGAGTTTAACACTCTAGCACAAACTCTTTGAACAACTGATCATCATCAAATGTTCATCATTCTTAAGACATATCTAAATCATACCCAAACCTACATTTTCATGGACAAACCTTGATTATCATCAGGAGACCTAAACCTCTATTTTCATGGATAAACCTTGATTATCATCAAGAGACCAAAACATCTTCTTAAATTATGAGCAAACCTTGATTATCATCAAGAGACCAAAACATCTTCTTAAATTATGAGCAAACCTTGATTATCATCAAGTGTATTTTCTCAGACAAACCTTCAAGACACCTAATAAGGTCTAAAGATTCCTTTTCAAAATGAAAAATAAGTTGTCTTAATAAACACTATGGCAATGTTTTGCCTACAAACATTGAGTTGAGATAAGTAGCATGAATGAGATTTGTAAATCTATTCAATGTGGTGAAAATGCCCGCTCCTCGCTTATTTTGGGTAAAACAAAGTTCTTACGTTGATTAATACAATTTAGATTTCGCTAAAATTGACCAATAAAGTTTACGCGAACTACGATTGCTCTGATTCCATCCTTGTAAGGATATGTAGGCACGAGACTGTGATGTCTTGGCGAACACCCTAATAAAAAAACCTTTTAGGCCTCTCTCTTTAATTAAAATCTAAAAAACATTTCTCTCTTCCCATACTATAAGTAGAAGATTAGAAACTAAACCATAAGATAACATTCATTCAACCTTAATTAAATGGTTCCCGTTGAGTACAACAGATGTGAGGGGGTGCTAATACCTTCCCCTTGCGCAACCGACTCCCGAACTCAGATATTTAGTTGTAAATTTCTTTTTTAAATTAAAAAAAAGTATTATTATAATTTTTCACTGTTCACCGTATTGGTGAATAGTGAAATACGGTGTAGGTGTAGGGGAATGGTGTCAAAATAACATTTCTCTTTTTAGTATGAGTTCATGAGAGAGATAGGAGGAAGTTTTATTTCTGTTTTTTTTAAAGATAAAAATGGTTGTTCTGATGTTGAGACCATGTTAAAAGGATGAGGCTTTTTTTTATTTAGTTTTTTTAACTCCTTTGCCACGTGTCGTTTTTTTTATGGGGAAATTTTAAATTTTTAAAATGGTCCAATTTTTCATGCACATAAGAGGCGCTGATGCCCTGATAGCTTCTTTCTTTTACTTCATTTTTTTATATATTATATTTATTTTGTATTAATAATATGATTTTTACTTTTGGGCCTTATTTGTTTTTCTTTATAGTTGCACCCAGTAACACACAGAAGCACCCCTTTTGTTTATTTTTTTTTAAGTTAAGAGTTAATAAATTGATTAGATTTTTAAGTAGTTGATATTATTTTTAATTAATTATTTTTCTAATTATCAAAGGTATTATTGGTTGTTTATTCAATCATCTGCGTTGTGCTTAGCCGTTTAATTAGATGATCTTTATCTATGTTCATACCTTAACATGTGTAAATAACCGTCTCACTAGTATTGCATCCAATAATCAATTTTAAATGCTAACCGTTTTTCAAATCACTTTCAAATCCAATTTCAAAATCATTTTACACCATAGATTCAAAGTTATTTCGAACTTTAATCAAATGACGATTTTTCACAATCACAACTCCTTTCCTAATAAACACAAAAGAAGAGGACTGTTGGAATCTAGCATTCTATCAGAACCCTCGAATGATCGATCCCGAGCCTTGCGCATTAGGATAGTCGTTTATTCATTTTTTCGTTCTTTAAGACATTTAATATTAACGTGGATAAATAAGATCCGTTAGGATCTAGCATCTTGGCATAACTCTTCGAACGATTGATTATCATCAAGAGTTCATTGCCCATCAACTTTTTTCTCAACAAATACGAAAGGAGAGGACTGTTGGAATCTTAAATTCTGGCAGAACCATCAAATGATCGGTCTCAAGTCTTGCACTTTGGGATAACCGTTCATTCATTTCTTTCGTTCCTTAAAAAAATTTTTATAGTTACTTGGACAAATAAGAGCCGTTGAGATCTAGCATCTTGGCGTAACTCTTTGAGCGATTGATTATCATAGAATGTTCATTGTCTATCAAACAACTTTGAGTACTAACTTATACGAATAAGATCCATCAAGATCTAGCATCTTGGCACAACCCTTTGAGCAATTGATTATCATCAAGAGCTCTTTGTCCAATAAACAGTTTTCATAGCAACTTGGATGAATAAGAGCCGTTGAGATCTAGCATCTTGGCATAACTCTTTGAGCAATTGATTATCTTCAAGAGCTCGTTGGCCATCAAATAATTTTCATCACAACCCAGACCAAGAGATGTTAGAGTCTAGCATTCTAGCACAACTCTTTGAATCATTGATCATTCAATTTTCATGCTCCACAAACATTTTTCTCAATCAAACTTGAATGAAAGATACTGTTGGAGTTTAACACTCTAGCACAAACTCTTTGAACAACTAATCATCGTCAAATGTTCATCATTCTTAAGACATATCTAAATCATACCCAAACCTACATTTTCATGGACAAACCTTGATTATCATCAGGAGACCTAAACCTCTATTTTCATGGATAAACCTTGATTATCATCAAGAGACCAAAACATCTTCTTAAATTATGAGCAAACCTTGATTATCATCAAGTGTATTTTCTCAGACAAACCTTCAAGACACCTAATAAGGTCTAAAGATTCCTTTTCAAAATGAAAAATATGTTGTCTTAATAAACACTATGGCAATGTTTTGCCTACAAACATTGAGTTGAGATAAGTAGCATGAATGAGATTTGTAAATCTATTCAATGTGGTGAAAATGCCCGCTCCTCGCTTATTTTGGGTAAAACAAAGTTCTTACGTTGATTAATACAATTTATCTTTCGCTAAAATAGACAAATAAAGTTTACCCGAACTACGATTGCTCTGATTCCATCCTTGTAAGGATATGTAGGCACGAGACTGCGATGTCTTGGCGAACACCCTAATAAAAAAACCTTTTAGGCCCCTCTCTTTAATTAAAATCTAAAAAACATTTCTCTCTTCCCATACTATAAGTAGAAGAATAGAAACTAAACCATAAGATAACATTCATTCAACCTTAATTAAATGGTTTCCGTTGAGTACAACGGACGTGAGGGGGTGCTAATACCTTCCCCTTGCGCAACCGACTCCCGAACTCAGATATTTAGTTGTAAATTTCTTTTTTAAATTAAAAAAAAAGTATTATTATAATTTTTCACTGTTCACCGTATTGGTGAATAGTGAAATACGGTGTAGGTGTAGGGGAATGGTGTCAAAATAACATTTCTCTTTTTAGTATGAGTTCATGAGAGAGATAGGAGGAAGTTTTATTTCTGTTTTTTTTAAAGATAAAAATGGTTGTTCTGATGTTGAGACCATGTTAAAAGGATGAGGCTTTTTTTTATTTAGTTTTTTTAACTCCTTTGCCACGTGTCGTTTTTTTTATGGGGAAATTTTAAATTTTTAAAATGGTCCAATTTTTCATGCACATAAGAGGCGCTGATGCCCTGATACCTTCTTTCTTTTACTTCATTTTTTTATATATTATATTTATTTTGTATTAATAATATGATTTTTACTTTTGGGCCTTATTTGTTTTTCTTTATAGTTGCACCCAGTAACACACAAAAGCACCCCTTTTGTTTATTTTTTTTTAAGTTAAGAGTTAATAAATTGATTAGATTTTTAAGTAGTTGATATTATTTTTAATTAATTATTTTTCTAATTATCAAAGGTATTATTGGTTGTTTATTCAATCATCTGCGTTGTGCTTAGTCGTTTAATTAGATGATCTTTATCTATGTTCATACCTTAACATGTGTAAATAACCGTCTCACTAGTATTGCATCCAATAATCAATTTTAAATGCTAACCGTTTTTCAAATCACTTTCAAATCCAATTTCAAAATCATTTTACACCATTGATTCAAAGTTATTTCGAACTTTAATCAAATCACGATTTTTCACAATCACAACTCCTTTCCTAATAAACACAAAAGAAGAGGACTGTTGGAATCTAGCATTCTATCAGAAACCTCGAATGATCGATCCCGAGCCTTGCGCATTAGGATAGTCGTTTATTCATTTTTTCGTTCTTTAAGACATTTAATATTAACGTGGATAAATAAGATCCGTTAGGATCTAGCATCTTGGCATAACTCTTCGAACGATTGATTATCATCAAGAGTTCATTGTCCATCAACTTTTTTCTCAACAAATACGAAAGGAGAGGACTGTTGGAATCTTAAATTCTGGCAGAACCATCAAATGATCGGTCTCAAGTCTTGCACTTTGGGATAACCGTTCATTCATTTCTTTCGTTCCTTAAAACATTTTTTATAGTTACTTGGACAAATAAGAGCCGTTGAGATCTAGCATCTTGTCGTAACTCTTTGAGCGATTGATTATCATAGAATGTTCATTGTGTATTAAACAACTTTCAGTACTAACTTATACGAATAAGATCCGTCAAGATCTAGCATCTTGGCACAACCCTTTGAGCAACTGATTATCATCAAGAGCTCGTTGTCCAATAAACAGTTTTCATAGCAACTTGGATGAATAAGAGCTGTTGAGATCTAGCATCTTGGCATAACTCTTTGAGCAATTGATTATCTTCAAGAGCTCGTTGGCCATCAAGTAATTTTCATAACAACCCGGACCAAGAGATGTTAGAGTCTAGCACTCTAGCACAACTCTTTGAATCATTGATCATTCAATTTTCATGCTCCACAAACATTTTTCTCAATCAAACTTGAATGAAAGAGACTGTTGGAGTTTAACACTCTAGCACAAACTCTTTGAACAACTGATCATCATCAAATGTTCATCATTCTTAAGACATATCTAAATCATACCCAAACCTACATTTTCATGGACAAACCTTGATTATCATCAGGAGACCTAAACCTCTATTTTCATGGATAAACCTTGATTATCATCAAGAGACCAAAACATCTTCTTAAATTATGAGCAAACCTTGATTATCATCAAGAGACCAAAACATCTTCTTAAATTATGAGCAAACCTTGATTATCATCAAGTGTATTTTCTCAGACAAACCTTCAAGACACCTAATAAGGTCTAAAGATTCCTTTTCAAAATGAAAAATATGTTGTCTTAATAAACACTATGGCAATGTTTTGCCTACAAACATTGAGTTGAGATAAGTAGCATGAATGAGATTTGTAAATCTATTCAATGTGGTGAAAATGCCCGCTCCTCGCTTATTTTGGGTAAAACAAAGTTCTTACGTTGATTAATACAATTTAGATTTCGCTAAAATTGACCAATAAAGTTTACGCGAACTACGATTGCTCTGATTCCATCCTTGTAAGGATATGTAGGCACGAGACTGCGATGTCTTGGCGAACACCCTAATAAAAAAACCTTTTAGGCCTCTCTCTTTAATTAAAATCTAAAAAACATTTCTCTCTTCCCATACTATAAGTAGAAGATTAGAAACTAAACCATAAGATAACATTCATTCAACCTTAATTAAATGGTTCCCGTTGAGTACAACAGATGTGAGGGGGTGCTAATACCTTCCCCTTGCGCAACCGACTCCCGAACTCAGATATTTAGTTGTAAATTTCTTTTTTAAATTAAAAAAAAGTATTATTATAATTTTTCACTGTTCACCGTATTGGTGAATAGTGAAATACGGTGTAGATGTAGGGGAATGGTGTCAAAATAACATTTCTCTTTTTAGTATGAGTTCATGAGAGAGATAGGAGGAAGTTTTATTTCTGTTTTTTTTAAAGATAAAAATGGTTGTTCTGATGTTGAGACCATGTTAAAAGGATGAGGCTTTTTTTTATTTAGTTTTTTTAACTCCTTTGCCACGTGTCGTTTTTTTTATGGGGAAATTTTAAATTTTTAAAATGGTCCAATTTTTCATGCACATAAGAGGCGCTGATGCCCTGATACCTTCTTTCTTTTACTTCATTTTTTTATATATTATATTTATTTTCTATTAATAATATGATTTTTACTTTTGGGCCTTATTTGTTTTTCTTTATAGTTGCACCCAGTAACACACAGAAGCACCCCTTTTGTTTATTTTTTTTTAAGTTAAGAGTTAATAAATTGATTAGATTTTTAAGTAGTTGATATTATTTTTAATTAATTATTTTTCTAATTATCAAAGGTATTATTGGTTGTTATTCAATCATCTGCGTTGTGCTTAGTCGTTTAATTAGATGATCTTTATCTATGTTCATACCTTAACATGTGTAAATAACCGTCTCACTAGTATTGCATCCAATAATCAATTTTAAATGCTAACCGTTTTTCAAATCACTTTCAAATCCAATTTCAAAATCATTTTACACCATTGATTCAAAGTTATTTCGAACTTTAATCAAATCACGATTTTTCACAATCACAACTCCTTTCCTAATAAACACAAAAGAAGAGGACTGTTGGAATCTAACATTCTATCAGAACCCTCGAATGATCGATCCCGAGCCTTGCGCATTAGGATAGTCGTTTATTCATTTTTTCGTTCTTTAAGACATTTAATATTAACGTGGATAAATAAGATCCGTTAGGATCTAGCATCTTGGCATAACTCTTCGAACGATTGATTATCATCAAGAGTTCATTGTCCATCAACTTTTTTCTCAACAAATACGAAAGGAGAGGACTGTTGGAATCTTAAATTCTGGCAGAACCATCAAATGATCGGTCTCAAGTCTTGCACTTTGGGATAACCGTTCATTCATTTCTTTCGTTCCTTAAAACATTTTTTATAGTTACTTGGACAAATAAGAGCCGTTGAGATCTAGCATCTTGTCGTAACTCTTTGAGCGATTGATTATCATAGAATGTTCATTGTGTATTAAACAACGTTCAGTACTAACTTATACGAATAAGATCCGTCAAGATCTAGCATCTTGGCACAACCCTTTGAGCAATTGATTATCATCAAGAGCTCGTTGTCCAATAAACAGTTTTCATAGCAACTTGGATGAATAAGAGCCGTTGAGATCTAGCATCTTGGCATAACTCTTTGAGCAATTGATTATCTTCAAGAGCTCGTTGGCCATCAAATAATTTTCATAACAACCCGGACCAAGAGATGTTAGAGTCTAGCACTCTAGCACAACTCTTTGAATCATTGATCATTCAATTTTCATGCTCCACAAACATTTTTCTCAATCAAACTTGAATGAAAGAGACTGTTGGAGTTTAACACTCTAGCACAAACTCTTTGAACAACTGATCATCATCAAATGTTCATCATTCTTAAGACATATCTAAATCATACCCAAACCTACATTTTCATGGACAAACCTTGATTATCATCAGGAGACCTAAACCTCTATTTTCATGGATAAACCTTGATTATCATCAAGAGACCAAAACATCTTCTTAAATTATGAGCAAACCTTGATTATCATCAAGAGACCAAAACATCTTCTTAAATTATGAGCAAACCTTGATTATCATCAAGTGTATTTTCTCAGACAAACCTTCAAGACACCTAATAAGGTCTAAAGATTCCTTTTCAAAATGAAAAGTATGTTGTCTTAATAAACACTATGGCAATGTTTTGCCTACAAACATTGAGTTGAGATAAGTAGCATGAATGAGATTTGTAAATCTATTCAATGTGGTGAAAATGCCCGCTCCTCGCTTATTTTGGGTAAAACAAAGTTCTTACGTTGATTAATACAATTTAGATTTCGCTAAAATTGACCAATAAAGTTTACGCGAACTACGATTGCTCTGATTCCATCCTTGTAAGGATATGTAGGCACGAGACTGTGATGTCTTGGCGAACACCCTAATAAAAAAACCTTTTAGGCCTCTCTCTTTAATTAAAATCTAAAAAACATTTCTCTCTTCCCATACTATAAGTAGAAGATTAGAAACTAAACCATAAGATAACATTCATTCAACCTTAATTAAATGGTTCCCGTTGAGTACAACAGATGTGAGGGGGTGCTAATACCTTCCCCTTGCGCAACCGACTCCCGAACTCAGATATTTAGTTGTAAATTTCTTTTTTAAATTAAAAAAAAAGTATTATTATAATTTTTCACTGTTCACCGTATTGGTGAATAGTGAAATACGGTGTAGGTGTAAGGGAATGGTGTCAAAATTACATTTCTCTTTTTAGTATGAGTTCATGAGAGAGATAGGAGGAAGTTTTATTTCTGTTTTTTTTAAAGATAAAAATGGTTGTTCTGATGTTGAGACCATGTTAAAAGGATGAGGCTTTTTTTTATTTAGTTTTTTTAACTCCTTTGCCACGTGTCGTTTTTTTTATGGGGGAATTTTAAATTTTTAAAATGGTCCAATTTTTCATGCACATAAGAGGCGCTGATGCCCTGATACCTTCTTTCTTTTACTTCATTTTTTTATATATTATATTTATTTTGTATTAATAATATGATTTTTACTTTTGGGCCTTATTTGTTTTTCTTTATAGTTGCACCCAGTAACACACAGAAGCACCCCTTTTGTTTATTTTTTTTTAAGTTAAGAGTTAATAAATTGATTAGATTTTTAAGTAGTTGATATTATTTTTAATTAATTATTTTTCTAATTATCAAAGGTATTATTGGTTGTTATTCAATCATCTGCGTTGTGCTTAGTCGTTTAATTAGATGATCTTTATCTATGTTCATACCTTAACATGTGTAAATAACCGTCTCACTAGTATTGCATCCAATAATCAATTTTAAATGCTAACCGTTTCTCAAATCACTTTCAAATCCAATTTCAAAATCATTTTACACCATTGATTCAAAGTTATTTCGAACTTTAATCAAATCACGATTTTTCACAATCACAACTCCTTTCCTAATAAACACAAAAGAAGAGGACTGTTGGAATCTAACATTCTATCAGAACCCTCGAATGATCGATCCCGAGCCTTGCGCATTAGGATAGTCGTTTATTCATTTTTTCGTTCTTTAAGACATTTAATATTAACGTGGACAAATAAGATCCGTTAGGATCTAGCATCTTGGCATAACTCTTCGAACGATTGATTATCATCAAGAGTTCATTGTCCATCAACTTTTTTCTCAACAAATACGAAAGGAGAGGACTGTTGGAATCTTAAATTCTGGCAGAACCATCAAATGATCGGTCTCAAGTCTTGCACTTTGGGATAACCGTTCATTCATTTCTTTCGTTCCTTAAAACATTTTTTATAGTTACTTGGACAAATAAGAGCCGTTGAGATCTAGCATCTTGTCGTAACTCTTTGAGCGATTGATTATCATAGAATGTTCATTGTGTATTAAACAACGTTCAGTACTAACTTATACGAATAAGATCCGTCAAGATCTAGCATCTTGGCACAACCCTTTGAGCAATTGATTATCATCAAGAGCTCGTTGTCCAATAAACAGTTTTCATAGCAACTTGGATGAATAAGAGCCGTTGAGATCTAGCATCTTGGCATAACTCTTTGAGCAATTGATTATCTTCAAGAGCTCGTTGGCCATCAAATAATTTTCATAACAACCCGGACCAAGAGATGTTAGAGTCTAGCACTCTAGCACAACTCTTTGAATCATTGATCATTCAATTTTCATGCTCCACAAACATTTTTCTCAATCAAACTTGAATGAAAGAGACTGTTGGAGTTTAACACTCTAGCACAAACTCTTTGAACAACTGATCATCATCAAATGTTCATCATTCTTAAGACATATCTAAATCATACCCAAACCTACATTTTCATGGACAAACCTTGATTATCATCAGGAGACCTAAACCTCTATTTTCATGGATAAACCTTGATTATCATCAAGAGACCAAAACATCTTCTTAAATTATGAGCAAACCTTGATTATCATCAAGTGTATTTTCTCAGACAAACCTTCAAGACACCTAATAAGGTCTAAATATTCCTTTTCAAAATGAAAAATATGTTGTCTTAATAAACACTATGGCAATGTTTTGCCTACAAACATTGAGTTGAGATAAGTAGCATGAATGAGATTTGTAAATCTATTCAATGTGGTGAAAATGCCCGCTCCTCGCTTATTTTGGGTAAAACAAAGTTCTTACGTTGATTAATACAATTTATCTTTCGCTAAAATAGACAAATAAAGTTTACCCGAACTACGATTGCTCTGATTCCATCCTTGTAAGGATATGTAGGCACGAGACTGCGATGTCTTGGCGAACACCCTAATAAAAAAACCTTTTAGGCCTCTCTCTTTAATTAAAATCTAAAAAACATTTCTCTCTTCCCATACTATAAGTAGAAGAATAGAAACTAAACCATAAGATAACATTCATTCAACCTTAATTAAATGGTTCCCGTTGAGTACAACGGACGTGAGGGGGTGCTAATACCTTCCCCTTGCGCAACCGACTCCCGAACTCAGATATTTAGTTGTAAATTTCTTTTTTAAATTAAAAAAAAAAGTATTATTATAATTTTTCACTGTTCACCGTATTGGTGAATAGTGAAATACGGTGTAGGTGTAGGGGAATGGTGTCAAAATAACATTTCTCTTTTTAGTATGAGTTCATGAGAGAGATAGGAGGAAGTTTTATTTCTGTTTTTTTAAAGATAAAAATGGTTGTTCTGATGTTGAGACCATGTTAAAAGGATGAGGCTTTTTTTTATTTAGTTTTTTTAACTCCTTTGCCACGTGTCGTTTTTTTTATGGGGAAATTTTAAATTTTTAAAATAGTCCAATTTTTCATGCACATAAGAGGCGCTGATGCCCTGATACCTTCTTTCTTTTACTTCATTTTTTTATATATTATATTTATTTTGTATTAATAATATGATTTTTACTTTTGGGCCTTATTTGTTTTTCTTTAGAGTTGCACCCAATAACACACATAAGCACCCCTTTTGTTTATTTTTTTTTTAAGTTAAGAGTTAATAAATTGATTAGATTTTTAAGTAGTTGATATTATTTTTAATTAATTATTTTTCTAATTATCAAAGGTATTATTGGTTGTTTATTCAATCATCTGCGTTGTGCTTAGTCGTTTAATTAGATGATCTTTATCTATGTTCATACCTTAACATGTGTAAATAACCGTCTTACTAGTATTGCATCCAATAATCAATTTTAAATGCTAACCGTTTTTCAAATCACTTTCAAATCCAATTTCAAAATCATTTTACACCATTGATTCAAAGTTATTTCGAACTTTAATCATATCACGATTTTTCACAATCACAACTCCTTTCCTAATAAACACAAAAGAAGAGGACTGTTGGAATCTAGCATTCTATCAGAACCCTCGAATGATCGATCCCGAGCCTTGCACATTAGGATAGTCGTTTATTCATTCTTTCGTTCTTTAAGACATTTAATATTAACGTGGATAAATAAGATCCGTTAGGATCTAGCATCTTGGCATAACTCTTCGAACGATTGATTATCATCAAGAGTTCATTGTCCATCAACTTTTTTCTCAACAAATACGAAAGGAGAGGATTGTTGGAATCTTAAATTCTGGCAGAACCATCAAATGATCGGTCTCAAGTCTTGCACTTTGGGATAACCGTTCATTCATTTCTTTCGTTCCTTAAAACATTTTTTATAGTTACTTGGACAAATAAGAGCCGTTGAGATCTAGCATCTTGGCGTAACTCTTTGAGCGATTGATTATCATAGAATGTTCATTGTGTATCAAACAACTTTCAGTACTAACTTATACGAATAAGATCCGTCAAGAACTAGCATCTTGGCACAACCCTTTGAGCAATTGATTATCATCAAGAGCTCGTTGTCCAATAAACAGTTTTCATAGCAACTTGGATGAATAAGAGCCGTTGAGATCTAGCATCTTGGCATAACTCTTTGAGCAATTGATTATCTTCAAGAGCTCGTTGGCCATCAAATAATTTTCATAACAACCCGGACCAAGAGATGTTAGAGTCTAGCACTCTAGCACAACTCTTTGAATCATTGATCATTCAATTTTCATGCTCCACAAACATTTTTCTCAATCAAACTTGAATGAAAGAGACTGTTGGAGTTTAACACTCTAGCACAAACTCTTTGAACAACTGATCATCATCAAATGTTCATCATTCTTAAGACATATCTAAATCATACCCAAACCTACATTTTCATGGACAAACCTTGATTATCATCAGGAGACCTAAACCTCTATTTTCATGGATAAACCTTGATTATCATCAAGAGACCAAAACATCTTCTTAAATTATGAGCAAACCTTGATTATCATCAAGTGTATTTTCTCAGACAAACCTTCAAGACACCTAATAAGGTCTAAAGATTCCTTTTCAAAATGAAAAATATGTTGTCTTAATAAACACTATGGCAATGTTTTGCCTACAAACATTGAGTTGAGATAAGTAGCATGAATGAGATTTGTAAATCTATTCAATGTGGTGAAAATGCCCGCTCCTCGCTTATTTTGGGTAAAACAAAGTTCTTACGTTGATTAATACAATTTATCTTTCGCTAAAATAGACAAATAAAGTTTACCCGAACTACGATTGCTCTGATTCCATCCTTGTAAGGATATGTAGGCACGAGACTGCGATGTCTTGGCGAACACCCTAATAAAAAAACCTTTTAGGCCTCTCTCTTTAATTAAAATCTAAAAAACATTTCTCTCTTCCCATACTATAAGTAGAAGAATAGAAACTAAACCATAAGATAACATTCATTCAACCTTAATTAAATGGTTCCCGTTGAGTACAACGGACGTGAGGGGGTGCTAATACCTTCCCCTTGCGCAACCGACTCCCGAACTCAGATATTTAGTTGTAAATTTCTTTTTTAAATTAAAAAAAAAAGTATTATTATAATTTTTCACTGTTCACCGTATTGGTGAATAGTGAAATACGGTGTAGGTGTAGGGGAATGGTGTCAAAATAACATTTCTCTTTTTAGTATGAGTTCATGAGAGAGATAGGAGGAAGTTTTATTTCTGTTTTTTTAAAGATAAAAATGGTTGTTCTGATGTTGAGACCATGTTAAAAGGATGAGGCTTTTTTTTATTTAGTTTTTTTAACTCCTTTGCCACGTGTCGTTTTTTTTATGGGGAAATTTTAAATTTTTAAAATAGTCCAATTTTTCATGCACATAAGAGGCGCTGATGCCCTGATACCTTCTTTCTTTTACTTCATTTTTTTATATATTATATTTATTTTGTATTAATAATATGATTTTTACTTTTGGGCCTTATTTGTTTTTCTTTAGAGTTGCACCCAATAACACACATAAGCACCCCTTTTGTTTATTTTTTTTTTAAGTTAAGAGTTAATAAATTGATTAGATTTTTAAGTAGTTAATATTATTTTTAATTAATTATTTTTCTAATTATCAAAGGTATTATTGGTTGTTTATTCAATCATCTGCGTTGTGCTTAGTCGTTTAATTAGATGATCTTTATCTATGTTCATACCTTAACATGTGTAAATAACCGTCTTACTAGTATTGCATCCAATAATCAATTTTAAATGCTAACCGTTTTTCAAATCACTTTCAAATCCAATTTCAAAATCATTTTACACCATTGATTCAAAGTTATTTCGAACTTTAATCATATCACGATTTTTCACAATCACAACTCCTTTCCTAATAAACACAAAAGAAGAGGACTGTTGGAATCTAGCATTCTATCAGAACCCTCGAATGATCGATCCCGAGCCTTGCACATTAGGATAGTCGTTTATTCATTCTTTCGTTCTTTAAGACATTTAATATTAACGTGGATAAATAAGATCCGTTAGGATCTAGCATCTTGGCATAACTCTTCGAACGATTGATTATCATCAAGAGTTCATTGTCCATCAACTTTTTTCTCAACAAATACGAAAGGAGAGGATTGTTGGAATCTTAAATTCTGGCAGAACCATCAAATGATCGGTCTCAAGTCTTGCACTTTGGGATAACCGTTCATTCATTTCTTTCGTTCCTTAAAACATTTTTTATAGTTACTTGGACAAATAAGAGCCGTTGAGATCTAGCATCTTGGCGTAACTCTTTGAGCGATTGATTATCATAGAATGTTCATTGTGTATCAAACAACTTTCAGTACTAACTTATACGAATAAGATCCGTCAAGAACTAGCATCTTGGCACAACCCTTTGAGCAATTGATTATCATCAAGAGCTCGTTGTCCAATAAACAGTTTTCATAGCAACTTGGATGAATAAGAGCCGTTGAGATCTAGCATCTTGGCATAACTCTTTGAGCAATTGATTATCTTCAAGAGCTCGTTGGCCATCAAATAATTTTCATAACAACCCGGACCAAGAGATGTTAGAGTCTAGCACTCTAGCACAACTCTTTGAATCATTGATCATTCAATTTTCATGCTCCACAAACATTTTTCTCAATCAAACTTGAATGAAAGAGACTGTTGGAGTTTAACACTCTAGCACAAACTCTTTGAACAACTGATCATCATCAAATGTTCATCATTCTTAAGACATATCTAAATCATACCCAAACCTACATTTTCATGGACAAACCTTGATTATCATCAGGAGACCTAAACCTCTATTTTCATGGATAAACCTTGATTATCATCAAGAGACCAAAACATCTTCTTAAATTATGAGCAAACCTTGATTATCATCAAGTGTATTTTCTCAGACAAACCTTCAAGACACCTAATAAGGTATAAAGATTCCTTTTCAAAATGAAAAATATGTTGTCTTAATAAACACTATGGCAATGTTTTGCCTACAAACATTGAGTTGAGATAAGTAGCATGAATGAGATTTGTAAATCTATTCAATGTGGTGAAAATGCCCGCTCCTCGCTTATTTTGGGTAAAACAAAGTTCTTACGTTGATTAATACAATTTAGCTTTCGCTAAAATAGACCAATAAACTTTACCCGAACTACGATTGCTCTGATTCCATCCTTGTAAGGATATGTAGGCACGAGACTGCGATGTCTTGGCGAGCACCCTAATAAAAAAACCTTTTAGGCCTCTCTCTTTAATTAAAATCTAAAAAACATTTCTCTCTTCCCATACTATAAGTAGAAGATTAGAAACTAAACCATAAGATCACATTCATTCAACCTTAATTAAATGGTTCCCGTTGAGTACAACGGACGTGAGGGGGTGCTAATACCTTCCCCTTGCGCAACCGATTCCCGAACTCAGATATTTAGTTGTAAATTTTTTTTTTAAATTAAAAAAAATGTATTATTATAATTTTTCACTGTTCACCGTATTGGTGAATAGTGAAATACGGTGTAGGTGTAAGGGAATGGTGTCAAAATAACATTTCTCTTTTTAGTATGAGTTCATGAGAGAGATAGGAGGAAGTTTTATTTCTGTTTTTTATTAAGATAAAAATGGTTGTTCTGTTGTTGAGACCACGTTAAAAGGATGAGGCTTTTTTTATTTAGTTTTTATAACTCCTTTGCCACGTGTCGTTTTTTTTTATGGAGAAATTTTAAATTTTGAAAATGGTCCAATTTTTCATGCACATAAGAGGCGCTGATGCCCTGATACCTTCTTTCTTTTACTTCATTTTTTTATATATTATATTTATTTTGTATTAATAATATGCTTTTTACTTTTGGACCTTATTTGTTTTTCTTTCTAATTGCACCTAGTAACACACACAAACACCCCTTTTGTTTATTTTTTTTTTAAATTAAGAGTTAATAAATTGATTAGATTTTTAAGTAGTTGATATTATTTTTAATTAATTGTTTTTCTAATTATCAATGGTATTATTGGTTGTTTATTCAATCATCTGCGTTGTGCTTTGTCGTTTAATTAGATGATCTTTATCTATGTTCATACCTTAACATGTGTAAATAACCGTCTCACTAGTATTGCATCCAATAATCAATTTTAAATGCTAACCGTTTCTCAAATCACTTTCAAATCAAATTTCAAAATCATTTTACACCATTGATTCAAAGTTATTTCGAACTTTAATCAAATCACGATTTTTCACAATCACAAATCCTTTCCTAATAAACACAAAAGAAGAGGACTGTTGGAATCTAGCAGTCTATCAGAACCCTCGAATGGTCGATCCCGAGCCTTGCGCATTAGGATTGTCGTTTATTCATTCTTTCGTTCTTTAAGACATTTAATATTAACGTGGACAAATAAGATCCGTTAGGATCTAGCATCTTGGCATAATTCTTCGAACGATTGATTATCATCAAGAGTTCATTGCCCATCAACTTTTTTATCAACAAATACGAAAGGAGAGGACTGTTGGAATCTTAAATTCTGGCAGAACCATCAAATGATCGGTCTCAAGTCTTGCACTTTGGGATAACCGTTCATTCATTTCTTTCGTTCCTTAAAACATTTTTTATAGTTACTTGGACAAATAAGAGCCGTTGAGATCTAGCATCTTGGCGTAACTCTTTGAGCGATTGATTATCATAGAATGTTCATTGTCTATCAAACAACTTTGAGTACCAACTTATACGAATAAGGTCCGTCAAGATCTAGCATCTTGGCAAAACCCTTTGAGCAATTGATTATCATCAAGAGCTCGTTGTCCAATAAACAGTTTTCATAGCAACTTGGATGAATAAGAGCCGTTGAGATCTAGCATCTTGGCATAACTCTTTGAGCAATTGATTATCTTCAAGAGCTCGTTGGCCATCAAATAATTTTCATAACAACCCGGACCAAGAGATGTTAGAGTCTAGCACTCTAGCACAACTCTTTGAATCATTGATCATTCAATTTTCATGCTCCACAAACATTTTTCTCAATCAAACTTGAATGAAAGAGACTGTTGGAGTTTAACACTCCAGCACAAACTCTTTGAACAACTGATCATCATCAAATGTTCATCATTCTTAAGACATATCTAAATCATACCCAAACCTAAATTTTCATGGACAAACCTTGATTATCATCAGGAGACCTAAACCTCTATTTTCATGGATAAACCTTGATTATCATCAAGAGACCAAAACATCTTCTTAAATTATGAGCAAACCTTAATTATCATCAAGTGTATTTTCTCAGACAAACCTTCAAGACACCTAATAAGGTCTAAAGATTCCTTTTCAAAATGAAAAATATGTTGTCTTAATAAACACTATGGCAATGTTTTGCCTACAAACATTGAGTTGAGATAAGTAGCATGAATGAGATTTGTAAATCTATTCAATGTGGTGAAAATGCCTGCTCCTCGCTTATTTTGGGTAAAACAAAGTTCTTACGTTGATTAGTACAATTTAGCTTTCGCTAAAATAGACCAATAAAGTTTACCCGAACTACG
The DNA here is from genome assembly GCA_022829125.1 of Lathyrus tuberosus. Taxonomy (NCBI): domain Eukaryota; kingdom Viridiplantae; phylum Streptophyta; class Magnoliopsida; order Fabales; family Fabaceae; genus Lathyrus; species Lathyrus tuberosus. Next base: position 8,204,881 of record JALAZF010000177.1, on the reverse strand, counting down.
ATTGCTCTGATTCCATCCTTGTAAGGATATGTAGGCACGAGACTGCGTTGTCTTGGCGAGCACCCTAATAAAAAAACCATTAGGCCTCTCTCTTTAATTAAAATCTAAAAAACATTTCTCTCTTCCCATACTATAAGTAGAAGATTAGAAACTAAACCATAAGATCACATTCATTCAATCTTAATTAAATGGTTCCCGTTGAGTACAACGGACGTGAGGGGGTGCTAATATCTTCCCCTTGCGCAACCGACTCCCGAACTCAGATATTTAGTTGTAAATTTTTTTTTTAAATTAAAAAAAAAGTATTATTATAATTTTTCACTGTTCACCGTATTGGTGAATAGTGAAATACGGTGTAGGTGTAGGGGAATGGTGTCAAAATAACATTTCTCTTTTTAGTATGAGTTCATGAGAGAGATAGGAGGAAGTTTTATTTCTGTTTTTTTAAAGATAAAAATGGTTGTTCTGATGTTGAGACCACGTTAAAAGGATGAGGCTTTTTTTATTTAGTTTTTATAACTCCTTTGCCACGTGTCGTTTTTTTTTATGGGGAAATTTTAAATTTTGAAAATGGTCCAATTTTTCATGCACATAAGAGGCGCTGATGCCCTGATACCTTCTTTCTTTTACTTCATTTTTTTATATATTATATTTATTTTGTATTAATAATATGCTTTTTACTTTTGGGCCTTATTTGTTTTTCTTTCTAATTGCACCTAGTAACACACACAAACACCCCTTTTGTTTATTTTTTTTTTAAATTAAGAGTTAATAAATTGATTAGATTTTTAAGTAGTTGATATTATTTTTAATTAATTGTTTTTCTAAATATCAATGGTATTATTGGTTGTTTATTCAATCATCTGCGTTGTGCTTTGTCGTTTAATTAGATGATCTTTATCTATGTTCATACCTTAACATGTGTAAATAACCGTCTCACTAGTATTGCATCCAATAATCAATTTTAAATGCTAACCGTTTCTCAAATCACTTTCAAATCCAATTTCAAAATCATTTTACACCATTGATTCAAAGTTATTTCGAACTTTAATCAAATCACGATTTTTCACAATCACAACTCCTTTCCTAATAAACACAAAAGAAGAGGACTGTTGGAATCTAGCAATCTATCAGAACCCTCAAATGGTCGATCCTGAGCCTTGCGCATTAGGATTGTCGTTTATTCATTCTTTCGTTCTTTAAGAAATTTAATATTAACGTGGACAAATAAGATCCGTTAGGATCTAGCATCTTAGCATAACTCTTCGAACGATTGATTATCATCAAGAGTTCATTGCCCATCAACTTTTTTCTCAACAAATACGAAAGGAGAGGACTGTTGGAATCTTAAATTCTGGCAGAACCATCAAATGATCGGTCTCAAGTCTTGCACTTTGGGATAACCGTTCATTCATTTCTTTCGTTCCTTAAGACATTTTTTATAGTTACTTGGACAAATAAGAGCCGTTGAGATCTAGCATCTTGGCGTAACTCTTTGAGCGATTGATTATCATAGAATGTTCATTGTCTATCAAACAAATTTGAGTACCAACTTATACGAATAAGATCCGTCAAGATCTAGCATCTTGGCACAACCCTTTGAGCAATTGATTATCATCAAGAGCTTGTTGTCCAATAAACAGTTTTCATAGCAACTTGGATGAATAAGAGCCGTTGAGATCTAGCATCTTGGCATAACTCTTTGAGCAATTGATTATCTTCAAGAGCTCGTTGGCCATTAAATAATTTTCATAACAACCCGGACCAAGAGATGTTAGAGTCTAGCACTCTAGCACAACTCTTTGAATCATTGATCATTCAATTTTCATGCTCCACAAACATTTTTCTCAATCAAACTTGAATGAAAGAGACTGTTGGAGTTTAACACTCTAGCACAAACTCTTTGAACAACTGATCATCATCAAATGTTCATCATTCTTAAGACATATCTAAATCATACCCAAACCTACATTTTCATGGACAAACATTGATTATCATCAGGAGACCTAAACCTCTATTTTCATGGATAAACCTTGATTATCATCAAGAGACCAAAACATCTTCTTAAATTATGAGCAAACCTTAATTATCATCAAGTGTATTTTCTCAGACAAACCTTCAAGACACCTAATAAGGTCTAAAGATTCCTTTTCAAAATGAAAAATATGTTGTCTTAATAAACACTATGGCAATGTTTTGCCTACAAACATTGAGTTGAGATAAGTAGCATGAATGAGATTTGTAAATCTATTCAATGTGGTGAAAATGCCCGCTCCTCGCTTATTTTGGGTAAAACAAAGTTCTTACGTTGATTAATACAATTTAGCTTTCGCTAAAATAGACCAATAAACTTTACCCGAACTACGATTGCTCTGATTCCATCCTTGTAAGGATATGTAGGCACGAGACTGCGTTGTCTTGGCGAGCACCCTAATAAAAAAACCATTAGGCCTCTCTCTTTAATTAAAATCTAAAAAACATTTCTCTCTTCCCATACTATAAGTAGAAGATTAGAAACTAAACCATAAGATCACATTCATTCAACCTTAATTAAATGGTTCCCGTTGAGTACAACGGACGTGAGGGGGTGCTAATATCTTCCCCTTGCGCAACCGACTCCCGAACTCAGATATTTAGTTGTAAATTTTTTTTTTAAATTAAAAAAAAAAGTATTATTATAATTTTTCACTGTTCACCGTATTGGTGAATAGTGAAATACGGTGTAGGTGTAGGGGAATGGTGTCAAAATAACATTTCTCTTTTTAGTATGAGTTCATGAGAGAGATAGGAGGAAGTTTTATTTCTGTTTTTTTAAAGATAAAAATAGTTGTTCTGATGTTGAGACCACGTTAAAAGGATGAGGCTTTTTTTATTTAGTTTTTATAACTCCTTTGCCACGTGTCGTTTTTTTTTATGGGGAAATTTTAAATTTTGAAAATGGTCCAATTTTTCATGCACATAAGAGGCGCTGATGCCCTGATACCTTCTTTCTTTTACTTCATTTTTTTATATATTATATTTATTTTGTATTAATAATATGCTTTTTACTTTTGGGCCTTATTTGTTTTTCTTTCTAATTGCACCTAGTAACACACACAAACACCCCTTTTGTTTATTTTTTTTTTAAAATAAGAGTTAATAAATTGATTAGATTTTTAAGTAGTTGATATTATTTTTAATTAATTGTTTTTCTAAATATCAATGGTATTATTGGTTGTTTATTCAATCATCTGCGTTGTGCTTTGTCGTTTAATTAGATGATCTTTATCTATGTTCATACCTTAACATGTGTAAATAACCGTCTCACTAGTATTGCATCCAATAATCAATTTTAAATGCTAACCGTTTCTCAAATCACTTTCAAATCCAATTTCAAAATCATTTTACACCATTGATTCAAAGTTATTTCGAACTTTAATCAAATCACGATTTTTCACAATCACAACTCCTTTCCTAATAAACACAAAAGAAGAGGACTGTTGGAATCTAGCAATCTATCAGAACCCTCAAATGGTCGATCCTGAGCCTTGCGCATTAGGATTGTCGTTTATTCATTCTTTCGTTCTTTAAGACATTTAATATTAACGTGGACAAATAAGATCCGTTAGGATCTAGCATCTTAGCATAACTCTTCGAACGATTGATTATCATCAAGAGTTCATTGCCCATCAACTTTTTTCTCAACAAATACGAAAGGAGAGGACTGTTGGAATCTTAAATTCTGGCAGAACCATCAAATGATCGGTCTCAAGTCTTGCACTTTGGGATAACCGTTCATTCATTTCTTTCGTTCCTTAAGACATTTTTTATAGTTACTTGGACAAATAAGAGCCGTTGAGATCTAGCATCTTGGCGTAACTCTTTGAGCGATTGATTATCATAGAATGTTCATTGTCTATCAAACAAATTTGAGTACCAACTTATACGAATAAGATCCGTCAAGATCTAGCATCTTGGCACAACCCTTTGAGCAATTGATTATCATCAAGAGCTTGTTGTCCAATAAACAGTTTTCATAGCAACTTGGATGAATAAGAGCCGTTGAGATCTAGCATCTTGGCATAACTCTTTGAGCAATTGATTATCTTCAAGAGCTCGTTGGCCATTAAATAATTTTCATAACAACCCGGACCAAGAGATGTTAGAGTCTAGCACTCTAGCACAACTCTTTGAATCATTGATCATTCAATTTTCATGCTCCACAAACATTTTTCTCAATCAAACTTGAATGAAAGAGACTGTTGGAGTTTAACACTCTAGCACAAACTCTTTGAACAACTGATCATCATCAAATGTTCATCATTCTTAAGACATATCTAAATCATACCCAAACCTACATTTTCATGGACAAACATTGATTATCATCAGGAGACCTAAACCTCTATTTTCATGGATAAACCTTGATTATCATCAAGAGACCAAAACATCTTCTTAAATTATGAGCAAACCTTAATTATCATCAAGTGTATTTTCTCAGACAAACCTTCAAGACACCTAATAAGGTCTAAAGATTCCTTTTCAAAATGAAAAATATGTTGTCTTAATAAACACTATGGCAATGTTTTGCCTACAAACATTGAGTTGAGATAAGTAGCATGAATGAGATTTGTAAATCTATTCAATGTGGTGAAAATGCCCGCTCCTCGCTTATTTTGGGTAAAACAAAGTTCTTACGTTGATTAATACAATTTAGCTTTCGCTAAAATAGACCAATAAAGTTTACCCGAACTACGATTGCTCTGATTCCATCCTTGTAAGGATATGTAGGCACGAGACTGCGATGTCATGGCGAACACCCTAATAAAAAAACCTTTTAGGCCTCTCTCTTTAATTAAAATCTAAAAAACATTTCTCTCTTCCCATACTATAAGTAGAAGATTAGAAACTAAACCATAAGATAACATTCATTCAACCTTAATTAAATGGTTCCCGTTGAGTACAACGAACGTGAGGGAGTGCTAATACCTTCCCCTTGCGCAACCGACTCCCGAACTCAGATATTTAGTTGTATATTTTTTTTTTAAATTAAAAAAAAGGTATTATTATAATTTTTCACTGTTCACCGTATTGGTGAATAGTGAAATACGGTGTAGGTGTAGGTGAATGGTGTCAAAATAACATTTCTCTTTTTAGTATGAGTTCATGAGAGAGATAGGAGGAAGTTTTATTTCTGTTTTTTTTTAAGATAAAAATGGTTGTTCTGATGTTGAGACCACGTTAAAAGGATGAGGCTTTTTTTATTTAGTTTTTATAACTCCTTTGCCACGTGTCGTTTTTTTTTATGGAGAAATTTTAAATTTTGAAAATGGTCCAATTTTTCATGCACATAAGAGGCGCTGATGCCCTGATACCTTCTTTCTTTTACTTCATTTTTTTATATATTATATTTATTTTGTATTAATAATATGCTTTTTACTTTTGGACCTTATTTGTTTTTCTTTCTAATTGCACCTAGTAACACACACAAACACCCCTTTTGTTTATTTTTTTTTTAAATTAAGAGTTAATAAATTGATTAGATTTTTAAGTAGTTGATATTATTTTTAATTAATTGTTTTTCTAATTATCAATGGTATTATTGGTTGTTTATTCAATCATCTGCGTTGTGCTTTGTCGTTTAATTAGATGATCTTTATCTATGTTCATACCTTAACATGTGTAAATAACCGTCTCACTAGTATTGCATCCAATAATCAATTTTAAATGCTAACCGTTTCTCAAATCACTTTCAAATCCAATTTCAAAATCATTTTACACCATTGATTCAAAGTTATTTCGAACTTTAATCAAATCACGATTTTTCACAATCACAACTCCTTTCCTAATAAACACAAAAGAAGAGGACTGTTGGAATCTAGCAATCTATCAGAACCCTCGAATGGTCGATCCTGAGCCTTGCGCATTAGGATTGTCGTTTATTCATTCTTTCGTTCTTTAAGACATTTAATATTAACGTGGAAAAATAAGATCCGTTAGGATCTAGCATCTTAGCATAACTCTTCGAACGATTGATTATCATCAAGAGTTCATTGCCCATCAACTTTTTTCTCAACAAATACGAAAGGAGAGGACTGTTGGAATCTTAAATTCTGGCAGAACCATCAAATGATCGGTCTTAAGTCTTGCACTTTGGGATAACCGTTCATTCATTTCTTTCGTTCCTTAAGACATTTTTTATAGTTACTTGGACAAATAAGAGCCGTTGAGATCTAGCATCTTGGCGTAACTCTTTGAGCGATTGATTATCATAGAATGTTCATTGTCTATCAAACAACTTTGAGTACCAACTTATACGAATAAGATCCGTCAAGATCTAGCATCTTGGCACAACCCTTTGAGCAATTGATTATCATCAAGAGCTCGTTGTCCAATAAACAGTTTTCATAGCAACTTGGATGAATAAGAGCCGTTGAGATCTAGCATCTTGGCATAACTCTTTGAGCAATTGATTATCTTCAAGAGCTCGTTGGCCATTAAATAATTTTCATAACAACCCGGACCAAGAGATGTTAGAGTCTAGCACTCTAGCACAACTCTTTGAATCATTGATCATTCAATTTTCATGCTCCACAAACATTTTTCTCAATCAAACTTGAATGAAAGAGACTGTTGGAGTTTAACACTCTAGCACAAACTCTTTGAACAACTGATCATCATCAAATGTTCATCATTCTTAAGACATATCTAAATCATACCCAAACCTACATTTTCATGGACAAACCTTGATTATCATCAGGAGACCTAAACCTCTATTTTCATGGATAAACCTTGATTATCATCAAGAGACCAAAACATCTTCTTAAATTATGAGCAAACCTTAATTATCATCAAGTGTATTTTCTCAGGCAAACCTTCAAGACACCTAATAAGGTCTAAAGATTCCTTTTCAAAATGAAAAATATGTTGTCTTAATAAACACTATGGCAATGTTTTGCCTACAAACATTGAGTTGAGATAAGTAGCATGAATGAGATTTGTAAATCTATTCAATGTGGTGAAAATGCTCGCTCCTCGCTTATTTTGGGTAAAACAAAGTTCTTACGTTGATTAATACAATTTAGCTTTCGTTAAAATAGACCAATAAAGTTTACCCGAACTACGATTGCTCTGATTCCATCCTTGTAAGGATATGTAGGCACGAGACTGCGATGTCATGGTGAACACCCTAATAAAAAAACCTTTTAGGCCTCTCTCTTTAATTAAAATCTAAAAAACATTTCTCTCTTCCCATACTATAAGTAGAAGATTAGAAACTAAACCATAAGATAACATTCATTCAACCTTAATTAAATGGTTCCCGTTGAGTACAACGAACGTGAGGGAGTGCTAATACCTTCCCCTTGCGCAACCGACTCCCGAACTCAGATATTTAGTTGTATATTTTTTTTTTAAATTAAAAAAAAGGTATTATTATAATTTTTCACTGTTCACCGTATTGGTGAATAGTGAAATACGGTGTAGGTGTAGGTGAATGGTGTCAAAATAACATTTCTCTTTTTAGTATGAGTTCATGAGAGAGATAGGAGGAAGTTTTATTTCTGTTTTTTTTTAAGATAAAAATGGTTGTTCTGATGTTGAGACCACGTTAAAAGGATGAGGCTTTTTTTATTTAGTTTTTATAACTCCTTTGCCACGTGTCGTTTTTTTTTATGGAGAAATTTTAAATTTTGAAAATGGTCCAATTTTTCATGCACATAAGAGGCGCTGATGCCCTGATACCTTCTTTCTTTTACTTCATTTTTTTATATATTATATTTATTTTGTATTAATAATATGCTTTTTACTTTTGGACCTTATTTGTTTTTCTTTCTAATTGCACCTAGTAACACACACAAACACCCCTTTTGTTTATTTTTTTTTAAAATTAAGAGTTAATAAATTGATTAGATTTTTAAGTAGTTGATATTATTTTTAATTAATTGTTTTTCTAATTATCAATGGTATTATTGGTTGTTTATTCAATCATCTGCGTTGTGCTTTGTCGTTTAATTAGATGATCTTTATCTATGTTCATACCTTAACATGTGTAAATAACCGTCTCACTAGTATTGCATCCAATAATCAATTTTAAATGCTAACCGTTTCTCAAATCACTTTCAAATCCAATTTCAAAATCATTTTACACCATTGATTCAAAGTTATTTCGAACTTTAATCAAATCACGATTTTTCACAATCACAAATCCTTTCCTAATAAACACAAAAGAAGAGGACTGTTGGAATCTAGCATTCTATCAGAACCCTCGAATGGTCGATCCCGAGCCTTGCGCATTAGGATTGTCGTTTATTCATTCTTTCGTTCTTTAAGACATTTAATATTAACGTGGACAAATAAGATCCGTTAGGATCTAGCATCTTGGCATAATTCTTCGAACGATTGATTATCATCAAGAGTTCATTGCCCATCAACTTTTTTATCAACAAATACGAAAGGAGAGGACTGTTGGAATCTTAAATTCTGGCAGAACCATCAAATGATCGGTCTCAAGTCTTGCACTTTGGGATAACCGTTCATTCATTTCTTTCGTTCCTTAAAACATTTTTTATAGTTACTTGGACAAATAAGAGCCGTTGAGATCTAGCATCTTGGCGTAACTCTTTGAGCGATTGATTATCATAGAATGTTCATTGTCTATCAAACAACTTTGAGTACCAACTTATACGAATAAGGTCCGTCAAGATCTAGCATCTTGGCAAAACCCTTTGAGCAATTGATTATCATCAAGAGCTCGTTGTCCAATAAACAGTTTTCATAGCAACTTGGATGAATAAGAGCCGTTGAGATCTAGCATCTTGGCATAACTCTTTGAGCAATTGATTATCTTCAAGAGCTCGTTGGCCATCAAATAATTTTCATAACAACCCGGACCAAGAGATGTTAGAGTCTAGCACTCTAGCACAACTCTTTGAATCATTGATCATTCAATTTTCATGCTCCACAAACATTTTTCTCAATCAAACTTGAATGAAAGAGACTGTTGGAGTTTAACACTCCAGCACAAACTCTTTGAACAACTGATCATCATCAAATGTTCATCATTCTTAAGACATATCTAAATCATACCCAAACCTAAATTTTCATGGACAAACCTTGATTATCATCAGGAGACCTAAACCTCTATTTTCATGGATAAACCTTGATTATCATCAAGAGACCAAAACATCTTCTTAAATTATGAGCAAACCTTAATTATCATCAAGTGTATTTTCTCAGACAAACCTTCAAGACACCTAATAAGGTCTAAAGATTCCTTTTCAAAATGAAAAATATGTTGTCTTAATAAACACTATGGCAATGTTTTGCCTACAAACATTGAGTTGAGATAAGTAGCATGAATGAGATTTGAAAATCTATTCAATGTGGTGAAAATGCCTGCTCCTCGCATATTTTGGGTAAAACAAAGTTCTTACGTTGATTAATACAATTTAGCTTTCGCTAAAATAGACCAATAAAGTTTACCCGAACTACGATTGCTCTGATTCCATCCTTGTAAGGATATGTAGGCACGAGACTGCGTTGTCTTGGCGAGCACCCTAATAAAAAAACCATTAGGCCTCTCTCTTTAATTAAAATCTAAAAAACATTTCTCTCTTCCCATACTATAAGTAGAAGATTAGAAACTAAACCATAAGATCACATTCATTCAACCTTAATTAAATGGTTCCCGTTGAGTACAACGGACGTGAGGGGGTGCTAATATCTTCCCCTTGCGCAACCGACTCCCGAACTCAGATATTTAGTTGTAAATTTTTTTTTTAAATTAAAAAAAAAGTATTATTATAATTTTTCACTGTTCACCGTATTGGTGAATAGTGAAATACGGTGTAGGTGTAGGGGAATAGTGTCAAAATAACATTTCTCTTTTTAGTATGAGTTCATGAGAGAGATAGGAGGAAGTTTTATTTCTGTTTTTTTTAAAGATAAAAATGGTTGTTCTGATGTTGAGACCACGTTAAAAGGATGAGGCTTTTTTTATTTAGTTTTTATAACTCCTTTGCCACGTGTCGTTTTTTTTTATGGGGAAATTTTAAATTTTGAAAATGGTCCAATTTTTCATGCACATAAGAGGCGCTGATGCCCTGATACCTTCTTTCTTTTACTTCATTTTTTTATATATTATATTTATTTTGTATTAATAATATGCTTTTTACTTTTGGGCCTTATTTGTTTTTCTTTCTAATTGCACCTAGTAACACACACAAACACCCCTTTTGTTTATTTTTTTTTTAAATTAAGAGTTAATAAATTGATTAGATTTTTAAGTAGTTGATATTATTTTTAATTAATTGTTTTTCTAATTATCAATGGTATTATTGGTTGTTTATTCAATCATCTGCGTTGTGCTTTGTCGTTTAATTAGATGATCTTTATCTATGTTCATACCTTAACATGTGTAAATAATCGTCTCACTAGTATTGCATCCAATAATCAATTTTAAATGCTAACCGTTTCTCAAATCACTTTCAAATCCAATTTCAAAATCATTTTACACCATTGATTCAAAGTTATTTCGAACTTTAATCAAATCACGATTTTTCACAATCACAACTCCTTTCCTAATAAACACAAAAGAAGAGGACTGTTGGAATCTAGCATTCTATCAGAACCCTCGAATGGTCGATCCTGAGCCTTGCGCATTAGGATTGTCGTTTATTCATTCTTTCGTTCTTTAAGACATTTAATATTAACGTGGACAAATAAGATCCGTTAGGATCTAGCATCTTAGCATAACTCTTCGAACGATTGATTATCATCAAGAGTTCATTGCCCATCAACTTTTTTCTCAACAAATACGAAAGGAGAGGATTGTTGGAATCTTAAATTCTGGCAGAACCATCAAATGATCGGTCTCAAGTCTTGCACTTTGGGATAACCGTTCATTCATTTGTTTCGTTCCTTAAGACATTTTTTATAGTTACTTGGAGAAATAAGAGCCGTTGAGATCTAGCATCTTGGCGTAACTCTTTGAGCGATTGATTATCATAGAATGTTCATTGTCTATCAAACAACTTTGAGTACCAACTTATACGAATAAGATCCGTCAAGATCTAGCATCTTGGCACAACCCTTTGAGCAATTGATTATCATCAAGAGCTCGTTGTCCAATAAACAGTTTTCATAGCAACTTGGATGAATAAGAGCCGTTGAGATCTAGCATCTTGGCATAACTCTTTGAGCAATTGATTATCTTCAAGAGCTCGTTGGCCATTAAATAATTTTCATAACAACCCGGACCAAGAGATGTTAGAGTCTAGCACTCTAGCACAACTCTTTGAATCATTGATCATTCAAATTTCATGCTCCACAAACATTTTTCTCAAACAAACTTGAATGAAAGAGACTGTTGGAGTTTAACACTCTAGCACAAACTCTTTGAACAACTGATCATCATCAAATGTTCATCATTCTTAAGACATATCTAAATCATACCCAAACCTACATTTTCATGGACAAACCTTGATTATCATCAGGAGACCTAAACCTCTATTTTCATGGATAAACCTTGATTATCATCAAGAGACCAAAACATCTTCTTAAATTATGAGCAAACCTTAATTATCATCAAGTGTATTTTCTCAGACAAACCTTCAAGACACCTAATAAGGTCTAAAGATTCCTTTTCAAAATGAAAAATATGTTGTCTTAATAAACACTATGGCAATGTTTTGCCTACAAACATTGAGTTGAGATAAGTAGCATGAATGAGATTTGTAAATCTATTCAATGTGGTGAAAATGCCCGCTCCTCGCTTATTTTGGGTAAAACAAAGTTCTTACGTTGATTAATACAATTTAGCTTTCGCTAAAATAGACCAATAAAGTTTACCCGAACTACGATTGCTCTGATTCCATCCTTGTAAGGATATGTAGGCACGAGACTGCGTTGTCTTGGCGAGCACCCTAATAAAAAAACCATTAGGCCTCTCTCTTTAATTAAAATCTAAAAAACATTTCTCTCTTCCCATACTATAAGTAGAAGATTAGAAACTAAACCATAAGATAACATTCATTCAACCTTAATTAAATGGTTCCCGTTGAGTACAACGAACGTGAGGGGGTGCTAATACCTTCCCCTTGCGCAACCGACTCCCGAACTCAGATATTTAGTTGTATATTTTTTTTTTAAATTAAAAAAAAGGTATTATTATAATTTTTCACTGTTCACCGTATTGGTGAATAGTGAAATACGGTGTAGGTGTAGGTCAATGGTGTCAAAATAACATTTCTCTTTTTAGTATGAGTTCATGAGAGAGATAGGAGGAAGTTTTATTTCTGTTTTTTTTAAAGATAAAAATGGTTGTTCTGATGTTGAGACCACGTTAAAAGGATGAGGCTTTTTTTATTTAGTTTTTATAACTCCTTTGCCACGTGTCGTTTTTTTTTATGGGGAAATTTTAAATTTTGAAAATGGTCCAATTTTTCATGCACATAAGAGGCGCTGATGCCCTGATACCTTCTTTCTTTTACTTCATTTTTTTATATATTATATTTATTTTGTATTAATAATATGCTTTTTACTTTTGGGCCTTATTTGTTTTTCTTTCTAATTGCACCTAGTAACACACACAAACACCCCTTTTGTTTATTTTTTTTTTAAATTAAGAGTTAATAAATTGATTAGATTTTTAAGTTGTTGATATTATTTTTAATTAATTGTTTTTCTAATTATCAATGGTATTATTGGTTGTTTATTCAATCATCTGCGTTGTGCTTTGTCGTTTAATTAGATGATCTTTATCTATGTTCATACCTTAACATGTGTAAATAACCGTCTCACTAGTATTGCATCCAATAATCAATTTTAAATGCTAACCGTTTCTCAAATCACTTTCAAATCCAATTTCAAAATCATTTTACACCATTGATTCAAAGTTATTTCGAACTTTAATCAAATCACGATTTTTCACAATCACAAATCCTTTCCTAATAAACACAAAAGAAGAGGACTGTTGGAATCTAGCATTCTATCAGAACCCTCGAATGGTCGATCCCGAGCCTTGCGCATTAGGATTGTCGTTTATTCATTCTTTCGTTCTTTAAGACATTTAATATTAACGTGGACAAATAAGATCCGTTAGGATCTAGCATCTTGGCATAATTCTTCGAACGATTGATTATCATCAAGAGTTCATTGCCCATCAACTTTTTTATCAACAAATACGAAAGGAGAGGACTGTTGGAATCTTAAATTCTGGCAGAACCATCAAATGATCGGTCTCAAGTCTTGCACTTTGGGATAACCGTTCATTCATTTCTTTCGTTCCTTAAAACATTTTTTATAGTTACTTGGACAAATAAGAGCCGTTGAGATCTAGCATCTTGGCGTAACTCTTTGAGCGATTGATTATCATAGAATGTTCATTGTCTATCAAACAACTTTGAGTACCAACTTATACGAATAAGGTCCGTCAAGATCTAGCATCTTGGCAAAACCCTTTGAGCAATTGATTATCATCAAGAGCTCGTTGTCCAATAAACAGTTTTCATAGCAACTTGGATGAATAAGAGCCGTTGAGATCTAGCATCTTGGCATAACTCTTTGAGCAATTGATTATCTTCAAGAGCTCGTTGGCCATCAAATAATTTTCATAACAACCCGGACCAAGAGATGTTAGAGTCTAGCACTCTAGCACAACTCTTTGAATCATTGATCATTCAATTTTCATGCTCCACAAACATTTTTCTCAATCAAACTTGAATGAAAGAGACTGTTGGAGTTTAACACTCCAGCACAAACTCTTTGAACAACTGATCATCATCAAATGTTCATCATTCTTAAGACATATCTAAATCATACCCAAACCTAAATTTTCATGGACAAACCTTGATTATCATCAGGAGACCTAAACCTCTATTTTCATGGATAAACCTTGATTATCATCAAGAGACCAAAACATCTTCTTAAATTATGAGCAAACCTTAATTATCATCAAGTGTATTTTCTCAGACAAACCTTCAAGACACCTAATAAGGTCTAAAGATTCCTTTTCAAAATGAAAAATATGTTGTCTTAATAAACACTATGGCAATGTTTTGCCTACAAACATTGAGTTGAGATAAGTAGCATGAATGAGATTTGAAAATCTATTCAATGTGGTGAAAATGCCTGCTCCTCGCATATTTTGGGTAAAACAAAGTTCTTACGTTGATTAATACAATTTAGCTTTCGCTAAAATAGACCAATAAAGTTTACCCGAACTACGATTGCTCTGATTCCATCCTTGTAAGGATATGTAGGCACGAGACTGCGTTGTCTTGGCGAGCACCCTAATAAAAAAACCATTAGGCCTCTCTCTTTAATTAAAATCTAAAAAACATTTCTCTCTTCCCATACTATAAGTAGAAGATTAGAAACTAAACCATAAGATCACATTCATTCAACCTTAATTAAATGGTTCCCGTTGAGTACAACGGACGTGAGGGGGTGCTAATATCTTCCCCTTGCGCAACCGACTCCCGAACTCAGATATTTAGTTGTAAATTTTTTTTTTAAATTAAAAAAAAAGTATTATTATAATTTTTCACTGTTCACCGTATTGGTGAATAGTGAAATACGGTGTAGGTGTAGGGGAATAGTGTCAAAATAACATTTCTCTTTTTAGTATGAGTTCATGAGAGAGATAGGAGGAAGTTTTATTTCTGTTTTTTTTAAAGATAAAAATGGTTGTTCTGATGTTGAGACCACGTTAAAAGGATGAGGCTTTTTTTATTTAGTTTTTATAACTCCTTTGCCACGTGTCGTTTTTTTTTATGGGGAAATTTTAAATTTTGAAAATGGTCCAATTTTTCATGCACATAAGAGGCGCTGATGCCCTGATACCTTCTTTCTTTTACTTCATTTTTTTATATATTATATTTATTTTGTATTAATAATATGCTTTTTACTTTTGGGCCTTATTTGTTTTTCTTTCTAATTGCACCTAGTAACACACACAAACACCCCTTTTGTTTATTTTTTTTTTAAATTAAGAGTTAATAAATTGATTAGATTTTTAAGTAGTTGATATTATTTTTAATTAATTGTTTTTATAATTATCAATGGTATTATTGGTTGTTTATTCAATCATCTGCGTTGTGCTTTGTCGTTTAATTAGATGATCTTTATCTATGTTCATACCTTAACATGTGTAAATAATCGTCTCACTAGTATTGCATCCAATAATCAATTTTAAATGCTAACCGTTTCTCAAATCACTTTCAAATCCAATTTCAAAATCATTTTACACCATTGATTCAAAGTTATTTCGAACTTTAATCAAATCACGATTTTTCACAATCACAACTCCTTTCCTAATAAACACAAAAGAAGAGGACTGTTGGAATCTAGCATTCTATCAGAACCCTCGAATGGTCGATCCTGAGCCTTGCGCATTAGGATTGTCGTTTATTCATTCTTTCGTTCTTTAAGACATTTAATATTAACGTGGACAAATAAGATCCGTTAGGATCTAGCATCTTAGCATAACTCTTCGAACGATTGATTATCATCAAGAGTTCATTGCCCATCAACTTTTTTCTCAACAAATACGAAAGGAGAGGATTGTTGGAATCTTAAATTCTGGCAGAACCATCAAATGATCGGTCTCAAGTCTTGCACTTTGGGATAACCGTTCATTCATTTGTTTCGTTCCTTAAGACATTTTTTATAGTTACTTGGAGAAATAAGAGCCGTTGAGATCTAGCATCTTGGCGTAACTCTTTGAGCGATTGATTATCATAGAATGTTCATTGTCTATCAAACAACTTTGAGTACCAACTTATACGAATAAGATCCGTCAAGATCTAGCATCTTGGCACAACCCTTTGAGCAATTGATTATCATCAAGAGCTCGTTGTCCAATAAACAGTTTTCATAGCAACTTGGATGAATAAGAGCCGTTGAGATCTAGCATCTTGGCATAACTCTTTGAGCAATTGATTATCTTCAAGAGCTCGTTGGCCATTAAATAATTTTCATAACAACCCGGACCAAGAGATGTTAGAGTCTAGCACTCTAGCACAACTCTTTGAATCATTGATCATTCAAATTTCATGCTCCACAAACATTTTTCTCAAACAAACTTGAATGAAAGAGACTGTTGGAGTTTAACACTCTAGCACAAACTCTTTGAACAACTGATCATCATCAAATGTTCATCATTCTTAAGACATATCTAAATCATACCCAAACCTACATTTTCATGGACAAACCTTGATTATCATCAGGAGACCTAAACCTCTATTTTCATGGATAAACCTTGATTATCATCAAGAGACCAAAACATCTTCTTAAATTATGAGCAAACCTTAATTATCATCAAGTGTATTTTCTCAGACAAACCTTCAAGACACCTAATAAGGTCTAAAGATTCCTTTTCAAAATGAAAAATATGTTGTCTTAATAAACACTATGGCAATGTTTTGCCTACAAACATTGAGTTGAGATAAGTAGCATGAATGAGATTTGTAAATCTATTCAATGTGGTGAAAATGCCCGCTCCTCGCTTATTTTGGGTAAAACAAAGTTCTTACGTTGATTAATACAATTTAGCTTTCGCTAAAATAGACCAATAAAGTTTACCCGAACTACGATTGCTCTGATTCCATCCTTGTAAGGATATGTAGGCACGAGACTGCGTTGTCTTGGCGAGCACCCTAATAAAAAAACCATTAGGCCTCTCTCTTTAATTAAAATCTAAAAAACATTTCTCTCTTCCCATACTATAAGTAGAAGATTAGAAACTAAACCATAAGATAACATTCATTCAACCTTAATTAAATGGTTCCCGTTGAGTACAACGAACGTGAGGGGGTGCTAATACCTTCCCCTTGCGCAACCGACTCCCGAACTCAGATATTTAGTTGTATATTTTTTTTTTAAATTAAAAAAAAGGTATTATTATAATTTTTCACTGTTCACCGTATTGGTGAATAGTGAAATACGGTGTAGGTGTAGGTCAATGGTGTCAAAATAACATTTCTCTTTTTAGTATGAGTTCATGAGAGAGATAGGAGGAAGTTTTATTTCTGTTTTTTTTTAAGATAAAAATGGTTGTTCTGATGTTGAGACCACGTTAAAAGGATGAGGCTTTTTTTATTTAGTTTTTATAACTCCTTTGCCACGTGTCGTTTTTTTTTATGGAGAAATTTTAAATTTTGAAAATGGTCCAATTTTTCATGCACATAAGAGGCGCTGATGCCCTGATACCTTCTTTCTTTTACTTCATTTTTTTATATATTATATTTATTTTGTATTAATAATATGCTTTTTACTTTTGGACCTTATTTGTTTTTCTTTCTAATTGCACCTAGTAACACACACAAACACCCCTTTTGTTTATTTTTTTTTTAAATTAAGAGTTAATAAATTGATTAGATTTTTAAGTAGTTGATATTATTTTTAATTAATTGTTTTTCTAATTATCAATGGTATTATTGGTTGTTTATTCAATCATCTGCGTTGTGCTTTGTCGTTTAATTAGATGATCTTTATCTATGTTCATACCTTAACATGTGTAAATAACCGTCTCACTAGTATTGCATCCAATAATCAATTTTAAATGCTAACCGTTTCTCAAATCACTTTCAAATCCAATTTCAAAATCATTTTACACCATTGATTCAAAGTTATTTCGAACTTTAATCAAATCACGATTTTTCACAATCACAACTCCTTTCCTAATAAACACAAAAGAAGAGGACTGTTGGAATCTAGCATTCTATCAGAACCCTCGAATGGTCGATCCTGAGCCTTGCGCATTAGGATTGTCGTTTATTCATTCTTTCGTTCTTTAAGACATTTAATATTAACGTGGACAAATAAGATCCGTTAGGATCTAGCATCTTGGCATAATTCTTCGAACGATTGATTATCATCAAGAGTTCATTGCCCATCAACTTTTTTATCAACAAATACGAAAGGAGAGGACTGTTGGAATCTTAAATTCTGGCAGAACCATCAAATGATCGGTCTCAAGTCTTGCCCTTTGGGATAACCGTTCATTCATTTCTTTCGTTCCTTAAAACACTTTTTATAGTTACTTGGACAAATAAGAGCCGTTGAGATCTAGCATCTTGGCGTAACTCTTTGAGCGATTGATTATCATAGAATGTTCATTGTCTATCAAACAACTTTGAGTACCAACTTATACGAATAAGGTTCGTCAAGATCTAGCATCTTGGCACAACCCTTTGAGCAATTGATTATCATCAAGAGCTCGTTGTCCAATAAACAGTTTTCATAGTAACTTGGATGAATAAGAGCCGTTGAGATCTAGCATCTTGGCATAACTCTTTGAGCAATTGATTATCTTCAAGAGCTCGTTGGCCATCAAATAATTTTCATAACAACCCGGACCAAGGGATGTTAGAGTCTAGCACTCTAGCACAACTCTTTGAATCATTGATCATTCAATTTTCATGCTCCACAAACATTTTTCTCAATCAAACTTGAATGAAAGAGACTGTTGGAGTTTAACACTCTAGCACAAACTCTTTGAACAACTGATCATCATCAAATGTTCATCATTCTTAAGACATATCTAAATCATACCCAAACCTAAATTTTCATGGACAAACCTTGATTATCATCAGGAGACCTAAACCTCTATTTTCATGGATAAACCTTGATTATCATCAAGAGACCAAAACATCTTCTTAAATTATGACCAAACCTTAATTATCATCAAGTGTATTTTCTCAGACAAACCTTCAAGACACCTAATAAGGTCTAAAGATTCCTTTTCAATATGAAAAATATGTTGTCTTAATAAACACTATGGCAATGTTTTGCCTACAAACATTGAGTTGAGATAAGTAGCATGAATGAGATTTGTAAATCTATTCAATGTGGTGAAAATGCCTGCTCCTCGCTTATTTTGGGTAAAACAAAGTTTTTACGTTGATTAATACAATTTAGCTTTCGCTAAAATAGACCAATAAAGTTTACCCGAACTACGATTGCTCTGATTCCATCCTTGTAAGGATATGTAGGCACGAGACTGCGTTGTCTTGGCGAGCACCCTAATAAAAAAACCATTAGGCCTCTCTCTTTAATTAAAATCTAAAAAACATTTCTCTCTTCCCATACTATAAGTAGAAGATTAGAAACTAAACCATAAGATCACATTCATTCAACCTTAATTAAATGGTTCCCGTTGAGTACAACGGACGTGAGGGGGTGCTAATATCTTCCCCTTGCGCAACCGACTCCCGAACTCAGATATTTAGTTGTAAATTTTTTTTTTAAATAAAAAAAAAAGTATTATTATAATTTTTCACTGTTCACCGTATTGGTGAATAGTGAAATACGGTGTAGGTGTAGGGGAATGGTGTCAAAATAACATTTCTCTTTTTAGTATGAGTTCATGAGAGAGATAGGAGGAAGTTTTATTTCTGTTTTTTTTAAAGATAAAAATGGTTGTTCTGATGTTGAGACCACGTTAAAAGGATGAGGCTTTTTTTATTTAGTTTTTATAACTCCTTTGCCACGTGTCGTTTTTTTTTATGGGGAAATTTTAAATTTTGAAAATGGTCCAATTTTTCATGCACATAAGAGGCGCTGATGCCCTGATACCTTCTTTCTTTTACTTCATTTTTTTATATATTATATTTATTTTGTATTAATAATATGCTTTTTACTTTTGGGCCTTATTTGTTTTTCTTTCTAATTGCACCTAGTAACACACACAAACACCCCTTTTGTTTATTTTTTTTTTAAATTAAGAGTTAATAAATTGATTAGATTTTTAAGTTGTTGATATTATTTTTAATTAATTGTTTTTCTAATTATCAATGGTATTATTGGTTGTTTATTCAATCATCTGCGTTGTGCTTTGTCGTTTAATTAGATGATCTTTATCTATGTTCATACCTTAACATGTGTAAATAACCGTCTCACTAGTATTGCATCCAATAATCAATTTTAAATGCTAACCGTTTCTCAAATCACTTTCAAATCCAATTTCAAAATCATTTTACACCATTGATTCAAAGTTATTTCGAACTTTAATCAAATCACGATTTTTCACAATCACAACTCCTTTCCTAATAAACACAAAAGAAGAGGACTGTTGGAATCTAGCATTCTATCAGAACCCTCGAATGGTCGATCCTGAGCCTTGCGCATTAGGATTGTCGTTTATTCATTCTTTCGTTCTTTAAGACATTTAATATTAACGTGGACAAATAAGATCCGTTAGGATCTAGCATCTTAGCATAACTCTTCGAACGATTGATTATCATCAAGAGTTCATTGCCCATCAACTTTTTTCTCAACAAATACGAAAGGAGAGGACTGTTGGAATCTTAAATTCTGGCAGAACCATCAAATGATCGGTCTCAAGTCTTGCACTTTGGGATAACCGTTCATTCATTTCTTTCGTTCCTTAAGACATTTTTTATAGTTACTTGGACAAATAAGAGCCGTTGAGATCTAGCATCTTGGCGTAACTCTTTGAGCGATTGATTATCATAGAATGTTCATTGTCTATCAAACAACTTTGAGTACCAACTTATACGAATAAGATCCGTCAAGATCTAGCATCTTGGCACAACCCTTTGAGCAATTGATTATCATCAAGAGCTCGTTGTCCAATAAACAGTTTTCATAGCAACTTGGATGAATAAGAGCCGTTGAGATCTAGCATCTTGGCATAACTCTTTGAGCAATTGATTATCTTCAAGAGCTCGTTGGCCATTAAATAATTTTCATAACAACCCGGACCAAGAGATGTTAGAGTCTAGCACCCTAGCACAACTCTTTGAATCATTGATCATTCAATTTTCATGCTCCACAAACATTTTTCTCAATCAAACTTGAATGAAAGAGACTGTTGGAGTTTAACACTCTAGCACAAACTCTTTGAACAACTGATCATCATCAAATGTTCATCATTCTTAAGACATATCTAAATTATACCCAAACCTACATTTTCATGGACAAACCTTGATTATCATCAGGAGACCTAAACCTCTATTTTCATGGATAAACCTTGATTATCATCAAGAGACCAAAACATCTTCTTAAATTATGAGCAAACCTTAATTATCATCAAGTGTATTTTCTCAGACAAACCTTCAAGACACCTAATAAGGTCTAAAGATTCCTTTTCAAAATGAAAAATATGTTGTCTTAATAAACACTATGGCAATGTTTTGCCTACAAACATTGAGTTGAGATAAGTAGCATGAATGAGATTTGTAAATCTATTCAATGTGGTGAAAATGCCCGCTCCTCGCTTATTTTGGGTAAAACAAAGTTCTTACGTTGATTAATACAATTTAGCTTTCGCTAAAATAGACCAATAAAGTTTACCCGAACTACGATTGCTCTGATTCCATCCTTGTAAGGATATGTAGGCACGAGACTGCGATGTCTTGGCGAACACCCTAATAAAAAAACCTTTTAGGCCTCTCTCTTTAATTAAAATCTAAAAAACATTTCTCTCTTCCCATACTATAAGTAGAAGATTAGAAACTAAACCATAAGATAACATTCATTCAACCTTAATTAAATGGTTCCCGTTGAGTACAACGAACGTGAGGGGGTGCTAATAACTTCCCCTTGCGCAACCGACTCCCGAACTCAGATATTTAGTTGTATATTTTTTTTTTAAATTAAAAAAAAGGTATTATTAGAATTTTTCACTGTTCACCGTATTGGTGAATAGTGAAATACGGTGTAGGTGTAGGTGAATGGTGTCAAAATAACATTTCTCTTTTTAGTATGAGTTCATGAGAGAGATAGGAGGAAGTTTTATTTCTGTTTTTTTTTAAGATAAAAATGGTTGTTCTGATGTTGAGACCACGTTAAAAGGATGAGGCTTTTTTTATTTAGTTTTTATAACTCCTTTGCCACGTGTCGTTTTTTTTTATGGAGAAATTTTAAATTTTGAAAATGGTCCAATTTTTCATGCACATAAGAGGCGCTGATGCCCTAATACCTTCTTTCTTTTACTTCATTTTTTTATATATTATATTTATTTTGTATTAATAATATGCTTTTTACTTTTGGACCTTATTTGTTTTTCTTTCTAATTGCACCTAGTAACACACACAAACACCCCTTTTGTTTATTTTTTTTTTAAATTAAGAGTTAATAAATTGATTAGATTTTTAAGTAGTTGATATTATTTTTAATTAATTGTTTTTCTAATTATCAATGGTATTATTGGTTGTTTATTCAATCATCTGCGTTGTGCTTTGTCGTTTAATTAGATGATCTTTATCTATGTTCATACCTTAACATGTGTAAATAACCGTCTCACTAGTATTGCATCCAATAATCAATTTTAAATGCTAACCGTTTCTCAAATCACTTTCAAATCCAATTTCAAAATCATTTTACACCATTGATTCAAAGTTATTTCGAACTTTAATCAAATCACGATTTTTCACAATCACAACTCCTTTCCTAATAAACACAAAAGAAGAGGACTGTTGGAATCTAGCATTCTATCAGAACCCTCGAATGGTCGATCCTGAGCCTTGCGCATTAGGATTGTCGTTTATTCATTCTTTCGTTCTTTAAGACATTTAATATTAACGTGGACAAATAAGATCCGTTAGGATCTAGCATCTTGGCATAATTCTTCGAACGATTGATTATCATCAAGAGTTCATTGCCCATCAACTTTTTTATCAACAAATACGAAAGGAGAGGACTGTTGGAATCTTAAATTCTGGCAGAACCATCAAATGATCGGTCTCAAGTCTTGCACTTTGGGATAACCGTTCATTCATTTCTTTCGTTCCTTAAAACATTTTTTATAGTTACTTGGACAAATAAGAGCCGTTGAGATCTAGCATCTTGGCGTAACTCTTTGAGCGATTGATTATCATAGAATGTTCATTGTCTATCAAACAACTTTGAGTACCAACTTATACGAATAAGGTCCGTCAAGATCTAGCATCTTGGCACAACCCTTTGAGCAATTGATTATCATCAAGAGCTCGTTGTCCAATAAACAGTTTTCATAGCAACTTGGATGAATAAGAGCCGTTGAGATCTAGCATCTTGGCATAACTCTTTGAGCAATTGATTATCTTCAAGAGCTCGTTGGCCATCAAATAATTTTCATAACAACCCGCACCAAGAGATGTTAGAATCTAGCACTCTAGCACAACTCTTTGAATCATTGATCATTCAATTTTCATGCTCCACAAACATTTTTCTCAATCAAACTTGAATGAAAGAGACTGTTGGAGTTTAACACTCTAGCACAAACTCTTTGAACAACTGATCATCATCAAATGTTCATCATTCTTAAGACATATCTAAATCATACCCAAACCTACATTTTCATGGACAAACCTTGATTATCATCAGGAGACCTAAACCTCTATTTTCATGGATAAACCTTGATTATCATCAAGAGACCAAAACATCTTCTTAAATTATGAGCAAACCTTAATTATCATCAAGTGTATTTTCTCAGACAAACCTTCAAGACACCTAATAAGGTCTAAAGATTCCTTTTAAAAAATAAAAATATGTTGTCTTAATAAACACTATGGCAATGTTTTGCCTACAAACATTGAGTTGAGATAAGTAGCATGAATGAGATTTGTAAATCTATTCAATGTGGTGAAATTGCCCGCTCCTCGCTTATTTTGGGTAAAACAAAGTTCTTACGTTGATTAATACAATTTAGCTTTCGCTAAAATAGACCAATAAAGTTTACCCGAACTACGATTGCTCTGATTCCATCCTTGTAAGGATATGTAGGCACGAGACTGCGATGTCTTAGCGAACACCCTAATAAAAAAACCTTTTAGGCCTCTCTCTTTAATTAAAATCTAAAAAACATTTCTCTCTTCCCATACTATAAGTAGAAGATTAGAAACTAAACCATAAGATAACATTCATTCAACCTTAATTAAATGGTTCCCGTTGAGTACAACGGACGTGAGGGGGTGCTAATACCTTCCCCTTGCGCAACCGACTCCTGAACTCAGATATTTAGTTGTATATTTTTTTTTTAAATTAAAAAAAAAGTATTATTATAATTTTTCACTGTTCACCGTATTGGTGAATAGTGAAATACGGTGTAGGTGTAGGTGAATGGTGTCAAAATAACATTTCTCTTTTTAGTATGAGTTCATGAGAGAGATAGGAGGAAGTTTTATTTCTGTTTTTTTTTAAGATAAAAATGGTTGTTCTGATGTTGAGACCACGTTAAAAGGATGAGGCTTTTTTTATTTAGTTTTTATAACTCCTTTGCCACGTGTCGTTTTTTTTTATGGGGAAATTTTAAATTTTGAAAATGGTCCAATTTTTCATGCACATAAGAGGCGCTGATGCCCTGATACCTTCTTTCTTTTACTTCATTTTTTTATATATTATATTTATTTTGTATTAATAATATGCTTTTTACTTTTGGGCCTTATTTGTTTTTCTTTCTAATTGCACCTAGTAACACACACAAACACCCCTTTTGTTTATTTTTTTTTTAAATTAAGAGTTAATAAATTGATTAGATTTTTAAGTTGTTGATATTATTTTTAATTAATTGTTTTTCTAATTATCAATGGTATTATTGGTTGTTTATTCAATCATCTGCGTTGTGCTTTGTCGTTTAATTAGATGATCTTTATCTATGTTCATACCTTAACATGTGTAAATAACCGTCTCACTAGTATTGCATCCAATAATCAATTTTAAATGCTAACCGTTTCTTAAATCACTTTCAAATCCAATTTCAAAATCATTTTACACCATTGATTCAAAGTTATTTCGAACTTTAATCAAATCACGATTTTTCACAATCACAATCCTTTCCTAATAAACACAAAAGAAGAGGACTGTTGGAATCTAGCATTATATCAGAACCCTCGAATGGTCGATCCTGAGCCTTGCGCATTAGGATTGTCGTTTATTCATTCTTTCGTTCTTTAAGACATTTAATATTAACGTGGACAAATAAGATTCGTTAGGATCTAGCATCTTGGCATAACTCTTCGAACGATTGATTATCATCAAGAGTTCATTGCCCATCAACTTTTTTCTCAACAAATACGAAAGGAGAGGACTGTTGGAATCTTAAATTCTGGCAGAACCATCAAATGATCGGTCTCAAGTCTTGCACTTTGGGATAACCGTTCATTCATTTCTTTCGTTCCTTAAAACATTTTTTATAGTTACTTGGACAAATAAGAGCCGTTGAGATCTAGCATCTTGGCGTAACTCTTTGAGCGATTGATTATCATAGAATGTTCATTGTCTATCAAACAACTTTCAGTACTAACTTATACGAATTAGATCCGTCAAGATCTAGCATCTTGGCACAACCCTTTGAGCAATTGATTATCATCAAGAGCTCGTTGTCCAATAAACAGTTTTCATAGCAACTTGGATGAATAAGAGCCGTTGAGATCTAGCATCTTGGCATAACTCTCTGAGCAATTGATTATCTTCAAGAGCTCGTTGGCCATCAAATAATTTTCATAACCACCCGGACCAAGAGATGTTAGAGTCTAGCACTCTAGCACAACTCTTTGAATCATTGATCATTCAATTTTCATGCTCCACAAACATTTTTCTCAATCAAACTTGAATGAAAGAGACTGTTGGAGTTTAACACTCTAGCACAAACTCTTTGAACAACTGATCATCATCAAATGTTCATCATTCTTAAGACATATCTAAATCATACCCAAACCTACATTTTCATGGACAAACCTTGATTATCATCAGGAGACCTAAACCTCTATTTTCATGGATAAACCTTGATTATCATCAAGAGACCAAAACATCTTCTTAAATTATGAGCAAACCTTAATTATCATCAAGTGTATTTTCTCAGACAAACCTTCAAGACACCTAATAAGGTCTAAAGATTCCTTTTAAAAAATAAAAATATGTTGTCTTAATAAACACTATGGCAATGTTTTGCCTACAAACATTGAGTTGAGATAAGTAGCATGAATGAGATTTGTAAATCTATTCAATGTGGTGAAAATGCCCGCTCCTCGCTTATTTTGGGTAAAACAAAGTTCTTACGTTGATTAATACAATTTAGCTTTCGCTAAAATAGACCAATAAAGTTTACCCGAACTACGATTGCTCTGATTCCATCCTTGTAAGGATATGTAGGCACGAGACTGCGATGTCTTGGCGAACACCCTAATAAAAAAACCTTTTAGGCCTCTCTCTTTAATTAAAATCTAAAAAACATTTCTCTCTTCCCATACTATAAGTAGAAGATTAGAAACTAAACCATAAGATAACATTCATTCAACCTTAATTAAATGGTTCCTGTTGAGTACAACGGACGTGAGGGGGTGCTAATACCTTCCCCTTGCGCAACCGACTCCTGAACTCAGATATTTAGTTGTATATTTTTTTTTTAAATTAAAAAAAAAATATTATTATAATTTTTCACTGTTCACCGTATTGGTGAATAGTGAAATACGGTGTAGGTGTAGGTGAATGGTGTCAAAATAACATTTCTCTTTTTAGTATGAGTTCATGAGAGAGATAGGAGGAAGTTTTATTTCTGTTTTTTTTAAAGATAAAAATGGTTGTTCTGATGTTGAGACCACGTTAAAAGGATGAGGCTTTTTTTATTTAGTTTTTATAACTCCTTTGCCACGTGTCGTTTTTTTTTATGGGGAAATTTTAAATTTTGAAAATGGTCCAATTTTTCATGCACATAAGAGGCGCTGATGCCCTGATACCTTCTTTCTTTTACTTCATTTTTTTATATATTATATTTATTTTGTATTAATAATATGCTTTTTACTTTTGGGCCTTATTTGTTTTTCTTTCTAATTGCACCTAGTAACACACACAAACACCCCTTTTGTTTATTTTTTTTTTAAATTAAGAGTTAATAAATTGATTAGATTTTTAAGTAGTTGATATTATTTTTAATTAATTGTTTTTCTAATTATCAATGGTATTATTGGTTGTTTATTCAATCATCTGCGTTGTGCTTTGTCGTTTAATTAGATGATCTTTATCTATGTTCATACCTTAACATGTGTAAATAACCGTCTCACTAGTATTGCATCCAATAATCAATTTTAAATGCTAACTGTTTCTCAAATCACTTTCAAATCCAATTTCAAAATCATTTTACACCATTGATTCAAAGTTATTTTGAACTTTAATCAAATCACGATTTTTCACAATCACAACTCCTTTCCTAATAAACACAAAAGAAGAGGACTGTTGGAATCTAGCATTCTATCAGAACCCTCGAATGGTCGATCCTGAGCCTTGCGCATTAGGATTGTCGTTTATTCATTCTTTCGTTCTTTAAGACATTTAATATTAACGTGGACAAATAAGATCCGTTAGGATCTAGCATCTTCGCATAACTCTTCGAACGATTGATTATCATCAAGAGTTCATTGCCCATCAACTTTTTTCTCAACAAATACGAAAGGAGAGGACTGTTGGAATCTTAAATTCTGGCAGAACCATCAAATGATCGGTCTCAAGTCTTGCACTTTGGGATAACCGTTCCTTCATTTGTTTCGTTCCTTAAAACATTTTTTATAGTTACTTGGACAAATAAGAGCCGTTGAGATCTAGCATCTTGGTGTAACTCTTTGAGCGATTGATTATCATAGAATGTTCATTGTCTATCAAACAACTTTCAGTACTAACTTATACGAATTAGATCCGTCAAGATCTAGCATCTTGGCACAACCCTTTGAGCAATTGATTATCATCAAGAGCTCGTTGTCCAATAAACAGTTTTCATAGCAACTTGGATGAATAAGAGCCGTTGAGATCTAGCATCTTGGCATAACTCTCTGAACAATTGATTATCTTCAAGAGCTCGTTGGCCATCAAATAATTTTCATAACAACCCGGACCAAGAGATGTTAGAGTCTAGCACTCTAGCACAACTCTTTGAATCATTGATCATTCAATTTTCATGCTCCACAAACATTTTTCTCAATCAAACTTGAATGAAAGAGACTGTTGGAGTTTAACACTCTAGCACAAACTCTTTGAACAACTGATCATCATCAAATGTTCATCATTCTTAAGACATATCTAAATCATACCCAAACCTACATTTTCATGGACAAACCTTGATTATCATCAGGAAACCTAAACCTCTATTTTCATGGATAAACCTTGATTATCATCAAGAGACCAAAACATCTTCTTAAATTATGAGCAAACCTTAATTATCATCAAGTGTATTTTCTCAGACAAACCTTCAAGACACCTAATAAGGTCTAAAGATTCCTTTTAAAAAATAAAAATATGTTGTCTTAATAAACACTATGGCAATGTTTTGCCTACAAACATTGAGTTGAGATAAGTAGCATGAATGAGATTTGTAAATCTATTCAATGTGGTGAAAATGCCCGCTCCTCGCTTATTTTGGGTAAAACATAGTTCTTACGTTGATTAATACAATTTAGCTTTCGCTAAAATAGACCAATAAAGTTTACCCGAACTACGATTGCTCTGATTCCATCCTTGTAAGGATATGTAGGCACGAGACTGCGATGTCTTGGCGAACACCCTAATAAAAAAACCTTTTAGGCCTCTCTCTTTAATTAAAATCTAAAAAACATTTCTCTCTTCCCATACTATAAGTAGAAGATTAGAAACTAAACCATAAGATAACATTCATTCAACCTTAATTAAATGGTTCCCGTTGAGTACAACGGACGTGAGGGGGTGCTAATACCTTCCCCTTACGCAACCGACTCCTGAACTCAGATATTTAGTTGTATATTTTTTTTTAAATTAAAAAAAAAGTATTATTATAATTTTTCACTGTTCACCGTATTGGTGAATAGTGAAATACGGTGTAGGTGTAGGTGAATGGTGTCAAAATAACATTTCTCTTTTTAGTATGAGTTCATGAGAGAGATAGGAGGAAGTTTTATTTCTGTTTTTTTTAAAGATAAAAATGGTTGTTCTGATGTTGAGACCACGTTAAAAGGATGAGGCTTTTTTTATTTAGTTTTTATAACTCCTTTGCCACGTGTCGTTTTTTTTTATGGGGAAATTTTAAATTTTGAAAATGGTCCAATTTTTCATGCACATAAGAGGCGCTGATGCCCTGATACCTTCTTTCTTTTACTTCATATTTTTATATATTAAATTTATTTTTTATTAATAATATGCTTTTTACTTTTGGGCCTTATTTGTTTTTCTTTCTAATTGCACCTAGTAACACACACAAGCACCCCTTTTGTTTATTTTTTTTTTAAATTAAGAGTTAATAAATCGATTAGATTTTTAAGTAGTTGATATTAATTTTAATTAATTGTTTTTCTAATTATCAAAGGTATTATTGGTTATTTATTCAATCATCTGCTTTGTGCTTAGTCGTTTAATTAGATGATCTTTATCTATGTTCATACCTTAACATGTGTAAATAACCGTCTCACTAGTATTGCATCCAATAATCAATTTTAAATGCTAACCGTTTCTCAAATCACTTTCAAATCCAATTTCAAAATCATTTTACACCGTGGATTCAAAGTTATTTCGAACTTTAATCAAATCACAATTTTTCACAATCACAACTCCTTTCCTAATAAACACAAAAGAAGAGGACTGTTGGAATCTAGCCTTTTATCAGAACCCTCGAATGATCGATCCCGAGCCTTGCGTATTAGGATAGTCGTTTATTCATTCTTTCGTTCTTTAAGACATTTAATATTAACGTGGACAAATAAGATCCGTTAGGATCTAGCATCTTGGCATAACTCTTCGAACGATTGATTATCATCAAGAGTTCATTGTCCATTAACTTTTTTCTCAACAAATACGATAGGAGAGTACTGTTGGAATCTTAAATTCTGGCAGAACCATCAAATGATCGGTGTCAAGTATTGCACTTTGGGATAACCGTTTATTCATTTCTTTCGTTCCTTAAAACATTTTTTATAGTTACTTAGTAAAGTAAGAGCCGTTGAGATCTAACTTCTTGGCGTAACTCTTTGAGCGATTGATTATCATAGAATGTTCATTGTCTATCAAAAAACTTTCAGTACTAACTTATACGAATAAGATCCGTCAAGATCTAGCATCTTGGCACAACCCTTTGAGCAATTGATTATCATCATGAGCTCGTTGTCCAATAAATAGTTTTCATAGCAACTTGGATGAATAAGAGCCGTTGAGATCTAGCATCTTGGCATAACTCTTTGAGCAATTGATTATCTTCAAGAGCTCGTTGGCCATCAAATAATTTTCATAACAACCCGGACCAAGAGATGTTAGAGTCTAGCACTCTAGCACAACTCTTTGAATCATTGATCATTCAATTTTCATGCTCCACAAACATTTTTCTCAATCAAACTTGAATGAAAGAGACTGTTGGAGTTTAACAGTCTAGCACAAACTCTTTGAACAACTGATCATCATCAAATGTTCATCATTCTTAAGACATATCTAAATCATACCCAAACCTACATTTTCATGGACAAACCTTGATTATCATCAGGAGACCGAAACCTCTATTTTCATGGATAAACCTTGATTATCATCAAGAGACCAAAACATCTTCTTAAATTATGAGCAAACCTTGATTATCATCAAGTGTATTTTCTCAGACAAACCTTCAAGACACCTAATAAGGTCTAAAGATTCCTTTTCAAAATGAAAAATATGTTTTCTTAATAAACACTATGGCAATGTTTTGCCTACAAACATTGAGTTGAGATAAGTAGCATGAATGAGATTTGTAAATCTATTCAATGTGGTGAAAATGCCCGCTCCTCGCTTATTTTGGGTAAAACAAACTTCTTACGTTGATTAATACAATTTAGCTTTCGCTAAAATAGACCAATAAAGTTTACCCGAACTACGATTGCTCTGATTCCATCCTTGTAAGGATATGTAGGCACGAGACTGCGATGTCTTGGCGAACACCCTAATAAAAATACCTTTTAGGCCTCTCTCTTTAATTAAAATCTAAAAAACATTTCTCTCTTCCCATACTATAAGTAGAAGATTAGAAACTAAACCATAAGATAACATTCATTCAACCTTAATTAAATGGTTCCCGTTGAGTACAACGGACGTGAGGGGGTGCTAATACCTTCCCCTTGCGCAACCAACTCCGGAACTCAGATATTTAGTTGTAAATTTTTTTTTTAAATTAAAAAAAAGTATTATTATAATTTTTCACTGTTCACCGTCTTGGTGAACAGTGAAATACAGTGTAGGTGTAGGGGAATCGTGTCAAAATAACATTTCTCTTTTTAGTATGAGTTCATGAGAGAGATAGAAGGAAGTTTTATTTCTGTTTTTTTTAATGATAAAAATGGTTGTTCTGATGTTGAGACCACGTTAAAAGGATGAGGATTTTTTTTATTTAGTTTTTATAACTCCTTTGCCACATGTCGTTTTTTTTTATGGGGAAATTTTAAATTTTGAAAATGGTCCAATTTTTCATGCACATAAGAGGCGCTGATGCCCTGATACCTTCTTTCTTTTACTTCATTTTTTTATATATTAAATTTATTTTGTATAAATAATATGCTTTTTACTTTTGGGCCTTATTTGTTTTTCTTTCTAATTGCACCTAGTAACACACACAATCACCCCTTTTGTTTATTTTTTTTTAAATTAAGAGTTAATAAATTGATTAGATTTTTAAGTAGTTGATATTATTTTTAATTAATTGTTTTTCTAATTATCAAAGGTATTATTGGTTGTTTATTCAATCATCTGCGTTGTGCTTAGTCGTTTAATTAGATGATCTTTATCTATGTTCATACCTTAACATGTGTAAATAACAGTCTCACTAGTATTGCATCTAATAATTAATTTTAAATGCTAACCGTTTCTCAAATCACTTTCAAATCCAATTTCAAAATCATTTTACACCATTGATTCAAAGTTATTTCGAGCTTTAATCAAATCACGATTTTTCACAATAACAACTCCTTTCCTAATAAACACAAAAGAAGAGGACTGTTGGAATCTAGCATTCTATCAGAACCCTCGAATGATCGATCCCGAGCCTTGCGCATTAGGATAGTCGTTTATTCATTCTTTCGTTCTTTAAGACATTTAATATTAACGTGGACAAATAAGATCCGTTAGGATCTAGCATCTTGGCATAATTCTTCGAACGATTGATTATCATCAAGAGTTCATTGTCCATCAACTTTTTTCTCAACAAATACGAAAGGAGAGGACTGTTGGAATCTTAAATTCTGGCAGAACCATCAAATGATCGGTCTCAAGTATTGCACTTTGGGATAACCGTTCATTCATTTCTTTCGTTCCTTAAAACATTTTTTATAGTTACTTGGACAAATAAGAGCCGTTGAGATCTAGCTTCTTGGCGTAACTCTTTGAGCGATTCAATATCATAGCATGTTCATTGTCTATCAAACAACTTTCAGTACTAACTTATACGAATAAGATCCGTCAAGATCTAGCATCTTGGCACAACCCTTTGAGCAATTGATTATCATCATGAGCTCGTTGTCCAATAAACAGTTTTCATAGCAACTTGGATGAATAAGAGCCGTTGAGATCTAGCATCTTGGCATAACTCTTTGAGCAATTGATTATCTTCAAGAGCTCGTTGGCCATCAAATAATTTTCATAACAACCCGGACCAAGAGATGTTAGAGTCTAGCACTCTAGCACAACTCTTTGAATCATTGATCATTCAATTTTCATGCTCCACAAACATTTTTCTCAATCAAACTTGAATGAAAGAGACTGTTGGAGTTTAACACTCTAGCACAAACTCTTTGAACAACTGATCATCATCAAATGTTCATCATTCTTAAGACGTATCTAAATCATACCCAAACCTACATTTTCATGGACAAACCTTGATTATCATCAGGAGACCTAAACCTCTATTTTCATGGATAAACCTTGATTATCATCAAGAGACCAAAACATCTTCTTAAATTATGAGCAAACCTTGATTATCATCAAGTGTATTTTCTCAGACAAACCTTCAAGACAGCTAATAAGGTCTAAAGATTCCTTTTCAAAAGGAAAAATATGTTGTCTTAATAAACACTATGGCAATGTTTTGCCTACAAACATTGAGTTGAGATAAGTAGCATGAATGAGATTTGTAAATCTATTCAATGTTGTGAAAATGCCCGCTCCTCGCTTATTTTGGGTGAAACAAAGTTCTTACGTTGATTAATACAATTTAGCTTTTGCTAAAATAGACCAATAAAGTTTACCCGAACTACGATTGCTCTGATTCCATCCTTGTAAGGATATGTAGGCACGAGACTGTGATGTCTTCGCGAACACCCTAATAAAAAAACCTTTTAGGCCTCTCTCTTTAATTAAAATCTAAAAAACATTTCTCTCTTCCCATACTATAAGTAGAAGATTAGAAACTAAACCATAAGATAACATTCATTCAACCTTAATTAAATGGTTCCCGTTGAGTACAACGGACGTGAGGGGGTGCTAATACCTTCCCCTTACGCAACCGACTCCCGAACTCAGATATTTAGTTGTAATTTTTTTTTTAAATTAAAAAAAAAGTATTATTATAATTTTTCACTGTTCACCGTCTTGGTGAACAGTGAAATACGGTGTAGGTGTAGGGGAATGGTGTCAAAATAACATTTCTCTTTTTAGTATGAGTTCATGAGATAGGAGGAAGTTTTATTTCTATTTTTTTTAAAGATAAAAAGGGTTGTTCTGATGTTTAGACCACGTTAAAAGGCTGAGGCTTTTTTTTTATTTAGTTTTTTTAACTCCTTTCCCACGTGTCGTTTTTTTTTATGGGGAAATTTTAAATTTTGAAAATGGTCCAATTTTTCATGCACATAAGAGGTGCTGATGCCCTGATACCTTCTTTCTTTTACTTCATTTTTTTTATATATTATATTTATTTTGTATTAATAATATGCTTTTTACTTTTGGGCCTTATTTGTTTTTCTTTCTAATTGCACCTAGTAACACACATAATCACCCCTTTTGTTTATTTTTTTTTTAAATTAAGAGTTAATAAATTGATTAGATTTTTAAGTAGTTGATATTATTTTTAATTAATTGTTTTTCTAATTATCAAAGGTATTGTTGGTTGTTTATTCAATCATCTGCGTTGTGCTTAGTCGTTTAATTAGATGATCTTTATCTATGTTCATACCTTAACATGTGTAAATAACCGTCTCACTAGTATTGCATCCAATAATCAATTTTAAATGCTAACCGTTTCTCAAATCACTTTCAAATCCAATTTCAAAATCATTTTACACCATTGATTCAAAGTTATTTCGAACTTTAATCAAATCACGATTTTTCACAATCACAACTCCTTTCCCAATAAACACAAAAGAAGAGGAGTGTTGGAATCTAGCATTCTATCAGAACCCTCGAATGATCGATCCCGAGCCTTGCGCATTAGGATAGTCGTTTATTCATTCTTTCGTTCTTTAAGACATTTAATATTAACGTGGACAAATAAGATCTGTTAGGATCTAGCATCTTGGCATAATTCTTCGAACGATTGATTATCATCAAGAGTTCATTGTCCATTAACTCTTTTCTTAACAAATACGAAAGGAGAGGATTGTTGAAATCTTAAATTCTGGCAGAACCATCAAATGATCAGTCTCAAGTATTGCACTTTGGGATAACCGTTCATTCATTTCTTTCGTTCCTTAAAACATTTTTTATAGTTACTTGGACAAATAAGAGCCGTTGAGATCTAGTTTCTTGGCGTAACTCTTTGAGCGATTCAATAACATAGAATGTTCATTGTCTATCAAACAACTTTCAGTACTAACTTATACGAATAAGATCCGTCAAGATCTAGCATCTTGGCACAACCCTTTGAGCAATTGATTATCATCATGAGCTCGTTGTCCAATAAACAGTTTTCATAGCAACTTGGATGAATAAGAGCCGTTGAGATCTAGCATCTTGGCATAACTCTTTGAGCAATTGATTATCTTCAAGAGCTCGTTGTCCATCAAATAATTTTCATAACAACCCGGACCAAGAGATGTTAGATTCTAGCACTCTAGCACAACTCTTTGAATCATTGATCATTCAATTTTCATGCTCCACAAACATTTTTCTCAATCAAACTTGAATGAAAGAGACAGTTGGAGTTTAACACTCTAGCACAAACTCTTTGAACAACTGATCATCATCAAATGTTCATCATTCTTAAGACGTATCTAAATCATACCCAAACCTACATTTTCATGGACAAACCTTGATTATCATCAGGAGACCTAAACCTCTATTTTCATGGATAAACCTTGATTATCATCAAGAGACCAAAACATCTTCTTAAATTATGAGCAAACCTTGATTATCATCAAGTGTATTTTCTCAGACAAACCTTCAACACAGCTAATAAGGTCTAAAGATTCCTTTTCAAAATGAAAAATATGTTGTCTTAATAAACACTATGGCAATGTTTTGCCTACAAACATTGAGTTGAGATAAGTAGCATGAATAAGATTTGTAAATCTATTCAATGTGGTGAAAATGCCCGTTCCTCGCTTATTTTGGGTAAAACAAAGTTCTTACGTTGATTAATACAATTTAGCTTTCGCTAAAATAGACCAATAAAGTTTACCCGAACTACGATTGCTCTGATTCCATCCTTATAAGGATATGTAGGCACGAGACTGTGATGTCTTCGCGAACACCCTAATAAAAAAACCTTTTAGGCCTCTCTCTTTAATTAAAATCTAAAAAACATTTCTCTCTTCCCATACTATAAGTAGAAGATTAGAAACTAAACCATAAGATAACATTCATTCAACCTTAATTAAATGGTTCCCGTTGAGTACAACGAACGTGAGGGGGTGCCAAGACCTTCCCCTTGCGCAACCGACTCCCGAACTCAGATATTTAGTTGCAATTTTTTTTTAAATTAAAAAAAAAGTATTATTATAATTTTTCACTGTTCACCGTCTAGGTGAACAGTGAAATACGGTGTAGGTGTAGGGGAATGGTGTCAAAATAACATTTCTCTTTTTAGTATGAGTTCATGAGATAGGAGGAAGTTGTATTTCTGTTTTTTTTAAAGATAAAAATGGTTGTTCTGATGTTGAGACCACGTTAAATGGATGAGGCTTTTTTTTTATTTAGTTTTTTTAACTCCTTTGCCACGTGTCGTTTTTTTTTATGGGGAAATTTTAAATTTTGAAAATGGTCCAATTTTTCGTGCACATAAGAGGCGCTGATGCCCTGATACCTTCTTTCTTTTACTTCATTTTTTTATATATTATATTTATTTTGTATTAATTATATGCTTTTTACTTTTGGGCCTTATTTGTTTTTCGTTCTAATTGCACCTAGTAACACACATAAGCACCCCTTTTGTTTATTTTTTTTTTAAATTAAGAGTTAATAAATTGATTAGATTTTTAAGTAGTTGATATTATTTTTAATTAATTGTTTTTCTAATTATCAAAGGTATTGTTGGTTGTTTATTCAATCATCTGCGTTGTGCTTAGTCGTTTAATTAGATGATCTTTATCTATGTTCATACCTTAACATGTGTAAATAACCGTGTCACTAGTATTGCTTCCAATAATCAATTTTAAATGCTAACCGTTTCTGAAATCACTTTCAAATCCAATTTCAAAATCATTTTACACCATTGATTCAAAGTTATTTCGAACTTTAATCAAATCACGATTTTTCACAATCACAACTCCTTTCCCAATAAACACAAAAGAAGAGGAGTGTTGGAATCTAGCATTCTATCAGAACCCTCGAATGATCGATCCCGAGCCTTGCGCATTAGGATAGTCGTTTATTCATTCTTTCGTTCTTTAAGACATTTAATATTAACGTGGACAAATATGATCCGTTAGGATCTAGCATCTTGGCATAACTCTTCGAACGATTGATTATCATCAAGAGTTCATTGTCCATTAACTTTTTTCTCAACAAATACGAAAGGAGGGGACTGTTGGAATCTAACATTCTGGCAGAACCATCAAATGATCGGTCTCAAGTCTTGCACTTTGGGATAACCGTTCATTCATTTCTTTCGTTCCTTAAAACATTTTTTATAGTTACTTGGACAAATAAGAGCCGTTGAGATCTAGCATCTTGGCGTAACTCTTTGAGCGATTGATTATCATAGAATGTTCATTGTCTATCAAACAACTTTCAGTACTAACTTATACGAATAAGATCCGTCAAGATCTAGCATCTTTGCACAACCCATTGAGCAATTGATTATCATCAAGAGCTCGTTGTCCAATAAACAGTTTTCATAGTAACTTGGATGAATAAGAGCCGTTGAGATCTAGCATCTTGGCATAACTCTTTGAGCAATTGATTATCTTCAAGAGCTCGTTGGCCATCAAATAATTTTCATAACAACCCGGACCAAGAGATGTTAGAGTCTAGCACTCTAGCACAACTCTTTGTATCATTGATCATTCAATTTTCTTGCTCCACAAACATTTTTCTCAATCAAACTTGAATGAAAGAGACTGTTGGAATTTAACACTCTAGCACAAACTCTTTGAACAACTGATCATCATCAAATGTTCATCATTCTTAAGACATATCTAAATCATACCCAAACCTACATTTTCATGGACAAACCTTGATTATCATCAGGAGACCTAAACCTCTATTTTCATGGATAAACCTTGATTATCATCAAGAGACCAAAACATCTTCTTAAATTATGAGCAAACCTTGATTATCATCAAGTGTATTTTCTCAGACAAACCTTCAAGACACCTAATAAGGAATAAAGATTCCTTTTCAAAATGAAAAATATGTTGTCTTAATAAACACTATGGCAATGTTTTGCCTAAAAACATTGAGTTGAGATAAGTAGCATGAATGAGATTTGTAAATCTATTCAATGTGGTGAAAATGCCCGCTCCTCGCTTATTTTGGGTAAAACAAAGTTCTTACGTTGATTAATACAATTTAGCTTTCGCTAAAATAGACCAATAAAGTTTACCCGAACTACGATTGCTCTGATTCCATCCTTGTAAGGATATGTAGGCACGAGACTGCGATGTCTTGGCGAACACCCTAATAAAAAAACCTTTTAGGCCTCTCTCTTTAATTAAAATCTAAAAAACATTTCTCTCTTCCCATACTATAAGTAGAAGATTAGAAACTAAACCATAAGATAACATTCATTCAACCTTAATTAAATGGTTCCCGTTGAGTACAACGGATGTGAGGGGGTGCTAATACCTTCCCCTTGCGCAACCGACTCCCGAACTCAGATATTTAGTTGTAAATTTTTTTTCAAATTAAAAAAAAAAGTATTATTATAATTTTTCACTGTTCACCGTCTTGGTGAACAGTGAAATACGGTGTAGGTGTAGGGGACTGGTGTCAAAATAACATTTCTCTTTTTAGTATGAGTTCATGAGATAGGAGGAAGTTTTATTTCTGTTTTTTTTAAAGATAAAAATGGTTGTTCTGATGTTGAGACCACGTTAAAAGGATGAGGCTTTTTTTTTATTTAGTTTTTTTAACTCCTTTGCCACGTGTCGTTTTTTTTTATGGGGAAATTTTAAATTTTGAAAATGGTCCAATTTTTCATGCACATAAGAGGCGCTGATGCCCTGATACCTTCTTTCTTTTACTTCATTTTTTTATATATTATATTTATTTTGTATTAATAATATGCTTTTTACTTTTGGGCCTTATTTGTTTTTCTTTCTAATTGCACCTAGTAACACACATAAGCACCCCTTTTGTTTATTTTTTTTTTTAAAATTAAGAGTTAATAAATTGATTAGATTTTTAAGTAGTTGATATTATTTTTAATTAATTGTTTTTCTAATTATCAAAGGTATTGTTGGTTGTTTATTCAATCATCTGCGTTGTGCTTAGTTGTTTAATTAGATGATCTTTATCTATGTTCATACCTTAACATGTGTAAATAACCGTCTCACTAGTATTGCATCCAATAATCAATTTTAAATGCTAACCGTTTCTCAAATCACTTTCAAATCCAATTTCAAAATCATTTTACACCATTGATTCAAAGTTATTTCGAACTTTAATCAAATCACGATTTTTCACAATCACAACTCCTTTCCCAATAAACACAAAAGAAGAGGAGTGTTGGAATCTAGCATTCTATCAGAACCCTCGAATGATCGATCCCGAGCCTTGCGCAATAGGATAGTCGTTTATTCGTTCTTTCGTTCTTTAAGACATTTAATATTAACGTGGACAAATAAGATCCGTTAGGATCTAGCATCTTGGCATAATTCTTCGAACGATTGATTATCATCAAGAGTTCATTGTCCATCAACTTTTTTCTCAACAAATATGAAAGGAGAGGACTGTTGGAATCTAAAATTCTGGCAGAACCATCAAATGATCGGTCTCAAGTATTACACTTTGGGATAACCGTTCATTCATTTCTTTCGTTCCTTAAAACATTTTTTATAGTTACTTGGACAAATAAGAGCCGTTGAGATCTAGCTTCTTGGCGTAACTCTTTGAGCGATTCAATATCATAGAATGTTCATTGTCTATCAAACAACTTTTAGTACTAACTTATACGAATAAGATCCGTCAAGATCTAGCATCTTGGCACAACCCTTTGAGCAATTGATTATCATCATGAGCTCGTTGTCCAATAAACAGTTTTCATAGCAACTTGGATGAATAAGAGCCGTTGAGATCTAGCATCTTGGCATAACTCTTTGAGCAATTGATTATCTTCAAGAGCTCGTTGGCCATCAAATAATTTTCATAACAACCCGGACCAAGAGATGTTAGAGTCTAGCACTCTAGCACAACTCTTTGTATCATTGATCATTCAATTTTCTTGCTCCACAAACATTTTTCTCAATCAAACTTGAATGAAAGAGACTGTTGGAATTTAACACTCTAGCACAAACTCTTTGAACAACTGATCATCATCAAATGTTCATCATTCTTAAGACATATCTAAATCATACCCAAACCTACATTTTCATGGACAAACCTTGATTATCATCAGGAGACCTAAACCTCTATTTTCATGGATAAACCTTGATTATCATCAAGAGACCAAAACATCTTCTTAAATTATGAGCAAACCTTGATTATCATCAAGTGTATTTTCTCAGACAAACCTTCAAGACACCTAATAAGGAATAAAGATTCCTTTTCAAAATGAAAAATATGTTGTCTTAATAAACACTATGGCAATGTTTTGCCTACAAACATTGAGTTGAGATAAGTAGCATGAATGAGATTTGTAAATCTATTCAATGTGGTGAAAATGCCCGCTCCTCGCTTATTTTGGGTAAAACAAAGTTCTTACGTTGATTAATACAATTTAGCTTTCGCTAAAATAGACCAATAAAGTTTACCCGAACTACGATTGCTCTGATTCCATCCTTGTAAGGATATGTAGGCACGAGACTGCGATGTCTTGGCGAACACCCTAATAAAAAAACCTTTTAGGCCTCTCTCTTTAATTAAAATCTAAAAAACATTTCTCTCTTCCCATACTATAAGTAGAAGATTAGAAACTAAACCATAAGATAACATTCATTCAACCTTAATTAAATGGTTCCCGTTGAGTACAACGGACGTGAGGGGGTACTAATACCTTCCCCTTGCGCAACCGACTCCCAAACCCCGATATTTAGTTGTAAATTTTTTTTTTTTTAAATTAAAAAAAAAGTATTATTATAATTTTTCACTGTTCACCGTATTGGTGAACAGTGAAATACGGTGTAGGTGTAGGGGAATGGTGTCAAAATAACATTTCTCTTTTTAGTATGAGTTCATGAGAGAGATAGGAGGAAGTTTTATTTATGTTTTTTTTAAAGATAAAAATGGTTGTTCTGATGTTGAGACCACGTTAAAAGGATGAGGCTTTTTTTTATTTAGTTTTTTTAACTCCTTTGTCACGTGTCGTTTTTTTTTTATGGGGAAATTTTAAATTTTGAAATTGGTCCAATTTTTCATGCACATAAGAGACGCTGATGCCCTGATACCTTCTTTCTTTTACTTCATTTTTTTATATATTATATTTATTTTGTATTAATAATATGCTTTTTACTTTTGGGCCTTATTTGTTTTTCTTTCTAATTGCACCTAGTAACACACACAAGCACCCCTTTTGTTTATTTTTTTTTTAAATTAAGAGTTAATAAATTGATTAGATTTTTAAGTAGTTGATATTATTTTTAATTAATTGTTTTTCTAATTATCAAAGGTATTGTTGGTTGTTTATTCAATCATCTGCGTTGTGCTTAGTCGTTTAATTAGATGATCTTTATCTATGTTCATACCTTAACATGTGTAAATAACCGTCTCACTAGTATTGCTTCCAATAATCAATTTTAAATGCTAACTGTTTCTCAAATCACTTTAAAATCCAATTTCAAAATCATTTTACACCATTGATTCAAAGTTATTTCGAACTTTAATCAAATCACGATTTTTCACAATCACAACTCCTTTCCTAATAAACACAAAAGAAGAGGACTGTTGGAATCTAGCATTCTATCAGAACCCTCGAATGATCGATCCCGAGCCTTGCGCATTAGGATAGTCGTTTATTCATTCTTTTGTTCTTTAAGACATTTAATATTAACGTGGACAAATAAGATCCGTTAGGATCTAGCATCTTGGCATAACTCTTCGAACGATTGATTATCATCAAGAGTTCATTGTCCATCAACTTTTTTCTCAACAAATACGAAAGGAGAGGACTGTTGGAATCTAACATTCTGGCAGAACCATCAAATGATCGGTCTCAAGTCTTGCACTTTGGGATAACCGTTCATTCATTTCTTTCGTTCCTTAAAACATTTTTTATAGTTACTTGGACAAATAAGAGCGGTTGAGATCTAGCATCTTGGCGTAACTCTTTGAGCGATTGATTATCATAGAATGTTCATTGTCTATCAAACAACTTTCAGTACTAACTTATACGAATAAGATCCGTCAAGATCTAGCATCTTGGCA
Organism: Lathyrus tuberosus; assembly: GCA_022829125.1. Lineage (NCBI taxonomy): Eukaryota > Viridiplantae > Streptophyta > Magnoliopsida > Fabales > Fabaceae > Lathyrus > Lathyrus tuberosus. Next base: position 8,163,043 of record JALAZF010000177.1, on the reverse strand, counting down.
CAACCCTTTGAGCAATTGATTATCATCAAGAGCTCGTTGTCCAATAAACAGTTTTCATAGCAACTTGGATGAATAAGAGCCGTTGAGATCTAGCATCTTGGCATAACTCTTTGAGCAATTGATTATCTTCAAGAGCTCGTTGGCCATCAAATAATTTTCATAACAACCCGGACCAAGAGATGTTAGAGTCTAGCACTCTAGCACTGAATCATTGATCATTCAATTTTCATGCTCCACAAACCTTTTTCTCAATCAAACTTGAATGAAAGAGACTGTTGGAGTTTAACACTCTAGCACAAACTCTTTGAACAACTGATCATCATCAAATGTTCATCATTCTTAAGACATATCTAAATCATACCCAGACCTACATTTTCATGGACAAACCTTGATTATCATCAGGAGACCTAAACCTCTATTTTCATGGATAAACCTTGATTATCATCAAGAGACCAAAACATCTTCTTAAATTATGAGCAAACCTTGATTATCATCAAGTGTATTTTCTCAGACAAACCTTCAAGACACCTAATAAGGTCTAAAGATTCCTTTTCAAAATGAAAAATATGTTGTCTTAATAAACACTATGGCAATGTTTTGCCTACAAACATTGAGTTGAGATAAGTAGCATGAATGAGATTTGTAAATCTATTCAATGTGGTGAAAATGCCCGCTCCTCGCTTATTTTGGGAAAAACAAAGTTCTTACGTTGATTAATACAATTTAGCTTTCGCTAAAATAGACCAATAAAGTTTACCCGAACTACGATTGCTCTGATTCCATCCTTGTAAGGATATGTAGGCACGAGACTGCGATGTCTTGGCGAACACCCTAATAAAAAAACCTTTTAGGCCTCTCTCTTTAATTAAAATCTAAAAAACATTTCTCTCTTCCCATACTATAAGTAGAAGATTAGAAACTAAACCATAAGATAACATTCATTCAACCTTAATTAAATGGTTCCCGTTGAGTACAACGGACGTGAAGGGGTGCTAATACCTTCCCCTTGTGCAACCGACTCCCGAACTCAGATATTTAGTTGTAAATTATTTTTTTTAATTAAAAAAAAAAGTATTATTATAATTTTTCACTGTTCACCGTATTGGTGAACAGTGAAATACGGTGTAGGTGTAGGGGAATGGTGTCAAAATAACATTTCTCTTTTTAGTATGAGTTCATGAGAGAGATAGGAGGAAGTTTTATTTCTGTTTTTTTTAAAGATAAAAATGGTTGTTCTGATGTTGAGACCACGTTAAAAGGATGAGGCTTTTTTTTATTTAGTTTTTTTAACTCCTTTGCCACGTGTCGTTTTTTTTATGGGGAAATTTTGAATTTTGAAAATGGTCCAATTTTTAATGCACATAAGAGACGCTGATGCCCTGATACCTTCTTTCTTTTACTTCATTTTTTTATATATTATATTTATTTTGTATTAATAATATGCTTTTTACTTTTGGGCCTTATTTGTTTTTATTTCTAATTGCACCTAGTAACACACATAAGCACCCCTTTTGTTTATTTTTTTTTTAAATTAAGAGTTAATAAATTGATTAGATTTTTAAGTAGTTGATATTATTTTTAATTAATTGTTTTTCTAATTATCAAAGGTATTGTTGGTTGTTTATTCAATCATCTGCGTTGTGCTTAGTCGTTTAATTAGATGATCTTTATCTATGTTCATACCTTAACATGTGTAAATAACCGTCTCACTAGTATTGCTTCCAATAATCAATTTTAAATGCTAACCGTTTCTCAAATCACTTTCAAATCCAATTTCAAAATCATTTTACACCATTGATTCAAAGTTATTTCGAACTTTAATCAAATCACGATTTTTCACAATCACAACTCCTTTCCTAATAAACACAAAAGAAGAGGGCTGTTGGAATCTAGCATTCTATCAGAATACTCGAATGATCGATCCCGAGCCTTGCGCATTAGGATAGTCGTTTATTCATTCTTTCGTTCTTTAAGACATTTAATATTAACGTGGACAAATAAGATCCGTTAGGATCTAGCATCTTGGCATAACTCTTCGAACGATTGATTATCATCAAGAGTTCATTGTCCATCAACTTTTTTCTCAACAAATACGAAAGGAGAGGACTGTTGGAATCTAACATTCTGGCAGAACCATCAAATGATCGGTCTCAAGTCTTGCACTTTGGGATAACCGTTCATTCATTTCTTTCGTTCCTTAAAACATTTTTTATAGTTACTTGGACAAATAAGAGCCGTTGAGATCTAGCATCTTGGCGTAACTCTTTGAGCGATTAATTATCATAGAATGTTCATTGTCTATCAAACAACTTTCAGTACTAACTTATACGAATAAGATCCGTCAAGATCTAGCATCTTGGCACAACCCTTTGAGCAATTGATTATCATCAAGAGCTCGTTGTCCAATAAACAGTTTTCATAGCAACTTGGATGAATAAGAGCCGTTGAGATCTAGCATCTTGGCATAACTCTTTGAGCAATTGATTATCTTCAAGAGCTCGTTGGCCATCAAATAATTTTCATAACAACCCGGACCAAGAGATGTTAGAGTCTAGCACTCTAGCACTGAATCATTGATCATTCAATTTTCATGCTCCACAAACCTTTTTCTCAATCAAACTTGAATGAAAGAGACTGTTGGAGTTTAACACTCTAGCACAAACTCTTTGAACAACTGATCATCATCAAATGTTCATCATTCTTAAGACATATCTAAATCATACCCAAACCTACATTTTCATGGACAAACCTTGATTATCATCAGGAGACCTAAACCTCTATTTTCATGGATAAACCTTGATTATCATCAAGAGACCAAAACATCTTCTTAAATTATGAGCAAACCTTGATTATCATCAAGTGTATTTTCTCAGACAAACCTTCAAGACACCTAATAAGGAATAAAGTTCCTTTTCAAAATGAAAAATATGTTGTCTTAATAAACACTATGGCAATGTTTTGCCTACAAACATTGAGTTGAGATAAGTAGCATGAATGAGATTTGTAAATCTATTCAATGTGGTGAAAATGCCCGCTCCTCGCTTATTTTGGGTAAAACAAAGTTCTTACGTTGATTAATACAATTTAGCTTTCGCTAAAATAGACCAATAAAGTTTACCCGAACTACGATTGCTCTGATTCCATCCTTGTAAGGATATGTAGGCACGAGACTGCGATGTCTTGGCGAACACCCTAATAAAAAAACCTTTTAGGCCTCTCTCTTTAATTAAAATCTAAAAAACATTTCTCTCTTCCCATACTATAAGTAGAAGATTAGAAACTAAACCATAAGATAACATTCATTCAACCTTAATTAAATGGTTCCCGTTGAGTACAACGGACGTGAGGGGGTACTAATACCTTCCCCTTGCGCAACCGACTCCCAAACCCCGATATTTAGTTGTAAATTTTTTTTTTTAAATTAAAAAAAAAGTATTATTATAATTTTTCACTGTTCACCGTATTGGTGAACAGTGAAATACGGTGTAGGTGTAGGGGAATGGTGTCAAAATAACATTTCTCTTTTTAGTATGAGTTCATGAGAGAGATAGGAGGAAGTTTTATTTCTGTTTTTTTTAAAGATAAAAATGGTTGTTCTGATGTTGAGACCACGTTAAAAGGATGAGGCTTTTTTTTATTTAGTTTTTTTAACTCCTTTGTCACGTGTCGTTTTTTTTTATGGGGAAATTTTAAATTTTGAAATTGGTCCAATTTTTCATGCACATAAGAGACGCTGATGCCCTGATACCTTCTTTCTTTTACTTCATTTTTTTATATATTATATTTATTTTGTATTAATAATATGCTTTTTACTTTTGGGCCTTATTTGTTTTTCTTTCTAATTGCACCTAGTAACACACACAAGCACCCCTTTTGTTTATTTTTTTTTTAAATTAAGAGTTAATAAATTGATTAGATTTTTAAGTAGTTGATATTATTTTTAATTAATTGTTTTTCTAATTATCAAAGGTATTGTTGGTTGTTTATTCAATCATCTGCGTTGTGCTTAGTCGTTTAATTAGATGATCTTTATCTATGTTCATACCTTAACATGTGTAAATAACCGTCTCACTAGTATTGATTCCAATAATCAATTTTAAATGCTAACTGTTTCTCAAATCACTTTAAAATCCAATTTCAAAATCATTTTACACCATTGATTCAAAGTTATTTCGAACTTTAATCAAATCACGATTTTTCACAATCACAACTCCTTTCCTAATAAACACAAAAGAAGAGGACTGTTGGAATCTAGCATTCTATCAGAACCCTCGAATGATCGATCCCGAGCCTTGCGCATTAGGATAGTCGTTTATTCATTCTTTTGTTCTTTAAGACATTTAATATTAACGTGGACAAATAAGATCCGTTAGGATCTAGCATCTTGGCATAACTCTTCGAACGATTGATTATCATCAAGAGTTCATTGTCCATCAACTTTTTTCTCAACAAATACGAAAGGAGAGGACTGTTGGAATCTAACATTCTGGCAGAACCATCAAATGATCGGTCTCAAGTCTTGCACTTTGGGATAACCGTTCATTCATTTCTTTCGTTCCTTAAAACATTTTTTATAGTTACTTGGACAAATAAGAGTGGTTGAGATCTAGCATCTTGGCGTAACTCTTTGAGCGATTGATTATCATAGAATGTTCATTGTCTATCAAACAACTTTCAGTACTAACTTATACGAATAAGATCCGTCAAGATCTAGCATCTTGGCACAACCCTTTGAGCAATTGATTATCATCAAGAGCTCGTTGTCCAATAAACAGTTTTCATAGCAACTTGGATGAATAAGAGCCGTTGAGATCTAGCATCTTGGCATAACTCTTTGAGCAATTGATTATCTTCAAGAGCTCGTTGGCCATCAAATAATTTTCATAACAACCCGGACCAAGAGATGTTAGAGTCTAGCACTCTAGCACTGAATCATTGATCATTCAATTTTCATGCTCCACAAACCTTTTTCTCAATCAAACTTGAATGAAAGAGACTGTTGGAGTTTAACACTCTAGCACAAACTCTTTGAACAACTGATCATCATCAAATGTTCATCATTCTTAAGACATATCTAAATCATACCCAGACCTACATTTTCATGGACAAACCTTGATTATCATCAGGAGACCTAAACCTCTATTTTCATGGATAAACCTTGATTATCATCAAGAGACCAAAACATCTTCTTAAATTATGAGCAAACCTTGATTATCATCAAGTGTATTTTCTCAGACAAACCTTCAAGACACCTAATAAGGTCTAAAGATTCCTTTTCAAAATGAAAAATATGTTGTCTTAATAAACACTATGGCAATGTTTTGCCTACAAACATTGAGTTGAGATAAGTAGCATGAATGAGATTTGTAAATCTATTCAATGTGGTGAAAATGCCCGCTCCTCGCTTATTTTGGGAAAAACAAAGTTCTTACGTTGATTAATACAATTTAGCTTTCGCTAAAATAGACCAATAAAGTTTACCCGAACTACGATTGCTCTGATTCCATCCTTGTAAGGATATGTAGGCACGAGACTGCGATGTCTTGGCGAACACCCTAATAAAAAAACCTTTTAGGCCTCTCTCTTTAATTAAAATCTAAAAAACATTTCTCTCTTCCCATACTATAAGTAGAAGATTAGAAACTAAACCATAAGATAACATTCATTCAACCTTAATTAAATGGTTCCCGTTGAGTACAACGGACGTGAGGGGGTGCTAATACCTTCCCCTTGTGCAACCGACTCCCGAACTCAGATATTTAGTTGTAAATTATTTTTTTTAATTAAAAAAAAAAGTATTATTATAATTTTTCACTGTTCACCGTATTGGTGAACAGTGAAATACGGTGTAGGTGTAGGGGAATGGTGTCAAAATAACATTTCTCTTTTTAGTATGAGTTCATGAGAGAGATAGGAGGAAGTTTTATTTCTGTTTTTTTTAAAGATAAAAATGGTTGTTCTGATGTTGAGACCACGTTAAAAGGATGAGGCTTTTTTTTATTTAGTTTTTTTAACTCCTTTGCCACGTGTCGTTTTTTTTATGGGGAAATTTTGAATTTTGAAAATGGTCCAATTTTTAATGCACATAAGAGACGCTGATGCCCTGATACCTTCTTTCTTTTACTTCATTTTTTTATATATTATATTTATTTTGTATTAATAATATGCTTTTTACTTTTGGGCCTTATTTGTTTTTATTTCTAATTGCACCTAGTAACACACATAAGCACCCCTTTTGTTTATTTTTTTTTAAATTAAGAGTTAATAAATTGATTAGATTTTTAAGTAGTTGATATTATTTTTAATTAATTGTTTTTCTAATTATCAAAGGTATTGTTGGTTGTTTATTCAATCATCTGCGTTGTGCTTAGTCGTTTAATTAGATGATCTTTATCTATGTTCATACCTTAACATGTGTAAATAACCGTCTCACTAGTATTGCTTCCAATAATCAATTTTAAATGCTAACCGTTTCTCAAATCACTTTCAAATCCAATTTCAAAATCATTTTACACCATTGATTCAAAGTTATTTCGAACTTTAATCAAATCACGATTTTTCACAATCACAACTCCTTTCCTAATAAACACAAAAGAAGAGGGCTGTTGGAATCTAGCATTCTATCAGAATACTCGAATGATCGATCCCGAGCCTTGCGCATTAGGATAGTCGTTTATTCATTCTTTCGTTCTTTAAGACATTTAATATTAACGTGGACAAATAAGATCCGTTAGGATCTAGCATCTTGGCATAACTCTTCGAACGATTGATTATCATCAAGAGTTCATTGTCCATCAACTTTTTTCTCAACAAATACGAAAGGAGAGGACTGTTGGAATCTAACATTCTGGCAGAACCATCAAATGATCGGTCTCAAGTCTTGCACTTTGGGATAACCGTTCATTCATTTCTTTCGTTCCTTAAAACATTTTTTATAGTTACTTGGACAAATAAGAGCCGTTGAGATCTAGCATCTTGGCGTAACTCTTTGAGCGATTAATTATCATAGAATGTTCATTGTCTATCAAACAACTTTCAGTACTAACTTATACGAATAAGATCCGTCAAGATCTAGCATCTTGGCACAACCCTTTGAGCAATTGATTATCATCAAGAGCTCGTTGTCCAATAAACAGTTTTCATAGCAACTTGGATGAATAAGAGCCGTTGAGATCTAGCATCTTGGCATAACTCTTTGAGCAATTGATTATCTTCAAGAGCTCGTTGGCCATCAAATAATTTTCATAACAACCCGGACCAAGAGATGTTAGAGTCTAGCACTCTAGCACTGAATCATTGATCATTCAATTTTCATGCTCCACAAACCTTTTTCTCAATCAAACTTGAATGAAAGAGACTGTTGGAGTTTAACACTCTAGCACAAACTCTTTGAACAACTGATCATCATCAAATGTTCATCATTCTTAAGACATATCTAAATCATACCCAAACCTACATTTTCATGGACAAACCTTGATTATCATCAGGAGACCTAAACCTCTATTTTCATGGATAAACCTTGATTATCATCAAGAGACCAAAACATCTTCTTAAATTATGAGCAAACCTTGATTATCATCAAGTGTATTTTCTCAGACAAACCTTCAAGACACCTAATAAGGTCTAAAGATTCCTTTTCAAAATGAAAAATATGTTGTCCTAATAAACACTATGGCAATGTTTTGCCTACAAACATTGAGTTGAGATAAGTAGCATGAATGAGATTTGTAAATCTATTCAATGTGGTGAAAATGCCCGCTCCTCGCTTATTTTGGGTAAAATAAAGTTCTTACGTTGATTAATACAATTTAGCTTTCGCTAAAATAGACCAATAAAGTTTACCCGAACTACGATTGCTCTGATTCCATCCTTGTAAGGATATGTAGGCACGAGATTGCGATGTCTTGGCGAACACCCTAATAAAAAAACCTTTTAGGCCTCTCTCTTTAATTAAAATCTAAAAAACATTTCTCTCTTCCCATACTATAAGTAGAAGATTAGAAACTAAACCATAAGATAACATTCATTCAACCTTAATTAAATGGTTCCCGTTGAGTACAACGGACGTGAGGGGGTGCCAAGACCTTCCCCTTGCGCAACCGACTCCCGAACTCAGATATTTAGTTGTAAATTATTTTTTTTAAATTTAAAAAAAAAGTATTATTATAATTTTTCACTGTTCACCGTATTGGTGAACAGTGAAATACGGTGTAGGTGTAGGGGAATGGTGTCAAAATAACATTTCTCTTTTTAGTATGAGTTCATGAGAGAGATAGGAGGAAGTTTTATTTCTGTTTTTTTTAAAGATAAAAATGGTTGTTCTGATGTTGAGACCACATTAAAAGGATGAGGCTTTTTTTTATTTAGTTTTTTTAACTCCTTTGCCACGTGTCGTTTTTTTTTATGGGGAAATTTTAAATTTTGAAAATGGTCCAATTTTTCATGCACATAAGAGACGCTGATGCCCTGATACCTTCTTTCTTTTACTTCATTTTTTTATATATTATATTTCTTTTGTATTAATAATATGCTTTTTACTTTTGGGGCTTATTTGTTTTTCTTTCTAATTGCACCTAGTAACACACATAAGCACCCCTTTTGTTTATTTTTTTTTTAAATTAAGAGTTAATAAATTGATTAGATTTTTAAGTAGTTGATATTATTTTTAATTAATTGTTTTCCTAATTATCAAAGGTATTGTTGGTTGTTTATTCAATCATCTGCGTTGTGCTTAGTCGTTTAATTAGATGATCTTTATCTATGTTCATACCTTAACATGTGTAAATAACCGTCTCACTAGTATTGCTTCCAATAATCAATTTTAAATGCTAACCGTTTCTCAAATCACTTTCAAATCCAATTTCAAAATCATTTTACACCATTGATTCAAAGTTATTTCGAACTTTAATCAAATCACGATTTTTCACAATCACAACTCCTTTCCTAATAAACACAAAAGAAGAGGACTGTTGGAATCTAGCATTCTATCAGAACCCTCGAATGATCGATCCCGAGCCTTGCGCATTAGGATAGTCGTTTATTCATTCTTTCATTCTATAAGACATTTAATATTAACGTGGACAAATAAGATCCGTTAGGATCTAGCATCTTGGCATAACTCTTCGAACGATTGATTATCATCAAGAGTTCATTGTCCATCAACTTTTTTCTCAACAAATACGAAAGGAGAGGACTGTTGGAATCTAACATTCTGGCAGAACCATCAAATGATCGGTCTCAAGTCTTGCACTTTGGGATAACCGTTCATTCATTTCTTTCGTTCCTTAAAACATTTTTTATAGTTACTTGGACAAATAAGAGCCGTTGAGATCTAGCATCTTGGCGTAACTCTTTGAGCGATTAATTATCATAGAATGTTCATTGTCTATCAAACAACTTTCAGTACTAACTTATACGAATAAGATCCGTCAAGATCTAGCATCTTGGCACAACCCTTTGAGCAATTGATTATCATCAAGAGCTCGTTGTCCAATAAACAGTTTTCATAGCAACTTGGATGAATAAGAGCCGTTGAGATCTAGCATCTTGGCATAACTCTTTGAGCAATTGATTATCTTCAAGAGCTCGTTGGCCATCAAATAATTTTCATAACAACCCGGACCAAGAGATGTTAGAGTCTAGCACTCTAGCACTGAATCATTGATCATTCAATTTTCATGCTCCACAAACCTTTTTCTCAATCAAACTTGAATGAAAGAGACTGTTGGAGTTTAACACTCTAGCACAAACTCTTTGAACAACTGATCATCATCAAATGTTCATCATTCTTAAGACATATCTAAATCATACCCAAACCTACATTTTCATGGACAAACCTTGATTATCATCAGGAGACCTAAACCTCTATTTTCATGGATAAACCTTGATTATCATCAAGAGACCAAAACATCTTCTTAAATTATGAGCAAACCTTGATTATCATCAAGTGTATTTTCTCAGACAAACCTTCTAGAAACCTAATAAGGTCTAAAGATTCCTTTTCAAAATGAAAAATATGTTGTCTTAATAAACACTATGGCAATGTTTTGCCTACAAACATTGAGTTGAGATAAGTAGCATGAATGAGATTTGTAAATCTATTCAATGTGGTGAAAATGCCCGCTCCTCGCTTATTTTGGGTAAAATAAAGTTCTTACGTTGATTAATACAATTTAGCTTTCGCTAAAATAGACCAATAAAGTTTACCCGAACTACGATTGCTCTGATTCCATCCTTGTAAGGATATGTAGGCACGAGATTGCGATGTCTTGGCGAACACCCTAATAAAAAAACCTTTTAGGCCTCTCTCTTTAATTAAAATCTAAAAAACATTTCTCTCTTCCCATACTATAAGTAGAAGATTAGAAACTAAACCATAAGATAACATTCATTCAACCTTAATTAAATGGTTCCCGTTGAGTACAACGGACGTGAGGGGGTGCCAAGACCTTCCCCTTGCGCAACCGACTCCCGAACTCAGATATTTAGTTGTAAATTATTTTTTTTAAATTAAAAAAAAAAGTATTATTATAATCTTTCACTGTTCACCGTATTGGTGAACAGTGAAATACGGTGTAGGTGTAGGGGAATGGTGTCAAAATAACATTTCTCTTTTTAGTATGAGTTCATGAGAGAGATAGGAGGAAGTTTTATTTCTGTTTTTTTTAAAGATAAAAATGGTTGTTCTGATGTTGAGACCACATTAAAAGGATGAGGCTTTTTTTTATTTAGTTTTTTTAACTCCTTTGCCACGTGTCGTTTTTTTTGATGGGGAAATTTTGAATTTTGAAAATGGTCCAATTTTTCATGCACATAAGAGACGCTGATGCCCTGATACCTTCTTTCTTTTACTTCATTTTTTTATATATTATATTGATTTTGTATTAATAATATGCTTTTTACTTTTGGGCCTTATTTGTTTTTCTTTCTAATTGCACCTAGTAACACACATAAGCACCCCTTTTGTTTATTTTTTTTTTAAATTAAGAGTTAATAAATTGATTAGATTTTTAAGTAGTTGATATTATTTTTAATTAATTGTTTTCCTAATTATCAAAGGTATTGTTGGTTGTTTATTCAATCATCTGCGTTGTGCTTAGTCGTTTAATTAGATGATCTTTATCTATGTTCATACCTTAACATGTGTAAATAACCGTCTCACTAGTATTGCTTCCAATAATCAATTTTAAATGCTAACCGTTTCTCAAATCACTTTCAAATCCAATTTCAAAATCATTTTACACCATTGATTCAAAGTTATTTCGAACTTTAATCAAATCACGATTTTTCACAATCACAACTCCTTTCCTAATAAACACAAAAGAAGAGGACTGTTGGAATCTAGCATTCTATCAGAACCCTCGAATGATCGATCCCGAGCCTTGCGCATTAGGATAGTCGTTTATTCATTCTTTCAATCTATAAGACATTTAATATTAACGTGGATAAATAAGATCCGTTAGGATCTAGCATCTTGGCATAACTCTTCGAACGATTGATTATCATCAAGAGTTCATTGTCCATCAACTTTTTTCTCAACAAATACGAAAGGAGAGCACTGTTGGAATCTAACATTCTGGCAGAACCATCAAATGATCGGTCTCAAGTCTTGCACTTTGGGATAACCGTTCATTCATTTCTTTCGTTCCTTAAAACATTTTTTATAGTTACTTGGACAAATAAGAGCCGTTGAGATCTAGCATCTTGGCGTAACTCTTTGAGCGATTAATTATCATAGAATGTTCATTGTCTATCAAACAACTTTCAGTACTAACTTATACGAATAAGATCCGTCAAGATCTAGCATCTTGGCACAACCCTTTGAGCAATTGATTATCATCAAGAGCTCGTTGTCCAATAAACAGTTTTCATAGCAACTTGGATGAATAAGAGCCGTTGATATCTAGCATCTTGGCATAACTCTTTGAGCAATTGATTATCTTCAAGAGCTCGTTGGCCATCAAATAATTTTCATAACAACCCGGACCAAGAGATGTTAGAGTCTAGCACTCTAGCACTGAATCATTGATCATTCAATTTTCATGCTCCACAAACCTTTTTCTCAATCAAACTTGAATGAAAGAGACTGTTGGAGTTTAACACTCTAGCACAAACTCTTTGAACAACTGATCATCATCAAATGTTCATCATTCTTAAGACATATCTAAATCATACCCAAACCTACATTTTCATGGACAAACCTTGATTATCATCAGGAGACCTAAACCTCTATTTTCATGGATAAACCTTGATTATCATCAAGAGACCAAAACATCTTCTTAAATTATGAGCAAACCTTGATTATCATCAAGTGTATTTTCTCAGACAAACCTTCAAGACACCTAATAAGGTCTAAAGATTCCTTTTCAAAATGAAAAATATGTTGTCTTAATAAACACTATGGCAATGTTTTGCCTACAAACATTGAGTTGAGATAAGTAGCATGAATGAGATTTGTAAATCTATTCAATGTGGTGAAAATGCCCGCTCCTCGCTTATTTTGGGTAAAACAAAGTTCTTACGTTGATTAATACAATTTAGCTTTCGCTAAAATAGACCAATAAAGTTTACCCAAACTACGATTGCTCTGATTCCATCCTTGTAAGGATATGTAGGCACGAGACTGCGATGTCTTGGCGAACACCCTAATAAAAAAACCTTTTAGGCCTCTCTCATTAATTAAAATCTAAAAAACATTTCTCTCTTCCCATACTATAAGTAGAAGATTAGAAACTAAACCATAAGATAACATTCATTCAACCTTAATTAAATGGTTCCCGTTGAGTACAACGGACGTGAGGGGTTGCTAATACCTTCCCCTTGCGCAACCGACTCCCGAACTCAGATATTTAGTTGTAAATTATTTTTTTTAAATTAAAAAAAAAAGTATTATTATAATTTTTCACTGTTCTCCGTATTGGTGAACAGTGAAATACGGTGTAGGTGTAGGGGAATGGTGTCAAAATAACATTTCTCTTTTTAGTATGAGTTCATGAGAGAGATATGAGGAAGTTTTATTTCTGTTTTTTTTAAAGATAAAAATGGTTGTTCTGATGTTGAGACCACGTTAAAAGGATGAGGCTTTTTTTTATTTAGTTTTTTTAACTCCTTTGCCACGTGTCGTTTTTTTTTATGGGGAAATTTTGAATTTTGAAAATGGTCCAATTTTTCATGCACATAAGAGACGCTGATGCCCTGATACCTTCTTTCTTTTACTTCATTTTTTTATATATTATATTTATTTTGTATTAATAATATGCTTTTTACTTTTGGGCCTTATTTGTTTTTCTTTCTAATTGCACCTAGTGACACACATAAGCACCCCTTTTGTTTATTTTTTTTTTAAATTAAGAGTTAATAAATTGATTAGATTTTTAAGTAGTTGATATTATTTTTAATTAATTGTTTTTCTAATTATCAAAGGTATTGTTGGTTGTTTATTCAATCATCTGCGTTGTGCTTAGTCTTTTAATTAGATGATCTTTATCTATGTTCATACCTTAACATGTGTAAATAACCGTCTCACTAGTATTGCTTCCAATAATCAATTTTAAATGCTAACCGTTTCTCAAATCACTTTCAAATCCAATTTCAAAATCATTTTACACCATTGATTCAAAGTTATTTCGAACTTTAATCAAATCACGATTTTTCACAATCACAACTCCTTTCCTAATAAACACAAAAGAAGAGGACTGTTGGAATCTAGCATTCTATCAGAACCCTCGAATGATCGATCCCGAGCCTTGCGCATTAGGATAGTCGTTTATTCATTCTTTCATTCTATAAGACATTTAATATTAACGTGGACAAATAAGATCCGTTAGGATCTAGCATCTTGGCATAACTCTTCGAACGATTGATTATCATCAAGAGTTCATTGTCCATCAACTTTTTTCTCAACAAATACGAAAGGAGAGGACTGTTGGAATCTAACATTCTGGCAGAACCATCAAATGATCGGTCTCAAGTCTTGCACTTTGGGATAACCGTTCATTCATTTCTTTCGTTCCTTAAAACATTTTTTATACTTACTTGGACAAATAAGAGCCGTTTAGATCTAGCATCTTGGCATAACTCTTTGAGCGATTAATTATCATAGAATGTTCATTGTCTATCAAACAACTTTCAGTACTAACTTATACGAATAAGATCCGTCAAGATCTAGCATCTTGGCACAACCCTTTGAGCAATTGATTATCATCAAGAGCTCGTTGTCCAATAAACAGTTTTCATAGCAACTTGGATGAATAAGAGCCGTTGATATCTAGCATCTTGGCATAACTCTTTGAGCAATTGATTATCTTCAAGAGCTCGTTGGCCATCAAATAATTTTCATAACAACCCGGACCAAGAGATGTTAGAGTCTAGCACTCTAGCACTGAATCATTGATCATTCAATTTTCATGCTCCACAAACCTTTTTCTCAATCAAACTTGAATGAAAGAGACTGTTGGAGTTTAACACTCTAGCACAAACTCTTTGAACAACTGATCATCATCAAATGTTCATCATTCTTAAGACATATCTAAATCATACCCAAACCTACATTTTCATGGACAAACCTTGATTATCATCAGGAGACCTAAACCTCTATTTTCATGGATAAACCTTGATTATCATCAAGAGACCAAAACATCTTCTTAAATTATGAGCAAACCTTGATTATCATCAAGTGTATTTTCTCAGACAAACCTTCAAGACACCTAATAAGGTCTAAAGATTCCTTTTCAAAATGAAAAATATGTTGTCTTAATAAACACTATGGCAATGTTTTGCCTACAAACATTGAGTTGAGATAAGTAGCATGAATGAGATTTGTAAATCTATTCAATGTGGTGAAAATGCCCGCTCCTCGCTTATTTTGGGTAAAACAAAGTTCTTACGTTGATTAATACAATTTAGCTTTCGCTAAAATAGACCAATAAAGTTTACCCAAACTACGATTGCTCTGATTCCATCCTTGTAAGGATATGTAGGCACGAGACTGCGATGTCTTGGCGAACACCCTAATAAAAAAACCTTTTAGGCCTCTCTCATTAATTAAAATCTAAAAAACATTTCTCTCTTCCCATACTATAAGTAGAAGATTAGAAACTAAACCATAAGATAACATTCATTCAACCTTAATTAAATGGTTCTCGTTGAGTACAACGGACGTGAGGGGTTGCTAATACCTTCCCCTTGCGCAACCGACTCCCGAACTCAGATATTTAGTTGTAAATTATTTTTTTTAAATTAAAAAAAAAAGTATTATTATAATTTTTCACTGTTCTCCGTATTGGTGAACAGTGAAATACGGTGTAGGTGTAGGGGAATGGTGTCAAAATAACATTTCTCTTTTTAGTATGAGTTCATGAGAGAGATATGAGGAAGTTTTATTTCTGTTTTTTTTAAAGATAAAAATGGTTGTTCTGATGTTGAGACCACGTTAAAAGGATGAGGCTTTTTTTTATTTAGTTTTTTTAACTCCTTTGCCACGTGTCGTTTTTTTTTATGGGGAAATTTTGAATTTTGAAAATGGTCCAATTTTTCATGCACATAAGAGACGCTGATGCCCTGATACCTTCTTTCTTTTACTTCATTTTTTTATATATTATATTTATTTTGTATTAATAATATGCTTTTTACTTTTGGGCCTTATTTGTTTTTCTTTCTAATTGCACCTAGTGACACACATAAGCACCCCTTTTGTTTATTTTTTTTTTTAAATTAAGAGTTAATAAATTGATTAGATTTTTAAGTAGTTGATATTATTTTTAATTAATTGTTTTTCTAATTATCAAAGGTATTGTTGGTTGTTTATTCAATCATCTGCGTTGTGCTTAGTCTTTTAATTAGATGATCTTTATCTATGTTCATACCTTAACATGTGTAAATAACCGTCTCACTAGTATTGCTTCCAATAATCAATTTTAAATGCTAACCGTTTCTCAAATCACTTTCAAATCCAATTTCAAAATCATTTTACACCATTGATTCAAAGTTATTTCGAACTTTAATCAAATCACGATTTTTCACAATCACAACTCCTTTCCTAATAAACACAAAAGAAGAGGACTGTTGGAATCTAGCATTCTATCAGAACCCTCGAATGATCGATCCCGAGCCTTGCGCATTAGGATAGTCGTTTATTCATTCTTTCATTCTATAAGACATTTAATATTAACGTGGACAAATAAGATCCGTAAGGATCTAGCATCTTGGCATAACTCTTCGAACGATTGATTATCATCAAGAGTTCATTGTCCATCAACTTTTTTCTCAACAAATACGAAAGGAGAGGACTGTTGAAATCTAACATTCTGGCAGAACCATCAAATGATCGGTCTCAAGTCTTGCACTTTGGGATAACCGTTCATTCATTTCTTTCGTTCCTTAAAACATTTTTTATACTTACTTGGACAAATAAGAGCCGTTTAGATCTAGCATCTTGGCATAACTCTTTGAGCGATTAATTATCATAGAATGTTCATTGTCTATCAAACAACTTTCAGTACTAACTTATACGAATAAGATCCGTCAAGATCTAGCATCTTGGCACAACCCTTTGAGCAATTGATTATCATCAAGAGCTCGTTGTCCAATAAACAGTTTTCATAGCAACTTGGATGAATAAGAGCCGTTGATATCTAGCATCTTGGCATAACTCTTTGAGCAATTGATTATCTTCAAGAGCTCGTTGGCCATCAAATAATTTTCATAACAACCCGGACCAAGAGATGTTAGAGTCTAGCACTCTAGCACTGAATCATTGATCATTCAATTTTCATGCTCCACAAACCTTTTTCTCAATCAAACTTGAATGAAAGAGACTGTTGGAGTTTAACACTCTAGCACAAACTCTTTGAACAACTGATCATCATCAAATGTTCATCATTCTTAAGACATATCTAAATCATACCCAAACCTACATTTTCATGGACAAACCTTGATTATCATCAGGAGACCTAAACCTCTATTTTCATGGATAAACCTTGATTATCATCAAGAGACCAAAACATCTTCTTAAATTATGAGCAAACCTTGATTATCATCAAGTGTATTTTCTCAGACAAACCTTCAAGACACCTAATAAGGTCTAAAGATTCCTTTTCAAAATGAAAAATATGTTGTCTTAATAAACACTATGGCAATGTTTTGCCTACAAACATTGAGTTGAGATAAGTAGCATGAATGAGATTTGTAAATCTATTCAATGTGGTGAAAATGCCCGCTCCTCGCTTATTTTGGGTAAAACAAAGTTCTTACGTTGATTAATACAATTTAGCTTTCGCTAAAATAGACCAATAAAGTTTACCCAAACTACGATTGCTCTGATTCCATCCTTGTAAGGATATGTAGGCACGAGACTGCGATGTCTTGGCGAACACCCTAATAAAAAAACCTTTTAGGCCTCTCTCATTAATTAAAATCTAAAAAACATTTCTCTCTTCCCATACTATAAGTAGAAGATTAGAAACTAAACCATAAGATAACATTCATTCAACCTTAATTAAATGGTTCCCGTTGAGTACAACGGACGTGAGGGGTTGCTAATACCTTCCCCTTGCGCAACCGACTCCCGAACTCAGATATTTAGTTGTAAATTATTTTTTTTAAATTAAAAAAAAAAGTATTATTATAATTTTTCACTGTTCTCCGTATTGGTGAACAGTGAAATACGGTGTAGGTGTAGGGGAATGGTGTCAAAATAACATTTCTCTTTTTAGTATGAGTTCATGAGAGAGATATGAGGAAGTTTTATTTCTGTTTTTTTTAAAGATAAAAATGGTTGTTCTGATGTTGAGACCACGTTAAAAGGATGAGGCTTTTTTTTATTTAGTTTTTTTAACTCCTTTGCCACGTGTCGTTTTTTTTTATGGGGAAATTTTGAATTTTGAAAATGGTCCAATTTTTCATGCACATAAGAGACGCTGATGCCCTGATACCTTCTTTCTTTTACTTCATTTTTTTATATATTATATTTATTTTGTATTAATAATATGCTTTTTACTTTTGGGCCTTATTTGTTTTTCTTTCTAATTGCACCTAGTGACACACATAAGCACCCCTTTTGTTTATTTTTTTTTTTAAATTAAGAGTTAATAAATTGATTAGATTTTTAAGTAGTTGATATTATTTTTAATTAATTGTTTTTCTAATTATCAAAGGTATTGTTGGTTGTTTATTCAATCATCTGCGTTGTGCTTAGTCTTTTAATTAGATGATCTTTATCTATGTTCATACCTTAACATGTGTAAATAACCGTCTCACTAGTATTGCTTCCAATAATCAATTTTAAATGCTAACCGTTTCTCAAATCACTTTCAAATCCAATTTCAAAATCATTTTACACCATTGATTCAAAGTTATTTCGAACTTTAATCAAATCACGATTTTTCACAATCACAACTCCTTTCCTAATAAACACAAAAGAAGAGGACTGTTGGAATCTAGCATTCTATCAGAACCCTCGAATGATCGATCCCGAGCCTTGCGCATTAGGATAGTCGTTTATTCATTCTTTCATTCTATAAGACATTTAATATTAACGTGGACAAATAAGATCCGTAAGGATCTAGCATCTTGGCATAACTCTTCGAACGATTGATTATCATCAAGAGTTCATTGTCCATCAACTTTTTTCTCAACAAATACGAAAGGAGAGGACTGTTGAAATCTAACATTCTGGCAGAACCATCAAATGATCGGTCTCAAGTCTTGCACTTTGGGATAACCGTTCATTCATTTCTTTCGTTCCTTAAAACATTTTTTATACTTACTTGGACAAATAAGAGCCGTTTAGATCTAGCATCTTGGCATAACTCTTTGAGCGATTAATTATCATAGAATGTTCATTGTCTATCAAACAACTTTCAGTACTAACTTATACGAATAAGATCCGTCAAGATCTAGCATCTTGGCACAACCCTTTGAGCAATTGATTATCATCAAGAGCTCGTTGTCCAATAAACAGTTTTCATAGCAACTTGGATGAATAAGAGCCGTTGATATCTAGCATCTTGGCATAACTCTTTGAGCAATTGATTATCTTCAAGAGCTCGTTGGCCATCAAATAATTTTCATAACAACCCGGACCAAGAGATGTTAGAGTCTAGCACTCTAGCACTGAATCATTGATCATTCAATTTTCATGCTCCACAAACCTTTTTCTCAATCAAACTTGAATGAAAGAGACTGTTGGAGTTTAACACTCTAGCACAAACTCTTTGAACAACTGATCATCATCAAATGTTCATCATTCTTAAGACATATCTAAATCATACCCAAACCTACATTTTCATGGACAAACCTTGATTATCATCAGGAGACCTAAACCTCTATTTTCATGGATAAACCTTGATTATCATCAAGAGACCAAAACATCTTCTTAAATTATGAGCAAACCTTGATTATCATCAAGTGTATTTTCTCAGACAAACCTTCAAGACACCTAATAAGGTCTAAAGATTCCTTTTCAAAATGAAAAATATGTCGTCTTAATAAACACTATGGCAATGTTTGCCTACAAACATTGAGTTAACATAAGTAGCATGAATGCGATTTGTAAATCTATTCAATGTGGTGAAAATGCCCGCTCCTCGCTTATTTTGGGTAAAACAAAGTTCTTACGTTGATTAATACAATTTAGCTTTCGCTAAAATAGACCAATAAAGTTTACCCAAACTACGATTGCTCTGATTCCATCCTTGTAAGGATATGTAGGCACGAGACTGCGATGTCTTGGCGAACACCCTAATAAAAAAACCTTTTAGGCCTCTCTCATTAATTAAAATCTAAAAAACATTTCTCTCTTCCCATACTATAAGTAGAAGATTAGAAACTAAACCATAAGATAACATTCATTCAACCTTAATTAAATGGTTCCCGTTGAGTACAACGGACGTGAGGGGTTGCTAATACCTTCCCCTTGCGCAACCGACTCCCGAACTCAGATATTTAGTTGTAAATTATTTTTTTTAAATTAAAAAAAAAAGTATTATTATAATTTTTCACTGTTCTCCGTATTGGTGAACAGTGAAATACGGTGTAGGTGTAGGGGAATGGTGTCAAAATAACATTTCTCTTTTTAGTATGAGTTCATGAGAGAGATATGAGGAAGTTTTATTTCTGTTTTTTTTAAAGATAAAAATGGTTGTTCTGATGTTGAGACCACGTTAAAAGGATGAGGCTTTTTTTTATTTAGTTTTTTTAACTCCTTTGCCACGTGTCATTTTTTTTTATGGGGAAATTTTGAATTTTGAAAATGGTCCAATTTTTCATGCACATAAGAGACGCTGATGCCCTGATACCTTCTTTCTTTTACTTCATTTTTTTATATATTATATTTATTTTGTATTAATAATATGCTTTATACTTTTGGGCCTTATTTGTTTTTCTTTCTAATTGCACCTAGTGACACACATAAGCACCCCTTTTGTTTATTTTTTTTTTTAAATTAAGAGTTAATAAATTGATTAGATTTTTAAGTAGTTGATATTATTTTTAATTAATTGTTTTTCTAATTATCAAAGGTATTGTTGGTTGTTTATTCAATCATCTGCGTTGTGCTTAGTCTTTTAATTAGATGATCTTTATCTATGTTCATACCTTAACATGTGTAAATAACCGTCTCACTAGTATTGCTTCCAATAATCAATTTTAAATGCTAACCGTTTCTCAAATCACTTTCAAATCCAATTTCAAAATCATTTTACACCATTGATTCAAAGTTATTTCGAACTTTAATCAAATCACGATTTTTCACAATCACAACTCCTTTTCTAATAAACACAAAAGAAGAGGACTGTTGGAATCTAGCATTCTATCAGAACCCTCGAATGATCGATCCCGAGCCTTGCGCATTAGGATAGTCGTTTATTCATTCTTTCAATCTATAAGACATTTAATATTAACGTGGACAAATAAGATCCGTTAGGATCTAGCATCTTAGCATAACTCTTCGAACGATTGATTATCATCAAGAGTTCATTGTCCATCAACTTTTTTCTCAACAAATACGAAAGGAGAGGACTGTTGGAATCTAACATTCTGGCAGAACCATCAAATGATCGGTCTCAAGTCTTGCACTTTGGGATAACCGTTCATTCATTTATTTCGTTCCTTAAAACATTTTTTATACTTACTTGGACAAATAAGAGCCGTTTAGATCTAGCATCTTGGCGTAACTCTTTGAGCGATTAATTATCATAGAATGTTCATTGTCTATCAAACAACTTTCAGTACTAACTTATACGAATAAGATCCGTCAAGATCTAGCATCTTGGCACAACCCTTTGAGCAATTGATTATCATCAAGAGCTCGTTGTCCAATAAACAGTTTTCATAGCAACTTGGATGAATAAGAGCCGTTGAGATCTAGCATCTTGGCATAACTCTTTGAGCAATTGATTATCTTCAAGAGCTCGTTAGCCATCAAATAATTTTCATAACAACCCGGACCAAGAGATGTTAGAGTCTAGCACTCTAGCACTGAATCATTGATCATTCAATTTTCATGCCCCACAAACCTTTTTCTCAATCAAACTTGAATGAAAGAGACTGTTGGAGTTTAACACTCTAGCACAAACTCTTTGAACAACTGATCATCATCAAATGTTCATCATTCTTAAGACATATCTAAATCATACCCAAACCTACATTTTCATGGACAAACCTTGATTATCATCAGGAGACCTAAACCTCTATTTTCATGGATAAACCTTGATTATCATCAAGAGACCAAAACATCTTCTTAAATTATGAGCAAACCTTGATTATCATCAAGTGTATTTTCTCAGACAAACCTTCAAGACACCTAATAAGGTCTAAAGATTCCTTTTCAAAATGAAAAATATGTTGTCTTAATAAACACTATGGCAATGTTTTGCCTACAAACATTGAGTTGAGATAAGTAGCATGAATGAGATTTGTAAATCTATTCAATGTGGTGAAAATCCCCTCTCCTCGCTTATTTTGGGTAAAACAAAGTTCTTACGTTGATTAATACAATTTAGCTTTCGCTAAAATAGACCAATAAAGTTTACCCAAACTACGATTGCTCTGATTCCATCCTTGTAAGGATATGTAGGCACGAGACTGCGATGTCTTGGCGAACACCCTAATAAAAAAACCTTTTAGGCCTCTCTCATTAATTAAAATCTAAAAAACATTTCTCTCTTCCCATACTATAAGTAGAAGATTAGAAACTAAACCATAAGATAACATTCATTCAACCTTAATTAAATGGTTCCCGTTGAGTACAACGGACGTGAGGGGTTGCTAATACCTTCCCCTTGCGCAACCGACTCCCGAACTCAGATATTTAGTTGTAAATTATTTTTTTTAAATTAAAAAAAAAAGTATTATTATAATTTTTCACTGTTCTCCGTATTGGTGAACAGTGAAATACGGTGTAGGTGTAGGGGAATGGTGTCAAAATAACATTTCTCTTTTTAGTATGAGTTCATGAGAGAGATATGAGGAAGTTTTATTTCTGTTTTTTTTAAAGATAAAAATGGTTGTTCTGATGTTGAGACCACGTTAAAAGGATGAGGCTTTTTTTTATTTAGTTTTTTTAACTCCTTTGCCACGTGTCGTTTTTTTTTATGGGGAAATTTTGAATTTTGAAAATGGTCCAATTTTTCATGCACATAAGAGACGCTGATGCCCTGATACCTTCTTTCTTTTACTTCATTTTTTTATATATTATATTTATTTTGTATTAATAATATGCTTTATACTTTTGGGCCTTATTTGTTTTTCTTTCTAATTGCACCTAGTGACACACATAAGCACCCCTTTTGTTTATTTTTTTTTTTAAATTAAGAGTTAATAAATTGATTAGATTTTTAAGTAGTTGATATTATTTTTAATTAATTGTTTTTCTAATTATCAAAGGTATTGTTGGTTGTTTATTCAATCATCTGCGTTGTGCTTAGTCTTTTAATTAGATGATCTTTATCTATGTTCATACCTTAACATGTGTAAATAACCGTCTCACTAGTATTGCTTCCAATAATCAATTTTAAATGCTAACCGTTTCTCAAATCACTTTCAAATCCAATTTCAAAATCATTTTACACCATTGATTCAAAGTTATTTCGAACTTTAATCAAATCACGATTTTTCACAATCACAACTCCTTTCCTAATAAACACAAAAGAAGAGGACTGTTGGAATCTAGCATTCTATCAGAACCCTCGAATGATTGATCCCGAGCCTTGCGCATTAGGATAGTCGTTTATTCATTCTTTCAATCTATAAGACATTTAATATTAACGTGGACAAATAAGATCCGTTAGGATCTAGCATCTTAGCATAACTCTTCGAACGATTGCTTATCATCAAGAGTTCATTGTCCATCAACTTTTTTCTCAACAAATACGAAAGGAGAGGACTGTTGGAATCTAACATTCTGGCAGAACCATCAAATGATCGGTCTCAAGTCTTGCACTTTGGGATAACCGTTCATTCATTTCTTTCGTTCCTTAAAACATTTTTTATAGTTACTTGGACAAATAAGAGCCGTTGAGATCTAGCATCTTGGCGTAACTCTTTGAGCGATTAATTATCATAGAATGTTCATTGTCTATCAAACAACTTTCAGTACTAACTTATACGAATAAGATCCGTCAAGATCTAGCATCTTGGCACAACCCTTTGAGCAATTGATTATCATCAAGAGCTCGTTGTCCAATAAACAGTTTTCATAGCAACTTGGATGAATAAGAGCCGTTGAGATCTAGCATCTTGGCATAACTCTTTGAGCAATTGATTATCTTCAAGAGCTCGTTGGCCATCAAATAATTTTCATAACAACCCGAACCAAGAGATGTTAGAGTCTAGCACTCTAGCACTGAATCATTGATCATTCAATTTTCATGCCCCACAAACCTTTTTCTCAATCAAACTTGAATGAAAGAGACTGTTGGAGTTTAACACTCTAGCACAAACTCTTTGAACAACTGATCATCATCAAATGTTCATCATTCTTAAGACATATCTAAATCATACCCAAACCTACATTTTCATGGACAAACCTTGATTATCATCAGGAGACCTAAACCTCTATTTTCATGGATAAACCTTGATTATCATCAAGAGACCAAAACATCTTCTTAAATTATGAGCAAACCTTGATTATCATCAAGTGTATTTTCTCAGACAAACCTTCAAGACACCTAATAAGGTCTAAAGATTCCTTTTCAAAATGAAAAATATGTTGTCTTAATAAACACTATGGCAATGTTTTGCCTACAAACATTGAGTTGAGATAAGTAGCATGAATGAGATTTGTAAATCTATTCAATGTGGTGAAAATCCCCTCTCCTCGCTTATTTTGGGTAAAAAAAAGTTCTTACGTTGATTAATACAATTTAGCTTTCGCTAAAATAGACCAATAAAGTTTACCCGAACTACGATTGCTCTGATTCTATCCTTGTAAGGATATGTAGGCACGAGACTGCGATGTCTTGGCGAACACCCTAATAAAAAAACCTTTTAGGCCTCTCTCTTTAATTAAAATCTAAAAAACATTTCTCTCTTCCCATACTATAAGTAGAAGATTAGAAACTAAACCATAAGATAACATTCATTCAACCTTAATTAAATGGTTCCCGTTGAGTACAACGGACGTGAGGGGTTGCTAATAGCTTCCCCTTGCGCAACCGACTCCCGAACTCAGATATTTAGTTGTAAATTATTTTTTTTAAATTAAAAAAAAAAGTATTATTATAATTTTTCACTGTTCACCGTATTGGTGAACAGTGAAATACGGTGTAGGTGTAGGGGAATGGTGTCAAAATAACATTTCTCTTTTTAGTATGAGTTCATGAGAGAGATATGAGGAAGTTTTATTTCTGTTTTTTTTTAAGATAAAAATGGTTGTTCTGATGTTGAGACCACGTTAAAAGGATGAGGCTTTTTTTTATTTAGTTTTTTTAACTCCTTTGCCACGTGTCGTTTTTTTTATGGGGAAATTTTGAATTTTGAAAATGGTCCAATTTTTCATGCACATAAGAGACGCTGATGCCCTGATACCTTCTTTCTTTTACTTCACTTTTTTATATATTATATTTATTTTTTATTAATAATATGCTTTTTACTTTTGGGCCTTATTTGTTTTTCTTTCTAATTGCACCTAGTGACACACATAAGCACCCCTTTTGTTTATTTTTTTTTTTAATTAAGAGTTAATAAATTGATTAGATTTTTAAGTAGTTGATATTATTTTTAATTAATTGTTTTTCTAATTATCAAAGGTATTGTTGGTTGTTTATTCAATCATCTGCGTTGTGCTTAGTTGTTTAATTAGATGATCTTTATCTATGTTCATACCTTAACATGTGTAAATAACCGTCTCACTAGTATTGCTTCCAATAATCAATTTTAAATGCTAACCGTTTCTCAAATCACTTTCAAATCCAATTTCAAAATCATTTTACACCATTGATTCAAAGTTATTTCGAACTTTAATCAAATCACGATTTTTCACAATCACAACTCCTTTCCTAATAAACACAAACGAAGAGGACTGTTGGAATCTAGCATTCTATCAGAACCCTCGAATGATCGATCCCGAGCCTTGCGCATTAGGATAGTCGTTTATTCATTCTTTCGATCTATAAGACATTTAATATTAACGTGGACAAATAAGATCCGTTAGGATCTAGCATCTTGGCATAACTCTTCGAACGATTGATTATCATCAAGAGTTCATTGTCCATCAACTTTTTTCTCAACAAATACGAAAGGAGAGGACTGTTGGAATCTAACATTCTGGCAGAACCATCAAATGATCGGTCTCAAGTCTTGCACTTTGGGATAACCGTTCATTCATTTCTTTCGTTCCTTAAAACATTTTTTATAGTTACTTGGACAAATAAGAGCCGTTGAGATCTAGCATCTTGGCGTAACTCTTTGAGCGATTAATTATCATAGAATGTTCATTGTCTATCAAACAACTTTCAGTACTAACTTATACGAATAAGATCCGTCAAGATCTAGCATCTTGGTACAACCCTTTGAGCAATTGATTATCATCAAGAGCTCGTTGTCCAATAAACAGTTTTCATAGCAACTTGGATGAATAAGAGCCGTTGAGATCTAGCATCTTGGCATAACTCTTTGAGCAATTGATTATCTTCAAGAGCTCGTTGGCCATCAAATAATTTTCATAACAACCCGGACCAAGAGATGTTAGAGTCTAGCACTCTAGCACTGAATCATTGATCATTCAATTTTCATGCCCCACAAACCTTTTTCTCAATCAAACTTGAATGAAAGAGACTGTTGGAGTTTAACACTCTAGCACAAACTCTTTGAACAACTGATCATCATCAAATGTTCATCATTCTTAAGACATATCTAAATCATACCCAAACCTACATTTTCATGGACAAACCTTGATTATCATCAGGAGACCTAAACCTCTATTTTCATGGATAAACCTTGATTATCATCAAGAGACCAAAACATCTTCTTAAATTAAGAGCAAACCTTGATTATCATCAAGTGTATTTTCTCAGACAAACCTTCAAGACACCTAATAAGGTCTAAAGATTCCTTTTCAAAATGAAAAATATGTTGTCTTAATAAACACTATGGCAATGTTTTGCCTACAAACATTGAGTTGAGATAAGTAGCATGAATGAGATTTGTAAATCTATTCAATGTGGTGAAAATGCCCTCTCCTCGCTTATTTTGGGTAAAACAAAGTTCTTACGTTGATTAATACAATTTAGCTTTCGCTAAAATAGACCAATAAAGTTTACTCGAACTACGATTGCTCTGATTCTATCCTTGTAAGGATATGTAGGCACGAGACTGCGATGTCTTGGCGAACACCCTAATAAAAAAACCTTTTAGGCCTCTCTCTTTAATTAAAATCTAAAAAACATTTCTCTCTTCCCATACTATAAGTAGAAGACTAGAAACTAAACCATAAGATAACATTCATTCAACCTTAATTAAATGGTTCCCGTTGAGTACAACGGACGTGAGGGGTTGCTAATACCTTCCCCTTGCGCAACCGACTCCCGAACTCAGATATTTAGTTGTAAATTATTTTTTTTAAATTAAAAAAAAAAGTATTATTATAATTTTTCACTGTTCACCGTATTGGTGAACAGTGAAATACGGTGTAGGTGTAGGGGAATGGTGTCAAAATAACATTTCTCTTTTTAGTATGAGTTCATGAGAGAGATATGAGGAAGTTTTATTTCTGTTTTTTTTAAGATAAAAATGGTTGTTCTGATGTTGAGACCACGTTAAAAGGATGAGGCTTTTTTTTATTTAGTTTTTTTAACTCCTTTGCCACGTGTCGTTTTTTTTTATGGGGATATTTTGAATTTTGAAAATGGTCCAATTTTTCATGCACATAAGAGACGCTGATGCCCTGATACCTTCTTTCTTTTACTTCACTTTTTTATATATTATATTTATTTTTTATTAATAATATGCTTTTTACTTTTGGGCCTTATTTGTTTTTCTTTCTAATTGCACCTAGTGACACACATAAGCACCCCTTTTGTTTATTTTTTTTTTAAATTAAGAGTTAATAAATTGATTAGATTTTTAAGTAGTTGATATTATTTTTAATTAATTGTTTTTCTAATTATCAAAGGTATTGTTGGTTGTTTATTCAATCATCTGCGTTGTGCTTAGTTGTTTAATTAGATGATCTTTATCTATGTTCATACCTTAACATGTGTAAATAACCGTCTCACTAGTATTGCTTCCAATAATCAATTTTAAATGCTAACCGTTTCTCAAATCACTTTCAAATCCAATTTCAAAATCATTTTACACCATTGATTCAAAGTTATTTCGAACTTTAATCAAATCACGATTTTTCACAATCACAACTCCTTTCCTAATAAACACAAAAGAAGAGGACTGTTGGAATCTAGCATTCTATCAGAACCCTCGAATGATCGATCCCGAGCCTTGCGCATTAGGATAGTCGTTTATTCATTCTTTCAATCTATAAGACATTTAATATTAACGTGGACAAATAAGATCCGTTAGGATCTAGCATCTTGGCATAACTCTTCGAACGATTGATTATCATCAAGAGTTCATTGTCCATCAACTTTTTTCTCAACAAATACGAAAGGAGAGGACTGTTGGAATCTAACATTCTGGCAGAACCATCAAATGATCGGTCTCAAGTCTTGCACTTTGGGATAACCGTTCATTCATTTCTTTCGTTCCTTAAAACATTTTTTATAGTTACTTGGACAAATAAGAGCCGTTGAGATCTAGCATCTTGGCGTAACTCTTTGAGCGATTAATTATCATAGAATGTTCATTGTCTATCAAACAACTTTCAGTACTAACTTATACGAATAAGATCCGTCAAGATCTAGCATCTTGGCACAACCCTTTGAGCAATTGATTATCATCAAGAGCTCGTTGTCCAATAAACAGTTTTCATAGCAACTTGGATGAATAAGAGCCGTTGAGATCTAGCATCTTGGCATAACTCTTTGAGCAATTGATTATCTTCAAGAGCTCGTTGGCCATCAAATAATTTTCATAACAACCTGGACCAAGAGATGTTAGAGTCTAGCACTCTAGCACTGAATCATTGATCATTCAATTTTCATGCTCCACAAACCTTTTTCTCAATCAAACTTGAATGAAAGAGACTGTTGGAGTTTAACACTCTAGCACAAACTCTTTGAACAACTGATCATCATGAAATGTTCATCATTCTTAAGACATATCTAAATCATACCCAAACCTACATTTTCATGGACAAACTTTGATTATCATCAGGAGACCTAAACCTCTATTTTCATGGATAAACCTTGATTATCATCAAGAGACCAAAACATCTTCTTAAATTATGAGCAAACCTTGATTATCATCAAGTGTATTTTCTCAGACAAACCTTCAAGACACCTAATAAGGTCTAAAGATTCCTTTTCAAAATGAAAAATATGTTGTCTTAATAAACACTATGGCAATGTTTTGCCTACAAACATTGAGTTGAGATAAGTAGCATGAATGAGATTTGTAAATCTATTCAATGTGGTGAAAATGCCCTCTCCTCGCTTATTTTGGGTAAAACAAAGTTCTTACGTTGATTAATACAATTTAGCTTTCGCTAAAATAGACCAATAAAGTTTACCCGAACTACGATTGCTCTGATTCCATCCTTGTAAGGATATGTAGGCACGAGACTGCGATGTCTTGGCGAACACCCTAATAAAAAAACCTTTTAGGCCTCTCTCTTTAATTAAAATCTAAAAACCATTTCTCTCTTCCCATACTATAAGTAGAAGATTAGAAACTAAACCATAAGATAACATTCATTCAACCTTAATTAAATGGTTCCCGTTGAGTACAACGGACGTGAGGGGTTGCTAATACCTTCCCCTTGCGCAACCGACTCCCGAACTCAGATATTTAGTTGTAAATTATTTTTTTTAAATTAAAAAAAAAGTATTATTATAATTTTTCACTGTTCACCGTATTGGTGAGCAGTGAAATACGGTGTAGGTGTAGGGGAATGGTGTCAAAATAACATTTCTCTTTTTAGTATGAGTTCATGAGAGAGATATGAGGAAGTTTTATTTCTGTTTTGTTTTAAGATAAAAATGGTTGTTCTGATGTTGAGACCACGTTAAAAGGATGAGGCTTTTTTTTATTTAGTTTTTTTAACTCCTTTGCCACGTGTCGTTTTTTTTATGGGGAAATTTTGAATTTTGAAAATGGTCCAATTTTTCATGCACATAAGAGACGCTGATGCCCTGATACCTTCTTTCTTTTACTTCACTCTTTTATATATTATATTTATTTTTTATTAATAATATGCTTTTTACTTTTGGGCCTTATTTGTTTTTCTTTCTAATTGCACCTAGTGACACACATAAGCACCCCTTTTGTTTATTTTTTTTTTAAATTAAGAGTTAATAAATTGATTAGATTTTTAAGTAGTTGATATTATTTTTAATTAATTGTTTTTCTAATTATCAAAGGTATTGTTGGTTGTTTATTCAATCATCTGCGTTGTGCTTAGTCGTTTAATTAGATGATCTTTATCTGTGTTCATACCTTAACATGTGTAAATAACCGTCTCACTAGTATTGCATCCAATAATCAATTTTAAATGCTAACCGTTTCTCAAATCACTTTCAAATCCAATTTCAAAATCATTTTACACCATTGATTCAAAGTTATTTCGAACTTTAATCAAATCACGATTTTTCACAATCACAACTCCTTTCCTAATAAACACAAAAGAAGAGGACTGTTGGAATCTAGCATTCTATCAGAACCCTCGAATGATCGATCCCGAGCCTTGCGCATTAGGATAGTCGTTTATTCATTCTTTCAATCTATAAGACATTTAATATTAACGTGGACAAATAAGATCCGTTAGGATCTAGCATCTTGGCATAACTCTTCGAACGATTGATTATCATCAAGAGTTCATTGTCCATCAACTTTTTTCTCAACAAATACGAAAGGAGAGGACTGTTGGAATCTAACATTCTGGCAGAACCATCAAATGATCGGTCTCAAGTCTTGCACTTTGGGATAACCGTTCATTCATTTCTTTCGTTCCTTAAAACATTTTTTATAGTTACTTGGACAAATAAGAGCCGTTGAGATCTAGCATCTTGGCGTAACTCTTTGAGCGATTAATTATCATAGAATGTTCATTGTCTATCAAACAACTTTCAGTACTAACTTATACGAATAAGATCCGTCAAGATCTAGCATCTTGGCACAACCCTTTGAGCAATTGATTATCATCAAGAGCTCGTTGTCCAATAAACAGTTTTCATAGCAACTTGGATGAATAAGAGCCGTTGAGATCTAGCATCTTGGCATAACTCTTTGAGCAATTGATTATCTTCAAGAGCTCGTTGGCCATCAAATAATTTTCATAACAACCCGGACCAAGAGATGTTAGAGTCTAGCACTCTAGCACTGAATCATTGATCATTCAATTTTCATGCTCCACAAACCTTTTTCTCAATCAAACTTAAATGAAAGAGACTGTTGGAGTTTAACACTCTAGCACAAACTCTTTGAACAACTGATCATCATCAAATGTTCATCATTCTTAAGACATATCTAAATCATACCCAAACCTACATTTTCATGGACAAACCTTGATTATCATCAGGAGACCTAAACCTCTATTTTCATGGATAAATCTTGATTATCATCAAGAGACCAAAACATCTTCTTAAATTATGAGCAAACCTTGATTATCATCAAGTGTATTTTCTCAGACAAACCTTCAAGACACCTAATAAGGTCTAAAGATTCCTTTTCAAAATGAAAAATATGTTGTCTTAATAAACACTATGGCAATGTTTTGCCTACAAACATTGAGTTGAGATAAGTAGCATGAATGAGATTTGTAAATCTATTCAATGTGGTGAAAATGCCCGCTCCTCGCTTATTTTGGGTAAAACAAAGTTCTTACGTTGATTAATACAATTTAGCTTTCGCTAAAATAGACCAATAAAGTTTACCCGAACTACGATTGCTCTGATTCCATCCTTGTAAGGATATGTAGGCACGAGACTGCGATGTCTTGGCGAACACCCTAATAAAAAACCTTTTAGGCCTCTCTCTTTAATTAAAATCTAAAAAACATTTCTCTCTTCCCATACTATAAGTAGAAGATTAGAAACTAAACCATAAGATAACATTCATTCAACCTTAATTAAATGGTTCCCGTTGAGTACAACGGACGTGAGGGGTTGCTAATACCTTCCCCTTGCGCAACCGACTCCCGAACTCTGATATTTAGTTGTAAATTATTTTTTTTAAATTAAAAAAAAAAGTATTATTATAATTTTTCACTGTTCACCGTATTGGTGAACAGTGAAATACGGTGTAGGTGTAGGGGAATGGTGTCAAAATAACATTTCTCTTTTTAGTATGAGTTCATGAGAGAGATAGGAGGAAGTTTTATTTCTGTTTTTTTAAAAGATAAAAATGGTTGTTCTGATGTTGAGACCACGTTAAAAGGATGAGGCTTTTTTTTATTTAGTTTTTTTAACTCCTTTGCCACGTGTCGTTTTTTTTATGGCGAAATTTTGAATTTTGAAAATGGTCCAATTTTTCATGCACATAAGAGACGCTGATGCCCTGATACCTTCTTTCTTTTAATTCATTTTTTTATATATTATATTTATTTTGTATTAATAATATGCTTTTTACTTTTGGGCCTTATTTGTTTTTCTTTCTAATTGCACCTAGTGACACACATAAGCACCCCTTTTGTTTATTTTTTTTTTAAATTAAGAGTTAATAAATTGATTAGATTTTTAAGTAGTTGATATTATTTTTAATTAATTGTTTTTCTAATTATCAAAGGTATTGTTGGTTGTTTATTCAATCATCTGCGTTGTGCTTAGTAGTTTAATTGGATGATCTTTATCTATGTTCATACCTTAACATGTGTAAATAACCGTCTCACTAGTATTGCTTCCAATAATCAATTTTAAATGCTAACCGTTTCTCAAATCACTTTCAAATCCAATTTCAACATCATTTTATACCATTGATTCAAAGTTATTTCGAACTTTAATCAAATCACGATTTTTCACAATCACAGCTCCTTTCCTAATAAACACAAAAGAAGAGGACTGTTGGAATCTAGCATTCTATCAGAACCCTCGAATGATCGATCCCGAGCCTTGCGCATTAGGATAGTCGTTTATTCATTCTTTCGTTCTTTAAGACATTTAATATTAACGTGGACAAATAAGATCTGTTAGGATCTAGCATCTTGGCATAACTCTTCGAACGATTGATTATCATCAAGAGTTCATTGTCCATCAACTTTTTTCTCAACAAATACGAAAGGAGAGGACTGTTGGAATCTAACATTCTGGCAGAACCATCAAATGATCGGTCTCAAGTCTTGCACTTTGGGATAACCGTTCATTCATTTCTTTCGTTCCTTAAAACATTTTTTATAGTTACTTGGACAAATAAGAGCCGTTGAGATCTAGCATCTTGGCGTAACTCATTGAGTGATTGATTATCATAGAATGTTCATTGTCTATCAAACAACTTTCAGTACTAACTAATACGAATAAGATCCGTCGAGATCTAGCATCTTGGCACAACCCTTTGAGCAATTGATTATCATCAAGAGCTCGTTGTCCAATAAACAGTTTTCATAGCAACTTGGATGAATAAGAGCCGTTGAGATCTAGCATCTTGGCATAACTCTTTGAGCAATTGATTATCTTCAAGAGCTCGTTGGCCATCAAATAATTTTCATAACAACCCGGACCAAGAGATGTTAGAGTCTAGCACTCTAGCACAACTCTTTGAATCATTGATCATTCAATTTTCATGCTCCACAAACCTTTTTCTCAATCAAACTTGAATGAAAGAGACTGTTGGATTTTAACACTCTAGCACAAACTCTTTGAACAACTGATCATCATCAAATGTTCATCATTCTTAAGACATATCTAAATCATACCCAAACCTACATTTTCGTGGACAAACCTTGATTATCATCAGGAGACCTAAACCTCTATTTTCATGGATAAACCTTGATTATCATCAAGAGACCAAAACATCTTCTTAAATTATGAGCAAACCTTGATTATCATCAAGTGTATTTACTCAGACAAACCTTCAAGACACCTAATAAGGTCTAAAGATTCCTTTTCAAAATGAAAAATATGTCGTCTTAATAAACACTATGGCAATGTTTTGCCTACAAACATTGAGTTAACATAAGTAGCATGAATGCGATTTGTATATCTATTCAATGCGGTGAAAATGCCCGCTCCTCGCTTATTTTGGGTAAAACAAAGTTCTTACATTGATTAATACAATTTAGCTTTCGCTAAAATAGACCAATAAAGTTTACCCGAACTACGATTGCTCTGATTCCATCCTTGTAAGGATATGTAGGCACGAGACTGCGATGTCTTGGCGAACACCCTAATAAAAAAACCTTTTAGGCCTCTCTCTTTAATTAAAATCTAAAAAACCTTTATCTCTTCCCATACTATAAGTAGAAGATTAGAAACTAAACCATAAGATAACATTCATTCAACCTTAATTAAATGGTTCCCGTTGAGTACAACGGACGTGAGGGGGTGCTAATACCTTCCCCTTGCGCAACCGACTCCCGAACTCAGATATTTAGTTGTAAATTATTTTTTTTAAATTAAAAAAAAAAGTATTATTATAATTTTTCACTGTTCACCGTATTGGTGAACAGTGAAATACGGTGTAGGTGTAGGGGAATGGTGTCAAAATAACATTTCTCTTTTTAGTATGAGTTCATGAGAGAGATAGGAGGAAGTTTTATTTCTGTTTTTTTTAAAATAAAAATGGTTGTTCTGATGTTGAGACCACGTTAAAAGGATGAGGCTTTTTTTTATTTAGTATTTTTAACTCCTTTGCCACGTGTCGTTTTTTTTATGGCGAAATTTTGAATTTTGAAAATGGTCCAATTTTTCATGCACATAAGAGACGCTGATGCCCTGATACCTTCTTTATTTTAATTCATTTTTTTATATATTATATTTATTTTGTATTAATAATATGCTTTTTACTTTTGGGCCTTATTTATTTTTCTTTCTAATTGCACCTAGTGACACACATAAGCACCCCTTTTGTTTATTTTTTTTTTAAATTAAGAGTTAATAAATTGATTAGATTTTTAAGTAGTTGATATTATTTTTAATTAATTGTTTTTCTAATTATCAAAGGTATTGTTGGTTGTTTATTCAATCATCTGCGTTGTGCTTAGTAGTTTAATTGGATGATCTTTATCTATGTTCATACCTTAACATGTGTAAATAACCGTCTCACTAGTATTGCTTCCAATAATCAATTTTAAATGCTAACCGTTTCTCAAATCACTTTCAAATCCAATTTCAACATCATTTTATACCATTGATTCAAAGTTATTTCGAACTTTAATCAAATCACGATTTTTCACAATCACAGCTCCTTTCCTAATAAACACAAAAGAAGAGGACTGTTGGAATCTAGCATTCTATCAGAACCCTCGAATGATCGATCCCGAGCCTTGCGCATTAGGATAGTCGTTTATTCATTCTTTCGTTCTTTAAGACATTTAATATTAACGTGGACAAATAAGATCCGTTAGGATCTAGCATCTTGGCATAACTCTTCGAACGATTGATTATCATCAAGAGTTCATTGTCCATCAACTTTTTTCTCAACAAATACGAAAGGAGAGGACTGTTGGAATCTAACATTCTGGCAGAACCATCAAATGATCGGTCTCAAGTCTTGCACTTTGGGATAACCGTTCATTCATTTCTTTCGTTCCTTAAAACATTTTTTATAGTTACTTGGACAAATAAGAGCCGTTGAGATCTAGCATCTTGGCGTAACTCATTGAGCGATTGATTATCATAGAATGTTCATTGTCTATCAAACAACTTTCAGTACTAACTAATACGAATAAGATCCGTCAAGATCTAGCATCTTGGCACAACCCTTTGAGCAATTGATTATCATCAAGAGCTCGTTGTCCAATAAACAGTTTTCATAGCAACTTGGATGAATAAGAGCCGTTGAGATCTAGCATCTTGGCATAACTCTTTGAGCAATTGATTATCTTCAAGAGCTCGTTGGCCATCAAATAATTTTCATAACAACCCGGACCAAGAGATGTTAGAGTCTAGCACTCTAGCACAACTCTTTGAATCATTGATCATTCAATTTTCATGCTCCACAAACCTTTTTCTCAATCAAACTTGAATGAAAGAGACTGTTGGATTTTAACACTCTAGCACAAACTCTTTGAACAACTGATCATCATCAAATGTTCATCATTCTTAAGACATATCTAAATCATACCCAAACCTACATTTTCGTGGACAAACCTTGATTATCATCAGGAGACCTAAACCTCTATTTTCATGGATAAACCTTGATTATCATCAAGAGACCAAAACATCTTCTTAAATTATGAGCAAACCTTGATTATCATCAAGTGTATTTACTCAGACAAACCTTCAAGACACCTAATAAGGTCTAAAGATTCCTTTTCAAAATGAAAAATATGTCGTCTTAATAAACACTATGGCAATGTTTTGCCTACAAACATTGAGTTAACATAAGTAGCATGAATGCGATTTGTATATCTATTCAATGTGGTGAAAATGCCCGCTCCTCGCTTATTTTGGGTAAAACAAAGTTCTTACATTGATTAATACAATTTAGCTTTCGCTAAAATAGACCAATAAAGTTTACCTGAACTACGATTGCTCTGATTCCATCCTTGTAAGGATATGTAGGCACGAGACTGCGATGTCTTGGCGAACACCCTAATAAAAAAACCTTTTAGGCCTCTCTCTTTAATTAAAATCTAAAAAACCTTTATCTCTTCCCATACTATAAGTAGAAGATTAGAAACTAAACCATAAGATAACATTCATTCAACCTTAATTAAATGGTTCCCGTTGAGTACAACGGACGTGAGGGGGTGCTAATACCTTCCCCTTGCGCAACCGACTCCCGAACTCAGATATTTAGTTGTAAATTATTTTTTTTAAATTAAAAAAAAAAGTATTATTATAATTTTTCGAATGGTGTCAAAATAACATTTCTCTTTTTAGTATGAGTTCATGAGAGAGATAGGAGGAAGTTTTATTTCTGTTTTTTTTAAAGATAAAAATGGTTGTTCTGATGTTGAGACCACGTTAAAAGGATGAGGCTTTTTTTTATTTAGTATTTTTAACTCCTTTGCCACGTGTCGTTTTTTTTATGGGGAAATTTTAAATTTTGAAAATGGTCCAATTTTTCATGCACATAAGAGGCGCTGATGTCCTGATACCTTCTTTCTTTTACTTCATTTTTTTATATATTATATTTATTTTGTATTAATAATATGCTTTTTACTTTTGGGCCTTATTTGTTTTTCTTTCTAATTGCACCTAGTAACACACATAAGGACCCCTTTTGTTTTTTTTTTTAAATTAAGAGTTAATAAATTGATTAGATTTTTAAGTAGTTGATATTATTTTTAATTAATTGTTTTTCTAATTATCAAAGGTATTGTTGGTTGTTTATTCAATCATCTGCGTTGTGCTTAGTCGTTTAATTAGAAGATCTTTATCTATGTTCATACCTTAACATGTGTAAATAACCGTCTCACTAGTATTGCATCCAATAATCAATTTTAAATGCTAACCGTTTCTCAAATCACTTTCAAATCCAATTTCAAAATCATTTTACACCATTGATTCAAACTTATTTCGAACTTTAATCAAATCACAATTTTTCACAATCACAACTCCTTTCCTAATAAACACAAAAGAAGAGGACTGTTGGAATCTAGCATTCTATCAGAACCCTCGAATGATCGATTCTGAGCCTTGCGCATTAGGATAGTCGTTTATTCATTCTTTCGTTCTTTAAGACATTTAATATTAACGTGGACAAATAAGATCCGTTAGGATCTAGCATCTTGGCATAACTCTTCGAACGATTGATTATCATCAAGAGTTCATTGTCCATCAAGTTTTTTCTCAACAAATACGAAAGAAGAGGACTGTTGGAATCTAACATTCTGGCAGAACCATCAAATGATCGGTCTCAAGTCTTGCACTTTGGGATAACCGTTCATTCATTTCTTTCGTTCCTTAAAACATTTTTTATAGTTACTTGGACAAATAAGAGCCGTTTAGATCTAGCATCTTGGCGTAACTCTTTGAGCGATTGATTATCATAGAATGTTCATTGTCTATCAAACAACTTTCAGTACTAACTTATACGAATAAGATCCGTCAAGATCTAGCATCTTGGCACAACCCTTTGAGCAATTGATTATCATCAAGAGCTCGTTGTCCAATAAACAGTTTTCATAGCAACTTGGATGAATAAGAGCCGTTGAGATCTAGCATCTTGGCATAACTCTTTGAGCAATTGATTATCATTAAGAGCTCGTTGGCCATCAAATAATTTTCATAACAACCTGGACCAAGAGATGTTAGAGTCTAGCACTCTAGCACAACTCTTTGAATCATTGATCATTCAATTTTCATGCTCCACAAACATTTTTCTCAATCAAACTTGAATGAAAGAGACTGTTGGAGTTTAACACTCTAGCACAAACTCTTTGAACAACTGATCATCATCAAATGTTCATCATTCGTAAGACATATCTAAATCATACCCAAACCTACATTTTCATGGACAAACCTTGATTATCATCAGGAGACCTAAACCTCTATTTTCATGGATAAACCTTGAATATCATCAAGAGACCAAAACATCTTCTTAAATTATGAGCAAACCTTGATTATCATCAAGTGTATTTTCTCAGACAAACCTTCAAGACACCTAATAAGGTCTAAAGATTCCTTTTCAAAATGAAAAATATGTTGTCTTAATAAACACTATGGCAATGTTTTGCCTACAAACATTGAGTTGAGATAAGTAGCATGAATGAGATTTGTAAATCTATTCAATGTGGTGAAAATGCCCGCTCCTCGCTTATTTTGGGTAAAACAAATTTCTTACGTTGATTAATACAATTTAGGTTTCGCTATAATAGACCAATAAAGTTTACCCGAACTACGATTGCTCTGATTCCACCCTTGTAAGGATATGTAGGCACGAGACTGCGATGTCTTGGCGAACACCCTAATAAAAAATCCTTTTAGGCCTCTCTCTTTAATTAAAATCTAAAAAACATTTCTCTCTTCCCATTCTATAAGTAGAAGATTAGAAACTAAACCATAAGATAACATTCATTCAACCTTAATTAAATGGTTCCCGTTGAGTACAACGGACGTGAGGGGGTGCTAATACCTTCCCCTTGCGCAACCGACTCCCGAACTCAGATATTTAGTTGTAAATTATTTTTTTTAAATTAAAAAAAAAGTATTATTATAATTTTTCGAATGGTGTCAAAATAACATTTCTCTTTTTAGTATGAGTTCATGAGAGAGATAGGAGGAAGTTTTATTTCTGTTTTTTTTAAAGATAAAAATGGTTGTTCTGATGTTGAGACCACGTTAAAAGGATGAGGCTTTTTTTTATTTAGTATTTTTAACTCCTTTGCCACGTGTCGTTTTTTTTATGGGGAAATTTTAAATTTTGAAAATGGTCCAATTTTTCATGCACATAAGAGGCGCTGATGTCCTGATACCTTCTTTCTTTTACTTCATTTTTTTATATATTATATTTATTTTGTATTAATAATATGCTTTTTACTTTTGGGCCTTATTTGTTTTTCTTTCTAATTGCACCTAGTAACACACATAAGCACCCCTTTTGTTTTTTTTTTTAAATTAAGAGTTAATAAATTGATTAGATTTTTAAGTAGTTGATATTATTTTTAATTAATTGTTTTTCTAATTATCAAAGGTATTGTTGGTTGTTTATTCAATCATCTGCGTTGTGCTTAGTCGTTTAATTAGAAGATCTTTATCTATGTTCATACCTTAACATGTGTAAATAACCGTCTCACTAGTATTGCATCCAATAATCAATTTTAAATGCTAACCGTTTCTCAAATCACTTTCAAATCCAATTTCAAAATCATTTTACACCATTGATTCAAAGTTATTTCGAACTTTAATCAAATCACAATTTTTCACAATCACAACTCCTTTCCTAATAAACACAAAAGAAGAGGACTGTTGGAATCTAGCATTCTATCAGAACCCTCGAATGATCGATTCTGAGCCTTGCGCATTAGGATAGTCGTTTATTCATTCTTTCGTTCTTTAAGACATTTAATATTAACGTGGACAAATAAGATCCGTTAGGATCTAGCATCTTGGCATAACTCTTCGAACGATTGATTATCATCAAGAGTTCATTGTCCATCAAGTTTTTTCTCAACAAATACGAAAGAAGAGGACTGTTGGAATCTAACATTCTGGCAGAACCATCAAATGATCGGTCTTAAGTCTTGCACTTTGGGATAACCGTTCATTCATTTCTTTCGTTCCTTAAAACATTTTTTATAGTTACTTGGACAAATAAGAGCCGTTTAGATCTATCATCTTGGCGTAACTCTTTGAGCGATTGATTATCATAGAATGTTCATTGTCTATCAAACAACTTTCAGTACTAACTTATACGAATAAGATCCGTCAAGATCTAGCATCTTGGCACAACCCTTTGAGCAATTGATTATCATCAAGAGCTCGTTGTCCAATAAACAGTTTTCATAGCAACTTGGATGAATAAGAGCCGTTGAGATCTAGCATCTTGGCATAACTCTTTGAGCAATTGATTATCATTAAGAGCTCGTTGGCCATCAAATAATTTTCATAACAACCTGGACCAAGAGATGTTAGAGTCTAGCACTCTAGCACAACTCTTTGAATCATTGATCATTCAATTTTCATGCTCCACAAACATTTTTCTCAATCAAACTTGAATGAAAGAGACTGTTGGAGTTTAACACTCTAGCACAAACTCTTTGAACAACTGATCATCATCAAATGTTCATCATTCTTAAGACATATCTAAATCATACCCAAACCTACATTTTCATGGACAAACCTTGATTATCATCAGGAGACCTAAACCTCTATTTTCATGGATAAACCTTGATTATCATCAAGAGACCAAAACATCTTCTTAAATTATGAGCAAACCTTGATTATCATCAAGTGTATTTTCTCAAACAAACCTTCAAGACACCTAATAAGGTCTAAAGATTCCTTTTCAAAATGAAAAATATGTTGTCTTAATAAACACTATGGCAATGTTTTGCCTACAAACATTGAGTTGAGATAAGTAGCATGAATGAGATTTGTAAATCTATTCAATGTGGTGAAAATGCCCGCTCCTCGCTTATTTTGGGTAAAACAAATTTCTTACGTTGATTAATACAATTTAGCTTTCGCTAAAATAGACCAATAAAGTTTACCCGAACTACGATTGCTCTGATTCCATCCTTGTAAGGATATGTAGGCACGAGACTGCGATGTCTTGGCGAACACCCTAATAAAAAAACCTTTTAGGCCTCTCTCTTTAATTAAAATCTAAAAAGCATTTCTCTCTTCCCATACTATAAGTAGAAGATTAGAAACTAAACCATAAGATAACATTCATTCAACCTTAATTAAATGGTTCCCGTTAAGTACAACGGACGTGAGGGGGTGCTAATACCTTCCCCTTGCGCAACCGACTCTCGAACTCAGATATTTAGTTGTAAATTTTTTTTTTAAAATAAAAAAAAAGTATTATTATAATTTTTCACTGTTCACCGTATTGGTGAACAGTGAAATACTATGTAGGTGTAGGGGAATGGTGTCAAAATAACATTTCTCTTTTTAGTATGAGTTCATGAGAGAGATAGGAGGAAGTTTTATTTCTGTTTTTTTTAAAGATAAAACTGGTTGTTCTGATGTTGAGACCACGTTAAAAGGATGAGGCTTTTTTATATTTAGTTTTTTTAACTCCTTTGCCACGTGTCGTTTTTTTTTATGGGGAAATTTTAAATTTTGAAAATGGTCCAATTTTTCATGCACATAAGAGGCGCTGATGCCCTGATACCTTCTTTCTTTTACTTCATTTTTTTATATATTATATTTATTTTGTATTAATAATATGCTTTTTACTTTTGGGCCTTATTTGTTTTTCTTTCTAATTGCACCTAGTAACACACATAAGCACCCCCTTTTTTTTTTTTTTAAATTAAGAGTTAATAAATTGATTAGATTTTTAAGTAGTTGATTTTATTTTTAATTAATTATTTTTCTAATTATCAAAGGTATTGTTGGTTGTTTATTCAATCATCTGCGTTGTGCTTAGTCGTTTAATTAGATGATCTTTATCTATGTTCATACCTTAACATGTGTAAATAACCGTCTCACTAGTATTGCATCCAATAATCAATTTTAAATGCTAACCGTTTCTCAAATCACTTTCAAATCCAATTTCCAAATCATTTTACACCATTGATTCAAAGTTATTTCAAACTTTAATCAAATCACGATTTTTCACAATCACAACTCCTTTCCTAATAAACACAAAAGAAGAGGACTGTTGGAATCTAGCATTCTATCAGAACCCTCGAATGATCGGTCCCGAGCCTTGCGCATTAGGATAGTCGTTTATTCATTCTTTCGTTCTTAAAGACATTTAATATTAACATGGACAAATAAGATCCGTTAGGATCTAGCATCTTGGCATAACTCTTCGAACGATTGATTATCACCAAGAGTTCATTGTCCATCAACTTTTTTCTCAACAAATACGAAAGGAGAGGACTGTTGGAATCTAACATTCTGGCAGAACCATCAAATGATCGGTCTCAAGTCTTGCACTTTGGGATAACCGTTCATTCATTTCTTTCGTTCCTTAAAACATTTTTTATAGTTACTTGGACAAATAAGAGCCGTTGAGATCTAGCATCTTGGCGTAACTCTTTGAGCGATTAATTATCATAGAATGTTCATTGTCTATCAAACAACTTTCAGTACTAACTTATACGAATAAGATCCGTCAAGATCTAGCATCTTGGCACAACCCTTTGAGCAATTGATTATCATCAAGAGCTCGTTGT
Source organism: Lathyrus tuberosus (assembly GCA_022829125.1). NCBI lineage: Eukaryota > Viridiplantae > Streptophyta > Magnoliopsida > Fabales > Fabaceae > Lathyrus > Lathyrus tuberosus. Next base: position 8,120,544 of record JALAZF010000177.1, on the reverse strand, counting down.
CCAATAAACAGTTTTCATAGCAACTTGGATGAATAAGAGCCGTTGAGATCTAGCATCTTGGCATAACTCTTTGAGCAATTGATTATCTTCAAGAGCTCGTTGGCCATCAAATAATTTTCATAACAACCCGGACCAAGAGATGTTAGAGTCTAGCACTCTAGCACAACTCTTTGAATCATTGATCATTCAATTTTCATGCTCCACAAACATTTTTCTCAATCAAACTTGAATGAAAGAGACTGTTGGAGTTTGACACTCTAGCACAAACTCTTTGAACAACTGATCATCATCAAATGTTCATCATTCTTAAGACATATCTAAATCATACCCAAACCTACATTTTCATGGACAAACCTTGATTATCATCAGGAGACCTAAACCTCCATTTTCATGGATAAACCTTGATTATCATCAAGAGACCAAAACATCTTCTTAAATTATGAGCAAACCTTGATTATCATCAAGTGTATTTTCTCAGACAAACCTTCAAGACACCTAATAAGGTCTAAAGATTCCTTTTCAAAATGAAAAATATGTTGTCTTAATAAACACTATGGCAATGTTTTGCCTACAAACATTGAGTTGAGATAAGTAGCATGAATGAGATTTGTAAATCTATTCAATGTGGTGAAAATGCCCGCTCCTCGCTTATTTGGGTAAAACAAAGTTCTTACGTTGATTAATACAATTTAGCTTTCGCTAAAATAGACCAATAAAGTTTACCCGAACTACGATTGCTCTGATTCCATCCTTGTAAGGATATGTAGGCACGAGACTGCGATGTCTTGGCGAACACCCTAATAAAAAAACCTTTTAGGCCTCTCTCTTTAATTAAAATCTAAAAAATATTTCTCTCTTCCCATACTATAAGTAGAAGATTAGAAACTAAACCATAAGATAACATTCATTCAACCTTAATTAAATGGTTCCCGTTGAGTACAACGGACGTAAGGGGGTGCTAATACCTTCCCCTTGCGCAACCGACTCCCGAACTCAGATATTTAGTTGTAAATTATTTTTTTTAAATTAAAAAAAAAAGTATTATTATAATTTTCACTGTTCACCGTATTGGTGAACAGTGAAATACGGTGTAGGTGTAGGGGAATGGTGTCAAAATAACATTTCTCTTTTTAGTATGAGTTCATGAGAGAGATAGGAGGAAGTTTTATTTCTATTTTTTTTAAAGATAAAAATGGTTGTTGTGATGTTGAGACCACGTTAAAAGGATGAGGCTTTTTTTTATTTAGTTTTTTTAACTACTTTGCCACGTGTCGTTTTTTTTATGGGGAAATTTTAAATTTTGAAAATGGTCCAATTTTTCATGCACATAAGAGGCGCTGATGCCCTGATACCTTCTTTCTTTTACTTCATTTTTTTATATATTATATTTATTTTGTATTAATAATATGCTTTTTACTTTTGGGCCTTATTTGTTTTTCTTTCTAATTGCACCTAGTAACACACATAAGCACCCCTTTTGTTTATTTTTTTTTTTAAATTAAGAGTTAATAAATTGATTAGATTTTTAAGTAGTTGATATTATTTTTAATTAATTGTTTTTCTAATTATCAAAGGTATTGTTGGTTGTTTATTCAATCATCTGCGTTGTGCTTAGTCGTTTAATTAGATGATCTTTATCTATGTTCATACCTTAACATGTGTAAATAACCGTCTCACTAGTATTGCATCCAATAATCAATTTTAAATGCTAACTGTTTCTCAAATCACTTTCAAATCCAATTTCAAAATCATTTTACACCATTGATTCAAAGTTATTTCGAACTTTAATCAAATCACGATTTTTCACAATCACAACTCATTTCCTAATAAACACAAAAGAAGAGGACAGTTGGAATCTAGCATTCTATCAGAACCCTCGAATGATCGATCCCGAGCCTTGCGCATTAGGATAGTCGTTTATTCATTCTTTCGTTCTTTAAGACATTTAATATTAACGTGGACAAATAAGATCTGTTAGGATCTAGCATCTTGGCATAACTCTTCAAACGGTTGATTTTCATCAAGAGTTCTTTGTCCATCAACTTTTTTCTCAACAAATACGAAAGGAGGGGACTGTTGGAATCTAACATTCTGGCAGAACCATCAAATGATCGGTCTTAAGTCTTGCACTTTGGGATAACCGTTCATTCATTTCTTTCGTTCCTTAAAACATTTTTTATAGTTACTTGGACAAATAAGAGCCGTTGAGATCTAGCATCTTGGCGTAACTCTTTGAGCGATTGATTATCATAGAATGTTCATTGTCTATCAAACAACTTTCAGTACTAACTTATACGAATAAGATCCGTCAAGATCTAGCATCTTGGCACAACCCTTTGAGCAATTGATTATTATCAAGTGCTCGTTGTCCAATAAACAGTTTTCATAGCAACTTGGATGAATAAGAGCCGTTGAGATCTAGCATCTTGGCATAACTCTTTGAGCAATTGATTATCTTCAAGAGCTCATTGGCCATCAAATAATTTTCATAACAACCCGGACCAAGAGATGTTAGATTCTAGCACTCTAGCACAACTCTTTGAATCATTGATCATTCAATTTTCATGCTCCACAAACATTTTTCTCAATCAAACTTGAATGAAAGAGACTGTTGGAGTTTAACACTCTAGCACAAACTCTTTGAACAACTGATCATCATCAAATGTTCATCATTCTTAAGACATATCTAAATCATACCCAAACCTACATTTTCATGGACAAACCTTGATTATCATCAGGAGACCTAAACCTCCATTTTCATGGATAAACCTTGATTATCATCAAGAGACCAAAACATCTTCTTAAATTATGAGCAAACCTTGATTATCATCAAGTGTATTTTCTCAGACAAACCTTCAAGACACCTAATAAGGTCTAAAGATTCCTTTTCAAAATGAAAAATATGTTGTCTTAATAAACACTATGGCAATGTTTTGCCTACAAACATTGAGTTGAGATAAGTAGCATGAATGAGATTTGTAAATCTATTCAATGTGGTGAAAATGCCCGCTCCTCGCTTATTTGGGTAAAACAAAGTTCTTACGTTGATTAATACAATTTAGCTTTCGCTAAAATAGACCAATAAAGTTTACCCGAACTACGATTGCTCTGATTCCATCCTTGTAAGGATATGTAGGCACGAGACTGCGATGTCTTGGCGAACACCCTAATAAAAAAACCTTTTAGGCCTCTCTCTTTAATTAAAATCTAAAAAATATTTCTCTCTTCCCATACTATAAGTAGAAGATTAGAAACTAAACCATAAGATAACATTCATTCAACCTTAATTAAATGGTTCCCGTTGAGTACAACGGACGTGAGGGGGTGCTAATACCTTCCCCTTGCGCAACCGACTCCCGAACTCAGATATTTAGTTGTAAATTATTTTTTTTAAATTAAAAAAAAAAGTATTATTATAATTTTCACTGTTCACCGTATTGGTGAACAGTGAAATACGGTGTAGGTGTAGGGGAATGGTGTCAAAATAACATTTCTCTTTTTAGTATGAGTTCATGAGAGAGATAGGAGGAAGTTTTATTTCTATTTTTTTTAAAGATAAAAATGGTTGTTGTGATGTTGAGACCACGTTAAAAGGATGAGGCTTTTTTTTATTTAGTTTTTTTAACTCCTTTGCCACGTGTCGTTTTTTTTATGGGGAAATTTTAAATTTTGAAAATGGTCCAATTTTTCATGCACATAAGAGGCGCTGATGCCCTGATACCTTCTTTCTTTTACTTCATTTTTTTATATATTATATTTATTTTGTATTAATAATATGCTTTTTACTTTTGGGCCTTATTTGTTTTTCTTTCTAATTGCACCTAGTAACACACATAAGCACCCCTTTTGTTTATTTTTTTTTTTAAATTAAGAGTTAATAAATTGATTAGATTTTTAAGTAGTTGATATTATTTTTAATTAATTGTTTTTCTAATTATCAAAGGTATTGTTGGTTGTTTATTTAATCATCTGCGTTGTGCTTAGTCGTTTAATTAGATGATCTTTATCTATGTTCATACCTTAACATGTGTAAATAACCGTCTCACTAGTATTGCATCCAATAATCAATTTTAAATGCTAACTGTTTCTCAAATCACTTTCAAATCCAATTTCAAAATCATTTTACACCATTGATTCAAAGTTATTTCGAACTTTAATCAAATCACGATTTTTCACAATCACAACTCATTTCCTAATAAACACAAAAGAAGAGGACTGTTGGAATCTAGCATTCTATCAGAACCCTCGAATGATCGATCCCGAGCCTTGCGCATTAGGATAGTCGTTTATTCATTCTTTCGTTCTTTAAGACATTTAATATTAACGTGGACAAATAAGATCTGTTAGGATCTAGCATCTTGGCATAACTCTTCGAACGATTGATTTTCATCAAGAGTTCTTTGTCCATCAACTTTTTTCTCAACAAATACGAAAGGAGGGGACTGTTGGAATCTAACATTCTGGCAGAACCATCAAATGATCGGTCTTAAGTCTTGCACTTTGGGATAACCGTTCATTCATTTCTTTCGTTCCTTAAAACATTTTTTATAGTTACTTGGACAAATAAGAGCCGTTGAGATCTAGCATCTTGGCGTAACTCTTTGAGCGATTGATTATCATAGAATGTTCATTGTCTATCAAACAACTTTCAGTACTAACTTATACGAATAAGATCCGTCAAGATCTAGCATCTTGGCACAACCCTTTGAGCAATTGATTATTATCAAGAGCTCGTTGTCCAATAAACAGTTTTCATAGCAACTTGGATGAATAAGAGCCGTTGAGATCTAGCATCTTGGCATAACTCTTTGAGCAATTGATTATCTTCAAGAGCTCATTGGCCATCAAATAATTTTCATAACAACCCGGACCAAGAGATGTTAGATTCTAGCACTCTAGCACAACTCTTTGAATCATTGATCATTCAATTTTCATGCTCCACAAACATTTTTCTCAATCAAACTTGAATGAAAGAGACTGTTGGAGTTTAACACTTTAGCACAAACTCTTTGAACAACTGATCATCATCAAATGTTCATCATTCTTAAGACATATCTAAATCATACCCAAACCTACATTTTCATGGACAAACCTTGATTATCATCAGGAGACCTAAACCTCCATTTTCATGGATAAGCCTTGATTATCATCAAGAGACTAAAACATCTTCTTAAATTATGAGCAAACCTTGATTATCATCAAGTGTATTTTCTCAGACAAACCTTCAAGACACCTAATAAGGTCTAAAGATTCCTTTTCAAAATGAAAAATATGTTGTCTTAATAAACACTATGGCAATGTTTTGCCTACAAACATTGAGTTGAGATAAGTAACATGAATGAGATTTGTAAATCTATTCAATGTGGTGAAAATGCCCGCTCCTCGCTTATTTGGTTAAAACAAAGTTCTTACGTTGATTAATACAATTTAGCTTTCGCTAAAATAGACCAATAAAGTTTACCCGAACTACGATTGCTCTGATTCCATCCTTGTAAGGATATGTAGGCACGAGACTGCGATGTCTTGGCGAACACCCTAATAAAAAAACCTTTTAGGCCTCTCTCTTTAATTAAAATCTAAAAAATATTTCTCTCTTCCCATACTATAAGTAGAAGATTAGAAACTAAACCATAAGATAACATTCATTCAACCTTAATTAAATGGTTCCCGTTGAGTACAACGGACGTGAGGGGGTGCTAATACCTTCCCCTTGCGAAACCGACCCCCGAACTCGGATATTTAGTTGTAAATTATTTTTTTTAAATTAAAAAAAAAAAAGTATTATTATAATTTTTCACTGTTCACCGTATTGGTGAACAGTGAAATACGGTGTAGGTGTAGGGGAATGGTGTCAAAATAACATTTCTCTTTTTAGTATGAGTTCAATAGAGAGATAGGAGGAAGTTTTATTTCTATTTTTTTTAAAGATAAAAATGGTTGTTGTGATGTTGAGACCACGTTAAAAGGATGAGGCTTTTTTTTATTTAGTTTTTTTAACTCCTTTGCCACGTGTCGTTTTTTTTATGGGGAAATTTTAAATTTTGAAAATGGTCCAATTTTTCATGCACATAAGAGGCGCTGATGCCCTGATACCTTCTTTCTTTTACTTCATTTTTTTATATATTATATTTATTTTGTATTAATAATATGCTTTTTACTTTTGGGCCTTATTTGTTTTTCTTTCTAATTGCACCTAGTAACACACATAAGCACCCCTTTTGTTTTTTTTTTTTAAATTAAGAGTTAATAAATTGATTAGATTTTTAAGTAGTTGATATTATTTTTAATTAATTGTTTTTCTAATTATCAAAGGTATTGTTGGTTGTTTATTCAATCATCTGCGTTGTGCTTAGTCGTTTAATTAGATGATCTTTATCTATGTTCATACCTTAACATGTGTAAATAACCGTCTCACTAGTATTGCATCCAATAATCAATTTTAAATGCTAACCGTTTCTCAAATCACTTTCAAATCCAATTTCAAAATCATTTTACACCATTGATTCAAAGTTATTTCGAACTTTAATCAAATCACGATTTTTCACAATCACAACTCCTTTCCTAATAAACACAAAAGAAGAGGACTGTTGGAATCTAGCATTCTATCAGAACCCTCGAATGATCGATCCCGAGCCTTGCGCATTAGGATAGTCGTTTATTCATTCTTTCGTTCTTTAAGACATTTAATATTAACGTGGACACATAAGATCCGTTAGGATCTAGCATCTTGGCATAACTCTTCGAACGATTGATTTTCATCAAGAGTTCTTTGTCCATCAACTTTTTTCTCAACAAATACGAAAGGAGGGGACGGTTGGAATCAAACATTCTGGCAGAACCATCAAATGATCGGTCTTAAGTCTTGCACTTTGGGATAACCGTTCATTCATTTCTTTCGTTCCTTAAAACATTTTTTATAGTTACTTTGACAAATAAGAGCCGTTGAGATCTAGCATCTTGACGTAACTCTTTGAGCGATTGATTATCATAGAATGTTCATTGTCTATCAAACAACTTTCAGTACTAACTTATACGAATAAGATCCGTCAAGATCTAGCATCTTGGCACAACCTTTTGAGCAATTGATTATTATCAAGAGCTCGTTGTCCAATAAATAGTTTTCATAGCAACTTGGATGAATAAGAGCCGTTGAGATCTAGCATCTTGGCATAACTCTTTGAGCAATAGATTATCTTCAAGAGCTCATTGGCCATCAAATAATTTTCATAACAACCCGGACCAAGAGATGTTAGAGTCTAGCACTCTAGCACAACTCTTTGAATCATTGATCATTCAATTTTCATGCTCCACAAACATTTTTCTCAATCAAACTTGAATGAAAGAGACTGTTGGAGTTTAACACTCTAGCACAAACTCTTTGAACAACTGATCATCATCAAATGTTCATCATTCTTAAGACATATCTAAATCATACCCAAACCTACATTTTCATGGACAAACCTTGATTATCATCAGGAGACCTAAACCTCCATTTTCATGGATAAACCTTGATTATCATCAAGAGACTAAAACATCTTCTTAAATTATGAGCAAACCTTGATTATCATCAAGTGTATTTTCACAGACAAACCTTCAAGACACCTAATAAGGTCTAAAGATTCCTTTTCAAAATGAAAAATATGTTGTCTTAATAAACACTATGGCAATGTTTTCCCTACAAACATTGAGTTGAGATAAGTAACATGAATGAGATTTGTAAATCTATTCAATGTGGTGAAAATGCCCGCTCCTCGCTTATTTGGGTAAAACAAAGTTCTTACGTTGATTAATACAATTTAGCTTTCGCTAAAATAGACCAATAAAGTTTACCCGAACTACGATTGCTCTGATTCCATCCTTGTAAGGATATGTAGGCACGAGACTGCGATGTCTTGGCGAACACCCTAATAAAAAAACCTTTTAGGCCTCTCTCTTTAATTAAAATCTAAAAAACATTTCTCTCTTCCCATACTATAAGTAGAAGATTAGAAACTAAACCATAAGATAACATTCATTCAACCTTAATTAAATGGTTCCCGTTGAGTACAACGGACGTGAGGGGGTGCTAATACCTTCCCCTTGCGCAACCGACTCCCGAACTCAGATATTTAGTTGTAAATTATTTTTTTTAAATTAAAAAAAAAAGTATTATTATAATTTTTCACTGTTCACCGTATTGGTGAACAGTGAAATACGGTGTAGGTGTAGGGGAATGGTGTCAAAATAACATTTCTCTTTTTAGTATGAGTTCATGAGAGAGATAGGAGGAAGTTTTATTTCTATTTTTTTTAAAGATAAAAATGGTTGTTGTGATGTTGAGACCACGTTAAAAGGATGAGGCTTTTTTTTATTTAGTTTTTTTAACTCCTTTGCCACGTGTCGTTTTTTTTATGGGGAAATTTTAAATTTTGAAAATGGTCCAATTTTTCATGCACATAAGAGGCGCTGATGCCCTGATACCTTCTTTCTTTTACTTCATTTTTTTATATATTATATTTATTTTGTATTAATAATATGCTTTTTACTTTTGGGCCTTATTTGTTTTTCTTTCTAATTGCACCTAGTAACACACATAAGCACCCCTTTTGTTTTTTTTTTTTTAAATTAAGAGTTAATAAATTGATTAGATTTTTAAGTAGTTAATATTATTTTTAATTAATTGTTTTTCTAATTATCAAAGGTATTGTTGGTTGTTTATTCAATCATCTGCGTTGTGCTTAGTCGTTTAATTAGATGATCTTTATCTATGTTCATACCTTAACATGTGTAAATAACCGTCTCACTAGTATTGCATCCTATAATCAATTTTAAATGCTAACCGTTTCTCAAATCACTTTCAAATCCAATTTCAAAATCATTTTACACCATTGATTCAAAGTTATTTCGAACTTTAATCAAATCACGATTTTTCACAATCACAACTCATTTCCTAATAAACACAAAAGAAGAGGACTGTTGGAATCTAGCATTCTATCAGAACCCTCGAATGATCGATCCTGAGCCTTGCGCATTAGGATAGTCGTTTATTCATTCTTTCGTTCTTTAAGACATTTAATATTAACGTGGACAAATAAGATCCGTTAGGATCTAGCATCTTGGCATAACTCTACGAACGATTGATTTTCATCAAGAGTTCTTTGTCCATCAACTTTTTTCTCAACAAATACGAAAGGAGGGGACTGTTGGAATCAAACATTCTGGCAGAACCATCAAATGATCGGTCTTAAGTCTTGCACTTTGGGATAACCGTTCATTCATTTCTTTCATTCCTTAAAACATTTTTTTATAGTTACTTGGACAAATAAGAGCCGTTGAGATCTAGCATCTTGGCGTAACTCTTTGAGCGATTGATTATCATAGAATGTTCATTGTCTATCAAACAACTTTCAGTACTAACTTATACGAATAAGATCCGTCAAGATCTAGCATATTGGCACAACCCTTTGAGCAATTGATTATTATCAAGAGCTCGTTATCCAATAAACTGTTTTCATAGCAACTTGGATGAATAAGAGCCGTTGAGATCTAGCATCTTGGCATAACCCTTTGAGCAATTGATTATCTTCAAGAGCTCATTGGCCATCAAATAATTTTCATAACAACCCGGACCAAGAGATGTTAGAGTCTAGCACTCTAGCACAACTCTTTGAATCATTGAATATTCAATTTTCATGCTCCACAAACATTTTTCTCAATCAAACTTGAATGAAAGAGACTGTTGGAGTTTAACACTCTAGCACAAACTCTTTGAACAACTGATCATCATCAAATGTTCATCATTCTTAAGACATATCTAAATCATACCCAAACCTACATTTTCATGGACAAACCTTGATTATCATCAGGAGACCTAAACCTCCATTTTCATGGATAAACCTTGATTATCATCAAGAGACTAAAACATCTTCTTAAATTATGAGCAAACCTTGATTATCATCAAGTGTATTTTCTCATACAAACCTTCAAGACACCTAATAAGGTCTAAAGATTCCTTTTCAAAATGAAAAATATGTTGTCTTAATAAACACTATGGCAATGTTTTGCCTACAAACATTGAGTTGAGATAAGTAACATGAATGAGATTTGTAAATCTATTCAATGTGGTGAAAATGCCCGCTCCTCGCTTATTTGGGTAAAACAAAGTTCTTACGTTGATTAATACAATTTAGCTTTCGCTAAAATAGACCAATAAAGTTTACCCGAACTACGATTGCTCTGATTCCATCCTTGTAAGGATATGTAGGCACGAGACTGCGATGTCTTGGCGAACACCCTAATAAAAAAACCTTTTAGGCCTCTCTCTTTAATTAAAATCTAAAAAACATTTCTCTCTTCCCATACTATAAGTAGAAGATTAGAAACTAAACCATAAGATAACATTCATTCAACCTTAATTAAATGGTTCCCGTTGAGTACAACGGACGTGAGGGGGTGCTAATACCTTCCCCTTGCGCAACCGACTCCCGAACTCAGATATTTAGTTGTAAATTATTTTTTTTATATTAAAAAAAAAAAGTATTATTATAATTTTTCACTGTTCACCGTATTGGTGAACAGTGAAATACGGTGTAGGTGTAGGGGAATGGTGTCAAAATAACATTTCTCTTTTTAGTATGAGTTCATGAGAGAGATATGAGGAAGTTTTATTTCTATTTTTTTTAAAGATAAAAATGGTTGTTGTGATGTTGAGACCACGTTAAAAGGATGAGGCTTTTTTTTATTTAGTTTTTTTAACTCCTTTGCCAAGTGTCGTTTTTTTTATGGGGAAATTTTAAATTTTGAAAATGGTCCAATTTTTCATGCACATAAGAGGCGCTGATGCCCTGATACCTTCTTTCTTTTACTTCATTTTTTTATATATTATATTTATTTTGTATTAATAATATGCTTTTTACTTTTGGGCCTTATTTGTTTTTCTTTCTAATTGCACCTAGTAACACACATAAGCACCCCTTTTGTTTTTTTTTTTTTTTAAATTAAGAGTTAATAAATTGATTAGATTTTTAAGTAGTTGATATTATTTTTAATTAATTGTTTTTCTAATTATCAAAGGTATTGTTGGTTGTTTATTCAATCATCTGCGTTGTGCTTAGTCGTTTAATTAGATGATCTTTATCTATGTTCATACCTTAACATGTGTAAATAACCGTCTCACTAGTATTGCATCCAATAATCAATTTTAAATGCTAACCGTTTCTCAAATCACTTTCAAATCCAATTTCAAAATCATTTTACACCATTGATTCAAAGTTATTTCGAACTTTAATCAAATCACGATTTTTCACAATCACAACTCATTTCCTAATAAACACAAAAGAAGAGGACTGTTGGAATCTAGCATTCTATCAGAACCCTCGAATGATCGATCCCGAGCCTTGCGCATTAGGATAGTCGTTTATTCATTCTTTCTTTCTTTAAGACATTTAATATCAACGTGGACAAATAAGATCCATTAGGATCTAACATCTTGGCATAACTCTTCGAACGATTGATTATCATCAAGAGTTCATTGTCCATCAACTTTTTTCTCAACAAATACGAAAGGAGAGGACTGTTGGAATCTTAAATTCTGGCAGAACCATCAAATGATCGGTCTCAAGTCTTGCACTTTGGGATAACCGTTCATTCATTTCTTTCGTTCCTTAAAACATTTTTTATAGTTACTTGGACAAATAAGAGTCGTTGAGATCTAGCATCTTGGCGTAACTCTTTGAGCGATTGATAATCATAGAATGTTCATTGTCTATCAAACAACTTTCAGTACTAACTTATACGAATAAGATCCGTCAAGATTTAGCATCTTGGCACAACCCTTTGAGCAATTGATTATCATCAAGAGCTCGTTGTCCAATAAACAGTTTTCATAGCAACTTGGATGAATAAGAGCCATTGAGATCTAGCATCTTGGCATAACTCTTTGAGCAATTGATTATCATCAAGAGCTCGTTGGCCATCAAATAATTTTCATAACAACCCGGACCAAGAGATGTTAGAGTCTAGCACTCTAGCACAACTCTTTGAATCATTGATCATTCAATTTTCATGCTCCACAAACATTTTTCTAAATCAAACTTGAATGAAAGAGACTGTTGGAGTTTAACACTCTAGCACAAACTCTTTGAACAACTGATCATCATCAAATGTTCATCATTCTTAAGACATATCTAAATCATACCCAAACCTACATTTTCATGGACAAACCTTGATTATCATTAGGAGACCTAAACCTCCATTTTCATGGATAAACCTTGATTATCATCAAGAGACCAAAACATCTTCTTAAATTATGAGCAAACCTTGATTATCATCAAGTGTATTTTCTCAGACAAACCTTCAAGACACCTAATAAGGTCTAAAGATTCCTTTTCAAAATGAAAAATATGTTGTCTTAATAAACACTATGGCAATGTTTTGCCTACAAACATTGAGTTGAGATAAGTAGCATGAATGAGATTTGTATATCTATTCAATGTGGTGAAAATGCCCACTCCTCGCTTATTTTGGGTAAAACAAATTTCTTACGTTGATTAATACAATTTAACTTTCGCTAAAATAGACCAATAAAGTTTACCCAAACTACGACTGCTCTGATTCCATCCTTGTAAGGATATGTAGGCACGAGACTACCATGTCTTGGCGAACACCCTAATAAAAAAACCTTTTAGGCCTCTCTCTTTAATTAAAATCTAAAAAACATTTCTCTCTTCCCATACTATAGGTAGAATCTTAGAAACTAAACCGTAAGATAACATTCATTCAACCTTAATTAAATGGTTCCCGTTGAGTACAACGGACGTGAGGGGGTGTTAATACCTTCCCCTTGCGCAACCGACTCCCGAACTCAGAAATTTAGTTGTAAATTTTTTTTTTTAAATTAAGCAAAAAGTATTATTATAATTTTTCAGTGTTCACCGTATTGGTGAACAGTGAAATACGGTGTAGGTGTAGGGGAATGGTGTCAAAATAACATTTCTCTTTTTAGTATGAGTTCATGAGAGAGATAGGAGGAAGTTTTATTTCTATTTTTTTTAAAGATAAAAATGGTTGTTCTGATGTTGAGACCACGTTAAAAGGATGAGGCTTTTTTTTATTTAGTTTTTTTAACTCCTTTGCCACGTGTCGTTTTTTTTATGGGGAAATTTTAAATTTTGAAAATGGTCCAATTTTTCATGCACATAAGAGGCGCTGATGCCCTGATACCTTCTTTCTTTTACTTCATTTTTTATATATTATATTTATTTTGTATTAATAATATGCTTTTTACTTTTGGGCCTTATTTGTTTTTCTTTCTAATTGCACCTAGTAACACACATAAGCACCCCTTTTGTTTTTTTTTTTTTAAATTAAGAGTTAATAAATTGATTAGATTTTTAAGTAGTTGATATTATTTTTAATTAATTGTTTTTCTAATTATCAAAGGTATTGTTGGTTGTTTATTAAATCATCTGCGTTGTGCTTAGTCATTTAATTAGATGATCTTTATCTATGTTCATACCTTAACATGCGTAAATAACCGTCTCACTAGTATTGCATCCAATAATCAATTTTACATGCTAACCGTTTCTCAAATCACTTTCAAATCCAATTTCAAAATCATTTTACACCATTGATTCAAAGTTATTTCGAACTTTAATCAAATCACGATTTTTCACAATCACAACTCCTTTCCTAATAAACACAAAAGAAGATGACTGTTGGAATCTAGCATTCTATCAGAACCCTCGAATGATCGATCCCGAGCCTTGCGCATTAGGATAGTCGTTTATTCATTCTTTCTTTCTTTAAGACATTTAATATTAACGTGGACAAATAAAATCCATTAGGATCTAACATCTTGGCATAACTCTTCGAACGATTGATTATCATCAAGAGTTCATTGTCCATCAACTTTTTTCTCAACAAATACGAAAGGAGAGGACTGTTGGAATCTTAAATTCTGGCAGAACCATCAAATGATCGGTCTCAAGTCTTGCACTTTGGGATAACCGTTCATTCATTTCTTTCGTTCCTTAAAACATTTTTTATAGTTACTTGGACAAATATGAGTCGTTGAGATCTAGCATCTTGGCGTAACTCTTTGAGCGATTGATTATCATAGAATGTTCATTGTCTATCAAACAACTTTTAGTACTAACTTATACGAATAAGATCCGTCAAGATTTAGCATCTTGGCACAACCCTTTGAGCAATTGATTATCATCAAGAGCTCGTTGTCCAATAAACAGTTTTCATAGCAACTTGGATGAATAAGAGCCGTTGAGATCTAGCATCTTGGCATAACTCTTTGAGCAATTGATTATCATCAAGAGCTCGTTGGCCATCAAATAATTTTCATAACAACCCGGACCAAGAGATGTTAGAGTCTAGCACTCTAGCATAACTCTTTGAATCATTGATCATTCAATTTTCATGCTCCACAAACATTTTTCTCAATCAAACTTGAATGAAAGAGACTGTTGGAGTTTAACACTCTAGCACAAACTCTTTGAACAACTGATCATCATCAAATATTCATCATTCTTAAGACATATCTAAATCATACCCAAACCTACATTTTCATGGACAAACCTTGATTATCATTAGGAGACCTAAACCTCCATTTTCATGGATAAACCTTGATTATCATCAAGAGACCAAAACATCTTCTTAAATTATGAGCAAACCTTGATTATCATCAAGTGTATTTTCTCAGACAAACCTTCAAGACACCTAATAAGGTCTAAAGATTCCTTTTCAAAATGAAAAATATGTTGTCTTAATAAACACTATGGCAATGTTTTGCCTACAAACATTGAGTTGAGATAAGTAGCATGAATGAGATTTGTATATCTATTCAATGTGGTGAAAATGCCCGCTCCTCGCTTATTTTGGGTAAAACAAAGTTCTTACATTGATTAATACAATTTAGCTTTCGTTAAAATAGACCAATAAAGTTTACCCAAACTACGACTGCCCTGATTCCATCCTTGTAAGGATATGTAGGCACGAGACAACCATGTCTTGGCGAACACCCTAATAAAAAAACCTTTTGGGCCTCTCTCTTTAATTAAAATCTAAAAAACATTTCTCTCTTCCCATACTATAGGTAGAATCTTAGAAACTAAACCGTAAGATAACATTCATTCAACCTTAATTAAATGGTTCCCGTTGAGTACAACGGACGTGAGGGGGTGTTAATACCTTCCCCTTGCGCAACCGACTCCCGAACTCAGAAATTTAGTTGTAAATTTTTTTTTTTAAATTAAGCAAAAAGTATTATTATAATTTTTCAGTGTTCACCGTATTGGTGAACAGTGAAATACGGTGTAGGTGTAGGGGAATGGTGTCAAAATAACATTTCTCTTTTTAGTATGAGTTCATGAGAGAGATAGGAGGAAGTTTTATTTCTATTTTTTTTAAAGATAAAAATGGTTTTTCTGATGTTGAGACCACGTTAAAAGGATGAGGCTTTTTTTTATTTAGTTTTTTTAACTCCTTTGCCACGTGTCGTTTTTTTTATGGGGAAATTTTAAATTTTGAAAATGGTCCAATTTTTCATGCACATAAGAGGCGCTGATGCCCTGATACCTTCTTTCTTTTACTTCATTTTTTATATATTATATTTATTTTGTATTAATAATATGCTTTTTACTTTTGGGCCTTATTTGTTTTTCTTTCTAATTGCACCTAGTAACACACATAAGCACCCCTTTTGTTTTTTTTTTTTTTTAAATTAAGAGTTAATAAATTGATTAGATTTTTAAGTAGTTGATATTATTTTTAATTAATTGTTTTTCTAATTATCAAAGGTATTGTTGGTTGTTTATTCAATCATCTGCGTTGTGCTTAGTCATTTAATTAGATGATCTTTATCTATGTTCATACCTTAACATGTGTAAATAACCGTCTCACTAGTATTGCATCCAATAATCAATTTTACATGCTAACCATTTCTCAAATCACTTTCAAATCCAATTTCAAAATCATTTTACACCATTGATTCAAAGTTATTTCGAACTTTAATCAAATCACGATTTTTCACAATCACAACTCCTTTCCTAATAAACACAAAAGAAGATGACTGTTGGAATCTAGCATTCTATCAGAACCCTCGAATGATCGATCCCGAGCCTTGCGCATTAGGATAGTCGTTTATTCATTCTTTCTTTCTTTAAGACATTTAATATTAACGTGGACAAATAAGATCCATTAGGATCTAACATCTTGGCATAACTCTTCGAACGATTGATTATCATCAAGAGTTCATTGTCCATCAACTTTTTTCTCAACAAATACGAAAGGAGAGGACTGTTGGAATCTTAAATTCTGGCAGAACCATCAAATGATCGGTCTCAAGTCTTGCACTTTGGGATAACCGTTCATTCATTTCTTTCGTTCCTTAAAACATTTTTTATAGTTACTTGGACAAATAAGAGTCGTTGAGATCTAGCATCTTGGCGTAACTCTTTGAGCGATTGATTATCATAGAATGTTCATTGTCTATCAAACAACTTTCAGTACTAACTTATACGAATAAGATCCGTCAAGATTTAGCATCTTGGCACAACCCTTTGAGCAATTGATTATCATCAAGAGCTCGTTGTCCAATAAACAGTTTTCATAGCAACTTGGATGAATAAGAGCCGTTGAGATCTAGCATCTTGGCATAACTCTTTGAGCAATTGATTATCATCAAGAGCTCGTTGGCCATCAAATAATTTTCATAACAACCCGGACCAAGAGATGTTAGAGTCTAGCACTCTAGCACAACTCTTTGAATCATTGATCATTCAATTTTCATGCTCCACAAACATTTTTCTCAATCAAACTTGAATGAAAGAGACTGTTGGAGTTTAACACTCTAGCACAAACTCTTTGAACAACTGATCATCATCAAATGTTCATCATTCTTAAGACATATCTAAATCATACCCAAACCTACATTTTCATGGACAAACCTTGATTATCATTAGGAGACCTAAACCTCCATTTTCATGGATAAACCTTGATTATCATCAAGAGACCAAAACATCTTCTTAAATTATGAGCAAACCTTGATTATCATCAAGTGTATTTTCTCAGACAAACCTTCAAGACACCTAATAAGGTCTAAAGATTCCTTTTCAAAATGAAAAATATGTTGTCTTAATAAACACTATGGCAATGTTTTGCCTACAAACATTGAGTTGAGATAAGTAGCATGAATGAGATTTGTATATCTATTCAATGTGGTGAAAATGCCCGCTCCTCGCTTATTTTGGGTAAAACAAAGTTCTTACATTGATTAATACAATTTAGCTTTCGTTAAAATAGACCAATAAAGTTTACCCGAACTACGATTGCTCTGATTCCATCCTTGTAAGGATATGTAGGCACGAGACTGCGATGTCTTGGCGAACACCCTAATAAAAAAACCTTTTAGGCCTCTCTCTTTAATTAAAATCTAAAAAACATTTCTCTCTTCCCATACTATAAGTAGAAGATTAGAAACTAAACCATAAGATAACATTCATTCAACCTTAATTAAATGGTTCCCGTTGAGTACAACGAACGTGATGGGGTGCTAATACCTTCCCCTTGCGCAACCGACTCCCGAACTCAGATATCGGTTGTGATGATCATATCCTTGTCCTTTCTTTTAGGGGTTTTATTCAATATTTTCCTTTTCCCTCTATGGGAATAAATAAAGATCGATGGCGACTCTGTTAAGCTCATCCCACAAGCGTGCGATTGCGCTTCGCAAGGTCGTTCTCAATTTTTTGAGGTACGACAAACGACCTTGTGTCATGGCCAGTTATATCAATAGAGAATGAAGAAAGCTTTTGACAACAAGGTTCGACCTCGTGTATTCAAAGAAGGCGACCTCGTGCTAAAAAAGATCTCGACTTTTACCACTGATTCTAGGGGTAAGTGGATTCCTAATTATGAAGGTCCATATTTTGCTAAGAGAGCCTTCTCGTGCGGTGCATTAATTCTTACAACTATGGATGGTGAAGAGTTCACTCGTCCTGTAAATGTCGATGCAGTCAAGAAATACTTTGCTTAAAAAATAAAAGAACATCTAGTTATGTTGAAAACCCGAAAGGGCGGCTTAGGCAAAAATGAGTGTCTCGGTGGGCTGAAAACCCGAAAGGGAGGTCCAAGCAAAATCTAGAGACATAAACAGAAATAATCATCTCGGTAGATTGAAAACCCGAAAGGGAAATCTAGGAAAAAGTCAAGGATTATGGCAAGTGACTGCATTCGGCCAGTCTTGATCACTTGAAGCAACATTGCTTGTCAACGGTTCTCTTTCAACCATTCTCAACAGAAATTTTGAGCACAATGGAATTCGAAGTTGTTAGGGAGAATAGTGACCATTGTATTTCAATGTATCCCTTTCCATTGTATTTACAATTTTTCAAACTTTGTAAGGATCCATGGAGTTACGCCATTTGCAAACTTTGTCCCTTTGTTTGCAATTCTTATTTTGTTTCTGTTTGCAAAATTTCATTTATTTTTATGATAATGTTTTAAACAAATAGATAAATGAATAACCATGTGCTTTTGAAAATTATAAAAATATTTTCCTTTGATTTATGAATACAAAAAGGAATGTCAACGGTTATTCCAAGAACGGTAAAATCATGAAGCACAATGCTTAGTGTTTTCCTCGGCAGATTTCATTCTTATTCTCCTTGATAGAGTCTATTGGTAATCTCCCAAGCATTTCAATTTAGTTAATGCATTCCTCAGCCGAACACTAGTTCAAGCACCTCAAACTTGGACTCCCATGCTAAGTCTTGATCAAATTTCCTCAGTTGAGCACGGTTCTTCTTCCTCAGCATGTTTATGATCAAGTGTATATAATTGTGAATGTGATCGTTGGATCCCATCTCGTTTTGTGATAAAATTTCATGAGGAATCCCCGACAGGTTTCTACCTCCTTTGTTATGGTTCATTGCTCTTATGGCCAATCTGAATCACATTATATTTCTAAAAAGTGTTGATATAGCAGTCAACTGTTGGGTTTTCTCTCACCCTGTGTTGAGTTTTAAAATTCCCCGCAGATTGACTCTCTGCTATGATGTTAACTTCTTAATTATCCCCACGATTCCACAATGTTTCTCTTAAGGTTGTTAGTACCCCGATAATTATCGTTGCTGATCCCCAGAGGAGGTTGTGCATTATCTCTACTAGTTGTGAAATATAGGATATGATCCTAATCAGATTCATTTTCTTCCCCAATGAAGTCAAGCAGATTTTTATATCTAGAAGGTTGATTATTGGAAGATTAATCTTTCCATCCACTGTGGGTGTTAGTGAATTCCCTTCAGATTGTTACGATGTGTTGGACTCATGAAATCTAATATTTCTCAATGGAACGCCAGTTCGAGTTTTCCTCAGACAAGTACTATTTCGGTGTTCTTTGTGTAAGTCTTGATTCAGATTTTCTCCAACTGGGTATGTTTCTTTTCTCCAGCCAGGTCGTAATCAGGCAGTTGAGTAGTTTTAAGTTCCACCTCTCTTTGATGTGGAATTCCCATGCAGAATCTTATCCTCTGGTTGTGATTTTATTGCTTTGGTCGCTTCTCGAGTAGAGAGCAATGTTTCCTTCTAAGAAGTGTTGATATAGCAGTCACTTATTGGGTTTTCTCTCACCTTGTGTTAAGTATTGATTTAAAATCTCCTGCAGGTTGACTTCTTGCTATAACGTTAACTTCTTATGTCTCCGGTAAGTCCAGGATGCTTTTCTCAGAGATGGCTAGTCACCAGAGAGTTTTCTTGTATCCCTAGAAAATCTGCGTTGTTCCCAAGTAGAATTTAGGTAATTGTTTTCATGGTTACAATCCGCAACAAATCTCTTCATCCCCTTGAAGTGGAGTTCATATGAATATTTTTTCTAATGCCTAGGAATATTTAAGAAGATTTGGATTGTTATGTTTCCCCAACAGATTTTTTAATCCTCCAGCGAAGTTCATGTTGTTATCCCCTTTGTGGATTATTGATGGTAGAAGATTAATATTTGGGTTTCTCCTCAAGTAGTATCTTCCTCTCCCCAGCGAGAGTTGAGCCTTGTAGTAGGATTTAATTCCTTTGATGGCTTTTGTTTATCCCTACCAGGATCTCCAGTGATATCTCTATCTTGTTGAGATTAGCTGAGTATCCGATTGTGTTGCGATGTTTATTCATCCTCTGTTTATCTTTATGTCTGTTTTGTCACCATATTAATACTCATATGCATTGCATGCACATTCATTTGTTGGGCATATAATCTTGTTGTTGCATTTTCATTTTGCATTTCTTGGTGCTTTGGTCCACTCTTTGGTGTTGTTATCCCCACAAAGTGTGTATTCTCTCCATTAAAGTGTCTACCATAAGCAGAAAGTGTATATCCTTTCCAATTCCCCACTGAGTTCATTCCTCATGGGAGGGTTTTGCTTTAGTTTTCCTCCCCAGCTTTTATCTGGATGGAATTACTCCTCGGTTGAGTTATTTCCTCATTGGGTCAAGTCTTGTTTGACCGTTTCTCTCCAGTTTGTTCCCGGATTGAACTTTGGTCTCTTGTAGCAATTATTTTGAATCTCTCTGGGCTGTGAAACATGGATTAAGAGAAGGAATTTATTTTCCCTTTGAGGATTTATTTTCCTCGATAGAAATCTATTTATGAATCCCTTCAAAAGATGAAGATTTGAATTTCCCCAACAGTGTTATGATAACACTCTCTTGGAAATTTTTGCATGATAGCAAGTGGTTTTCTCTTTACTTGAGAAGCTTGCATATCCTCAGTATATTGACAAGTAGCAATCTCTTTGAGAAACTTGTTTGATATTTCAAAATTTTGTGCGACTTCAAGTGGTAACCTCTTTATTTGAGCAGCTTGTATGACCCCAGCAAGGTAAAACTCACCTGGCAGCAAGTGGAAGCCTCTTTATTCGAGCAGCTTGTGTATCACCGGGAATTAATTTGTATCTTCGCAGCAAATGGCATCTCTCTAGTTCATCCTCAGCAAAGAAGTTTGTTGTGAAACCTTTTCCATGAAATGGCATTTCTCTGAAAAAGTCTCGAAGGGAAGTTTGGTGAAGCTATTTTCCATCTGTAGCGGCGATTTTTGGACGCGGTTACGAAGCACTATCGCTTTGGGGTACTATAACTCGATTCATTTTTTATCCTATTGAAGCTGATGAAGGAAGGGAAACAGATGTCTCCAATTAACCCTGCTTGCAAACTGAGTTTGAACAGATGACTTTTGGTTTACAGATGCTACAAAGATTGTGGGTCTCTCTTAGGTTATTTTGTTAAAATAGTGCCCGGTCAATTGGTGGGAGATTAAGACTGATGCTTTTCTATTGAGATGTGAAGGTATGGGATTTTGGGTTTTGGATTAGTGTGCTCTCTAAGATTTTTCTTTCAATCTTATGCCTACGTATTCCCGTTTTTCCGAAATAGGGGAAATCAGAGCGATTGTAGTTCCTCCTATTCTACGGGAGGAAATGGTGTTTTGGTGTCTTGTTTAAAGCCTAAGACGTGAAGCTGAAGGTAGTTTGTATCTTGTTCAAAGCCCGAGAGAGAGGCTAAAGGTGTTGTCTTTAGAGAGAATTTGTCATTTCTAAAGAGGTCTGTTTGTCTCAACTGTTTATAAAGGAGAATTACTTTAACCAGAATGTGTGAATCCGGAAATGCCATAATTTCCTTTATAGGGGGGTTCCAACCTGAAGGAGAAGACTTTAACTCAGTGTAGAGCAATGCCATCTTTCCTTAGGAATTTCTCATGCTAAAAGAGGGACAGTGGCATGGATGTAGATGATCCAGAGGCTTGCCGCTTACAACGATTAGATGAAGGGGAAGGAGTTGTTGATGTTTGTGTACTGTGAACGAGGCACAACTTTAATGCTAAAAGGTTGATGGGATCAACCAGTGGTTTTCTTATACGAAGCCTAAGAGGAGACTAATGGCCCAACAAGAGGGTGTTTTATGTGTCTCGTACGAAGCCCGAGAGAGAGGCTAAAAGGTTTGTTTTATACTCAACGAGGGAGTGATTTGTGTCTTGCACAAAGCCCAAGACGGAGGCTAAAGTGTTGGTTCAATAAGAACCTTCTTGTATCTCGTACAAAGCCCGATATGGAGGCAAAAGAGAGTACTGTTTCAGTTGAATGACCAGTATATGGATTTCAAAGAGAAAATCAGTTCTTATATGAGCAATGCTATACTCAAGGATTTTGATTCGAGGATCAGGGATATTTCCTTTTCTTTGAGGAAATGGGAAATCCAAAGGGTATTGAGACTGTCCGAGTCTACGGGGTTTCTTCCTATTCTTGAAGGGTGCTTGAGAATGTCTTTGAGACTCAAGGAAATTAGACTGTCCAAGTCTAGAGTTTCATCTTTTGGACTATGCTTTGAGAAACAGTAGTAGACTCTTGGAAAGACTGTTCTATTAAGATGACTGATTTCTGTTCCTATACCTTTTGGAGGTCGTCGGGACAATTTGTACGAAGCCCAAGGGGAGGCTGGAAACTTTTAAGAAGCCGAGGGACAATTTGTACTAAGCCCAAGAGGAGGCTATCATTCCCGGAGGAAGAAATCATTTATACGAAGCCTAAAAGGAGGTTGTGAACACTTCTAAGAAGCCGAAGGGTCCTTGTATAACGCCCAAGAGGAGGCGGGGATGCTTTTAGGAAGCCTGTGGGTCCCCAAACCCTGAGAAATTCAAGATAGGCTATTCACAAAGAATAGATCAAGCTAGGAAAGTTCGAGAATTTGGAAGAAACTCAAGAGATGCCATTCACGGAGAAAAGATCATCTCTGGGGAATAGAGTTTCTTGACAATTCCTAAGGGTGCTTTTAAGAATCCTGTGGGTCCCCAAACCCCGAGAAATTCAAGACAGGCTATTCACAGAGAATAGATCAAGCCAGGAAAGTTCGAGAATTTGGAAGAAACTCAAGGGATGCAATTCATGGAGAAGAGATCATCTCTGGGGAGTAGAGTTTCTTGACAACTTCTACGTGTGACAGTCTGAGAATGGGTTCAAGAAGAATTTGCCTTTCACATCTCCATATTGTTTAACCCCAAGAGGAGGGAATTCTGTGTCTGGTAATCCTATGGGGATCTAGTTTTGACTATTTAAGAGTGATCAACGGGCTTAATGCTAGACGTAGTTGCCGGGGAAACTCTAAATATCTATACTATTATTACACAGTTGATATGAGTTTATGAAAGGAGACTTACAGCGAAACAACCCCACAATACAGTTATATGTATATGAAAGCGGTAAATGAAAGCGGATAAACACTTACTCGGTTGTAGAGCTTCTATACTGTTTGGTTAGTTGTTCAACAAAGAAAGATTGAAAACAATAATATATTCCAAAATCAAAGGAGAAAGTGCTTTGAAAAAGAAAGATTTGGTGCTTACAGCTCAAGGAGAGGCCCAGGGTTTTATCAGTGATCACACTGTTATTTTGAATTTGTACGGGGACTTATACAAGTGACTGAGGCCCAAAAAAGGTTTTCTGTACAAAGGAATGGGTCTTACACTCTCTCAAGAGGCCCAAAGGGTTTAAAGAAAAAGAGTGGGGCTTATAACACGAGGGTAGGCCCAGATGATTTTTCGTTTGAAATGGCGATCGCGCCGAGATTTTCTTTTAACACAAATGGGCTTATACAATATCTGAGGCCCAAAGTTGTTTTGGTTAAAAGGGGATTAGGTCTTACACTCTATTAGAGGCCCTAAGAGTTTTGAATGGGTCTTATAGCTCGAGGAGAGGCCCAATTGATTTTTTTTTTAAAAAAAGGTGACGATCGCGCTGTTTACTTGTACAGAGGGACTTATACAATAAGTGAGGCCCAAAAATTGTTTGTACAAGGGGGTTTTGGGTCTTACACTCTCTCAAGAGGCCCAAAGTTTTTTTTTTAAAAAGGGAATAAGTCTTACTACTCGAGGGTAGGCCCAAAGGTTATTTGCGTACAAAATGACGATCGCGCCGTGGTTTTTGAAAATACCCGGAGGGACTTATACAATAAGTGAGGCCCACAATAGGCTTTTTTTACAAAAAGGCTTGGGTCTTACACTCTATTAGAGGCCCAAAGAGTTTAAAAATGATTTATGAGGGTTGAATTAATCAAAAACCCTAATTTGTTTCCAAAATGTATTTTAATTGAATAAAAATTCAATTAAAATGATCAAAATTGTTTAACATGTCGAAAACAAATTGTGATCTTGGATTAATGCTTCATAAATCAAATTTTGCCCTACAAAATGATTAAAAATCATTAAAATTTGCAAAATCAATAAGAAAAAAAATATTTTAAATGTCAAAAACAATTAAATCATTAATTCTTTGCAAAAATATCAATTATATGAAATAAATAATATTTTTGGGATTTTTTGGGAAATTAAAATATTTTAACATTTTTGTGAATTATTAAAAAAAGAATCAACTCAAAATCATTAAAACTCAGAGAGAAATCAATTTTTGAATCAATTAAATAAAATCAAAAAATTCAAATATTTGAATTTGAGAGAAATGGCGCCAAGAACAGCTGAAGAACATGCGCGTTTTTCTGTTTTGCCCAGATTTGCGTTTTCTATCCAATCTCACTGAATACTTGATTATATCATGCAATCCACATATCAATCTGCTCGTTTTCACTTCACGATCATGTTTATGACAATTAATTGCATTTAAATTAAGCATAAAACAAGAAATCACGACAAATCCTCAAGAACCCTAAATTCTGCATGAAGGCTGGGATTTTTGATACACGATTCAAACAAAGCAATTACTTGAGGGGAAACATTCCATGCATGATTATGAACATTTGGCAAAAGTATTGAGAGCGAAGAAATATGCATAGATTGAGAGATGACCAAGTTTAGGCTTACCTCTAGATCGTGACAGCAAGTTCAAAGTGATTTCTGAGTTGGAGGTGTTAAAGATGAATTGTGATGATCTGAACAACTTCCCTATACCCTATGGAGTGTGTTTGAATGCTTGGACTTGATGGAAATTGGCTGGATCACTTCATGGCATCTCAACTGCAACTTGGTTAAAACCTTGAGCAATTGACTGGTGATTCTGAGAAATCAGTGTTCCAGATGTTGTTTAAGTGTTTGATCAGCTCACATATGATGTATGTGAGGTGTGTGTGTGTGATTGGTATGAGTGGAATTGCTCTCTAATGAAAAACCCGATAGTGACTTGCTAAGAAAGGCACTTTTTAGAGTGAGAAGTGGATTTTGAGAAAGGCAAGTGTTGTAGGCCTTTGGTGTACTTAAACTGATCACAATTGAGCTCTATTTATAGTAGAGCAAGTTTGTTTTGCAAGGAATAGTGAATGGCAACTGCTGAGTAGGGTTGGCCAATGTTGGCAAATGAAAATCCAAGTCTCCTCTAGCCATTATCTAGAGGTTAGGACACAGGCTACTGGTCCCCTTGGTCTTGGATAAGTCTTGACTGAATTTAGTTGCTAATAGCTCAGTCCATGCCACCTTGGTGCTTCCATTGAATGCTCCAATCCAAAATTGGAGTCTTGTCCCTATTTTGGGCAATTCTAGGTTTAGCATGCTATTTCTTGTTCCAAGGACTTTGGAGGCTTGGCTCAGTGATTGTCCCCTTTAGATTAAATCCTCAGATGTGTCTAAAGTGATGACAAGGCTTGGAATTGGCTGATTTTGGAAAATCGACCAAAAGTGCAAAAATCTGCCTTGCCTTTGCAGATTTCAGCAAGGCATCTCGCCACTACCATATCTCAAAGCTCAAATTGAATTTGGTGATGTTCTTGGCCATTTTGGAAAGCCCTTATATGATACAACAACTGTTTGATCATATTTGGTTTTGATACCTTTTGGATCCAAGTGAAAAATCCCCCTACATTTGGAAAAAAGTAAGGCAGATTCTGACTTAGTGAAATTTTCACTAAGTGTTGGAACAAAGTGACTTTTCTTGATTTTGATCACTCCATAACTCAAAATCCATGAGGAATTTGGACATAGGTCAGTATGAAGCTTTTGTAGAGGGCAATGAGATCTACAAATCAAGCTTTGGATGGGAAAAAATGGCCTTGTGGTTTAGGAGTTATGATCCTCCAAAGTTGGTACCTTTGTCACTTTATTTCATAACTTAGAAAATTTTCTAAGTTTTTATGGTTACCCCTTTTACAAGTTATCCCACTTTCTTTGATTTTTCTTGATGAATGATGATTCAAATCATACATTAACATCATTTTAGGGTTAAAAATATATTTTTGTGAAAAATCTCAAAAAGTCAAAGTTGACTTTTGTGCACAGTTTAGTTTTTGTCAGATGAATTCCAAACTGTGCGATCCTTTGGGAAATCATGTCCTTGACCTAAATCAAACTTGATGTACATGTTCCATGGGTGTTATAGGGTGTATTGAATCATGTCTTAGGATTTGGGAGCATGTCCTGGTCAAAAGTCAAAGCTACAGTTGACTTTTCTCGCAAAACCCTAACTGTGGTTCAGATGAAATTGAAACTTATTGCTCAAGCTTCTTGGACCAATCCATTGTTCCAAATGCATTAATATGGTATATTAGAGACCCTCAAGACCCAAAACTCAACTTAGGGGTGAATTAGGTCAAGAAACCCTAATTCCTGATTTTTGATGTATGCATCCCTTGAGGCCAAATTGAATTGATGATTGTGTCCAAGAGATTCCATGGAGTATATTAGGATATGATTTGAAGCATTGGCTCATGCCCAGATGAAAATTTCCATCTGGAGGCCCTGGTCGACCAAAACCCTAATTTGGTGACACTGGCGATCTTGAAGCTTGATCCACCTAGAAGGGAGCAACTTTGTGCTTAATCCTTGGAGTGGGAGTCCTCTTGATCCATTGTGGATGTTTGAGAGTCTATACAAGTTGAAGATCATGTCATTCCTTGATTGATCCTTTGTCTAAGCACTCAAAGAGGGCTTGAAACCCTAATTTTGATTCTGGTGAATGCTCAACAATTCCTTGAGGAGATTGATGAGGCATAAAGGTACATCCATATTGTGATGATGATTTGCACAATGATGGGAAATCTTAGTGGTCAAAATTTGGGGTATGACAGATGCCCCTATTTAATCTTCTTGAACATGAAGGTGTGAATGGCGAAGGTATTCGGGCATTCGAGGTGCAAGAGGATTAAATATCGGAATATCCAAAATTTTGACGGTGTCTATGAATGGTAATTCACGTATTCATCTTCTTTCGCTAAGTAATGATGCTTAGAAAAGGTAAAATTCCCCTCTATCCTGGTCTTCAGCCAAGGAACTGGTCTCAGTTTCTGATTTAAACTTCCCCTCGATCCTGGTTTCCTACCAAGGAAGTGGTCTTAGTTTCTGATTTAAACTTCCCCTCGATCCTGGTTTCTTATCAAGGAACTGGTCTTAGTTTCTTTTTTAAACTTCCCCTCGATCCTGGTTTCCTACCAAGGAACTGGTCTTAGTTTCTTTTGTCAATAAACTTTATTGACAAGGGACGCTATTCGTAGCGGTTTTCCTCAAACTTCTCGACAAATTTTCTTGGGGAGATTCCATTTGACAGAAAAAGTTGACGTCAGACTTGCTGGGGAGCCCAATCATCTGAGTTGTAGAGGTGCACAAACTTCTCTGTTGGAGATGCCATTTGTCGACTCTGTCGGGGAAACGAGTCTCTCGAGAGACTGTCTTCTTCTTGGGGTCTTACATCATACTTTTCTCGGGATCTTCTCGGAGAAATGCCATATGATGGGATCCAATTTGAGGTGCCGATGACCTTTTCATCAGTGGGGTTTTTTTCCGGAGAAAAACTGTTATACCACCGAATCTCTGATTAAGAGGCTTTCTCTCGGGATTTTCCTTAATCCGGGAAAGCAAGGATATCATCTTCAATGGCGAAGAGTGATGTTGACTGAGGGCTCTCTGGTTTTTCAGAGTGTTCAAGTTATCAAAGTGGTCGAGGTGCCAACTTCATTCCAGAAACAAACTAGAGGAGAGAGATTGTTCAGACCCAACATTTCTTGACGAGGAAAAAACTGACAACTCGATTGAGAGGACTTTCTATCACCAGGGGATCAGACCGACTAGAGTGATAGTGATGCAATATGAAATGTGAATGCAAATCAATAATGCATAATGTATGTATGTATATGCTGACAAAACCGACGCGACATATAAACTAAAAGATGAACATGACTGGATACTCGGCCATCGCGGGGCGAAGAAGTACCGTTGGTCCAATAAGTAGCAATTCTACCTTGCTTAGGAAAAGTAGTCCTCGCGGGGAACTATGTTGGTCGGGCTTAGGAGATAAGAACTCGGCCGAAGAGTGTCAGACGAAACAAGGTCTCTGACACAGTTGATCCCTTCATTCAGGCGTACTGGGTTAGAAGGAGTACTTTGATTCTGCACTTTGAAGTTCGCTTACTTCTGGAGAAGCGATTGATGTTCTTTTGATGTTTAACAGTCAAAAGAAATTGCCATCTTTATTTTAAAGCGGAAAAAGTTTTACAAGTAAATTCATTTTTTGTTTCGTTTCAAGAATCGTTGATCATATTAAAATGTCGTTCTGTAAAGCTAAAACAAATGAGAATTACAAACAAAAGCACAAGGGGTTAAATTTTATTGATAAGATGGAGATCAGCCAAACGCATGATTCCAAAGAGTATTTACAAAGTTAGAAAATGGTAATTTACAGGGAAAAGGTCTACGTTGAAACATAACAACCACTATCCTTCTACCAACTTTGAATTCGGGACATCCTGAGCTTCTGTCGAAGATGACCTTGACTGGAGTTTTCCTCCGATGGATGGTGTAACTGCTGCTGAGAGACTTGCCTCTATTGAACATAGTTACTTGCCATTATCCCTAACTTTTTCCTGGATTGTACTGTGATGTTTCCAATCCACCGGGATGATTTTTTTTA
Organism: Lathyrus tuberosus; assembly: GCA_022829125.1. NCBI lineage: Eukaryota > Viridiplantae > Streptophyta > Magnoliopsida > Fabales > Fabaceae > Lathyrus > Lathyrus tuberosus. Next base: position 8,091,676 of record JALAZF010000177.1, on the reverse strand, counting down.
TTTTGTCTCTAACTTTTGACTGGACCGCCCTTTCGGGGTTTCAATCCACCGAGACCCCTTTCTTTTTTTTATTAGGCGAAGTATTTCTTGACTACATCAACATTTGTGGGGTAGGCAAATTCCTCTCCGTCCATGGTTGCAAGTCTCAAGGCGCCGCCTGAGAAAGCTTTCGTGACCACATAGGGGCCGTCATTATTTGGAGTCCACTTGCCCCGAGAATCAGTGAGAAAAGATTGTGTCTTCTTGAGCACAAGGTCTCCTTTCCTGAAGATGCAAGGTCGAACCTTTTTGTCGAACACCCTCCTCATTCTTTGTTGATACAACTGACCGTGGCATAGTGCCGTTATTCATTTTTCTTTGATCAGATTCAGTTCGTCGTGTCTATTTTGACACCACTAAGCTTCGGTGAGCTTAGCTTCCATCAATACTCGGATTGACAGGATCTCTACTTCTATGGGAAGCACTGCTTCCATGCCATATACTAGAGAGAAAGGGGTTGCCCCGGTTGAAGTGCGGACAGACGTGCGATAACTGTAAAGAGCAAATGGTAGCATCTCATGCCAGTCTTTGTAGGTTACAACCATCTTCTGAACAATCTTCTTGATATTCTTGTTAGCCGCTTCTACCGCTCCAATCATCTTTGGTCGGTAGGGAGATGAGTTATGGTGTTCAATCTTGAACTCTGCGCACAACTCTTTCATTCTCTTGTTGTTCAAGTTAGATCCATTATCTGTAATGATCTGGCTTAGAACACCATAACGGCAGATGATATTGTTTTTGATAAATCGGACCACCAGTTGTCAGGTCACATTGGCGTACGACGCTGCTTCGACCCACTTAGTGAAGTAATCAATGGCTACCAGGATGAACCGATGTCCGTTTGAAGCCTTAGGCTCAATCAAGCCAATCATGTCGATTCCCCATATGGAAAAAGGCCACGGGGAGGAGAGAACTTTGAGATACGTTGGCGGTACCTGAATTTTGTCGGAGTATATCTGACACTTGTGACACCTCCGCATGTACTTGTAGCAGTCGGATTCCATTGTCAACCAATAGTACCCTGCTCTTAGAATTTTTCTCGCCATTGTATCTCCGTTGGCATGAGTGCCAAAGGATCCTTTGTGAATTTCTTTCATCAGCATGTCTGCTTCTGGTTTGTCTATGCATCGGAGCAAAACCAAGTCAAAATTCCGCTTATAAAGTGTATCACCGCTCAGAAAGAAACTGCCTTCCAGTCTTCTGAGGGTCTTTCTATCTTTCCTTGACGCCCCAGGTGGGTACTCTTGTTTTTGAAGGAAGCATTTAATATCGTGATACCAAGGTTTGTCGTCTATGACTGCTTCAATTGTGAAGACATAAGCAGGCCTTTCAAGGCGCATTATGTCGATCTTAGGTAGGTTATTCCATTGACCTACCCTAATCATGGACGAGAGAGTGGCTAAAGCGTCAGCCATGTGATTCTCATTACGAGGGATGTGATGAAACTCAACTCTGTTGAAGAAAGGTAACAACCTTCTTGCGTAGTCTTTGTAAGGAATCAGCCCTGATTGGTATGTGTTCCAATCTCCTTTGATCTGATTGATAACCAAGGCTGAGTCGCCATATACATCCAAGTTCTTGATCCTTAAATCAATCGCTTCTTCGAGACCCATGATACAAGCTTCGTATTCGGCCTCGTTGTTTGTATATTTGAACGTAAGTCGAGCGGTGAAAGGAATGTGGGTACCCTGAGGGGTAACAATTATTGCCCCAATTCTGTTTCCATAATGATTAACTGCTCCGTCAAAGATTAGTCCCCATTGGGAATTTGGTTCTGGCCCTTCACTGGGTAGCGGTTCGTCACAGTCTTTCATTTTTAGATACATGACATCTTCGTCTGGGAAGTCAAACCCGATTGATTCCTGATCGTCAATCGGTTGATGAGCCAAATGATCGGCTAAAATACTTCCTTTAACAGCTTTTTGAGCATGGTACTCTATGTCATATTCTGATAACAACATCTGCCAACGGGCGATTCTTCCCGTGAGAGCAGGTTTTTCAAAGACATACTTGATTGGGTCCATCTCGGAGACCAACCAAGTAGTGTGACGAATCATGTACTGGCGAAGACGTTTGGCTGCCCAAGCCAAAGCACGTCAAGTTTTCTCGAGCATCGTGTACCGAGTTTCACAGTCGGTGAACTTCTTGCTTAGATAGTAAATGGCAGACTCTTTCCGTTTGGTTTCGTCCTGTTGGCCAAGTACACACCCCATTGAGTCTTCCAAGACTGTGAGGTAGATGATCAGTGGTCTTCCTTCCACTGGAGGTGATAGAATCGGAGGATTCAATAGATATTCCTTAATACTGTCGAAGGCAATTTGGCAATCTTCTGTCTAAACGCAGTCTTGGTTCTTTTTGAGTAACTTGAAAATCGGCGCACATGTGGCAGTCATGAAGATTATGAATCTGGAGATGTATTTCAAACCTCCCAGGAATCCTCTGACTTGTTTTTCAGTTTTCGGAGAAGGCATTTCTTGAATGGCCTTGACCTTGTCAGGATCAACCTCAATTCCTTTCTGGCTGACGATGAACCCTAAGAGTTTCTCTGAACGGACACCGGAGGTGCACTTGTTGGGATTCAAGCGGAGTCTGTACTTTCTCAACTGCTCAAATAGTTTTGACAGGTGGGTCACATGCTCCTCCTCTGTCTTAGATTTTGCAATCATATCATCGACATACACTTCGATTTCTTTGTGTATTATGTCATGAAACAGAGTAGTCATGGCCCTTTGATAGGTTGCCCCGACGTTATTCAAACCTGAAATTCTGGTGTCAGATACGTGATGTCAAGTGCGATGTCACAACATCAATATCTATTGTATGAACAAGACAATAAAAGTACTGAAAAGCATAAACAACATACAAGGATTGTTCACCCAGTTCGGTCTAACAACCTACATCTGGGGGCATACCAAGCCAGGAAGGAAGTCCACTATTAGCAGTATCAAATTAAGACTCAACAAACCAGTTGACAATCCACTAACTTAATCACTACCCAATGACCCTTCTATCTAAGTCCTCCCTAGATAAGAGACTCCATCTCACTCCCAATCATCGCAATGATGTCTAGCAGTCAATATCTCAGTCACTGCATCAACAGCTTGATTTCCAAAAACACTCCAAACACATAGAAGACAAACTCCTATAACAATACCTAGACATGACCCTCATGACTAATAACAATGCTTAGAGTTGCTTAACAGCTTTCTCTAAGAACAATACATCTCTTACCTACAAGCTTCGAGATAAACACGATGACCATCCCACAAACCGGGTGGTTCATCAACCAACACAGCCCTTATAATTTACATGATGGCTGGCTTTTTTTAAACTAGGTTGTTGTACCCCAAATTTTTCCCTTAGATATATAGATGCGTCTGCATAACATCTTAAGTCAATCATTCGTGCATAACTAACTGCTTTATCTAGTTTTTGTTTGTTTGTTTCATTTATGAGTACAGGTGCTGCTATAGAAGGATCAAAGACTTGAAGCTTGTGTTGTGTGTGTGTTTGTGGAGTTTTCTTTGGTCCTTGCAATTGTGTTGGAATATGGCCCCTTTTTTTGGTCCCTTAGACAATACAAGGTCTATCTTCCTCTAGTTTTCTCAGAGATTTCCCTGAGGAGGGTTACGGTCCTCTGCCCTTTGGTGTTGAGCATGGTCATTTGGGAAATAATTGGAATTTCATGGTGATTTGTGTTACAAGCAGTATCCTCACTTTGCAAGGATTTCTCAGGGTGTAATTTTGACTCATTCGCTAAGTTGAATCTTTGGTTACCAAGTAGAAGGGTTTGGATTCTTGGTAGTTTGTGGAGCATGCACTTTGACAGAGGAATGGAATTAAAGTGTAACTCGAAGGTTACTCTCAAGAGGTGGTTCATTTGTTTCAAACCCATTTTCGAGGCATGGTTAGATTAAATGTTCCACGTTGATAGTTGGTTTCAATTAAGGGTTAATTGTTTCCAAACCAAACTTTGAGGTTACGACTAATTTCACGTTCATCATTCTAAATTCATCCGTAATAATCAAGATTCAAAAGCTCTTTTAGTTCATACACTAATCATGCTCATATTTCCTTCAAGACCTATAAGCTCAAACCATCCAAATGCAGCCGAGTTAGGCATTCGTCCTTTCATCATCCAAAGTTAATCATGACTAGTTTGGTCAAAGAGTTGTCTGCATACGAAGTGTAGCGTCTTAAATTCATCCAAGGAGGCATAACACTTATTAAAGCTTAAGGATTTGCAAAACAAGATACAAGCATTTGATTAAAGGTGCTAGTATAAGTGAGGGCCCACATTACTCAGTATCCATTCCAAATTACAACAATCTTCTATCCAAGTTTCAAGATTACCAAGTCTCATAATACAAACATCCTTCTAAGAAGGGGAAGGACCATTCTCTATGAAGGAATATGTGTGGATAGCTATCTTTACTAGTTCAGGAGCTAATGGAGTTTATGAAATTGGCATAACCGTAATAGTTAAGGTTTTCTATTACAAAAACATACATCCTGTAAACCATCACAGACAAAAGGAATCAAGCTCAAATTTGAATTCGAGTGAAAAGTGCAAAATTCAAAAGTCAAGTTCATTCCAATTCTAAATCAAATAACCATCCAAACCCAAAGTCGTCCAAAAAGAACAAAGCCGAGATTGACGAATTATGGTTTGTCCTAATACATTGTTACACTAAGTTACGTATTCCTTATACATGCTCTCCCGGGTTCACATTTTTTCAAGGAAGGCTCAGCTTATCGCCGGAGGATCTTGGTCGCACTTCTCATCACGGCACTGAAAGTGTTCCGACCAAAGCATGCTCCTAGGAAATCCCGTGGTTGCCGTTAATAAGTCTTGAACTGAACTCACACCACAGTACACCGGACTGTATTTTCCAAAGCTCACCCTTTTGCAACTGCAGCAACAATGAAGTGTTTAACCTGTTAGCAGAGAACCTGTCTCACCAGCACATCAAACAAAAACATATGACAGTTGAGAAATTGAATACAACAATCACAACCTACTCATACATGAGATATAAGCCTTGCTACGCTACTGCAGATCTCAGCATGAACAATGACACATTCTAATGACATATTCTATCTTGATCTTCAAGTATCTGCTCCAACTTGGTCCTCGATTGACGCTACCTTCACTACAACTGACAAAGCTCCCAAGACCTGCACAAGTTAAAACCTAACGTTAATTTCCAAACAAGACAAAACCAGGATGGAGATACATTTTGTTTATGCTAAAGACCATGAATCAAAACTTTCAATCAAAGATGAGGATGAGGCAGAAGTGGATGATTCACCCATAGAATATGTGAGATTAACAGTGTCAATAACAAACGACTAGCACTTACATTTAGGACTTGAGTTATCGGTTTGGATTGTTGCGCTGCCCTCTCCGTTGTAAGCCATTCCTTTGGGTACAGAACTATTCCTATTCCAATTGGAAATTCAATGGCTGCAAAATAAGACAGCCCAGAAGAGGTCAAATTGAATGGAACAGGGTTAAGTCTAACTTGCTTGAGTCAAAAAAAGGAATAAAACTCATCACAAAACATGATCAGATAGCCATCAAAACCATTTTTTTCCAACCATCTGTTTCACGCTTTTCCAAGTCAATAAGTATTACTCATACAAGATGCAAAGATACAACCTTTTGTTCAAATCCATCAAATTACAAGTTATAGTGACCAAACTAATGATTACTACTTTGGATTACATAACAGATTCAAAATTCACACTACAAATTTTGTTCCTAATTGCTAACAATGCTAAAGCAGAGAAAAACTGGAACTCACGAACCTTAACCAGCTGCACACGAATCTTACTTTGGTTTTGTCTTAATTTCCCAAATAATTTGATTAAGGAAGGTCAAATTGAGTCAGCAGCAATTTGAATTCAATCTCCCAAAACAATTCAAAACTTTCCAAAACCATTCACTAAAGACACGTTGGAAAACAGTCAGCAACAGGGCATCAAAAAATTCAAAATCACAATCAGATCGTATCAAACCGTTCAAACATTCAAAAACTTTCCGAATCAAGCAAACCAAATCAAATCAGTAAGAATTGGGTATATTGACAATAAACACACATTAAAACCTTCCAAATGATCATCATCGGCCTTGGCTATAAAAGGGACTCATTCCATCAGAAAAAAAATCAAAGAGAAACAACCATACGAAAAGATCAGAAAAAGGCTCAAGAGAGAAAAATCACAAAAAATAACAGTCACACGCGAAATCACCAAAACCATTTCCAAAACCACAAACACAGGCTCAGAACACCGGAAGTGCTCATCATCGCCTCAACATTCAAAGCAGAAGAAGATCAAAGCAACAACACAAACCACAAGCTCGCAAAAGAAAGAGGTAAAAAGAAGGAGATATTCCCTGACGAGAAACCATTCGTCGTCGCCTCCGGACGTCGCCGTCGCCCGTATCTTTTTATTTTTGCATTTTTTATGTTTATCCATGTAAATGTAACCAGCGAAACATAGTGAAATGGGGGCCGGGATTACGGGGGTGGGGTTTTTACTGTTTATGCTGTTGATCGGAGAGAGTGAGGGAGAGGACGAGATACCGCCGCCGCCAGGGTTCTCGAAACCCTAAGATTTTATTTTGAGAGAAAAGAGAAACATAGGCGAGAGAGAAGAGTGAGTTGAGATCGTGAGAATCCCTCCGTTTTACTCCTATCAACCCTTTACCTTTTTCTTTTTTTATTTATTTATCAATAATATTTTTTTAATTAAAAAACCACTAAACTTACTTTTATAAAATTTAACTTAACTTTCTTTTAATTTATAACTAATATCGAAAACCTTTTTAGTTAAAACTATTTCATTAAAACACTAAAATAAAATTTTTCTTTTAATTAAAAAAACTCTTAATCACTCTTTTCTTTTAGTAAACCTTAAAACTAAATTAATCTTTTAAATTAATTAAGAAGATCTTTAACTTTTTCAATTTAAAATAATCCTCAAAATAAAATAAGCATTTTTAAGAAATTCTAGGTGAAAGTAATCCTTAGTAATTCTCACAATAATAAATACCAAATCAAACCCATTTTCTTAATAAACCGTACCCTTGTAGTCATTTCTCATTAGATCCCTGAGTGTCCGCCTGTATGTTATTCTATTATCTTGTTTGTGATCATGCCTTTATAAGCTTACTGTTATTTGATATATGCATGCTTATTGTTTTGTCAAACCCTTTAAAAATCTAAAAAAACTCTCGATCCAACGTCGAGCCCCTTTTATACATATGTAAGTCGATCGCTTTCGGGCCTCGCATTCAACCTTTTCGGTCACAATACACTTTAAGCTGCCCACTTTGCTAGTGCGCCCAATTAATCTTAAGTTAGCCCCCTCGACATTCCAAAGGAAAGGTTACTAATATTGACTCAAACGTCATAGGACTAACACTTTAGAACCCTTGGCCTTAGGATTCGGAGTCGCCGTACTCCACGTCTCGCCGTAGACACTTAGAATCTTAGCCTTAGGATCGGAGTCGCCGTACTCCAAGTAAATGCTCCGCCGCGAACATTTACAATCCTACCCCCTTTAAACCAACCTACAACTTTAGAGTCGCCGCACTCTATGTAAGGTCTTGCCCAAGACTTTACTTCCCCTTGGAACCTTGACCCCGTCAAGAAGTTCCTCTTTTCAGAACTACGCATACTCTGGTTCTACTCCCGAGGATACGTAGGCTCAAGGTGCGATACCTTGTCGAGTATACTTAGATACTAACTCCTAGGGTTTTCAACCTCTAGCATAGCACCTTTAGCAAGCGAGTAAGAGATAACATAAATACTAACGAGAGGTTCCCGTAGAGTACTACAGACGTTTAGGATGCTAATACCTTCCCTAGGCGTAACCAACCCCCGAACCTTAGATCTTTAGGTTTTTTCGCTTTTGAACCTTTCCTTTAGATAAATCAAAGTTGGTGGTGAACATTTAAAGAAATGTGATCCTAGTTCATTAATAACTATGGTATCCAATTCTCACCGCAACAGAACTGGCGACTTCACTGGGGAATTGTCGAGGGTTTCCCCTACCTTGTTTTTGCTTATGTTATCTTCCTTTATTTACTCGCTTTATCTTCTTATATTTGTTGTGCTGGTTCTTTTCTGGGTTACTATTTGTGTGGTGAGACAAAGTCCTACACCCGGACTAGAGTGGAAATTATGATAGAAACGGTGAGAATTCAAGGATACTTTGAGGGAGTCGATTCCTGAAGAAGTTGAATTGAGACTTCACCACTTAGTTTAGGCCCTCTCAAATATAATTTTGTTCAACGAGTCCATTCCTGAAGACGATATTATTTCGAACTAAAGGCCATCGAGACTGGGGACCGTAGTTACCTTTAACCCAACTTGGCCTATTAGGATGTAGTGCGGGGACTATGCGGGAATCTATTTCTGCAATAGTCGCTACGTGATACTACACTCGGACGAGATTCTCTTGGGAATATTATTGACTACCAAGTGATTTGGAAAATCGATAATATTCGAAAGATGGATTGTAGACTCTGGGAACTTTGTAGAACCCCGTTCGGCAGGTACATTTTGAAACTATAGTGCATACCTTATGGGAGGGTAGACCTTCGCTCCATGCAGTGGCCTTTCAAACCTAGGACATTTTGCTTGTCTGTTTGATCATGTCTGCTTATTTGTGCTTTGTGCTTTGTGTGTTTGCATCCCTGTATTCATTAGCATCATTTCATAAAGATTCATGGAACTTAGTCTTGTTTATAAACATCATAAGGATATCATGGACTCTAAAAAAAAATTTTAAAGAAAGAAAACGTTGAAATACACATACAAGAGTCATAACTTGGACGATCTAAGGCGACTGGAGATCTTGCTGACAAATATAGAAGGGTTCAAAATCGAATGTGGAAGCTATCACCACTATTCCTGATTACCAGTTGGCGTCAACTCATGAAGAATATTCGTAGCTGATGGAGTTATTAGTTCAAGACAAATTTCATTTCATATCTTCGGCTCATATTCAAACTAAAATGACTACAAAAGGAGAATTTTTGGGAAGAACCTATTTCTTGCAAGAAATGGACCAGTTCAAGACGTCTTCTCCCATTCTAATCATCAGTCAACATTTCGTCGACAAGCTTAGTCTAGAAGTAGCTCCGATGGAAGAAAGAAGTCAAAGAGTTCAAGAGGACTGTTGGAAGAGTCTCCTTAGATCCATCATTATTAGCTTTTATTTAGCTATTACGTTATGACTGTTGTAAGGCGTACAGACGCGTTTTATAATTAATTTTGTAACAAACCAATCTTTAGTATTCCGGTACTAATGATTGTAACCACTTTTTATGATTATTAAGATAAGTATGTCTGTATTCTTCAATGATTATAAATAGCTGAGTTTCCATGAATCTTGTTGCATAGCATTCGCATTTTCTTTTCTCTTTCTATCGAGGAAATTTGTTTTGCAAGCATTGTACGATGGATTACAGAAAGAAGGGAGTTGTGCCGTACACCTTCAAAGTTTCGGATGTTGAACAACTAAAGGAACTAGGAGGGCAGATCAAGGATCCTGAGACGTTCGCTGAGAAGTATGGAAAGATCCTTCCGTTGTTGCAGACTCGAGTAGCCGCTGGTCTATTGGAAACGCTGGTTCAACTTTACAGTTTGATCTATCATTGTTTCATCGTTCAAGACTTCCAATTGACACCCACGTTGGAAGAGTACTCTGCCCTGTTAGGGATCCCGGTCAAAGATTCATCTCCGTTCTCCGGTGGAGAAGGAAGGCCCAGCCAGGAAGACATCGCAAGAGCGACCCACATAAAGTTGTTAGAGATCCAAACTCATATGACGGTTAGAGGAGGAATTGACGGTTTGCTTGCCCAATTCTTGTTCGAAAAAGCTTGAAACTTTTCTAGTGTAGGGAACACTGGAGCATTCGAGCACATCTTTGCACTACTGGCCTACGGTTTGTTTTTATTTCCCAATGTTGAAGATTTTGTTGACGTCCATTCCATAAGAATTTTCATGCTCAGGAATCCAGTTCCCACATTGTTAGCTGATGCCTACCACTCTATCCATTCAAAGGCTCTAAAGGGAGAAGGTCGGATTACCTGTTGCACCGCTATCCTCTATTGGTGGTTTATTTCGCACCTACCGAGGTCTACCGATTTCTGGGATGTGAAAGATGGTTCAGAATGGCCTGCGAAGCTCATGGCTCTTACTCACTCAGAATATATTTGGCATGACCCGATGTACGGATGTATCCCCATGATTCATAGCTATGGAGACTTTCCCAATGTACCTCTTCTTGGTACAAAGGGATGTGTCAACTATAATCTTGTGCTCGCCCGTCGTCAACTGGGGCACCCAATGGAAGAAGTACCTGATCCTGAAAGCCTGACAAGAATTTTTCTCTATCAAGGAGAGAACCTGAATCTGAAGACCAGAATTGTGTTTGCCTGACGTCGCATCAATCGACAAGGAATGACGGAGACAACAAATCCTGATTGCTCAATTACTGAAGAATGTCTAGCATGGGCGGGTGAAAGGGCTCTGACCTTGAGGATGCCTTATTCCCGTCCCAAGCCTCCCGTGGTCCAATCAAAGGAAATTTCGAAGTTGAAGGCTGAAATAGAGAAGCTTACTCTGGACAAAGCAAGGATGCAACACCAAATCGACAGGCTGATGGAAGAACTCTATGGAAGACAAGGGGCATCATCCAGCAGTTTAGACTCCTAGTTCCTTTTGGGTTATGTTGCTTATGTAATAGAACTTTGGAGATGTACTGGCTGTTGAAAATTTTTAATAAATGTTTTAACATCTACAATGACTGCAAATACGACTTTGAGTTCCTTGATAGTTGCTTCGCTCTTGCATTTGCATCCCATATCATTTTGCATTCTTTGCGTCGTTTCCTTTTCTTCTGTTTGTTCCTGTGATCCCGTCCATCCTTTGTTCACGACCATCTGTTGTTTGCCCGACAGTAATCTCTGGACCTGGGGAAAATTTTGAAAGACCATGAGTTCAGAAGAGCAGAGCCAGTTTGCGACCGTAGCAGATCTTGAGTTCAGTCAACTTGTGGTAGCTATGATAGCTTTGGCAAGAAGGGACGTTAGTACTCAGAGGACTGTTGTGAACAATGTCACCCAGGATCAATCTGTGCAGATTCCTGCGGAGAACCAAGTTATACAAGAACACACTACCATCCAGGATAGACATCCTTCTTCTATGGAGTATCGTAGCCTCGCATTCTCAGAGCCAGATTCCCAAGAAGTGATTCCTGAAGTGAAAACTGAAAATCCACGAGATGCTGAGATTTTGAGAAAATTTCATGCTTTGGAAAGAAGACTTGACGCCATTAAGGGTCGTGACGCTGTTGATCTGAATGCCTTGAATATGTGTTTGGTACCCGACCTGGTAATGCCTCCAAAGTTCAAGACACCAAAGTTTGAGAAATACAAAGGGGACAGCTGTCCAAAGCAGCATCTGGTGATGTTTTGCAGAAAAATGACTCCACATGTCCGTAATGAACCGCTTATGATCCACTGTTTCCAAGACAGTTTAAGTGGGGCATCACTAAATTGGTATATGCAGCTAAAGGGTAGCGACATCCAGTCATGGTTAGACCTTTCCAGTGCTTTCGTGAAGCAATATGACTACAATCTTGACTTGGCTCCTAGTCGCCTGTATTTGCTAGACCTATCTCAAAAAGATAACGAACCCTTCAGAAAGTATGCTCAGAGGTGGAGAGAAGTAGCTTCTCGCGTTCAACCGCCGCTCTTAGATAAAGAATTGGTTGACTGGTTTGTGGATACTTTGCAAGGCCTATACCGAGAAAATTTGTTTAGCATTGTGACAAGAAATTTCTCTGATGTGGTAATAGCCGGAGAGCGCATCGAGATTGGTCTTAAGAAAGGAAAAATCCGAGGTATCCCGAACATTCGAACCATTGAGAGTAAATCAACTGTCAGTTCTCAAGAAGAACAGAAGGAAGAAAATAATTCCATTGAGGAGTATCCAATATATCAGTCTCGGCACTCACGCAAATCAAGTAGTCGGAGTGAGCATTCTTTTGGGTCTCTACGTCAGACGCCATTATCCTTTCAGGGGCAAAATTATTCTCCAAATCGAATACCTTCTCAGTATCGACAGTCATATCGCCTACAGCCGCGTCAACATGATAGACCAAGACTGAAGAAGAAGAGGCATTTCACTCCGTTACCAATGCCATACAGTCAGTTCTTACCAGATTTAATCAAAAGTGGTTTGATAGCGCCAAAGGAACTGAAGCCAGTACCTTTTCCATATCCACCAGGTTTTGACGCTAACGCCCGATATGACTACCATGCTGGGGCATCGGGGCATTCAACTGATGACTGTAAGGTACTCCCGAGTAAGGTTCAGAATCTGCTAGACTCTAAAATGTTCTCATTCATGCCTCATGGAATTCAAATCAATATTCCTTCACCGAACCAGGCGGGTTCATCAGTCCCGGTTATGGAAGAATTTACCGAGAGTGGGTATGAAAATGATCCCCAGACCGATCTCGAAAGTCGATTTTGAAGATGGTTAGGTCAAGTGGCAAATAAAGAGGAAATCAGTCCCGGAAGTATCAGTTGTTTATTTATTTGTATATTATCGCTTTCTTTGATTTTTAAAACATGTTTACTTGTAAGAACTTGTTATTTGGAACGTTAATGCAATTTAATGTTTGTTTCGAAGAAATCCATTCACTTCGCTCATTTTTAAAACTGTTTACCATTTTATAATGCCAATACTGCTGAATGGAGAATGATAAGCTAAAACGCAATCTCTTATGTTGTATACTTTTGAACAAAAACCCTGCTAAGGATATAAGGCATTGTTTCAAAATCCCAAACACTGGAGATAAGCCTTCATTAACCCCTTTGAGACTTGGAGTAGTAGTTTTTGTTCTCTAAAAAATTCAAAGACCCCTCATGTTGTACCAGGGGCAGGGTAAGTTTCAAAAAAGAGTAAGTATATCGAAGAAGGGGGTGAGCACCAAATAAAATTTGAGCCACATATGCTTTGTTTCTTCAACTATGATTTAAAACCACTATAAAACCCTCAAAAGACCTTATTGAAGCAGGGTTTATTTCAAAAGCATACTCGGTGAGATAGTGTTTCCTGACTCCTATGAGCCACGCTCAAAGTTCGCATTGGCTTTATAAAAGGAAAACTAATATCATATCCTACCTAGTGATTCGGTCACGAGTTTGCGATACACCTTTTTCAATAAACTTCAAAATAAACATGATGTTATATTAGCAATTTCGGAATTTACATTTTCTGCATGTAAATATTGCTTGATGTCATAGAAGTTCGCAAACAGCTACGAGAAGTTCAACCTCTGAGATAAGGAACTATGTTGAAGATAGTCATTCCAAAATACAGTCCGGGGCATACTGCTTGAAGATCATGTTGATCTAGGGCAAGTTATTCCTCAGTTGTTGCAAGAAGATCAACCCTGAGGGGGAACGATCGAAGACTCAGTACTCATAATACCTTCAATCTGAGCCAGTTACGTCGAGATTCTACCAATCTCTCAAGAGTTAGAAGACATTGGAACAGTTGGGATGCCAAGTCTCCTGTAAAATCCTTTTGAGATGATTTATTTTTAGACCATGCAGTCTGGGGCATTCGAGAATCAAAGACCTTTCCAACAGCTGATATTTGAAAATGGCGACTACCATGCAAGACAAAGCTACATTAACTTCGCAGCATCCCTTCGCTTAATTTCCCGAAGATATTCTAATAGTATGATTTTCCCTGGCAAGTTCTCACTCTAGGAGGTCATGACTATTCCCCAGTGGATCTCTTTCAAGCAATTCTGACAAGATCAGTACAAGAATGCAGCATCGGGTTGACCTAAGGCCCCCAGTGAATCTCCTCGGTCTCAACTTTCCCTGTTGAAGTGAGTTTTATTTCACTCCACAGTGTTTTTCTCAGATTTCAATTTTCCTCGATAGTGGATGTTTATTTCATCCCCACTGAAGACTAGACTCTGACGTCTGCAACTACAATATTAGTATGAAGCTTCCCAATGAAGAGGATATTTATTTTATCCCCGTGAAGCCTCGTCTATGGCATATACTACTACATTCTCACTTTGGATTATCTCAGTTATAGCGGATATTTATTTTATCCCCATCAAAGTCTCTCTAAACACGAGTTTGATCCGTTCCCAGTGGATTTTCCTTATCCAGCAATCAGATTCATCTTGACGATCCCTAAGTGAAGTCATGATATTATATCCCCAAGTGGATTGCTATTTCCCCAGAGAAGTTGGAACCGTTGGTGACACCTATGGATTTTCTAGACAACTTGATAGATGTATCTCTCGTGCAGAGGATGGACAGGCTTCCTCGATGTTTTCTTTCATCTCCTGTTTTCTTTCTTTGTTTTGTTAGCATTAGCATAAGCATGACATGACATCATTTGAATTTGCCTCCGTGCGCGTTTGCTTTCTATTTGTCTTTTGTCGCTTTATCTTTGGTTGTGTTTGCGCCAGCCTTGGGTTTGTCCGATCTCTCCAAGTAGAATCGTCAGCCTTAGGCAGAAAATGCTATTCTTTATGAGTTTCCCCACAGAGTTCAACCCTCGTGGATGATGGTTATTTCAGTTATCTTTTTTCATGCTTGGATAACATAAATCGCCATTAGAGTTCATTTCTCAATGGCGGGCCTTGTTTGACCATTTCTTTCTAGCTTGATCCTAGATCGAACGTTGGTCCATGGAGGTACCACCTTTAACCTTTTGGTCTCCAAACCTATTTTGAGCGTGCATTTATTTTTGCGTTGCGTCTCATGGATTAATCTTTTATAGATCCTCTTTGAAGAATCTGTTTTACAACAGTGATTGATTGGAACGAAGTCTCCATGGAATCTAAAGCCAAACAACAAGTGGCAGCCTACATCCGAAATTTTACTCAACTACATTGCAAATACAACTCATTTCTACTCTCAGTCAGTCATCTCCGCCAGACTCTTCGACGGTGCTGCTCTCCAGCAAAGTGTATCTCTCCAGACTCTTCGATGGTGGCTCTCCAGGGAAGGTGTGTCTCTCCAGACTCTTTAACGGTGGCTCTCTAGGGAAGGTGTATCTCTCCAGACTCTTCAATGGTGCTGCTCTCCAGCAAAGTGTATCTCTCCAGACTCTTTGATGGTGGCTCTCCAAGGAAGGTGTGTCTCTCCAAACTCTTCAACGGTGGCTCTCTAGGGAAGGTGTATCTCTCCAGACTCTTCGATGGTGCTGCTATTCAGCATGAAGTGGATCTCTCCAGACTCTTCGATGGTTGCTCTCCAATGAAGTGGATCTCTCTAGACTCTTCGACAATGCTGCTCTTCAGCGTGAAGTGAATCTCTCCATACTCTTCGACAGTGCTGCTCTCCAGCAAAGTGTATCTCTCCAGACTCTTCGGCAGTGCTGCTCTTTAGCGTGAAGTGGATCTCTCCAGACTCTTCGATGGTGCTGGTCTTCAGCGTGAAGTGGATCTCTCCAGACTCTTTGACGATGCTGCTCTTCAGCGTGAAGTGGATCTCTCCAGACTCTTCGACGGTTGCTCTCCAATGATGTGGATCTCTCTAGACTCTTCGACAATGCTGCTCTTCAGCGTAAAGTGTATCTCTCCAGACTCTTCGACAGTGATGCTCTTCAGCGTGAAGTGGATCTCTCCAGACTCTTCGACGGCGCTGCTCTTCAGCGTGAAGTGGATCTCTCCAGACTCTTCGATGGTTGCTCTCCAATGAAGTGGATCTCTCTAGACTCTTCGACAGTGCTGCTCTTCAGCGTGAAGCGGATCTCGCCAGACTCTTCAATGGTGCTGCTCTCCAGCAAGGTATATCTCTCCAGACTCTTCGATGGTGTTGCTCTCCAATGAAGTGTGCATCTACATCAGACACTTTTAATTACATCATTCTTTAGTGAAATGGACTAATTTACAGTCAACTACTTGACAAGGCCACTTGTTGTGAAGCTTTACTTTCCCTAGTGGAGACAGTCTTTCTGAATCAACCTTCATTAAGGATCGTTTCCTGCTTGAACTTTATGAACAATATCTTTATATACAACCTTTGGAGCTTATCTTTTGATTCTACTGCCCTGTGGATCCTGCCCTGCTTTTTTACTTAGACGACAACTGGTCACGCTTGAACCTGTTAAGTCGTCGCCCTGGTCTCCCCAGTGTTGTTTCTTTTCCCCGGTGCGTCTGGTCGTCCCTAGTGAGTTTGTTGCTCGTTGGGTTCGCCTCTTCCGCTCCGTGTTTCCTTTCGCTTTTCGTCTGCATTCTTGCATTTTATCTTCCCATCATTTTCATCATTTTAGAGTTCATGGCATGTCAGCATTAGGCCTAGGTTTTGTCCATAGCATTGCATGATCATTGCATCTAAGGGAAAAATTTTTGGTTATCTGTATTTAAATACCTTTCACCATGACCTAATGACGATCTTCATCGTCCTGTCATCCGGTGAAGATATTTAAATAGGGGCAACTGTTGTACCCCAAATTTTTCCCTTAGATACATTGATGCGTCTGCATAACATCTTAAGTCAATCATTCGTGCATAACTATCTGCTTTATCTAGTTTTTGTTTGTTTGTTTCATTTATGAGTACATGTGCTGCTATAGAAGGATCAAATACTTGAAGCTTGTGTTGTGTGTGTGTTTGTGGAGTTTTCTTTGGCCCTTGCAATTGTGTTGGAATATGGCCCCTTTTTTTGGTCCCTTAGACACTACAAGGTCCATCTTCCTCTAGTTTTCTCAGAGATTTCCCTGAGGAGGGTTACGGTCCTCTGCCCTTTGGTGTTGAGCATGGTTATTTGGGAAATAATTGGAATTTCATGGTGATTTGTGTTACAAGTAGTATCCTCACTTTGCAAGGATTTCTCAGGGTGTAATTTTGACTCATTCGCTAAGTTGAATCTTTGGTTACCAAGTAGAAGGGTTTGGATTCTTAGTAGTTTGTGGAGCATGCACTTTGACAGAGGAACGGAATTAAAGTGTAACTCGAAGGTTACTCTCAAGAGGTGGTTCATTTGTTTCAAACCCATTTTCGAGGCATGGTTAGATTAAATGTTCCACGTTGATAGTTGGTTTCAATTAAGGGTTAATTGTTTCCAAACCAAACTTTGAGGTTACGACTAATTTCATGTTCATCATTCTAAATTCATCCGTAATAATCAAGATTCAAAAGCTCTTTTAGTTCATACACTAATCATGCTCATATTTCCTTCAAGACCTATAAGCTCAAACCATCCAAATGCATCCGAGTTAGGCATTCGTCCTTTCATCATCCAAAGTTAATCATGACTAGTTTGGTCAAAGAGTTGTCTGCATACGAAGTGTAGCGTCTTAAATTCATCCAAGGAGGCATAACACTTATTAAAGCTTAAGGCTTTGCAAAACAAGATACAAGCATTTGATTAAAGGTGCCAGTATAAGTGAGGGCCCACATTACTCAGTATCCATTCCAAATTACAACAATCTTCTATCCAAGTTTCAAGATTACCAAGTCTCATAATACAAACATCCTTCTAAGAAGGGGAAGGACCATTCTCTATGAAGGAATATGTGTGGATAGCTATCTTTACCAGTTCAAGAGCTAATAGAGTTTATGCAATTGGCATAACCGCAATAGTTAAGGTTTTCTATTACAAAAACATACATCCTGTAAACCATCACAGACAAAAGGAATCAAGCTCAAATTTGAATTCGAGTGAAAAGTGTAAAATTCAAAAGTCAAGTTCATTCCAATTCTAAATCAAATAACTATCCAAACCCAAAGTCGTCCAAAAAGAACAAAGCTGAGATTGACGAATTATGGTTTGTCCTAATACATTGTTACACTAAGTTACATATTCCTTATACATGCTCTCCCGGGTTCACATTTTTTCAAGGAAGGCTCAGCTTAACTCCGGAGGATCTTGGTCGCACTTCTCATCGCGGCACTGAAAGTGTTCAGACCAAAGCATGCTCCTAGGAAATCCCGTGGTTGCTGTTAATAAGTCTTGAACCGAACTCACACCACAGTACACCGGACTGTATTTTCCAAAGCTCACCCTTTTGCAACTGCAGCAACAATGAAGTGTTTAACCTGTTAGCAGAGAACCTGTCTCACCAGCACATCAAACAAAAACATATGACAGTTGAGAAATTGAATACAACAATCACAACCTACTCATACATGAGATATAAGCCTTGCTACGCTACTGCAGATCTCAGCATGAACAATGACACATTCTAATGACATATTCTAATGACATATTCTATCTTGATCTTCAAGTGTCTGCTCCAACTTGGTCCTCGATTGACGCTACCTTCACTACAACTGACAAAGCTCCCAAGATCTGCACAAGTTAAAACCTAACGTTAATTTCCAAACAAGACAAAACCAGGATGGAGATACATTTTGTTTATGCTAAAGACCATGAATCAAAACTTTCAATCAAAGATGAGGATGAGGCAGAAGTGGATGATTCACCCATAGAATATGTGAGATTAACAGTGTCAATAACAAACGACCAGCACTTACATTTAGGACTTGAGTTATCGGTTTGGATTGTTGCGCTGCCCTCTCCGTTGTAAGCCATTCCTTTGGGTACAGAACTATTCCTATTCCAATTGGAAATTCAATGGCTGCAAAATAAGACAGTCCAGAAGAGGTCAAATTGAATGGAACAGGGTTAAGTCTAACTTGCTTGAGTCAAAAAAAGGAATAAAACTCATCACAAAACATGATCAGATAGCCATCAAAACCATTTTTTTTCCAACCATCTGTTTCACGCTTTTCCAAGTCAATAAGTACTACTCATACAAGATGCAAAGATACAACCTTTTGTTCAAATCCATCAAATTACAAGTTATAGTGACCAAACTCATGATTACTACTTTGGATTACATAACAGATTCAAAATTCACACTACAAATTTTGTTCCTAATTGCTAACAATGCTAAAGCAGAGAAAAACTGGAACTCACGAACCTTAACCAGCTGCACACGGATCTTACTTTGGTTTTGTCATAATTTCCCAAATCATTTGATTAAGGAAGGTCAAATTGAGTCAGCAGCAATTTGAATTCAATCTCCCAGAACAATTCAAAACTTTCCAAAACCATTCACTAAAGACACGTTGGAAAACAGTCAGCAACAGGGCATCATAAAATTCAAAATCACAATCAGATCGTATCAAACCGTTCAAACATTCAAAAACTTTCCGAATCAAGCAAACCAAATCAAATCAGTAAGAATTGGGAATATTGACAATAAACACACATTAAAACCTTCCAAATCATCATCATCGGCCTTGGCTATAAAAGGGACTCATTCCATCAGAAAAAAATCAGAGAGAAAGAACCATACGAAAAGATCAGAAAAAGGCTCAAGAGAGAAAAATCACAAAAAATCAACAGTCACACGCGAAATCACCGAAACCATTTCCAAACCCACAAACACAGGCTCAGAACATCGGAGGTGCTCATCACCACCTCAACATTCAAAGCAGAAGAAGATCAAAGCAACAACACAAACCACAAGCTCGCAAAAGAAAGAGGTAAAAAGAAGGAGATCTTCCCTAACGAGAAACCATTTGTCGTCGCCTTCGGACGTCGCCGTCGCCCGCATCTTTTTATTTTTGCATTTTTTATGTTTATCCATGTAAATGTAACCAGCGAAACATAGTGAAATGGGGGCCGGGATTACGGGGGTGGGGTTTTTACTGTTTATGTTGTTGATCGGAGAGAGAGAGGGAGAGGACGAGATACCGCCGCCGCTAGGGTTCTCGAAACCCTAAGATTTTATTTTGAGAGAAAAGAGAAACATAGGCGAGAGAGAAGAGTGAGTTGAGATCGTGAGAATCCCTCCGTTTTGTTCCTATCAACCCTTTACCTTTTTCTTTTTTTATTTATTTATCAAAAATCTTTTTTTTTTTTTAATTTAAAAACCATTAAACTTACTTTTATAAAATTTAACTTAACTTTCTTTTAATTTATAACTAATATCGAAAACCTTTTTAGTTAAAACTATTTCATTAAAACACTAAAATAAAATTTTTCTTTTAATTAAAAAAACTCTTAATCACTCTTTTCTTTTAGTAAACCTTAAAACTAAATTAATCTTTTAAATTAATTAAGAAGATCTTTAACTTTTCCAATTTAAAATAATCCTCAAAATAAAATAAACATTTTAAAGAAATTCTAGGTGAAAGTAATCCTTATTAATTCTCACAATAATAAATACCAAATCAAACTGAAATTCTGGCATAGATATCAGATGTCCTACACAGATGTTGAGACACTGATATCCAACACAATGTACAAGATAACAATAAAACTAACAGTGCAGAAAGTAAATAACACAGTGATATGTTTACCCAGTTCGGATCAACAATCCTACTCTGGGGGCTACCAAGCCAGGGACGAAACCAATATACGATAGTATCAATTCACAGATCATACAAACACTGAATAATCTGCTCACTTAATCACTACCCTTCCTATGACTTCTACCTAAGACTCACCTAGGTATGAGGCCCTCCTCAAATCCCTCTACAACCATAACCCGTGATTGGTACCTTTCCACACAAGGAACAAACCGAAAGTCACATTTTCAAAACACACAATTCTCAATACTTCACAGCTTATGAGAATTGACACACAAGAAACTCAATGCTTAAAAGCTTATGAGTAACTTGACAGAACTTACAACACAAAAATCAGTCCTTATACTGTTATCATAATGATACCAGTTAGGCTCACAAAATACACTCTAAAACCCTAACAAAACACAAGTAAGTTCCACACGTAAAACTAGGTTTACATCAGTCAATATATAGCAATTAATCTGGACTGAATTGGGCTTCAAAAACGCAGCAAATAGACTGCTCACAAATCTGCAAAATTAACTCCAACAAAATAGGTCTTCAATCCAAAGTTTCCTATTATGTCTCCATAATTAGAAACAGCAGCAAATCCGAAAAACCAACAAATAACCACAATCAAAAAATGCTTTGGATGCCACCTAGGATAATCAAATATTCTCAGAATATTCAGTAACAATTCATAGTAACAGATTCTGCATTAAAACTGAATCCACAACGCGATGTCCTATGAGCTGGTATGGGACATCTTTATTCGACATGTTGAAATCAGCCACTTAGAACATTAAGATTCAACATCTTGCTGCTATAATAGTTTTAGCAAAATAAATGCCAACCACAACAGCACAGAAATAACAATCTCCCCTTTGGCTTATTTTGGCTAAAACTACACACACACACACACAAAAACTTGTAAAGAAGCACAAACAGCAAAAAAATATCCATATATCAGACAGCAGCGAAAACGCCAGCAGCACACAGCAAAAAAAAACATCCAGCATAGCAGCACTCCCCTTCAGCTGCATACAACACTCAGTACAGCAAACAACTCATCATAGCAGCATAGCAAAACTCCCCCTCAACAGCAGCAACATTCCACATTCTCCCCCTCAACTACTGCAGCAGCACAAGCACACAACACTCCCCACACAAACATACTACTCCCCCTTTTTAGCCATAAATATGACAAAGGCAAGTAGAACAAGTTAAGGTAAAAAGAAACCAGAGTAAAGTTCAGAGGAGATACAAAGAAAAACTATTCAGGTGTTTCAGACAAAAACAACATAAGCAAAATAAAACTTCTGCAGAAATTAAGCCATTATTCTGCAGCAACATCATCGTCAGATTCAGCAATGTCTTCACTCTCTCCATCAGCAACAGCATCAGTATCAGTATCACCACTCCTAGATCCAGAGTCATCTGAACTCTGCTCACATTCTCTATCAGATTCTACAGAAGCATCATCTTCAGCAGTTCCTTGGTCCTTACCAGTTGTCCCAGCAGAAGCATTCCTTTTCTCCATGAAGGTTTTGATCAACTGTTCCAATTTGGCCTTCCGATCAGTGTCTTTTCTAATGGATTATTCCAGCTCCTTGCAAGTTTCTTGCAGCTGAACAATGACTTCATCATCAAGATTAGCATGATTGGAAGTCTGTGTAGATGTCCCAACAATGTCTGAGACATGTGCACCACCCAGTAGCTTGTAATGAAGGGACAGAGGAGGTTTTCTTTTGAGCGCAGTGTCACCCCTCAACACAAGATTAGGACACTGTTCTAGAATAATACCACAGATCAAGGAAGGGAAACAGATAGGCATCTTGACAGCAGGTGAGCTAGCTTGTTTCAAAATATGCTCAAAGATGTATGATCCAAAATCAAAGGAAATCTTCTTCCCTATAGCATATATGAATCTGCCAAGTGTGGATGAAATAGTAGATGTGTGATTTGTAGGAACCCAATTTACCACAGCAATCCTGTGGAGGATGGCATATTTGACACTTAGTTTTCCAGACGACAACTTCTTTGCATTTGGCCAATGTCTCATACAGCCACCTGTAATCTCCTTGCAAACAGTATTGTCTGTAACCTCTAACTCAGGTTGAGGTTCCTTACTCCTGCCCAGATAGTTGTTGATAATTTCAAGTGAAAAGGTGACAGCTTCTCCTCTCACAGATACTTTCCTGAGATTGTTGCCCCTGTTCTCATCACACTCTTTAGATATATTCACCACAAATTCTTTGACTAGATTTCCGTAGCAGGGTCCTAACTTGGACACTGTTCTCATCAATCCAACCACTGCAATGAGCTCCAAGATTTCTTTGTACTTTTTGAAATCCTTCCCCAATTCCCTCTCCAGAGCAATCCTCCTTTGATCTACAATTTTCCATCTATCTGTATTTCTCATAGAACTTTCAGTAGAAGCCTTCTTGCAGGTGGAGGTTTTCATACCAATGATGTCCTGGACATCTGTTTCAACTTCATAGTCAGATTCACTGTGATCAGTGATTCTTCTCTTCTTAGTGGTCACTACAACCTTGCTCCAATGTTTAGGAGGTCCTGCTCGAACTTTTCCTTCCCCTCCTTCAGATTTTCCATGCAGTTTCGAAGACTTTGAGCCTTCACTTATCACCATTTTTTCTCTTCTTCTCTTAATCTTTCTCAGTATTCCAGCAATAGGTTCCTCATCAGATGTGAGGTCATCAACATTAATAACATCATCAGTCCTTCTTACATCCGCTTTCTTCTTACTTCTTCTTTCACGGTCCACATGCATGGGAATACCACCATCAGTCCTATTAGTAGGACTGCTATTGATATCTTCTGTCACGGATGTTGGGACATCAGACCCGACATCTGCCTTAATTCCACTCAGAATCATGGCAACAACCCTCCTAAGTTCCTTATCCTTTTTAACAGCATCATCATCAGTGGAATTCTTGTTTACATCTCGTGATTTAGAATCCTTATTCTTCTCAACTAAGCCAGATTTGGACAGCTTTTCAGCCACGTTTTTCTTAGGGCTTACTTGGTCAGCATACAAACTAGTCATGGAGTGGACTTTCTTCCTAGGTGAGAAAGGTTTAGACTTCTTACCTGGAATGTTGACATTCATTGTGTGAGAAGCTTGCTGTTTGTCTTTATGGTCAGCCGGCATAACATTCAAAGGAGCAATATCGAGCACTAGGTCAGAGAGATTTATCATCCGCAGTGATTCTGCATCTCCAGCATTGATTCGTGGAGAACCAGTGTTATTAGGGGAGCCGTGCATGGATTCAGATTTAGGATGTTGAGACATGTTTAATTGATCCCACGGTATAGTCTTGAGAATGTTAGGAGAAAACCCTAAGACGCGTGAGCTTTGAAGAGAAAGGGCAAGAGGAATTTGTGTAGAGTAAGTTTGCTGAAAATATGGTGTGTTTGCCCACCTATTTATACTTTTGAGGACTGGGCCCAGAGTAGAGCGGTATTCACAGAATTTGATTATCCGACTCGCCTCAAGTCCACATTTATCAAATTCTTCTTCTAAACTTACCTTGCTAGCATACTTACTAAGTTTAAGCTCATTATTACATTTCACCAAGCAAACATCATGAGTGGTTTTACAATTTATCAGCACCTGTTCTAACCTGATAGTCTTTCCAATACCTTTCTTAATCTCCAAGCTTATTTCAGTGTTCTCAGAACTCCACAGATAATAATTGTCTGACGCTCTCTTACCTCTCATGATAACCTTACCCTTCTTGTTTGTTATCAGACATTCAGAATTGGTAAAGTTGACCTTGAGACCTTGATCACATAATTGACTTATGCTGATCAAGTTTGCATCTAAACCTTCAACAAGTAATACCTCCTCCAGATTGGGTTGACCTACACAATCCATTTTTCCAACACCTATTACTCTCCCTTTTGATCCATTACCAAAGGTCACGTAGTTAACAGGATGAGACTTAACATCTGACAGACATCCCATGATACCAGTCATGTGCCTGGAACATCCACTGTCGAAGTACCACTTTTCCCTTGCAAAGACACTGAAGGACTTATGAGCTATGTGTTCCTCTGCAATACTCTTAGGAGTCCACACTTTTGTTGCCCCAACCCACTCTTGTTTCCTACTAGACTGTAAGCCAGTCTTGGGGTAGCCATATAATCTATAGCAGAAGGGTTTTATATGGCCAAGCCTTCCACAATAGTGGCATTTCCATCTTTGATTCTTTCTTCTTGTGACATTCTTCTGATGTCTATGAGGATGTTGCAACATGTTATACGACATCTTTGATTCTTTCTTAGGTTGAGCAGGTGTCACTTCAGGCCATTTTCCCTTGTCCATCTCGCTGGAACTTTCAAACCCGATACCCCTAACATCTCCAACATCTCTCCCTGACTTCAGAATCTCATCAAGCACATCAGAGCTGCTATTAAGCATTCTGACTGTCTTGATGACATTATCCAGTTTAGAGTTCAGAATAACCACTTCACCTTTTAGATCAGAGATAGTAGCCAAATGCTCCACCTTTTCAGCTTTTAGATGAGCAATGATTTTCTTTTGTTCTTCTTTCTGCTGACACACTTCTTCACTTTTAATGCATAAGTTCTTATAGGAAGCAGCTAGCTCTTCAAAAGTAAGATCATCACTGACTAATTCTTCATCAAACTCACACACACCTGTTAATGCTGTGACCCTCTTTCCAGACTTCTCATCAGTTTCAGTTTCAGAATCGTCTTCTGACCATGAGACTGATAGCCCCTTCTTTTGCCTTTTGAGATATGTGGGGCACTCAGACTTTATATGCCCAAAACCTTCACACTCATGACACTGAGCTCCTCTCTCTTGGTTAGAATTACCTTCAGTACTGGTATTTCTCCCAACATTCTGATTTTTACTGATGTCAGATGGCTTGTCCTTAACATTTGATCTTGACTTCCAATCCACCTTTCTGAGTACTTTGTTAAATTGTTTGCCTAGTAACACCAGATCTTCTGAGAGGCCTTCATCTCTGTCCAGATTACTTTCCCTTTCTGAATCACTTGCCTTTGACACAAAGGCTATACTCTTCTTCTTTTCAGTCTTTTCACTGATCCCCAATTCAAATGTTTGAAGTGATCCCACAAGTTCATCCACTTTCATTTTATCTATGTCCTGAGCTTCCTCAATAGCAGTCACTTTCATGTCAAACCTCTTAGGTAGAGATTTGAGGATTTTTCTGACCAGTTTACTGTCAGACATCTTCTCACCTAGAGCACTTGAAGCATTAGCTATCTCAATAATATTCATGTGAAAGTCATGAATGCTCTCATCTTCCTTCATCTTCAAATTTTCAAACCTGGTAGTGAGAATCTGACGTTTTGACATCTTTACTTTAGAGGTCCCTTCATGAGCAATCTTCAAGACCTGCCAAGCCTCTTTAGCAATGGTGCAGTGTTCAATCAACCTGAAGATATTCTTGTTAACACCATTAAAAAATGCATTCATGGCTTTGGAATTCCCTACGGACCCTTTGTAACCTGCATCATCCCAGTCTTCCTCTTCCTTCACCACATCAGTAGGGGTACCTTGTTCATCTTTAACCTTAGGGGGCTCCCATCCTTTTATAACAGCTTTCAATGCTTGATCATCCATGGATTTGATAAATGTTATCAACCTTGGTTTCCAATAGTCATAGTTTGAACCATCAAGCAGAGGTGGTTTGTTCAGAAATCCTCCATCCTTGTCCATTGTACCAGAAAGTACCTTCCCTGAATCTCACCCAGAACCAAATAAGGGTGCAAGCTCTTGATGCCATTTGAAATTCTGGCACAGATATCAGATGTCCTACACAGATGTTGAGACACTGATATCCAACACAATGTACAAGATAACAATAAAACTAACAGTGCAGAAAGTAAATAACACAGTGATATGTTTACCAAGTTCGGATCAACAATACTACTCTGGGGGCTACCAAGCCAGGGACAAAACCAATATACGATAGCATCAATTCACAGATCATACAAACACCGAATAATCTGCTCACTTAATCACTACCCTTCCTATGACTTCTACCTAAGACTCACCTAGGTATGAGGCCCTCCTCAAATCCCTCTACAACCACAATCCGTGATTGGTACCTTTCCACACAAGGAACAAACCGAAAGTCACATTTTCAAAACACACAATTCTCAATACTTCACAGCTTATGAGAATTGACACACAAGAAACTCAATGCTTAAAAGCTTATGAGTAACTTAACAGAAATTACAACACAAAAATCAGTCCTTATACTGTTATCAGAATGATACCAGTTAGGCTCACAAAATACACTCTAAAACCCTAACAAAACATAAGTAAGTTCCACACGTAAAACTAGGTTTACATCAGTCAATATATAGCAATTAATCTGGACTGAATTGGGCTTCAAAAATGCAGCAAATAGACTGCTCACAAATCTGCAAAATTAACTCCAACAAAATAGGTCTTCAATCCAAAGTTTCCTATTATGTCTCCATAATTAGAAACAGCAGCAAATCCGAAAAACCAACAAATAACCACAATCCAAAAATGCTTTTGATGCCACCTAGGATAATCAAATATTCTCAGAATATTCAGTAAAAATTCATAGTAACAGATTTTGCATTAAAACTGAATCCACAACGCGATGTCCTATGAGCTGGTATGAGACATCTTCATTCGACATGTTGAAATCAGCCACTTAGAACATTAAGATTCAACATCTTGCTGCTATAATTGTTTTAGTAAAATAAATGCCAACCACAACAGCACATAAATAACACAAACCCATTTTCTTAATAAACCGTACCCTTGTAGTCATTTCTCATTAGATCCCTGAGTGTCCGCCTGTATGTTATTCTATTATCTTGTTTGTGATCATGCCTTTATATGCTTACTGTTATTTGATATATGCATGCTTATTGTTTTGTCAAACCCTTTAAAAATCTAAAAAAACTCTCGATCCAACGTCGAGCCCCTTTTATACCTATGTAAGTCGATCGCTTTCGGGCCTCGCATTCAACCTTTTCGGTCGTAATACACTTTAAGCTAGCCCACTTTGCTAGTGCGCACAATTAATCTTAAGTTAGCCCCCTCGACATTCCAAAGGAAAGGTTACTAATATTGACTCAAACGTCATAGGACTAACACTTTAGAACCCTTGGCCTTAGGATTCGGAGTCGCCGTACTCCACGTCTCGCCGTAGACACTTAGAATCTTAGCCTTAGGATCGGAGTCGCCGTACTCCAAGTAAATGCTCCGCCGCGAACATTTACAATCCTACCCCTTTTAAACCAACCTACAACTTTAGAGTCGCCACACTCTATGTAAGGTCTTGCCCAAGACTTTACTTCCCCTTGGAACCTTGACCCCGTCAAGAAGTTCCTCTTTTCAGAACTATGCATACTCTGATTCTACTCCAGAGGATACGTAGGCTCAAGGTGCGATACCTTGTCGAGTATAATTAGATACTAACTCCTAGGGTTTTCAACCTCTAGCATAGCACCTTTAGCAAGTGAGTAAGAGATAACATAAATACTAACGAGAGGTTCCCGTAGAGTACTACGGATGTTTAGGATGCTAATACCTTCCCTAGGCGTAACCAACCCCCGAACCTTAGATCTTTAGGTTTTTTCGCTTTTGAACCTTTCCTTTGGATAAATCAAAGTCGGTGGTAAACATTTAAAGAAATGTGATCCTAGTTCATTAATAACTATGGTATCCAATTCTCACCGCAACATAGGTTACAATGCTTCTATTTATAACCTTTTTCCCAACTTGATTTGGGCTTTAAATCTCAGCATATTAACTGCTACAAATCTGCAAAAGATTCTGCTACTAAATAGATCTTCAATCAAATCTTCAATTAAATCTTCAATTAAATCTTCAATTAAATCTAATTATTCTCCATATTTTTTTGCATGAAAGTAGTAACAATATCTGCTCAATATAAGATTGCAACAGAATATATTTGTCCCATGATATTCGCCTGCAATCTCTCCACCAGAGCTTCTCAAAACACACTTAAACAAATGCAACCCTAACAATACACATCAGACTGATGTTCTGATGTTCTGGTATAGTGATGTCAAGACATCTCTTATAACATCAGCATACAAAACTACCAACCCTGCAACAACTAATGATAAGAACCAATGTTATGACATCAGACATGTGACATCAACATTGTTCAACTTTGTTTTACAAAAATTCCAGCCAACACAAGAACTAACAATCTCCCCCTTTGGCTAATTTTGGCTAAAACAAACTCTGCCATCATCAGAGAACCCAGCAGCTGATAAAAATTTCAAAACACCTAGCAGCACCTCTTCAAGCTGCACAAACTTACTAACCAGCAGCAACAAAAACCAACAAGCTGCAGAAATCACCTTCACATCAGCATATGGCAAGCTCCCCCTCAAAACAAGAACCAGCTCACAACTATTCAAACACTCTCCCCCTCAACTTCTGCATCAATTCAAAAAAAGGCTTCAAAATCACACCTTGGCAACCACTATGCTAACTCTCCCCCTTTTTAGCCATAATTGGACAAACTCTGAACATAGCAGCAAGCACAAAAAATTCCAAAGGCAAACTCTGAATCATCCAACCAATATACTCAGAACAAAATCTAGACTCAGCAGCTACTACTGAACATTCTCTCCCCCTTTTTGGCCAACAAATGACAAACATTGGGGTAAATGTATACTTCTGATTCAATCCATTGACACACCATGAACTTCACCATGAACTTCACCAGTAACATCTTGCCTGACAACTACTTCAACAAAATATCCAAAACAAAAGATCAACTCCCCTTATCTAAGATAACCAGTGCTCATTTGCAAGAAGAACACCTTAAATGAATGGAAAACATAAGACTCATCTTCATGTCTTCAAGAGCACACCCTCTGTTCAACACACCTGCTGAACGCATTCACTTAATGCTTCATCCTCAAACAATCCAAATACCAAAACTCATATGATTCCCTCTTGGTTTGTTATCTTCTCATGCTCCAAAACTCACATCTTGCCAAGTTGATCAACTTTTCTCTGTAATATCCACAGGAATGATCACAATGAACTCCTTGATGATAATATTTGAAAAATCTAGTCATAGTCTTCATTCATCCAGTCAGGAATGTTCACACAATCATCCACAAGTTCTGAAGCACACACACAATGCCTTCCACTGAACTCTAAATAAACTCCTCTTTCACACACCAAGACAAGTGTGACATCTCCCATAAACAAGTACCCTCACAAAGCTCTTCCAAAATCTGCAGAGAAAAATAAATTCTCCCATACACAACCAAAGTTGTCCTTCAGATTTCTCCTCAGAAGCATGAGCGCATATGATTCAAACAATTAGCTTCACATGGCTAGAACCATTCATGTCCACACCAACATGTCATCCAACAGCCTAATGTCATAACATGTTATCTGACATTATATCCTCATAAGATTCAACCAATCTTCACAATATTGATCAGCATGCAATCTTCACAATATATGTACCTTTGCAGCAAAATCCATAGACAAGTACTCCCCCAGTCATGGTTAACTAATGCTCTAGATGAAGATGAACATTTGAGCATACTTGCTGAGCACATGCATTTTGGTACCATTGTCCCTTTCTCCAAAGGCAGTCATTCCCTATCATACTCTTCATCTTTAGACTTCAATCAATCAATACCTGATCTACTTCAGTCTTCTCTACATTCTCCATCCAAGGCAGACCTTCTACTTCATCATTCTCCCGTATGACTATGTAGACGCTCCTTAGGCATAATGTATGCACCAAGCTTCAGAACTAGAACAAAATCATCCTTCACCAAGGATATTTAACCAGATAATGTCCCAACACAAGTTAGAACATTTGCCACACACCAAGATATCATCACCATAATTCTTGATATGCTCCACCAACTGGACTTACTATTGCATAATAATCCAAAGAGCTAGAGAATTAAACTCTCATCCACCTTCAAGAAGAATAATCTCCTTGAGTCTTCAACTCATCACCCTTCTTCCCAAGAGTAACTTATTCCAAGACAATCCTCAATAATAACCAGCTGCCACACTCTGATTATCTTGATTCTTTGAATCCACTTCTGAGATCAACCAAATGCCACAGTTTGATCACCTCATTCATGAATCCTCATATGAAAACAACCAAATGCCACATTTTGACCTTTTTCACGTTTTTCAGAACTCTCACAAAGATATCTTGATCCACCAAGGAAGCTTGATCTACAAGTCACATGTTCCACTTGCTCAAAAGCAAACACACTTAGACTCCCTAAGCCATGGTCATGTAACATCTTCTCCTTCCTGCAGCTCCCACAAACTGCCATGAGAACGATCTTTTTGAAGCATCCTATTATTCATTCCTGTAGATCACCCTATCATTAGCTGATGTGCCACATCACCAGCTGAGACTCCTGATGTTAAGCTAGATGTCAGAACATTATGTCATCCAACTGTTGAATTCATCTCTACCTTCTGCCACTCAGAAGAACCTCCTCCCTTTGCAGAAACAGATTTCCATGCTCTCATAGACTTGATTCAACAATCAAGTTTGAGTAGACAACCTCTATCCTGCTTAGAAACTCCAAAGACTTCAAACCTACCACATCTGAATCTTCATAAAATAAGTAGTCCAAGACTACCCCATAGCAATACTAAAGAAAGTCACTTCCCTTAGTAGAGCCGTCAGTAGAAAGCCAGAGATAACTGCCACTTATCCTCGACCTTCACAACTAGAGCAAACACCATGCTCCAAACCATGATGTCTTCATAGTCTTCCATCTTCATCTTATCAACTTCCAAGATTAAACCAACAAAACTGCAGTAACTTGCATAACACACTCTTCCAGAAGCTTCTTCTTATAAGCACAAGGTTCAGACCTTTTGTCTAACTTAAGAGTGATAACTGCCATCCTTCTGCATCTAAAGCCAGAGTATAAGCATACCATAGACAATCTGCTACTTCCAATCCTTCAAGCCACAAAACTGGAAGAGTTCATTCCATACAACTAATGCAGACACCAATTTACACTGCTACTGCACACAGACTCTTGGATGCATTTTCCCTATAATATTGTCCCCAGATAGTTTAGCTCAAACAAGGATCATCTCCTTCTCTTCTGCTATCAAGATTACTACCTTTTCTTCAACCAGCTCCAGCTGAAATGCTATGACATTATGAACAGCATCTCAAAAATTGTTCAACTTCATAGCTTCAGTGATCCTTCAAAACAGCTACAATCTCATAGGTCTTTGACTTAGCATTTACCATAAACTGCTGATATGTAGCGCGATATCGAGACATTAACATATTAAGCTCAGCTTCTTTCTTGATGAAACTTCCTCCTCCTTAGGTCACCACAACAAAGCTTAAGAGATAACTTATCAAGATCTTCACTCCCGCATGAAATATTTGACATTGATACTCTTTTGCTTTAGCTCTACCCTCTTCTTTCACCATCAAGAAAGATGATAAAGAATAAATCACTGTACTGAACAGATTGGTGTTCAATGTCTGACTTGAAATATATTCTTCTTCTGATCCTTCCATGTCAAACAGTCTTTAGAAGATCCATTCACCTTATGAACACTTCACTCCCAAACAAGGATATGAGATAATCCTCAAGTAACGTTGGCCTCTCTAACCAACCGGTTGAAGTTGTCTTACATAAACTACAACATCATAGGATATCCTGCTGAGGAGACCAAACCCTAATGTCTTTCCAAGAGAATATCTTCCTAGAATCTCAACACCAGAGATGCAAGAACCAACCAGGGTTACAAAGATACCATGCAGCGGAACACATAACAACTCCTCAACAACCTTCAGGCACTACTCAAAAATCCTTGCACACTATCAGCATAAACCACGTGCCAACAATACTTTATCATGAATAGTCCAACCTTCACTCCAAGGGATCATCCAAACAACTCTCTATCTTGCTCATGAACCAGAAAGTATCTTCCCAAGATCTCATCCAGAAACAGACAGGATGCCTGCTCTGATACCAATTGAAATTCTGGTACAGACATGTGATGTCAAGTGCAATGTAACAACATCAATATCTGTTGTATGAACAAGGCTATAAGAGAAACAGAAACGCATAAACAACACACAAGGATTGTTCACCCAGTTCGGTCTAACAACCTACATCTGGGGGCATACCAAGCCAGGATGGAAGTCCACTATTAGCAGTATCAAATTACAGACTCAACAAACTAGTTTACAATCCATTAACTTAATCACTACCCAATGACCCTTCTATCTAAGTCCTCCATAGATAAGAGACTCCATCTCACTCCCAATCATCGCAATGATGTCTAGCAGTCAACATCTCAGTCACTGCATCAACAACTTGATTTCCAAAAACACTCCAAACACATAGAAGACAAACTCCTATAACAATACCTAGACATGACCCTCATGACTAAGAACAATGCTTAGAGTTGCTTAACAGCTTCCTCTAAGAACAATACATCTCTTACTTACAGGCTTCGAGATAAATACGATGACCATCCCACAAACCGGGTGGTTCATCAACCAACACAACCCTTATAATTTACATGATGGCTGGCTTTTTTAAACTAGGCTGCAATGCTTCTATTTATAACCTTTTTCCCAACTGGATTTGGGCTTTAAATCTCAGCATATTAACTGCTACAAATCTGCAAAAGATTCTACTACTAAATAGATCTTCAATCAAATCTTCAATTAAATCTAATTATTCTCCATATCTTTTTGCATGAAAGTAGTAACAATATCTGCTCAATATAAGATTGCAACAGAATATATTTGTCCCATGATATTCGCCTGCAATCTCTCCACCAGAGCTTCTCAAAAGACACTTAAACAAATGCAACCTTAACAAAACACATCAGACTGATGTTCTGATGTTCTGGTATAGTGATGTCAAGACATCACTTATAACATCAGCATACAAAACTACCAACCCTGCAACAGATAATGATAAGAACCAATGTTATGACATCAGACATGTGACATCAACATTGTTCAACTTTGTTTTACCAAAATTCCATCCAACATAAGAACTAACAAAACCGAACGGAATTACCTTGTAACAAAAGGTACCCCATGGGGTAATGAACGAAGTTTTCTCCATGTCTTTCAGCGCCATTTTAATCTGGTTATAGCCCGAGAATCCATCCATGAAGGAGAAAACTTTGAATTTTGCTGTACTGTCAACCAGCATGTCAATGTGTGGTAAAGGAAAGTCGTCCTTTGGACTCGCCTTGTTCAGATCCCTATAATCGACACACATTCTGACCTTTCCGTCCTTTTTGGGAACGGGTACCATGTTGGCTAACCATTGAGGATACTCAGATGTAGCGAGGAAACCTGCGTCAATCTGTTTCTGTACCTCCTCTTTGATTTTGATGGCCATGTCCGGGTGAGTTCGTCTCAACCTTTGTTTTACTGGCGGACATTCCGATCTCAAAGGTAGATGATGTTCCACGATGCTGGTATCCAACCCTTGCATATCCTGATAGGACCAAGTGAATACATCAGGGAATTCTTTGAGAAGCTTTATCAAACTCTCTTTGGCAGTTGGACTGAGCAGTGCCCCAATCCTGATTTCTTTTCTCTCTTTTTCTGAACCCAAGTTTACCGTTTCCAACGGCTCTTTGTGAGGTTCAATGGACATTTCCTCTTGTCTGAGTAATCGGGAGATCTCTTCTGGAATTTCGTTGTCAACTTCTTCTTCAGGCCCAAATACCGGGAACTCAAAGTTGGGAGAAGGCATCGGATCGTATGTTTCAACGGGGTTTAAAACAAGCAATCTGTATGACGTGATGATTTGTGTTTAGAAGAGATAGAGAGAATGCAAAAGTGTGTGCAGTGTATTTTTTATTACTGCTTGTTTTTATTATTGAATTGTTTTTTAGGATTACCATTTTCTGAGAAAAGCGAAAAGAGAAAACAGCAATAAATGCAGAAATTACATAACGACATTATTTTATTAATGAACAAGTCGACTCTTGAAACTACAGCCCTATAAAACAAAACTCTGTCGCTTTGGGCAAAGCAAAGAGGGAAATTTACAGAAAGCGAGCCCTATCAAATCATCAGTTTCACCTTGGCAAGGTGAAAGGTTAAAGGTGGCAATTACTTTGACTTATGAACAATCCTTGGAACATCAACAGAAACCCACTGGCGGTGAACTCCTCGGTGAATCACAAAGTCTGACACCTTCCTTGATTTGTCTTCAGAAATAACGCTGATTTCTGGTGGAGCAGGATCACTGGAATCTGTCTCCCAGGAAGAATTGTCATAGGAGGATTCCTCAGTTGTATTTTGCATAGAATTTGTGCTCTCAGCTGTATCTCCCCATCCAGTTGGCTGGATATCTTCGAGCCTGATACGAGAGCTTTCGGGAGCGGTGTATTTGACCATATAGTCGTATTTTCCACTTGGTTGTCCCAGGGTGTCCCACACTTCTTTGGAATTGTAGGAGTCATCCCTCTCGATGACGTTGACCTCGGGAAAAGCATAGTTGATGAATTCTAATCCTGCAAACGTCGCAAATTCATCGTCATGTTGAGTAGTTTCTGAATGACCTGAGTGTTGATCCCATGACATGGTGGGGACACGGGTATTCTGTTCAATGATGCTCAACTGAGTTTCATTACTCAGCTGACTTTCTGGCCCCAAGTCTCCTGGGTAAGACTGCCACATTGACAGGCCATCCATTGGGCCATAGTAATTGTGGTCAAAGTTGTCTTTCATCAGAGTGTCCTCCTCTAATGAATTTGGCGGAGCACGACATCCTTCCGGATCACAACCTCCGTATATCATTTTGACATCTGACCGTGG
The DNA here is from genome assembly GCA_022829125.1 of Lathyrus tuberosus. Taxonomy (NCBI): domain Eukaryota; kingdom Viridiplantae; phylum Streptophyta; class Magnoliopsida; order Fabales; family Fabaceae; genus Lathyrus; species Lathyrus tuberosus. Next base: position 8,056,403 of record JALAZF010000177.1, on the reverse strand, counting down.
TATAAATCTCAGACTCTGTGCGGGATATCAAAATAGCGTAGGCACCTCTTCTTGAGACATATAACCGTCCTCGTTGAGGTAGGACATCCATTCTTCACCTGTGTCAGAGGAATCATCTTTATTGATGGTATGCACTTCCTGAGTCACTGGGTGAAGGAAACCTCCACTGTGGAAGAAATTTTGAATGGGATGAAGACTTTCATCGTTAGCAACTGTCCGGGTACAGGTTGTAGAAAAAACCAAGACCCTTCTTTGTTGTATTGCTAGTAGGAATGACAAGCTGTCCCCATCCTGTTGTATCGGTACTCTCGACTGCTTTAATAGAATCTTTGTATGAGGAAATCGAAGTTCCTCCTCCGGATTGATTGTCCTTGTGTAGAGAAAGCGCTTGGAACTGGGTTCCGATTATCCCTTCTGGTTCCACATAAGTGGATGACGATAAATTGCTGACGAGCAAGGCCTGTTCCCCACAGACTGTGATGAGTTGGTCGAGGTAACCGCTCCAGCCTGATGTATCCAAGGTCTTCCTAATAACCAACTGTACATTGCCCGGATGTCCATGACCTAGAAGGTGACTTGGAAAGTGTGAGGACCAATACTTATGGGAAGGTCAACTTCGCCGATAACCGTTTTTCTAGATCCGTCGAACGCTTTGACGATGACCTCGCTGGTTCTCATCGGAGGGTCCTTGAATGATAATTGCATCAAAGTGGACTTCAGCATAACATTCAGGGCTGACCCTGTGTCTACCAGTACGCTGGCTAAAGCATCGTCATGGCAGTTGACTATAATGTTGAGCGCCATGTTATGACGGCGACCTTCTTCCGGTAATTCCTCATCACTAAATCCCAAATTATTATAGGAAGTGATGTTAGAGACAATGCTACTGAACTGTCTGATTGTTACATCCTGTTCCACAAAGGCCTGCTCCAAGACTTTCTGTAGAGCCTCCCTGTGCACTTCTGAATTGAGTAACAATGATAATATCGAGATCTTTGAAGGAGTTTGTAACAGTTGATCAACAATGTTGTATTCACTCCTTTAGATGAGCTTCAGCATCTCATCATTATTTTTTGAAAGGTCGGGATTACTGGATTGACCGAATGATGGATCAGGAGCTTCTGTCTGAAGTTCCTTTTCTTTGTTGGATTCTCTAACTCCTCTGTTGAAGATTCTACCACTCCGTGTTACACGACTGATGTCTGCAATATTCACGATGGAGGGTAATGGAATTTCCTTTCCATTTTCAATTATTGTTGCACCGTATTTGTAAAGGATTACCTTAGCTGATTCATACGGTAGTGGTCCCGACAGATAGATGACTATGGGAACCTTCTGGTTTTTCTGACCATCATAAGTAATCTCGATCCGTTCCCGGTTGGGAATTCTTGATTCGTCAAGCAGAGGGGTGATGGCAAAAACATTCCTGGTCATCTGATGATCAGAGATGACAACAACGTCCTCAATTTGATTGGCAAGGTAGTTCGGCGACCAATTGATGGGTCCGGAACCTGGATATGGGCGGATCTCTCCATGATCCACCTGCCCCTGGAGAGCTGCTCGCACAAGGTAGCACCCTTGGTTACTTTCCGAACAGACTCCACAACGTTCATAATTGTGTGGTGGCACCTGGCCACGCCCAGTTTGAATACAATGTAACCTCACTAGGTTAGCTTCCACGAGTCGGACATCCTGACTTTGACGCCGAGTGGGGTTTCTGTTATTGATACTAATTTGCTGAGTATCTTCGTCCATGTAGATTGGCATCCACCAATGATTTAACAAGTGCTAAAATGCCTCCTGGACAAGGGCACATCCCTGATCGCTTTTGCAACCCGCTTTATAGCTGTGATAATTATGTGATATCAGGAATCCGAGTCGGACCTGCTCAGCATGCAACTCTACCAAGTTGGTATTCATCAAGCGAATGTCGAAGATCTGAACCATATTGATCTGATATGGATTCCTATCATGGTAGTCTTGTATCCATCCAAGAACCATCTGACGCTGGAGGGCCTCCTGTATGAAAGAGCATCCCTGTTTGTTTACCGAGCAAGTCAGACAGGAACTGTAATCGTGCCGCAAAAGATTATGATACTGGCTTTACCTTAAATGCATTGCCACTAGGTTGACATTCATCGCACGGATGTCGTGGTTCTGAATGACGTTGGAATTCATATAGACCATGTTAACTCCACGAACTCGGTGCTCTTGGTTCCATCCGAGATCCATCTGTTCCTGTAGAGCTGCTTGCACCACAGAACATCCTTGATTACTTTTAGAGCAGATATTACATTGATGATAATTATGAGGTGGCACATGGACGTACCCACTCTGTCTACAATGCATCTTGACCAGATTGGCCCTCAACAAGAGTACATCGTGAATTTGATAGACATTGTTAAGTTCTTTCTCAATCAGGTTGACTGCAACTTTCTCATGTTGAGGCAGCGGGTTTGTGAGAACATTGGGATTCGTATCTTTGAAATATAAGAGCCCGCTCCTAATAAGATTTTGCACGTCAGATTTGAAATTGAGACAGTTCTCTATGTTATGCCCTGGACCTCCTTGATGATAAGGGCATGTCTGATCCACCTTAAACTAAAAAGGCGGATTTTCTGGTACTGTAAGAGGAGACTTAGTCTGGATGTGCCCCTTAGCCAGTAGTAACGGAAATAGTTCTACGTACAACATGGGTATAGGATCAAACCCTGGTGGCTGCGTTGTACGGTTGTTATTGTATGGAGGACGAGTCTGCTGAAGAGGCTGTTGTGTCCTTTGCTGATTAGGTTGGCTCTGCGCAACCTGAGGTTGATACGTAGGAATAGGCGCAGGGCTGATAGTAGGAGTTACAGCTGCTACCGGTTGGTACCGTCGCCTTTGCTTTCCGAGAGAGATATTCCCAATATCTTGCTCTTTTTTCTTAGGGAGAGCACTACCGTATCGTTTTGTACTACTCGATGATCCAGCGTCTTTTACCAAACGTCCTTCTCGGATAGCTTCCTCAAGACGAACTCCCATGCCCACCATCTCGGTGAAGTCACTGGGTGCACTGGCAACCATTTTGTCATAGTAAAATGAGCTTAAGGTCTTTAAGAAGATCTTTGTCATCTCTTTTTCCTCAAGAGGTGGACAAATCTGAGCGGAAATTTCACGCCATCTCTGAGCGTATTCCTTAAAGGTTTCTTTGTCCTTTTGCGACATTGATCTGAGTTGATCTCTGTCCGGTGCCATATCCAAATTGTATTTGTATTGTTGGATGAAGGCAGTGCCAAGATCTCTGAATGTGCTTATCGTGGTACGGTTTAAACCCATGTGCCATTTGAGTGCGGCACCGGTTAAACTATCCTGAAAGTAGTGAATCAGTAGGTCCTGATTCTCCGTCTGAGCTGACATTAGCCGAGCGTACATCACTAGATGGCTCTGAGGGCAAGAGTTACCCTTGTATTTTTCAAAGTCGGGCACTTGAAATTTGTACGGAACTTTCACATTAGGGACCATACAAAGGTCTGCGGCGTCCTTTCTAAATAAATCCTGACCACGGATGGCTTGCAGTTCCTTCTGCATTTCCAGGAACTGTTCCTGGAATTCATCCATTCTATCGAACATAGTTTCCTTCTTACCAGAAGGTATCGGTGGAATCTGTCCTTCTGGGACAGTGTGCACCACAGGGGGTGGTATCGTGACTACGACAGTGAATCTTGGCATTTCCCGAAGTTTGTAACCTTCAAGAATCTTCAGTATGCCCCTGGTATCTTCGTTTTCCCGAAGTTTGTAACCTTCAGGCCCAGTGGCTTCTGTTATGATTCTCTGATCTTCAGTGATCGGCGGAACATATCCTTCTGGGATATAGTTACCAGGCATGCCCCAAGGACGATCTTTCGGCATTTGATACCTAGGATCATACTTCTCCACTATGGGCGTTGAGGTGATCTCTGAGATCACAGTCCTTTGTAGCTTAGCTTCTGCCATGGCTTGCATGTCGTTACGAAGCTTTCTCATATCCTCTCTCAGAGCGTCGATCTCTTCTTTCAACTCTCTGTTCTCTTCCTCAATATCATCCATCCTTTTCTGACGATTAGCCCGAGTATTGTACGAATGAGACAGTTTGACTCTAGAATCGAGACACAAACGTGAGATTCGTAGGTAAGAAGAATACACGATGTGAGAATGATGAATGTAATGATTATATTAATTGTTTTTTAGTTTAATCAAAATAAACTTCGACAATTAGATTGCAAATATCAAACAGTGAGGAAACCCCTTTTTATTGAATTCAAAGGATTACAGAAATGGAAATACAGTAGATTACAAGGTGCAGAAACAGAAACCTAAGCTAATGGGTCCCGAGTCCTCTCTGAAGAGAAATCGGGTGCTGATTCTGGTACTTTCCTTTTCTTTGACTGGGGCTCTTGGGCCGTTGTCGGGTTGTCATTCCTTTGCTAGGTGAAAGGAGTAAGCAAATTCCTTTGGTCATCTTGATTCTCTACAGCATGTTGCTCCAAAATTTCAATCAGAGCGTCCTTATCTTTCAGTAGCTGCTGTATTTTGATGCACTCTACATTGAGGATGCGGTACTTGTTCTCCCAAGACCTCCTCTCCCGTTGAACTTTGTTGAGAGTAACTTGAAGCTTTTCAGTCTCAGTCATGAAGTACATGACAGACTCCCTCGGTGGAAGAACTCTGTGACGAGGATAAGGAATCTTTAGCTTAAGAGCTCTAGTTTGTACCCAGTGGAGATAGGGCTCCACCGAGACACAGTCCGATTTTCCTAGAGACTCCCGTCCTTTCTTATGAACATGTTTCCAAGCATGCACTATTTTTGTCTTTAGTGCTCTGTCATTTTCTCCTTCCTTGAAGAAAAGACCTTCCAGATGAACACCACGTGGGACGTGCCTCATCGGGTATCCAAATTGACGACGAACGAGAACTGGATGGTAATTGATTCCCCCCTTAGTTCCTATAAGGGGTACGTTGGGGAAGTTTCCACAACATTCAATGATCCTGATCCCATCATAAATCCTATTACACCAATCAATGTCAGAGTTGGTGAGAGACATGATTTTCTGCGACCAACGTAAAGCACTCTTGTGATCCCAAAATAATGGGAGATAAACCATTTATAAAGCAGAGGTACACAACATGTGATCTCCCCTCCACTGTACAAATTCCCTAAGTGTACAGAATGATACGCATCTGCGAGCAAAGTTGGCACATGGTTTCCAATGAGAAAAACCTTAATGGAGTTGATATCGACGAAGTTATTAATGTTGGGAAACAAAAATAACCCATAGGTAAGTAAAACAAAGATGATTTCAAAAGCAGTCACGTTCCCGATACTGGCAAAGTACATGGCTTTCTTTGTCAAGAACTGGGCTGGCAAACCTTGTATTCCACCCTTAGTGGTCATGTGAGTCCTGACCTCAGACTCGTCCAAATGAAATGCTCTTGCAATGGTCTGATTCTTTGGAATTTCTTCCAGTCTAGAAAATGGAGCTTGATCGGTAATGTGTAGATCAATCAGATGAGAATATTCCTCCAGCGTTGGTGCTAGCTGGTAATCCAAGAATGTGAAACAATGATAGACCGGATCGTAGAACTGAACAAGCGCATCCATGATTCCCTCAATCACATGGACTCTTAGCAGAGATAGCAAACCTCCGTTCTTGGCTCTAAAAGCCTCTTGGTTTGTGATCATCCTCGCCAAACCTCTTAAATCCTCTAGTTTTGGAATCCTAAAGGTGTACTTATGAGTTCTCCTTCTACCAAAATCCATTAGCGCAATCCTTTTCTCTGATATTTGCAATCACAATCTTAGTTTATTTTGAAAAGACAGAGAGACTAGAAGAGATTTTTTTTTAATGTTTTAATGTTTTTTTAAATGAATGCGTGAATGCAGCACACAAAAACATAGAAAAAACATGGGGTCAAAGGGTCGTTGTCATGGAGTCAAGGCTCTACCCATCCCCAAAGGTTTATACTAGGGTGATATTTGTACCTGTACTCAAAATCATCAGCTCCTCCCGGGATAACAAATAGCAAGCAGATCGCCAGTGAGCTGTATGAAATCTTAGAGTAAATGCTATTCACCGAGAATAGATTATCAGCCTCAAATAAGGGTAGTATCGCGTGACAACTATTTCCGATAGTTTCCACACTACAAAAGGGTTGGCTCCTCAGCTTCTCAGACGTCACAATCGACCCATTTCCTGTGAAAGGGAATGGGTTACATTGGGAAGCCTCCACTGAGGTTGATGGTCGACCTCGTCGCCATCACTTATCTTAAGTGTATACTCAATCTTTCCACATGCGGCATCACACGCATTCCCATTAGCATAAAAATAAACACAGATATCAATTAGGAAAATTAGTACATATATTTGTCCTAATGTCCTAGACTTTAAAGAGCTATGAATCCTATGTTCCTAACAGAAAATGGCTCCCCGGTGGAGACGTCATTCTGTGGTTCCTCCCCCCTTAAAGGGTTTTGACCTAAGATCCTAGTGAAGTCAACAAAAAGTCTTATCCCAGAAAAGAAATAAAGAAAGACCCGCCACACGGTGGGCGCTACTTTTCTGTGGCAATTTTTAAGGTTTCTAACTAAGAGATGGGGAGAGAACAAGATCTCAACGTGGTCCTCAGCAGAGTCGCCATTTTCCTGTAGCGAGCGATTTTTGGACGTGGTTGCGAAGCACTATCGCTTTGGGGTACCACAACTCGATTCATTTTTTATCCTATTGAAGCTGATGAAGGAAGGGAAATAGATGTCTCCAATTAACCCTGCTTGCAAACTGAGTTTGAACAGATGACTGTTGATTTACAGATGCTACAAAGATTGTGGGTCTCTCTTAGGTTATTTTGTTAAAATAGTGCCCGGTCGATTGGTGGGAGATTAAGACTGATGATTTTTGATTGAGATGTGAAGGTATGGGATTTTGGGTTTTGGATTAGTGTGCTCGCTAAGATTTTTCTTTCAATCTTATGCCTACGTATTCCCGTTTTTCCGAAATAGTGGAAATCAGAGCGATCGTAGTTCCTCCTATTCTACGGGAGGAAATGGTGTTTTGGTGTCTTGTTTAAAGCCTAAGACGTGAAGCTGAAGGTAGTTTGTATCTTGTTCAAAGCCTAAGATGTGAAGCTAAAGGTGTTGTCTTTAGAGAGAATTTGTCATTTCTAAAGAGGTCTGTTTGTCACAACTGTTTATAAAGGAGAATTACTTTAACCAGGATGTGTGAATTCGGAAATGCCATAATTTCCTTTATAGGGGGTTCCAACCTGAAGGAGAAGACTTTAACTCAGTGTAGAGCAATGCCATCTTTCCTTAGTAATTTCTCATGCTAAAAAAGGGACAGTGGCATGGATGTAGATGATCTAGAGGCTTGCCGCTTACAGCGATTAGATGAAGGGGAAGGAGTTGTTGATGTTTGTGTACTGTGAACGAGGCAAAACTTTGATGCTAAAAGGTTGATGGGATCAACCAGTGGTTTTCTTATACAAAGCCTAAGAGGAGGCTAATGGCCCAACAAGAGGGTGTTTTATGTGTCTCGTACGAAGCCCGAGAGAGAGTCTAAAAGGTTTGTTTTATACTCAACAAGGGAGTGATTTGTGTCTTGTACAAAGCCCAAGACGGAGGCTAAAGTGTTGATTCAATAAGAACCTTCTTGTATCTCGTACAAAGCCCGATATGAAGGCAAAAGAGAGTACTGTTTCAGTTGAATGACCAGTATATGGGTTTCAAAGAGAAAATCAGTTCTTATATGAGCAATGCTGTATTCAAGGATTTTGATTCGAGGATCAAGGATATTTCCTTTTCTTTGAGGAAATGGGAAATCCAAAGGGTATTGAGACTGTCCAAGTCTACGGGGTTTCTTCCTATTCTTGAAGGGTGCTTGAGAATGTCTTTGAGACTCAAGGAAATTAGACTGTCCAAGTCTAGAGTTTCATCTTTTGTACTATGCTTTGAGAAACAGTAGTAGACTCTTGGAAAGAATGTTCTATTAAGATGACTGATTTCTGTTCATATACCTTTAGGAGGTCGTCGGGACAATTTGTACGAAGCCCAAGAGGAGACTGGAAACTTTTAAGAAGCCGAGGGACAATTTGTACTAAGCCCAAGAGGAGGCTATCATTCCCGGAGGAAGAAATCATTTATACGAAGCCTAAGAGGAGGCTGTGAACACTTCTAAGAAGCCGAAGGGTCCTTGTACAACGCCCAAGAGGAGGCGGGGATGCTTTTAGGAAGCCTGTGGGTCCCCAAACCCCAAGAAATTCAAAACAGGCTATTCACAAAGAATAGATCAAGCCAGGAAAGTTCGAGAATTTGGAAGAAACTCAAGAGATGCCATTCACAGAGAAAAGATCATCTCTGGGGAATAGAGTTTTTTGACAATTCCTAAGGGTGCTTTTAAGAATCCTGTGGGTCCCCAAACCCCAAGAAATTCAAGACAGGCTATTCACAGAGAATAGATCAAGCCAGAAAAGTTCGAGAATTTGGAAGAAACTCAAGGGATGCAATTCTCGGAGAAGAGATCATCTCTGGGGAGTAGAGTTTCTTGACAACTTCTACGAGTGACAGTCTGAGAAAGGGTTCAAGAAGAATCTACCTTTCACATCTCCATATTGTTTAACCCCAAGAGGAGGGAAGACTGTGTCTGGTAATCCTATGGGGATCTAGTTTTGACTATTTAAGAGTGATCAACGGGCTTAATGCTAGACGTAGTTTCCCGGGAAACTCTAAATATCTATACTATTATTACACAGTTGATATGAGTTTATGAAAGGAGACTTACAACAAAACAGCCCCACAATACAGTTATATGTATATGAAAACGGTAAATGAAAGCGGATAAACACTTACTCGGTTGTAGAGCTTCCATGTTGTTTGGTTAGTTGTTCAACAAAGAAAGATTAAAAACAACAGTATATTCCAAAATCAAAGGAGAAAGTGCTTTGAAAAAGAAAGATTTGGGGCTTACAGCTCAAGGAGAGGCCCAGGGTTTTATCAGTGATCGCACTGTTGTTTTGAATTTCTACGGGGACTTATACAAGTGACTGAGGCCCAAAAAAGGTTTTCTGTACAAAGGGATGGGTCTTACACTCTCTCAAGAGGCCCAAAGGGTTTAAAGAAAAAGAGTGGGGCTTATAACACGAGGGTAGGCACAGATGATTTTTCGTTTGAAATGGCGATCGCGCCGAGATTTTCTTTTAACACAAAGGGGCTTATACAATATCTGAGGCCCACAGTTGTTTTGGTTAAAAGGGGATTGGGTCTTACACTCTATTAGAGGCCCAAAGAGTTTTGAATGGGTCTTATAGCTCGAGGAGAGGCCCAATTGATTTTTTTTTTAAAAAGGCGACGATCGCGCCGTTTACTTGTACAGAGGGACTTATACAATAAGTGAGGCCCAAAAATTGTTTGTACATGGGGGTTTTGGGTCTTACACTCTCTCAAGAGGCCCAAAGTTTTTTTAAAAAGGGAATGGGTCTTACTACTCGAGGGTAGGCCCAAAGGTTATTTGCGTACAAAACGACGATCGCGCCGTGGTTTTTGAAAATACCCGGAGGGACTTATACAATAAGTGAGGCTCATAATAGGTTTTTTTTACAAAAAAGCTTGGGTCTTACACTCTATTAGAGGCCCAAAGAGTTTGAAAATGATTTATGAGGGTTGAATTAATCAAAAACCCTAATTTGTTCCCAAAATGTATTTTAATTGAATAAAAATTCAATTAAAATGATCAAAATTGTTTATCATGTGGAAAACAAATTGTGATCTTGGATTAATGCTTCATAAATCAAGTTTTGCCCTACAAAATGATTAGAAATCATTAAAATTTGCAAAATCAATAAGAAAAAAAATATTTTAAATGTCAAAAACAATTAAAACATTAATTCTTTGCAAGAATATCAATTATATGAAATAAATAATATTTTTGGGATTTTTTGGGAAAATAAAATATTTTAACATTTTTGTGAATTATTAAAAAAAGAATCAACTCAAAATCATTAAAACTCAGAGAAAAATTAATTTTTGAATCAATTAAATAAAATCACAAAATTCAAATATTTGAATTTGAGAGAAATGGCGCCAAGAACAGCTGAAGAACACGCGCGTTTTTCAGTTTTGCCCAGATTTGTGTTTTCTATCCAATCTCATTGAATACTTGATTATATCATGCAATCCACATATCAATCTGCTCGTTTTCACTTCACGATCATGTTTATGACAATTAATTGCATTTAAATTAAGCATAAAACAAGAAATCACAACAAATCCTCAAGAACCCTAAATTCTGCATGAAGGCTGGGATTTTTGATACACGATTCAATCAAAGCAATTACTTGAGGGGAAACATTTCATGCATGATTATGAACATTTGGCAAAAGTATTGTGCGAGGAAATATGCATAGATTGAGAGATAACCAAGTTTAGGCTTACCTCTAGGTCGTGACAACAAGTTCAAAGTGATTTCTGAGTTGGAGGTGTTATAGATGAATTGTGATGATCTGAACAGCTTCCTTACAACCTATGGAGTGTGTTTGAATGCTTGGACTTGATGGAAATTGGCTGGACCACTTCATGGCATCTCAATTGCAACTTGGTTAAAACCTTGAGCAATTGACTGGTGATTCTGAGAAATCAGTGTTCCAGATGTTGTTTAAGTGTTTGATCAGCTCACATATGATGTATGTGAGGTGTGCGTGTGATTGGTTTGAGTGGAATTGCTCTCTAATGAAAAACCCGATAGTGACTTGCTAAGAAAGGCATTCTTGAGAGTGAGAAGTGGATTTTGAGAAAGGCAAGTGTTGTAGGCCATTGGTGTACTTAAACTGATCACAATTGAGCTCTATTTATAGTAGAGCAAGTTTGTTTTGCAAGGAATAGTGAATGGCAACTGCTGAGTAGGGTTGGCCAATGTTGGCAAATGAAAATCCAAGTCTCCTCTAGCCATTGACTAGAGGTTAGGACACAGGCTGCTGGTCCCCTTGGTCTTGGATAAGTCTTGACTGAATTTAGTTGCTAATAGCTCATTCCATGCCACCTTAGTGCTTCCATTGAATGCTCCAATCCAAAATTGGAGTCTTGTCCCTATTTTGGGCAATTCTAGGTTTAGCATGCTATTTCTTGTTCCAAAGACTTTGGAGGCTTGGCTCAGTGATTGTCCCCTTTAGATTCAATCCTCAAATGTGTCCAAAGTGATGACAAGGCTTGGAATTGGCTGATTTTGTCAAATCGACCAAAATTGCAAAAATCTGCCTTGCCTTGGCAGATTTCAGCAAGGCATCTTGCCACTACCATATCTCAAAGCTCAAATTGAATTTGGTGATGTTCTTGGCCATTTTGGAAAGCCCTTATATGATAAAACAACTGTTTGGTCATATTTGGTTTTGATACCTTTTGGATCCAAGTGAAAAATCCTCCTACATTTGGAAAAAAGTAAGGCAGATTCTGACTTAGTGAAATTTTCACTAAGTGTTGGAACAAAGTGACTTTTCTTGATTTTGATCACTCCATAACTCAAAATCCATGAGGAATTTGGACATAGGTCAGTATGAAGCTTTTGTAGAGGGCAATGAGATCTTCAAATCAAGCTTTGGATGGGAAAAAATGGCCTTGTGGTTTAGGAGTTATGATCCTCCAAAGTTGGTACCTTTGTCACTTTATTTCATAACTTAGAAAATTTTCTAAGTTTTTATGGTTACCCCTTTTACAAGTTATCCCATTTTCTTTGATTTTTCTTGATGAATGATGATTCAAATCATACATAACATCATTTTAGGGTTAAAAATCTATTTTTGTGAAAAATCTCAAAAAGTCAAAGTTGACTTTTGTGCACAGTTGACTTTTTGCCAGATGAATTCCAAACTGTGCGATCCTTTGGGAAATCATGTCCTTGACCTAAATCAAACTTGATGGACATGTTCCATGGGTGTTATAGGGTGTATTAAATCATGTCTTAGGGTTTGGGAGCATGTCCTGGTCAAAAGTCAAAGCTACAGTTGACTTTTCTCGCAAAACCCTAACTGTGGTTCAGATGAAATTGAAACTTGTTGCTCAAGCTTCTCTGACCAATCCATTGTTCCAAATGGATCAATATGGTATATTAGTGACCCTCAAATCATGTCTTGAGGTCTTGGTTCATGATTTGTCCCAAAAGTCAACTTAGGGGTCAATTAGGTCAAGAAACCCTAATTCCTTATTTTTTATGTATGCATCCCTTGAGGCCAAATTGACTTGATGATTGGGTCCATGAGATTCCATGGAGTATATTAGGATATGATTTGAAGCATTGGCTCATGCCCAGATGAAAATTTCCATCTGGAGGCCCTGGTCGACCAAAAACCTAATTTGGTGACACTGGCGATCTTGAAGCTTGATCCACCTAGAAGGGAGCAACTTTGTGTTAATCCTTGGAGTAGGAGTCCTCTTGATCCATTGTGGATGTTTGAGAGGCTAGAAAAGTTGAAGATCATGTCATTCCTTGATTGATCCTTTGTCTAAGCACTCAGAGAGGGCTTGAAACCCTAATTTTGATTCTGGTGAATGCTCAACAATTCCTTGAGGAGATTGATGAGGCGTAAAGGTACATCCATATTGTGATGATGATTTGCACAATTATGGGAAATCTTAGTGGTCAAAATTTGGGGTATGACACCATCAAATGGCATCTTTCCGAAAAAGTCTCGAAGGAAAGTTTGGTGAAGTTATTTTCCATCAAATGGCATCTCTCCGAAAAAGTCTCCAAGAGACGTTTGGTGAAGTTATTTTCCACCAAATGGCATCTTTCCGGAAGTCTCGAAGGGAAGTATGGTGTGAAATTTATCTAACCTACCCATATCTCTTTTAAAGATCCCTAGTAGAGTTATTAATCTCTAATTCCTACAAAATGGTAATCCCTTCAGCGGAGACAATTTGTATTTGGTCCTTTTTCAAGTTTAAGACTTGATTAAAGAAGAAGTTAAGCCCTATCTTTATAGTGGAAGCTTGTTATCATTCGACTTGGTTCGCTATTTGAGCAAATGTCTATCTCTTCATATGAGAATCTTGTTGCGATCTAGTGAATATTTCTTCCCCAACAGATGGTTGTCTCTTTATTTGAGAAGTCGGTTGTGTGATTTGACCTGCCCGCATCTCTTTTGAGTATTCCCGACAGAGTTTTTGTTCATCCCCGAAAAGTGGTTATCCTTTGTGAAACTTGTCTGTTGTCCCGTTATTCTTTGCCTACCAAGGATTCATGCTCTAGTAGAGCAACAACTTTAAGATTCCCCAACGGAGTCCACATTTTCTTCCCAACATTTTAAGTCGTAGTTCCATCTACGCATTTTTTCCAACTCTTGTGGAATTCTCATTTCCCAGCTGGGCTCATCTCTTGTTTTCCCCTGCAGAGTCTCTTTTCTTTTCTTTTGCTCTCCAACAATTGTTTGTCTCCTGTGGCATATTTTCCCCACAACGTTTCTGTGTTTGCATTCATTCATATCATATCATGTACATTTTGCGGTCTCTTAGGGCCAAAAATTGGGTTTTCTGTATTTAAGTCTCTTCTATCTTGTCGATACAAAGATGTCAATCTTCATATCTCCGGATAGAAGAAACTTAAATAGGGGCAGGTGTAATACCCTAATTTTTTACCCCTAAAATCTCAAACTTCATTTAAATTTATGCATACAAACAAAATCATACTTGGTTGCTTCCTAATCCTCTATGGGTTTGTTCTTTGCAGAGATCACCAAGCCCTTGCGTGTTTCTTGCTTTATGTTTGTTTATATTTACTAACCCCTAATCAAAATACCAAAAATATGCCTTTGTTTCCTTTTTATTTTTGTTGCAAGATAGGTAAGGAAGACGTCAAGGATATCAAGCTTAGTTCCTCAGTATTATTCAAGCTTATTTTGATCAGGAACATCCCAAGGTTTAATAACTTGTCTTTCAAGAAAGTCAAAGGTTCACGTGGTTATTTCCATGCCTTCTTCAACAAGTAAACCTTAAGCCAAGACCAGAGCAATGCAACATCAGGCCAATTTTTCATTTTTTCCCTGATGTAATCGATTACCCTTATTGGTTTATCGATTACACCCTCTCAAAAAGGCGCAAAATTTGAATATTTCCAGCATGTAATCAATTACCCTTATTGCTGTAATCGATTACATCATTGATTTTTGGCCAAAAATAGCAGCTTTCCAGTTTGGCAATAGATGATACTTGATTGCACTTGCATGATTCATTCTTACACCAGATGGAACATTCTAGATCACACAAATCACATCTACATATTATTCCCTTACATCATCATAAATAAATTCCACCATACACCCTCATTTCCATACCTATTTTGAACCAATTGATCTTGGATTTGCACTCTAAACCAATTACCAAGCCTCATTGTGCTCCAAACCTAACTTCTATTTAAATAATTTCCCTCCATTCCTAGAGGGTCTCCAATCATTTTTCTGAATTTTCTACACATCACATTTCAATTCTCTCTCACTTTTTGAATTCTTCACTCACTCTCTCCATTTCTTCATTTTCCCCAACCTTACTAAAGCTCAATCCATTGAAAGTTAACAAGCTTTTCATTGAAGCTTGTTGATCTTTGAGCTAAACCTCCATCAAAACACTTCTTCTACATCAGATTCTGTTGAACCTAAGCTTTGGAGATTATTCTTTGAAGTTGATTTTGAAGCAAATTCAGATTTGGTTGGTAATTCTTGGATCTAACATTGTTTGAGTTTAATTCACATCTCTCATCATGCAATCTCTTATGATTTGTGTGTTTCTTGATCCTTTGCTTTAAATTTTGGATTGCATTTGTGTTTGATTGATGATAATTGCTGGAATTTTCATATTCAATTGCTAACATTATTGTTTGGTGATTGAATGTATAAGAGATTATGGAAAAATGCTTTTAAAAACTCGGTTTTTGCTGTTGTTGCAGGTGTAATCGGTTAACACTATTAATGTAATCGATTACACCTCTTTGCTACGCCCCTGGAAGTGATTTTCTTGATGATGTGATTGATTACCCTTATTGGTGTAATCAATTACACTTGTGTTGATGGCAGTTCTTGGTTTGCATTTTGGGATAACTTTGTTTCCTTTTCTTCTTTCTTCCCTTTTTCCTTTATTTTACCTTGGATTATAGCTTTGTTGATTAAATTTCTCTTCAATTTCCATGGACTTTGGGTGTTTGATTAAGTTGGATAAACCTTCATTGGTTCAAATCGATCTTTAAATGAATCATTTGTTTTATTTTAGGTGTTTTGAATTAGTGATATGTTCAGTACTTTAGTCCACCAAGAAAAGTGATTGAAATTGAAGATGGAATGATCCAAATGTTGTGATGCAATCTGGTTCTCCTTATTCCCCCTTTTATTTTATTTTTGGTCAATGAAAATCTTAAACATCATAGAATTTCTTTGAGATTCTTGATTAAGATGAGACCGCTACCTCTTTTTTTTTTTGCGTCCTGAGCTTTAGGAGAGTGGCTTATATGTTACTTCTCTAGCTTGTTTTAGCACAAAAAGTGTTATTGATCGGCCTCCCATAGCATGACCTTCTTCATAGGTTGTGCTACGATTGCTTAACATAGCGCTACATTTCGTCCCGAATTGGAAGCAAGTCATTTTTATAAGTGAGATTGTTAGTCTCCCACTCTCTATAGTGTGGTGTGAAATAGATTATCTCTTTGTCATTCAAGGGAGCTAGTGGCATAGTTTTCGATTTTATCCAAGTTGGAGCCTTTCTCTTAATGATGTATAGATTCATGTTTTCATGCTTATAGATGACCAGTCGAGTGTTTTTCGAAAAATGACAAAACGATCTTCATCACCAACTTACTAACCTTTTCTTGATCTAATCTTTACTTTAATTGTCATTTATAGCTTATTATTTACTTATTGCAATTTACTTTTTTTGCTTTTATTTTAGTATCTTATTTCATATTGTTCAACATATTATCATATTGTTTTTCTTTTTGTCCACTTGGACCTTTGTTTATGATTATTCTCTTTTTGTTTAGTACATTTGGACTTTCTCTTAAGACATTAGTAAATATCAAAACACTTAAAAAAACTTAGTTCTCCTAATCCCGAACTGTTGTAATCCTGTGCTTGAACTTGGACTTTGGACTTAGAGTTAGGACCGCGACATTGGCTTGGAAGTAGACCTTGAGACTTTTTTGGATTCATCTGGTACTCTTGGCTTAAGGATTCTCTTGAAGATCTATCTCGGTTATTATGATTTCATATGAAGCTTGGATTTCTATTTGCTTATATGGCTTACTTAAGGTTTAATCCAAAGGAAGGAATTCTTGATTGACTTATGTCACGGGGCTTGCTAGCTTTCTTTGTTGGTTAGATATTTCTTTGTCCTTGGCTTTTATGTTTATGCTTTAGGATAGTCACTCCATCTCCTCCCCCTTCTTCAATTTTCAAAATCTTCTCCCTTTTTCAAAACCTTCTTGTTTTCAAACTATAACCTCTTTCACAATAAACCTTGACTTTTGTCAAGTGCTTTTTCAAACTTTATTTTCTTTAATAAATGCTAATAAACTTTAAGCATATTTTGACCATTTCAAAAAGACTATAAAAACACTCAAACTCATTCAAACTTTTGTGCCTTTATGCACTTTTTCATTTAAATTTTTTCATAAAGTTTAGACATGAGTCATTTTCATAGTTGAGATGTAATTCTCCTATTCCCCATAGCATTAAAGATGTTGACATTTTCCACTTAGATGTTGAGTGATATACTTGTTGATTTTTATTCAAGCAAAGATCCTCCATCTTAAGATGATGCAAATGTTGTTTTCTTATGCTTGTGGGAGACTAGTTGTAGTTTTCTCCTTAAAATGAAAACTTGTCTTTTCATTTAAAATTAACCAAACAAACCATTTTTTTTGTTATTTGTACCACGAACTACAGGGTTTTGATCCTATATATCACTTTGTGGGTACGTAGGCACGAGGCTTAAGAAGTCTCTCCAAACACAAAAATGTTAAAAAATATATTTCTTTTCTCACCTCCCCAATCTCATTTCAAGCAAACCTTTTCAAACCAAAAAGCGTAGATTTTTCAAAGAGGTTCTTATAGAGTACTATAGACGTTTTGGGTGTTAACTCCTTCCAATTGCGTAACCAACCCCTTTACCCTGTCTCTGTTTATCTATTCTTGTTTTAGAACTTGTTTAGGTTTTTTCGGTCTTTTCCTTTCCTTTTGGATAAAACAAAAGTGCGGTGGCGACTCTTGTTCTATGAGTTAAGTTAGTCAATAGATTACACTCACAATTTTTACCGCTACACTAAGTCCAAGACTTTTTGCTTAAACCCCTAAGGTTCAAGACATTTTTTGCTAAAGTCTTACATACCCAAGACTTCTGCTCAGGTTCCACGAACCGAGACTTCCTGCTCAAGCTACTCTGGCCTAATACTTCTGCTCAGGTTCCACGAATCGAGACTTCCTGCTTAAGCCTTTATGACCCAAGACTTCTGCTCAAACCCCTCAGGCTGAAGGCTTCTGCTCAGACCCTCGATCCGAGACTTCCTGCTCAATCAATCCACTTGATTAAGACTTTAATGCTCTAGCACATAGCAGGAGACTTACATGGCTCAAGCATCTTGGCGAGAGACTTGGATTTTCTCAATCAATTAACTTGATTAAGACTTTCATTGTCGTAGCACAGAGCAGAAGACTTACATGGCTCAAGCATCTTAGCGAGAGACTTTGATCTAAACTACTAAACAACATGTTCAACAAAATAGAGAACAAGGTGTACTTGATAAAGATATTAGAGGTACGGAGACATCACCATAACTAAGACTTAAAACTCTTAAGATTTCTAAGATATTCAATGTGTCGTACCCTAAATTTTGACCATCTTTTAGTAGTCATATGGTCACCCCAATGACCTAAAAAGTCAAAGGAAAACCATTTTAACTTTTTACCTTGGTTACCTTTTGGGTCTACCATTTGGTAAAGGTTAGTACTTAAGGACTAGTCTCTTGTTTCTTTGCTTATCACTATATGGTTTTAGATATTGTGATTAGTTTTTAAACTTAGTTTAAGAATTAATCATGTTATATATATATATATATATATATATATATATATATATATATATATATATATATATATATATGGGTGCATTAGCAAAATGAGTGTTAATTGGGTTTTTATTACTAAAATGTTATAAGACTCTTAATATTAGTCTTATTACTAATATTATTTTATCAATATTAGGGAGGCTAGGTTTTTAGTTTGAATTAGTCATTTTATGAAATTATTATTAAGTTGGTTATTATTAATTAGGGGTCGGTTTAGAATTTCGTATAAGGGGTGTATTTTTAAGATTAGTATAATTAAATTATTATTATTAATTATGTTATTTAGGGATTTATTACTAAGTCTACGTATTAATCATTTAGAGGAGGTTTTTAGGTTAAAGTGACTATTTAAACTATTAGGTTTTAAATTTCAGTAATTTGGGATATCGAATTTATTAGTTATTAATTCTAACAGAATTATTTGGGAGATTAAGTTGGGTCATATTAGTTTATTAGGATATTTTTCTTTATTTATTGGGATTATTATTCATTTGAGTTGGATAATAATAATAATTATTATTAAGATTAGTTATATTATTCATTATTAGGGGGGGTCGGGCTTTAAAATTATTATTAATCAGAATATGACGATTATATTTGGGTTAATTATCTTTAAGAGTATTTTATTAGTATTATTATTATATTAGATTTAATTAATTTATTAGATTACTAATAATTTAATATTTTTGGGTCAAAATTGTTGACCCACGTAGAATCTCAATTTCCCCTATCTAGAACCCTAGATCAGTGCCCTAACAAGAAATTAACTGAATCAAATCAATGGTAAAAAAGGAAATTTTCCATTAATGTTCAATCTGGTACAAACTCAGAGATGCATTACAATTTACAAGGCTACCTAAATCTAAAATTTACAATCAAATCAAATAATCAAAGTTACAACATAATCAAATTACATCGATTCGATCCAAAAGTTTCTAATTTGAATCTTCTAACTTAAATTCTAAGACCTAGAATCAATACTATAAAAAACTAATGAATTTCAGAAGAAAAGGGGGGGGGGGGGGGGGGGGACCTCTAAGTCAAAATAAGAACTTCGCCGCTGCAATCTTTAGAAACCTCACAAAAGCTCTCATTAACATAGAGAGTTAGGGTTCAACATTGGAACCCTAACCCCTCTGAGCTAAGCCTCCATCACAAGCACCTACAAAACAAAGGGACATGGATTAGAAGGAGATCATGAAGAAAAATGAGTAACAAAGAGAGAAATGGATCGGAGCGGCTTAAGTAGGTCACTGCAGGAAAGGTGAAAATTCGTAACTTTTTAATTCTTGTAGAACGTTACATTGTTGTTGAAAATCTATTATCGTTGATGTTGGTTTGTGGGTTTAGGGTTTTATTTTGGTGTTTATGGGTTTGATTAGGGTTTAGGGTTCATCGCAGGATTTGGGTTCATCAGATGAACCTTGGAAAGGGTTAGGGTTCATTATAGTATGTTAGGGTTCTTTGCAGAACCCTTAGGGTTCTTAGGGCTCGTGCGTGTAGGTTAGGGTTCTAAGGGGTTGGGTTGAATATTTGAAGATCCTGGTTGAAGATCAACTAGAGATCTAAGTTGCATGACGGTTGGAGGGTGGCCAAGGGCGGCCGAAGGTCATCATGGTGGCCAGAGAGTTAGAGAGAAAGAAGAGAATTGTAGAGAGAAGGGAGAGCGCAGAAGGAGTAGAGAGAGAGGGAGAAGGGAAGAGAGAAACAAAGGTGAGAAATGAGAGCAACCTGAGGGGAGTGGTGTTTTTTGTATCCCCTTAACGCGTGCGTTGATTTCCCCTACGTGGCCTCTGCTTAGCCGTGGGATTGGTTTACGTTGACTACTATAGTGTAGGGATACCCACAGTGCACTTTGAATAATGACCCTCCGTTTCGCCTACTTAGATTGGTCAATATGATCAACGAACGAAATTACGTGCATCTTAGCCCTTAGGATCTTGATCGTTCGGTGTAGAGAGAGTCAACTGTCAGACCCTCTCATCATGGACCATTCCCCCACGTATGGGCCTAATGTGCCCTTGGGCTCTTATCCGTTACTATTAACACCGTCCCCTATTAATCCCATTACGAGTTCATTAATATACACTCCCTTAATTTATCTAATTAATTATTTGATTGATTATTTAGTTGTTAATTAATTTGATAATTAGGGATTAAGCGACAGTAATTAGGATTAATTAGATAATTGGGATTAATTCATATTTTTGGGATATTATAAGTTATTAATTGGGATTTATTTTATATTATAAGTTACTTAATTAAATAATTGGGATTATTTTATATTTTTTATAATTAAGTAACTAGGATTAATTTATATATTTGGGTTATTATTATTCACTTTTATAATTAATTAAATGTGGGATAAACTTATATTTTTGGGATTATTATATTTTGGGGTAAAGTATTATTTACTTGTTTAATTTATATTCTTGATTAAATTAAATACTAGGCTTCTACAAGCAATTTGGGGATAGAATTAGGGATAAGGGTTTAATTACAAATCATTGATTTATTTTCTTAATTAATTTAATGTTTATAAATATTAAGGAGACATGGGATATTAGGGATAGAAGTGGATCTAAAAGGGATAAGCCATGGGATATAAAGGGATAAGGACTTTGGGGTAAAACTCTTTGGATCCAAGAGTATAAACATAGGATTAGGGATAATGGTGTTATAATATAATACTTATATTATTTTTATAATTAAATCTAAAGGGATATTTTTGTAAACTTAAATGGATGAAGGGATAAAAAACATCCAACTCACATAAACTGTAATTCCTCTACCCTTGTGTCTTGAGGCATTTTTTTAAAAACGAATCTTCCTCCACCCCTGTTGTGTGAGGATTATTTCAAGGGATAAAATCAACCAACCAACCAACAAAATAAGGGATACGAGCTAATGAACTCTGATCCTTCAAACTTGAGGGTACGTAGGCATGGGTTTTAAACCCTAGCGAGTACAATAATAATTAAAAACTTAGGGTTCCCTTTTCATCCATTCTCTTGTAATAAGAAGGACTATGTGCATAGGTAGATAGAAAAAATAAACATATCTTAAGCAAACAACTAACCCTAGGACTTAAGGAGGATCTTATTGGATACAATAGAGGTGAAGGGTGTGTCATACCCCAAATTTTGACCACCAAGATTTCTCATCATTGTGCAAATCATCATCATAATATGGATGAACCTTCATGCCTCATCAATCTCCTCAAAGATGATTGAGCATTCACTACAAACAAGAGTTAGGGTTTTGAGCCCTCTCAAAGCACTTAGGCAAAGGATCAATCAAGAAATGACATGATCTTCAACTTGTCTAGCCTCTCAAACACCTACAAAGGATCCTAAGGACTCCCACATCAAGTGAAATTCTGGTATCAGACGTGTGATGTTAAGGTGCGATGTCACAACAACACACTCTGCACAATGGACAGCAATAACAGTAACAAAGCAACACAAAGAATTGTTCACCCAGTTCGTTCTAACTACCTACGTTTGGGGGCTACCAAGCCAGGGATGAAATTCACTACTTGTAGAATTAATTTACAGACTCAACAACCCAGTTGACAATCTCCTAAACTTAATTCCTACTAGTGACTTTCTACATAAGAACCCACTTAGATATGAGAACACTACTCAATCCCTAAAACACTTCAAAGAACAACTTATTTGAGCAACCTTGATCTTACTTCACAGCTTTTATCAAGTAATAACTCTCTTTTGCTTCACAACTTTTAAGAGAGGACAGAATACGACTCAGCAATTCACCCTAGAATTCTGGTTATACAACTCGTACAAAATACTCAAGACACTCAGCCTATGCTCTTGATCTTCTCTCTGTATTTCTGTCACTTTTTCCTTTGGTCTTGTGCGCTTTATATAGCTCCTTGAATTGGTCTTGGACCTGCTACAATATCTCCCAGATTCGTTATTTAAAACTGAATATTTAAAACATATTTTCTCCTAAAATCTTTTTAAATCTTCAACCTTTTAAATCTCCTACAAATCTGCACCAGATCTCCTATGCAGCAGAAAATATCTATCCCAAGATATTCGCATCCAATGAGACAGCTTTCTCTCCACAATTCTAGCTAACACGCAACCCTAACAACATCCCAACCTGATGTTATTAATTATGTAGATCTAATGTCACAACATCGCCTATGTGACATCAGACATCCAACTTCAGCAAATTACTTAACACAGCCCAGTGTTAAATCTCAATGTTGCAACATCAGTACCTTGACATCAACATTGAATATACTTTGTTTTACCAAAAATCCAGCCAATCCAAGAACTAACAATCTCCCCCTTTGGCTAATTTTGGCTAAAACAAGCTCTGCATCTGCAAACAAACTCTGCACTCTGCACCTTCAGAGACTTTGGCAGCGGAAAAAAACTTCAATCAATAATTTTGAAACTCCAAGCAGCAGCATCAGCAGTGACATCTTTTCTTCAAAACTCTGCTGCTCTCATAAAAACTTCAGCATGTATCAATCTTCAATTCACTTCAGCATACTTTGCTTTTCACAAACTCTGCTGCAGCACCTTAGCAGCATATATCATTATGCCTCAAAACAGTTACAGCTGCACATATTTTATTATTAGCAGCAATGAGCACTCCCCCTCAATCCAACAACCATTACTCCCCCTTAATATCTGCATCACATTAGCAGCATTTAACATTCTTTGATACTCTAGACTCTCTTGGCTACCATTATCTCCCCCTTTTTAGCCACAATTAGACAAGCTTCAATTAGAAGCCCTATTAACTACAGTCAGTACACCCTAGCTCTCATTGTTAGCCTCACAGTTAGCAACCAGGCAAAACAAATCATAGAATGAAAAACATAAAAGGTGCATATAGCAGCACAATATTCAAATTACATAACCAAGCACATTAAGTGCTGAACCAAAGACAGAAAATAAAACTAACACTACTAATTAAGAAGGCAAACATTAAAAGCTTGAATCATCTGAGCTGAGATCATCATCATCTTCTTCATCATCATTGGCACTTACACCAGGTCCATCATCAACATCCTTACTTGTGTTGGTTGCTTCACCTTCCTTTGCTGCCAATCTCAGAGTCATGACAAGTCTTTCAAATTTTTGTTTCCTTTCAGTACTAACTCTTATGACTTCATCTAACTCCTTGCAAGCCTCCTCTAGTTCGGTAATCAACCCAGTCTTGGCTGGTGACTGTTGTGATGTTGAAGCAGATGTCTTGACACTGTCAGGAACATGTTTCCCTTCAAACAACTTGTAATGGACTGACAAGGCAGACTTCCTTTTGCAAACAACATCTGAATGCTGTAGAATTCCAGGATGTTGAGACAAGATAATCCCACAAATAAGAGAGGGAAAAGCAATGGGCATCTTCACAGCATTTGTAGCAGCATGCTTAATAGTATGATCATAGATGTAGGATCCATAGTCAATTCTTTGCTTTGTCCCAACTGCATAAATTATCTTCCCTAATCCAACAGAAATTGTGGTCTTGTGATTAGTAGGAACCCAGTTGACAGTACTTATTCTGTGCAGAATAACATATTTGACACTCAACAAACTGGCTAACAACTTTCCTTTTACGGGCCAAACTTCTACCTGACCAGCTGTGATTTCTTTGCAGATAACATTATTGGAGACTTCTAATTCTCCATAATCTTCCTCACTTCTTTCTAAGTAGGCATTGATCACCTTAGGAGAGAACCAGACACACTTACCCCTGATGGTAACTCTTCTGAAGGTTATGCTCTTGCTGTCATTTATAGACTCAGGGATATTAACTATGAATTCTCTGACCAGTCTATCATAGCAATTTGTCAACCCTGACATAGTCCTTATGAGACCAGTAAACTTAATTAGATCTACAATTTCAGTAGACTCTAAGTCATCTGCTACTACCGCTCTTTCCAGAGCTATCCTTCTTTGGCTCAGACAATTCCACATGGATGCACTTCTGGCACAGTGAGATAAGATGTTATTAGGCACTTGATCAACAGCTCTGTTCATTACAGGGTTGATGTCTTGAACATCACACTCAGAATCTGACTCTTCCCTGATTCTCCTCTTCTTGCCAGACCTGGCAACTTTGCTCCACGACTTGGGAGAGTCTGTAACTGAAGTCCTTTTCTTATCCTTCCTTCTTCTTGCATTACCGATTCTATCACCATCAGATGAGTCCTCAATCTCTATAACCTCAACCTGATCCTTCCCTTTATGCGTGTGACTTTTATTCCTAGCGGACGATGTTCTGACATCATCAGTATCTTCA
Source organism: Lathyrus tuberosus (assembly GCA_022829125.1). Lineage (NCBI taxonomy): Eukaryota > Viridiplantae > Streptophyta > Magnoliopsida > Fabales > Fabaceae > Lathyrus > Lathyrus tuberosus. The sequence goes on along the minus strand of JALAZF010000177.1, from coordinate 8,032,020 downwards.
AGATTTTCTTCTTTACTCCCTCCTTCAGCGTCTTGACTCACAGATGAGGCCAGTCTTTGAAAGTTTGTGTCCTCACTTTGAGAGTCCACCTGTTCAGTAGGCATTTTCCTTAAAGGGATAGAAATCCCTTTCACATGTATTCCCTTCTCAAGAATTTTGGTGGCAATCTGCTCCAAATGCATGTCCACATCATACTTCTCCTCAACAGCTTGAGAGGATGATGACCTAGGTTCATTTTTATTCAACTTGGTTGAGGGTTTAGGGTTACCTGACTCAGGAAGAGCAATAGAAATGTGTTCTTCGTCAACTAGTTCTTTTTCGGAAGAAACCCTAGTTCGTACCTGCTCAGGTTTTTGAGACTTGGAGTTCTTGGAAGGGGAAGACATCGTTCCTTTGTAACAGACTAGGTTTAGAGAAGAACTTTCTATTCTGTTGAGATTTAGGGAGATGAATCGTTGCGATGAGAATGCTTTGATAAGTCTTGATATAGAATCAATGTGGTAAGGCGCCTGATTTTGAGTACCTCTTAAAACCCAATCACTAATTTTCTCCCTCCATAAAGACTTTCCTTTCAAAAATTTAAAAGAATTCTCATCCGAACTTATTAACTCTGAGTGATCTTTCTGCATCCTGATGTCATAGTCTGAAGTTATAACATTAACTTGAACATCATTAGTTGAATTTCCTTCAAGAGAAATCCACTTATAGCAGTTATCTTTGGTTCTGGCACCCTTCATAACAACCTGATTATACTCATCAGAAACCACACACTCATCTTTGGTGTAGTTAACTTTGTACCCTTCATCACACAATTGGCTTATGCTGATCAAATTAGCATTTAAACCACTGACAAACAGAACATTGTCAAGTTCAGGTCTACCATCACCTTTCACTTTCCCAACTCCTACAACAACACCTTTTTCTCCATTGCCAAACATAACCTCATGAGAGGGACAATGACTGACTTCAACTAACAAGGTTTTGAATCCAGTCATATGCTTTGAACATCCACTGTCAAAGTACCATGTATCCTTATCAACCTGGCTATCTGAGGTGTGGGCTAAAAGACATTTCACATTCTCCTTAGGAACCCATTATTTAGCAACTTTAGGTCTGACCTCCTTGGGTTTGCTTTGAGGAGTATATTATGGATAACCATGCAACTTAAAACAAGAGTACTGCATATGTCCAACCCTGCCACAATAAAAGCATCTTACTCTGTCGTTTCTAAAGTGGTTCAATCTTCTTCCACTTTGATAATGCTGTGGCTGCCACCCATAATATCTTCTTCTTCCATGGTTGGAATGTCTTCTTCTGTACTGATGTTGTCTTCTAGGCTGTCTCCTATGGTGATGAGGCTTCCTTCTTCCATAGTGATGAGGCACAACATTGTTGTATCCATATCCATACCAGTTTTCCTGATGTTGAGACATCTGATGAGACATGTTCTGTTTGAACCTTGCAGCTTGCATGCTCTTGTGATATTGAGGAGGCATATACTGACTAGCTCCTTGAGGCTGCATCTTCCTCTGATGGGGACCATCCTTTTTCTCAACATTCTGAGGCTGAAAAACCTTCTTAGGGGTAGGATCTTGCCTCTTAGTTTGAGACATTGGTTGAGACACCTCCTCCTTTTCTCCTGAAGTGCTCGCTTCAGCAAAAACCTTTTTCTCAGCCACAAATCCTATACCTGATTTATCTCCAGCAACTTTCTCTGACTGAAGGATCTTATCAAGAGTATCTGTACCACAGCTCAGCATCCTAACAGACTTGGTCATTTGATCAAGGTGAGCTTTAACCAATACAACTTCATTTTCCAGATCAGCTTTTTCATTCTCAAGCTGAGCAATCTGTTGCTTGTGGCACTTATTTTCTTGACAAATCTCAGCACTTTTTAAACACAACTCTTGATAGGTAGATGCTAGCTCCTCATACGTTATTTCTCCATCACTGGAATCATCATCAGAAACAACAGTTCCTGTTAAAGCTCTAACATGCTTTGCTGACTCACCTTCATTTTCACTATCAGAGTCAGACCAGGAAACTGTCATGCCCTTCTTCTGCTTTTTCAAGAAGGTGGGACACTCTTTCTTGACATGTCCATACCCTTCACACTCAAAGCACTGAACTCCTTTATCTTGGGCAGTTTTCTCTTCATCCTTCTCTTTTGATTTGCTGGTGTCAGAAGATATGTTCTTGACATTAGGCCTGGAGTTATTGTTCATTCTCTTGAATACTTTGTTGAACTGTCTTCCCAACATAACTATGGCCTGAGATAGATCCTCCTGGGATTCAGAACTCTTTCCTTTTACTTCTTCATCATTTGACACCAAGGCTATACTCGTTGGCTTCTTTTCTGGCTCTTCCTCATTCAACCCAAGCTCAAAAGTTTGAAGAGATCCAATGAGCTCATCTACTCTCATCTTGCTGATGTCTTGAGCTTCTTCAATAGCAGTCACCTTCATCTTGTACCTCTTAGGAAGGGACCTAAGAATCTTCCTTACAAGCTTTTCTTCAGACATTTTTTCTCCAAGAGCACTAGATGCATTAGCCAGCTCCAGAACATTCATGTGGAAGTCATGAATAGACTCATCTTCCTTCATCTTCAGGCCTTCAAATTTTGATGTTAAAAGCTGAAGTCTTGACATCTTAACTTTAGATGTTCCTTCATGTGTAGCTTGCAAAATATCCCACGCTTCCTTGGAAACTTCACAGGTATTGATTAACCTGAAGATATTCTTATCTACTCCATTGAAGATTGCATTTAGAGCTTTAGAATTTCCAAGGGCGAGCTCATCTTCCTCCTTGGTCCACTCTTCTTCAGGCTTTGGCTTAGAGGTGCCTTCTTTATCTTTGCCAGCATCATATTTTTCACAAACAACAGGTGCTTTCCACTCTTTAATAATGGCCTTCCATGCCCTGCTATCCAAGGATTTTAAGAAGGTAGTCATCCTTGGCTTCCAATAATCATAATTGGATCCATCCAAAATAGGGGGTCTGTTGACGTATCCTCCAACTTCTTTGTCCATCTTTACACCAGAAAGTAACTTCCCTAGATCTCACCTAGAGACAGACAGGATGCCTGCTCTGATACCAATTGAAATTCTGGTATCAGACGTGTGATGTTAATGTGCGATGTCACAACAACACACTCTGTACAATGGACAGCAATAACAGTAACAAAGCAACACAAAGAATTGTTAACCCATTTCGGTCTAACTACCTACGTCTGGGGGCTACCAAGCCAGGGATGAAATTCACTACTTGTAGAATTAATTTACAGACTCAACAACCCAGTTGACAATCTCCTAAACTTAATTCCTACTAGTGACTTTCTACCTAAGAACCCACTTAGATATGAGAACACTACTCAATCCCTAAAACACTTCAAAGAACAACTTCTTTGAGCAACCTTGATCTTACTTCACAGCTTTGATCAAGTAATAACTCTCTTTTGCTTCACAGCTTTTAAGAGAGGACAGAATAGGACTCAGCAATTCACCCTAGAATTCTGGTTATACAACTCGTACAAAATACTCAAGACACTCAGCCTATGCTCTTGATCTTCTCTTTATATTTCTGTCACTTTTTCCTTTGGTCTTGTGAACTTTATATAGCTCCTTGAATTGGTCTTGGACCTGCTACAATATCTCCTAGATTTGTTATTTAAAACTGAATAATTAAAACAGATTTTCTCCTAAAATCTTTTTAAATCTTCAACCTTTTAAATCTCCTACAAATCTGCACCAGATCTCCTATGCAGCAGAAAATATCTATCCCAAGATATTCGCATCCAATGAGACAGCTTGCTCACCACAATTCTAGCTAACACGCAACCCTAACAACATCACAACCTGATGTTATTAATTCTGCAGATCTAATGTCACAACATCGCCTATGTGACATCAGACATCCAACTTCAGCAAATTACTTAACACAACCCAGTGTTAAATCTCAATGTTGCAACATCAGTACCTTGACATCAACATTGAATATACTTTGTTTTACCAAAATTCCAGCCAATCCAAGAACTAACATCAAGAATCAAGCACAAGGTTGCAGCATTCGAAGTGGATCAGGCCTCAAGATCGCCATTGTCACCAAATTAGGGTTTGGTCGACTGAGGCCTCTAGATGGAATTTTTTCTCTGGGCATGAGCCATTGCCTCAAAGCACAACTTAAGATACTCCAAGGGACCTCATGGACCCAATCATCAAGTCAATTTAACCTCAGGGGATGCATTTACCCAAAAAAATCAGGAATTAGGGTTTCTTGACCTAATTCACCCCTAAGTTAAATTTTGGGACAACACATGAGCCAAGGCCTTAAGACATGGTTTGAGGGTCTCCAATACACTACATTGATCCATTTTCAACAATGGATTGATCCAAGAAGCTTGCTCCACAAGCTCATTTTCATCTGGACCACAACTAGGGTTTCGAGGAAAAAGTCAATTGTACCTTTGACTTTTGACCAAGACATGCTCCCAAACCTTGGGACATGGTTCAATACACCATACAACACCTATGGAATATATCCATTAGGTTGGATTTAAGTCAAGGACTTGATTTCACAAAGGATCGCATAGTTGGGATTTTCATCCGATAAAAAGTCAACTGTGCACAAAATCAAGTTTGACTTTTTGGAAATTTTCACAATTATGGTTCATTGACCCTAAAATAATGTTAATATGTGATTGGAATCATCATTCATCTAGAAAAATCAAGAAAAGTGAGTTAACTTGTAAAAGGGGTAACCATAAAAAACTTAGAATTTTTCTAAGTTATGGAACAAAGTGGCTAGGGTACCAACTTCCAAGGACCATAACTTGAGATCCAAGCACCATTTTGGATGGTCCAAAGCTGGATTTGTAGCTCTCATTACACTCTACAAAAGTGTCAATTAGACCTCATTCCAATTCATCATGGATTTTTAGTTATGGAGTGATCAAAATGGCAAAAAACATGAAAATGACATTTTTCCAACACTTAGTGAAAATCTGCCTAAGTTAGCAGCCTTGAACATCAATATTCATGATGATTTTTCAATTGGATCCAAAAAGTTTCAAGACAAACTATGATCACACATGTGTTGTATCATATGAGGGCTTTCCAGTGAGCCCAAGAACATGAGAAAACTCCACCTAATCTAGGAGTTATGATAGCTGCAACATGCCTTGCTGCAAACTATCTTGGCAAGGAAGATTTGTGCATCAGGGCTCGATTTGATCAAATTATGCAACAACAAGCGTGGTTATCCGTCTGCACACCTCAAGGGGGAACAACCAAGGGACAAGCACTAATCTACCAGCCTCCCAAGTCCATGGAGCTATGTGTAGGCATGACACTCCTAAATTTAAAGATGCTTCAAATATTCAATTTTATTTCAAAGCATTTAACTGATGCATAGAGGTGCCATTCATCAAGACAATGTTATCCAAGTTTAGTCAAGACTTATCCTTGAACCAAAGAACCTTAGGCATGTGCCCTAACCTTAAGTCAATGGCTAGAGGAGACTTGAGATTCCATTTGATCACAATTGGCCACAGACCTGTACCAATTGCCATACACTATTGCAGCCAAAACAAACTTGACACACTATAAATAGAGCTCATTTGTGATCAGTTTGAGTACCCCAAAGCACCCAAACTAATGCTTTCCTCAAAATCTCCTCTTTCACTCCAGTTTTTCCTTCAAACTCAAGTCACCATCGGGTTTTGAGTTTGAGAGCAATTCCAACCAAACCAATCACACACAGACACACACACACACCTCACATATAATATATAGAAGTAATCCATAACACAAAATCACATCTGGAACATCAGGTTCTCAAAATCACCAGCCATCTGCACAAGCCTTTGACAAATTTGCAATTGAGGTGCCAAATCCAGTTCCAGCTCAATTCAATCCACTCCAAGCATCCAGACACACTCCATAGCACCTAAGGAAGCTGTTCACATCATTAGAACCAAGCTGTAACACCTCCAACCTAGAACTCGATCACCAGCTGCAAGAGGTAAGCCTAAACTTGGTCATTTCATGATTTATGCATATTTCCTCGCACAATAATTTTGCCATATGTTCATAATCATGAATGGAGTGTTTCCCCTCAATTGATTGCTTTGTATGAATCGTGTATGGAATTTCTGAGCCTTCTTGCAAAAATTAGGGTTCTTGAGGTTTCTCTTTGATTTCTCATTCCATACTTAAAATAAATGAAATTAAAGACCATAGACATGATCGTGAGTTGAAAACGAGCAGATTGATATGTGGATTGTGTGATTTCATCAAGTATTCAGTGAGATTGATGAGAAAATGCAAATCAGACAAAAACAGGGTACGCGGGCAAGAAAAGGTGTTCTTGGCGCCCTTTTTCAAACTTTTGAATTTTTGAATTTTTATTATTTTATTTAATTGATTCAAAAATTAATTTCTCTCTGAATTTTAATGATTTTGAGTTGATTCTTTTTTTCAAAAATCACAAAAATGTTAAAGTATTTTATTTTAGAAAAATTTCCCAAAAATATTATTTATTTCATATATTTGATATTTTTGCAAATAATTAATTTTTATTTGTTTTTTAACATTTTAAAAATTTTCTTTCTCTTGATTTTCCAAACTTAGATGGTTTTCAATCATTTTGTGGATAAAAACATGATTTTTGAAACATTGACCCAAAATCACAACTCATTTCTCACATGTTTTCAATGATTTTATTAATTTTTAATCAAAATTAATTCTATTTTTAACAAAATTAGGGTTTTGATTGATTTCACCCTCATCAATCTTTTTCAAAACACTCATGGGCCTCTTGATAGAGTGTAAGTCCCACCCCTTTGTAAATGAAACAATTTTGAGCCTCACACATTGTATAAGTCCCTCTGTATATTTTCAAAAGTTCGGCGCAATCGCCGCCTTTGTAACAAAATCAACTGGGCTTCTCCTTGAGCTATAAGACCCATCTTTATTCATTTTCAAACTTTTTGGGCCCCTCCTTGAGTTATAAGACCCATCCGTTTGTACAAAAACCCTTTTGGGCCTCAGTCGTTGTATAAGTCCCGAGATGATATTCAAAATGACGGTGCAATCACTGTTAAAACTTGGGCCTCTCCTTGAGTATAAGCCCCAACAATCTTTTCAAAAACAACTTCCTTATTTATTTAGATTCAAATATACCTATTGTTATCAAAACTTTCTTTAATTTCTTTGAACAACTAACAATACAACATGGAAGCTTACTCACTTGTAAGTTTTAATAGCTTTTATTTACTCGCTTTCATATGTATATAACTGTATTGTGGGTAGCTGCGCACGGTAAGTCTTCTTTCATATCCTTTTAAATACTTGTCATATATCAACTGTATATATACTAGTATAGCTATTTAGAGTTTTCCCCGACAACTAGGTCTAGAACTAGGTAAATCCATGTTGGTCACTCTTTAATACAATCAAAACTAGATCCCCATAGGATTTCCAGATACAATCTTGCCTTCTCTTGGGCTTAAATAATATAGAACAAAGAGAAAGGTTGTATTCCTCGTGAACCTTTTCTCAGGCTGTCACCATTAGAAATCTTCAAAGAAATTCTACTCCCCGGAGTTGATCTATTCTCGGTGAATAGCATCTCTTGAGTTTCTTCAAACCTCAGAACTTTCACTAAATGATCTATTCTCGGTGAATAGCATTTCTTGAACTTTTCTTGGTTTGGGACCCACGGGCTTCCTAAAAGCATCCCCGCCTCCTCTTGGGCTTTGTACAGGGACCCTTCGGCTTCTTAGAAGTTCTCATGCCTTCTCTTGGGCTTAATAAAAGGACCCTGAAGACCTCTTAAAGGTATAAGACAGAACTTAGTCATCCTTTGCTAGAGCAGTCTTTCCAGTGTCAAATCACAGACAAATTTAGGGTCGATTCTCATCCCTTAAAAATACCCGCCTCCTCTTGGGCATCATACAAAAGATAAAAATCTTCCACACAGTAGACTTGGACAGTTTAATCCCCTTGAGTCTCAAAGAAATTCACAAGTTCCCTACAAACATAGGAGAAACCCCGATCACCCTGGATCAATCTCCAGCAGAGCTGAAACCCAATCACTCTCCTAAAAATCCCAAATCAGAACCTCAAGGCATCTGATGCCTAAACTCTTCTGTAATTCTCAGCAAGAGTTGATTCCCCGTTTGGATCTGCCTCGGGATCTCAATAATCCTCTGCAGAGCTAGCCTCCTCTTAGGCTTTGTATAATGACCTTTCCTCAACACAGCTAGCCTCCTCTTGGGCTTTGTATAAATGATTCTCCCCAGCAGAGCTAACCTTGTCAGATTTTCTTGTTGAGTTAATCACTTTTCAGACTCTCTTGTTGAGTCCACCAACTTTTTAGACTCTCTTGTTGAGTCAATCACTTTTCAGACTCTCTTGTTGAGTCAATCAACTTTTCAGATTCTCTTGTTGAGTCAGTCACCTTTTAGAATTCTCTTGTTGAGTCAACCCTTTTAGCCTCAATCTTGGGCTTTGTACAAGACAAAAATCTTCATCTCTTAAACTTGGGACATATATCTTCCCCAGCAGAGTCACTTCCTCCTAGCCTTCTTTTAGGCTTTGAGGAATGATTTCCCAAGCAGAGTCAAACTCTTTTCAGCCTCCGTCTTGGGCTTTGTACATGACAGATAATACTCTCCAACAGAGTTAAATCCTTTTAGCCTCCTTCTCGGGCTTTGTACAAGACACATAAAAATATCCTCACCAGAGTCAGTTAAATTTCCCATTTCAGCCTCCATCTTGGGCTTTGTACAAGACACATACAAACCTCCCCGGCGGAGTCAAAATCTCTTCCTAGCCTCAATCTTGGGCTTTGAATAAGACACAAATAACCTGTTTAGCTTCAATCTTGGGCTTTGAACAAGACACAAATAACCTGTTTAGCTTCAATCTTGGGCTTTGAACAAGACACCAAAACATCATTTCCTCCCTTAGAATAGGAGGAACTACGATTGCTCTGATTTCCGTGTTTCGTTTAAACTGGAATACGTTGGCATAAGATTGCGAAATCTTAGCGAGCATACTAAACAAAAAGTCTAGGTCCAGTACCTTCACACATGAATCAAAATTTAGGTCCAGTACCTTACCAAAAAACATCGGGAGTAACCCGAACATCAACAAAAACTCACTCACTCACTAATATTTCCCAAGAAACTTTCCTAACTCATTAACGGATAAACACCATCAAGTACAAAGCGAAACCTAAATCTAATATCCTGTGGATAACCACATATTGGATGGGTAATTGACAACTCCCCATTGTATAACCTGACCCCGGACCCCTAATCTCTTTTAAGCATTTGTCCAATTAAACATTCGCGTGCAAGGTTAGTTTTAGATAACTTCCCTTTCCCTTCCAGCTTCATGGGATAAATAAGAAATCAGAAAGTAGCACCAACTCCTCCTCATTGCGGTGAGGAAAACCCAACGATAAGGTGCTTGCGTCACCGACAAAAATTGCTCGCTACAGTAAAATGGCGACTCTGCTGGGGAATGTCATTGTTTGTATAGGACGAGGATTATAGCTCTTAAGAGGTCTAGGATGTTAGTTTTAGGAATAAATATATATATATATATTACTTTTCCTAATTGATATCCGTGTTTATTTTTCTGATAATGGGACTGCGGGTGATGTCGCATCTGGAAAGTTTGAGTGACACCTAAGATAAGTGATGGCATTAGATGGGTAATCTTACAGGGAGTGACTCCCAAATAAGAGGTTCCAGTAGACCATCGAATCACTGGAGAGACCCTTTGCGGATTCAATGCCTATATGACTTCGGTTGTTGAAAGCAGATTGTTCGATTGTGGTATTCTATGAAACTGAGGATTTATTAGGCTAAGACCATGTTACTATTTTGTAGTGCGGAAGCTATCGGAAATAGCTGTCACGCAATAATACCCTCATTTGTGTTTACTCTAAGATACTGCAACTCGCTCGGGTGAACCAGTATGCTGTTGTTATCCCAAGAGGGGTCAATGATTGTGAGGACAGGTACAAAAAATCACCAGTACAACCTTTGGGGATGGGTAGAACCATGAATTCATGACACAGAACCTTTGACCCCATGTTTTTTCTATGTTTTTGTGTGCTGCATTCATGCATTCATTTCATTAAAAAACTTTTAAAAAGGAAAATTTTCTCTTCTAGTCTCTCTTTTTCAAATTAAACTAAGACAATGATTGCAAATGTCAGAGAAAAAAGTTTGCGTTATGGATTTCGGTAGAAGAAAGACTCACAATTACACCTTCAAGGTTCCAAAAGTAGAGGATTTGAGAGGGTTGGTAAGGATGATCACCAACCCTGATGCTTTCAGAGCTAAGTACGGAGGACTGTGGTCTCTGTTAAGGGTCTATGTAATTCAAGGAATCTTGGGTACACTAATCCAGTTCTACAATCCGGTCTATCACTATTTTACATTCCCGGATTACCAACTGGCACCAACATTGGAGGAGTACTCTCACTTGACTGATTTACCCATCACTGACCAAGCTCCCTTTTCTGGATTGGAAGAAATTCCAAAGGATCAAACCATTGCAAGAGCAATCTATTTGGATGAGTCAGAAGTCAGGACTCACATGACCGCTAAGGGTGGAATCCAAGGTTTACCAGCCAAGTTTTTGATAAAGAAGGCTCTGTACTTTGCTAGTATAGGGAACGTGACTGCTTTCGAGAGCGTCTTTGTTTTGCTCACCTACGGGTCATTTCTGTTTCCCAACATTGACGACTTCGTTGATATCAATGCCATTAAGATTTTTCTAATTGGAAACCCTGTACTGACCTTGCTCGCAGATGCTTATCATTCTGTACACTTAAGGAATTTATACAGTGGAGGAATGATCACATGCTGTGTACCCCTGCTCTACAAATGGTTCACTTCCCATTTACCCAAGTCTGCTGCTTTTTGGGATCATAAGAGTACTTTACGTTGGTCACAGAGAATCATGTCTCTTACCAACTCTGACATCGATTGGTACAATCGAATCTATGATGGGATAAGAATCATTGACCGTTGTGGAAATTTCTCTAATGTACCCCTCATAAGAATTAAAGAAGGAATCAACTATTATCCAGTTTTGGTTCGTCGTCAATTTGGATACCCGATGAGACACGTCCCGCGTAATGTTCATCTGGAAGGTCTTTTCTGCAAGGAAGGAGAAAATGACAGGGCACTAAAGACAGAAATAGTGCATGCCTGGAAACATGTTCATAGGAAAGGAAGAGAGTCTCTAGGAAAACCGGACTGTATCTCCGTGGAACCTTATCTCCACTGGGTGCAAACTAGAGCTCTCAAGCTGAGGATGTCTTACCCTCGTCAAGGAGTTCTTCCGTTAAAGGAATCTGTCCTTTATTTTATGTCTGATACAGAGAAGATTCAGGTTACTCTCAACAAAGTTCAACAGGAGAAGAAATATTGGAAGAACAAGTACCCGCATTCTCAATGTGGAGTGTAACAAAATACAACAACTGTTAAAAGAAAAAAATGCTCTGATCGAGATTTTAGAGCAACATGCTGTAGAAAATCAAGATGTCCAAAGGAACTTGCTCGCTCCTTTCACTTGGAAAAGGGATGACAACCCGACAACGGCTTAAGAGCCCCGGTCAAAGAAAAGGAAAGCACTAGAGCCACCACCTAAGCCCTCCTTAGAGAGGACTCAGGATCCATAAGTTTAGAGATTTCCTTTTTCAGCACTTTGTAAATTACTGTATTTCCATTTCTGCAATATTTGAATTCAATAAAACGGGGTTTCCCCATTGTATGATATTTGAAATCCAATTGTTGAAGTTTCTTTTGATTAAACAAAAAATAATTAATATAATTATTGCATATCATTCATCATCCTAGCATAACGCATTCTTCTTACCTACGAATCTCACGTTTGTGTCTCGATTCTAGAATCAAATTGTCTCATTCGTATAATACTCAGGTCAATCAACAGAAGAAAATGGATAATCTCAAGGAAGAGAACAGAGAGTTGAGAGAAGAACTCGACGCTCTGAAAGAAGATCTGAGAAAGTTTCACAATGACATGCAAGCTCTGGCAGCAGCTCAGATGCAACAACAAAGGACTGTGATCTCAGAGATCACATCTACGCCCGTAGTGGAAAAGTATGATCCTCGGTATAACATGCCTAAAGATCATCCCTGGGGCATGCCACTCAACTATATCCCAGAAGGATATATTCCTTCAATCTCGAAAGATCCGGAAACTGCAGCAGGAACCGCTGGGCCTGAAGGTTACAAACTTCGGGAAAGCGAAGATGCAAGGGACATGACAGCAACTCCTGAAGGTTACAAACTTTGGGAGAGGGAAGCACTAAGAGTCACTGCCACAATGACTATAGCACCACCCGTGGTACACACTGTCCCGGAAGGGCAGATTCCACAGATACCTTCTGGTGGAAATGAAAGTATGTATGACAGAATGAATGAGTTCTAGGAATAATTCCTGGAGATGCAGAAGGAACTGCAAGACATTCACGGACAGGATCTATTCCGAAAGGACGCCGTAGACCTTTGTTTGGTCCCTAATGTGAAAGTTCCGCAAAAATTCAAGGTGCCCGAATTTGAAAAATTCAAGGGTAACTCCTGCCCTCAAAGCCATTTGGTGATGTACGCTCAGAGAATGTCAACTCAGACAGAGAACCAACAGCTATTGATCCACTATTTCCAAGATAGTTTAACCGGTGCCGCACTCAAATGGTACATGGGTTTAAACTTCACTAAGATCGTCACTTTTAGAGATCTTGGGGCAGCCTTCGTTCAGCAGTATAAGTATAACCTGGACATGGCATCGGACAGAGATCAACTTAGAGCCATGTCACCGAAGGATAAGGAAACCTTCAAGGAATATGCTCAGAGATGGCGTGAAATTGCCGCCCAGATTTGTCCACCTCTTGAGGAAAAAGAGATGACAAAGATCTTCTTAAAAACCTTAAGCTCATTTTACTGCGACAGAATGGTCGCCAGTGCGCCCAGTGACTTTACTGATATGGTGAGCATGGGAGTTCGTCTTGAGGAAGCAGTTTGAGAAGGACGTTTAGTAAAAGATGCTGGACCATCAAGCAGTACCAAAAGATACGGTAGTGCTTTCCCTAAGAAAAAAGAGCAAGATATTGGTAATATCTCTCTCGGAAAGCAAAGGCGACGGTACCAACCGGTATGTAATTCCTGCTATCAACCCTGCACCTATTCCAACGTATCAACCTCAGGTTGCTCAGAGCCAACCGAATCAACAACAATATCAGCAAAGGGCACAACAACCTCTTCAGTAGGCTCGCCCTCAATACAATAATAATCGTACGACGCGACTGCCAGGGTTCGATCCTATACCAATGTTGTACGCAGAACTGTTTCTGTTACTACTGCTCAAGGGGCACGTCCAAACTAGGGCTCCTCTTGCGATACCTGAAAATCCGCCTTTTTGGTTCAAAGCGGACCAGACTTTCCCTTACCATCAAGGAGGACCAGGGCATAACATAGAAAGTTGTCTCAGCTTTAAATCCGATGTGCAGAAGCTTGTTAGGAGCGGGATCTTATCCTTCAAGGATACAAATCCAAACGTTCAGACGAACCTGTTGCCTCAACACGAGAAATCTGCGATAAATTTGATAGAAGAAGAGGCTAAGCACAGCTATCAAATTCACGATGTACTCTTATTGGGAATCAACCTGGTCAAGATGCATTGCAAACAGAGTGGATACGGGCATGTACCATTTCACAACTATCACTAGTGTGATATCTACTCTAAAAACGATCAAGGATGTTCTGTGGTGCAATAAGCTCTACAGGAACAGATGGATCTCGGATGGATCCAAGATCACCAAATCCGTGAGGTCAACATGACTTATGCAAATTCCAACATCATTCAGAACCACGACATCCGTGCAATGAATGTCAACTTGGTGGTAATGCACTCAAGGCAAAGCCAACATCATAATCTGCCACAGCACGATTACGATTCTTGTCTGATTTGCTCGGTAAACAATCAGGGATGCTCTTTTGTACAAGAGGCCCTCCAGCGTCAGATGGATCTTGGATGGATTCACGATTACCGCGATAGAAGTCATTATCAAGTGAATATGATTCAAATTTTTGATATTCGCTTGATGAATACCAGCTTGGTGGAATTACACGCTAAGCAAGTCCAGCTCGGTTTTCTGACATCGCACGAATATCAAAACTGTAAAGGATGTCGTGAGAGTGACCAAGGATGTTCACTCGTTCAAAGAACACAATAACACTTGTTAAACCACTGGTGGCTTCCGATCTATATAGATGAAGACACGCAATAAGTCAGTATGATTGACGGGAACCCTACTAGGCATCAAAATCAGGATGTTTGATCAATGGAAACAGATCTAGTAAGGTTACACTGCATACAAAGCGGACGTGGCCGGGTGCCACCACACAACTACGAGCACTATAGAGTTTGCTAGGAGAACAATCAAGGTTGCTACCTCATGCGAGCAGCCCTTCAAGGTCAATTGGACCACAAGGAGGTTCAAACATGGTTAAGCTCTGGTTCAATGTCAGACTATCGTCCTAATCAAGGCAAAGATGTGGTCCTAATCCCTAAACGAGAAGTGGCCAAAGACGTGTGAGCCATAATCCCTCTACTCCATGAATCAAGAATTCCTCTTGATGGTGGAAGGATTCTCAACCTCGAACCAATCGAAGCCAGCTACGATGGTCAAAAAAATATCAAGGCTCATGTAGTTATCTATCTGCCGGAACCTGTACCGTACAAATCCGATAAAGTTATCCCTTATAAATACGGTGCAATAATAATTGAGAATGGAAAGGAAACTCCATTACCCTCCGCCGTGAATATTGCAGACATCAGTCGAGTGACACGGAGTGGTCGAATCTTCAACCGAGGAGTTGGAGAACCTAGCAAAGAAAAGGACTCCCAAACAGAAGTTCCTGATCAATCAGTCGGTCAGTCCAGTAATCTCGACCTTTCAAAAAACAATGATGAGATACTGAAGCTCATCCAGAAGAGTGAGTACAACATCGTTGATCAACTGTTGCAAACTCCTTCAAAAATCTCTGTGATATCTCTTTTACTCAGTTCCGAAGCTCAGAGGGAGGCTCTATAGAAAGTCTTAGAGCAGGCCTTTGTGGAACAGGATGTGTCAATAAAACAATTCGACAGCATCATCTCCAACACCACTTCCTACAACAACTTGGGGTTTAGTGATGAGGAACTGCCGGCAGAGGGCCAGAATCATAATATGGCACTCAATATTACAGTCAACTGTTAGGACGATGCTTTAGCCAGCGTACTGGTAGATACCGGATCAGCTCTGAATGTTATGCCGAAGTCCACCCTAATGCGACTATCATTTAAAGGATCTCCGATGAGAGGCAGTGAGGTCAACGTCAAAGCATTTGACGGGTCCCGGAAAACAGTTATCGGCGAAGTCGATCTTCCCATAACTATCGGTCTTCACACTTTCCAAGTCACTTTCCAGGTCATGGACATTCGGGCAACATACAGCTGTTTGTTAGGAAGACCTTGGATACATGAGGCTGGGGCAGGTACTTCAACACTTCATCAAAAGCTGAAGTTTGTCAAGAATTACCAACTAGTCACAGTCTGCGGAGAGCAAGCCTTAATCATAAGCAACTTATCATCGTCCACTTGTGTAGAACCAGAAGAGGTTGTAGGAACACAGTTCCAAGCACTTTCAGTGAGCAATGACAATTGAAATTCTGGTATCAGATGTGTGATGTTAAGTGTGATGACACAACAACACAATCTGCTATATGAACAAGGTAAAAACAACAGTAAATAACACAATGAATTATTCACCCAGTTCAGTTTAACTACCTACGTTTGGGGGCTACCAATCCAGGGAGGAAATTCACTATTAGTAGTATTAAATTACAGACTCAACAATCCCAGTTGACATCTACCTAACTTAATCACTACCCAATGACACTTCTACCTAAGAAACCACTTAGGTATGAGAAACCACTCACTCCCTAAATCACCTCAGTGATACAATCCAATGATTACACTTTAAACACACAACTTGATTCTGCTTAACAGCTTTGATCAAGAACAATTAACATCTCAAAATAGTAACACCAATTCACACACGAATGGTTTACAAAACACACACGAAGACACAAATGACACTCAGTCTTAATCTCTCTTTCTTCGTTCTTTACCAACAAGGGTTGAGGCTGATTTTATAGAATTATGACTTGGGCTTGGACCTCCTCCAAATATCTGATTTGATTTGTTTTAAAACCAGAATTTAAAACAGATTTGATCTTCAAATCTTTTTAAATCTTTTCAGATCAGCCCTAATGTTAGTTACATGATCTGCAAATTATCTGATTGAAAATATCTTCTCCAAGATATTCGCATCCAATCTCTCTAACAGATCTCCTCAAAACACACTAACACGCGCAACCCTAAAACATCACAACCTGATGATGTTCTGATAAACTGATGTCAAGACATCAATTATAACATCAGCAAATAAACTTCAACCCTGCAACAGCTAATGTTAGGAACCAATGTTATGACATCAGACATATGACACCAACATTGTTCAACTTTGTTTTACCAAAATTCCAGCCAATACTAGAACTAACAATCTCCCCCTTTGGCTAATTTTGGATAAAACAATCTCTGCCATCATCAGAGGTACCTGCAGCGGAAAAAACTTCAAACCAGCAGCAATCACATAACAAACTGCACAAAGCTAAACTCCCCCTCAAAACAAGAACCAGCATACCAGCTGTTCAATCATGCACACTCCCCCTCAAGCCTAGAGCCACATCAGACAACTAGGAAACATATAGGCTAACTCTCCCCCTTTTTATCCACAATTGGACAACTTTTACATCAAACACAAGGATCTGACATCCATTAAGACACGGTCAAAAGCAAGCTTCCCAAGAAACACAATATCCAAAAACTTTGACTAGTCAGGCGATACAACCAATGGATTCTTATAGAACTATAAAATCTAAGCCTTCTTCCTTCTAACAGCACAAGACAACAAACAAGTATGAGTCAGTCTAACAAAGATGCAGGAAAGCAACACATGCAGGAGGACAATAAACCAGATCCATTGAAGAACAAGAACACAAAAAGGAAAGTAGCTGGGACTTCTTCAGGAGCAACAAGAACAAGAAAACCATCAGAGACAAAAACCATAAAAAAAACCTCCAGTGCAACTTCATGCTTCTGATGATGAATGAGATGAAGATTGGAAAACTTTTACAGATACAGGGGGTTGGGATAATCTATAGACCCTTTATATGTTGCTTTTGATGTACTAAAAACCAATCTTGTATGCTTTCAGCAGTTGAATAAAATGTTGTTTCCTTTAAAAATATGCAAAAACACAATTTCACAAATACTCCTTCCAGCACACCTAATCCTCATAAATGCAAATTCCCAGTTTGCTTCTTAAACTTTCAAATTGATTTGCATCTAAGGCTTTAGTAAAACTGTCAGCTAATTGTTTATCTGTAGCAACATGTTCCAAGGCAACTACTTTGTCTTTAACCAAATCTCTTATAAAATGATGCCTTATATCAATATGCTTAGTCCTGCTATGCTGAATAGGGTTCTTAGAGATATTGATAGCACTTAGATTATCACAATACAATGTCATGACATCTTGCTTGACATTGTATTCTGTTAACATCTGCTTCATCCAAACAAGTTGAGAACAACTACTCCCTGCTGCTATGTACTCAGCTTCAGCAGTAGAAAGAGACACACAGTTCTGCTTTTTACTAAACCATGATATCAGATTATTCCCTAAGAATAAGCAACCTCCTGAAGTACTTTTTCTATCATCAGCACTCCCTGCCCAATCAGCATCACAAAAACCACATAACTCAGTGCCTGATCCATGACTGTAAAGCATTCCATAATCACTAGTCCCATTCACATATTTCAGAATCCTCTTCACTTGATTCAAGTGACTAACTTTAGGCTCAGATTGATATCTGGTACAAACTCCAACAGCAAAAGAAATATCAGGTCTGCTAGCTGTGAGATACAATAGACTTCCAATCATGCTTTTGTATAAACTTTGATCCACATTAACACCATGTTCATCCTTGGACAACTTTAAATGAGTAGGAGCAGGTGTCCTCTTGTGATTAGCATTCTCTCGACCAAACTTCTTCACTATGTTCTTTGCATACTTGCTCTGAGAAATAAATATGGAGTCCTCCATTTGTCTAACTTGTAGACCAAGAAAATAGCTGAGCTCTCCAACAAGACTCATTTCAAACTCAGACTGCATTTGTTCCACAAAATGTTTCACCATTGCATCTGACATCCCACCAAATACTATGTCATCAACATATATTTGAGCTATCATCATTTTTCCTCCTTCCTCTTTAACAAACAAAGTCTTATCAATCCCTCCTTTTCTGTAGCCATTTACAGCCAGGAATTCAGTAAGTCTTTCATACCAAGCTCTTGGTGCTTGCTTCAAACCATAGAGAGCTCTCTTTAGTGTCATACCCCAAATTTTGACCACTAAGGTTCCCATCATTATGCAAATCATCATCACAATATGGATGAACCATCATGCCTCATCAAATGCCTCAAGGGTTGTTGAGCATTCACTACAATCAAAATTAGGGTTTTAAGCCCTCTCAGAGCCTTAGACAAAGGATCAGTCAAGGAATGACTTGATCTTCAACTTGTCTAGCCCCTAAAATATCCACTATCTGGATCAAAAGGACTCCCACTTCAAGGATTAAGCACAAGGCTACTCCCTTCTAGGTGGATCAAGTCTCAAGATCGACAGTGTCACCAAATTAGGGTTTTGGTCGACCAGGGCCTCCAGATGGAAATTTTTCATTTGGGCACAAGCCAATGATCCAAAACATAACCTAATATACTCCATGGAACCTCATGGACCCAATCATCAAGTCAATTTGACCTCAGGGGATGCATTCATCAAAAATCAGGAATTAGGGTTTCTTGACTTAATTCACCTCTAAGTTGACTTTTGGGACAAATCATGAGCCAAGACCTCAAGACATGATTTGAGGGTCTCTAATATACTATATTTATCCATTTTCAACAATGGATTAATCCAAGAAGCTTGAGCAACAAGTCTCAATTTCATCTGCACCACAATTAGGGTTTCGCGAGGAAAGTCAACTGTAACTTTGACTTTTGACCAGGACATGCTCCCAAACCCTAAGACATGATTCAATATACCCTATGACACCCATGGAACATGCCCATCAAGTTTGATTTAGGTCAAGGACATGATTTCCTGAAGAATTGCACAGTTTGGATTTCATCTAATAAAAATTCAACTGTGCACAAAAGTCAACTTTGACTTTTTGAGATTTTTCACCAAAATGGATTTTTAACCCTAAAATGATGTTAATGTATGATTTGAATCATCATTCATCAAGAAAAATAAAAAAAAGTGGGATAACTTGTAAAAGGGGTAACCATAAAAACTTAGAAAAATTTCTAAGTTATGGAAAAAGTGACACTAATGTGCCAACTTTGGAGGACCATAACTCCTAAACCACAAGGCCATTGTTCCCCATTCAAAGCTTGATTTGTAGATCACATTGCCCTCTACAAAAGCTTCATACTGACCTATGTCCAAATTCCTCATGGATTTTGAGTTATGGAGTGATCAAAATCAAGAAAAGTCACTTTGTTCCAACACTTAGTGAAAATTTCACTAAGTCAGAATCTGCCTTTAGTTTTTTCCAAATGTAGGGGGATTTTTCATTTGGATTCAAAAGAGATCAAAACAAAACATGTTCAAACAGTTTTTGTATCATGTAAGGGCTTTCCAAAATGGCCAAGAACATTACCAAATTCAATTTGAGCTATGAGATATGACATTGGCAAGATGCCTTGCTGAAATCTGCCAAGGCAAGGCAGATTTTTGCACTTTTGGTCGATTTGCCAAAATCAGCCAAATCCAAACACTCCTATCCATTTGGACACCTCTGAGGGTTGAATCTAAAGGGGACAATCACTAAGCCAAGCCTCCAAAGTCTTTGGAACAAGAAATAGCATGTTGAACCTAGAATTGCCAAAATAGGGACAAGACTCCAATTTTGGATTGGAGCATTCAATGGAAGCATCAAGGTGGCATGGACTTAGCTCTTAGCAACTGAATTCAGTCAAGACTTATCCAAGACCAAAGGAACCAGCAGCCTGTGCCCTAACCTCTAGTCAATGGCTAGAGGAGACTTGGATTTTCAATTGCCAACATTGGCCAAACCTACTAAGCAGTTGCCATTCACTATTCCTTGCAAAACAAACTTGCTCTACTATAAATAGAGCTCAATTGTGATCAGTTTGAGTACACCAAAGCCATCAAACAGATGCTTTCCTCAAAATCTCTTCTTTCACTCCAATTGTGCCTTCTAAGGCAAGTCACTATCGGGTTTTGAGTTTGAGAGCTTTTCCAATCAAACCAATCACACACACACCTCATATACATCACATATGAGCTGATCAAACACTTAAACAACAACTGGAACACTGATTTCTCAGAATCACCAGTCAATTGCTCAAGGTTTTAACCAAGTTGCAGTTGAGATGCCATGAAGTGATCCAGCCAGTTTCAATCAAGTCCAAGCATTCAAACACACTCCAAAGGGTGTAGGGAAGCTGTTCAGATCATCACAACTCATCTGTAACACCTCCAACTCAGAAATCAATTTGCTCTTGCTGTCACGACCTAGAGGTAAGCCTAAACTTGGTCATCTCTCAATCCATGCAATTTTTGCTGCACAATAATTTGGCCATATGTTCATAATCATGCATGGAATGTTTCCCCTCAATTAATTGCATTGTTTGAATCGTGTATCAAAAATCCCAGCCTTCATGCAGAATCTAGGGTTCTTGAGGATTGTTCATGATTTCTTGTTTTATGTTTAATTTAAATGAAATTAACTGTCATAGACATGATCGTGAGGTTGAAACGAGTTGATTGGTATGTGGATTGCATGATATGATTAAGTATTCAGTGAGATTGGATAGAAAATGCAAATCTGGGAAACTCAGAACACGCGCGTGTTCTTGCCCTTGTTCTTGGCGCCATTTTCCAACATTTGAATATTTGAATTTTGTGATTTTTATTTAATTGATTCAAAAATTAATTTCTCTCTGAGTTTTAATGATTTTGAGTTGATTCTTTTTTTAATAATTCACAAAAATGTTGACATATTTTATTTTTCCAAAAAATCCCAAAAATATTATTTATTTCATATAATTGATATTTTTGCAAAGAATTAATATTTTAATTGTTTTTGACATTTAAAATATTTTTTCCCTCTTGATTTTGTAAAGATTAATGACTTCTAATTATTTTGTAGATCAATACTTGATTTTTGAAGCATTAATCCAAGATCATAATTTGTTTCCCACATGTTAAACAATTTTTAATCATTTTAATTGAATTTTTATTCAATTAAAATACATTTTGGAAATAAATTAGGGTTTTTGATTAATTCAACCCTCACAAATCATTTTCAAAAAACTTTTGGGCCTCTATTAGAGTGTAAGACCCAACCCACTTGTACAGAAAATATTTTGGGCCTCACTTATTGTATAAGTCCCTCTGTACATTTTTAAATTCGGCACGATCGTCACCAGTTTAAAAATAAACCATCTGGGCCTCTCCTTGAGCTATAAGACCCATTCAAAACTTTTGGGCCTCTAATAGAGTGTAAGACCCAATCCCCTTTTAACAAAAAACAACTTTGGGCCTCACTTATTGTATAAGTCCCTCTGCGTTAAAAGAAAACCTCGGCGCGATCACCATTTTAAACAGAAAAATCATTTGGGCCTTCCCTCGTGTTATAAGCCCCATTATTTTTCTTTAAAAAACTTTTTGGGCCTCTTGAGAGAGTGTAAGACCCATCCCTTTGTACATAAAACCTTTTTGGGCCACAGTCACTTGTATAAATCCCTCTGTACAAATTCAACAGTGCAATCACTGGTAAAATCCTGGGCCTCTCCTTGAGCTGTAAGCCCCAAATCTTTCTTTTTCAAATCACTTTCTCCTTTGATTTTGAATATACTGTTGTTTTTCTGTCTTTGTTGAACAACTAACCAAACAACATGGAAGCTCTACAACCGAGTAAGTGTTTATACGCTTTCATTTACCGCTTTCATATACATATAACTGTATTGTGGGGCTGTTTCGCTGTAAGTCTTCTTTCATAAACTCATATCAATTGTGTAATAATAGTATAGATATTTAGAGTTTCCCCGGCAACTACGTCTAGAACTAGGTAACGCCGTTTCGTTTATTCGTAAAAATAGACAGCTAGATCCCCAATAGGATCACCAGATACAGTCTTCTCTTCGGCTGTCCTCATTAGGAATTGTCAAGAAACTCTACTCCTAGAGATGAATGTATTCTCCGTGAATGGCATCTTTGAGTTTCTTCCAAATTCTTGAACTTTCCTAGCTTGATCTATTCCTTGTGAATAGACTGTCTTGAATTTTTCGGGGTTTGGGGACCCACGGGCTTCTTAAAAGCATCGGCCTCCTCTTGGGCATCGTACAAGGACCCACAGGCTTCCTAAAAGCATCCCCGCCTCCTCTTGGGCTTAGTACAAGGAGCCATCGGCTTCTTAGAAGTATTCATAGCCTCCTCTTAGGCTTCATATAATGATCTCTTCCTCCAGGAATGATAGCCTCCTCTTGGGCTTAGTACAAGGACCCGTCGACTTTTTAAAAGCTTTCAGCCTCCTCTTGGGCTTCGTACAAATTGTCCCGACGACCTCCTAGAGGTATAGGAACATAACTTAGTCATCTTCATAGAACAGTCCTTTCAAAGAGTCTACTACTGTTTCTCAAAGCATAATACAAAAGATGAAACTCTAGACACGGACAGTCTAATATCCTTGAGTCTCAAAGACATTCTCAAGTGACCCCTTCGGTAAATAGGAAGGAAACCTGTAGACTCGGACAGTTTCAATACCCTTTGAATTTCCCGTTTCCTCAAAGAAAAGGAAATATCCCTGAATCAAATCCTTGAGTACAGTGCTACTCATATAAGAACTGATTTTCTCTTTAAATCAGCATACTGGACCAGTCACTCAACTAAAACAGCACCATAGGGTCCTCTTGGGCTTTGTACAATGATTCTCCCCAGCGGAGCTAACAATTTTAGCCTCCATCTCGGGCTTCGTACGAGATACAAAAGCCTCCATCTCGGGCTTTATACGAGATACAAAAAGACTCCCTCGTTGAGTCAAAACCTTTTAGCCTCTCTCTCGGGCTTTGTACAAGACACATATTAGCCTCCTCTTAGGCTTTGTGTTGTACCCCAAATTTTTCCCTTAGATTCATTGATTCGTCTGCATCACATATTAGGTCAGTCATGCGTGCATAACTAACCGCTTTATCTAGATTTTGTTTCATTTGGACAGACAGGTGCTGTTGCGGAAGGTGCAGAGTTTTGAAGGCTGTGTGTATGCTTGTAGAGTATCTCTGGCCCTTGCAAATCGGTGTTGAATTCCTATGGAAGATATGCCTTCAGGCCGTCCTTGATTGCATCCTAAGACTATCAGTCGTATATGGGTCGTTGGATTTAAGGATATTTCAAGATAACCCAAGTCACTTAAGATGATTTCAAGGGTCTCAAAGCACGCTTATCGTTGAAAGAGAGAACTAAAGCTTGGTTTTCTACACAAGAGATTAAATGTAAAATCAACAAACTCAAGAGCCGAGATTTACAAGAAATCACGAGAATTCGTACACTACAAGTGATATCATTTTCAAGACAGAGTTCAAATAAGGGCCAATTAGTTCAGGGCCAAGTCTTAAGTTGAAATTCTAAGTCTTTTTTTAAGGCCATTACAAGATTTGGGATTTGGTTGGATTACATTTCCAAGTGCACCACCACAGGCTTATTTACCAATTACAAGACTTCTTTGTGAGTAAAACGTATTTTGACACAAGATCCACAAGTTCGAACTTGTTATAGTTCAAAAAACTAAATGCCAATACAAGACCGTATATATGTGAGACCCTTTTTTTACATTTCAAATCCATCTAAACACCCAAATTCAAAAGAATAGTTGTGAATGGCAATCCTTGTTGCAAGTTCACTTAAAGTGCAAATACCAGTGAGAAATACAGAATTGGTCAAGCTAGTTCAAAGTACAAAATTCTAACACTTCTGCTTAAGACTTGCAATTGAATTGGTTGATTATTAAAGTCAGAATAGAAGTACATTGTATTTGCAAGAATGAAAACGTCGCTTCTGGGGAACCGTCATGATATCGTCAGTATGAAGCATATCATTAACTGTTTCATTCCCTAAGTATAATATGCATTCAAGCCTTTAGCTCAGGGGTTAGAACCTGCTGTAAACATAAATAACAAAACAGCCTTCCTATTTTATCTACACCAATTTGGACGTACTAATTATTTTCAAACTCTTGGACCCTGCACCTACAGTGAACCAACTTGGATACCACAGTCCTCCTACAAAGAAATCCAACTTGAAGTCTGCAGCTAGAATCCAGCTTCCTTAGACTTGGTTAGTTATTGAAGAGGAAGAAGTTGAGAATTCTGGAACCATGTCACCAGGGGGAATCCGTCATGAATTGCTTCGCCACTCAGCCCTGCATCAAAATACCATAGAATCAATCCAGGATGCATATGTTGACATGCTAGCAGTAAATACTGCAGTTCAAGAAACGCTTAAAGCTAACCCAAATAGCCTACAATACCAGCGCAGTACCGAACCCATAGCACATTAGCACAACCCTCAGTCTATCTCGATTCAGGCAAATTGGTTGGCGTAACGACTTAACCCTAAACCTCCAACTTCAAATGTTGCTAAAGTTTATAAGGAAAAGTTACGTAAGAGCAATACCGTTTCAACCAAACATGATCTTCAATTACCACGTCAGAATTCCAAATCTCGGTTTATCGCTCACCATGCCTCAGCTGTAGCCAATAATAACGTATCCTGCAATGGTGCGCATAAACCACCCAAAACCAGTCAAAATCGAAGATCAATTTTAAAGACATGAAATTTCAAATCTAAAAGTACCTTTTAGGTTGCAAACTCAAGTTGGGAATATTTCTTTCAACACGATACCAGCCAATAAGCTCTCCTGAGGAACTCCAGATTAAGTGCTCCATGGTCAACTGATAAGCAAGCATAAAATTGGATTTTGTAAAATGGGATTTAATACATCGTCATAAAAGAAATAATCAAGAATCATCGTACGAACATGACATTTAAAAGTAGAGTTGATGCTCCTTACAAGGTTTGTTCAATCGTTGAACTTGTTCGCATGACCTAGAATGAACCATTTTCCTCGAATGTTGAGGGTTGCCATTTACTTTGCAAAGACTTCAAATGTAGACGCCTCAAAGGAGACATTTAAACACAGGGTGTTGTGATAGTACGCAGTGGGCCATGCCAGACTTCAAAAGTGAAATTCCTTGTTGTATGTTTGAATCGCCTGAGAAGAAACCAAGAACATATCACTAGCTATGATAATAAGGACTTTTACAAAGAATAATCTCATGATAACACTATCAGCAAGCATCGCCAATTGGTCAGAGTCAGTATCGCCGCCAATATTCGTAACCTGGTCAACACGATTTCAAAAAAATAAGAAGCATGGGATTTATGTTAATGTCTTAGAGTTGTTAAAGGACTTCCCTTGCGACATCATCCCTCAGCGACACCATGAGAAAGCCACTGTCTACGACAGCAACATTCACTGAATAACCAGAGAAGTTAGAAGAAGCAAGATGGAGGAGAGATTATAAGAATTGAAGGACCTCGTACCTCCAAGTGATTAAGATAGATACGCCTCCCGCAGTTACGCACGGGCGCCGAATTCACCATTACTGAGGTCACAGCATTCACAGTTAGGTTCAGATTCTAAGATAAGGAATTATTTTGTAACACATCAATACGACTTAAAATGAGAACCTAAACCGAATCCAAGAGGCATCCAATACACGAGAAGCTTACCATTGTTTTCACTTGCGCTTTGTATGCCTGGCGGGATCTTCTCATTCATATCAGCTTCTACCGCCTGCGCGAACTCCTGTCTTCAGGGTAAGATGAGAAGCTGAGTCTTTGGCCCTGACGCGTCCGAAAATGAGCTTACCATTGTCAATGGAAGGTGCGACGAGACTCGCGACTACATTCACTTCATTGTGCCTGCAAAAGGGGAGCAAAGTCAGTCATAACAAGTTTCCAACTCGTTTGGTTTGGGTTGAAAATTTTAAGATTTATAATTATCTGACGGCTAGAAGTTTCAAGCAATGGACGTAAGTGGAGAATTGATGTAAAGCTTCTCAACAAACCCCAATTTCTGCAGCAGTTTTGGTCACCTGACGTTTCGAAATTTGGAAGCGAAACCATTATTATCAAACATGGCCAACCAAACACGAGTACTAGCTTTCAAGAATGTTGTTTCAATCTCACATGATATATCAGAACAGAATCAGACAATTCCATCGTGTTTCAAATCTTCCTATTTTGGCCTCAGGGATTTGGGTTTTGAATCAGATATGTCATCATTTTCGAAAAACAGAAATTAGGGGCAACACCGTAAATAGGCGCTACCAGCAAAATCTCCAAAGAAAACCGAAATTGGATAAGATTCGAAGCTGTCAAGATTTGAAATCACGGTAAAACTTTCCAAATCTCAAATCAAGCGCCAGATTGTACCAAGGATTTCAAATAATTGCAAATCCCAATTTTCCAAAACCGAGCAAACATCATTCGTATCAACCGTCCAAAACACATTCAAAGCTTTCCAAATCAAGGCACAAACAAATCATATCACAATCAAGAGAAATCAATACCAACATTTAAAACCTTCCAAATCTTCATCATTGGCCTTTTCTATATAAGGGGTCACTTGGCATCAGAAACGGGACGAAAAAAATCAAAGAGAAGACTATACGAAAAGAGACGAAGAGAGAAAATCACAAAAGATCTCAAATCAGCAAATACCAAACTATTTCCAAACCCATCGATTCAGGCTCAGAATACCGGAGGTAATCATCATCGCCGCAAGATTCAAAGCAAAAGAAGCAAAGCAACGACAAGCCCAAATCCGTGAAGGAAAAAGGTAAAGGAGGAGGTTTCTTCCCCGATCGAACCGATCGTCGCCGCCGCGAAGCTCCGTTTCCTCGCCGTTTGTTTTTTCAAAGCTATTTGTAAATGTAACCTGAAATATATAATGGAATGGGGCCGGGATTATGGGGGTGGGGTTATTGTGATGTTCGTTTTGCTAATCGGAGAGAGAAAGGACGGGAGATCGTCGCCGCCGCTAGGGTTTTCAAGAACCCTAATTTCCATTTGAGAGAGAGAGAGGTGCGGGAGAGAAGAATGAGGGTCGGTATGAAACTTCCCCCGTTTCTTTTTCTTTTTTTTTAAAAACCTTTTTTTATGTTTTTTGTTATAATTAAAACAATTAGTTTTTATAAAATATAACTAACATTTTCTTTAATTTAATCTATCACTCTCTAAAACACTAAATTAACCTTTTTTTTTTAACAAACTCCTAATAACTTTTTATAATAA
Organism: Lathyrus tuberosus; assembly: GCA_022829125.1. Lineage (NCBI taxonomy): Eukaryota > Viridiplantae > Streptophyta > Magnoliopsida > Fabales > Fabaceae > Lathyrus > Lathyrus tuberosus. The sequence goes on along the minus strand of JALAZF010000177.1, from coordinate 8,004,426 downwards.
ACTTTAATACTTAATAATCTTTCAAAATTAATTAGAATTTTTAACCTTTTCAATTTAAAATAATTCTGATAAAACCTTTTCTTTAAACATCTAAACTAATGAAAATCTTTTTTTATAAAGTACAATTAAAATTTACATAAGTAAAACCTCTTTTTTAATTATTAAAATTAATTAACCCTTAATAAGTTTTTTCTTAATAACTTTTATAATAAACCTTAAAATCAATCTTTTCCTAATAAGCTCTCTTCTTAAATCAATTCGTTAGATCCTACGTGAGTGAATCGCTTGATGTGTGCCTTTTATGATTGATATTTTGCTTGCTACATATTTATATTGATATTGTTTACTATGTCTAAAACCTTTTCAAAAATACTAAAAAACTCTCGATCCAACGTCGAGCCACTTTTCTGCCTATGTAAGTCGAGTGCCTTCGGGCCTCGCATTCAACCTTTTCGGTCACCATACACTTTTGCTAGCCCACTTTGCTAGTATGCACAACTAATCTTAAGTTTGGGTCCCTCGACATTCCAAAGGAAAGGTTATTTATAATTGACTAAACCGTCATAGGATTAACGCTTTAGAACCCTTGGCCGTAGGATTCGGAGTCGCCGTACTCCACGTCTCGCCGTAGACACTTAGAATCTTAGCCTTAGGATCGGAGTCGCCGCACTCCAAGTAAATGCTCCGCCGCGAACATTTACAATCCTACCCCTCTTAAACCAACCTACAACTTTAGAGTCGCCGCACTCTATGTAAGGTCTTGCCCAAGACTTTACTTCCCCTTGGAACCTTGACCCCGTCAAGAAGTTCCTCTTTGCAGAACTACGCGTACTCTGATTCTACACCCGAGGATACGTAGGCGTAAGGTGCGATACCTTATCGAGTATACTTAGATACTAACCCCTAGGGTTTTCAACCTTTAGCATAGCACCTTAGCAAGCGAATGAGAGATAACATAAGTACTAACGAGAGGTTCCCGTAGAGTACTACGAACGTTTAGGATGCTAATACCTTCCCTAGGCGTAACCAACCCCCGAACCTTAGATCTTTAGGTTTTTTTCGCTTTTGAACCTTTCCTTTGGATAAATCAAAGACGGTGGTGAACATTTAAAGAAATGTGATCCTAGTTCATTAATAACTATGGTATCCAATTCTCACCGCAACAGAAATGGCGACTTCACTGGGGATGTGTCGAGGGTTTCCCCTATCTTGTTTTTTCTATGTTATCTTTCTTTATTATATTTGCTTATTATCTGTTGTGCTGGGTTGCTTATGTGGTGAGACAAAGTCCTACACCCGGACTAGAGTGACAATTATGATAGGAACGGTGAGAATTCAAGGATACTTTGAGGGAGTCGATTCCTGAAAAAGTTGAATTGAGACTTCACCACTCAGTCTAGGCCCTCTCGAATTTAATTTTGTCCAACGAGTCAATTCGTGAAGACGCTATTATTTCGAACTAAAGGCCATCGAGACTGGGGACCGTAGTTACCCTTAACCCAACTTGGCCTATTAGGATGTAGTGCGGGGACTATGCGGGAGTCTATTTCTGCAATAGTCGCTACGCGATACTACACTCGGACGAGATTCTCTTGAGAATATTATTGACTACCAAGTGATCTGGAAAATCGATAATATCCGAAAGATGGATTGTAGACTCTGGGAACTCTTAGAACCCGTTCGGCAGGTACATGTGAAACTATAGTACATACCTTATGGGAGGGTAGACCCTTGGCTCCACGCTGTGACCGCTCAAACCTAGGACTTTTGCTTGTCTGTTTGATCTTATCTGCTTATCTGTGCTTTGTGCTTTGTGTGTTTGCATCCCTGCATTCATAAGCATCATATCATAAGATTCATGGAACTTAGTCTTGTTTATAAACATCATAAGGATATCATGGACTCTAAAAAATTAAAATAAAAAAAAAATGTTGAAGTACCTTTACAAAAGTCATAACCTGGACGATCTAAGGAGACTAGAGATTTTGCTGACAAATATAGAAAGGTTCAAATCAAGATCTGGGAAGCTATCATCTCCACTCTATTATGGCATATCATCATTCCTGGTTACCAGTTGGGATCAGTTCTTGAAGACTATTCTTAAACGTTGGAGTTACTATTTCAAGACAAATTTCATTTCCTACCTTCAGCTCATATTCAAACTAAAATAACTACAAAAGGAAAATTTTTGGGAAGAACCTACTTATTGCAAGAAATGGAAAGCTCAAGACGTCTTATCTAATTCTAATCATCGGTCAACACTTGGTCGACGAGTTTATTCTAGAAGAAGCTCAGATGGAAGAAAGAAGTCAAGGAGTTCAAGAAGACCGTTTGAAGAATCTCCTTAGATCCATCATTATTAGCTTTTATTTAGCTATTACGTTATGACTGTTGTAAAGCGTATAGACGCGTTTTAATTTTATAATAAATCAATTTTTAGTATTCCGGTACTAATGATTGTAACCGAATTTTTATGATTTTTAAAACGAGCATTTTTGATATTCCATGATGATTATAAATAGCTGAGTTTCCATGAATCTTGTTGCATAGCATTTGCATCTTGCATTTCTCTCTCTATCAAGGAACTTTAAATCTTGTATTGCAGGCATTGTACGATGGATTACGGAAAGAAGGGAGTTGTGTCGTACACCTTTGAAGTTTCGGATGTTGAACAACTAAGGGAACTAGGAGATCAGATCAAGGATCCTGCGGCGTTCGCTGAGAAGTATGGAAATATCCTCCCGTTGTTGCAGACTCGAGTAGCCGCTGGTTTATTGGAAACGTTGGTTCAACTTTACAGCTTGATCTACCATTGCTTCATCTTCCAGGATTTTCAACTGATGCCTACATTGGAGGAATACTCCGCCCTTATGGGTATTCCCGTCAAAGACTCACCTCCATTCTCCGGTGGAGAAGGAAGACCTAGCCAGGAAGACATCGCAAGAGCAACCCGCATAAAGCTTCTGGAGATCCAAACTCATATGACGTTCAGAGGAGGAATCGATGGTTTACCGGCCCAATTTTTGTTCGAGAAAGCCCGCCATTTTGCTAGAGTAGGGAACACTGGAGCGTTCGAGCACATCTTTGCACTGCTGGCCTACGGTTTGTTCTTGTTTCCGAATGTTGAAGATTTTGTCGACGTCCGTGCCATAAGGATTTTTATGCTCAAAAATCCAGTTCCTACATTGTTAGCTGATGCCTACCACTCTATTCACTCGAAAGCTCTGAAGGGAGAAGGTAGGATTACCTGTTGCACCGATATCCTCTATAGGTGGTTTATTTCGTACCTACCGAGGTCTACTGATTTTTGGGACGTGAAAGATGATTCAGAATGGCCTGTGAAACTCATGGCTCTTACTCACTCAGATATTGTCTGGCATGACCCGATGTATGGAGGAATCCCCATGATTCATAGCTGTGGAGATTTTCCCAATGTACCTCTTCTTGGTACAAAGGGATGTATCAGCTATAATCCTGTGCTCGCCCGTCGTCAACTGGGGCACCCAATGGAAGAAATACCTGATCTGGAGAATCTGAGAAGACTTTTCCTTTATCAAGGAGAGAACCTGAATTTGAAAACCGGAATTGTGTTTGCTTGGCGTCGCATCAATCGACAAGGAATGACGACGACAACAAATCCTGATTGCTCAGTTACTGAAGAATGTCTAGCATGGGCGCGTGAAAGGGCTCTGACCTTGAGGATGCCTTATCCTCATCCCAAGCCTCCCGTGGTCCAATCAGATGAAGTTTCGAAACTGAAGGCGGAAATAGAGAAGCTTACTCTGGATAAAGCAAAAATGCAAGACCAAATCGACAAGCTAATGGAAGAACTCCATGGAAGACAAGGGGCATCATCCATCAGTTTAGACTCCTAGTTCCTTTTGTGTTATATTGCCTATGTAATAAAACTCTGGAGGTGTACCAGCTCTCGAAATTTTAATAAAATGTTCTAATATCTGCAATGATTGCAAATACGATGATTGAGTTCCTTGATAGTTGCATCATTCTTGCATTTGCATCTCATATCATTTTGCTTTCTTTGCTTTGTCTCTTTTTCTTCTGTTTGTTCCTGTGTTCCCGTCCATCTTCTGTTCATGACCCGTTTGTGGATTTCCCGACAGTAATCTCTGGACCTGGGGAAAATTTTGAAAGATCATGAATTCAGAAGAGCAGAGCCAGTTTGCGACCGTAGCAGATCTTGAGTTCAGTCAACTTGTGGAAGCTATGACAGCCTTGGCAAGAAGGGACGTTAGTACTCAGAGGACTGTTGTGAACAATGTCACCCAAGATCAATCTGTGCAGACTCCCGCTGAGAACCAAGTTATGCGAGAACATGCTAACATCCAAGATAGACGTCCTTCTTCTATTGATGCTATGGAATATCGTAGTCTCGCACTCTCAGAGCCAGATTCCCAAGAGGTAATTCCTGAGGCGAAAACTGAAAATCCACGAGATGTTGAGCTTTTGGAAAGATTTCGTGCTTTGGAACGAAGACTCGACGCCATTAAGGGTCGTGACGCTGATGATCTGAATGCCTTGAATATGTGCTTGGTACCCGACCTTGTAATGCCTCCAGAATTCAAGACACCAAAGTTTGAGAAATACAAAGGGGACAGTTGTCCAAAGCAGCACTTGGTGATGTTTTGTAGGAAAATGACTCCGCATGTCCGTAATGAACCGCTCATGATCCACTGTTTCCAAGACAATTTAAGTAGGGCATCACTAAATTGGTACATGCAGCTGAAGAGTAGTGACATCCGATCATGGTTAGACCTTTCCAGGCTTTTTTTGAAGCAATATGACTACAATCTTGACTTGGCTCCTAGTCGCCTGCATTTGCTAGACCTATCTCAAAAAGATAATGAATCCTTCAGAAGGTATGCTCAGAGGTGGAGAGAAGTAGCTTCTCGCGTTCAACCGCCGCTCCTAGATAAAGAATTGGTTGACTTTTTTGTGGATACTTTACAAGGCCCATACCGAGAAAAGTTGTTTAGCATTGTGACAAGAAATTTCTCTGATGTGGTAATAACCGGAGAGCGCATCGAGATTGGTCTTAAGAAAGGAAAAATCCGAGTTACCTCAAACATCCGAGCCATTGTGAGTAAACCAACTGTTAGTTCCCAAGAAGAACAAGAAGAAGAAAATAATTCCATTGAGGAGTATCCAATATATCAGTCTCGGCACTCACGCAACTCAAGTATTCAGAGTGAGCAGTCTTTTGGGTCTCTGCGCCAGACACCATTATCTCTTCAGGGGCAGTATTCTTCTCCAAATCGAATACCTCCTCGGTATCGACAGTCATATCGCCATCAGCCGCGTCAACATGATAGACCAAGACCGAAGAAGAAGAAGCATCACACTCCGCTCCCAATGCCATACAGTCAGTTCTTACCAGATTTGATCAAAAGGGGACTTATAGTGCCGAAGGAATTGAAGCCAGTACCTTTTCCCTATCCACAGGTTTTGACGCTAACGCCCGATGTGATTACCATGCTGGGGCACCGGGGCATTCGACTGACGACTGTAAGGTACTTCCGAGTAAAGTTCAGAATCTGCTCGACTCCAAAATGATCTCATTCACGCCTCATGGAATTCAAATTAATAGTCTTTCACCAAACCAGGCGAGTTCATCAGTCCCGATTATGGAAGAATTTACCGAGAGTGGGTATGAAAATGATCCCCAGACCGATCTCGAGAGCCGATTTTGAAGATGGTTAGCTCGAATAGCAAATAAAGAGGAAATCATTCCCAGGAGCATCGGTGGTTTTTTTGTTTGTTTGCATTTATCGCTTTCTTTGATTATTAAAGCATGTTTACATGTAAGGACTTGTCATTTCGAATGTTAATGCAATTTAATGTTTGTTTTGAAGAAATCCATTCGCTTCGCTCATTTTCAAAACTGTTTACCATTTCATAATGCCAATACTACTGAATGGAGGATGATGAACTAAAATGCAATCCCTTCTGTTGTATGCTTTTGAACGAAAACCCTGCTAAGGATATAAGGCATTGTTTCAACACCGGAGATAACCTCTTGTTAACTCTCTTGAGCTTCGAAATCAAAACCTCATCTTTAACCTGGGGCAGGATAACTTCCAATCTAAGCGACCGAGCTTCCAAAACTATCAAAATATAAGTTGGTACAAGTACATCTTGACCCTCAAACTTTCAAAATAACCTCACAAAAAAGGGGGGGTACAACCAAACTTTGACCTTTATGCCTTTTTTGCTTCTTAAATCAAATCACTACTTACAAAAGACCTTATTGAAGCAGAGTTCATTTCAAAAACGTACTCGATGAGATATTGTTTCCTGACTCCTATGAGCCACGCTCAAAGTTCACATTGGCTTTATAAAAAGGAAAACTAATATCATGTCCTAACTAGTGATTCGATCACAAGTGCGCGATATGTTTTTTTCAATAAACTTCAAAACAAACGTGATGTTGTACTAGCAACTTAGAATTTACACTTTCTGCATGTAAATATTGCTTAATATCATAGAAACCTTATTGCAAACAGCTATAAGATTCAATTCCTGATTGGAACTTTGTTGAAGATGGTTACTTCATTGTTAAAGATAACCAATCTGGGGCATGTTACGTGAAGACCCATTTGAGCAGGGGCAAGATGTTTTCTTCAGTTTGTAACCTTCACAAACTGACTTACCCAAGGGGCAATTTTGAAGATTCAGCATGCAAAATACCGCTAATCCGAGCCAGTTACGTCGAGATTCTACAAATCTCTCAAGAGTTTGAAGATGCCGGATTATTTTTTGAACGCCGGATCTTCTGTAAAATCCTTTTGAGATGACTCCTGTTCAAAATCATGCAATCCAGGACAGTTGAGAATTGAAGACTTCTTCAACAGGATTACTTAAAAATGGCGACTACCATGTAAGTCAGAACTTCACTGACTTCATAGCATTTCCTCACCAAGTTTCCCGAGAATACTCTGATAGTATTCCCTAACAAGTTTCCACTCCAGGAAGTCCTGACGATTCCCCAGTGAATCATTATCTCAAGCAGGTATCATTATAAGAATCTCAGCATCGGGTTGACCTAAGGATCCCCAACAAATCTCCTTGGCACCAACCTTCCCCGATGAAGCGAGTATTTATTTCACTCCTCGGTGTTTTCTCAAGATTCCGATTTCTCTCAACCATGGATGTTTATTCCATCCCCACTGAAGTCTACTCTGACATCTACAACTACAATATAGGTTCAAGTTCCCCAACAAGTGGATATTTATTTTATCCCTGTGATGCCAATTATTGCTACTTTACTTCAGCTTATTTCAGTTGTTGAGGATATTTATTTTATCCCCATCAAAGTCTTTCCGAATACGAGTTTGATTGGTTCCCAGTGGATCTGTCCTCATCCAGGGAGGCAGATTCATCTTGACGATCCCTAAGTATCCCCGAGTGGATTGCTATTTCCCCAGAGAAGTTGGAACCATTGGGTCCCACCTTCAGATTTCTATACAAGCTTGACAGACGTATCTCTCGTGCAGAGGATGGACCGGGCTTCCTCGTCGTTTTGTTTTTCCTCCTGTTTCTTTTGCTGTTTTGTCAGCATGGGCATAAGCATCGCATGGCATCTTTTGCATTCGCCTCCGTGCGTGTTTCCTTCTGTTTGTTTCTTGTCGCTTTATCTTGATCTTTGTTTATGTTTACGCCAGTTTTGGGTTTGTCTGATCTCTCCAAGTAGGTCGTCAACCTTAGGCAGAAATTGCTAATCATTTCCAAGTTTCCCCACAGAGTTCTACCCTCGTGGATGATGGTTATTTCAGTTATCTTTTTCCCTGCTTGGATAAGATAAAATCGTCGTTTGAGTTCATTTCTCAATGACAGGTCTTGTTTGACCGTTTCATTCTAGTTTGATCCTAGATTGAGCTTTGGTCTTTGACAACTTGCCTTCCAGGCGCCTAGCAAAGTTCAAGCGTGCACCTTGCTGTGTACATTTTGAGCCGTTGTGCTTTACATTTTAATTTTGCGTCACCTTGCCTTTTGTTTCGAGCCGCCGCGCTCCTTGTTTTTCTTTCGGGTTTTGAGCCGCCGCGCTCCTTGTTTTTCTTTTTGGTTTCGAGCCGCCGCGCTCCTTGTTTTTCTTTTTGGTGTCGAGCCGCCGCGCTCCTTGTTCTTCTTTTTGGTGTCGAGCCGCCGCGCTCCTTGTTTTTCTTTTGGTGTCGAGCCGCCGTGCTCCTTGTTTTTCTGTTTGGTGTCGAGCCGCCGTGCTCCTTGTTTTTCTTTTTGGCGTCGAGCCGCCGTGCTCCTTGTTTTTCTTTTTGGTGTCGAGCCGCCGCGCTCCTTGTTTTTCTTTTTGGTGTCGAGCCGCCGCGCTCCTTGTTTTTCTTTTTGGCGTCGAGCCGCCGCGCTCCTTGTTTTGCTTTTCCGTTTCGAGCCGCCGTGCTCCTTGTTTTGCTTTTCCGTTTCGAGCCGCCGTGCTCCTTGTCTTTGTCTTTTTGTTTCGAGCCGCCGAGCCCTTGTTGTTTTTCTTAGTGGTGTGTAAGTCCCGTGCGACGATAAGTCACAGGGCATTTTCCCTACGAAGTCCATTTACTTGGCATAGGAGGGTTTTAAATAACCCTGTTTTTTTCCTTGGTGGTTCCTGAAGATCCCGTTTGATCTCTTCGTTTGAAGGAATTTCCAGTTCTTATTTGTTTTCGTTTGCATGATCCTACCGCCGTGTGGATCCTATCCTTTCTTCTTGCATCTTAGATATCAACTGGTCACGCTTGAACCTGCTGGGTCGTCGTCTTCGGAGTCCCCGGTGTTGTTTTCTTTTCCCCGGTGCGTCTGGTCGTCCCAGTGAGTTTGTTACTCATTGAGTTCGTCTTCTGCTCTGTGTTCACTTTCGTTTCGTCTGTCTCTTGCATTTTATCATCCCATCATTTTCATCATGTTAGAGTTCATGGCATGTCAGCATTAGGTCTAGTTTTGTCCATAGCATTGCATGATCAGTGCATCTAAGGGCAAAATTTTCGGTTATCTGTATTTAAATATCTTTCACCATGACCTAGTGACGATCTTCATCGCCCTGTCATCCGGTGAAGATATTTAAATAGGGGCAACTGTTGTACCCCAAATTTTTCCCTTAGATTCATTGATTCGTCTGCATCACATATTAGGTCAGTCATGCGTGCATAACTAACCGCTTTATCTAGATTTTGTTTCATTTGGACAGACAGGTGCTGTTGCGGAAGGTGCAGAGTTTTGAAGGCTGTGTGTATGCTTGTAGAGTATCTCTGGCCCTTGCAAATCGGTGTTGAATTCCTATGGAAGATATGCCTTCAGGCCGTCCTTGATTGCATCCTAAGACTATCAGTCGTATATGGGTCGTTGGATTTAAGGATATTTCAAGATAACCCAAGTCACTTAAGATGATTTCAAGGGTCTCAAAGCACGCTTATCGTTGAAAGAGAGAACTAAAGCTTGGTTTTCTACACAAGAGATTAAATGTAAAATCAACAAACTCAAGAGCCGAGATTTACAAGAAATCACGAGAATTCGTACACTACAAGTGATATCATTTTCAAGACAGAGTTCAAATAAGGGCCAATTAGTTCAGGGCCAAGTCTTAAGTTGAAATTCTAAGTCTTTTTTTAAGGCCATTACAAGATTTGGGATTTGGTTGGATTACATTTCCAAGTGCACCACCACAGGCTTATTTACCAATTACAAGACTTCTTTGTGAGTAAAACGTATTTTGACACAAGATCCACAAGTTCGAACTTGTTATAGTTCAAAAAACTAAATGCCAATACAAGACCGTATATATGTGAGACCCTTTTTTTACATTTCAAATCCATCTAAACACCCAAATTCAAAAGAATAGTTGTGAATGGCAATCCTTGTTGCAAGTTCACTTAAAGTGCAAATACCAGTGAGAAATACAGAATTGGTCAAGCTAGTTCAAAGTACAAAATTCTAACACTTCTGCTTAAGACTTGCAATTGAATTGGTTGATTATTAAAGTCAGAATAGAAGTACATTGTATTTGCAAGAATGAAAACGTCGCTTCTGGGGAACCGTCATGATATCGTCAGTATGAAGCATATCATTAACTGTTTCATTCCCTAAGTATAATATGCATTCAAGCCTTTAGCTCAGGGGTTAGAACCTGCTGTAAACATAAATAACAAAACAGCCTTCCTATTTTATCTACACCAATTTGGACGTACTAATTATTTTCAAACTCTTGGACCCTGCACCTACAGTGAACCAACTTGGATACCACAGTCCTCCTACAAAGAAATCCAACTTGAAGTCTGCAGCTAGAATCCAGCTTCCTTAGACTTGGTTAGTTATTGAAGAGGAAGAAGTTGAGAATTCTGGAACCATGTCACCAGGGGGAATCCGTCATGAATTGCTTCGCCACTCAGCCCTGCATCAAAATACCATAGAATCAATCCAGGATGCATATGTTGACATGCTAGCAGTAAATACTGCAGTTCAAGAAACGCTTAAAGCTAACCCAAATAGCCTACAATACCAGCGCAGTACCGAACCCATAGCACATTAGCACAACCCTCAGTCTATCTCGATTCAGGCAAATTGGTTGGCGTAACGACTTAACCCTAAACCTCCAACTTCAAATGTTGCTAAAGTTTATAAGGAAAAGTTACGTAAGAGCAATACCGTTTCAACCAAACATGATCTTCAATTACCACGTCAGAATTCCAAATCTCGGTTTATCGCTCACCATGCCTCAGCTGTAGCCAATAATAACGTATCCTGCAATGGTGCGCATAAACCACCCAAAACCAGTCAAAACCGAAGATCAATTTTAAAGACATGAAATTTCAAATCTAAAAGTACCTTTTAGGTTGCAAACTCAAGTTGGGAATATTTCTTTCAACACGATACCAGCCAATAAGCTCTCCTGAGGAACTCCAGATTAAGTGCTCCATGGTCAACTGATAAGCAAGCATAAAATTGGATTTTGTAAAATGGGATTTAATACATCGTCATAAAAGAAATAATCAAGAATCATCGTACGAACATGACATTTAAAAGTAGAGTTGATGCTCCTTACAAGGTTTGTTCAATCGTTGAACTTGTTCGCATGACCTAGAATGAACCATTTTCCTCGAATGTTGAGGGTTGCCATTTACTTTGCAAAGACTTCAAATGTAGACGCCTCAAAGGAGACATTTAAACACAGGGTGTTGTGATAGTACGCAGTGGGCCATGCCAGACTTCAAAAGTGAAATTCCTTGTTGTATGTTTGAATCGCCTGAGAAGAAACCAAGAACATATCACTAGCTATGATAATAAGGACTTTTACAAAGAATAATCTCATGATAACACTATCAGCAAGCATCGCCAATTGGTCAGAGTCAGTATCGCCGCCAATATTCGTAACCTGGTCAACACGATTTCAAAAAAATAAGAAGCATGGGATTTATGTTAATGTCTTAGAGTTGTTAAAGGACTTCCCTTGCGACATCATCCCTCAGCGACACCATGAGAAAGCCACTGTCTACGACAGCAACATTCACTGAATAACCAGAGAAGTTAGAAGAAGCAAGATGGAGGAGAGATTATAAGAATTGAAGGACCTCGTACCTCCAAGTGATTAAGATAGATACGCCTCCCGCAGTTACGCACGGGCGCCGAATTCACCATTACTGAGGTCACAGCATTCACAGTTAGGTTCAGATTCTAAGATAAGGAATTATTTTGTAACACATCAATACGACTTAAAATGAGAACCTAAACCGAATCCAAGAGGCATCCAATACACGAGAAGCTTACCATTGTTTTCACTTGCGCTTTGTATGCCTGGCGGGATCTTCTCATTCATATCAGCTTCTACCGCCTGCGCGAACTCATGTCTTCAGGGTAAGATGAGAAGCTGAGTCTTTGGCCCTGACGCGTCCGAAAATGAGCTTACCATTGTCAATGGAAGGTGCGACGAGACTCGCGACTACATTCACTTCATTGTGCCTGCAAAAGGGGAGCAAAGTCAGTCATAACAAGTTTCCAACTCGTTTGGTTTGGGTTGAAAATTTTAAGATTTATAATTATCTGACGGCTAGAAGTTTCAAGCAATGGACGTAAGTGGAGAATTGATGTAAAGCTTCTCAACAAACCCCAATTTCTGCAGCAGTTTTGGTCACCTGACGTTTCGAAATTTGGAAGCGAAACCATTATTATCAAACATGGCCAACCAAACACGAGTACTAGCTTTCAAGAATATTGTTTCAATCTCACATGATATATCAGAACAGAATCAGACAATTCCATCGTGTTTCAAATCTTCCTATTTTGGCCTCAGGGATTTGGGTTTTGAATCAGATATGTCATCATTTTCGAAAAACAGAAATTAGGGGCAACACCGTAAATAGGCGCTACCAGCAAAATCTCCAAAGAAAACCGAAATTGGATAAGATTCGAAGCTGTCAAGATTTGAAATCACGGTAAAACTTTCCAAATCTCAAATCAAGCGCCAGATTGTACCAAGGATTTCAAATAATTGCAAATCCCAATTTTCCAAAACCGAGCAAACATCATTCGTATCAACCGTCCAAAACACATTCAAAGCTTTCCAAATCAAGGCACAAACAAATCATATCACAATCAAGAGAAATCAATACCAACATTTAAAACCTTCCAAATCTTCATCATTGGCCTTTTCTATATAAGGGGTCACTTGGCATCAGAAACGGGACGAAAAAAATCAAAGAGAAGACTATACGAAAAGAGACGAAGAGAGAAAATCACAAAAGATCTCAAATCAGCAAATACCAAACTATTTCCAAACCCATCGATTCAGGCTCAGAATACCGGAGGTAATCATCATCGCCGCAAGATTCAAAGCAAAAGAAGCAAAGCAACGACAAGCCCAAATCCGTGAAGGAAAAAGGTAAAGGAGGAGGTTTCTTCCCCGATCGAACCGATCGTCGCCGCCGCGAAGCTCCGTTTCCTCGCCGTTTGTTTTTTCAAAGCTATTTGTAAATGTAACCTGAAATATATAATGGAATGGGGCCGGGATTATGGGGGTGGGGTTATTGTGATGTTCGTTTTGCTAATCGGAGAGAGAAAGGACGGGAGATCGTCGCCGCCGCTAGGGTTTTCAAGAACCCTAATTTCCATTTGAGAGAGAGAGAGGTGCGGGAGAGAAGAATGAGGGTCGGTATGAAACTTCCCCCGTTTCTTTTTCTTTTTTTTTAAAAACCTTTTTTTATGTTTTTTGTTATAATTAAAACAATTAGTTTTTATAAAATATAACTAACATTTTCTTTAATTTAATCTATCACTCTCTAAAACACTAAATTAACCTTTTTTTTTTAACAAACTCCTAATAACTTTTTATAATAAACTTTAATACTTAATAATCTTTCAAAATTAATTAGAATTTTTAACCTTTTCAATTTAAAATAATTCTGATAAAACCTTTTCTTTAAACATCTAAACTAATGAAAATCTTTTTTTATAAAGTACAATTAAAATTTACATAAGTAAAACCTCTTTTTTAATTATTAAAATTAATTAACCCTTAATAAGTTTTTTCTTAATAACTTTTATAATAAACCTTAAAATCAATCTTTTCCTAATAAGCTCTCTTCTTAAATCAATTCGTTAGATCCTACGTGAGTGAATCGCTTGATGTGTGCCTTTTATGATTGATATTTTGCTTGCTACATATTTATATTGATATTGTTTACTATGTCTAAAACCTTTTCAAAAATACTAAAAAACTCTCGATCCAACGTCGAGCCACTTTTCTGCCTATGTAAGTCGAGTGCCTTCGGGCCTCGCATTCAACCTTTTCGGTCACCATACACTTTTGCTAGCCCACTTTGCTAGTATGCACAACTAATCTTAAGTTTGGGTCCCTCGACATTCCAAAGGAAAGGTTATTTATAATTGACTAAACCGTCATAGGATTAACGCTTTAGAACCCTTGGCCGTAGGATTCGGAGTCGCCGTACTCCACGTCTCGCCGTAGACACTTAGAATCTTAGCCTTAGGATCGGAGTCGCCGCACTCCAAGTAAATGCTCCGCCGCGAACATTTACAATCCTACCCCTCTTAAACCAACCTACAACTTTAGAGTCGCCGCACTCTATGTAAGGTCTTGCCCAAGACTTTACTTCCCCTTGGAACCTTGACCCCGTCAAGAAGTTCCTCTTTGCAGAACTACGCGTACTCTGATTCTACACCCGAGGATACGTAGGCGTAAGGTGCGATACCTTATCGAGTATACTTAGATACTAACCCCTAGGGTTTTCAACCTTTAGCATAGCACCTTAGCAAGCGAATGAGAGATAACATAAGTACTAACGAGAGGTTCCCGTAGAGTACTACGGACGTTTAGGATGCTAATACCTTCCCTAGGCGTAACCAACCCCCGAACCTTAGATCTTTAGGTTTTTTTCGCTTTTGAACCTTTCCTTTGGATAAATCAAAGACGGTGGTGAACATTTAAAGAAATGTGATCCTAGTTCATTAATAACTATGGTATCCAATTCTCACCGCAACACTTTGTATAAGAAAACCACTGGTTGATCCAATCAACCTTTTAGCATCAAAGTTGTGCCTCGTTCACAGTACACAAACATCAACAACTCTTTTCCCTTCATCTAATTGCTGTAACCGGCAAGCCTCTGGATCATCTACATCCATGCCATTGTCCCTCTTTTAGCATGAGAAATTCCTAAGAAAAGATAGCATTGGTCTACACTGAGTTAAAGTCTTCTCCTTCAAATTGGAAATCCCCTATAAAGGAAATTATGGCATTGCCGGATTCACATATCCCGGTTAAAGTAATTCTCCTTTATAAACAGTTGTGACATACAACCCCCTCTTTAGAGATGACAAGTTCTCTCTAAAGTCAAACCCTTTTAGCTTCACATCTTGGGCTTTGAACAAGATACAAACTACCTTTAGCTTCACATCTTGGGCTTTGAACAAGATATAGATTACCTTTCGCTTCATGTCTTGGGCTTTGAATAAGACACCAAAACACCATTTCCTCCCATATAATAGGAGGAACTACGAACGCTCTGATTTCCCTGTTTCGGTAAACGGGAATACGTAGGCATAATATTGAAAGAAAAATCTTAGTGAGCACACTAAAAAAAAACCAAAATCCCATACTTTCACATATCCGTCCTAACATCTTAACCTCCCACCAATTAACCGAACACCGCTTTTAAAAAAATAAACCTAATAGAGACCCCGAATCTTTGTAGCATCTGTAAACCAACAGTTTTGACTGTTTAACCTCAATATGCAAGCAGGGTTAATTTGAGACATCTATTTCCCTTCCTTCATCAGCTTTAATAGGATAAAAAATGAATTGAGCTGTAGACACCAAAGAGCGATAGCACTTCGCAACCGCGTCAAAAATCGCTCGCTATAGAAAAATGGAGACTCTGCTGGGGAGAATGGCGACTCTGCTGGGGACGTGTCATTAGGATCTATCTCACCTTTGTAGCGAAATCTTGTTCTCTTCCCATCTATTAGGTGGAAACTTTAAAAGTGGCGCCCACCGTGGGGCTCGTCTACCCTTTTTCTCTTCTCTTGTGTGAAAACCACAGATTGGGGCTTCCGTCGGGGAACCCATTTTCTGTCAGGAACATAGGATTCATAGCTTTAAAGGTCTAGGAGGATTAGGACAAATATATATACTGCTTTTCCTGATTGATATATGTGTTTATTTTTCTGCTAATGGGAATGCGTGTGATGCCGCATGTGGAAAGATTGAGTATACACTTAAGATAGGTGATGGCGACGAGGTCGACCATCAACCTTAGTGGAGGCTTCCCAATGTAACCCATTCCCTCTCACAGGCAATGGGTCGATTGTGAAGTCTGAGAAGCTGAGGAGCAAATTAGTGGCGCAGAGGCTATCGGAAATAGTTGTCATACGATGCCACCCTCTTCTGAGGACTCTTCAAAAAAATCACCTAGCACGGTTCCCAGCCCGCTGGTGTTTTCTTGACAAGAGTTGATGATGATGAGATACAGGTACAAAAGTCACTAGTATAAACCTTTGGGGATGGGTAGAGCCTTGACTTCATGACAACGACCCTTTGACCCCATGTTTTTTCTATGTTTTTGTGTGCTGCATTCATGCATTAATCTAAAAAACATTAAAACACTCAAAAAATTCTTCTCTTCTAGTCTCTCTGTTTTTCAAATTAAACTAAGACTGTGATTACAAATATTAGAGAAAAGGATTGCGCTAATGGATTACGGTAGAAGGAGAACTCATAAGTACACCTTCAAGGTTTCAAAACTAGAGGATTTGAGAGGTTTGGTGAGAATGATCACAAACCAAGAGGCTTTCAGAGCCATGTACGGAGGTCTACTACCTCTATTAAGGGTCCATGTGATTGAGGGAATCATGGATGCGCTCATTCAGTTCTATGATCTAGTTTATCACTGCTTCACATTCCCGGATTACCAGCTCGCACCAACGCTGGAGGAGTATTCTCACCTTATCGATTTACATATCACTGATCGAGCTCCATTTTCTGGACTGGAAGAAATTCCAAAGGATCAGACCATTGTAAGGGCAATTCATTTGGATGAGTCAGAAGTCAGGATTCACATGACCACCAAGGGTGGCATACAAGGTTTGCCAGCCCAGTTTCTGACAAAGAAAGCTCTGTACTTCGCTAGTATAGGGAACGGGACTGCTTTTGAAGGCATCTTTGTTTTACTCACCTACGGATTATTTTTGTTGCCCAACATTAATAAACTTCGTCGATATCAACGCTATTAAGGTTTTTCTCATTGGAAACCCTGTTCCGACTTTGGTCGCAGATGCGTATCATTCTGTACACTTAGGGAATTTGTACAGCGGAGGGGAGATCACATGTTGTGTACCTCTGCTATACAAATGGTTTATCTCCCATTTGCCCAAGTCTGCTGCTTTTTGGGATCACAAGAGTGCCTTACGTTGGTCGCAGAAGATCATGTCTCTCACCAACTCTGACATAGATTGGTGCAATAGGATTTATGATGGAATCAGGATCATTGACCCTTGTGGAAACTTCCCCAACGTACCCCTTATAGGAACTAAGGGAGGAATCAATTACCATCAAGTTCTCGTTCGTCGTCAATTTGGATACCCGATGAGGCACGTCCCACAGAATGCTCATCTGGAAGGTATTTTCTTCAAGGAAGGAGAAAGTGACAGAGCACTAAAGATGGAAATAGTACATGCTTGGAAACCTGTTCATAAGAAAGGACGGGAGTCTCTAGGAAAACCGGACTGTGTCTCAGTGGAGCCTTATCTGCACTGGGTACAAACTAGAGCTCTCAAGCTAAAGATGCCTTATCCTCGTCACGGAGTTCTTCTACCGAGGGAGTCTGTCATGTACTTCATGACTAAGACTGAAAAGCTTCAGGTTACTCTCAACAAAGTTCAAAGGGGGAGGAGGTATTGGAAGAACAAGTACCGCACCCTCAACGTGGAGTGTATCAAAATACAGCAACTGCTGAAAGATAAGGACGTTCTGATTGAGATTTTAGAGCAACATGCTGTGGATAATCAGGATGACCAAAGGAATTTGCTCACTCCTTTCACTTGGAAAAGGAATGACAACCCGACAACGGCCCAAGAGCCCCAGTCAAAGAAAAGGAAAGTACCAGAGTCAGCACCCGATTTCTCTTCAGAGAGGACTCGGGATCCATTAGCTTAGGTTTCTGTTTCTGCACCTTGTAATCTATTGTATTTTCATTTCCGCAATCCTTTGAATTTCAATAAAAAGGGGTTTTCCCACTGTTTGATATTTGCAATCTAATTGTCGAAGTTTATTTTGATTAATTAAAAAAAAACACAATTAATATAATCATTGCATTCATCATTCTTACATCGCGTATTCTTCTTACCTACGAATCTCACGTTTGTGTCTCGATTCTAGAGTCAAACTATCTCACTCGTACAATACTCGGGCTAATCGTCAGAAAAAGATGGATGATCTTGAGGAAGAAAACAGAGAGTTGAAAGAAGAGATTGACGCTCTGAGAGAGGATATGAGAAAGCTTCGTAACGACATGCAAGCCATGGCAGAAGCTCAGCTACAAAGGACTGTGATCTCGGAGATCACCTCAGCGCCCATAGTGGAGAAGTCTGATCCTAGGTATCAAATTCCGAAAGATCGTCCCTGGGGCATGCCTGCAAACTATATCCCGGAAGGATATCTTCCATCGATCATTGAAGATCAGGGAATCGCGACAGATGCCGCTGGTCCTGAAGGTTACGAACTTCGGGAAAGCGAAGATTCCAGGGGCATACTAAAGACTCCTGAAGGTTACAAACTTCGGGAAACTCCAAGACTCACTGCCGTAGTCACGGTACCACCCCCTGTGGTGCACACTGTCCCGGAAGGGCAGACTCCACAGATACCTTCTGGTAAAAAGGAAACTATGTTTGACCGAATGGATGAATTCCAGGAACAGTTCTTGGAAATGCAGAAGGAACTGCAAGCCATTCGCGGTCAGGATCTATTTGGAAAGGACGCCGCAGATCTCTGCTTGGTCCCCAATGTGAAAGTCCCGCACAAGTTCCAAGTGCCCGACTTTGAAAAGTACAAGGGTAACTCTTGCCCTCAAAGTCATCTGGTGATGTACGCTCGGCGAATTTCAGCTCAGACTGAGAATCAAGACCTGCTGATTCACTACTTTCAGGATAGTTTAACCGGTGCCGCATTAAAATGGTACATGGGTTTAAACCGTGCTACGATTAGCACATTCAGAGATCTTGGTACTGCCTTCGTCCAACAATACAAATACAATTTGGACATGGCACCGGACAGAGATCAACTCAGATCAATGTCACAAAAGGACAAGGAAACCTTTAAGGAGTACGCCCAGAGATGGTGTGAAATTGCCGCTCAAATTTGTCCACCTCTTGAGGAAAAAGAGATGACAAAGATCTTCTTAAAGACCTTAAGCTCATTTTACTATGACAAAATGGTCGCCAGTGCGCCCAGTGACTTCACCGAGATGGTGGGCATGGGAGTTCATCTTGAGGAAGCCGTCCGAGAAGGACGTTTGGCAAAAGACGCTGGATCATCGAGTAGTAAAAAACGATACGGTAGTGCTCTCCCTAAGAAAAAAAAGCAGGATATTGGGAATATCTCTCTCGGAAAGCAAAGGCGACGTTATCAACCGGTAGCAGCTGTAACTCCTGCTATCAGCCCTGCGCCTATTCCTACGTATCAACCTCAGGTTGCGCAGAGCCAACCTAGTCAGCAAAGGACACAACAACCTCTTCAGCAGGCTCGTCCTCCATATAACAACAACCATACAACACGACCATCAGGGTTTGATCCTATACCCATGTTGTACGCAGAACTATTTCCGTTACTACTGGCTAAGGGGCACATCCAGACTAAGTCTCCTCTTACAGTACTGGAAAATCTGCCTTTTTGGTTTAAGGTGGATCAGACATGCCCTTATCATCAAGGAGGATCAGGGCATAACATACAGAACTGTCTCAATTTCAAATCCGACATGCAAAAGCTTGTTAGGAGCGGGCTCTTATCTTTCAAAGATACGAATCCCAATGTTGTCACGAACCCGCTGCCTCAACACGAGAAAGCTGCAGTCAACCTGATTGAGAAAGAGTCTAACAATGTCTATCAAATTCACGATGTACTCTTATTGAGGACCAATATGGTCAAGATGCATTGTAGACAGAGTGGATATGACCATGTGCCACCTCATAATTATCATCAGTGTGATATATGCTCTAAGAGTAATCAAGGATGTTCTATAGTGCAGTCAGCTCTACAAGAACAATTGGATCTCAGGTGGATCCAAGAGCACCGAGTTCGTGGAGTTAACATGGTCTATACGAATTCCAACGTCATTCAGAACCACGATATCTGTGCAATGAATGTCAACTTGGTGGCGATGCACTCAAGGCAAAGCCAGTATCATAATATACCGCGATACGATTACAGTTCTTGTCTGACTTGCTCGGTAAATAAACAGGGATGCTCTTTTATACAGGAGGCCCTCCAGCGTCAGATGGATCTTGGATGGATCCAAGACTACCATGATAGGAACCATTATCAGATCAACATGGTTCAGATATTCGATATTCGCGTGATGAATACCAACCTGGTAGAGTTATATGCTAAGCAGGTCCGACTCGGATTCTTAATATCACACGACTCGGGTTCTATAGATCTAGTTCTTGGTACTAGATCTGTTTCTATGGCACCTTATCGTATGTCGGTATCTGAGTTGGTTGAGTTAAAGCAACAGTTGAATGAGTTATTGGAAAAGAGGTTTGTAAGACCTAATGTTTCTCCGTGGGGTGCTCCAGTTTTATTGGTGAAAAAGAAAGATGGCAGTATGCGGTTGTGTATTGATTATCGCCAGCTGAATAAGGTGACGATTAAGAATAAGTATCCTCTTCCAAGGATTGATGATCTGATGGATCAGTTGGTTGGTGCTTGTGTGTTCAGTAAGATTGACTTGAGGTCGGGGTATCATCAGATTAGGGTGAAAGAGGAAGATATCCAGAAGACGGCTTTTAGGACACGTTACGGTCATTATGAATATTCTGTGATGCCGTTCAGGGTTTCTAATGCGCCAAGTGTGTTCATGGAATACATGAATCATATTTTTCACGAGCATTTGGATCGATTTGTCATTGTGTTTATCGATGACATTCTGATTTATTCTAAGTCTCGGGAAGAGCACGCAGAGCATTTGCGTATTGTTTTGCAGGTTTTGAAGGAAAGGAAGATTTTTGCCAAATTGTCAAAGTTTGAATTCTGGTTGTCGGAGGTGAGTTTTCTTTGGCACGTAATTTCAGGTAATGGTATTTCTGTGGATCCATCTAAAGTAGAAGCTGTTCTACAATGGGAGGCTCTGAGATCTGTTACTGAAATTCGAAGCTTTTTGGGTTTGCCCGGTTATTATCGAAGGTTCATTGAAGGTTTTTCTAAGCTAGCACTTCCTTTGACCCAGTTGACTTGTAAAGGGCAAGCGTTCATTTGGGATATTCGGTGTGAGGAAAGTTTTAATGAGTTAAAGAGAAGATTGACGACAACTCCGGTTTTGATTTTACCGAATCCTAATGAACCATTCGTGGTTTATTGTGATGCTTCTTTGATTGGTTTAGGTGGTGTTCTGATGCAAGAAGGTAAGGTCGTGGCTTATGCTTCGAGGCAGTTGAGAGTGCATGAGAAGAATTATCCTACTCATGATCTTGAATTAGCGGCTGTGGTTTTCGTGTTGAAGATTTGGAGGCATTATCTCTACGGTGCAAGGTTTGAAGTCTTTAGTGATCATAAAAGTTTGAAATATTTGTTTGATCAGAAAGAGCTAAATATGAGGCAACGTAGATGGTTGGAATTCTTGAAGGATTACGACTTTGGCTTGAATTACCATCCTGGTAAAGCTAATGTGGTAGCCGATGCATTGAGCCGGAAATCGTTACATATGTCCGCTTTAATGGTTAAAGAGTGGGAACTTTCGGAATCGTTTAGAGATTTGAGTTTGGTATGTGAAGTGACGTCGGATAGCGTGAGGCTTGGAATGCAATCGATTACTAATGATTTTCTGATGACTGTTAGTGAGAAACAAAAGCTGGATGTGAAATTTGTGGATTTGATGTTGGTTGGAGGTAAAGATGCGAATAGTGATTTTCAAGTGGATGTTAATGGTGTTTAGAGGTTCCGAGGTAGAATTTGTATTCCTGATGATGCGGAGTTGAAAAGGATGATTTTGGAGGAAGGACACCAGAGTAATTTGAGTATACATCCAGGAGAGAATAAGATGTATAAAGATTTGAAGAAGATTTTCTGGTGGTCTGGATTGAAAAGAGATGTGGCTCAGTTTGTTTATGCATGTTTGACTTGTCAGAAATCGAAGGTGGAACATCTGAGGCCTAGTGGTTTGTTGCAACCGTTGGATATTCCTGAGTGGAAGTGGGATAGCATTTCCAAGGATTTTGTGACAGGGTTACCGAATACTCAGCGAGGGCATAATTCTATTTGGGTGATTGTTGATAGACTGACTAAATCGGCTCATTTTATTCCGATAGACATCAGTTTTTCTTTGGAGAGGTTAGCTGAGATTTACATGAGTGTGATTGTGAAGTTGCATGGGGTTCCATTGAGTATTGTTTCGGATCGAGATCCTAGGTTTACCTCGAGATTTTGGGAAAGTTTACAGAAGGCGTTGGGTTCTAAATTGAGATTGAGTTCGGCTTATCATCCGCAGACTGATGGTCAGACTGAGAGGACGATTCAGTCTTTAGAGGATTTGTTGAGAGCGTGTGTTTTGGAACAAGGTGGTGTGTGGGATAGTTATCTTGCATTGATTGAGTTCACGTATATTAACAGTTTTCATTCTAGTATTGGAATGGCACCGTTTGAGGCATTGTATGGGCGAAGGTGTCGAACACCGTTGTGTTGGCACGAATCTGGTGAGAGAACGGTAGTTGGACCAGAGTTGGTGCAACAGACGACGGAGAAAGTGAAGCTAATTCGTGAGAAAATGAAGGCTTCTCAGAGTAGACAAAAGAGTTATCATGATCGAACACGGAAAGATCTTGAGTTCCAAGAGGGCGATCATGTGTTTCTAAGGGTTTCACCGGTGACGGGTGTGGGTCGTGCATTGAAATCGAAGAAACTTACTTCTCAGTTTATTGGTCCTTACCAGATATCTGCGAGAGTGGGTGCTGTGGCTTATAGGGTGGCGTTGCCGCCGAATCTGTCGAATTTGCACGATGTGTTTCATGTTTCATAGCTTCGGAAGTATGTTCCGGATCCGTCGTATGTGATTCCGATGGATGAGGTTGAGGTAAGGGAGAACCTTACGGTTGAGGCGTTACCAGTTAGGATTTTGGATCGCGAGGTGAAGCAGGTGAGAGGCAAGGATATTGCACTTGTGAAAGTGGCGTGGGGAGGCGCTGCTGAGGGCAATTTGACTTGGGAGTTGGAGAGTCGGATGCGGGAGTCGTATCCAGAGTTGTTCGTCTCAGGTATATTTTCGAGGACGAAAATTTCTAAGTGGGGGGAGAGTTGTAACGCCCCAGTTTTGTCAGTTTTTATTTAATCGAGTCGTTTGATTATTTTATTATTATATTATTTTATTTTTGACTTTTATTTGAAAATATGTTATTTTTCAATGTTGTGATATGTTATCGGGTTTTGGGAACGTTTGCGAGATATTTGAGTGTGGGGTTATTTTGGTCATTTTATGATATTTTTCATTAAGTAGAAAATAGGAAATAGAAAGAGAGAAAAATAGAGAGAAAGAAAAAGAGGAGAAAAGAGAAGAAGAAGAGAAATAGTAAGAAAAACTTGGAAAAATCAAGAAAACAACTTCTAGAATCGATTTAATCGGGTAAGGGTGCGAAACTCAGTTATTGTATACTTGTATATGATTATGTATGTGTGTTTGTGGTTGTTATTGGATTGAATTGGAAAAATTTAGTAAAACCTATATTATGTAAAATTGATTGGAAATCGATTAAATGTGTTGGAAATCATGTTTTTAGTGTTCATTAGTGTTGGTACATGATAGATACTTGTTGTTAGATATTGTATTGGTGTTTTTCTGAGTATTGGATGATGATTTGGGGGATTTTGGGTTGAACCCGTAACAGCAAGAACATGCAGGAATTTTTCTGGTTTTTCCAGGTCATACGCGTATGGGGCATGTTCATACGCGTATGGACCTTGGCAATACGCGTAACATGGGCGAGGCATGGGCCAATACGCGTATGTATCTTTAATTTTCTCGGCCATCTGCCCATTTGCATATGGTACGCGTAACATTTTAGGGCATACGGGTACGGTGTTGGGCATTACGCGTACGGACTTTTACACGTGAATTTTGGGAAAAATGAGTCTCTGCCCATACGCGTATGGCTCAGGGCAATACGCGTATGGCCAGGAGAATGGTAAAATGGGACTTTTCAAAATATCGTTTTCATTTTTCTTTCGTAACTTGGGTTCCGTTTATCCGATTTTTACATTCTTGGTATTGTTGGAAAGCTATTGAGCTGTACTTTCTTATTATGATGATTTGGAAATTGTTAGCCGATTTAATTATGTCAGAAATCGAGAATAGTGTCGTTTTGTCGATTTTGTCATTATAATTGTGTGTAACTAGTGTGTATTGTGCAAGGTGCTGTTGTATGATGTAAATGCAGGTGTTTAGATGGTATTGAGATGATTTGTGGCCGTATGGCAAATAAATGCATTGTTTTGGGCTTAAGTGCAAAGTGTGATTTTGTTGATGTAGAAGAATGCATTTATGTGTGCATATTAAATGTCATGAGTCATTGTATGTCAAGCATCATGATATGCATTGTTGTGACGTCCTGAGTGACGGTTTGATTCCAGAGGGAATCTGCTATAACATCGTGAGCCTTAAAAATAAGAGGTATGAATAGCCTTAAAAATAAGAGGACCGAAAGCGATGGTTATAGACGATCGTGTGCCCATGTGGGGTGTGAGCGATCGGGTCGTGTGCCCGTGTGAGGTGTGAGCGATCCATAAACGTCGTGTGCCCGTGTGGGGTGTGAGCAATGGGGGACATCGTTTTCCCGACGGGGAGTTACAGTGATGTAACGAGCGATGATTCCAGCAGAGTTCCTGAGTGAACTAGTGATGAGAAATAATGGAAGTCGGTACCGCATGTGCATATGCATAGAGTCGTTGTGTCGGTCTCTTGCATTTGCATAAATCATTAATGTCTGTTTATGTGTGGAATTGTGGATAAATGGATATATGGATATGTGTTGGTGATACTTGTATTGAGCATGGTTGGTACACCTTGGTGATGGAAATATGAATTATACATTGTGTTGTCTTGTGTTTGAATTATGGTGTGAGTTGTGGTGAGAACTGTATATATGTGTATTTTGTGTTCTATATAATTGTATGCAATTATATTATGATTGTTTTTCTCACCCTTCTGCTGTTTTATAATGCTCTATGAGGCATTGCAGATTAGAGTTGCTGGAGATTTTTTCGTGAAGCTTAGGACTTCATTCTTTTGTCGGTCGGCTCTGATATGTGACACCGGTTAGTTAGGGAGGTCGTTTGTGATTATTTGTATATGTATATATATATATATATATATATATATATATATATATATATATATATATATATATATTTTGACTTGTGCATGTACAACTTGATGTATGACAAACGTTTCATGTGATATATATATATATATATATATATATATATATGATATTCAGTTTTAGATTTTCCGCTTTTATTCTAAAAACTGAAATGTGGGTGTAAGGAACTGAGTTCCTCTATTGATTGATACCCCACTGTTGCATATCTTTATGAGCAGGTGTTGTATGATTTGTTTCAATATAATGTGATTCCACCGTCTATGCCATGATAATTTAAATATACTCTGATGAAATTTTGAATTTTCTTTTACTGCTTTATTTAATTGGGGGTATAGATTGGGGGTGTTACATTAAGTGGTATCAGAGCCAGTCCGTGTCAGTTCGTGTCAGTTTGTGTCTGTCCTTGTCGGTTTTGGCGTTGGAGTGAGTTGTTTGTTTAACCATAGTTTCTTTTATTGGAAATGAACAGAATATGGTTGGTAGGAACGATGCTGCTTTGGCTGCTGCTATGCAAGCTATGGCTCGGGTTGTGTAGGGTGCTCCTAATGCTGCAGGTAATGATGAGTTCAGGAAGAACAAACCGCCTGTCTTCAAAGGAAGATATGATCCTGATGGTGCACAGATATGGCTGAAAGAGATTGAAAGGATTTTTCGAGTGATGGATTGTGCTGAAGATCAGAAGGTGAGACTGGGTACTCACATGTTATTGGAAGAAACTGATGATTGGTGGGTAGGTAAACGTCATGTGTTGGAAGCTGCAGAGGAGGAAGAAATTACTTGGGAAGTTTTTAGCCGGGAGTTCTTGAGGAGGTATTTTCCTGAAGATGTAAGAGGAAAGAAGGAAATCGAGTTTTTGGAACTGAAACAAGGTAATATGTCTGTTGTTGATTATATTGCTAAGTTTGTGGAACTTGTGCAGTTTTATCCTCATTATGCTGAAGCGACTGCGGAATTTTCCAAGTGTGTTAAGTTTGAGAACGGATTGCGTCCTGAGATAAAGCAGGCAATCGGTTATCAAAGGATTCAGAGGTTTTCTGATTTGGTGGACTGTTGTAGGATTTATGAAGAGGACAGTAAGGCTCGTTCTACTCACTATAAGAGTGTGAGCGAGAGGAAAGGGAAGCAACAGTTTCGTGGTGGTCCTTATGTGACACCAGCGGATAAAGGTAAACAAAGGGGTACTTTTGATCGATGGTCAGGTGGAGGAGGAATGTCTGGTCCTCTGAGGTGTTATAAATGTGGTGAGTTGGGGCATCGTCAGTTTGAGTGCAGGAAAGATATGAGGAAGTGTACTAATTGTGGAGGTGTAGGGCATGTTGCTGCTGATTATGCCAGGAAAAATGTGGTGAAGTGTTTCAATTGTGGTGAACCTGGTCATATTAGTACAAAGTGTCAGAAAACGAAGCAAGCTCCAGCTAGTGGGAATGTATTTTCTTTGGCAGGAACTCAAACTTCAAGTGCAGATTGTCTGATCAGAGGTACTTGTTTTATTAATAGTACTCCTTTAGTTGCTATTATTGATACTGGAGCGACTCATTCGTTTATTTCGTCTGAGTGCGCGAAGCGTTTGAATCTTGTGTTGTCGTTGATGGATGGTAAGATGGTTATTGATACTCCAGCAATGGGGTCAGTAACTACTTCTTTGGTTTGTGTGAGTTGTCCTTTGACCATTTATGGTAAAGACTTTGAGATGGATCTGGTGTGTTTGCTGTTGGAGGGTTTAGATGTGGTTTTGGGAATGAATTGGTTGCAATTCAATCGGGTTCATATTGATTGCTATCATAAGCAGGTAAGGTTTTGTTCTCTTGAGGAAGACGAAGACTCAAGTTTCTTATCTACCAAAGAGTTGAAGAGACTTTTGGCGGATGAAGCTCAGTTGTTTGGGTTGTTTGTATCTTTGACTATGGATAGTCAAGTTTCGCTTGATGTGTTTCCTGTTGTGTGTGAATTTCCAGAAGTGTTTCCCGAGGATATTTCAGATTTGCCGCCAGAGAGAGAGGTGGAGTTTTCTATAGATCTAGTTCTTGGTACTAGACCTGTTTCTATGGCACCTTATCGTATGTCGGCATCTGAGTTGGTTGAGTTAAAGTAACAGTTGAATGAGTTGTTGGAAAAGAGGTTTGTAAGACCTAGTGTTTCTCCGTGGGGTGCACCAGTTTTATTGGTGAAAAAGAAAGATGGCAGTATGCGGTTGTGTATTGATTATCGGCAGCTGAATAAGGTGACGATTAAGAATAAGTATCCTCTTCCAAGGATAGATGATCTGATGGATCAGTTGGTTGGTGCTTGTGTGTTCAGTAAGATTGACTTGAGGTCGGGGTATCATCAAATTAGGGTGAAAGAGGAAGATATCCAGAAGACAGCTTTTAGGACACGTTACAGTTATTATGAACCGTTCGGGGTTTCTAATGCGCCAGGTGTGATCATGGAATACATGAATCGTATTTTTCATGAGCATTTGGATCGATTTGTCATTGTGTTTATTGATGACATTCTGGTTTATTCTAAGTCTCGGGAAGAGCACGCGGAGCATTTGCGTATTGTTTTGCAGGTTTTGAAAGAAAGGAAGCTTTTTGCCAAATTGTCAAAGTGTGAATTCTGGTTGTCAGAGGTGAGTTTTCTTGGGCACGTAATTTCAGGTAATGGTATTTCTGTGGATCCATCTAAAGTAGAAGCTGTTCTACAATGGGAGGCTCCAAGATCTGTTACTGAAATTCGAAGCTTTTTGGGTTTGGCCGGTTATTATCGAAGGTTCATTGAAGGTTTTTCTAAGCTAGCACTTCCTTTGACCCAGTTGACTTGTAAAGGGCAAGCGTTTATTTGGGATATTCGGTGCGAGGAAAGTTTTAATGAGTTGAAGAGAAGATTGACGACAGCTCTGGTTTTGATTTTACCGAATCCTAATGAACTATTCGTGGTTTATTGTGATGCTTCTTTGATTAGTTTAGGTGGTGTTCTGATGCAAGAAGGTAAGGTCGTGGCTTATGCTTCGAGGCAGTTGAGAGTGCATGAGAAGAATTATCCTACTCATGATCTTGAATTAGCGGCTGTGGTTTTCGTGTTGAAGATTTGGATGCATTATCTCTACGGTGCAAGGTTTGAAGTCTTTAGTGATCATAAAAGTTTGAAATATTTGTTTGATCAGAAAGAGCTAAATATTAGGCAACGTAGATGGTTGGAATTCTTGAAGGATTACGACTTTGCCTTGAATTACCATCCTGGTAAAGCTAATGTGGTAGCTGATGCATTGAGCCGGAAATCGTTACATATGTCCGCTTTAATGGTTAAAGAGTGGGAACTTTTGGAATCGTTTAGAGATTTGAGTTTGGTATGTGAAGTGACGTCGGATAGCGTGAGGCTTGGAATGCTATCGATTACTAATGATTTTCTGATGACTGTTAGTGAGAAACAAAAGCTGGATCTGAAATTTGTGGATTTGATGTTGGTTGCAGGTAAAGATGTGAATAGTGATTTTTAAGTGGATGTTAATGGTGTTTTGAGGTTCCGAGGTTGAATTTGTATTCTTGATGATGCGGAGTTGAAAAGGATGATTTTGGAGGAAGGACACCGGAGTAATTTGAGTATACATCCAGGAGCGAATAAGATGTATCAAGATTTGAAGAAGATTTTCTGGTGGTCTGGATTGAAAAGAGATGTGGCTCAGTTTGTTTATGCATGTTTGACTTGTCAGAAATCGAAGGTGGAACATCTGAGGCCTAGTGGTTTGTTGCAACCGTTGGATATTCCTGAGTGGAAGTGGGAAAGCATTTCCATGGATTTTGTGACAGGGTTACCGAATACTCAGCAAGGGCATAATGCTATTTGGGTGATTGTTGATAGACTGACTAAATCTGCTCATTTTATTTCGATTGACATCAGTTTTTCTTTGGAGAGGTTAGTTGAGATTTACAACAGTGTGATTGTGAAGTTGCATGGGTTTCCATTGAGTATTGTTTCGGATCGAGATCCTAGGTTTACCTCGAGATTTTGGGAAAGTTTACATAAGGCGTTGGGTTCTAAATTGAGATTGAGTTCGGCTTATCATCCACAGACGGATGGTCAGACCGAGAGGACGATTCAGTCTTTGGAGGATTTGTTGAGAGCGTATGTTTTGGAACAAGGTGGTGCGTGGGATAGTTATCTTGCATTGATTGAGTTCACGTATAATAACAGTTTTCATTCTAGTATTGGAATGGCACCGTTTGAGGCATTGTATAGGTGAAGGTGTCGAACACCGTTGTGTTGGCACGAATCTGGTGAGAGAACGGTAGTTGGACCAGAGTTGGTGCAACAGACGACGGAGAAAGTGAAGCTTATTCGTGAGAAAATGAAGGCTTCTCAGAGTAGACAAAAGAGTTTTCATGATCGAAGACAGAAAGATCTTGAGTTCCAAGAGGGCGATCATGTGTTTCTAAGGGTTTCACCGGTGACGGGTGTGGGTCGTGCATTGAAATCGAAGAAACTTACTTCTCAGTTTATTGGTCCTTACCAGATATCTGCGAGAGTGGGTGCTGTGGCTTATAGGGTGGCGTTGCCGCCGAATCTGTCGAATTTTCACGATGTGTTTCATGTTTCATAGCTTCGGAAGTATGTTCCGGATCCGTCGCATGTGATTCCGATGGATGAGGTTGAGATAAGGGAGAACCTTACGGTTGAGGCGTTACCAGTTAGGATTTTGGATCGCAAGGTGAAGCGGTTGAGTCAAGGATATTGCACTTGTGAAAGTGGCGTGGGGAGGCGCTGCTGAGGGCAATTTGACTTGGGAGTTGGAGAGTCGGATGCGGGAGTCGTATCCAGAGTTGTTCGTCTCAGGTATATTTTCGAGGACGAAAATTTCTAAGTGGGGGGAGAGTTGTAACGCCCCAGTTTTGTCAGTTTTTATTTAATCGAGTCGTTTGATTATTTTATTATTATTTTATTTTATTTTCGACTTTTATTTGAAAATATGTTATTTTTCAATGTTGTGATATGTTATCAGGTTTTGGGAACGTTTGCGAGATATTTGAGTGTGGGGGTATTTTGGTCATTTCATGATATTTTTCATTAAGTAGAAAATAGGAAATAGAAAGAGAGAAAAATAGAGAGAAAGAAAAGGAGAAGAAAGAAAAAGAGGAGAAAAGAGAAGAAGAAGAGAAATAGTAAGAAAAACTTGGAAAAATCAAGAAAACAACTTCTAGAATCGATTTAATCGGGTAAGGGTGCGAAACTCAGTTATTGTATACTTGTATATGATTATGTATGTGTGTTTGTGGTTGTTATTGGATTGAATTGGAAAAATTTAGTAAAACCTATATTATGTAAAATTGATTGGAAATCGATTAAATGTGTTGGAAATCATGTTTTTAGTGTTCATTAGTGTTGGTACATGATAGATACTTGTTGTTAGATATTGTATTGGTGTTTTTCTAAGTATTGGATGATGATTTGGGGGATTTTGGGTTGAACCCGTAACAGCAAGAACATGCAGGAATTTTTCTGGTTTTTCCAGGTCATACGCGTATGGGGCATGTTCATACGCGTATGGACCTTGGCAATACGCGTAACATGGGTGAGGCATGGGCCAATACGCGTATGGATCTTCAATTTTCTCGGCCATCTGCCCATTTGCGTATGGTACGCGTAACATTTTAGGGCATACACGTACGGTGTTGGGCATTACGTGTACGGACTTTTACAAGTGAATTTTGGGAAAAATGAGTCTCTGCCCATACACGTATGGCTCAGGGCAATACGCGTATGGCCAGGAGAATGGTAAAATGGGACTTTTCAAAATATCATTTTCGTTTTTCTTTCGTAACTTGGGTTCCGTTTATCCGATTTTTACATTCTTGGTATCGTTGGAAGGCTATTGAGATGTACTTTCTTATTATGATGATTTGGAAATTGTTAGCC
Source organism: Lathyrus tuberosus (assembly GCA_022829125.1). Taxonomy (NCBI): domain Eukaryota; kingdom Viridiplantae; phylum Streptophyta; class Magnoliopsida; order Fabales; family Fabaceae; genus Lathyrus; species Lathyrus tuberosus. The sequence goes on along the minus strand of JALAZF010000177.1, from coordinate 7,973,451 downwards.
GATTTAATTATGTCAGAAATCGGGAATAGTGTCGTTTTGTCGATTTTGTCATTATAACTGTGTGTAACTAGTGTGTATTGTGCAAGGTGTTGTTGTATGATGTAAATGCAGGTGTTTAGATGGTATTGAGATGATTTGTGGCCGTATGGCAAATAAATGTATTGTTTTGGGCTTAAGTGCAAAGTGTGATTTTGTTGATGTAGAAGAATGCATTTATGTGTGCATATTAAATGTCATGAGTCATTGTATGTCAAGCATCATGATATGCATTGTTGTGACGGTTTGATTCCAGAGGGAATCTGCTATAACATCGTGAGCCTTAAAAATAAGAGGTATGAATAGCCTTAAAAATAAGAGGACCGAAAGCGATGGTTATAGACGATCGTGTGCCCATGTGGGGTGTGAGCGATCGGGTCGTGTGCCTGTGTGAGGTGTGAGCGATCCATAAACGTCGTGTGCCCGTGTGGGGTGTGAGCGACGGGGGACATCGTATGCCCGACGGGGAGTTACAGTGATGTAATGAGCGATGATTCCAGCAGAGTTCCTGAGTGAACTAGTGATGAGAAACAATGGAAGTTGGTACCGCATGTGCATATGCATAGAGTCGTTGTGTCGGTCTCTTGCATTTGCATAAATCATTAATGTCTGTTTATGCGTGGAATTGTGGATAAATGGATATATGGATATGTGTTGGTGATACTTGTATTGAGCATGGTTGGTACACCTTGGTGATGGAAATATGAATTATACATTGTGTTGTCTTGTGTTTGAATTATGGTGTGAGTTGTGGTGAGAACTGTATATATGTGTATTTTGTGTTCTATATAATTGTATGCAATTATATTATGACTGTTTTTCTCACCCTTCTGCTGTTTTATAATGCTCTATGAGGCATTGCAGATTAGAGTTGCTGGAGGTCTTTTTGTGAAGCTTAGGACTTCATTCTTTTGTCGGTCGGCTCTGATATGTGACACCGGGTAGTTAGGGAGGCCGTTTGTGATTATTTGTATATGTATATATATATATATCTTTTGACTTGTGCATGTACAACTTGATGTATGACAAATGTTTCATGTGATATATATATATATATATATATATATATATATGATATTCAGTTTTAGATTTTCCGCTTTTATTCTAAAAACTGAAATGTGGGTGTAAGGAACTGAGTTCCTCTATTGATTGCTACCCCACTTTTGCATATCTTTATGAGCAGGTGTTGTATGATTTGTTTCAATATAATGTGATTCCCCCGTCTATGCCATGATAATTTAAATATACTATGATGAAATTTTGAATTTTCTTTTACTGCTTTATTTAATTGGGGGTATAGATTGGGGGTGTTATAGGAGGCACTTCAGCACTTGTTAAATCACTGGTGGATGCCAATCTATATGGATGAAGATACTCAGCAGATTAGTATCAGTAACAGGAATCCAACCTGACGTCAAAGTCAGGATGTCTGATCTATGGAAGCTAACCTAGTGAGGTTACATTGTATTCAAAGTGGGCGTGGCTAGGTGCCACCACACAAGTATGACCATTGTAGTGTCTGTTCAGAAATTAACCAAGGGTGTTACCTTGTGAGGGCAGCTCTTCAAGGTCAGGTGGATCGTAGAGAGATTCGCCCATATCCAGGTTCTGGACCCATGAACTGGTCGCCGAACTACCTTGCCAATCAAGTCGAGGAGGTTGTCACGATCTCTGGTCGTCACCAGACCAGGGATGTTTTTGCCATCATCCCTCTAGTTGACAAATCTAGAGCTCCCAACCGGGAACGGATCGAGATTAATTATGATGGTCAGAAAAATCAGAAGGTTCCCATAGTCATCTATCTACCGGGACCACTACCGTATGAATCAGCTAAGGCGATCCCTTACAAATACGGTGCAACAATAGTTGAAAATGGAAAGGAAATTCCATTACCCTCCGTCGTGAATATTGCAGACATCAGTCGTGTAACACGGAGCGGTTGAATCTTCAACCGAGAAGTTGGAGAACCTAACAAGGAAAAGGAACTTCAGACAGAAGCTCCCGATCCATCAGTCGGTCAATCCGGTAATCCCGACCTTTCAAAAAATAATGATGAGATGCTGAAGCTCATCCAAAGGAGTGAATATAACATTGTTGACCAGCTGTTACAGACTCCTTCAAAGATCTCGGTATTATCACTGTTACTCAGTTCAGAAGCCCACAGGGAGGCTCTACAGAAAGTCTTGAAGCAAGCCTTTGTGGAACAGGATGAAACAATCAGACAATTCGATAGCATTGTCTCTAACATCACTTCCTGTAAAAATTTGGGATTTAGTGATGAGGAATTACCCGAAGAGGGTCGCCGTCATAACATGGCACTCAACATTACAGTTAACTGCCAGGACGATGCTTTAGCCAGCGTACTGGTAGACACAGGGTTAGCCCTGAATGTTATGCTGAAGTCCACTTTGATGCAATTATCTTTCAAAGGCCCTCCGATGAGAATCAGCGAGGTCGTCGTCAAAGCGTTCGACGGATCCAGAAAAATAGTTATCGGCGAAGTTGATCTTCCCATAACTATCGGTCCTCACACTTTCCAAGTCACTTTCCAGGTCATGTACATCCGGGCAACATACAGTTGTTTATTAGGAAGACCTTGGATACATCAGGCTGGAGCGGTCACTTCGACCCTCCACCAAAAGCTAAAGTTCGTTCAGAACGATCAACTTGTCACAGTCTGTGGAGAACAGGCCTTGCTCGTGAGTAACTTATCATTATCTACTTGTGTAGAACCCAAGGAGGTTATTGGGACGTAGTTCCAAGCGCTGTCGGTGGGAAAGGACAATCAATCCCAAGGAGGAACCTCGATTTCCTCATACAAAGATGCTATCAAAGCGGTCGAGAGTACTGATACAACCGGATGGGGATAGCTTGTCATTCCTATTAATAATAAAACAAAGAAGGGTCTTGGTTTTTCTGCAACCTGTACCCAGACAGCTGCTAGCGATGGAAGTCTTCATCCTATTCAGAACTTCTTCCACAGTGGAGGTTTTCTTCACCCAGTCCCTCAAGCAGTCCATGCTATCAATGAGGAAGATCCCTCTAACACAAAGGAAGAGTGGGAGTCTTATCTTAACAAGGACGGTTATATGTCTCAGGACGAAACGCAAACTCCTTTTTGCTTTCCTACAGAGAGTCTGAGATTTATACCCAGGCCAGACATCAAAATGTTATACGGGGATTGTGATCCGGAAGGAGGCCGTGCTCCGCCAAATTCATTAGAGGAAGACACTCCGCTGAAAGACAATTTTGACTACACCTACTATGGCCCAATGGATGGTCTGCCAATGTGGCAACCTTATCCATGAGACTTGGGGCAAGAGAGTCAGCCGAACAATGAAAATCAGCTGACCATCATTGAACAGAATACCTGTGTCCCCACCATGTCATAGGATCAACACTCAGGTCATTCAAAAACTACTCAACATGACGATGAATTTGCATCATTTGCAGGACTTGAATTCATCAACTATGCTTTTCCCGAGGTCAACATCATCGAGAGGGATGACTCCTCCAGTTCGAAAGAAATGTGGGACACTTTGGGACAACCGAGTGGAAAATTTGACTATATGGTCAAGTACACTGCTCCTGGAAGCTCTCGTATCAGGCTCGAGGACATCCAGTCAACTGGATGGGGAGATACAGCTAAGAGCACCAATGCTATGCAAAATACAACTGAGGAATCCTCCTACGATAATTCTGCTTGGGAGACAGATTCCAATGATCTTGCTCCACCAGAAATCAGCATTATTTCTTAAGACAAATCAAGGAAGGTGCCAGACTTTGTGATTCACCGAGGAGTTCGCTGCCAATGGGTTGCAGTCGAGGTTCCGAAGATCGTTCATCAGTCAAAGTAATTGCTGTTTTTAACCTTTCACCCTGCCTAGGTGAAACAGATGTTTTGATAGGGCTCGCTTTCAGTAAATTTTCCCTCTTCGCTCCGCCCAAAGCGACAGAGTTTTGTTTTATAGGGTTGTAGTTTCAAGGATTGACTTGTTCATTAATAAAATAATGTCGTTCTATAATTTTCGCATTAATTGCTATTTTCTTTTCGCTTTTCTCAGAAAATGGTAATCCTAAAAACCAATTAAAAATAAAAACAAGCAGTAAAATAAATACACTGCACACACTCGCATTTTCTCTATCTCTTCTAAACACGAATTATCACGTCATGCAGATTCCTTGTTTTAAACCCAGTTGAAACATACGATCCGATGCCTTCTCCCGACTTTGAGTTCCCGATATTTGGGGCTGAAGAAGAAGTTGACAACGAAATTCTAGAAGAGATCTCTCGACTACTCAGACAGGAGGAAAGGTCCATTGAACCTTACGAAGAGCCGTTGGAAATGATCAATGTGGGTTAGAAAAAAGAGAGAAAAGAAATCAGGATTGGGGCATTGCTCAGTCCAACTGCCAAAGAGAGTTTGATAAAGTTTCTCAAAGAATTCCCCGATGTATTCGCTTGGTCCTATCAGGACATGCCAGGGTTGGATACCAGCATTGTGGAACATCACTTACCGTTAAGATCAGAATGTCCGCCAGTAAAGCAGAGGTTGAGACGCACTCACCCGGACATGGCCATCAAAATCATGGAGGAGGTACAGAAACATATTGATGCAGGTTTCCTCGCCATATCAGAATATCCTCAATGGTTAGCCAACATCGTACCCGTTCCGAAAAAGGAAGGAAATGTCAGAATGTGTGTTGATTGCAGGATCTAAATAAGGCTAGTCCAAAGGACGACTTTCCTTTACCACACATTGATATGCTGGTTGACAGTACAACAAAGTTCAAAGTTTTCTCCTTCATGGATGGATTTTCGGGCTATAACCAGATCAAAATGGTGCCGAAAGACATGGAGAAAACTTCGTTCATTACCCCATGGGGTACCTTTTGTTACAAGGTGATGCCGTTCGGTTTGAAGAACGCCGGGGCAACCTATCAAAGGGCCATGACTACTCTTTTTCATGACATGATACACAAGGAAATAGAGGTATATGTCGATGACATGATTGCAAAATCTAAGACAGAAGAGGAGCATGTGACCCACCTGTCGAAACTATTCGAGCGTTTGAGGAAGTACAAACTCCATTTGAATCCCAACAAGTGCACCTTCGGTGTCCGTTCAGGGAAACTCTTAGGGTTCATCGTCAGCCAGAAAGGAATTGAGGTTGATCCTGACAAGGTCAAGGCCATTCGAGAAATGCCTTCTCCGAAAACTGAAAAACAAGTCAGAGGATTCTTGGGACGTTTGAACTACATCTCCAGGTTCATATTCCTTATGACCGCCACATGTGCGCCGATTTTCAAATTACTAAAAAAAAACCAGGATTGCGTTTGGTCAGAAGATTGCCAAACTGCCTTCAACAGTATTAAGGAGTACCTATTGAATCCGCCGATTCTATCACCTCTAGTGGAAGGAAGACCACTGATCATCTACCTCACAGTCCTAGAGGACTCAATGGGATGTGTACTTGGCCAACAAGACGAAACCAAACGGAAAGAGTCTGCCATTTACTATCTGAGCAAGAAGTTCACCGACTGCGAGACTCGGTACACGATGCTTGAGAAAACTTGTTGCGCTTTGGCTTGGGCAGCCAAACGTCTTCACCAATACATGATTCGTCACACTAATTGGTTAATCTCCGAAATGGATCCAATCAAGTATGTCTTCGAAAAGCCTGCTCTCACGGGAAGAATTGCCCATTGGCAGATGTTATTATCAGAATATGACATAGAGTGCCACGCTCAGAAAGCCGTTAAAGGAAGTATTTTAGCTGATTATTTGGCTCATCACCCGATTGACGATCAAGAATCAACCGGGTTTGACTTCCCAGACGAAGATGTCATGTATCTAAAAATGAAAGATTGCGATGAACCGTTACCAAGTGAAGGGCCAGAACCAGGTTCCCAATGGGGACTTATCTTTGACAGAGCAGTTAATCATTATGGAAATGGAATTGGGGCAATCATTGTTACCCCTCAGGGTACCCACATTCCTTTCACTGCCAGACTTACGTTTAATTGGAACACATACCAATCAAGAATGATTCCTTACAAAGACTATGCAAGAAGGTTGTTACCCTTATTTAATAGAGTCGAGTTTTATCACATCCCTCGTAGAGAGAATCACATGGCTGATGCCTTAGCCACTCTCTCTTCTATGATTAGTGTAGGTCAATGGAATGACCTGCCTAAGATCGAAATAATGCGCCTTGAACGGCCCGCTTACGTCTTCGCGATTGAGGCAGTCATAGACGACAAACCTTGGTATCACAATATCAAATGCTTCCTTCAGAAACAAGAGTACCCATCTGGGGCATCTAGAAAGGACAGAAAAACCCTCAGAAGACTGGCTGGAAACTTGTTCCTGAGCGGTGATACTCTTTATAAGAGAAATTTTGACTTGGTCTTGCTCCGATGCGTAGACAGACCAGAAGCAGACATGCTTATGAAAGAAATTCACGAAGGGCCCTTTGGCACTCATGGCAATGGACACACAATGGCGAGAAAAATTTTAAGAGCAGGGTACTACTGGTTGACCATGGAATCCGACTGCTACAAGTACATGAGAATGTGTCACAAGTGTCAGATATACTCCGACAAAATTCATGTACCGCCATCACATCTCAAAGTTCTTTCTTCTCTGTGGCCTTTATCCATATGGGGAATTGACATGATTGGCTTGATCGAACCTAAAGCTTCAAACGGACATCGGTTCATCCTGGTAGCCATTGACTATTTCACCAAGTGGGTCGAAGCAGCATCGTACGCTAATGTAACCCGACAAGTGGTGGTCCGATTTATCAAAAACAATATCATCTGCCGTTATGGTGTTTCGAGCCAGATCATTATAGATAATGGATCTAACTTGAACAACAAGATGATGAAAGAGTTGTGCGTTGAGTTCAAGATCAAACACCATAACTCATCTCCCTACCGACCCAAGATGAACGGAGCGGTAGAAGCGGCTAACTAGAACATCAAGAGGATCGTTCAAAAGATGGTTGTAACCTATAAAGATTGGCACGAGATGCTACCCTTTGCCCTTCACGGTTATCGAACATCTGTCCGCACTTCAACAGGGGCAACCCCTTTCTCTCTAGTATATGGCATGGAGGCAGTTCTCCCCATAGAAGTAGAGATCCCATCAATCCGGGTATTGATGGAAGCTAAGCTTTCAAAAGCTTAATGGTGTCAAAGTCGACACGACGAACTCAATCTGATCGAAGAAAAGAGAATCACGACACTATGCCATATCAGTTGTATCAGCAGAGAATGAAGAAGGCGTTTGACAAAAAGGTCCGACCTCGTGTCTTCAGAAAAGGAGACCTCGTGCTCAAGAAGATACAATCGTTTCTCACTGACTCTCGGGGCAAATGGACCCCAAATTACGATGGCCCCTATGTGGTCAAGAAAGCTTTCTCAGGCGGTGCCTTGAGACTTGCAACCATGGACAGAGAGGAATTTTCCTACCCCACGAATGTTGATGTAGTCAAGAAATACTTCGCCTAAAAAAAGTCTCGGTGGATTGAAAACCCGAAAGGGCGGTCCAGGCAAAAGTTAGAGACAAAAAAAAAATCATCCCGATGGATTGGAAATCTCATAGTACAATCCAGGAAAAAGTTAGGGATAATGGCAAGTAACTATGTTCAACAGAGGCAAGTCCCTTAGCAACAGTTACATCATCCATCGGAGGGAAACTCCAGTCAAGGTCATCTTCGACAGAAGCTCAGGATGTCCCGAATTCAAAGTTGGTAGAAGGATAGTGGTCGTTATGTTTTAACGTAGCCCTTTTCCCTATAAATTACCATTTTCAAACTTTGTATATACTCTTTGGAATCACGCATTTGGCTGATCTCCATCTTATTAATAAAATTTGAGCCCTTGTGCTTTTGTTTGTAATTCTTATTTGTTTTATTTTTACAGAATGGCGTTTTAACATGATTAGCGATTCTTGAAATGAAACAAAAATGAATTTACTTGTTAAAACTTTTTCTGCTTTTAAATTAAAGATGACAATTGCTTTTGACTGTTGAACATCGAAAGAACGTCGATTGCGTCTCCAAAGGCATTTGAATTTCAAAGTGCAGAATCAAAGTACTCCTTCTAGGCCAGTACGCCTGAACGAAGGATCAACAGTATGAGATGCGGCTTTCCCATCTGATACCCTCGGCCGAGTTCTTATCTCCTAAGCCCGATCAACGGTATTCCCCGCAGGGACTATTTCTCCTAAGCAAGGTAGAATTGTTACTCTTTTTGACCAACGGTACTTCTTCACCCCGCGATGGCCGAGTATCCAGTCGTGTTCACTCGTCAGTCTGTATGTCGCCTCAGTTTTGTCAGCATATACTTACGTACATACATCATGCATTTGATTTGCATTCATATTCATATTGCATCACTATCACTCTAGTCGGTCGTGTCCCCTAGTGATAGATGTCCTCTCAATTGAGTTGTCAGTTCTTGCCTCATCAGGAAATGATGCGTTTGAACAATCTCGCCTCCAGTGTATCTCTGGATTAGAATCGGCACTCGACCACTTTGATAACTTGAACCTCTGAAAAGCCAGAGAAGCTTTCTACAGATGTCACTCTTCGCCATCGAAGATGATATCCTTGCTTTCCTGGATTAAAGAAAATCCCCAGAGAAAGCCTCCTAAGCAGAGATTTGGCAGTACAGCTGCCTTTCTCCGAAAGACCGCTGATGAAAAGGTCATCGGCACCTCAAAAGTGGAGTCCATCATATGGCATTACTCCGGGAAGATCCCGAGAAAAGTATGATGTAAGACCCCAAGCGGAAGCAGTCTCTCAAGAGACTCATTTTCCCCAGATAGAGTCGACAAATGGTGTCTCCAACAGAGAAGTTTGTGTACCTCTACAACTCAGACGAATGGGTTCCCTAGCAAGTCTGACATCAAAACTTTTTCCACTCAAATGGCATCTCCCCAGGAAAATCCGGCGGGAAGTTTGAGGAAAACCGCTACGAATAGCGTCCCTTGTCAAGAAAGTTTATTCACAAAAGAAACTTAGACCAGTTCCTTGGTAGGAAACCAGGATCGAGGGGAGGTTTATTTCAAAAGAAACTAAGACCAGTTCCTTGGTGGGAAACCAGGATCGAGGGGAAGTTTAAATCAGAAACTTAGACCAGTTCCTTGGTAGGAAACCAGGATCGAGGGGAGGTTTATTTCAAAATAAAACTGAGACAAGTCCCTTGGTGGGAAACCAGGATCGAGGGGAAGTCTACCTTTTCTAAGCATCATTGCTTAGCAAAAGAAGATGAATGCGCAAGCTGCCATTCATAGCCATCAAAATTTCGGGTATTCCGATATTTAATCCTCTTGCACCCCGAATGCCCGAATACCTTCGTCATTCAAACCTTCGGGTCCAAGAAGATTAAATAGGGGCATCTGTCATACCCCAAATTTTGACCACTAAGGTTCCCATCATTGTGCAAATCATCATCACAATATGGATGAACCATCATGCCTCATTAAATGCCTCAAAGGTTGTTAAGCATTCACTACAATCAAAATTAGGGTTTTAAGCCCTCTCAGAGCCTTAGACAAAGGATCAGTCAAGGAATAACTTGATCTTCAACTTGTCTAGCCTCTAAAATATCCACAATCTATATCAAAAGGACTCCCACTTCAAGGATTAAGCACAAGGCTGCTCCCTTCTAGGTGGATCAAGTCTCAAGATCGACAGTGTCACCAAATTAGGGTTTTGGTCGACCAGGGCCTCCATATGGAAATTTTTCATCTGGGCACAAGCCAATGATCCAAAACATAACCTAATATACTCCATGGAACCTCATGGACCCAATCATCAAGTCAATTTGACCTCAGGGGATGCATTCATCAAAAATCAGGAATTAGGGTTTCTTAACCTAATTCACCCCTAAGTTGACTTTTGGGACAAATCATGAGCCAAGACCTTAAGACATGATTTGAGGGTCTCTAATATACTACATTGATCCATTTGCAACAATGGATTAATCCAAGAAGCATGAGCAACAAGTCTCAATTTCATCTGCACCACAACTAGGGTTTCGCGAGGAAAGTCAACTGTAACTTTGACTTTTGACCAGGACATGCTCCCAAACCTAAGACAAGATTCACTATACCCTATGACACCCATGGAACATGTCCATCAAGTTTGATTTAGGTCAAGGACATGATTTCCTGAAGAATTGCACAGTTTGGAATTCATCTGATAAAAACTCAACTGTGCACAAAAGTCAACTTTGACTTTTTGAGATTTTTCACCAAAATGGATTTTTAACCCTAAAATGATGTTAATGTATGATTAGAATCATCATTCATCAAGAAAAATCAAAGAAAGTGGGATAACTTGTAAAAGGGGTAACCATAAAAACTTAGAAAAATTTCTAAGTTATGGAAAAAGTGACACTAATGTGCCAACTTTGGAGGACCATAACTCCTAAACCACAAGGCCATTGTTCCCCGTTCAAAGCTTGATTTGTAGATCACATTTCCCTCTACAAAAGCTTCATACTGACCTATGTCCAAATTCCTCATGGATTTGGAGTTATGGAGTGATCAAAATCAAGAAAAGTCACTTTGTTCCAACACTTAGTGAAAATTTCACTAAGTCAGAATCTGCCTTTACTTTTTCCAAATGTAGGGGGATTTTTCACTTGGATTCAAAAGAGATCAAAACCAAACATGTTCAAACAGTTGTTGTATCATGTAAGGGCTTTCCAAAATGGCCAAGAACATTACCAAATTCAATTTGAGTTATGAGATATGACATTGGCAAGATGCCTTGCTGAAATCTGCCAAGGCAAGGCAGATTTTTGCACTTTTGGCCGATTTGCCAAAATCAACCAAATCCAAACACTCCTATCCATTTGGACACCTCTGAGGATTGAATCTAAAGGGTACAATCACTGAGCCAAGCCTCCAAAGTCTTTGGAACAAGAAATAGCATGTTGAACCTAGAATTGCCAAAATAGGGACAAGACTCCAATTTTGGATTGGAGCATTCAATGGAAGCATCAAGGTGGCATGGACTGAGCTCTTAGTAAATGAATTCAGTCAAGACTTATCCAAGACCAAGGGAGCCAACAGCCTGTGCCCTAACCTCTAGTCAATGGCTAGAGGAGACTTGGATTTTCATTTGCCAACATTGGCCAAACCTACTCAGCAGTTGCCATTCACTATTCCTTGCAAAACAAACTTGCTCTACTATAAATAGAGCTCAATTGTGATCAGTTTGAGTACACCAAAGCCATCAAACAGATGCTTTCCTCAAAATCTCTTCTTTCACTCCAATTGTGCCTTCTAAGGCAAGTCACTATCGGGTTTTGAGTTTGAGAGCTTTTCCAATCAAACCAATCACACACACACCTCATATACATCACATATGAGCTGATCAAACACTTAAACAACAACAGGAACACTGATTTCTCAGAATCACCAGTCAATTGCTCAAGGTTTTAACCAAGTTGCAGTTGAGATGCCATGAAGTGATCCAGCCAATTTCAATCAAGTCCAAGCATTCAAACACACTCCATAGGGTGTAGGGAAGATGTTCAGATCATCACAACTCATCTGTAACACCTCCAACTTAGAAATCAATTTTCTCTTGCTGTCACGACCTAGAGGTAAGCCTAAACTTGGTCATCTCTCAATCCATGCAATTTTTGCTGAACAATAATTTGGCCATATGTTCATAATCATGCATGGAATGTTTCCCCTCAATTAATTGCATTGTTTGAATCGTGTATCAAAAATCCCAGCCTCCATGCAGAATCTAGGGTTCTTAAGGATTGTTCATGATTTCTTGTTTTATGTTTAATTTAAATGAAATTAAGTGTCATAGACATGATCGTGAGGTTGAAACGAGTTGATTGGTATGTGGATTGCATGATATGATTAAGTATTCAGTGAGATTGGATAGAAAATGCAAATCTGGGAAACTCAGAACACGCGCGTGTTCTTGCCCTTGTTCTTGGCGCCATTTTCTAAAATTTGAATATTTGAATTTTGTGATTTTTATTTAATTGATTCAAAAATTAATTTCTCTCTGAGTTTTAATGATTTTGAGTTGATTCTTTTTTTAATAATTCACAAAAATGTTGAAATATTTTATTTTTCCAAAAAATCCCAAAAATATTATTTATTTCATATAATTGATATTTTTTGCAAAGAATTAATATTTTAATTGTTTTTGACATTTAAAATATTTTTTCCCTCTTGATTTTGTAAAGATTAATGACTTCTAATTATTTTGTAGGTCAATACTTGATTTTTGAAGCATTAATCCAAGATCATAATTTGTTTCCCATATGTTAAACAATTTTTGATCATTTTAATTGAATTTTTATTCAATTAAAATACATTTTGGAAATAAATTAGGGTTTTTGATTAATTCAACCCTCACAAATCATTTTCAAAAAACTTTTGGGCCTCTATTAAAGTGTAAGACCCAACCCACTTGTACAGAAAATATTTTGGGCCTCACTTATTGTATAAGTCCCTCTATATATTTTTAAATTCGGCACGATCGTCGCCAGTTTAAAAATAAACCATCTGGGCCTCTCCTTGAGCTATAAGACCCATTCAAAACTTTTGGGCCTCTAATAGAGTGTAAGACCCAATCCCCTTTTAACCAAAAACAACTTTGGGCCTCACTTATTGTATAAGTCCCTCTGCGTTAAAAGAAAACCTCGGCGCGATCTCCATTTTAAATGGAAAAATCATTTGGGCCTACCCTCGTGTTATAAGCCCCATTCTTTTTCTTTAAAAAACTTTTTGGGCCTCTTGAGAGAGTGTAAGACCCATCCCTTTGTACAGAAAACCTTTTTGGGCCACAGTCACTTGTATAAATCCCTCTCTACAAATTCAACAGTGCAATCACTAGTAAAACCCTGGGCCTCTCCTTGAGCTGTAAGCCCCAAATCTTTCTTTTTCAAAGCACTTTCTCTGTTGATTTTGAATATACTGTTGTTTTTCTGTCTTTGTTGAACAACTAACCAAACAGCATGGAAGCTCTACAACCGAGTAAGTGTTTATACGTTTTCATTTACCGCTTTCATATACATATAACTGTATTGTGGGGCTGTTTCGCTATAAGTCTTCTTTCATAAACTCATATCAACTATGTAATAATAGTATAGATATTTAGAGTTTCCCCGGCAACTACGTCTAGAACTAGGTAACGTCGTTTCGTTTATTCGTAGAAATAGACAACTAGATCCCCAATAGGATCACCTGATACAGTCTTCTCTTCAGCTGTCCTCATTAGGAATTGTCAAGAAAATCTACTCCCAGAGATGAATGTATTCTCTGTGAATGGCATCTTTGAGTTTCTTCCAAATTCTCGAACTTTCCTGGCTTGATCTATTCCTTGTGAATAGCTTGTCTTGAAGTTTTCGGGGTTTGGGGACCCACGGGCTTCTTAAAAGCATCGGCCTCCTCTTGGGCATCGTACAAGGACCCACAGGCTTCCTAAAAGCATCCCCGCCTCCTCTTGGGCTTAGTACAAGGACCCATCAGCTTCTTAGAAGTATTCACAACCTCCTCTTAGGCTTCGTATAATGATCTCTTCCTCCGGGAATGATAGCCTCCTCTTAGGCTTAGTACAAGGACCCGTCGACTTCTTAAAAGCTTCCAGCCTCCTCTTGGGCTTCGTACAAATTGTCCCGACGACCTCCTAGAGGTATAGGAATAGAACTTAGTCATCTTCATAGAACAGACCTTTCAAAGAGTCTACTACTGTTTCTCAAAGCATAGTACAAAAGATGAAACTCTAGACATGGACAGTCTAATATCCTTGAGTTCAAAGACATTCTCAAGTGACCCCTTCGGTAAATAGGAAGGAAACCCGTAGACTCGGACAGTCTCAATACCCTTTGGATTTCCCGTTTCCTCAAAGAAAAGGAAATATCCCTGAATCAAATCCTTGAGTACAGTGTTACTCATATAAGAACTGATTTTCTCTTTAAATCAGCACACTGGACCAGTCACTCAACTGAAACAGCACCATAGGGTCCTCTTGGGCTTTGTACAATGATTCTCCCCAGCAGAGCTAACAATTTTAGCCTCCATCTCGGGCTTCGTACGAGATACAATAAACTCTCTTGTTAAGTCAAAAAGCCTCCATCTCAGGATTTATACGAGATACAAAAAGACTCCCTCATTGAGTCAAAACCTTTTAGCCTCTCTCTCGGGCTTTGTAAGAGACACATATTAGCCTCCTCTTAGGCTTTGTATAAAAAAACCACTGGTTGATCCAATCAATCTTTTAGCATCAAAGTTGTGCCTCGTTCACAGTACACAAACATCAATAACTCCTTTCCCTTCATCTAATTGCTGTAAGCGGCAAGCCTCTGGATCATCTACATCCATGCCACTGTCCCTCTTTTAGCATGAGAAATTCCTAAGGAAAGATAGCATTACTCTACACTGAGTTAAAGCCTTCTCCTTCAAGTTGGAAATCCCCTATAAAGGATATTATGGCATTGCCGGATTCACACATCCCGGTTAAAGTAATTCTCCTTTATAAACAGTTGTGACATACAACCCCCTCTTTAGAGATGACAAGTTCTCTCTAAAGTCAAACCCTTTTAGCTTCACATCTTGGGCTTTGAACAAGATACAAACTACCTTTAGCTTCACATCTTGGGCTTTGAACAAGATATAGATTACCTTTCACTTCACGTCTTGGGCTTTGAACAAGACACCAAAACACAATTTCCTCCTATAAAGAACTACGAACGCTCTGATTTCCCTGTTTCGGTAAACGAGAATACGTAGGCATAAGATTGAAAGAAAAATCTTAGTGAGCACACTAAACAAAAACCCAAAATCCCATACTTTCATATATCCGTCCTAACATCTTAACCTCCCACCAATGAACCAAACACCGCTTTTAAAAAAGTAAACCTAATAGAGACCCCGAATCTTTGTAGCATCTGTAAACCAACAGTTTTGACTGTTTAACCTCAGTTTGCAAGCAGGGTTAATTTGAGACATCTATTTCCCTTCCTTCATCAGCTTTAATAGGATAAAAAATGAATCGAGCTGTAGACACCAAAGAGCGATAGCGCTTCGCAACCGCGTCAAAAATTGCTCACTACACTTAGTTTGTATACATGGTCAGGAAATGTTGGATCAATAAATCCTTTTGGTTGATCAACATACACCTCTTCATTTAAGTAACCATTCAAGAAGGCACTCTTAACATCCATCTGAAAAAGCTTGAATTTGAAATTACAAGCCACCCCTAAGAGTAATCTGATAGATTCCAGTCTTGCCACAGGAGAAAAGGTTTCATCATAATCAATTCCTTCGACCTAGGTGTATCCCTGAGCAACTAATCTTGCCTTATTTCTGGTGACCACTCCTTGTTCATCAGACTTGTTCTTGTAGATCCACTTGGTGCCAATCACATTAGCTCCATCAGGCCTTGGTACAAGATCCCACACTTCATTCCTTTTGAATTGTTCCAGCTCTTCATGCATGGCATTAATCCAAAAATCATCAGTCAAAGCTTCTTTGACATTCTTGGTCTCAATTTTTGAAACAAAACAAGAATTTGACACAACCTCTCTTGATCTAGTGCTAACCCCTGATTTAGGATCACCTATGATAAGCTCCCTTGGATGGTCCTTTTGCACTCTAATAGATGGTTCTTTATTAGATTGTTCAGGTTCAGGCTCAGCATCAACATGACTGGGAGACCCACTTCTGTCTTCAGTTTCTGCTGTGACTTCTTCAACTGATGTTTCAACATCATCCAGGACATCAACATCTTCCTGCTTATCATTGTCATCAATTACCACATTTATAAACTCCATCATAACCTTCGTTCTGGAGTTGAAAACCCTGTAAGCTCTGCTATTTCTAGAGTAGCCTAGAAAGATTCCCTCATCACTTTTAGGATCCAATTTTCTCCTCTGTTCACGATCTGACAAAATGTAACATTTACTTCGAAAAACATGAAAGTACTTCACCGTTGGCTTTCTCCCTTTCCACAGTTCATACAGAGTAGCTAAAGTGCCCCTTCTCAAAGTAACTCTGTTGTGAATATAACAAGCAGTGTTCATGGCTTCAGCCCAGAAATGGTAAGGAAGCTTTTTGGCATGAATCATTGCCCTAGCAGACTCTTGAATAGTTCTATTCTTCCTTTCAACAACTCCATTTTTCTGAGGAGTAATTGGAGAAGAAAACTCATGACTTATGCCTTCAGCAGAACAATATTCAGCAAACTTGCTATTTTCAAACTCTCTTCCATGATCACTCCTTATTCTAATAACAATACTCTCCTTTTCCCTTTGGAGTCTTTGACAATGATCTTTAAAAACATCAAACATCTCTGATTTGTCTTTAATGAAGCTCACTCAGGTGTACCTAGAATAGTCATCTACAACAACATAAGCATACTTCTTCCCACCTAGACTTTCTACCTGCATAGGTCCCATCAAGTCCATATGAAGAAGTTCCAAAACTTTGGAGGTGGTGTTATATTGAAGCTTCTGATGTGACATCTTGGTCTGCTTCCCTATTTGACAATCTCCACAAACTCTTCCTTCTTCAATATTGAGTTTAGGAATTCCTCTGACAGCTTCTGATGATATTATTCTCTTCATTCCCTTAAGATGAAGATGTCCCAACTTTTGATGCCAAATTTTGACTTCATCATCTCTAGCAAACACACATGTTGAGGTACTTGAGTCTTGTTGCACCCATAGATAACAGTTGTCCTTAGACCTAACACCCTTCATGATGACTTCTCATTTCTCATTTGTGACATTGCACTCAGATTTTGTAAAGTCTACTTTGAATCTTTGATCACAAAGTTGACTAATACTGATCAAATTTGTTGTCAACCCTTTGAGAAGTAGAACATCATCTAGTCTAGGAGCACCAGCATAATTCAGCTTTCCCATCCCCTTGATTTCTCCTTTGACACCATCACTAAAGGTTACATGACCTGAAGACTGGAGCTTAACATCTACCAACAAATTCTTAACTCCTGTCATGTGTCTTGAACACCCACTATCAAAGTACCAGTCTTCTTTGGTAGAAACCCTAAGAGAAGTGTGAGCTATTAAGCTGGTAACTTTACCTTTTGGAACCCATTGCTTCTTAGAATTAAAGGCCTGATTACCTTTGGGAAACTTCTGTTTGGGAGTATACTTATGTGCCTTCTGAGGATACCCATATAGCTTATAACAGTAAGCCTTTATGTGTCCAAAACACCCACAATGATGACATCTCCAACGCCTGAATTTCTTCCTAGAAGGAATCCTGTCAGGATGTTTAAACATCTGTTTTAACATCACTGGTTTGGAACTGGTAATAACATCACTAGAAGCTGCAACATTGCTGAATCCCAAACCACTTTTGTCTCCAACAATTTTCCTAATACCAAGAATGTTGTCTAGAGCATCAGTACCATTGTTTAACATTATGATAGTTTTGGTTATAGAATCCAGTTTAGAGTTAAGCTTACTGACTTCATTTTCAAGTTCAGTCTTTTTCAGCCTCTAACTGCACTATGGTTTTCTTCAGCTTCTCTCCTTCAAGACACACTTGTTCACTTCTCATGCACAGTTCTTTATACGAGGCAGCAAGCTCTTCATAAGTAACCTCATCATCACACGAATCATCATCTGACTCACAAACCCCAATCATAGCTCTAAAAAGCTTAGCTGATTCTTCTTCCTTGGTCCATTCTTCTTCAGGTTTCAGTTTTGAGCTACCCTCTACTTCCTTTCCATTCTCATCCTTTTCCACAATAACAGGATGTTTCCATTCTTTCAAAATAGCCTTCTAGGCTCTGCTGTCTAATGACTTCAAGAATGTAACCATACGAGGTTTCCAATAGTCATAATTTGAGCCATCTAGAATAGGGGGTCTATTCACAAATCCACCAATCTCCTTGTCCATTGCACCAGAAAGTATCATCCCTAGATCTCACCCAGATACAGAGCAGGATGCCTGCTCTGATACCAATTGAAATTATGGTATCAGATGTGTGATGTTAAGTGTGATGTCACAACAACACAATATGCTATATGAACAAGGTAAAAACAACAGTAAATAACACAATGAATTGTTCACCCAGTTCGGTCTAACTACCTACGTCTGGGGGCTACCAAGTCAGGGAGGAAATTCACTATTAGTAGTATTAAATTACTGACTTAACAATCCCAGTTGACATCTACCTAACTTAATCACTACCCAATGACACTTCTACCTAAGAAACCACTTAGGTATGAGAAACCACTCACTCCCTAAATCACCTCAGTGATACAATCCAATGATTACACTTTAAACACACAACTTGATTCTGCTTAACAGCTTTGATCAAGAACAATTAATAGCTCAAAACAGTAACACCAATTCACACACGAATGGTTTACAAAACACACACGAAGACACAAATGACACTCAGTCTTTAGCTCTCTTTCTTTGTTCTTTACCAACAAGGGTTGAGGCTGCTTTTATAGAATTCTGACTCGGGCTTGGACCTCCTCCAAATATCTGATTTGATTTGTTTTAAAACCAGAATTTAAAACAGATTTGATCTTCAAATCTTTTTAAATATTTTCAGATCAGCCCTAATGTTAGTTACATGATCTGCTGCATGATCTGCAAATTATCTGATTGAAAATATCTTCTCCAAGATATTCGCATCCAATCTCCTAACAGATCTCCTCAAAACACACTAACACGCGCAACCCTAAAACATCACAACCCGATGTTTTGATGTTCTGATAAACTGATGTCAAGACATCAATTATAACATCAGCAAATAAAACTTCAACCCTGCAACAGCTAATGTTAGGAACCAATGTTATGACATCAGACATATGACACCAACATTGTTCAACTTTGTTTTACCAAAATTCCAGCCAATACTAGAACTAACAACAATCAATCAGAAAGGGGAACGTCGATTTCCTCGTACAAAGATGCTCTCGAAGCGATCAAAAGTAACAATGCAAAAGGATGGGGATAACTTGTCATTCCTACTGATAACAAGACAAAGAAAGGTCTTGGTTTTTCTTCAACCTGTACCCAGACTGCTACTAACGATGAAAGTCTTCATCCCATTCATAACTTCTTCCACAGTGGAGGTTTCCTTCACCCAGTATCTCAAGAAGTGCATACCATCAACGAGGATGATTCCTCCGATACAGATGGAGAGTGCATGTCCTATCTCAATGAGGACAGTTATATGTCTCAGGGAGAGGTGCATACACCATTTTTCTATCCCGTACAGAGTCCGAGATATATACCGAGGTCAGATGTCAAAATGATATATGGAGATTGTGATCCAGAAGGATGTCGTGCTCCACCCAACTCGTTGGAGGAGGACACTCTGATGAAAGACAACTTTGACCACGACTATTATGGCCCAATGGACGATCTGCCTATCTGGCAGCCGTACCCAGGAGACTCAGGGCAAAAGAGTCAGCCCAACGATGTATATCAGCTGAGCATCATTGAAAAGAATACCTGTGTCCCCACAAAATCATGGGATCATTACTCAGGGCATTCAGAAGATATCCAGTACAACGATGAATTTGCAAGGATTGTAGGACACGAGTTCCTTAACTATGCCTTTCCCGGGGTCAACGTCATCGAGAGAGATGACTCCTCCAGTTCCAAAGAAGTGTGGGACACCCTGGGACAACCGAGTGGCAAATATGACTTCATGGTCAAATACACCGCTCCTAAAAGTTCTTGCATCAGGCTCGAAGACATTCAGCCAACTGGATGAGGAGATCTACCTGAGAGTGCAAACCCTGTGCAAGATACAGCTGAAGAATCCTCCTACGACAACTCTTCCTGGGAGACAGATTCCAACGATCCTGCTCCACCAGAAATCAGTGTTATTTCTGAAGACAAATCAAGAAGGAAGGTACCAGACTTTGTGATTCACCGAGGAGTTCGCCGCCAATGGGTCGCTGTCAATGTACCGAAAGTCGTCCATAAGTCTAAATAATTGCCATCTTTACTTTAACCTTTCACCTTGCCCAGGTGAAACAGATGTTTTGATAAGGTTCACTTTCTGTAAATGTACCTCTTCACTTTTCCTAAAGCGACTGAGTTCTGTTTTATAGGGCTGTAGTTTCAAGAATCGACAAGATCATAAATAAAATAACGTCGTTCTATAATTTCCGCATTTATTGCTGTTTTCTCTTTTCGCTTTTTCAGAAAATGTTAATCCTTAAAAACAACTCAACTAATAAAAACAAGCATTTTTCAAAAATTACACTGCATCACACTCTTGCATTCTCTCTATCTCTTCTAAAATAAAATCACCACGTCATGCAGATTGCTTGTTTTAAACCCCATTGAAACATATGATCCAATGCCTTCTCCCAACTTTGAATTCCCGGTATTAGAGGCTGAAGAAGAAAACGACAAAGAAATTCCAGAAGAGATCTCCCGATTACTCAGACAAGAGGAAAGGTCCATTGAACCTCACAAGGAGCCATTGGAAACGGTCAACTTGGGCTCAGAAGAAGAGAGAAAAGAAGTCAAGATTGGGGCACTACTCAATCCAACTGTCAAAGAAAGTTTGATAAAGCTTCTCAAAGGGTTTCCCGATGTATTCGCTTGGTCCTATCAGGACATGCCAGGGTTGGATACCAGCATCGTGGAACATCATCTACCGTTAAGATCAGAATGTCCGCCAGTAAAGCAAAGGTTGAGAAGGACTCACCCAGACATGGCCATCAAAATCAAAGAGGAAGTACATAAACAGATTGATGCGGGTTTCCTCGCTACATCAGAATATCCTCAATGGCTATCCAACATAGTACCAGTTCCGAAAAAGGACGGAAAAGTCAGAATGTGTGTAGACTACAGGGATCTGAACAAAGTCAGTCCAAAGGATGACTTTCCCTTACCACACATAGACGTGCTGGTAGACAGTACAACAAAGTTCAAAATATTCTCCTTCATGGATGGATTCTTGGGCTATAATCAAATCAAAATGGCGCCGAAAGACATGGAGAAAACTTCCTTTATCACCCCATGGGGCACCTTCTGTTACAAGGTAATGTCGTTTGGTTTAAAGAACGCCGGGGCAACCTATCAAAGGGCCATGATTACTCTGTTCCACGACATGATAGACAAAGAAATAGAAGTGTATGTCGATGATATGATCGCAAAATCTAAAACAGAAGAGGAGCATGTGACCCATCTGTCAAAGCTATTCGAGCGTCTGAGAAAGTACAAGCTCCGCTTGAATCCCAATAAGTGCACATTCGGTGTTCGCTCAGGAAAACTGCTAGGGTTCATCGTCAGCCAGAAAGGAATTGGGGGTGATCCTGACAAAGTCAAGGCCATTCAAGAAATGCCTTCTCCAAAGACTAAAAAACAAGTCAGGGGATTCCTGGGACGTTTGAATTACATTTCCAGATTTATATTCCTCATGACCGCGACATGCGCGCCAATCTTCAAATTACTCAAAAAGAATCAGGACTGCGTTTGGACAGAAGACTGCCAAACCTCCTACGACAGTATCAAGGAGTACCTGTTGAACCCACCGATTCTATCACCTCCAGTGGAAGGAAGACCACTGATCATCTACCTAACAGTCTTGGAAGACTCGATGGGTTGTGTACTTGGCCAACAAGATGAAACAAAAAGGAAAGAGTCTGCCATTTACTATTTGAGCAAGAAATTTACCGACTGCGAGACTCGGTATACTATGCTTGAGAAAACTTGTTGTGCTCTTGCTTGGGCAGCCAAACGTCTTCGCCAGTATATTATTCGTCACACTACTTGGTTAATCTCTGAGATGGATCCAATCAAGTATGTCTTTGAAAAACCTGCTCTCACGGGAAGGATCGCCCGTTGGCAGATGTTGTTATCAGAATACGACATCGAGTATCACGCTCAAAAAGCCGTAAAAGGAAGTATTTTAGCCGATCATTTGGCTCATCAACCGATTGACGATCAGGAATTAGTCAGATTTGACTTCCCAGACGAAGATGTCATGTACTTAAAAATGAAAGATTGCGATGAACCGCTACCCAATGAAGGGCCAGAACCAGGTTCCCAATGGGAACTTATCTTTGATAGAGCTATCAATCATTATGGAAATGGAATTGGGGCAATCATCATAACACCTCAGGTACCCATATTCCTTTCACTGCCCGACTGACATTCAAGTGTATAAACAACGAGGCCGAATACGAAGCTTGTATTATGGGTTTCGAGGAAGCGATCGACTTAAGGATCAAGAACTTGGATGTATATGGAGACTCAGCCCTAGTTGTCAATCAGATCAAAGGAGATTGGAACACATACCAATCAGGACTGATTCCTTACAAAGACTATGCGAGAAGGTTGTTACCATTCTTCAACAGAATCGATGAAGAAAATCACATGGCTGATGCATTAGCCACTCTCTTTTCCATGATTAGTGTAGGTCAATGGAATGACATACCTAAGATTGACATAATGCGCCTAGAACGGCCCGCTTACATCTTTGCGATTGAAGCAGTCATAGACGACAAACCTTGGTATCACGATATCAAATGCTTCCTTCAGAACCAAGAGTACCCACCTGGGGCATTAAGAAAAGACAGAAAGACCCTTAGAAGATTGGCAGGCAGCTTCTTCCTGAGCGGTGATACACTCTATAAGAGAAACTTTGACATGGTCTTGCTCCAATGTGTAGACAGACCAGAAGCAAATATACTGATAAAAGAAATTCACGAAGGATCCTTTGGCCCTCATGCCAATGGACGCACAATGGCGAGAAAAATTCTGAGAGCAGGATACTATTGGTTGACCATGGAATCCGACTGCTACAAGTACATGAGGAAGTGTCATAAGTGTCAGATATACTCAGACAAGATCCATGTACCACCAACACATCTTAAAGTTCTTTCTTCCCCATAGCCTTTTTCCATATGGGGAATCGACATGATTGGTATGATCGAACCCAAGGCTTCGAACGGACATCGGTTTATCTTGGTAGCCATTGATTACTTCACCAAGTGGGTCGAAGCAGCGTCATACTCCAATGTAACCCGACAAGTGGTGGTCCGATTTATCAAAAACAATCTCATCTGCCGTTATGGTGTTCCAAACCAGATCATTACTGATAATGGATCTAACTTGAACAATAAGATGATGAAAGAGTTATGCGCTGAGTTCAAGATCGAACACCATAACTCATCTCCCTACCGACCCAAGATGAACGGAGCGGTAGAAGCGGCAAACAAGAACATTAAGAAGATCGTTCAAAATATGGTTGTAACCTACAAAGACTGGCATGAGATGCTACCCTTTGCTCTTTACGGTTATCGCACATCTGTCCGCACTTCAACAGGGGCAACCCCTTTCTCTCTAGTATATGGCATGAAGGTAGTGCTTCCTATAGAAGTAGAGATCCCATCAATCCGGGTATTGATGGAAGCTAAGTTAACAGAGACTGAATGGTGTCAAAGTCGACACGATGAATTGAACCTGGTCGAAGAAAAGTGAATAACGGCACTATGCCATGGTCAGTTGTATCAATAGAGAATGAAGAAAGCGTTTGACTAAAAGGTCCGACCTCGCGTCTTCTGGAAAGGGGACCTTGTGCTCAAGAAGTTACAATCATTTCTCACTAATTCCCGGGGCAAATGGACTCCGAATTATGACGGCCCCTATGTGGTCAAGAAAGCTTTCTCAGACGGCACCTTGAGACTTGCAACCATGGATGGAGAAGAATTTGCCTACCCCACAAATGTTGACGTAGTCAAGAAATACTTCGCCTAAATAAAAAGAAACGTCTCGGTGGATTGAAAACCCGAAAGGGCGGTCCAGGCAAAAATTAAAGACATAATAAAAAATCATCCCGATGGATTAGAAACCTCAAAGTACAATCCAGGCAAAAGTTAGGGATTCATGGCAAGTAACTACGTCTAGTAAAGGGGAAAATCCCTCAGCAGCGGTAATGCCATCCATCAGAAGAAACTCCAGTCAAGGTCATCTTCGACGGAAGCTCAGGATGTCCAGAATTCAAAGTTGGTAGAAGGATAACGTTTGTTATGTTTCAATGTAGCCCTTTTCTCGTAAATTACCATTTTCTAACTTTATAAATGCTCTAATGGGATCACGCGTTTGGTTGATTTCCATCCTATCAATAAAATTTGAGCCTTAATGCTTTTATTTGTAAAATCTTATTTGTTTTAGCTTTACAGAACGACATTTTAATATGATCAACGATTCTTGAAATAAAACAAAAAAATGAATTTACTTGTCACAAACTTTTTCTGCTTTTCAAATAAAGATGGCAATTCTTTTGACTGTTGAACATCGAAAAAACATCGATCGCTTCTCCAAAGGTGATTGAGCTTCAAAGTGCAGAATCAAAGTACTCCTTATAAACTAGTACGCCTGAGTGAAGGATCAGCTGTGTCAGAGACCACGTTCCATCTGACATCCCCAGCAGAATTCTTACCTCCTAAGTCCGACCAACGTTGTTCCCCACAGGAACTATGACTCCTAAGTAAGGCAGAATTGCTATCTTGGACCGAATGGTACTTCCTTGTCCCCAACAATGACTGAGTATCCAAATGTGTTCATCCGTTAGTCTGTATGTCGCGTCAGTTTTGTCAGCATAAACATACATACATACATACATACATCATTCATTATTTATTTGTATTCATATTCATATTGCATCACTATCCCGCTAGTTGGTCTTATCCCCTAGTGATAAAAGTACTCTCAATCGAGTTGTCAGTTCTTTCCTTGTTAGGAAAAGTTTTGTCTGAACCATCTCTCTCCTCTAGTGTATTTCTAGATTGGAGCCGATCCTTGACCACTTTGATGACTTGAACCTCTGAAAGGCAAGAAGACATCCGACAAACGTCACTCTTCACCATTGAAGATGATATCTTCGCTTTCCCGGATTAAGGAAAATCCCCAAAGAAAGCCCCTCAACCGAAGACTCTCAGCAACACATTGATTTTTCTTTCCAAGAGAGTCAATTATAAGGAAGTCATCAGCACCTCAAAATTGGGATACATCATATGGCATTTCTCCAGGAAGATCTCGAACAAAAGTATGATGTAATATCCCCAAGCAGAAAATAGTCTTTCAAGAGACTCGTTTTCCCCAGTAGAGTCAACAAATGGCGTCTCCAACAGAGAAGTTTGTGTGCCTCTACAACTCAGACGAATGGGTTCTCCAGCAAGTCTGACACCAAACCTTTTTCCCATCAAATGGCATCTCCCCAGGAAAATTCGGCGAGAAGTTTGAGGAAAACCGCTACAAACAGCGTCACTTGTCAAGAAAGTTTATTGACAAAAGAAACTAAGACCAGTTCCTTGGTAGGAAACCAGGATCGAGGGGAAGTTTATTTCAGAAACTGAGACCAGTTCCATCGCTGAAAACCAGGATCGAGGGGAAGTTTTTACCTTTTCTAAGCATCTTCGCTTAGCAAAAGAAGATGGAGGAGCAAACTACCATTCATAACCATCATCAAAATTTCAGGTATTCCGATATTTAATCCTCTTGCACCCCGAATGCCCGAACACCTTCGCCATTCACACCTTTGGGTCCAAGAAAGTTAAATAGGGGCATCTTTCATACCCCAAATTTTGACCACCAAGATTTCCCATCATTGTGCAAATCATCATCATAATATGGATGAACCTTCATGCCTCATTAATCTCCTCAAAAATGATTGAGCATTCACTACAAACAAGAGTTAGGGTTTTGAGCCCTCTCAGAGCACATAGGCAAAGGATCAATCAAGAAATGACATGATATTCAACTTTTCTAGCCTCTCAAACACATACAAAGGATCAAAAGGACTCCCACATCAAGAATCAAGCACAAGGTTGCAGCATTCCAAGTGGATGAGGCCTCAAGATTGCTAGTGTCACCAAATTAGGGTTTGGTCGACTGAGGCCTCTAGATGGAATTTTTCCTCTGGGCATGAGTCATTGCCTTAAAGAACAACTTAACATACTCCAAGGGACCGCATGGACCCAATCATCAAGTCAATTTAACCTCAGGGGATGCATTTACCCAAAAAAATAAGGAATTAGGGTTTCTTGACCTAATTCACCCCTAAGTTGACTTTTGGGACAAAACATGAGCCAAGACCTCAAGACATGGTTTGAGGGTCTCCAATACACTACATTGATCCATTTGCAACAATGGACTGATCCAAGAAGCTTGCTCCACAAGCTTCATTTTCATCTGGACCACAATTAGGGTTTCGAGGAAAAAGTCAACTGTACCTTTGAGTTTTGACCAAGACATGCTCCCAAACCTTGGGAAATGGTTCAATACACCCTAAAACACCTATGGAATATATCCATTAGGTTGGATTTAAGTCAAGGATTTGATTTCATAAAGGATCGCACAGTTTGGATTTTCATCCAATAAAAAGTCAACTGTGCACAAAATCAAGTTTGACTTTTTGGAATTTTTCACAATTATGGTTCATTGACCCTAAAATAATGTTAATATGTGACTGGAATCATGATTCATCAATAAAAATCAAGAAAAGTGAGTTAACTTGTAAAAGGGGTAACCATAAAAAACTTAGAATTTTTCTAAGTTATGGAACAAAGTGGCTAGAGTACCAACTTCCAAGGACCATAACTTGAGATCTAAGCAACCATTTTGGATGGTCCAAAGCTGGATTTGTAGCTCTCATTACACTCTACAAAAGTGTCGACTAGACCTCATTCCAATTCATCATGGATTTTTAGTTATGGAGTGATCAAAATGGCAAAAAAACATGAAAATGACACTTTTCCAACACTTAGTGAAAATCTGCCTAAGTTAGCAGCCTTGAACAACAATGTTCATGATGATTTTTCAATTGGATCTAAAAATTGTCAAGACAAACTATGATCACACATGCGTTGTATCATATGAGGGCTCTCTAGTGAGCCCAAGAACATGAGAAAACTCCACCAAAGCTAGGAGTTATGACAGCTGCAACATGCCTTGCTGCAAACTATCTTGGCAAGGCAGATTTGTGCATAAGAGCTCGATTTGATCAAATTATGCAACAACAAGCATGGTTATCCATCTGTACACCTCAAGGGGAACAACCAAGGGACAAGCACTGATCTACCAGTCTCCCAAGTCCATGGAGCTATGTGTAGGCATGACACTCCTAAATTCAAAGATGCTTCAAATATTCAATTTTGTTTCAAAGCATTTAACTGATGCACAGAGGTGGCATTCATCAAGACAATGTTATCCAAGTTCAGTCGAGACTTATCCTTGAACCAAAGAACCTTAGGCATGTGCCCTAACCTCAAGTCAATGGCTAGAGGAGACTTGAGACTCCATTTGATCACAATTAGCCACAGACCTGTACCAGTTGTCATACACTATTGCAGCCAAAACAAACTTGACACACTATAAATAGAGCTCATTTGTGATTAGTTTGAGTACCCCAAAGCACCCAAACTGATGCTTTTCTCAAAATATCCTCTTTCACTCTAATTTTGCCTTCTAACTCAAGTCACCATCGGGTTTTGAGTTTGAGAGCAATTCCAACCAAACCAATCACACACACACACACCTCACATATAACATATAGAAGTGATCCATAACACAAAATCACATCTGGAACACCAGGTTCTCAGAATCACCAGCCATCTGCATAAGCCTTTGATAGATTTGTAGTTGAGGTGCCAAATCCAGTTCCAGCTCAATTCAATCCACTCCAAGCATCCAGACACACTCCATAGCATCTAAGGAAGCTGTTCACATCATTAGAACTAAGCTATAACACCTCCAACCTAGAACTCGATCACCAGCTGCAAGAGGTAAGCCTAAACTTGGTCATCTCATGATTCATGCATATTTCCTCAAACAATAATTTTGCCATATGTTCATAATCATGTATGGAGTGTTTCCCCTCAATTGATTTCTTTGTATGAATCGTGTATGGAATTTCTGAGCCTTCATGCAAAAATTAGGGTTCTTGAGGTTTCTGTTTGATTTCTCATTCTATACTTAAAATAAATGAAATTAAAGACCATAGACATGATCGTGAGTTGAAAACGAGCAGATTGATATGTGGATTGTGTGATTTCATCAAGTATTCAGTGAGATTGATGAGAAAATGCAAATCAGACAAAAACAGGGCACGCGGGCAAGAACAAGGTGTTCTTGGCGCCCTTTTTCAAACTTTTGAATTTTTGAATTTTTATTATTTTATTTAATTGATTCAAAAATTAATTTCTCTCTAAATTTTAATGATTTTGAGTTGATTCTTTTTTTTCAAAAATCACAAAAATGTTAAAATATTTTATTTTACAAAAATTTCCCAAAAATATTATTAATTTCATATATCTTATATTTTTGCAAAGAATTAATTTTTATTTGTTTTTTAACATTTTAAAAATTTTCTTTCTCTTGATTTTCCCAACTTAGATGGTTTTCAATCATTTTGTGGATAAAAACATGATTTTTGAAACATTGACCCAAAATCAGAACTCATTTCTCACATGTTTTCAATGATTTTATTAATTTTTAATCAAAATTAATTCCATTTTTAACAAAATTAGGGTTTTGATTGATTTCACCCTCATCAATCTTTTTCAAAACACTCATGGGCCTCTTGATAGAGTGTAAGTCCCACCTCTTTGTAAATAAAACAATTTTGGGCCTCACACATTGTATAAGTCCCTCTGTATATTTTCAAATGTTCGGCGGGATCGCCGCCTTTGTAACAAAATCAATTGGGCTTCTCCTTGAGCAATAAGACCCATCTTTATTCATTTTCAAACTTTTTGGTCCTCTCCTTGAGTTATAAGATCCATCCCTTTGTATAAAAACCCTTTTGGGCCTCAGTCGTTGTATAAGTCCCGAGACGATATTCAAAACGACGGTGCAATCACTGTTAAAACTTGGGCCTCTCCTTGAGTATAAGCCACGACAATCTTTTCAAAAACAACTTCCCTTTTGATTTAGATTCAAATATACCTGTTGTTATCAAAACTTTCTTTAATTTCTTTGAACAACTAACAATACAACATGGAAGTTTGCTCACCTGTAAGTTTTAATAGCTTTCGTTTACTCACTTTCATATGTATATAACTGTATTGTGGGAAGCTGCGCACGGTAAGTCTTCTTTCATATCTTTTTAAATACTTGTCATATATCAACTGTATATATACTAGTATAGCTATATAGAGTTTTCCCCGGCAACTAGGTCTAGAACTAGGTAAAGCCATGTTGGTCACTCTTTAATACAATCAAAACTAGATCCCCATAGGATTTCCAGATACAGTATTGGCTTCTCTTGGGCTTAAACAATATGGAACAAAGAGAAAAGCAGTATTCCTCGTGAACCTTTTCTCAGGCTGTCACCATTATAAATTGTCAAAGAAATTATACTCCCGGAGTTTATCTATTCTCGGTGAATAGCATCTCTTGAGTTTCTTCAAACCTCATAACTTTCACTAAATGATCTATTCTTGGTGAATAGGATTTCTTGAACTTTTCTTGGTTTAGGACCCACGGGCTTCCTAAAAGCATTCCCACCTCCTCTTGGGCTTTGTACAAGGACCATTCGGCTTCTTAGAAGTTCTCATGCCTTCTCTTGGGCTTAATACAAGGACCCTGAAGACCTCTTAAAGGTATAAGACAAAACTTAGTCATCCTTTGCTAGAGCAGTCTTTCCAGTGTCAAATCATAGACAAATTTAGGGTTGATTCTCATCCCTTAAAAATACCCGCCTCCTCTTGGGCATCATACAAAAGATAAAAATCTTCCACACCAGTAGACTTGGACAGTATAATCCCCTTGAGTCTCAAAGACATTCTCAAGTTCCCTACAAACATAGGAGAAACCCCGGTCACCCTGGATCAATCTCCAGCAGAGCAGAAACCCAGTCCCTCTCCTAAAAATCCCAAGAACCTCAAGGAATCTGATACCTCAACTCTTCTGTAATTCTCAGCAAGAGTTGATTCCCCGTTTGGACCTGCCTCGGGATCTCAATAATCCTCGACAGAAAGCTAGCCTCCTCTTAGGCTTTGTATAATGAAATTTCCTCAACACAACCAGCCTCCTCTTGGGCTTTGTACAAATGATTCTCCCCAGCGGAGCTAACCTTTTCAGACTTTCTTGTTGAGTCAGTCACTTTTCAGACTCTCTTGTTGAGTCCACCAACTTTTCAGACTCTCTTGTTGAGTCAATCACTTTTCAGACTCTCTTGTTGAGTCGATCAACTTTTCAGACTCTCTTGTTGAGTCAATCACCTTTTAGCACTCTCTTGTTGAGTCAACCCTTTTAGCCTCAATCTTGGGCTTTGTACAAGACACAAATCTTCATCTCTTAAACTTGGGACATATATCTTCCCCAACAGAATCACTTCCTCTCAGCCTTTTTTTAGGCTTTGAGGAATGATTTCCCAAGCAGAGTCAAACTCTTTTCAGCCTCCGTCTTGGGCTTTGTACAAGACAGATAATACTCTCCAGCAGAGTTAAATCCTTTTAGCCTCCGTCTCGGGCTTTGTACAAGACACATAAAAATATCCTCACCAGAGTCAGTTAAATTTCTCATTTCAGCCTCCATCTTGGGCTTTGTACAAGACACATACAAACCTCCCCGGAGGAGTCAAAATCCCTTCCTAGCCTCAATATTGGGCTTTGAACAAGACACAAATAACCTGTTTAGCTTCAATCTTGGGCTTTGAACAAGACACAAATAACCTATTTACCTTCAATCTTGGGCTTTGAACAAGACACCAAAACATCATTTTCCTCCCTTAGAATAGGAGAAACTACGATTGCTCTGATTTCCCTGTTTCATTTAAACTGGAATACGTAGGCATAAGATTGCGAAATCTTAGCGAGCATACTAAACAAAAACTCTAGGTCCAGTACCTTCACACATCAATCAAAAATTAGGTCCAGTACCTTACCAAAAAACATCGGGAGTAACCCGAACATCAACAAAAACTCACTCACTCACTCATATTTCCCAAGAAACTTTCCCAACCCATTAACGGATATACACCGTCAAGTACAAAGTGAAACATAAAGCTAATATCTTGTGGATAACCACATATAGGATGGGTAAATGACAACTCCCCATTGTATAACCTGACCCCGGACCCCCCAATCTCTTTTAAGCGTTTGTCCAGTTAAACATTCGCGTACAAGGTTAGTTTTAGATAGCTTCCCTTTCCCTTCCAGCTTCATGGGATAATTAAGAAATCAGAAAGTAGCACCCACTCCTCCTCATTGCAGTGAGGAAAACCCAGCGATAAGGTGGTCGCGTCACCGACAAAAATCGCTCGCTACATGGTGCCTAACACCTCCCTCCCGCCTAACTGACTTCCGAACTTAGTGTCTCACTCTTAGAACTTAGGTTTTCTCATTATTTTCCTATCTCTTAGGACGAATAAAGGATGATGGCGACTCGTCATTTTTTCCGGCCGTGACAGATGCCGACTCTGATGGGGAGTTCTTATACTTCCCTAAAAAGAGAGTCCATCATAACCTTGGGTTTTTAGGGTTCTTGTTTGTTTGCCTTACTGTCTACTGTTTATATATATATATATATATATATATATATATATATATATATATATATTTTTTTTCATTATATATTTCTTGATTATTATATATTTTATTTATATCATATATTATTGTCATCATAAATTGGTTGGGATATGATTATGTGTGAAGCTACAACCCAAGCTTGGATTACAACCATAGATTAGGACGTAGAATGAAAATGTTTTGGGGAGATGTGACATCTCAATAATTCATTGCTGCTACACTCAGAAGAGATCCTCCAAAGGTGTCTTCATGGTAGGGCTAGCCCTTAACATAGAGGATAATTTGGATGTGGTCCATGACTCTGGGAACCTTTAGCTCACCCTTATTAACTCATGGTAACCTTATATATTCAACCCCCAAGGGTCGTTAATAGGGTCCCGCCTAGATGAGACTTATCCCTAAGGATTACCGTAGGAAGGCTTGCTCCTTCTCATGGTAAAACATGGGTATAGTCTGTAAATTCTAAGGTTGTTATGCTGCCAAAAACTCTATATCCTACATGTGAGGGGATTGGGTAGATAAAACTTAGATCTAACCAAATTGTAGGGAACCTACCCAAGATAGGTCATGCTTGCATATCACCTTACCATAAAAAATACATATTAACAAAAATCATTCATCATGTAAAAATCTTTTTGCATTATGTGTCACAAGAATCTTAAATATTTTTTCAAAAGCCAAGTTAAGGATAATGGAATTCGAAAATAAAAGGACTGTCACAATTAGGATAAGGAAATCTAACATAGAGGGATTTAAGGCATATGCCATGGAATTGCCAAAAGAGAGAAGAAAACCCATAATTCGTAAGTATGGTGACATATTGGATCTTGTTACCATTCCTGTACAAGAAGAAGGCTCCACTTCCCTAGCTCAATTCTATGACACTGAGTTAAGGTGCTTCCAATTTCAAGACTTTCAGATAGCCCCTACACATGAAGAATTTCGCAAGATCTTGGGGTCTCCTAAGAATAATAAGGGTCCGTTCAAGACAATAAGATATTGTCCTTCACTTAAGGAAATTGCTAGGTCTCTTCATATTCATGAGGATGACCAACAAGCTAATTTGAGAATTCAAGAAGGTTTCCATGGGTTTTCTAAAGGTTTTATGGAAAAGAGAGCCACTAATTTTGTTGCCTACAAAAATTGGGACGAAATAGATAATACTATGGTACTTCTTATTTTTGGGTTGGTCTTATTTCCAAGTGAAAAGAATTTTATGGAGATCACGGCTATTAATATATTCTTGGTTGTAACTGTTGGGGAAGAAGATCCTGCACTGGCCCTTCTTGCTGGCATGTATCTTACCCTCCATCAAAGGTATGAAAGGAAGGGAGGGGTAATGTTATGTTGTGCTCCGTTATTATACAAACGGCTTGGCTCGCACTTAGTAAGGGACATAAATAATATTGAATAAATGAAGGGGTATGCATGGTCCCAATACTTAGTTTCTCTCACTAATAAGGATATCTTATGGTTCCCTCAAGCCCTTCACCGAAAAGACGTGATCCTAAGTTGTGGGGATTTTCTTAATGTACCATTGATAGGATTGAGAGGATGTATCGGTTACAATCTCATTCTGGCAATGAGACAATTAGGGCACCCGTTAGCCTACAAACCCGAAGATAAGCTATTGGAGGGTTTTGTACTACAAGACGTGACTGCTTATCATCCTGATGTTCTTAAGATTGTTCAAGCTTGGAGGCAATGCATCAAAGGGAAAAGTAGCCTCAAAAGACCAAGGGAAGAATCTGTAATACCATATGCTCAGTGAATGAGAGAAATGGTAAGCATAGTCAAGTTACCTTTCACTTTGGATCATCCCGTTACACCAAGGGTCCCTCCATCAATTGTAATCTCGGTGGAAGAGGGAGAAAGGCTCAAAGAAGTTGTCCTACAATTGAGAAAAGAAAAAGAGCAGTTGGAAGGTAAATTTTACCATGCCACATGCGAAAAGAATCAATTGAGTAGAAGCCTTAATGAAGCTCTGGAACGATCAAGGATTATTGAAGAGATGGCTAAAGTGGAGGAGGAAAAGTAAGAATGAGCTTACGCAGACCTTGAAGTCCTAAGTTCAAGTCTTAAAAAGCACAAAGAAGAGCTAGACAAGGCTTGGTATCAAAGAGACGAGTGAAAGAATATATGGCTAAGCTCTACTTAAAGGGGAGTAAAGGAAAGGTATGAAGGGCACATTCAAAATTTGGAGGCTGAAGTCCAAAGCTTGGCTAATGCCCTCTGTGAGAGTAAAAGACAAGCCATAGATGCAATGTTACAAAGGAGAGCCGCTGAGGAACTTCTTGCATAACGACCACATGAATAGAGGGAAACTCAAGAAGAGAATCTAGAACTTAGAAGGAAATTGGAAGTACTTGAAGGGGTTTATGAAGAGCTCAGGGATTTGGGCATCTACATTGAGGAATATAGCCAACAATTGGAGCGCACCGTTGAAGAGGACAATGCAATCATGGAAGAACTTCGACGAAAAGAAGGATATTACAGAGAAAGATATCTTAAGCTGGTGATATTATCCAATGAACTAATTCACGAGATCCCTCGGAGACTAAGAGAGGCAGAGTATATGGCGGACATTTTCAAGCCTAAGGAGGAAATCACTGACTTCCTCAAGCTATGTCGTTTCATGGTGGAAGAATTTAGGGCTCGGATTAGGCATCATTGTTAGATTTCCTTATGTATTGTTTTAAGTTGTTTCCTTTTAATTACGAACATGGTATTGGGGGGTTTTTCCTTTGGTGTTTCTATGAATAATGAATAGGGTTGCGTCCCTTTATTGTTTCCTTTATAATCAATAAATGTTTGAATTTCCGTTATTCTTGGCTTTGCTGATAATTGATGAATGTTTAAGATTCCTAAAAGAATTATTTTGGCATACCTATACATTCATGCATACATTAACATGCATAAAAACATCAAAAAATGAAAATCATTTTCTTCAATATCTTCTCTCAAAATCATCATAACAATCTGACTTCTCAACCCTACACCCACACTCACCATAAGAAAGCCATGGAACAACTAGAACAGAACCAAGCTACTCTGAGGGGAGATGCGGATGCCGTCAAGGTAAATGTAGAGGAAATGAAAGGCAAGATTGACCAACTGACTCGGGCTATTCAGAATATGATGGCAAGGGAAATTGAGGCGAGACACCGTAGGAATATTCCTACCCCTACCCCTCAATCTGGAGATAATAATCCTTTCTTGGGATTTGATGTTGACTAGGAACATGAAGAGGCTAAAGTTGCTAGAGAAAAAGCTAGTACTCAACCCCCCGGAGGGTCTGTTCCTCCACCTGATCCTAATGGAGAGTCACATCCTACACAAATACATGTCCCTCGTGAAAACTAAGAAGAGTGGAACCTCCAATATGAGGAGGAAAATTTGAGACAGGTGATCCGTGAAAACAAACCGACTACAGTTGAAGGAAGAAGGGATGAAGACAAGTACAAGATATTTGAAGAACGACTAAGGGCTCTATAGGGGTTCAATGTCTTTGGAGTTAATGCTTTGGAAATGTGTTTGGTGCCTGATGTGGTCATACCTCATAAATTCAAAGTGCCTGAATTTGAAAAGTACAAGGGCGTTAGCTGTCCTAAAAATCACCTCCGGATGTTTGTCCAAAAGATGGTTGCCTATGCCGCTAATGAGAAGCTGATGCTGCATACTTTCTAAGACAATCACAGTGGGGCATCCTTGGACTGGTACATGCAATTGTAGAGGGTTCATATCAAGACCTGGGAAGACCTAGCGAATGCCTTCCCCAAAAAATACAAATATAATGTGGACATGGCTCCTAATCGTATACAATTATAGAACATGTCTCGGAAAGGGAATGAATCTTTTAAGGAATATGCCCAGAGATGGAGGGAACTAGCCTCTCGCGTACAACCTCCACTGCTAGAAAGTGAACGCGTGTATATTTTTATGGGAACATTACAAGGGCCATATTACAAAAATATGATTGGGCCAGTCTTGACTGGATTTGCTGATTTGGTTGTCATCGGGGAGAGAATTAAGAATGGTTTGAAGAGTGGAAAGATTGGGAAATCATCTTCCAATCAACATAACAACAAAAGGTACTCTGGAAATAATTCGAAGAAGGGTGAGACCAACACCATTACTGCTGATAGGTATACTCAGATACCTTATAATCCTTATGTGGTTGTGGCGGCTCCTAATCAAGCGCCTCATACGCTTCAAATCCAACAACCAAGGGCACCGCCTCTACAAAACAAGCAACAACAAAATAAGTATCCCCGAAGGGAGCAAAAGATACTCTGGAAGGATTTTGATCCTATACCCTCGATATACACTTAAATCTTGCCTTTATTAATCCAAAAGGGAGTGGTGGAAATCAAGCCACTGGGGCCTCCTTCTACACCTCTTCTTCGAGGATATGATGCTAACGCTAGATGTGATTATCATGCTGGGTCACCAGGGCATACAATAGAGAAGTTTTTAGCCCTCAAGTTTAAGGTACAAGAGTCGCTAGACCAAAAGATTATCACTTTCACTCCCGAAAATACAAATGTGGGAGATAATCCATTACCGGGGCATGCCAGGGAAAATGTTAATGTCATTGAAGGGATGGAAGAAGATGTCTTGATCAGAGAGGTAGACCATGTGAAGACCCCTATGAAAAAAATAAGGGAAGTATTAATTGGGTATGAGATGTTTGACAAGTTGCATGCTAATTGTAAGGATTTTCTGCTTAATTCTGACAATTGTAAAAAGATGAAGATGGTTCTCCAACAATTAATGGACAAAGGAATAGTTCCAATTGGTTATTCAGGGAAGTTGAACGAAGTGTAAGCCTTAGAATCTCAGGGGCATGTTCCTTTTGAAATTTCTTACCGAAGGAGGGAAGCTGTGACTCCCATTCAAATGCCAGTTTCAACACCCGCACAGGCGCCAATTCAAATACCAGTTCCTGTACCAGTTAAAATCCCAGTGTCTACAAAGTCAGAAGGCCCTTTTGTCTTCCATGTTCTGACACCATTTTCGTATGAAAGTAATAAGTCGGTACCTTGGAATTATGACACTATTGCGTCCGTGGGAAGGAAGCCTATTGTATTGGCACCAATTGTTACTAACATAGCTGGTATTGAAGGTTTGACCCATAGCGGAAGAGTATACTCCTCCGAAAAAACTAAGAAGAATGTTCCTGAAAGTTCAAAAGGGAAAGAGATTATAGATGAGGGGGAAGGATCTTCCAAGAAGACTGTGTCCCAAGAAGACGCTAAGAAATTCTTGAGACTCATAAGAAAAAGTGACTACAAGGTGGTGGATTAACTAAATCAAACACCTTACAAGATCTCCATGTTATCTCTATTATTATGTTCTGATGCACATAGGGAAGCCATACTGAAGATTTTGAATGAAGCACATGTCATTAAGGACATAACAGTAAATCAATTTGACGAAGTTGTTGCTAATATTACCGTAAGCAGTTTTCTGGGTTTTAGCTGTGAGGAACTACCTCCCGAGGGGCAAACACATAATAAGGCCTTACATATATCAATCAAGTTTCAAGACACTATCCTCTCAAGGGTGCTAGTAGACTCAGGGTTTGCTTTAAATGTTATGCCTATGGATACCCTCATGAAGTTAACCTCTGTAAGAACCTTTATGAATGCTAGTTCCTTGGTTGTTATGGCTTTCGACGGTTCAAAAATAATGGTAATTGGGGAAGTCGACTTACCTATAATGGTGGGGCCACATACCTTCATGGTTACTTTCCAAGTCATGGATATCAACCCCTCATACAATTGTCTTCTAGGACGACCATGGATTCATGCCGCGGGCGCGGTTACTTC
This sequence comes from Lathyrus tuberosus, assembly GCA_022829125.1. Classification (NCBI taxonomy): domain Eukaryota; kingdom Viridiplantae; phylum Streptophyta; class Magnoliopsida; order Fabales; family Fabaceae; genus Lathyrus; species Lathyrus tuberosus. The sequence goes on along the minus strand of JALAZF010000177.1, from coordinate 7,936,045 downwards.
CACACTTCATCAAAAACTGAAGTTCTTATCTAGGGACAAGTTAATAATTGCAGATGGCGAGGAAGACATGTTTATCAGCCATCTTTCATCATTCAAATACATAGAGGTAGATAGGGAGACCTTTGAAATACCTTTCCAAGCTTTGGAGATTGCGACGGTCAGTCATAAACAAGTCACTCTGTCATACCCCAAATTTTGACCACCAAGATTTCCAATCATTGTGAAAATCATCACCACAATATGGATATACCATCATGCCTCATCAATCTCCTCAAAGATGGGTAAGCATTCACCATAATCAAGAATTAGGGTTTCGAGCCCTCTCAGAACATTTAGACAAAAGATCAATCAAGAAATGACATGATCTTCAACTTTTATAACCTCTTAAAACATCCAAAAAGGATCAAGAGGACCCTCACATCAAAAATCAAGCACAAAAGTTGCCACATTCCAAGTGGTTTGAGCCTCAAAACACCCGATATCGCCAAATTAGGGTTTTGGACGACTGAGACCTCCAGAGTGAGATTTTCACAAGAGGATGAGCCAAGACTTCAACATGTGACTCAATATGCTCAAAATAACCCTAGGAATCCATTTGCAAAGCTAACTTACCCTCAGAGGATGCATTCCCCAAAAGTCGGGAATTACGGTTTTTAACGCGCCGAACCGCTCCGGAGCCAAAAGTCAAAACATGACTTTTTTTGGCAAAAATGATCCTTATGCCTCATATTTTCATAAAATATGATTTATAATGTCATTTGAACAAGAATTGATCAAGAAACCAAGATAACTTGTAAAAGGGGTAATCTTGAAAATTTGAAATTTTTTCTAAGTTATGGAACAAAAGTGATTTTGTACCAACTTTGCAAGGTCATAACTCCTAAACCACAAGGCCTTTTTCTCCCATTAAAAGCTCAAATGAAAGTCCATATGACATACTTCAAATATGTAAACTACAAGAAATTCCAAATCTCCATGGATTTTGAGTTATGGATTGATCAAAATCACTAAAACATGAAAATTCCACTTTTTCCAACACTTAGTGAAATTTTCAATAAGTCAGAATATGTCTTATTTTTTTCAAAATGTAGAGGCATTTTTCACTTTGATCCAAGTAGAACCAGGTCCATTGTTGAACAACAAAGTTAAAGTATGCCATGGGGGATTTCCAACAAGTACCAGATCATCTCCAAATTCAATTTGAGTAGGGAGTTCCAACCCTTGGAACATGGCATCATGGACTGATTTTGTTTAAGGCAGATTATAAGTCATTTGCTCGATTTGGCCAAATCAGATAATTCCAAGTCTTGTCATCCATTTGGACACCTCAAGGGATAAAATCAAAGAGGAATGATCTGATCCACAAGCCTCTCAAGTCCAAGGAACTACATGTAGCCATAAATGCCCTAAAAAGGCTAAAAAGCTCAAAGACTCCAATTTTGTTTCAAAGCATTCAATGGATACATCAAGGTGGCATGGACTGAAGCAATACTAACTGAATGAGTCAAGATTCAACTCTGAACCAAAGGACCATAGGCCTGTGCCCTAACCTCAAGTCAATGGCTATAGGAGACTAAAGATGCCTTTATGCTACAATTAGCCAAGGGACTGTTCAAGTTGCCATTCACTATTGCATGAAAAAAAAACTTGCTCTACTATAAATAGGCATCAATTGTGATCAGTTTGAGGACACCAAAGCACTACAACACTTGCTTTCCTCAAAATCTCTCTCATTAGGCCAAAATGCCTTCTTTTGTAAGTCACCACTGAGTTTTTGAGTTAGAGAGCAATTCCACCACAACTCATGATCCAAACACATCCAATGTATCATATCTAAGTTGTTCAAACAGTCACCCTTGATCTGAAACATAAATCATAAAGTCAACCTCCAAAACCTCAAATTTTGACTGTTTTGCATTTTGCAAGCCATGTCTTGATTCAGTCACTTTCAAAACCAAACAAAGCGTTAAACACACTCCAAATATCATCCTTAAACTGTCCTAATTGGTTTCCCTCATCTGGAACACAATTTGAGAGAGTTACGATCTTAGTCACTTTTGCCCCTTTTGCAAGAAAGAGCCAATTCTTGTTCCTGAGGATTCCAGCTGGTTTTGATCATCCTAAAAGCTTCTAAGGGATCAATCAAGAGTGGCTAAAGCATTGGATTACTTCTGGAACAAGGATTTTGATAGTTAGCACAAGGAGCTTCAAGAGGTAAGTGTATCACAACTTGAACTCCCTAAATCATGCATTGCTTTGATGTCCATTGATCATGGACATCTCATACATATCATATATGTTGTGTTTAAACCAATTTGTCATGCTATTATTGCCTGTACAATGAGATAGCATAGAACATGCAAATCTAGGCCTATTTTGAAATCAATATCGGATTTTAAAATAGAAACATTTTCTGAAAATTCCAAAGGCACCATTGGATTCCTCATGAAATTCTAGGCAGTATACACCTAAATTTTATCCAAATTCATGGAGAAATGAGAAAGTTAGAGCCTTCATGCAAGAGGCATAAAATAAGGCCTTGCCTTGGGCAAGGGCCAGGCCATGGCGCCTTGGCCATGCCTAAAAACAAGGCACTCATATATATTCATGGGGTGGTTTTGATACACGGATGTATCACCGCCCCAGTGGTAGCGCGCATGTGTGTTTGGTTGAGAGTGAAGATGGTTGGTTTACATCCTGAGTGAATCGCACACTCAAAGATACAACAGAGTCACCACCGAACTTTATTTAGTCCCAAAAGACAGGGAAAATATCGATAAAACCCAAGGGGAAGAGAAACGGGAACGGGGGGGTCGGTTATGCGAAAGGAAGGTACAAGCACCTAACACATCCGTCGTACTCGACAGGAACCATTTCGCTTGCTTCTAGGCTTGGATGGGTTATCTATCTAAAGGCTTCTAGCTAAGAGAAGGAGGAGAGAGAGAGAAAAGGGAAAAAGAAAGAAAAGAAAGAAAGTGCTCGCGGAGGATTGTGGCCCTCGTGCCTACGTACCCTCATAGTGCAATGAGGAAATCAGAGCGTCGTAGTTCATGGAACCAGGGGACAGAAAGGAAAAGAAGAAAGGGAGAAGGAAAGAAGGGTGGAAGTGTGCTCGCCAAGACATCACGTCTCGTGCCTATGTATCTGACATTCGAAAGAATGCAGAATCAGAGCTTCCGTAGTTCGGGGAACTGAACGGAAAACAAAACAAGAAAGAATCAGGAAAACAAAAGAAGTGGTGTCAAAACCAAGAGCAGGAGTGAAAGAAAAACTCTACTGGGCAGGACCACACAGTAAGAGCGATTGTACAAGAAACTAGAAAAAGAAACATTGTTAAAACCAAGAATGAAAGAAAACTCTGCTGGGGATAACAGAAAGAAATTGGTGTCGAAACCAAGAAAGTAAGAGCAAAGGGTATAGAAAAGAATCTGTTGGGGATCCAAATAAAGGGATAGTGGTGAAAACCAAGAGAAAAGGGAGACTCGATGTATTATCTGGCTGACAGTGGTTAACCGAAGAAAGAAAGTAAGACCCTGGCGGAGAAAAGAGGCTGGTGTCAACAGACGGACTGTGATAAACCAAGGGAGAGAATGTTGAAGCAAGAGAAGGTGTTTGACTCGGAGGGGACCTCGGTATGTTAACTGATAAACAGTGGTTAACCGAGGACACAAGGATTGCAACTCTATGGGGATAGAGAAGTATTGGTTTTAACAGAGAAAATTGTGATCAACCAGTAGAGCGGGTGTAGGACCGATCGAAGGTCGTAACCCAAAAGGGGGGTTGGTATTGACTGAACAAACAACACTTGACCAACGAAGAAAGGGTATTGAACCAAAAGAGGTTACTAGCCCAAGGGCGCAAGTATTCAAACCAATAAAGGTTACCAACTGCGAGTTTCAGTTTTAACAGGAGAACTGTGATTAACCGAGAAAAATGTGTGATTAACCAAAGGGAGGTGATTAACTCAAAAAAAAGGATTCAGTATTTTAATAGAAGTACTGTGGTTAACTGAAGAAAAGAGTGATTAACTGAGAGAAAGTGATTAACCCGGGGAAACTCAGTATTTTAACAGACAGACTGTGGTTAACTGAGAATAGAGACAAATATTGGTGTTTTAACTGACAGGCAGTGATTAACCAAACAAAGGGCGAAGAACCAAAAGAAGATTGCAAACTCCGCAGGGGTTTCGGTATTTAACAGGAAAACTGTGTTTAACCGAAGAAAGAGGAAAGAGACTCTCCAGGGGAATCAAAAGAACAATGATTGCAAGAAAAAAGTAGGGTAAGAGTTGGGTGCTAACCCAAGAGACAATGATCTTTAACCAAGAGAAATGGCGATTGATCAAAAGAGAGATTGAAAAAGATAAAAGTGATCAGGGATCAACTCAACCGGGGATGGAGGAACACTACGGTTTAAGGATAGAGGTGACTATTATCAGCGAGAGGGCCAACACCCTTACCCAAGAAATAGTCAAAATGAGGGTAGGACAACTCCCTCCTCATTCATTCTCTAGCACTCAAATTATAGTGCGGAAATTGAAACGGACAGCGTAACAGCTCCAATTTGTACAGTGCTCCTGCGTGGAGAAACGGACAGCATAACAGCTTCAATTGTACAGTGCTCTGATGCAAGACGCAGTGCGAAACTCCAACTCCGCGGGGGGAAAAAGAAAGAAAGCTCTAAAGGAGGCCTAAAGAGAGGGAAGGGGAAGATCAACTAATCGAAACATAGTTTTGATCACTTAATCAAAGGGAAAAGCCATGCTAACAATTTTCCAAAGAGAATGGAAAATCATTAAAGCAAAAGGTGTGAATTATTGATTATACAAGATTAAATTTGTTTAATCAAGAACAAACTTAATGCAAAGCAAAGAATGGAATACACAAACAGTACCAAATGCTAATTAATGCGTCATGCAAAACATGTTAACAAGTGATCAAATGAAATGCAAGATGTTCATGGACCAACATTGCCAAAATTGCAAATAATCAACAAATGAGCATCGAAAATTGTCAAGCATGCTTCAAGCAGAAGTGAAGTGACACTTAAAACATCCACCAATATCAAGCACATTGATCCATGGAAGTTAGAAGAGGAAAGCATGTGCAACACACTTGAAAATGCAAGAAAATGGCCATTATGTACAGTGGTAACCGGTTACTTGCTTAAAACTTGCGTATTTTGGTGAAAATTGCACTGAGTAACCGGTTACTCACCATGCGTTAATCGGTTACCACTGTGACAGTGGCAAAAATAACAGAAAAAATTGCTTTTCAAAAGTGATTTTCAGCACTTAATCACTTTTACCAATTACCACATGCTAGATCAAGAATTTGTGCACGTAAATTGAACTTGAGAACAGCAAATAAGCAGTGATAGAATCAATTAACACAACAAGATCATGGATCAAACAATGAAAAACCAATTCACACGCAAAATTATCGACTACGTCGCAAATTATGCGAAAATGCTCGAAACAGTAAAATTAGTGAGATCCACCAACCTACAAGACGGAGGTGTGCCTTGGTAATTGTTGCAAAGTGTCCTTGATGCAGAAAATTAAAGAAAACCAGAGGAATCTTCAATTCGGTGACGAAACGTGTCGAAATCGAGCAAAATACGATAAAGCTCCAAAATGCTAATTCGAAACGTTGAATGTTGAAGCAAATACTTGAGATAATTCCACAAGCTGAAATAACTCCAGAAATCCAAGTAGAATTGCAAAATTGATGAAGGTTAAGCTCAAGAAATAATCACTTTTGCTGTAAAAGTGATTATCCTTCAAAGTAGAAATGAGCTTTGGTGAGGTTTTGGAAGAGACTTGGGATGAAGATGAAGATGTAGCAGAAAAATCAGAGAGAATCTGAGAGAATTGAGAGTGAATTGTAAAAAAATGGTTGAAGGTCCTTGAAAATGAGTGAAGGTGTGTTTATATAGACTTTAGGTTTGGAATATGAGAGGTTTGGAGCTAGCTTTGGACTTAGCTTTGGGAGGTTTGGAGTTAGGGTTGGAGTTAGTTACACTTGACTCACTGAGTCAAGGTGGTTAACTCGGTTAGTTAGACCCAACTCGGTGCGAATCTCAAGGTGAACTCCAACATCCAAGGATTCACATTACTTGGAAAACAAGGAACATGGTGCACTTGAATTAGAGTGAAGCATTGGAATAAATGCACTTGGACTGTCTTGAAATGTCTAGAGATGTCTAGAATATTCCATACACTGCTAGAATAAAGTAGAATCAATGACCAAAGAGAGTTCATGGCTGCTGTCCCAAAAATGCAGCAGGAACTACAAATTAGCACTGAGTAACCGATTACTCACCAGGCGTTAACCGGTTACTTCAGTCAATTTTTGCCCAAATTGCTTAGGAAGTGATACTGGAGTCTCGGTTCCGATTTTCTACCTCTTGGTTTGATAAGTGAGCATGGAAACCTTTATTTTAAGCTTGTTTTGACGATGAAATAATCTTTAGAGGATGCAATTAATCGGGCTTGGAAAACCTGAAAATCCTGCAACAAGAAACACACAGAGAAAAGTGTGAATGCGTATGCTAACGATGCGAATGCGCATGCTTATGCAAAAGGCAAAAGAGGGAGGTCAAATTTCGAGTTACGACAGCTGCCCCTATTTAATCCGCTTGGACCTGAATGTAGGAATTGCGCCAGCTTTTTGATAATTCGAGGTAAAAGGGGATTAAATAAAAGAGTAGCTCGAGAATTTGGCCGACGGCGACAAAAGAAGAGTGTTAAGAAAGAATAGATAAGTGCAGAGTTGGTTGAAAAATCTACTAGGAGATAAGTCAGGCAAAAAGAGAGGGAGTATGATCGATGTATATGCTATGTATGCGTTTCTACATGATGCTTGATACCATGCAATGCAAAGGCGCAAGGTAAGGCATAATGCGAAGTGGTTATGCAGAAATCGTAGCAAAACAACTTCGACACCCTCGATTGGGGAGAGGACCCGCAGATGAAGACAAACTCTGCTGGAGAAGAGAGTTCACACAGGATGATGATTCCGCCGGGGAAAGAAACTGAGAACACCTCAGGTTTCTAAGTCACCATGGTTGTCCCTGTTGGGGATCAAATTTGATCCTTTCTACCAAGACTGGCTCTGTGTGGGGAAATCTAGCTTTCTAAATCATGTTGACTTTGCTGAGGAGAACCCACTGATGCTGGAGATAGATAGTTTCAAATTACTGGAGAGGATGAACAACCATTGCTGGGGAAAAGAGAGCAAAGTGTCTTTGCTGGGAACACTTCGGCAACCTGCCTAGAGGCATTACAAATATGTCGAAGAAAAGATATGTAAACAAACAAGCTTTTCGACAAATCGCAATGGCGCTTGCTGGGGAGAATGATGACTCTGCTGAGGAACTGCTGAGGAACCAACAATTTCTTCAAAGAACCATCACACTGCCGGCCAGGCGTTAGGCTTACCAATGGATATTACCGATTATCTTGCAGGAATTACCAGTAACACATGCAATGCATAATGCTTTCTCGATTGATGTAGCTTTTTATTGTTCTCAATGCTTTATAGTATTATGTGATCGCAAATAATTGCTTATTTTGCAAACAAAATACTGGAATGAAAACAAATTGAGATAACAAAGAATGTATTTTATTGAATGTTAAAATTTTGTACATAAAGTGTGTACAAGGATGCAAAATCCTTGATGAGGAATTTTGCAATAAAATTGAAAAACAAGTGTAAATGGCAAAGGGAAATATGCTTTGCATTGGTTACAACATTGGCCACCACCCACTGTAAGTCTAGGTTCCAACGCCTTGCACCTGTTGATGATGATTGGACTATTTTTTCACCGTCTAAGGTCTAGCTGTGATGAAGAAAGGCTCAAGTGTTCACAGTCAATGCCTTTATCCCTAATTTTTTCCTGGACATGTTTTTATATTATTTTTTTTTCGTCCACCGGGATACCCATTTTTGCCTAAGTCGCCCTTTCGGGTTTTCAACTTAGCGGGCTATTATTGTTTTTTTTACTTCCCTAACTTTTGCATGGACATCTCTTTTTTTGGTCCATCGGGACGTCCATTTTTTCCTAGATTGACCTTGCGGATGTCAATCTAGCGGACTCTTATCCATTTTTTTCAGGCATAATATTTTTTGACTGCATCGGAGTTCACGGGCGATGGCAACTCCTCCCCATCCATTGTGGTGAGGATCAGGGCTCCTCCTGAGAAGGCCTTCTTGACAACAAAGGGTCCTTCGTAGTTAGGAGTCCATTTGCCTCGTGGATCCGAGCGAACAGGTGAATATCTCTTGAGCACGAGTTCGCCTTCACAAAATGTTCGAGGAAGAACTTTCTTGTCAAAAGCTTGCTTGAGGCGTCTCTGATACAATTGACCATGACAAACGGCTGTAAGGCGCTTCCCTTCGATGAGATTCAGCTGGTCGTATCTGGATTGAACCCATTCAGCTTCGTCAAGACTTGCTTCCATGATGACTCTGAGCGAAGGAATTTCGACTTCAATGGGTAGAACTGCCTCCATACCATACACTAGCGAATACGGAGTTGCCCCAGTAGAAGTGCAAACTGAATTTCGGTAGCCATGCAGTGCAAAGGGAAGCATTTCTTGCCAATCCTTGTAAGTATTGACCATTTTCTGGACAATCCTCTTAATGTTTTTGTTTGCTGCTTCAATGACGCCATTCATTTTGGGCCGATATGGTGAAGAGTTGTGGTGCTTGATCTTAAATTCTTGACACAACTCCTTCATCATGTTGTTGTTCAGGTTGCTTGCATTGTCCGTGATAATGCTGCTAGGAATGCCATAACTACAGATTATCCCTTTCTTGCTGAATTTGGCAACCACTTGTCGTGTAACGTTTGCATAAGAAGCAGCTTCAACCAACTTGGTGAAGTAGTTGATAGCAACCAGAATGAATCGATGACCGTTGGAAGCCTTCGACTCAATCATTCCAATCATATCTATACCCCACATAGAGAATGGCCAAGGTGAAGTTAAAATATTCAATGGAGTTGGAGGCACATGGATCTTGTCTCCATAGATTTGGCACTTGTGACATCTTTTGGCAAAGTTGTAACAATCTACCTCTATTGTTGTCCAGTAATACCCAGCCCGAAGGATCTTCTTGGCCATAGCAGGACCTTTAGCATGCACACCCTCGCATCCCTCATGTATGGACCTTATGATCGTGTTTGCTTCGTTTCTATCCACGCATCTGAGCAACACAAAATCATAATTCCTCTTGTACAGTATACCACCACTTAAAAAGAATTTGGCGCAAAGCTGCCTAAGAGCTTTCTTATCAGTGATAGTGATACCCTCGGGATATTCCTGCTTTTCCAGATATTTTTTAATGTCGTAGAACCAAGGCTTGTCATCAGACTCTTCCTCAATTGCTAAACAGTGTGCTGGTTCGTTCAAGTGATCAATGCGGATATGAGGAGCTTCATTCTTCCACTTGACCTTGAACATGGATGCTAATGTGGCAAGAGCATCAGCTAATTGATTTTCCTCTCTGGGGACATGATGAAAAGAAATCTCATCAAAGTAAGGAATCAACTTCGCAATGTGTTGTTGGTACGGAACCAGCTTAGAATCCCGAGTCACAAAATTCCCTCTGACTTGACCGATGACCAAGGCAGAATCTCCATAGACCTCAAGAATCTTGATTCTCATGTCGATAGCCGCTTCAATACTATAGATGCATGCTTCGTATTCAGCCATATTATTGGTACATGCAAAGCATAACCTGGCGGTGAAGGGAAGGTGAAAACCTGTTGGAGAGATGAGGATAGCACCGATTCCACGACCTTTAGAATTTGAGGCACCATCGAACACGAGTGTCCATCGCGCCCCTAGTTCAGGTCCTATGTCAGGGTCTGGAGTCTCATAATCTCTGATGAACAGAACATCCTCATCGGGAAAGTCAAACTTCATCTGTTGATAACCCTCTACAGGTTGATGGGCAAGGTAGTCAGACAAGACACTCCCTTTTATTGCTTTCTGGGTAACATGTTGGATATCATATTCGGTTAATAGCATCTGCCACCGAGCAATCCTTCCAGAGACAGCATGCTTTTCAAATATATACTTTATCGGATCCATTTTGGATATCAACAAAGTAGTATGGCAAATTATGTATTGTCGTAGGCGTCGAGCAACCCAGACCAGAGCACAACAAGTTTTCTCTAAGAGTGAGTATCTGGTCTCACAATCAGTGAACTTCTTGCTCAAATAGTATATTGTATGCTCTTTTCTGCCAGTGTCATCATGTTGACCCAATACACATCCCATTGATTCATCGAGAACAGTGAGATATATGATTAAAGGCCTACCAGGAACCGGTGGTACTAAGATCGGTGGTTCTTGCAAGTATTGTTTTATTTTGTCAAATGCTTCTTGACAATCATTGTTCCATTCAACCGATTGATTTTTTCTTAGTAATTTGAACATTGGTTCACAGGTAGCCATCAAATGGGAAATGAACCTTGAAATGTAATTGAGTCTGCCTAGAAAGCCACGAACTTCTTTTTCTGTTTTGGGAGGCGGCATGTTCTGAATTTCCCGAACCTTATCACGATCAACTTCAATGCCCTTCTAACTCATGATAAAGCCCAACAATTTACCAGATTGGACTCCGAAGGTGCACTTTGCAGGATTCAACCGCAATCTAAACTTCCAGAGTCTGTCAAACAGTTTCTTCACATGAACCAGGTGATCATCCTCAGTTTTGGACTTGGCAATCATATCGTCCACGTAAACCTCAATCTCTTTATGAATCATATCGTGAAAGAGGGTTGTCATGGCACATTGGTATGTTGCCCCTGCATTCTTTAGACCGAATGGCATGACCTTGTAGCAATATGTACCCCACGACATGATGAAAGTAGTCTTATCCATATCAGCTAGGGACATCTTGATCTGATTATATCCTGAGAAACCGTCCATAAAGGAAAATACAGAGAACTGCGATGTGTTGTCTACCAAGACATCAATATGAGGCAAAGGAAAATCATCCTTCGGGCTTGCCTTGTTGAGATCTCGATAATCCACACACATTCTGACTTTACCATCTTTCTTAGGAACCAGGACGATGTTGGCAATCCATTCAGGATATTCGGAAGTGGCTAGGAACCCAGCATCAAGATGTTTCTTTACCTCTTCTCTGATTTTGAGTGCCATGTCGGGTCTAGTCCTTCTGAGTTTCTGCTTGACAGGAGGACATCCGGGCTTAGGTGGTAAGTGATGTTCAACGATGTTGGTATCCAACCCAGACATATCTTGATAGGACCAGGCGAAGATATCAACATACTCTTTCAACAACTTGACCAACTCGGAGTGTACATGCTTTGCGAGGGATGCGCCAACCTTGACTTCTCTTCTGACCTCATCAGTACCAAGATTGACAACTTCCACTGGCTCTTTGTGTGGCTGAATCTCTCTATGCTCGTGCTCAAGGAGCCTTGCTAGTTTCGCCGGTAATTCACAATCTTCCTCACCATCCTCTTCGGCTTGGTTAATTGGAATTCCAGAATTAGAATCGATGTTTGTCATGTTGTTATCAATGTTTTTATTATTTCTGCAGGTTTATGAAAAGAATGAGCTATTTTGAAAAGTGAAAAGAAAAAGAAACTTTTGCCATTTGTTTGTGAAAAAGTAAAATAAAGAAAGAAAATAGAGCATGATTTTGAATGCAAAAAAACTTTTATTTATTGATCACATAATATTGCAAAAACGTGAGGCCCTTTACAAGCTATCCACTCGTCTCGGGCGAGGACGAGGGAATGAGAAAGAAAAATGCATTACATGTTATATGGGAAAACCACAGGAATCACGGTAGATGTCCAATTGTTGAGCTTGAAACCCGAAGGACACTTGCGCACAAAGCTTGAAGTCTGATTACTGGGACCAGCATCATCAGTAGCTGCCACGATGTCACCTTGCTGGAAACCCGCGCTATGGAACTTAATTAAATTGCACTGTTTTTGACCAGAGGAACTAGATTGATGACCAGGACGATAATCCAATACAAAACAATCATGCTTCTCAACCACATCAATCACATGCCCCTAGCAGAGTAAAGCACATTTCTGGATAGTCTCCTTAGCACTTTTAGCGGACGCTAAAGTCAATTATGGTGATCTACTTTGACTAGTTGAAGCAGAGTTGACATCTTCGAACTCGAGACACTACAACGGCACCTCAGTTATGCCTTCCTCGGTCTCGACGTATCGAAAAGATGATAACTCGCTTACAATCAAATCCTCTTCACCACAGACGATGACGAGCTGATCATCAAACATGAACTTCAACTTCTGATGCAAAGTGGAGGTAACTGCCCCTGCGGCGTGAATCCGTGGACGACCCAATAGGCAACTGTATGCCGGATTGATATCCATCACCTGGAAGGTAATGGTGAACAAATGCAGCCCAATATTGATGGGTAAGTCCACTTCTCAAATGACTTGCCTTCGAGACCCGTCAAAGGCTCTGACAACTAAGGCACTTGGTCTCATCTTGTTTCCCTCCACCAGTAATTGACTCAATGTGCCCTTGGGCATCACATTAAGGGAAGAATCGGTATCCACTAGAACACGAGACAACAAGGTGTTTGTGCAGGTTACAGATATGTGCAGTGCTTTATTGTGGGCAGTTCCTTCAGGAGGCAATTCTGATTCATTAAAGCCCAAATATCGACTTGCAGTTATGTTGGCCACTACATCATCAAACTCGGCGACAGATATATCTTGCATGACATGGGCACTGTTAAAGACTTTTAACAAAGCTGATATGTGCGCAGGCGAAATCATAAGTAAGGACAAAATTGAGATCCTCGAGGGAGTCTGACCCAGCTGATCCACAATCTTAAAGTCACTTTTCTTGATCAACTTAAGGAACTCTTAATCATCAAGGGTCTCTTTGTTCTTTGAAACATCCTCAGACGGGATAGTCGATACTGGAATGGCAATAGATGACGCCCCTTGTTGAACAACAGGGGTTACAGATGCAGGTGTCTCCTTGGGAGGAACAACGGTTGGAATTTGCATAGGCTTTGTAGTGACCTTCGGAGCGAACACTCGTCCACTACGAGTCATACCTCCACCGGCTGTAACATTTACAATCTCAGACTCGGCGAACCTTATCTCTTGACCTCCAGAAAATATGGTAGACCCGTACTTCTAAGGTACCTCCTTAGAAATCTGATATGGAAACGGCTTCGGCGGACAAACAACGATGGGCTGCACCTTCTTCTGCTTAGGGAATTCAACTGGAACCTTCCTATAGACAATGGTGAACGGCTCAATGGCAGCAACTTCCTCAACAGGTTTAGATTTGGCAAATTGTACTTTGCCACGGTTCATCAGAATCTGAACACAGTCCTGCAGCCTTCGACACTGGTTAGGATTATCGTCAAAAATCTGACACTTACCATGCAATCCTTTCAACTTCCCGTGTTCATTCAACCTCTTGAAAACCACAGCCATCGGGGTCTTTACTTCGTCGGAATCCGTGATCAATTCAGCCCTTGAACTATCCCCAATCATGTTAACTGCAGGTCCACCGTGATTCGGCAACGGATTATTCTGAATGTTAGGTCCTTCCTCGGCGAAAGTCAGAAACTTCTTATCGATGAGATCCTGGACTTTGGTTTTGAAAACAAAACAGTCCTCTGTTACATGTCCTATGTATCCAGCATGAAAAGCACAGGACGCATTTGGATTATGCTTTGGGAAAAATGGAGCAATTGCAGGTGCAATCTGCTTGGGGAAAATTGCTCCTTGGTGAGCCAAGTAAGGAAAAATTTCCGTGTATGACACCGAAATTCTGTCGAAATTCGGACGCTTACGGTTTCCTTGATTGTTGTTGTTCTGACGGTTCTGATTCTGCTAATTTTTGTTCTATTGAGTCTGTTGCTGATTCTGAGCATTCTGAACAGGTTGTTGTAGATGATACTGATATGGAGGTTGTTGATACTGTGCAACAACAACGTATCGATATGGATAATACGGCATAGGAGCCATGGGAGCTTGATACTGAGGAGAAACTTGAGCTGTCACAGCGTTGGCTTCACCATCCTTTTTCTTGGACTGACTGTTCTGAGATTTTCGAGTGGTCGGCTGCTTGGAAGCAGCTCTAGGAATCTTTCCAATCTTTAAACCGTTTTCAATCCATTCACCAATCGTTACAACAGTAATGAAGTTCGACGAAGAACTACCCACCATTTTCTCGTAGTAAGATCCTTGTAAGGTACCCATAAAGATGTCAACCAACCCATTGTCAGAGAGAGCCGATCGCACACGAGATGCCATCTCACGCCATCTTTGTGCATACTCCTTGAATGTTTCAGCTAAGCGCTGAGACTGATTCTGCAATTGCAATCTAGTTGGCGCAAGATCAAGGTTATATTTGTATTATTTTACGAACACTTCAGATAGATCCCTCCAAGTATGGATTTTACTGCGCTCCAGGCCCATGTACCAATCCAATGAAGCCCCGGACAAACTATCTTGAAAACAATGAACAAGCAATTCATCATTATCAATATGGGATGCCATCTTCCTGCAATACATAGTGATGTGACTACGTGGGTAGCTTAAACGTTTATACTTTGGTAAATCAGGTATCTTGAATTTCTGCGGCAGCACAACATTTGGAACCAGACACAAATCTTTGGCCTCCAAGCCAAAAACAGAAAACCCTTCAATAGCTCTGATACGGTCTTCCAACAACTTGCAATCAACATATCTGCTCTGATTAGTGGGTCTGACAAGAATTTGAGGATTTGGCAGCTGAGAAGCGGCCGGAGCACATACTTGCGGAGTAGCAAACTGAGAAGGATACACCTAACCCGGATTAACCATCTGACCAACATTCTGACCCATCGGAATACCATACGGATAATTCGAAGGAGGTACCCCAGCAGCTGAGGAAGATGCCCCAGAATAGAACATCCCAGGATGAACATTTCGAACAGCAGTTTGAGAAGCCTGAGATGAAACTAGAACATGAATAGGAGGACCTCTATACACATGCTCTTCTTCATCAGGAGTTTCAGTGTCAGCCAACCCAGAAGTTTGATGAGGTTGAACCTGAAGATTCTTAGGATCATCATTCAACATTGGAGGTGGGACGGGAGTAGGCATGACCCATGGATATGCGGCAGCATTCCCATTAGGCATGGGTGCAACAAAAGGCTGATATGGCATGAAGGCACTACCATTATTTGCAATCTGAGGAGTGTAATTTGGAGGCATGCCCCAAGGAAAACCAGCGGCCATCTGGTTCAAACCAGGTTGAACAACAGGCTGATTCACAGGTTCAACTGGTACCTCAACCATAGCAGGAGAAGGAACAACAACGGCAGGAGTAGCCGTAATAGTAGGAGGAACAGTCACAATAGGAGTGAAATACCGGTGTCGAGTCGTCATCTTGCTACAAGGAATGCGGACAAGGATGAGCAACGGTTTCGAATGAAGGGACGTGCATATGCGTGCAAATGAATGTATGATATGCATGCAAAAATAATGTTTTAAAATGCTTATGCAAAAATTAATTTGACATGATGAGATGATATTCAACACCAGAATCAACAAGCCAGCATAGTCTGAATAGTCAAATCTGAACATCGGCAAAGGTAGTGTTGTGTTAGTGCGAGATATGACGCAATGAGAGAACAAAGGTTGGAAGAGTCTTGGTTTCCTGCAGAAAAACCCAATATCCCCCTCACAGGTATGATATAGAAAGTAGGATTCTCAGTTTCGGATTCTCGATTTGAGAAGCAATAGTACATTCATCCCTCGGGGTACAATACTATCGCCAAACAAAGAGGTCATCCACTGATTCCCCCAAAAAAAGGTCCTATGGCAAGTTCCCAGCTTTGGGTCCTCGGATCAAGAAGCGTAATGGGTTTGCCATTTCTGGTTTGCCATTATCGCTCCTTGGGAGGAGTGCCTCAACTGAGTCCTTGGGACTGGTCACCAAAGTTGACATCTCCTCAGGAGAATAACTACTGGCCTGTATTAATATACAGTAGCAGATATCTCCCGATAGAACCTCGTCTGGATGTAGGTCTCGTGAACACCCGACGTGGCCAACACCACGGGAGCGTCACGCCTGCCCACGCTAATACCTATGTGTATGCTCAAGCCTGGGTAATGGGCTTATCTCTCAAGTAGCAACCCAACCGACAACAGACATCCAGAATATACAACATATGAATATTTAAAGCAGTAAAGAAATGCAGTAAATAACTAGAAAGCTAAAGCAAGTAAAATAAAGCGAGTAAAGCGCAAAAGATAAACATCCAAACGAGCAAGAGCAAACAAAACTAGGCTAAACCCCTCAAGGGATGGACCAGCAAGAGGTCAATCTGTCCCCAGCAGAGTCGCCAGCTGAAGATGGCTGGTTTACATCTTGAGTGGATCGCACACTCAAAGATACAACAGAGTCACCACCAAAGTTTATTTAGTCCCAAAGGACAAGGAAAATATCAATAAAACCCAAGGGGAAGAGAAACGGGAACGGGGGGTCGGTTATGCGAAAGGAAGGTACTAGCACCTAACGCATCCGTCGTACTCGACGAGAACCATTTCGCTTGCTTCTAGGCTTGGATAGGATATCTATCTAAAGGCTTCTAGCTAAGAGAAGGAGGACAGATAGAGAAAGGGGGAAAAGAAAGAAAAGAAAGAAAGTGCTTGCGGAGGATTGTGGCCCTCGTGCCTACGTACCCTCATAGTGCAATGAGGAAATCAGAGCGTCATAGTTCATGGAACCAGGGGACAGAAAGGAAAAGAAGAAAGGGAGAAGGAAAGAAGGGTGGAAAGACATCGTGTCTCATGCCTACGTATTTGATATTCGAAAGAATGCAGAATCAGAGCTTCCGTAGTTCGGGGAACTGAACGGAAAACAAAACAAGAAAGAAACAGGAAAACAAAAGAAGTGGTGTCAAAACCAAGAGCAGGAGTGAAAGAAAAACTCTACTGGGGAGGACCACACAGTAAGAGCGATTGCACAAGAAACTAGAAAAAGAAACAGTGTTAAAACCAAGAATGAAAGAAAACTCCGCTGGGGATAACAGAAAGAAATTGGTGTTGAAACCAAGAAAGTAAGAGCAAAGGGTATAGAAAAGAATCCGTTGGGGATCCAAATAAAGGGATAGTGGTGAAAACCAAGAGAAAAAGGAGACTCGGTGTATTAACTGGCCACGGTGGTTAACCGAAGAAATAAAGTAAGGCCCTGGCGGGGAAAAGAGGCTGGTGTCAACAGACGGACTGTGATAAACCAAGGGAGAGAGTGCTGAACCAAGAGAAGGTGTTTGACTCTGAGGGGAAATCGGTATGTTAATTGATAAACAGTGGTTAATCGAGGAAACAAGTATTGTAACTCTGTAGGGATAGAGAAGTATTGGTTTTTACAGAGAAAACTATGATCAACCAGAAGAGCGGGTGTAGGACCGATCGAAGGTCGTAACCCAAAAGGGGTGTTGGTATTGACTGAACAAACAGCACTTGACCAACGAAGAAAGGGTATTGAACCAAAAGAGGTTACTAGCCCAAGGGCGCAAGTATTCGAACCAATAAAGGTTTCTAACTGCAGGTTTTGGTTTTAACAGGAGAATGTGATTAACCGAGAAAAATGAGTGATTAACCAAAGGGAGGTGATTAACTCAAAAAAAGGGATTCAGTATTTTAACAGATGGACTAAGGTTAACCGAAGAAAAGGGTGATTAACCGAGAGAAGGTGATTAACCCGGGGAAACTCGGTATTTTAACAGACAGACTGTTGTCGCTCCCGGAATATTCATCCAAGTACTAACGTGAAAGTGGCATGGAAACAGAGTCACCAGCAATGTGTATTTATCCCAAGAGAGGGAAAGGAAACACTGCGTAAACCTGAGGGAAATGAAAAGCATGGTCTCGCGACCAAGGGAAACGGGTAAGGGAATCAGTTACGCGAAGGGAAGGTATTAGCACCCCCTCGCATCCATCGTACTCGATGGGATCCACGCTGGTTGTCTCGATCAAAGGGTGTCGTCGTCTGGAGCTCCACTGCTACTGGAAAGGAAAAGGAACGGGAACAGAAGAGAACGAAGAAACGAAGAAGAAAAGAAAAAGAAGTGACTCGATAGGACATCGCTCGTCCTATGCCTACATATTCCCTCGTGCAATGGGAAAGTCAGAGTCAACGTATTTCGGACACGAACCAAGGGGGGAGGTTGCTCGCCAAGACATCGCCGTCTCGTGCCTACTTATCCTCAATCAGACTAGAGAGAGGAAATCAGAGTAGTCGTAGTTCGACCTAACGAGGCCGGTTAGTGTTTTTTCTACGAGCGACGTTAGATTCGCGTCCGGCAGTTATGGTCGATGCCTGTTTGCGACGAGATGGAAGTAACGTTCCCTTTTCTGAAAATGATTTGAACTTAACGATCCCGAAGGATGAAAAAGGTTTGAGTTTGTTTTTTGTGTTTTTTAGACAGAAGTGGATTGAAGTTAGTTCGTAACTTGCATTGTACCGAAGTCTATGATATAGGAACGAATGCTTAGCAAATCGTTCCAAAATGGAACGTCCACTAAATACTCTAGAAAAATGAGAGGAAACCCCTCATTCCTCACTTCCCACACGCGAGGCTCATGCGCAATACACATTAACTTTATTAAGTGTTTTAGAAGTGTTATGAGATGAGAAGAGAAGACTCAAAGGAGAAGAAAACGCTACAGGGAAACTAAATATTCCTAATGGTATCATGCAAAGGTGGCCCTATAGTTGAGGTTGAAAGGGAAATGTCTACCTAAGTTAGCATGCAAAATGAAAGACTAATGCTAATCCTACTCCAAGCTTAATCGAAAATTAAGTTGGACTAGATAGCTCTAAGGGAGCAAATCCAAGACTTAAACAAGTCTTGAGATTCACGGGAAGAGAAGGAGTGAAAGAGACGAAGGAGGAAAACAGGCGAATAAACAAAAACAGCGGCTACCACAGCGCATCTGCACCGAAACAGCAGTAAATCTAGTACCACATACCAAACAGCATTCCACAGCTCATGTTTAGCACAAAAATGGATGTAAAAAGCCAAGCAGCAGCATATACAACAGCACATATGCACATAAACATCAGTAGGAACAGGGCAGCATGCAACATTTGAAGATGACTCAATCATGGTACAATGGACATGCATCAAACAACACATATTATTCAATCAATCATGATCACAATCATATCACCACATGGTAAACAACCTTGAAATTATCATGAAAGAATGCACAACTTTAAGTACATGAACAAACCAAATCAAGTATGCATCTCATGGAATTGAATGCAAGTAAGCATGCACAACACAACAACTCCAGTAATACAAACATTAATTCACAATTAACATGCTCAAAGAGTGTGTGCAGAGTGTTCATCACATCAAGAAACAACAACACAAACATGATCACAAACATTAAAAATCCAAGAGTCGCGTGTCGGAAAATTGTGTACATGCAATGGTGTGAGGTGCAACAGCATCAATACAATCCACAAACATGTGTCATATCAATCCATGAAGATTAAAAGTGAAACGGGATCGAAACATGCTCAAAAAACACAAAAAAAAACACTCTACAACAGTGTTAATCGGTTAACCAAGTGTGTTAACCGATTAATAGCTCAAAAATCAGCAGAAAACAGCAAAATACACTGGTTAACCGATTAACCAGTTTGCAATGCAATTGGTTAATCGGTTAACCCTGTTACAGCAACAAAAATTAATTTAAAAAATCACTTCCAGCAGCAAAAATCACTTATGCAAACTTCTCCAATGATCATGTAATCAACAATTCACGAAAATTAAATCAAGTATCAGTAATCAAACACCAATTAGATCCAATAATCATCAACATCAAGAATCACATTCAAGCAAAATGGATCCAAATCAAGAACAACCAAAGATCTACATTGTATAAGTTGCAATTAAGCTAAATCAAGTATAGATCTAAGGAAAACCAACCTACAAAGATGAGATTTGCTTTGGTATGATTTGTGAACGAAAAATTGGTGGATCCAAACAAGAAAACCAGAGATCCTATGAGTTCCTTGCAAGCAAAAGCTGAAAATCCAAGCAATAAACTAACAATACTCCAAAATCACTTCTAATAAGCACTTCTGAAATTCCAGATCTAGATCCAAACAAAAATCACCAATGAAAAGCAAGAATGGAGTGATGATGAGAGGCTTAAGCTCAAGAATTAACAAGTTCCAATGAAGAACTTGTGAATCTCTAGGGAGGAGCTTTGAGTGTGGTTGAAAATGGAGGTTGAGAGTGAAAAGGTGAGAAAGAATTGAGAGAATTCTGAGAATTGGGAGTGAAAAATGATCTAGGTCCCCTAGAGGTTTGGAATTGATGAGATTAAATAACCCCTAGGTTAGGTGTTGAGTTTGGATTTGGAGTGAGGTTAAGTGGGTGGAATTTGGGGTGAAATATGAATTAGGAAAGGAAAATGTGGAATTAGAGTGGAGAGAATTTAAATTTGGATGGAAAATCAACTCTCTCTAGATCCTTCTACTGGTGTGAAATGAGATTTGGTGATTAAAATTTGGATTAAAAAGATGCAGTGCTGAAAATGAAGCATTTGGCCAATTTTCGCCTTGGTTAACCAGTTATCCAAATTGCGCTGCAATTGGTTAATCGGTTAACCCATTTAAATTCTCAAATTTTGCGCCAAAAGGAGGAAACTTGGAGAATCGCCTGATTCCACCGGTTCTGAACCACGTTAGACCTCTGAAACTTGCCATTTGATATTTCCACTGAGTAACACCTGAAAAGAACACAAATTCTTGCTGACACCTCGGGATATCCTGCTGTATTAATAATGCCTAACGCCGAATAACTGATCAAAAATTGACTGCCAGGGTTTCTAATCATCAAATCATCTAATGAGCAAAATAAATGCTCAAAAAGACTTTGAAAGCTGTTTGTTTGGCTCTGAATATTGCTGAAAATCAAACTAGGACCGATAATGCCATGAGCTGTTGAAAAATACCTTGATCCCATGCTTAAAAGAACCATGCAAATACAGAAATGACGATGCAAATGAAATGAAGCATAAGCCAAAAAGGTTTGAAACAAAAGGGAAAATTTTGAGGTGTTATAGCTGCCCCTATTCAAACTTCTTGGATCCAAGGGTATGGAAGCAAAGGCTTTCAGACAACCGGGATACACGGAGATTGAATACCAAAATAACCTGGAAATTTGCAACCTGTGGGGGTAGTAAATAGAATGAATATGAGAACGGCCGAAGGCGGACTCGAGATAAAAGACCGACCGAAGGCGGACCCACTGGGGATATAAGAATGAACGAGTACGACTGAAAGCGGACTCGAAAAGAAAGAACGGCCGAAAACGCTCTTTCAACAGCAAACAAGTACGACCGAAAGCGGACTCGAAAAGAATAAACGAGTACGACCGAAAGCGGACTCGAACAGAAAGATCGGCCGAAAACGCTCTTTCAACAGCAAACGAGTATGACCGAAAGCGGACTTGAAAAGAATAAACGAGTACGACCGAAAGCGGACTCGAAAAGAAAGACCGGCCGAAAACGCTCTTTCAACAACAAACGAGTACGACCGAAAGCGGACTCGAACAGAAAGAAACGAGTACGACCGAAAGCGGACTCGAAAAGAAAGACCGGCCAAAAACGCTCTTTCAATAGCAAACGAGTACGACCGAAAGCGGACACGAAAAGAATAAACGAGTACGACCGAAAGCGGACTCGAAAAGAAAGACCGACCGAAAACGCTCTTTCAACAGCAAACGAGTATGATCGAAAGCGGACTCGAAAAGAATAAATGAGTACGACCAAAAGCGGACTCAAACAGAAAGAAACGAGTACGACCGAAAGCGGACTCGAACAGAAAGAAACGAGTACGAACGAATGCGGACTCGAAAAGAAAGACCGGCCGAAAACGCTCTTTCAACAGCAAACGAGTATGACCGAAAGAGAACTCGAAAAGAATAAACGAGTACGACCGAAAGCGGACTCGAAAAGAAAGACCGGCCGAAAACGCTCTTTCAACAGCAAACGAGTACGACCGAAAGCGGACTCGAAAAGAATAAACAAGTACGACTGAAAGCAGACTCAAACAGAAAGACCGGCCGAAAATGCTCTTTCAACAGCAAATGAGTACGACCGAAAGCGGACTCGAAAAGAAAGACCGACCGAAAACACTCTTTCAACAGCTAACGAGTACGACCAAAAACGGACTCGAAAAGAATAAACGAGTACGAACGAAAGCGGACTCGAGAAGAAAGACCGGCCAAAAACGCTCTTTCAACAGCAAACGAGTACGACTGAAAGCGGAATCGAAAAGAATAAACGAGTACGACCGAAAGCGGACTCGAAAAGAAAGACCGGCCGAAAACGCTCTTTCAACAGCAAACGAGTACGACCGAAAGCGGACTCAAAAAGAATAAACGAGTACGACCGAAAACGAACTCGAAAAGAAAGACCGGCCAAAAACGCTCTTTCAATAGCAAAGGAGTATGATCGAAAGCGGACTCGAAAAGAAAGACCGGCCGAAAATGCTATTTCAACAGCAAACGAGTACTACCGAAAGTGGACTCAAAAAGAATAAACGAGTACGAACGAAAGCGGACTCGGAAAGAAAGACCGTCCGAAAACGCTCTTTCAACAGCGAACGAGTATAACCGAAAGCGGACTCGAAAAGAAAGACCGGCCGAAAATGCTCTTTCAACAGCAAACGAGTACGACCGAAAGCTGACTCGAAAAGAAAGACCGGTCGAAAACGCTCTTTCAACCCAAGAAAAGTAGAATCAACAGATCTACAAAGATGACTCCGCTGGGGAAGAGAGAAATCTAATTAGACAACTCTGCGGGGGAGTGTAAGAAGGACCGACAAGAAGGACGAATCCACTGGTTGCGGTGTGATGTTAAACAACATATCCTGAGTTATATTATTTTCTGCTGGGGAAAGAAACTGGTAAAGGATATCAAACCTGGCTTATGCTTCGAATGCATATGTTTGAATTTTTCTATGGCGTAATGCTCCATACGAAACGGAAATGCTACGCGTTTGGGAGGATGTCATACAAGAATGCTTATGCAATGCAAAAGAAACGTGTCAGCAAAATAAATGCTGAAGACAAAGGCAACTCCACCGGGGATGACAAACTGAATTATCCTCTGAAATAAGAGACCCTGCTGAGAATGACTTCACTCTGCCGAGGAAGACACTGATTACAAACTCTGTTGGAGATGAAAACTTCGAGAGACTGCCCACTCTGTTGGGGATGGATAAAAACGAATATTGAAGATGGAACCCAAAGAGAAATTCTCTCCACTGGGGATTACCAATGACTTCTGCCGAAGACAGAACTCAACACATGGATTTGAAAAATGCCAATAACCACTGGACTTAAGACTTGTTGGGGATATCAACCACTGTTGAACAAACTACTGTGAAGATCACCATCAAGCTCTGCTTGGGGGACAAGTCAATAACACCGAACCTGCTTGGGGATATTACCGAACTCAACCTGTTGCTGGGAGATGCTCTTACCTTTACCCTACTGGGGAATATCAGCCAATACCAGCAAATCTGATTGGGGAATGGTGATTGACAACATCAACTCTGCTAGGGGATACCACCAAGCTTACTCATCTGTGGGGATTAGCAAACTGTCGCTGATGGGAAAAATATCTCCTGACAGGCTGAGGAGAATGGGTGTTCAGAACCTGTGGGGAAAATAACATCTTTGTCCAAAGAAGATATTCCATAAGTCTCCTGTTGAGGATGCAGAAGTATCAACCTCTGACTGCTTGCTGAGAGAGTAATCGATCCCAACTCTAGCTGGGGAATTAATCTTCTGTACTCTGCTGAGGAAGGTAATCCTCGACACCCTGGCTGGGGAAAATAACAACCTGCTGAGGAGGATGAACTTTTCAATGTCGAGGAGAGTAGCTTTACTGGGGAAGAACAAACTTGTTGTGCAGCCTGACCTGTCTCTATAGTCATAAACAGCCCTTTGAACTCTCCATTTGCCCCAGACCATCAGGTCTAAAGGAATAAATCATCTCAAGAGGATTTTATAGAGGACCGGGCGTTCACACTGCCCCAGGGTCTTCAAACTCTTGGAAAGATTTATCAGATCTCGACGCAACTGCCCCAGACTTCATAATCCATTAAGTAAATTACCTCGAAAGGATTTTCAATGACCTGAAATATTCTGCCCCAGTATTCTGAACTTTGAAGAGGTGTTTTCAATTAACCGTCTTTAGGAGTGGACAACTTCTCACGCTCTAAAGGTGGCCTGCCCCAAGTCTTGAAGAAACTTTGCCCCTAACTGATCTGATAGAGATTTGTCAAATCGACGTGATTGCCCCTGTTTGGCTGCTTTAGGGAGAGTTTTCAATGTGACTGCTTCAGATTGGTTGCATCTTATCACCATTTATCGGGAACCCCCCAGGCTGCGCACTGTCTCTTAGCCACATACCCCTTGACATGATTGTCCTTCGGAGTTCTCACCATCTCAACTTGGTGTGATCGAGCTTCTCGACTGACGTTCATCATGTAAGCTTGTATTCAAGTTTCAACTTAGCGGGCTTTTTCCTTTTTCTTTTTCTTTTTTTTTCTTTTGATTTCCCCCCCCCCCCCCCCCCTTTTTTTGGAACAAATCATGTGACACCGTCTTGTCTGACTTGCTTGAAAGGGTTGTGACTGCCTCACTCCTTCATTGTTGAGGGATAACCATTGTGGGTTCACATCTTTTAACCTCTTGACGGTGGAATAGAAGGTGATGGATCCTCAGATGCACACTCCTTTTGCAATTTGAACGCTCGGTCAAACTAACTGACGCCTACCCTGCCCCAGGTTAAGATTGAGGGTTTTTCCGTTTCTAGAAAGAAACTCCTACTTCAAGGCTCAAAGGGGTTAACGAGGGTCTATCTCTCTTATATCTCCAGTGTTTAGGGATTTGAAACTATGCCTGTACATCCTCAACAGGGTTTTATCCAAAAGCACCTAACCGAAGATTTTGCGTTTTTTACCTCATCATCCTCCCTCAAGAGTTTTAAGGCAAGAAAGTTGGTATTGTAGTGCATATAAACATGACATCAGTACGTAAGAGTAAGATACTTCAGGAACAACACATTTATTGCATTAAAATCAACATTCAAAACACAAACAAGTTTTTACATGCAGACAGTGTTTAAACAAACAAATGAAAGCTACATATGAAAATGCAGTAAAGGAAACTGATGATTTCCATTATTGAGGAGACTTGACTCCGTCTGGACTTATTGCTTCTGCTGACGTCTTCGCAGCCTCGAGTGCTCACTCTGATAAAGAAGCTTCACCTCATGGGGGTACCGTCTGGGGTGATAACCTTTGAGTCAATCAAATCTTGCACCTTGTGCTGGAACGCATTACAGTTATCAAGTGTGTGTCCAAACGTTCCCAAATGGAACTCATAGCTAGCGTTCATGTCATAGTCTGGAGGAATAGGGTATGGCACTGGCATGGTATTCCTCAGCTGGATCAGCGAGCTTTTGAGCAAGCGAGCAAATAACTGACTATAAGGAATAGGAATAGGATCAAATATCCTCTTGGGCCTTCTTGGTCTGAGTTGCCTCTGCTGCTGATAATTCTGCTGCTGCTGCTGATTTGGGCGCCCAATCCGCCCCTGCACTTTCCTTTCTGCATTCGGTTGAGGCACAAATAAGGGTTGCTGACGCAAAACTTCTGAAGCATAAGGCTGTGGAAGAGATCCATGACATGAGGTGGACCCTTTGGAAAAGGAAGGAGTCCCCAATTCCTTTGCAACAGTGGGAGTAAAATCACCTTGTTTACCAGTGGCAACTGATGTAAACTTGATTGCCTCTGAATCAATGAGCTCTTGGACTTTATGCTTGAACCTTGTATAATTCTCAACATTGTGACCAGGTGCCCCAGAGTGGAACTCACATCTAGCATTAGCATTTGGTCCCAGAGGAAGCTTTGTGGGAAGAGGTCCCAAACTAACACATTCAACCAGTTTGAGCTCGAGAAAATAAGAAAGCAACTGTGCATACGGCATTGGAATGGGATCAAACTTCCTCTTAGGCCCCTCTGACTTAGGATCCTCTTGAGGAGGAGGAAATGATTGCTGATGAGAAAGATCTGAAACTTCAGTTTGTGGAAGAGATTCACGAGGCAATCCACGATCTAGAGCAAATCCAAAAGAGATGGGAGGAGTAAGGACCTCTGTTGTGGAAGTGAGTACATGATTGTTTTCCTTCTTTAACACCTTATTCAAGATTTCCATAACCAGGCCCACCTGAGTCCTCATCTGATTGACTTCCTCTCTTAGCAGCTTCTGACCCTGGGACATAGCCTGCATATCTTCCCCAAACTGCCTCATCTAAATCTTCATTTTAGTTACTTCTGCACGGAGTTGTTCCATAGCTATCCTCCAATTTTCACAGGTTAAGTAGTGGTGGCCGGTCAAGCTGTCAATTCTGAAGATAATGACAAGTCAGAATGAGAAATCCGCTCCTGAGCACCTGCTATGCGTATGAGTATGCAAATGCAAATTCCATGTTCGAATATTTCCAAGGAATCATTCTGCTTTGATTCAAGTTTTTTTTCAGAAGAACCACAGGAAATAGACGAAAATGCTCAACAGCGAGTCTCAAAGTTGATATCCCTTGGAAATACAAGAACATGTATGCAAAAATTGATGATGCAGATGCAAAAGACATGGGATCGAGGCTTCCATAAAGCTCTGTACGGCTGTGCTACTGGATGGATAAGTTCAAAGGTCTGCTCTGAAGAGAATACCGGAATACCAGAATATTCAAAAAACCAGAATACTAGGCTGATAAGTTCACACTGATAAGAAAACCAGAATACCAGGTAGGATGGAAGTCAAGGTTACCTGCAAACCTGTAAACACCCGTCCATCTCACATGTGGGTACTAGAAAACTGAGGATCCTCGATATCAAGGGATCTCAGGTCGAGAAATGATGATACGTTCACCATTTCTGGTTTGGCATCATCTTCAATCGAGGAGGCCTCAACTGATTCCCCTAAAAAATAAGGCCATCCTATGTAAGTTCCCAGCATTGGGTCCTCGGATCGACAAGTGTAATGGGTTTGCCATTTCTGGTCTGCCATTATCACATGTTGGGAGGAGAGGCGTTGCTGAGTCCTCGGAGAAACGGTCGCCAAAGTTGACAACTCTCTAGATCAACATTCTGAAATGCGCAAGACACGCACGTCAGAATATCTCCCAAGATAGCCTCGTCTGGATGTGAATTTTGTGAACACCAAACGCACCAAGACGGCGCGTAGGTCCCACTACTTTTCACTCTAGTCCTAAGTGTATGCTCAAGCCTGTGTATTGGGCTTATCTCTCAGAGAATCCCAACCAGCCAAACAGAAAACCAGCACAGCACAGTACAGTCCAACATAACAATGAAATGCAATGCAATAAATACGGTAAATACAGCAAAATAGTAAAACAGTAATACAGTAATACAGTAAAATAAAGCACAACAGTAAACACCCAATGAAAATAGACAAACAAGCGCTAGGATTGACTCGCAAGAGGGGATGGACCAGCAAGAGGTCAACCTGTCCCCAGCAGAGTCACCAGCTGTCGCTCCCGGGATTTTCATCCAAGTACAAACGCGAAAGTGGCACGGAAACAGAGTCGCCAGCAATGTGTATTTATCCCAAGAGAGGGAAAGGAAACACTGCGTAAACCTGAGGGAAAGGAAAAGCATGGTCTCGAGACCAAGAGAAATGGGTAAGGGAGTCGGTTACACGAAGGGAAGGTATTAGCACCCCCTCGCGTCCATCGTACTCTATGGGATCCACGATGGTTGTCTCGATCAAAGGGTTTCGTCATCTGGAGCTCCATTGCTACTGGAAAGGGAACGGAAGAGAACGAAGAAACGAAGAAGAAAAGAAAAAGAAGTGACTCGATAGGACATCACTCATCCTATACCTACGTATTCCCTCGTGCAATGGGAGAGTCAGAGTCAACGTAGTTCGGACACGAACCAAGGGGGGAGGTTGCTCGCCAAGACATCGTCATCTCGTGCCTACGTATCCTCAATCGGACTAGAGAGAGGAAATCAGAGCAGTCGTAGTTCGACCTAACAAGGTCGGTTAGTGTTTTTTTTACGAGCGACGTTAGATTCACGTCCGACAGTTAGGGTCGATGCCTGTTTGCGACGAGACGGAAGTAACATGCCCTTTTCTGAAAATGATTTGAACTTAAAAATCCCGAAGGATGAAAAAGGTTTGAGTTTGTTTTTTATGTTTTTTAGACAGAAGTGGATTGAAGTTAGTTCATAACTTGCATTGTACCGAAGTCTATGATATAGGAACAAATGCTTAGCAAATCGTTCCAAAATAGAACGTCCATTAAACACTCTAGAAAAATGAGAGGAAACCCCTCATTCCTCACTTCCCACAAGTGAGGCTCATGCGCAATACGCGTTAACTCTATTAAGTGTTTTAGAAGTGTTATGAGATGAGAAGAGAAGACTCAAAGGAGAAGAAAACACTACGGGGAAACTAAATATTCCTAATGTTATCATGCAAAGGTGGCCCTATAGTTGAGGTTGAAAGGGAAACGTCTACCTAAGTTAGCATGTAAAATGAAAGCCTAATGCTAATCCTACTCCAAGCTTAATCAAAAATTAAGTTGGACTAGGTAGCTCTAAGGGAGAAAATCCAAGACTTAAACAAGTTTTGAGATTCACGGGAAGAGAAGGAGTGAAAGAGACGAAGGAGGAAAAGAGGCGAATAAACAAAAACAGCGGCTACCACAGCGCACCTACACCAAAACAGCAGTAAATCCAGCACCACATACCAAACCCACAGCTCATGTTTAGCACAAAAATGGATGTAAAAAGCCAAGCAGCATCATATACAACATCACATATGCACATAAATAGCAGTAGGAACAAGGCAGCATGCAACATTTGAAGATGACTCAATCATGGCAAAATGGACATGCATCAAACAACACATTTTATTCAATCAATCATGATCACAATCATATCACCACATGGTAAACAACCTTGAAATTATCATGAAAGAATGCACAACTTTAAGTACATGAACAAACCAAATCAAGTATGCATCTCATGGAATTGAATGCAAGTAAGCATGCACAACACAACAACTCCAGTAACACAAACATTAATTCACAATTAACATGCTCAAAGAGTGTGTGCAGAGTGTTCATCACATCAAGAAATAACAACGCAAACATGATCACAAACATTAAAAATCCAAGAGTCGCGTGTCGGAAAATTGTGTACATACAATGGTGTGAGGTGCAACAGCATCAAAATAGTCCACAAACATGTGTCATATCAATCCATGAAGATTAAAAGTGAAACGGGATCGAAACATGCTTAAAAAAACACAAAAAAACACACTCTACAACAGTGTTAATCGGTTAACCAAGTGTGTTAAACGATTAACAGCTCAAAAATCAGCAGAAAATAGCAAAATACACTGGTTAACCGATTAACCAGTTTGCACTGCAATTGGTTAAGCGGTTAACCCTGTTACAGCAGCAAAAATTAATTTGAAAAATCACTTCCAGCAGCAAAAATCACTTATGCAAACTTCTCCAATGATCATGTAATCAACAATGCACGAAAATTAAATCAAGTATCAGTAATCAAACCCCAATTAGATCCAATAATCATCAACATCAAGAATCACATTCAAGCAAAATGGATCCAAATCAAGAACAACCAAAGATCTACATCGTATAAGTTCCAATTAAGCTAAATCAAGTATAGATCTAAGGAAAACCAACCTACAAAGATGAGATTTGCTTTGGTATGATTTTTGAACGAAAAATTGGTGGATCCAAACAAGAAAACCAGAGATCCTATGAGCTCCTTGCAAGCAAAAGCTGAAAATCCAAGCAATAAGCTAACAATGCTCCAAAATCACTTCTAATAAGCACTTCTGAAATTCCAGATCTAGATCCAAACGAAAATCACCAATGAAATGCAAGAATGGAGTGATGATGAGAGGCTTAAGCTCAAGAATTAACAAGTTACAATGAAGAACTTGTGAAACTCTATGGAGGAGCTTTGAGTGTGGTTGAAAATAGAGGTTGAGAGTGAAAAGGTGAGAGAGAATTGAGAGAATTCTGAGAATTGGGAGTGAAAAATGATCTAGGTCCCCTAGAGGTTTGGAATTGATGAGATTAAATAACCCCTAGGTTAGGAGTTGAGTTTGGGTTTGGAGTGAGGTTAAGTGGGTGGAATTTGGGGTGAAATATGAATTAGGAAAGGAAAATGTGGAATTAGAGTGGAGAGAATTTAAATTTGGATGGAAAATCAACTCTCTTTAGATCCTTCTACTGGTGTGAAATGAGATTTGGTGATTAAAATTTGGATTAAAAAGATACAGTGCTGAAAATGAAGTATTTGGGCAATTTTTGCCTTGGTTAACCGGTGTAGCGAGTGATTTTTGGATGTGGTTGCGAAGCACGATCGCTCTAGTACTACAGTTCGATTCATTTTTTATCCTATTAAAGTTGATGAAGAAAGGGAAATAGATGTCTCCAACTAACCCTTCTTGCATACTGAGATTAAACAGTCAAAATTGTTGGTTTACAAATGCTACAAAGATACGGGGTTTTTCCTAGGTTTATTTTGTTGACGAGGGGTGTTTTAGGCTATCGGTTGAGATGTTAGGACGAATATATATATGAAAGTATGGGATTTTAGTTTTTTTGTTTAGTGTGCTCGCTAAGATTTTTCTTTCAATCTTATGCCTACGTATTCCCGTTTACCGAAACAGAGAAATCAGAGCGTTCGTAGTTCCTCCTATTCTATGGGAGGAAATGGGTGTTTTAGTGTCTTGTTAAAAGCCCAAAACGTGAAGCTGAAGGTGGTTTGTATCTTATTCAAAGCCCAAGATGTGAAGCTGAAGGGTGTTGACCTTAGAGAGAATTTGTCATCTCTAAAGGGGTCTGTTTGTCACAACTGTTTATAAAGGAGAATTACTTTAACCGGGATGTGTGAATCCGGCAATGCCATAATTTCCTTTAAAGGGGATTTTTAACTTGAAGGAGAATACTTTAACTCAGTGTAGAGTAATTCCATCTTTCATTAGGAATTTCTCATCCTAAAAGAGGGACAGTGGCATGGATGTAGATGATCCAGAGGCTTGCCGCTTATAGCGATTAGATGGAGGGGAAGGAGTTGTTGATGTTTGTATACTATGAACGAGGCACAGCTTTGATGCTAAAAGGTTAATTGGATCAACCAGTGGTTTTCTTATACAAAGCCTAAGAGGAGGCTAATATGTGTCTCGTACAAAGCCCGAGAGAGAGGCTAAAAGGTTTTGACTCAACGAGGGAATCTTTTGGTATCTCGTATAAAGCCTGAGATGGAGGCTTTTTGACTCAACAAGAGAGTTTTTTTTTGTATCTCGTACGAAGCTCGAGATGGAGGCGAAAGGGTGATTGACTCAACGAGGGAGTCTCTTATGTGTCTCGTACAAAGCCCGAGAAAGAGGCTAAACGTTGTTTGATCCCGCTGGGGAGAATCATTATACAAAGCCCAAGAGAGAGGCTAACTTCACGGGAGAAGGATCATTACACAAAGCCTAAGAGGAGGCTATGGCGACTGTTCAGTTAAGTGACAGGTCCAGTATACTGATTTTTAAAGAGAAAATCAGTTCTTATATGAGCAACACTATACTCGAGGATTTGATTCGAGGATCCGGGTTATTCCTGTTTTTTTAAGGAAGTGGGAAATCCGATGAGACTATCCGAGTCTGCGGGTTTTCTTCCTATTTAACGAAGGGGGCACTTGAGAATGTCTTTGAGACTCAAGGAGATTAGACTGTCCAAGTCTAGAGTGTCATCTTTTATACTGTGCTTTGAGAAACAGTAGTAGACTCTATGAAAGGACTGTTCTATGCAGATGATTAAGTTCTATTCCTATACCTCTAGGAGGTCGTCGGGACAATTTGTACGAAGCCCAAGAGGAGGCTGGAAACTTTTAAGAAGCCGACGGGTCCTTGTACGATGCCCAAGAGGAGGCTATCATTCTCGGAGGAAGAGATCATTATACGAAGCCTAAGAGGAGGCTGGGAATACTTCTAAGAAGCCGTAGGGTCCTTGTACTATGCCCAAGAGAAGGCGGGGTTGCTTTTAGGAAGCCTGTGGGTCCTTGTACGATGCCCAAGAGGAGGCTGATGCTTTTAAGAAGCCCGTGGGTCCCCAAACCCCAAGAAATTCAAGGCAAGCTATTCACAAGGAATAGATCAAGTCAGGAAAGCTCGAGAATTTGGAAGAAACTCAAAGATGCCATTCACGGAGAATACATTCATCTCTGGGAATAGAGTTTCTTGACAATTCCTAATGAGGACAGCCGAAGAGAAGACTGTATCTGGTGATCCTATTGGGGATCTAGTTGTCTATTTCTATGAATAAATGAAACGGAGTCACCTAGTTCTAGACGTAGTGGCCGGGAAAACTCTGAATATCTATACTATTATTGCACAGTTGATATGATTTTATGAAAGAAGACTTACACTGAAACAGCCTCACAATACAGTTATATGTATATGAAAGCGGTAAATGAAAGCGTATAAACACTTACTCGGTTGTAGAGCTTCCATGCTGTTTGGTTAGTTGTTCAACAAAGAAAGATTGAAAACAACAGTATATTCCAAAATCAAAGGAGAAAGTGCTTTGAAAAAGAAAGATTTGGGGCTTACAGCTCAAGGAGAGGCCCAAGGTTTTATCATTGAGCGCACTGTTTGAATTTGTACAGAGGGACTTATACAAGTGACTGTGGCCCAAAAATTGTTTTCTGTACAAAGGGATGGGTCTTACACTCTCTCAAGAGGCCCAAAAAGTTTTTAAAAAAGAGTGGGGCTTATAACACGAGGGTAGGCCCAGATGATTTTTCCGTTTGAAATGGCGATCGCGCCGAGATTTTCTTTTAACGCAGAGGGGCTTATACAATATCTGAGGCCCAAAGTGATTTTTGATAAAAGGGGGTTGGGTCTTACACTCTATTTAGAGGCCCAAAAGTTTTGAATGGGTCTTATAGCTCAAGGAGAGGCCCAAAAGTTTATTTTTCAAAAGGCGACGATCGCGTCGTTTGTTTTTGACGGTATCGGGACTTATACAATACACTGAGGCCCAAAAATGGTTTGGTCAAAAAAGGATTGGGTCTAACACTCTATTAGAGGCCCAAAGTGTTTTGAAAATGATTTATGAGGGTTGAATTAATCCAAAAACCCTAATTAACTTTCAAAAATGTATTTAATTGAATAAAAATTCAATTAAAATGATTAAAATTGTTTAACATATGGAAAACAAATTGTGATCTTGGATCAATGCTTCAAAAATTAAGTATTGACCTACAAAATAATTAGAAAGCATTAAAAGTTGTAAAATCAAGGTGGAAAAAATATTTCAAATGTTAAAAACAATTAAAACATTAATTCTTTGCAAAAATATCAATTATATACGATAAATAATATTTTTGGGATTTTTTGGGAAAATAAAATATTTTAACATTTTTGTGAATTATTAAAAAAAGAATCAACTCAAAATCATTAAAACTCAGAGAGAAATTAATTTTTGAATCAATTAAATAAAATCACAAAATTCAAATATTTGAATTTATGAAAAATGGCGCCAAGAACAGCTGAAGAACACGCGCATGTTCAGCTTGGCCCAGATTTTCATTTTCTCTCCAATCTCACTGAATACTTAATCATATCATGTAATCCACATACCAATCAACTCGTTTCAACCTCACGATCATGTCTATGGTATTTAATTTCATTTAAATTAAACATATAACAAGAAATCATGAAAAATCCTCAAGAACCCTAATTTCTGCATGAAGGCTAGGATTTTTGATACACGATTCAAACAAAGTAATTACTTGAGGGGAAACATTCCATGCATGATTATGAACATTTGGCAAAAGTATTGTGCGAGGAAATATGCATAGATTGAGAGATGACCAAGTTTAGGCTTACCTCTAGGTCGTGACAGCAAGAGCAAATTGATTTCTGAGTAGGAGGTGTTACAGATGAATTATGATGATCTGAACAGCTTCCCTACACCCTATGGAGTGTGTTTGAATGCTTGGACTTGACTGAGAATGGCTGGATCACTTCATGGCATCTCAACTGCACTTTGGTTAAAACCTTGAGCAATTGACTGGTGATTTTGTGAAATCTGTGTTCCAGATGTTATGTGAGTGTTTGGATCACCTCTATATGATGTATGTGAGGTGTGTGAGTGATTGGTTTGATTGGAAAAGCTCTCAAACTCAAAACCCGATAGTGACTTGCCTTAGAAGGCAAAATTGGAGTGAAATAAGAGATTTTGAGGAAAGCATCTGTTTGATGGCTTTGGTGTACTCAAACTGATCACAATTGAGCTCTATTTATAGTAGAGCAAGTTTGTTTTGGGATCCACAGTGAATGGCAATTGCAGCAGGTGTTTGTTCAATGTTGGCCAATGGAAATCCAAGTCTCCTCTAGCCATTGACTAGAGGTTAGGGCACAGGGTTGTGGTTACCTTGGTCTTGGATAAGTCTTGACTGAATTCAGTTGAGAATAGCTCAGTCCATGCCACCTTGATGCTTCCATTGAATGCTCCAATCCAAAATTGGAGTCTTGTCCCTATTTTGGCCATTCTAGGTTCAACATGCTATTTCTTGTTCCAAACACTTTGGAGGCTTGGCTCAGTGATTGTCCCCTTTAGATTCAATCCTCAGAGGTGTCCAAGTTTATAGGAGCATTTGGATTTGGCTGATTTTGGAAAATCGAGCAAAAATGCAAATTCTGCCTTGCCTTGGCAGATTTCAGCAAGGCAACTTTCCAATGTCATATCTCATGACTCAAATTGAATTTGGTAATGTTCTTGGTCATTTTGGAAAGCCCTTACATGATACAACAACTGTTTGAACATATTTGGTTTTGATATCTTTTGAATCCAAGTGAAAAATCCCCCTACATTTGGCAAAAAGTAGGGTAAAATCTGACTTAGTGAAATTTTCAGTAAGTGTTGGAACAAAGTGACTTTTCTTGATTTTGATCACTCCATAACTCAAAATCCATGAGGAGTTGGAATTAGGTCTAGTTGAAGTTTTTGTAGAGGGCAATGAGATCTACAAATCAAGCCTTGGATGGGAAAAAATGGCTTTGTGGTTTAGGAGTTATGACCCTCCAAAGTTAGTACCCTAGCCACTTTATTTTAACTTAGAAAATTTTCTAAGTTTTTTATGGTTACCCCTTTTACAAGTTACCCAACTTTTCTTGATTTTTCTTGATGAATGATGATTGAAATCATACATTAACATCATTTTAGGGTTAAAAATCCATTTTGGTGAAAAATCTCAAAAAGTCAAAGTTGACTTTTGTGCACAGTTGACTTTTTATCAGATGAATTCCAAACTGTGCAATTCTTCAGGAAATCATGTCCTTGACCTAAATCAAACTTGATGGATATGTTCCATGGGTGTCATAGGGTATATTGATGCATGTCATAGGGCTTGGGAGCATGTCCTGGTCAAAAGTCAAAGTTACAGTTGACTTTTCCCTTAAAACCCTAACTGTGGTGCAGATGAAATTGAGACTTGTTGCTCAAGCTTCTTGGATTAATCCAAGTTCATTAGAGACCCTCAAACCCTCTCTTGAGGTCTTGGCTCATGATTTGCCCTAAAAGTCAACTTAGGGGTGAATTAGGTCAAGAAACCCTAATTCCTGATTTTTGATGTATGCATCCCCTGAGGTCAAATTGACTTGATGATTGGGTCCATGAGGTTCCATGGAGTATATTAGGTTAGGTTTTGTATCATTGGCTTGTGCCCAGATGAAAAATTTCCATTTGGAGGCCCTGGTCGACCAAAACCTTAATTTGGTGACACTGTCGATCTTGAGACTTGATCCACCTAGAAGGGAGCAACCTTGTGCTTTAATCCTTGAAGTGGGAGTCCTTTTGATCCATTGTGGATATTTTAGAGGTTAGACAAGTTGAAGATCATGTCATTCCTTGATTGATCCTTTGTCTAAGAATTCTGAGAGGGCTTGAAACCCTAATTCTTGATTGTAGTGGATGCTCACCCATCTTTGGGGAGACTGATGAAGTATGATGGTTCCTGCATATTGTGATGATGATTTTCACAATGATGGGAAATCTTAGTGGTTAAAATTTGGGGTATGACAGATGCCCCTATTTAATCTTCTTGGACACGAAGGTGTGAATGACGAAGGTATTCGGGCATTCGGGGTGCAAGAGGATTAAATATCGGAATACCCGAAATTTTGATGGTGGTTATGAATGGTAGCTTACGCATTCATCTTCTTTAGCTAAGCAATGATGCTTAGAAAAGGTAAACTTCCCCTCGATCCTGTTTTTCAGCCAAGGAACTGGTCTCAGTTTTCTTTTGAGATGAACTTCCCCTCGATCCTGGTTTCCTACCAAGGAACTGGTCTTAGTTTCTGAATTAAATTTCCCCTCGATCCTGGTTTCCTACCAAGGAACTGGTCTCAGTTTCTGAAATAAACTTCCCCTCGATCCTGGTTTCCTACCAAGGAACTGGTCTTAGTTTCTGATGTAAACTTCCCCTCGATCCTGGTTTCCTACCGAGGAACTGGTCTTAGTTTCTTTCGTCAATAAACTTTACTGACAAGGGACGCTATTCGTAGCGGCTTTCCTTCAAACTTCTCGCCGAATTTTCCTGGAGAGATACCATTTGAGTGGAAAAAGTTTCGATGTCAGACTTGCTGGGGAACCCAGTCGTCTGAGTTGTATAGGTGTACAAACCTCTCTGTTGGAGATGCCATTTATTGACTCTACTTGGGGAATGCGAGTCCCTTAAGAGACTGCGTTCGCTTGGGGTCTTTACATCATACTTTTCTCGGAGATCTTCTCGGAGAAATACCATATGATGTGATCCAATTTTGAGGTGCCGATGACCTTTTCATCAGTGGGTTTTTCGGAGAAAAACTGCCGTACTGCCGAATCTCCGATTTAGGAGGCTTTCTCTCGGGATTTTCTTTAATCCGGGAAAACAAGGATATCATCTTCAATGGCGAAGAGTGATGTTAACTGAGGGCTCTCTGGTCTTTCAGAGGTTCAAGTTATCAAAGTGGTTGAGGACCCAACTTCAATCCAGAAATAAAACTGGAGGAGAGAGATTGTTCAGACGTAACACTTCCAGACGAGGAAAGGGTTGACAACTCGATTGAGAGGACTTTTATCCCTAGGGGACAAGACCGACTAGAGTGATAGTGATGCAATATGAAATGTGAATGCAAATCAATAATGCAATGATGCATGTATGTTTATGCTGACAAAACGGATGCGACATACAAACTGACAGGTGAAACGACTGGATACTCATCCATCGCGGGGCGAAGAAGTACCGTTGGTTCAGAATAGCAATTCCACCTTGCTTAGGAGAGATAGTCCCTGCGGGGAATACCGTTGATCGGGCTTAGGAGATAAGAACTCGGCCGAGGCGTGTCAGACGAAACAAGGTCTCTGACACAGTCGATCCCTTTATTCAGGCGTATTGGGTTAGAAGGAGTACTTTGATTTTGCACTTTGAGGTTCGATTACTTCTGGTGAAGCGACCGATGTTCTTCTGATGTTCAACAATCAAAAGAAATTGTCGTCTTTAATTTAAAAGCAAAAAAAGTTTTAACAAGTAAATTCATTTTTGTTTTATTACAAGAATCGTTAATCATATTAAAATGTCATTCCGTAAAGCTAAAACAAATAAGAATTACAAATAAAAGCACAAGGGCTCAAATTTTATTAATAAGATGGAGATCAGCCAAATGCGTGATTCCAAAGAGTATATACAAAGTTAGAAAATGGTAATTTACAGGGAAAAGGGCTACGTTGAAACATAACGACCACTATCCTTCTACCAACTTTGAATTTGGGACATCCTGAGCTTCTGTCGAAGATGACCTTGACTGGAGCTTTCCTGACGGATGATGTAACTGCTGCTGAGGGACTTGCCCCTTTGTCGAAAGTAGTTACTTGACATTATCCCTAATTTTTTCCTGGATTGTACTTTGAGATTTCCAATCCACCGGGATGATTTTTTTCTTTTTATGTCTCTAACTTTTGCCTGGACCGCCCTTTCG
The DNA here is from genome assembly GCA_022829125.1 of Lathyrus tuberosus. Taxonomy (NCBI): domain Eukaryota; kingdom Viridiplantae; phylum Streptophyta; class Magnoliopsida; order Fabales; family Fabaceae; genus Lathyrus; species Lathyrus tuberosus. The sequence goes on along the minus strand of JALAZF010000177.1, from coordinate 7,897,889 downwards.
GGTTCTCAATCCACCGAGACGTTTTTTTTTTAGTTTAGGCGAAGTATTTCTTGACTACATCAACATTCGTGGGGTTGGCAAATTCCTCTCCGTCCATGGTTGCAAGTCTCAAGGCGCCGCCTGAGAAAGCTTTCGTGACCACATAGGGGCCATCATAATTTGGGGTCCATTTGCCCCGAGAGTCAGTGAGAAAGGATTGTATCTTCTTGAGCACGAGGTCTTCTTTTCTGAAGACGCGAGGTCGGACCTTTTTGTCAAACGCCCACTTCATTCTCTGTTGATACAACTGACTGTGGCATAGTGTCGTGATTCGCTTCTCCTCAATCAGATTCAATTCGTCGTGTCGGATTTGACACCATTCAGCTTCGGTGAGCTTAGCTTCCATCAATACTCAGATTGACGGGATCTCTACTTCTATGGGGAGCACTGCTTCCATACCCTATACTAGAGAGAAAGGGGTTGCCCCTGTTGAAGTACAGACAGATGTTCAATAATCGTGAAGAGCAAAGGGTAGCATCTCGTGCCAATCTTTGTAGGTTACAACCATCTTTTGAACGATCTTCTTGATGTTCTTATTGGCCGCTTCTACCGCTCCGTTCATCTTGGGTCGGTAGGGAGATGAGTTATGATGTTCGATCTTGAACTCTGCACACAACTCCTTCATCATCTTGTTGTTCAAGTTAGATCCATTATCAGTAATGATCTGGCTCGGAACACCATAACGGCAGATGATATTGTTTTTGATAAATCGGACCACCACTTGTCGGGTTACATTGGCGAATGACACTGCTTCGACCCACTTGGTGAAATAGTCAATGGCTACCAGGATGAACCGATGTCCGTTTGAAGCCTTAGGTTTGATCAAGCCAATCATGTCGATTCCCCATATGGAAAAAGGCCATGGGGAAGAAAGAACTTTGAGATGTGATGGCGGTACATGAATTTTTCAGAGTATATCTGACACTTGTGACACCTCCTCATGTACTTGTAGCAGTCGGATTCCATTGTCAACTAATAGTACCCTGTTCTCAGAATTTTTCTCGCCATTGTGTGTCCGTTGGCATGAGTGTCAAAGGATCCTTCATGAATTTCTTGCATAAGCATGTCTGCTTCTGGTCTGTCGACGCATCGGAGCAAAACCATGTCAAAGTTTCTCTTATAGAGAGTGTCACCGCTCAGGAAGAAGTTTCTAGCCAATATTCTGAGGGTTTTTCTGTCCTTCCTTAGTGCCCTGGGTGGGTACTCTTGTTTCTGAAGGAAGCATTTGATATCGTGATACCAAGGTTTGTCGTCTATGACTGCTTCAATTGTGAAGATGTAAGCGGGCCTTTCAAGGCGCATTATGTCGATCTTAGGTAGGTCGTTCCATTGACCTACACTAATCATGGAAGAGAGAGTGGCTAATGCATCAGCCATGTGATTCTCCTCACGAGGGATATGATGAAACTAGACTCTGTTAAAGAAGGGTAACAACATTCTTGCATAGTCTTTGTAAGGAATCAGTCCTGATTGGTATATGTTCCAATCTCCTTTTATCTGATTGATAACCAGAGCTGAGTCGCCATATACGTCCAAGTTTTTGATCCTTAAATCAATTGCTTCTTCGAGACCCATGATACAAGCTTTGTATTCGGCCTCGTTGTTCGTACATTTGAACGTAAGTCTGGCGGTGAAAGGAATGTGGGTACCTTAAGGGGTAATAATTATTGCCCCAATTCCGTTTCCATAATGATTAACTGCTCCGTCAAAGATAAGTCCCCATTGGGAACCTGGTTCTGGCCCTTCACTGGGTAACGGTTCATAACAATCTTTCATTTTTAGATACATGACATCCTCGTCTGGGAAGTCAAACCCGATTGGTTCTTGATCGTTAATCGGTTGATGAGCCAAATGATCGGCTAAAATACTTCCTTTAACAGCTTTCTGAGCGTGGTACTCTATGTCATATTCTGATAACAGCATCTGCCAACGGGCAATCCTTCCCATGGGAGCAGGTTTTTCGAAGAGGTACTTGATTGGATCCATTTCGGAGATTAACCAAGTAGTATGACAAATCATGTATTGGCGAAGACGTTTGGCTGCCCAAGCCAAAGCGCAACAAGTTTTCTCAAGCATCATGTACCGAGTTTCGCAGTCGGTGAATTTCTTGCTCAAATAGTAAATGGCAGACTCTTTCCATTTGGTTTCGTCTTGTTGGCCAAGTACACATCCCATTGAGTCCTCTAGGACTGTGAGGTAAATGATCAGTGGTCTTCCTTCCACTGGAGGTGATAGAATCGGAGGATTCAACAGATATTCCTTGATACTGTCGAAGGCGGTTTGACAATCTTCTGTCCAAACGCAATCCTGGTTCTTTTTCAGTAATTTGAAAATCGGCGCACACGTGGCGGTCATAAGGAATATGAACCTGGAGATGTAGTTCAAACGTCCCAAGAATCCTCTGACTTGTTTTTCAGTTTTCGGAGAAGGCATTTCTTGAATGGCCTTGACCTTGTCAGGATCAACCTCAATTCCTTTCTGGCTGACGATGAACCCTAGTAGTTTCCATGAACGGACACCGAAGGTGCACTTGTTGGGATTCAAGCGAAGCTTGAATTTTCTTAGACGTTCGAACAATTTTGACAGATGTTCAACGTGTTCACTCTCTGTTTTTGATTTTGCAATCAGATCATCAACATATACCTTGATTTCTTTGTGTATCATGTCATGAAACAAAGTAGTCATGGCCCTTTGATAGGTTGCCCCGACGTTCTTCAAACCGAACGACATTACCTTGTAACAAAAGGTGCCCCATGGGGTAATGAACGAAGTTTTCTCCATGTCTTTCGGTGCCATTTTGATCTGGTTATAGCCCGAGAATCCATCCATGAAGGAGAAGACTTTGAACTTTGTTGTACTGTCTACCAGCATGTCAATATGTGGTAAAGGAAAGTCGTCCTTTGGACTAGCCTTGTTTAGATCACTGTAATCAACACACATTCTGACCCTTCCGTCCTTTTTGGGAATGGGTACGATGTTGGCTAACCATTGAGGATATTCAGATGTGGCGAGGAAACCCGCGTCAATCTGTTTCTGCACCTCCTCTTTGATTTTGATGGCCATGTCCGGGTGAGTGTGTCTCAACCTTTGCTTTACTGGCGGAAATTTCGATCTCAACGGTAAGTGATGTTCCACGATGCTGGTATCCAACCCTGGCATATCCTGATAGGACCAAGCGAATACATCGGGGAATTCTTTGAGAAGCTTTATCAAACTCTCTTTGGCAGTTGGACTGAGAAGTGCCCCAATCCTGATTTCTTTTCTCTCTTTTTCTGAACCCAAGTTTACCGTTTCCAATGGCTCTTCGTGAGGTTCAATGGACCTTTCTTCTTGTCTGAGTAGTCGGGAGATCTCTTCTGGAATTTTGTCGTCATTTTCTTCATCAGTCTCGAATACTGGGAACTCAAAGTTGGGAGAAGGCATCGGATCGTATGTTTCAACGGGGTTTAAAACAAGCAATCTGAATGACGTGATGATTCGTGTTTAGAAGAGATAGAGAAAATGCAAGTGTGTGCAATGTTTTATTTTACTGCTTGTTTTTTATTTGAATTGTTTTTTAGGATTACCATTTTCTGAAAAAGAAAAAAGAGAAAACAGTAATTAATGCGGAAATTATAGAACGACGTTATTTTATTAATGAACAAGTCGATCCTTGAAATTACAGCCCTATAAAACAAAACTCTGTCACTTTGGGCTAAGCGAAGAGGGAAAATTTACAGAAAGCGAGCCCTATCAAAACATCCGTTTCACCTGGGCAGGGTGAAAGGTTAAAGATGGCAATTACTTTGACTGATGAACGATCTTTGGAACCTCGACGACAACCCATTGGCGGCGAACTCCTCGGTGAATCACAAAGTCTGGCACCTTCCTTGATTTGTCTTCAGAAATGACGCTGATTTCTGGTGGAGCAGGATCATTGGAATCTGTCTCCCAGGCAGAGTTGTCGTAGGAGGATTCCTCTATTGCATTATGCAGAGTAGTTGTGCTCTCAGCTGTATCTCCCCATCCAGTAGGCTGGATATCTTCGAGCCTGATACGAGAGCTTTCGGGCGCAGTGTACTTGACCATAAAGTCGAATTTTCCACTTGGTTGTCCCAAGGTATCCCACACTTCTTTGGAACTGGAGGAGTCATCTCTCTCGATGACGTTAACCTCAGGAAAAGCATAGTTGATGAATTCAAGTCCTACAAACGTTGCGAATTCATCTTCATGTTGAGTAGTTTCTAAATGACCCGAGTGTTGATCCCATGACATGGTGGGGACACAGGTATTCTGTTCAAAAACGGTCAGCTGATTTTCATTGTTCGACTGACTCTCTTGCCCCAAGTTTCCTGGGTAAGGCTGCCACATTGGCAGAACATCCATTGGGCCATAATAATTGTGGTCAAAGTTATCTTTCATCAGAGTGTCTTCCTCTAATGAATTTGGCGGAGCACGACATCCTTCTGGATCATAATCCCCATATATCATTTCGACATCTGACCTTGGTATAAATCTCGGACTCTGTGTAGGATAGCAAAATGGTATAGGCACTTCTTCCTGGGACATATAACCGTCCTCATTAAGATAGGACTTCCATTCTTCATCTGTCTCAGAGGGATCTTCCTCATTGATAGCATGTACTGCCTGAGACATTGGGTGAAGAAAACCTCCACTGTGGAAGAAGTTTTGAAGGGGATGAAGACTTTCATCGTTGGCAGCTGTCTGGGTACAGGTTGCAGAAAAACCAAGACCCTTCTTTGTTTTATTGTCAATAGGAATGACAAGTTGTCCCCATCCTGTTGTATCGGTACTCTCAACCGCTTTGATAGCATCTTTGTATGAGGAAATTGAGGTTCCTCCTTTGAACTGATTGTTCTTGCTTACCGATAGTGCTTGGAACTAAGTTCCAATAACCTCCTCGGGTTCTATGTCAGTAGATGATGACAAGTTGCTTACAAGCAAGGCTTGTTCCCCACAAACTGTGACAAGTTGATCGTCCTTGATGAACTTTAGCTTTTGGTGGAGGTTCGAAGTGACCGCTCCAGCCTGATGTATCCAAGGTCTTCCTAATAAACAACTGTACGTTGCCCGGATGTCCATGACCTGGAAAGTGACTTGGAAAGTGTGAGGACCAATAGTTATGGGAAGATCAACTTCGCCAATAACTATTTTTCTGGATCCGTCGAACGCTTTGACGACGACCTCGCTGATTCTCATCGGAGGGCCTTTGAATGATAATTGCATCAAAGTGGACTTCGACATAACATTCAGGGCTGACCCTGTGTCTACTAGTACGCTGACTAAAGCATCGTCCTGGCAGTTAACTGTAATGTTGAGCGCCATGTTATGACGACGACCCTCTTCGGGTAATTCCTCATCACTAAATCCCAAATTATTGCAGGAAGTGATGTTAGAGACAATGCTATCAAACTGTCTGATTGTTACATCCTGTTCCACAAAGGCTTGCTCCAAGACTTTCTGTAAAGCCTCCCTGTGGGCTTCTGAACTGAGTAACAGTGATAATACCGAGATCTTTGAAGGAGTTTGTAACAGTTGATCGACAATGTTGTATTCACTCCTTTGGATGAGCTTCAGCATCTCATCATTATTTTTCGAAAGGTCGAGATTACTTGATTGACCGACTGGTGGATCAGGAGTTTCCTTCTGAGGTTCCTTTTCTTTGTTAGGTTCTCCAACTCCTCGGTTGAAGATTCTACCGCTCCGTGTTACACGACTGATGTATGCAATATTCACGACGGAGGGTAATGGAATTTCCTTTCCATTTTCAATTGTTGTTGCACCGTATTTGTAAGGGATAGCCTTAGTTGATCCATACGGTGTTGGTCCTGGCAGATAGATGACTATGGGAACCTTCTGATTTTTCTGACCATCATAATTAATCTCGATCCGTTCCCGGTTGGGAACCTTAGATTCGTCAAGTAGAGGGATAATGGCAAAAACATCCCTGGTCCTGTGATGACCAGAGATCGTGACAACATCCTCAACTTGCTCGGCAAGGTAGTTTGGCATCCAGTTAATGGGTCCAGAACCCGGATATGGGCGAATCTCTCCACGATCTACCTGACCCTAAAGAGCTGCTCTCACAAAGTGACACCCTTGGTTACTTTCCGAACAGACACCGCAACGTTCATAGTTGTGTGTGGCACCTGGCCACGCCCACTTTGAATACAATGTAACCTCACTAGGTTAGCTTCCACAGATCGGACATCCTGACTCTGACGCCGAGTGGGGTTTCTGTTATTGACACTAATTTGCTGAGTATCTTCTTCCATATAAATTGGCATCCACCAGTGATTTAACAAGTGCTGAAGTGCCTCCTGGACAAGGGTACAACCTCGATCGTTTTCGCAACCTGCCTTACAGCTTTGATAGTCATGTGATGTTAAGAATCCGAGTCGGACCTGCTCAGCATGTAACTCTACTAGGTTGGTATTCATCATGCGAATATCGAAGATCTGAACCATGTTGATTTGATAGGAGTTCCTATCATGGTAGTCTTGGATCCATCCAAGATCCATATGACGCTGGAGGGCCTCCTGTATGAAAGAGCATCCCTGTTTATTTATCGAGCAAATCAGACAGGAAGTGTAATCGTGCCGCGGCAGATTATGATACTGGCTTTGCCTTGAGTGCATTGCCACCGGGTTGACATTCATTGCACGGATATCATGGTTCTGAATGACATTAGAATTCGTATAGACCATGTTAACTCCACGAACTCGGTGCTCCTTGATCCATCTGAGATCCATCTGTTCCTGTAGAGCTGATTGCACTACGGAGCATCCTTGATTGTTTTTAGAGCAGACATCACATTAATGATAATTATGAGGTGGCACTTGGCCATATCCACTCTGTCTACAATGCATCTTGACCAGATTGGTTTTCAACAAGAGTACATCGTGAATCTGATAGACATCGTTAGTCTCTCCTTCTATCAAATTGACTGCAGCCTTCTCATGTTGAGGCAACGGGTTTGTGAGAACATTAGGATTTATATCCTTGAAGGATAAGACCCCGCTCCTAACAAGTTTTTGCACGTCGGACTTGAAATTGAGACATGTCTCTATATTATGCCCCGATCCTCCTTGATGGTAAGGGCAAGTTTGATCCACCTTAAACCAAAAAGGCGGACTTTCTGGTACTGTAAGAGGAGATTTAGTCTGAATGTGCCCCTTAACCAGTAGTAATGGAAATAGCTCTGCGTACGACACGGGTATAGGATCAAATCCTGGTGGCCGTGTTGTACGGTTGTTGTTGTATGGAGGATGAGCCTGCTGAAGAGGCTGTTGTGTCCTTTGTTGATCAGGTTAGCTCTGCGCAACCTGAGGTTGATACGTAGGAATAGACACAGGGTTGATAGCAGGAGTCACAGCTGTTACCAGTTGATAACGTCGCCTTTGCTTTTCGAGAGAGATATTCCCAATATCTTGCTCTTTTTTCTTAGGGAGAGCAGTACCGTAGTTTTTAGTACCGCTCGTCGATCCAGTGTCTTTTACCAAACGTCCTTCTCGGACGGCTTCCTCAAGACGTACGCCCATGCCAACCATTTCGGTGAAATCATTGGGCGCACTGGCAACCATTCGGTCATAGTAAAATGAGCTTAAGGTCTTTAAGAAGATCTTTGTCATCTCTTTTTCCTCCAGAGGTGGACAAATTTGAGCGGCAATCTCACGCCACCTTTGAGCATACTCCTTAAAGGTTTCCTTGTCCTTTTGCGACATCGATCTGAGTTGATCTCTGTCAGGTGCCATGTCCAAATTGTATTTGTATTATTGGATGAAGGCAGTGCCAAGATCTCTGAATGTACTGATCATGGTACGGTTTAAACCCATGTACCATTTGAGTGCGGCACCGGTTAAACTATCCTGAAAGTAGTGAATCAGCAGGTCCTGATTCTCCGTCTAAGCTGACATCCGCCGAGCGTACATCACCAGATGGATTTGAGGGAAAGAGTTACCCTTGTACTTTTCAAAGTTGGGCACTTGAAATTTATGCGGGACTTTCACGTTTGGGACCAAGCAGAGATCTGCGGCATCCTTTCCAAATAGATCCTGACCGCGAATGGCTTGCAGTTCCTTCTGTATTTCCAAGAACTGCTCCTGGATTTCCTCCATTCTGTCAAACATAGTTTCCTTCTTACCAAAAGGTGTCTGTGGAATCTGTCCTTCCGGGACAGTGTGCACCACAGGGGGTGGTACCGTGACTACGGTAGTGAGTCTTGGCGTCTCCCGAAGTTTGTAACCTTCAGGAGTCTTCAGTATGCCTCTGGCATCTTCGCTTTCCCGAAGTTTGTAACCTTCAGGCCCAGCGGCTTCTGTTGTGATTCCCTGATCTTCAGTGATCGGCGGAACATATCCTTCCGGGATATAGTTAACAGGCATGCCCCAAGGGCAATCTTTCGGCATTTGATACCTTGGATCATACTTCTTCACTATGGGCGTTGAGGTGATCTCTGAGATCACAGTTCTTTGTAGCTGAGCTTCTGCCATGGCTTGTATGTCGTTACGAAGCTTCCCCATATCCTCTCTCAGAGCGTCGATCTCTTCTTTCAACTCTCTGTTTTCTTCCTCAAGATCATCCATCTTTTTCTGATGATTGGCCCGAGTATTATACGAATGAGACAGTTTGACTCTAGAACCGAGACACAAACGTGAGATTCGTAGGGAAGAAGAATACACGATGTGAGAATGATGAATGCAATGATTATATTAATTGTTTAAGGTTTAATCAAAATAAACTTTGACAATTAGATTGCAAATATCAAACGGTGGGGAAACCCCTTTTTATTGAAATCAAAGGATTACAGAAATGGAAATACAGTAGATTACAAGGTGCAGAAACAGAAACCTAAACTAATGGGTCCTGAGTCCTCTCTGAAGAGAAATCGGGTGCTGATTCTGGTATCTTCCTTTTCTTTGACCGGGGCTCTTGGGCCGTTGTCGTGTTGCCATTCCTTTACCAGGTGAAAGGAGCGAGCAAATTCCTTTGGTCATCCTGATTTTCTACAGCATGTTGCTCCAAAATTTTAATCAGAGCATCCTTATCTTTCAGTAATTGCTGTATTTTGATGCACTCTATGTTGAGGGTGTGGTACTTGTTCTTCCAAGACCTTCTCTCCTTTTGAACTTTGTTGAGAGTAACCTGAAGCTTTTCAGTTTCCATCATGAAGTACATGACAGACTCGCTCGGTGGAAGAATTCTGTAACGAGGATAAGGCATCTTTAGCTTGAGAGCTCTAGTTTGTACCCAATGGAGGTAAGGCTCCACCGAGACACAGTCTGGTTTTCCTAGAGACTCTCGTCCTTTCATGCTTCCAAGCGTGCACTATTTCCATCTTTAGTGCTCTGTCATTTTCTCCTTCCTTGAAGAAAAGACCTTCCAGATGAACACCCCGTGGGACGTGTCTCATCGGGTATCCAAATTGACGACGAACCAATACCGGATGGTAGTTAATTCCTCCCTTAGTTCCTATAAGGGGTACGTTGGGGAAGTTTCCACAACGATCAATGATTCTGATTCCATCATAGATCCTATTACACCAATCTATATCAGAGTTGGTAAGGGGCATGATCTTCTGCGACCAACGTAAGACACTCTTACAATCCCAAAAAGCAGCAGACTTGGGCAAGTGGGAGATAAACCATTTGTAAAGCAAAGGTACATAGCATGTGATCTCCCCTCCGCTGTACAAATTTCCCAAGTGTACATAATGATACGCATCTGCGAGCAAAGTCGGTACAGGGTTTCCAATGAGAAAAACCTTAATGGAGTTGATATCGATGAAATTATTAATGTTGGGAAACAAAAATAACCCGTAGGCGAGCAAGACAAAGACGCTTTCAAAAGCAGTCACGTTTCCTATACTGGAAAAATACAGGGCTTTCTTTGTCAAGAACTGGGCTGGAAAACCTTGGATGCCACCCTTGGTAGTTAGGTGAGTCCTAACCTCATACTCGTCCAAATGAATTGTTCTTGCAATGGTCTGATTCTTTGGAATTTCTTCCAATCCAGAAAATGGAGCTCGATCAGTAATGTGTAGATCAATCAGATGAGAATACTCCTCCAGCGTTGGTGCGAGCTGGTAATCTGGGAATGTGAAACAGTGATAAACCAGATCATAAAACTGAATGAGCGCATCCATGATTCCCTCAATCACATGGACTCTTAATAGTGGTAGCAAACCTTCGTGCTTGGCTCTGAAAGCCTCTGGGTTAGTGATCATCCTCGCTAACCTTCTCAAATCCTCTAGCTTTTGAACCTTGAAGGTGTAGCTATGAGTTCTCCTTCTGCCAAAATCCATTAGTGCAATCCTTTTCTCTGATATTTACAATCACAGTCTCAGTTTAATTTGAAAAATAGAGAGACTAGAAGAGAAATTTTTTTGAATGTTTTTAATGTTTTTTAAATGAATGCATGAATGCAGCACACAAAAACATAGAAAAAACATGGGGTCAAAGGGTCGTTGTCATGAAGTCAAGGCTCTACCCATCCCCAAAGGTTTATACTAGGGTGATTTTTGTACCTGTACTCATTATCATTAGCTCCTCCCATGAAAGCAAAACAACAAGCGGATCGCCAGCGAGTTGTAGAGCAATCTTAGAGTAAGTGCCATTCATCGAGAATAGATCACCAGCCTCAAATGAGGGTAGTATCGCGTAACAACTATTCCCGATAATTTCTGCAATACAAAAGGGTTTGGCTCCTCAGCTTATCAGACATCACAATCGGCCCATTGTCTAGGTGAGAGAATGAGTTGCATTGGTCAGCCTCCACTGAGGTTGATGGTCGACCTCGTCGCCATCACTTATATTAAGTGTATACTCGATCTTTCCACATGCGGCATCACACGCATTCCCATTAGCAGAAAAATAAACACGTATAGCAATTAGGAAAAGCAGTATATATATTTGTCCTAATCATCCTAGACTTTTAAAAGCTAAGAATCTTAAGTTCCTGACAGAAAATGGTTTCTCGGCGGAGTCACCAATCTGTGGTTTCATTCCAAATTAACGACGTTTTGACCTAAGATCCTAATGACGTCAAGGTTTCCACCTAGGGGACAAAAAAGAACAAAATCCATAAAGAGACCTATGATTCTCCCCAGCAGAGTCGCCATTTTTCTGTAGCGAGTGATTTTTGGATGTGGTTGCGAAGCACGGTCGCTCTAGTACTACAGTTCGATTCATTTTTTATCCTATTAAAGCTGATGAAGGAAGGGAAATAGATGTCTCCAACTAACCCTGCTTGCATACTGAGATTAAACTGTCAAAACTGTTGGCTTACAGATGCTACAAAGATTCGGGGTTTTTCCTAGGTTTATTTTGTTGACGAGGGGTGCTTTAGGCTATCGGTTGAGATGTTAGGACGAATATATATGAAAGTATGGGATTTTGGTTTTTTTGTTTAGTGTGCTCGCTAAGATTTTTCTTTCAATCTTATGCCTACGTATTCCCATTTACCGAAACAGGGAAATCAGAGCGTTCGTAGTTCCTCCTATTCTATGGGAGGAAATGAGTGTTTTGGTGTCTTGTTCAAAGCCCAAGACGTGAAGCTGAAGGTGGTTTGTATCTTATTCAAAGCCCAAGATGTGAAGCTGAAGGGTGTTGACCTTAGAGAGAATTTGTCGTCTCTAAAAGGGTCTATTTGTCACAACTGTTTATAAAGGAGAATTACTTTAACCGGGATGTGTGAATCCGGCAATGCCATAATTTCCTTTAAAGGGGATTTTTAACCTGAAGGAGAAGACTTTAACTCAGTGTAGAGTAATGCCATCTTTCCTTAGGAATTTCTCATGCTAAAAGAGGGACAGTGGCATGGATGTAGATGATCCAGAGGCTTGCCGCTTACAGCAATTAGATGGAGGGGAAGGAGTTATTGATGTTTGTATACTGTGAACGAGGCACAACTTTGATGCTAAAAGGTTAATTGGATCAACCAGTGGTTTTCTTATACAAAGCCTAAGAGGAGGCTAATATGTGTCTCGTACAAAGCCCGAGAGAGAGGCTAAAAGGTTTTGACTCAACGAGGGAATCTTTTGGTATCTCGTATAAAGCCCGAGATGGAGGCTTTTTGACTCAACAAGAGAGTTTTTTTTGTATCTCGTACGAAGCCCGAGATGGAGATGAAAGGGTGATTGACTCAACGAGGGAGTCTCTTATGTGTCTCGTACAAAGCCCGAGAAAGAGGCTAAACGTTGTTTGATCCCGCTGGGGAGAACCATTGTACAAAGCCTAAGAGAGAGGCTAACTTCACGGGAGAAGGATCATTACACAAAGCCTAAGAGGAGGCTATGGTGACTGTTCAGTTAAGTGACAGGTCCAGTATACTGATTTTTAAAGAGAAAATCAGTTCTTATATGAGCAACACTGTCCTCGAGGATTTGATTCGAGGATCCGGGTTAGTCCTGTTTTTTTAAGGAAGTGGGAAATCCGAAGGGTATTGAGACTGTCCGAGTCTGCGGGTTTTCTTCCTATTTAACGAAGGGGGCACTTGAGAATATCTTTGAGACTCAAGGAGATTAGACTGTCCAAGTCTAGAGTGTCATCTTTTATACTGTGCTTTGAGAAACAGTAGTAGACTCTATGAAAGGACTATTTTATGCAAATGATTAAGTTCTGTTCCTATACCTCTAGGAGGTCGTCGGGACAATTTGTACGAAGCCCAAGAGGAGGCTGGAAACTTTTAAGAAGCCGACGGGTCCTTGTACGATGCCCAAGAGGAGGCTATCATTCCCGGAGGAAGAGATCATTATACGAAGCCTAAGAGGAGGCTGGGAATACTTCTAAGAAGCTGTAGAGTCCTTGTACTATGCCCAAGAGGAGGCGGGGTTGCTTTTAGGAAGCCTGTGGGTCTTTGTACGATGCCCAAGAGGAGGCCGATGCTTTTAAGAAGCCCGTGGGTCCCCAAACCCTGAGAAATTCAAGGCAAGCTATTCACAAGGAATAGATCAAGTCAGGAAAGCTCGAGAATTTGGAAGAAACTCAAAGATGCCATTCACGGAGAATACATTCATCTCTGGGAATAGAGTTTCTTGACAAATCCTAATGGGGACAGCCGAAGAGAAGACTGTATCTGGTGATCCTATTAGGGATCTAGTTGTCTATTTCTATGAATAAACGAAACGGCGTCACCTAGTTCTAGACGTAGTGGCCGGGAAAACTCTAAATATCTATACTATTATTACACAGTTGATATGAGTTTATGAAAGAAGACTTACAGTGAAACAGCCCCACAATACAGTTATATGTATATGAAAGCGGTAAATGAAAGCGTATAAACACTTACTCGGTTGTAGAGCTTCCATGCTGTTTGGTTAGTTGTTCAACAAAGAAAGATTGAAAACAACAGTATATTCCAAAATCAAAGGAGAAAGTGCTTTGAAAAAGAAAGATTTGGGGCTTACAGCTCAAGGAGAGGCCCAAGGTTTTATCAGTGAGCGCACTGTTTGAATTTGTACAGAGGGACTTATACAAGTGACTGTGGCCCAAAAATTGTTTTCTGTACAAAGGGATGGGTCTTACACTCTCTCAAGAGGCCCAAAAAGTTTTTAAAAAAGAGTGGGGCTTATAACACGAGGGTAGACCCAGATGATTTTTCCGTTTGAAATGGCGATCGCGCCGAGACTTTCTTTTAACACAGAGGGTCTTATACAATATCTGAGGCCCAAAGTGATTTTGGTTAAAAGGGGGTTGGGTCTTACACTCTATTTAGAGGCCCAAAAGTTTTGAATGGGTCTTATAGCTCAAGGAGAGGCCCAAAAGTTTATTTTTCAAAAGGCGACGATCGCGCCGTTTGTTTTTGACGGTATCGGGACTTATACAATACACTGAGGGTCTTACACTCTATTAGAGGCCCAAAGTGTTTTGAAAATGATTTATGAGGGTTGAATTAATCCAAAAACCCTAATTTATTTTCAAAAATGTATTTAATTGAATAAAAATTCAATTAAAATGATTAAAATTGTTTAACATATGGAAAACAAATTGTGATCTTGGATTAATGCTTCAAAAATTAAGTATTGACCTACAAAATAATTAGAAAGCATTAAAAGTTGTAAAATCAAGGTGGAAAAAATATTTCAAATGTTAAAAACAATTAAAACATTAATTCTTTGCAAAAATATCAATTATATACAATAAATAATATTTTTGGGATTTTTTGGGAAAATAAAATATTTTAACATTTTTGTGAATTATTAAAAAAAGAATCAACTCAAAATCATTAAAACTCAGAGAGAAATTAATTTTTGAATCAATTAAATAAAATCACAAAATTCAAATATTTGAATTTATGAAAAATGGCGCCAAGACCAGCTGAAGAACACGCGCGTGTTTCAGCTTGGCCCAGATTTGCATTTTCTCTCCAATCTCACTGAATACTTAATCATATCATGTAATCCGCATACCAATCAACTCGTTTCAACCTCACGATCATGTCTATGGTATTTAATTTCATTTAAATTAAACATATAACAAGAAATCATGAAAAATCCTCAAGAACCCTAATTTCTGCATGAAGGCTAGGATTTTTTATACACGATTCAAACAAAGTAATTACTTGAGGGGGAACATTCCATGCATGATTATGAACATTTGGCAAAAGTATTGTGCGAGGAAATATGCATAGATTGAGAGATGACTAAGTTTAGGCTTACCTCTAGGTCGTGACAGCAAGAGCAAATTGATTTCTGAGTAGGAGGTGCTACAGATGAATTGTGATGATCTGAACAGCTTCCCTACACCCTATGGAGTGTGTTTGAATGCTTGGACTTGACTGAGAATGGCTGGATCACTTCATGGCATCTCAACTGCACTTTGGTTAAAACCTTGAGCAATTGACTGGTGATTTTGTGAAATCTGTGTTCCAGATGTTATGTGAGTGTATGGATCACTTCTATATGATGTATGTGAGGTGTGTGAGTGATTGGTTTGATTGGAAAAGCTCTCAAACTCAAAACCCGATAGTGACTTGCCTTAAAAGGGAAAATTGGAGTGAAAGAAGAGATTTTGAGGAAAGCATCTGTTTGATGGCTTTGGTGTACTCAAACTGATCATAATTGAGCTCTATTTATAGCATAGCAAGTTTGTTTAGGGATCCACAATGAATGGCAACTGCAGCAGGTGTTTGTTCAATGTTAGCCAATGGAAATCCAAGTCTCCTCTAGCCATTGACTAGAGGTTAGGGCACAGGGTTGTGGTTCCCTTGGTCTTGGATAAGTCTTTACTGAATTCAGTTGAGAATGGATCAGTCCATGCCACCTTGATGCTTCCATTGAATGCTCCAATCCAAAATTGGAGTCTTGTCCCTATTTTGGCCATTCTAGGTTCAACATGCTATTTCTTGTTCCAAAGAATTTGGAGGCTTGGCTCAGTGATTGTCCCCTTTAGATTCAATCCTCAGAGGTGTCCAAGTGGATAGGAGCATTTGGATTTGGCTGATTTTGGAAAATCGAGGAAAAATTGCAAATTCTGCCTTGCCTTGGCATATTTCAGCAAGGCAACTTTCCAATGTCATATCTCATGACTCAAATTGAATTTGGTAATGTTCTTGGTCATTTTGGAAAGCCCTTACATGATACAACAAATGTTTGAACATATTTGGTTTTGATCTCTTTTGAATCCAAGTGAAAAATCCCCCTACATTTGGCAAAAAGTAGGGTAAAATCTGACTTAGTGAAATTTTCACTAAGTGTTGGAACAAAGTGACTTTTCTTGATTTTGATCACTCCATAACTCAAAATCCATGAGGAGTTGGAATTAGGTCTAGTTGAAGTTTTTGTAGAGGGCAATGAGATCTACAAATCAAGCCTTGGATGGGAAAAAATGGCTTTGTGGTTTAGGAGTTATGACCCTCCAAAGTTAGTACCCTAGCCACTTTATTTTTAACTTAGAAAATTTTCTAAGTTTTTTATGGTTACCTCTTTTACAAGTTACCCAAGTTTTCTTGATTTTTCTTGATGAATAATGATTCAAATCATACATTAACATAATTTTAGGGTTAAAAATCCATTTTGGTGAAAAATCTCAAAAAGTCAAAGTTGACTTTTGTGCACAGTTGACTTTTTATCAGATGAATTCCAAACTGTGCAATTCTTCAGGAAATCATGTCCTTGACCTAAATCAAACTTGATGGACATGTTCCATGGGTGTCATAGGGTATATTGATGCATGTCATAGGGCTTGGGAGCATGTCCTGGTCAAAAGTCAAAGTTACAGTTGATTTTTCCCTTAAAACCCTAACTGTGGTGCAGATGAAATTGAGACTTGTTGCTCAAGCTTCTTGGATTAATCCATTGTTGCAAATGGATCAATATAGTTCATTAGAGACCCTCAAACCCTCTCTTGAGGTCTTGGCTCATGATTTGCCCTAAAAGTCAACTTAGGGGTGAATTAGGTCAAGAAACCCTAATTCCTGATTTTTGATGTATGCATCCCCTAAGGTCAAATTGACTTAATGATTGGGTCCATGAGGTTCCATGGAGTATATTAGGTTAGGTTTTGGATCATTGGCTTGTGCCCAGATGAAAATTTTCCATTTGGTGGCCTTGGTCGACCAAAACCCTAATTTGGTGACACTGTCGATCATGAGACTTGATCCACCTAGAAGGGAGCAACCTTGTTCTTTAATCCTTGAAGTTGGAGTCCTTTTGATCCATTATGGATATTTTAGAGGTTAGAAAAGTTTAATATCATGTCATTCCTTGATTGATCCTTTGTCTAAGAATTCTGAGAAGGCTTGAAACCCTAATTCTTTATTCTAGTGGATGCTCACCCATCTTTGGGGAGACTGATGAAGTATGATGGTTCCTCCATATTGTGATGATGATTTTCACAATGACGGGAAATCTTAGTGGTCAAAATTTGGGGTATAACAACTGGTTATCCAAATTGCACTCCAATTGGTTAATCGGTTAACCCATTCAAATTCTCAAATTTTGCGCCAAAAGGAGGGTAACTTGGAGAATCGCCTAATTCCACCTGTTCTGAACCACGTTAGACCTCTGAAACTTGCCATTTGATATTTCCACTGAGTAACACCTGAAAAGAACACAAATTCTTGCTGATACCTCGGGATATCCTGCTATATTAATAATACCTGACGCCGAATAACCGATCAAAAATTGACTGCCAGGGTTTCTGATCATCAAATCATCTAATGAGCAAAATAAATGCTCAAAAAGACTTTGAAAGCTGTTTGCTTGGCATTGAATATTGCTGAAAATCAAACTGGGACCGATAACGCCATGAGCTGCTGAAAAATACCTTGATCCTATGCTCAAAAGAACCATGCAAATGCAGAAATGACGATGCAAATGAAATGAAGCATAAGCCAAAAAGGTTAGAAACAAAAGGGAAAATTTTGAGGTGTTATAGCTGCCCCTATTCAAACTTCTTGGATCCGCAGGTATGGAAGCAAAGGCTTTCAGACAATCGGGATACACGGAGATTGAATACCAAAATAACCTGGAAATTTATAACCTGTGGGGGTAGTAAATAGAATGAATATGAGAACGGCCGAAGGCGGACTCGGGATAAAAGACCGACCGAAGACGGACCCCCTGGGGATATAAGAATGAACGAGTACGACCGAAAGCGGACTCGAAAAGAAAGACCGGCCGAAAACGCTCTTTCAACCGCAAACAAGTACGATCGAAAGCGGACTCGAAAAGAATAAATGAGTACGACCGAAAGCGGACTCAAACAGAAAGATCGGCCGAAAATGCTCTTTCAACAGCAAACAAGTACGACCGAAAGCAGACTTGAAAAGAATAAACGAGTACGACCGAAAGCGGACTCGAAAAGAAAGACCGGTCGAAAACGCTCTTTCAACAGCAAACGAGTACGACCGAAAGCAGACTCGAAAAGAATAAACGAGTACGACAGAAAGCGGACTCGAATAGAAAGAAACGAGTACGACCGAAAGCGGACTCGAAAAGAAAGACCGGCCAAAAATGCTCTTTCAACAGCAAACGAGTACGACCGAAAGCGGACTCGAAAAGAATAAACGAGTACGACCGAAAGAGGACTCGAACAGAAAGAAACGAGTACGACCGAAAGCGGACTCGAAAAGAAAGACCGGCCAAAAATGCTCTTTCAACAGCAAACGAGTATGACCGAAAGCGGACTCGAAAAGAATAAACGAGTACGACCAAAAGCGGACTCAAAAAGAAAGACCGGCCGAAAACGCTCTTTCAACAGCAAATGAGTACGACCGAAAGCGGACTCGAAAAGAATAAACGAGTACGACCGAAAGCGGACTCAAACAGAAAGAAACGAGTACGACCGAATGCAGACTCGAACAGAAATAAACGAGTACGAACGAGTGCGGACTCGAAAAGAAAGACCGGTCGAAAACGCTCTTTCAACAGCAAACGAGTACGACCGAAAGCGAACTCGAAAAGAATAAACGAGTACGACCGAAAGCGGACTCGAAAAGAAAGACCGGTCGAAAACGCTCTTTTAACAGCATACGAGTACGACCGAAAGCGGACTCGAAAAGAATAAACGAGTACGACTGAAAGCGGACTCAAACAGAAAGACCGGCCGAAAACGCTCTTTCAACAGCAAACGAGTACGACCGAAAGCGGACTCGAAAAGAATAAACGAGTACGACTGAAAGCGGACTCAAACAGAAAGACCGACCGAAAACGCTCTTTCAACAGCAAACGAGTACGACCGAAAGCGGACTCGAAAAGAAAGACCGACCGAAAACGCTCTTTCAAGAGCAAACGAGTACGACCAAAAGCGGACTCGAAAAGAATAAATGAGTACGAACGAAAGCGGACTCGAGAAGAAAGACCGGTCAAAAACGCTATTTCAACAGCAAACGAGTACAACCGAAAGCGGACTCAAAAAGAATAAACGAGGACGACCGAAAGCGGACTCGAAAAGAAAGACTGGATGAAAACGCTCTTTCAATAGCAAACGAGTACGACCGAAAGCAGACTCAAAAAGAATAAACGAGTACGACCGAAAGCGGACTCGAAAAGAAAGACCGACCGAAAACGCTCTTTCAACAGCAAACGAGTACGATCGAAAGCGGACTCGAAAAGAAAGACCGGCCGAGAACGCTATTTCAATAGCAAACGAGTACGACCGAAAGCGGACTCGAAAAGAATAAACGAGTACGACCGAAAGTGGACTCGAAAAGAAGACCGGCCGAAAACGCTCTTTCAACAGCGAACGAGTATGACCAAAAGCGGACTCGAAAAGAAAGACCGGCCGAAAACGCTCTTTCAACAACAAACGAGTACGACCGAAAGCTGACTCGAAAAGAAAGACCCGTCTAAAACGGTTTTTCAACCCAAGAAAAGTAGAATCAACAGATCTACAAAGATGACTCCGCTGGGGAATAGAGAAATCTAAACAGACAACTCTGCGGGGGAGTGTAAGAAGGACCGACAAGAAGGACGAATCCACTGGTTGCGGTGTGATGTTAAACAACATATCCTGAGTTGTATTACTTTCTGCTGGGGAAAGAAACTGGTAAAGGATATCAAACCTGGCTTATGCTTCGAATGCATATGTTTGAATTTTTCTATGGCGTAATGCTCCATACGAAACGGAAATGCTACGCGTTTGGGAGGATGCCATACAAGAATGCTTATGCAATGCAAAAGAAACGTCTCAGCAAAATAAATGCTGAAGACAAAGGCAACTCCACCGAGGATGACAGACTGGATTTTCCTCTGAAATAAGAGACCCTGCTGAGAATGACTTCACTCTGCCGAGGAAGACACTGATCACAAACTCTGCTGGAGATGAAAACTTTGAGAGACTACCCACTTTGTTGGGGATGGATAAAAACGAATATTGAAGATGGAACCCAAAGAGAAATTCTCTCCACTGGGGATTACCAATGACTTCTGCCGAAGACAGAACTCAACACCTGGATTTGAAATATGCCAATAACCACTGGACTTAAGACTTGCTGGGGATATCAACCGCTGTTGAACAAACTACTGTGAAGATCATCATCAAACTCTGCTTAGGGGACAAGTCAATAACACCGAACCTGCTTAGGGATATTACCGAACTCAACCTGCTGCTGGGAGATGCTCTTACTTTTACCCTGTTGGGGAATATCAGCCAATACCAGCAAATCTGATTGGGGAATGGTGATTGACAACATCAACTCTGCTAGGGGATACCACCAAGCTTACTCATCTGTGGGGATTAGCAAATCGTCGCTGATGGGAAAAATATCTCCTGACAGACTGAGGAGAATGGGTGTTCAGAACCTGTGGGGAAAATAACATCTTTGTCCAAAGAAGATATTCCATAAGTCTCCTGCTAAAGATGCAGAAGTATCAACCTCTGACTGCTTGCTGAGAGAGTAATCGATCCCAACTCTAGCTGGGGAATTAATCTTCTGTACTCTGCTGAGGAAGGTAATCCTCGACACCCTGGCTGGGGAAAATAACAACCTGCTGAGGAGGATGAACTTTTCAATGTCGAGGAGAGTAGCTCTACTGGGGAAGAACAAACTTGTTGTGCAGCCTGACCTGTCTCTATAGTCATAAACGGCCCTTTGAACTCTCCATTTGCCCCAGACCATCAGGTCTAAAGGAATAAATCATCTCAAGAGGATTTTATAGAGGATCGGGCGTTCACACTGCCCCAGGGTCTTCAAACTCTTGGAGAGATTTATCAGATCTCGACGCAACTGCCCCAGACTTCATAATCCATGAAGTAAATTACCTCGAAAGGATTTGCAATGACCTGAAATATTCTGCCCCAGTATTCTGAACTTTGAAGAGGTGCTTTCAATTAACCGTCTTCAAGAGTGGACAACTTCTCACGCTCTAAAGGTGGCCTGCCCCAAGTCTTGAAGAAACTTTGCCCCTGACTGATCTTACAGAGATTTGTCAAATCTACGTGATTGCCCCTGTTTGGCTGCTTTAGTGAGAGTTTTCAATGTGACTGCTTCAGATTGGTTGCATCTTATCACCATTTATCGGGAACCCCCCCAGGCTGCACACAGTCTCTTAGCCACATACCCCTTGACATGATTGTCCTTCGGAGTTCTCACCATCTCAACTTGGCGTGACCGAGCTTCTCAACTGACGTTCATCATGTAAGCTTCTTTGATGTCAAACACATGCGAGTAGAAAACGTTTAATATGAGAATGACAATTCTAATGCAACACTCGTGTTATCCTGAAGTTTTATTGAAAATGTGTCGCCAAGCCTTATGAACGAATCACTAGCTGGGATGCGACATTGATTTTTGAATGGCAAATAATACGCACATGCAATACCAACAAAAATCTTATTAGCACAACTCATAGGAGTCAGGAACGCTATCTCGCTAAAGTGCACTTTCGGAATAAACTCTGCTTCAATTATGACTTTGAGGGTTGTATCGTGGCCTGGTTCACGGTTTTTGAGAAAAAAAGATTTAAGGCTCAAAGTTTATTGGTGCCCACCCACTCTTCGTGATGTTCTCCAGTCCTAAGTTCAGCTAATTCGGCGCAAGCGCTCATCTCTCAAAAGGTTTCATGATCTTTAAGGAATCCATGCACTGATGGTTTGAGACCTGATGAGGTTTTAGAGCAATAGTTACCCCTTTTTGTCTTTTGTTCGTAGTCCCACGACTTTGTTCTTGCTTGAGGATTTTCTTTTGTAATCCTTTTGCTTTTCGCTTTTTCATTCTTTTGATTTTCGATCCCTAATTTTTGTCTGGACTGACTCTTTTGAGTTTTTCAATTTTGAAGTCCAGCGGGATGCCCTAACTTTTGCCTAAGTCGCTTGTTTTCAAGTTTCAACTTAGCGGGCTTTTTCCTTTTTCTTTTTCTTTTTTTCTTTTAATTTCCCCCCCCCCCCCTTTTTTTGGAACAAATCGTGTGACACCGTCTTGTCTGACTTGCTTGAAAGGGTTGTGACTGCCTCACTCCTTGATTGTTGAGGGATAACCATTGTGGTTTCACATCTTTTAACCTCTTAACGGTGGAATAGAAGGTGATGGATCCTCAGATGCACACTCCTTTTTCAATTTGAACACTCGGTCAAACTAACTGACGCCTACCCTGCCCCAGGTTAAGATTGAGGGTTTTTCCGTTTCTAGAAAGAAACTCCTACTTCAAGGCTCAAAGGGGTTAACGAGGGTCTATCTCTCTTATATCTCCAGTGTTTAGGGATTTGAAACTATACCTGTACATCCTCAACAGGGTTTTATCCAAAAGCACCTAACCGAAGATTTTGCGTTTTTTACCTCATCATCCTCCCTCAAGAGTTTTAAGGAAAGAAAGTTGGTATTGTAGTGCATATAAACATGACATCAGTGCATAAGAGTAAGATACTTCAGGAACAACACGTTTATTGCATTAAAATTAACATTCAAAACACAAACAAGTTTTTACATGCAGACAGTGTTTAAACAAACAAATGAAAGCTACATATGAAAATGCAGTAAAGGAAACTGAGGATTGCCATTGTTGAGGAGACTTGACTCCGTCTGGACTTATTGCTTCTGCTGACGTCTTCGCAGCCTCGAGTGCTCACTCTGATAAAGAAGCTTCACCTCATGGGGGTACCGTCTGGGGTGATAACCTTTGAGTCAATCAAATCTTGCACCTTGTGCTGGAACACATTACAGTTATCAAGTGTGTGTCCAAACGTTCCCGAATGGAACTCATAGCTAGCGTTCATGTCATAGCCTGGAGGAATAGGGTATGGCACTAGCATGGCATTCCTCAGCTGGATCAGCGAGCTTTTGAGCAAGCGAGCAAACAACTGACTATAAGGAATAGGAATAGGATCAAATATCCTCTTGGGCCTTCTTGGTCGGAGTTGCCTCTGCTGCTGATAATTCTGCTTCTGCTGCTGATTTGGGCGCCCAATCCGCCCCTACACTTTCCTTTCTGCATTCGGATGAGGGACAAATAAGGGTTGCTGACGCAAAACTTCTGAAGCATAAGGCTGTGGAAGAGATCCATGACATGAGGTGGATCCTTTGGAAAAGGAAAGAGTCCCCAATTCCTTTGCAACAGTGGGAGTAAAATCACCTTGTTTACCAGTGCCAACTGATGTAAACTTGATTGCCTCTGAATTAATGAGCTCTTGGACTTTATGCTTGAACCTTGTACAATTCTCAACATTGTGACCAGGTGCCCCAGAGTGGAACTCACATCTAGCATTAGCATTAGGTCCCAGAGGAAGCTTTGTGGGAAGAGGTCCCAAACTAACACGCTCAACCAGTTTGAGCTCGAGAAAATAAGAAAGCAACTGTGCATACGGCATTGGAATGGGATCAAACTTCCTCTTAGGCCCCTCTGACTTAGGATCCTCTTGAGGAGTAGGAAATGATTGCTGATGAGAATGCTCTGAAACTTCAGTTTGTGGAAGAGATTCATGAGGCAATCCACGATCTAGAGCAAATCCCAAAGAGATGGGAGGAGTAAGGACCTCTGTTGTGGAAGCGAGCACATGATTGTTTTCCTTCTTTAACACCTTATTCAAGATTTCCATAACCAGGCCCACCTGAGTCCTCATCTGATTGACTTCCTCTCTTAGCAGCTTCTGACCCTGGGACATAGCCTGTATATCTTCCCCAAACTGTCTCATCTGAATCTTCATTTCAGTTACTTCTGCATGGAGTTGTTCCCTAGCTATCCTCCAATTTTCACAGGTTAAGTAGTGGTGGCCGGTCAAGCTGTCAATTCTGAAGATAATACCAAGTCAGAATGAGAAATCCGCTCCTGAGCACCTGCTATGCGTATGAGTATGCAAATGCAAATGCCATGTTCGAATATTTCCAAGGAATCATTCTGCTTTGATTCAAGTTTTTTTTTTCAGAAGAACCACAGGAAATAGACGAAAACGCTCAACAACGAGTCTCAAAGTTGATATCCCTTGGAAATACAAGAACATGTATGCAAAAATTGATGATGTAAATGTAAAAGACATGGGATCAAGGCTTCCATAAAGCTCTGTACTACTGTGCTACTGAATGGATAAGTTCAAAGGTCTACTCTGAAGAGAATACCGGAATACCAGAATATTCAAAAAACCAGAATACCAGACTGATAAGTTCACACTGATAAGAAAACCAGAATACCAGGTAGGATGGAAGTCAAGGTTACCTGTAAACCTATAAACACCCGCCCATCTCACATGTGGGTACTAGAAAACCAAGGATCCTCGATATCAAGGGCTCTCAGGTCAAGAAATGATGATACGTTCACCATTTTTGGTTTGGCATCATCATCAATCGAGGAGGCCTCAACTGATTCCCCTAAAAAATAAGGTCATCATATGCAAGTTCCCAGCATTGGGTCCTCGGATTGACAAGTGTAATGGGTTTGCCATTTCTGGTCTGCCATTATCACATGTTGGGAGGAGAGGCGTTGCTGAGTCCTCGGAGAAATGGTCTCCAAAGTCGACAACTCTCTAGATCAACATTCTGAAATGCGCAAGACACACATCAGAATATCTCCCAAGATAGCCTGTCTGGATGTGAATTTCATGAACACCAAACGCACCAAGACGGCGCGTAGGTCCCACTACTTTTCACTCTAGTCCTAAGTGTATGCTCAAGCATGTGTATTGGGCTTATCTCTCAGAGAATCCCAACCTGCCAAACAGAAAACCAGCACAGCACAGTACAGTCCAGCATAATAATGAAATGCAATGCAATAAATATGATAAATACAGCAAAATAGTAAAACAGTAATACAGTAATACAGTAAAATAAAGAACAACGGTAAACACCCAATGAAAATAAACAAACAAGCGCTAGGATTGACTCGCAAGAGGGGATGGACCAGCAAGAGGTCAACCTGTCCCCAGCAGAGTCACCAGCTGTCGCTCCCGGGATTTTCATCCAAGTACAAACGCGAAAGTGGCACAGAAACAGAGTCGCCAACAATGTGTATTTATCCCAAGAGAGGGAAAGGAAACACTGCGTAAACCTGAGGGAAAGGAAAAGCATGGTCTCGAGACCAAGAGAAATGGGTAAGGGAGTCGGTTACGCGAAGGGAAGGTATTAGCACCCCCTCGCGTCCATCGTACTCGATGGGATCCACGCTGGTTGTCTCGATCAAAGGGTGTCGTCGTTTGGAGCTCCACGGCTACTGGAAAGGGAACGGAAGAGAACGAAGAAACGAAGAAGAAAAGAAAAAGAAGTGACTCGATAGGACATCGCTCATCCTATGCCTACGTATTCCCTCGTGCAATGGGAAAGTCAGAGTCAACGTAGTTCGGACACGAACCAAGGGGGGGAGGTTGCTCGCCAAGACATCGCCGTCTCGTGCTTACGTATCCTCAATCGGACTAGAGAGAGGAAATCAGAGCAGTCGTAGTTCGACCTAACGAGGTCGGTTAGTGTTTTTTTTATGAGCGATGTTAGATTCGCGTCTGACAGTTAGGGTCGATGCCTGTTTGCGACGAGACGGAAGTAACATGCCCTTTTCTGAAAATGATTTGAACTTAACGATCCCGAAGGATGAAAAAGGTTTGAGTTCGTTTTTTATGTTTTTTAGACAGAAGTGGATTGAAGTTAGTTCGTAACTTGCATTGTACCGAAGTCTATGATATAGGAACGAATGCTTAGCAAATCGTTCCAAAATGGAACGTCCACTAAACACTCTAGAAAAATGAGAGGAAACCCCTCATTCCTCACTTCCCACATGCGAGGCTCATGCGCAATGCACGTTAACTTTATTAAGTGTTTTAGAAGTGTTATGAGATGAGAAGAGAAGACTCAAAGGAGAAGAAAACACTACGGGGAAACTAAATATTCCTAATGTTATCATGCAAAGGTGGCCCTATAGTTGAGGTTGAAAGGGAAATGTCTACCTAAGTTAGCATGCAAAACGAAAGCCTAATGCTAATCCTACTCCAAGCTTAATCGAAAATTAAGTTGGACTAGGTAGCTCTAAGGGAGCAAATCCAAGAGTTAAACAAGTCTTGAGATTCACGGGAAGAGAAGGAGTGAAAGAGACGAAGGAGGAAAAGAGGCGAATAAACAAAAACAGCGGCTACCACAACGCACCTGCACCAAAACAGCAGTAAATCCAGCACCACATACCAAACCCACGGCTCATGTTTAGCACAAAAATGGGTGTAAAAAGCCAAGCAGCATCATATACATCACATATGCACATAAACAGCAGTAGGAACAGGGCAGCATGCAACATTTGAAGATGACTTAATCATGGCAAAATGGACATGCATCAAACAACACATATTATTCAATCAATCATGATCACAATCATATCACCACATGGTAAACAACCTTGAAATTATCATGAAAGAATGAACAACTTTAAGTACATGAACAAACCAAATCAAGTATGCATCTCATGGAATTGATGCAAGTAAGCATGCACAACACAACAACTCCAGTAACACAAACATTAATTCACAATTAACATGCTCAAAGAGTGTGTGGAGAGTGTTCATCACATCAAGAAACAACAATGCAAACATGATCACAAACATTAAAAATCCAAGAGTCGCGTGTCGGAAAATTGTGTACATACAATGGTGTGAGGTTCAACAACATCAAAACACTCCACAAACATGTGTCATATCAATCCATGAAGATTAAAAGTGAAACGGGATCGAAACATGCTTAAAAAACACAAAAAACACACTCTGCAACAGTGTTAATCGGTTAACCAAGTGTGTTAAATGATTAACAGCTCAAAAATCAGCAGAAAACAGCAAAATACACTGGTTAACCGATTAACCAATTTGCACTGCAATTGGTTAATCGGTTAACCCTGTTACAGCAGCAAAAATTAATTTGAAAAATCACTTCCAGCAGCAAAAATCACTTATGCAAACTTCTCCAATGATCATGTAATCAACAATGCACGAAAATTAAATCAAGTATCAGTAATCAAACACCAATTAGATCCAATAATCATCAACATCAAGAATCACATTCAAGCAAAATGGATCTAAATCAAGAACAACCAAAGATCTACATTGTATAAGTTGCAATTAAGCTAAATCAAGTATAGATCTAAGGAAAACCAACCTACAAAGATGAGATTTGCTTTGGTATGATTTGTGAACGAAAAATTGGTGGATCCAAACAAGAAAACCAGAGATCCTATGAGCTCCTTGCAAGCAAAAGCTGAAAATCCAAGCAATAAGCTAACAATGCTCCAAAATCACTTCTAATAAGCACTTCTGGAATTCCAGATCTCGATCCAAACGAAAATCACCAATGAAATGCAAGAATGGAGTGATGATGAGAGGCTTAAGCTCAAGAATTAACAAGTTACAATGAAGAACTTGTGAATCTCGATGGAGGAGCTTTGAGTGTGGTTGAAAATGGAGGTTGAGAGTGAAAAGGTGAGAGAGAATTGAGAGAATTCTGAGAATTGGGAGTGAAAAATGATCTAGGTCCCCTAGAGGTTTGGAATTGATGAGATTAAATAACCCCTAGGTTAGGTGTTGAGTTTGGATTTAGAGTGAGGTTAAGTGGGTGGAATTTGGGGTGAAATATGAATTAGGAAAGGAAAATGTGGAATTAGAGTGGAGAGAATTTAAATTTGGATGGAAAATCAACTCTCTCTAGATCCTTCTACTGGTGTGAAATGAGATTTGGTGATTAAAATTTGGATTAAAAAGATGCAGTGCTGAAAATAAAGTATTTGGGCAATTTTCGCCTTGGTTAACCGGTTAACCAAATTGCACTGCAATTGGTTAATCGGTTAACCCATTCAAATTCTCAAATTTTGCGCCAAAATGAGGGAAACTTGGAGAATCGCTTGATTCCACCTGTTCTGAACCACGTTAGACCTCTGAAACTTGCCATTTGATATTTCCACTGAGTAACACCTGAAAAGAACACAAATTCTTGCTGACACCTCGGGATATCCTGCTGTATTAATAATGCTTGACGCCGAATAACCGATCAAAAATTGACTGCCAGGGTTTCTGATCATCAAATCATCTAATGAGCAAAATAAATGCTCAAAAAGACTTTGAAAGCTGTTTGCTTGGCTCTGAATATTGCTAAAAATCAAACTGGGACCGATAACGCCATGAGCTGCTGAAAAATACCTTGATCCCATGCTCAAAAGAACCATGCAAATACAGAAATGACGATGCAAATGAAATGAAGCATAAGCCAAAAAGGTTAGAAACAAAAGGGAAAATTTTGAGGTGTTACAACTGTGGTTAACTGAGAAAAGAGACAAACGTTGGTTAACTGACAGGCAGTGATTAACCAAACAAAGGGAGAAGAACCAAAACAAGGTCGCGAACTCCGCAGGGGTTTCGGTATTTAACAGGAAAACTGTGTGTAACCGAAGAAAGAGGAAAGAGACTCTCCAGGGGAATCCAAAGAACAATGATTGCAAGAAAAAAGTAGGGTAAGAGTTGGGTGCTAACCTAAGAGACAATGATCTTTAACCAAGAGAAATGGTGATTGCTCAAAAGAGAGATTGAAAAAGATAAAAGTGATCAGGGATCAACTCAACTGGGGATGGAGGAACACTACGGTTTAAGGATAGAGGTGACTATTCTCAGCGAGAGGGCCAACGCCCTTACCTTAGAAATAGTCAGAATGAGGGTAGGACAACTCCCTCCTCATTCATTCTCTAGCACTCAAAGTATAGTGCATAAATTGAAACGGACAGCATAACAACTCCAATTTGTACAGTACTCCTGCATGGAGAAACGGACAGCGTAACAACTTCAATTGTACAGTGCTCCGATGCAAGACGCAACGCAAAACTCGAACTTCGCGGGGGGGAAAAGAGAGAAAGCTCTAAAGGAGGCCTACAGAGAGGGAAGGGGAAGATCAACTAATCGAAACATAGTTTCGATCACTTAATCAAAGGGAAAAGCCATGCAAACAATTTTCCAAAGAGAATGGAAAATCATTAAAGCAAAAGGTGTGAATTATTGATTATACAAGATTAAATTTGTTCAATCAAGAACAAACTTAATGCAAAGCAAAGAATGGAATACACAAACAGTACCAAATGCTAATTAATGTGTCATGCAAAACATGTTAACAAGTGATCAAATGAAATGCAAGATGTTCATGGACCAACATTGCCAAAATTGCAAATAATCAACAAATGAGCATCGAAAATTGTTAAGCATGCTTCAAGCAGAAGTGAAGTGACACTTAAAACATCCACCAATATCAAGCACATTGATCCATGGAAGTTAGAAGAGGAAAGCATGTGCAACACACTTGGAAATGAAAGAAAAGGCCATTTTGTACAGTGGTAACCAGTTACTCACCACGCGTTAAATGGCTACTTGCTTAAAACTTGCGTATTTTGGTGAAAATTGCATTGAGTAACCGGTTACTCACCATGTGTTAATCGGTTACCACTGTGACAGTGGTAAAAATAACAGAAAAAACTGCTTTTCAAAAGTGATTTTCAGCACTTAATCACTTATACCAATTACCACATGGTAGATCAAGAATTTGTGCACGTAAATTGAAGTTGAGAACAACAAATAAGCAGTGATAGAATCAATTAACACAACAAGATCATGGATCAAACAATGCAAAACCAATTCACACGCAAAATTATCGACTACATCGCAAATTATGCGAAAATGCTCGAAACAGTAAATTTAGTGAGATCCACCAACCTACAAGGCGGAGGTGTGCCTTGGTAATTGTTGCAAAGTATCCTTGATGCAGAAAATTAAAGAAAACCAGAGGAATCTTCAATTCGGTGACGAAACGTGTCGAAATCGAGCAAAATACGATAAAGCTCCAAAATGCGAATTCGAACCGTTGAATGTTGAAGCAAATACTTGAGATAATTCCACAAGCTAAAATAACTCCAGAAATCCAAGTAGAATTACAAAATTGGTGAAGGTTGAGCTCAATAAATAATCACTTTTGATGTAAAAGTGATTATCCTTCAAAGTAGAAATGAGCTTTGGTGAGGGTTTGGAAGAGAATTGGGATGAAGATGAAGATGTAGCAGAAAAATCAGAGAGAATGTGAGAGAATTGAGAGTGAATTGTGCAAAAATGGTTGAAGGTCCTTGAAAATGAGTGAAGGTGAGTTTATATAGACTTTAGGTTTGGAATATGAGAGGTTTGGAGCTAGCTTTGAACTTAGCTTTGGGAGGTTTGGAGTTAGGGTTTGAGTTAGTTACACTTGACTCACTGAGTCAAGGTGGTTAACTCGGTTAGTTAGACCCAACTCGGTGCCAATCTCAAGGTGAACTCCAACATCCAAGGATTCACATTACTTGGAAAACAAGGAACATGGTGCACTTGAATTAGAGTGAAGCATTGGAATAAATGCACTTGGACTGTCTTGAAATGTCTAGAGATGTCTAGAATATTCCACACACTGCTAGAATCAAGTAGAATTAATGACTAAAGAGAGTGCATGACTGCTGTCCCAAAAATGCAGCAGGAACTGCAAATTTGCACTGAGTAACCGGTTACTCACCAAGCGTTAACCGGTTACTTCAGTCAATTTTTGCCCAAATTGCTTAGGAAGTGATACTGGAGTCTCGGTTCCGACTTTCTACCTCTTGATTTGATGAGTGAGCATGGAAACCTTTATTTTAAGCTTGTTTTGACGATGAAATAATCTTGAGAGGATGCAATTTATCGGGCTTGGAAAACCTGAAAATCCTGCAACAAGAAACACACAGAGAAAAGTGCGAATGCGTATGCTAACGATGCGAATGCGCATGCTTATGCAAAAGGCAAAAGAGGGAGGTCAAATTTCAAGTTACGACAGAGAGGTCGTGGGTTCAAGACCCACCCAGATCATTTTGCCATTTTTACCATATTTTGCTATTTTTCACATATTTTATGGTTTTGTTAATTAATTCCAAAATTAATTTCTCTCTCAATTTTAATTATTTTTGTTTGGTTATTTTTTTGAAAATTCACAAAAATGTTAAATTATTTTAATTTACAAAAAAAATCCAATTTATATTATTTTTTTAATATAGTTAGAATTTTTGTAATTAATTTCATTTTATTTGTTTTAAACATTTTTAAAATGAAATTCTCACCTTGATTTTCCAACTTCAAATGAATTTCAAGCTTTCATGTGATTAAACATGATTTTTCAAAATATTTTTCAAAGTTTACAACTTGTTTTTAAATATATTTGATATTTTATATCATTTTTTATTTAATTTCCTTTGAAAATTATATCTGTCAAATTCAAAATAAGGGTTTCCTCTAAATTTTGATTTTTTAAACTTTACACAAACATTTTGGGCCTCTAATTGAGTGTAAGACCCATCCCTTGTAAATATTAAACCTTTTTGGGCCTCAGTTATTGTATAAGTCCCATTGTGTTTTCTAAAACCGCGGCGCAATCGTCGCCTTTTAAACAAAAATCATTTGGACATCTCCTTGAGTTGTAAGCCCCATCTCTTGAACAAAATATAAAATTTTGGGCCTCTAATAGAGTGTAAAACCCAATCCTTTTGAAAATAAACCTTTTTGGGCCTCAGTCATTGTATAAGTCCCTGTGCGTAAAAAAATCTCGGTGCGATCGTCGTTTTCAAAACATTTTCATCTGGGCATACCCTTGTGTTGTAAGTCCCATTTCTTTTCTTTTTCAAACACTTTGGGCCTCTAATAGAGTGTAAGACCCAACCCTCTTTTGTACAGAAAACCTTTTTGGGCCTTAGTCATTGTATAAGTCCCGATACAATTTTCAGAATAACGGTACGATTACTGTTCTTCGTTTGGGCCTCTCCTTGAGTATAAGCCCCAATCTTCTTCTCAAAACAACTTTCCCTTTTGATTTAGATTCAAATCCATAGTTCTTATCAAAACTTTCTTTAATTTCTTGAACAATTAACCATACAGCTGTTACACTGGAAGCTTGCTCGCCTGTAAGTTTTAAACAGCTTTCTTTTACATAATTAAGCATATATATATATATATATATATATATATATATATATATATATATATATATATATATTTGTTTGTGCTGGAAGCTTGCTCACCTGTAAGTCCTCCTACCTTCTTTTACATACAGTATATATTTCATCTGTATATATATGCCTGTATATTATCTGCTTAGAGTTTTCCCCGGCAACTAGGTCTAGCATTAGATCAAGCCAGTGGTCACTCTTTCAACACAGTCAAAACTAGTTCCCCATTGGAATTTCCAGATACAGTCTTGCCTCCTCTTGGGCAATCGGATATCAAGCTATTAATTAACTTGAATCACACATCTTTGAAATTCACCACCGAGCTTTGATTTATCCAAAGGAAAGGGTAAAGATCGAAGAAAACCCTAATTGCGCTATGTGAAGACAATGCTAAGAGATCGGGGATCAGGGGTTGGTTATACTAAGGGAAGGTATTAGCACCCTAAGTATCTGTAGCACTCTTCAGGAACCTCTTGTTAGTTTGTGTTATGTTATGTTTGCTTGCTAAGGATATCTATGCTAAGGGTAAGGTAAGGACCTAATGCTAAAGGTGAAGACCTAAGGGTATGTACACTAAGTTTGCTCGCCAAGACGCCGCATCTTGTGCTTACGTATCTGACTAAAGAATCAGAGCAACCGTAGTTCACCTAGATAAGGGGTGAGAGGAACCATTGACTATGGCCAAAGTTCCAAGGGGAATAGTCACAAGTGTAAAAAACGCTTGTTAAGCCGGTTAAAAATGACTTGTTAAGACGGTTCCGAGTCTGACCTAAAAAATGCCGACATAAGAAGTATTGACTTCTTTAGTCGGATGTGGACCTGACTTAAGAAATTGTGCTAGGTCAGTTAAAAAGAATCCGACTTAATAACACTATGCCATAAAAGCATTTAGACAGCGCTTTTATTGGCATTACACAGCGCTTAAAAGCGCTGTCTAAACTGGCGCTGCTAAAAGATTAGACAGCGCTTTGGTTAATGTAAAAAGCGCTGTCTAAATGGTGCTTTAGACAGCGCTTTTTGTTTTTTAGACTAACATTAGACAGGGCTTTTTGCCTTCTTTTTAGTATACCTTAGACAGGGCTTTTGCTTTTTTTGGTATACCTTAGACAGCGCTTTTTGGACTAAGCGCTGTCTAAACCCTACTTTATCGCTTTTTATTCAAATTACTGAAAAAAAGCGCTGTTTGTTTTATACAGTTTATATGCACCTGTTTTTGAACCACAATTTGCACCAGGTTTTCAACCATAATTTGCACCTGTTTTTCAACCACATTTTTGCACCAAAATGTCATAAATTGGAGCTTCAAACCAATATATACTCACAAATTTTGCCTATTTATATATACAATTTTCATTCAACAAAAAATTTGATTCAAATCTACATATTACTTATAGAAATGCTAAGCAAAAAGCAATGCACATCAAGATAACTCTATCTTCTACTTTGCACATATAACCTGAAACAACACAAAAAGATTGTAATTCAATTAAAACAATAATAAACAATGTCCATAGTTACAAAGTTATACATACTCAAAATTCTCATCAATAAGTAAGAGTACAATATACCTTATAAAACTCCGAGCTCAATAATGAATTGACACCAATCCTCTTTAATTTCATCCAAATGATCTCTTGAGTAATACGCACACTTGAATTCATCAAAGTACTATATAATAATATAACATAGTTTGATTTAGTTTCAACTATTTAATTATATGAGAAATATGTGTTAAATATTAAAATAACTCATAAGTTAGAAATACATACATCGGATGGAATCTCTATTCGATCCAAAAAAAGAGTTTCTCTCATAAACCTCAACATGAAATAACCGCAATCTATACCGTTACGTTGCCGAGGACACTACACATGAAAAGAAAATATGGATAAATCCTTAGTTTTATCAAGTATCATCACTAATATAATAAAAAATGTGATAATTAATATACCTTCACTACAATCCATGTAATGTTGTTGGCTCTCCTCTTTGTTACTTGGATATCTCTTTGTGCTCGAAAAGCTTGTATAATGCTAATAAAATATAAATGAATATTTAGAACAATTCACATAAATAAATAAATAAATAGACACATGAATATTTAGAACAATCTAACTTACGTATCAATCATTTTCTTCATATCCGGGTATGTTGTCCAATCATTTCCTAACGAATCCAGATAATACACAACTTCTCTGATAGGATTAATCGCGATCAACAACCAATGTCCACTGTAAGATTAAACAAATGTTAGATGGAAACTTTCTACACGACGTCAAAATACAAAAAAATTATAATAGATGAATTTAGAACGAAAATCTAACCCAGTATTAAACGGTAAAAAGAACAACTTTTCTGTATCTTTGTCGGCCATAAAGCGGTTGAGTACATACACCATGACATCATCTGGTTTATTTATGATTAACCCTAAGTTGATACTCGCGGGACTTAAGAATGCGAATCTTTGCTCCAATCCACGTGGGCGCATCAATTTGTCATACAGAAACCTTAAATAAAAACATCATTAACATTAGACTATTCATTTGAAACATAAAGTAAATAAGTTGTTCAATTAATATAACAAAGTAGATCGGATATACCTCACGTATGCATTGACAACACTGACGCCTAATTCTTCATGACTAAAAACTTGCTCAAATTCCTCATTACCAATTGATTGTTCATATTGAAAGCCATAAATACCTTCCTCCATAGGTACAAGACGAATACCTCCATTCGGAATATCTGTCATTTCTAGAAATGTCTGAAGGCACGACCTATACTTGGAAGTAGGTTTTTTTCTAGGCGCGGTCTTCTTAGAAACAACCTTTTTTGTGTGGAAACGTTGCTAATCTCTTTACCATGAAGCTATATATCATATAATTAGTTAGATGAAGTATAAGGTCACGAATTTAACATTTTCCATGCATGAATATCATATAATTGTGATGTGCCTCTTTTTTTGAAACAACGGACTCGGTATGCTGCGGAATCCTCTTATCTTTTGCTTTGGATGCTGTTGGAGTCTAATTAACATTACCATGTAAAAAATGTACGTAAAATGCGCGTAAAAACTTTGAATACTCAAAGGGTCATAATGGTTTTAAGCATACCTCATATCCTACACTAATGAGGCCTGACGGCCATGCAACAAACGAACCTATTGCATCTCCCACCAATGTTGCATCCGAAACATCGTCAGGATATGGTAATAATGCATCCATCTCTAAAGAAATATCAACCAAGACTTTCAAACATCCAGTAGGGAGCGGTTTAGTGTGAAGTAATTCTCCCAAAGTGTTATACACTTTTCCCTTGCCAACCATCCGATAAGTTGGTGACGATAAGTAGAGGTGACAAGGGGAAATGCCCTAAAACCAATAATATATATGTCAATTAAATAATTTAAGCTAATAATTTAATTTCATAAAATATATATAATTACCTCTGGAATATTCGGTTGAAAGTTACAGTTGATACTATCTTTGTCCGAAGCGCTATCTCTTTCTTTTTCCTTTCTTAATTCACGAACTTCAACTTGCAGTGCTTCCAATTTTTGCTGAAGTTCTTTATTACTAGGAGTCTTTTGTTTTTTAATATTCAAGGATGTCGGAGTGATCCCAAAACCCTTACCCCTCACCTGACCAGAATACTCACGGACATCTAATGCCCGACTAAGTATGCTCCTGGGATTATTGGCTTCATCTGGAGATAAAGACTGTAACACCCCCTCTTTATACCCCCAAATAATCAGATAAATCATTTAGGCACACATTAAAAAATCACCAGAGTACGATTAAAACATGGCATAAAAGAGGCATGTCACATCATACACAATTATGCAACATACAACACCTGCTCAAAACATTGATACGCAACAGTGGGGTAACTTTGCATACAGAGGAACTTTGTCCTTACACCCACATTTCAATATTTAGAATAAAAGCGGAAAATCTAAACATTGAACCACATTCAAACATATATACAGAGATATATATATATATATACTTCACCAAGTATTATACACCAACATAATACATGTTTACATCAACATATTTCAACCAGATACATATACAAATGTATCACAAAAGAATAATATACATCCTAGCTACCCGGTGCTACATATCAAAGCCAACCGACCAAAAGAATGAAGACACGCTTCACAAAAAGACCTCCAGCATACCTACTCTGTAATGCCTCATAGAGCATCATAAAACAGCAGAAGGGTGAGAAATAATATCATAATAACAATGCATATAATTATATATATATAAACATAAAAGCATACATATTCCACAGTCTCACCGCAATTCACCACAATTCATTACCGTTCATGACAATACACCCATATACATTACAATGTATATCTATATATCAACCTAGCATATTCATCATGCATACTTTCACAATTCACAGTCATTCCACATAACCATGCACAATTATGTTTACTCAACAACACATCATTATAAAGATGATAAATGCAAATCATAGAGACTGACTCACGAATCTATGCAAATGCAATGCGGTACCGACTCAATCATCTCAAGTTCACTCAGGAACTTTTGCTGGAACCATCGCTCGTTACCAAAGTAACTCCCCGTCGGGCCTACGATGTTCACCCATTGCTCACACCCCACATGGGCACACAATGTTTATGGATCGCTCACACCCCACCTGGGCACACGACCCGATCGCTCACACCCCACACGCGGGCACACGATCTGATTGCTCACACCTCACCTAGGCACACAATCCGATTGCTCACACCTCACATAGGCACACAATCGTTCGTAATCATCGCTCACACCTCACATAGGCACACGACGTTACCACGGATTCTCATTAGAATCGCTCAACACAAGAATGTATTTCATGATGCTTCACATGCAAAATGACACAAGACATTCTTGAAATGCATACATATTCACAATATATTCATGCATTCATCTCATACAATCACATGCAATCTATATACATTCACCTCAATGTACTATTGTATGATTCACATTCAAACACACCTTCAAAACGGTAAAAGTCGCTAAATAGCACTATTCCCAACTTTCCGACATAATTAAATCGGCCAACAATCTCAAAACCCATTTTTATAAGAAAGAACGTTTCATAAGCTTTCCAACGATATAAAGAACGTCCCGATCCAAGTTACGGATCAAGAGTTACGGAATTTAGAAAAACAGATAAAATTTTGAAGTCCCAGACCGCGCTGAGCGGCCTCTCGAGCGCGCTGAGCGGGCTCGCTACTGCCTGGAGGGGTTACTTTTTTTCAAAAGCGCGCTGAGCGGGCTCTGCGATTTTCAAAAAAATTCCTCTTCGCAAATCCACCCCAAAAATCCCATTTTTCACCCAAATTCAATTCTAACAGCGAAACAAACATCAACAGTTGTTCATACACACAGTGTGATCATACAATACAGTTTATATCGATTTCCGACCGTAAAATCATCGATTCCGAATCATTTTATCGTTTTCGACCTAAAACTCCAAACACCATGGAAAACAAGAAAACATCCAAGCAACTCATACATAATGATACACATTGATAAGATAATAAGATTTCACACCCTTACCCGGATTCCAAATGATCTAGCTCTAGTTCTTGATGATTTCCACTTTTTTTCCTCTTTTCTTCTCTTCTTCCCTCTTCCTCTTTCTTTCTCTTCTTTTTCTTTCTATCTTTCTCTATTTCTCTCTCTTTCTCTTTTCTATCTATTTTCTTTCTTCTCTATTTCTTTTCTCTCATTTTCCACACAATCAATTAATTCATTTTTTTCTCACATAATTCTAATTCCACTAAATTTCTAACTTATGATTAATTATGAAAAGTCTAAAATACCCTCCATTCTAATTTCCCCGAAAACTCTCAAAACGGTAAAATAACATTTAACACACCAAATTCATAATTAAAATAATTTATCACCCAATTAAAATAAAAGACTCCACATAATTGGGAAATAATCAAAATCGGGGCGTTACAACTCTCCCCCACTTTAGAAATTTTCTTCCTCGAAAAATAATACCTAATTCAAACAACTCCGGATACGACTCTCGCATCCCACTCTCTAGTTCCCAAGTCATATTGCCTTCCGCAGCGCCTCCCCACGCTACCTTCACAAGCGCAATATCCTTGCCTCTTAGCTTCTTAACTTCACGGTCCAAAATCCTAACCGATAAAGCTTCCACCGTAAGGTTATCTCTCACTTCAACCTCGTCCATAGGAATAACATGTGACGGATCCAGAACATACTTCCGAAGTTGCGAAACATGGAATACGTCATGCAAATTCGAAAGGTTCGGAGGCAACGCCACACGATAAGCCACAACACCAACTCGGGAAGTAATCTGATACGGACCAATAAAACGAGAAGTCAACTTCTTCGACTTCAAAGCACGATCCACACCCGTAACCGGTGTAAGTACTCTCAAAAATACATGGTCGCCTTCTTGAAATTCAAGATCTTTCCTTCTCTTGTCACGATAGCTCTTTTGCCTACTTTGAGAAGCTCTCATCTTCTCCCGAATAAACTTCACTTTCTCCGTCGTTTGTTGTACCATCTCCGGTCCAACTATTGTTCTCTCACCCGTTTCATGCCAACACAAAGGTGTTCGACATCTACGACCATACAAAGCCTCAAATGGTGCCATACTTATACTCGAATGAAAACTGTTGTTGTAAGTGAATTCAATCAATGCCAAATAACCATCCCAAGCACCACCTTGCTCGAGCACACAAGCACGCAATAAATCCTCCAACGATTGAATCGTCCTCTCGGTTTGACCGTCCGTTTGCGGATGATAAGCCGAACTCAATCTTAGCTTAGACCCCAAAGCCTTTTGTAAACTCTCCCAAAACCTCGATGTAAATCTAGGATCTCTATCCGATACAATACTCTTAGGAACTCCATGTAACTTCACCACCACAAGAATGTAAATCTCGGCTAACCTCTCCAAAGGATAACTAATATCAATCGGAATAAAGTGAGCAGATTTAGTAAGCCTATCAACAATTACCCAAATAGCATTATGACCTCTTTGCGTATTCGGCAATCCCGTAACAAAATCCATCAATATACTATCCCATTTCCATTCCGGAATATCCAACGGTTGCAAAATTCCACTAGGTTTTTGATGTTCCACCTTAGACTTTTGACAAGTTAAGCATGCATACACAAATTGAGCAACATCTCTCTTTAATCCGGACCACCAAAAGATTTTCTTCAAATCTTGATACATTTTGTTCGCTCCCGGATGAATACTTAAGTTACTTCGGTGCCCTTCTTCCAATATCATCTTTTTCAACTCTACATCATCGGGAATACAAATACGACCACGGAATCTCAAAACTCCAAAATTATCAACCTTGAAATCCTCATTCTCATTCAACATCAAATCAACGAATTTCAAGTCCAACTTTTGCTTTTCACCTACCGTTGCAAGAAAATCATTCGTAACATGTAGCATACCAAGTTTCACACTTCTCGGCGTCATTTCACAAACTAAACTCAAGTCTCTAAAATCCTCAAAAAGTTCCCATTCTCTCACCATCAATGCGGACATATGTAACGACTTCCGACTTAAGGCATCGGCCACCACGTTTGCCTTACCCGGATGGTAATTCAAACCAAAATCATAATCCTTTAGAAGCTCTAACCACCTTCTTTGTCTCATGTTCAACTCTTTTTGATCAAATAAATATTTCAAGCTTTTGTGATCACTAAAAACTTCAAATCTCGCACCATAAAGATAATGCCTCCATATTTTCAAAACAAACACCACGGCCGCTAACTCCAAGTCATGTGTAGGATAATTCTTTTCATGCACTCTCAATTGTCTAGAAGCATACGCCACCACTTTTCCATCTTGCATCAAGACACCACCTAAACCTGTCAATGAAGCATCACAATACACAACAAATGGTTCATGAGGATTAGGCAAAATCAAGATCGGAGCCGTTGTCAACCTTCGTTTA
Source organism: Lathyrus tuberosus (assembly GCA_022829125.1). NCBI lineage: Eukaryota > Viridiplantae > Streptophyta > Magnoliopsida > Fabales > Fabaceae > Lathyrus > Lathyrus tuberosus. Next base: position 7,858,011 of record JALAZF010000177.1, on the reverse strand, counting down.
AGCTCCTTGAAACTCTCTTCACAATGAATATCCCAAATGAAAGCCTTTCCTTTACAAGTCAATTGCGTTAACGGAAGTGCCAACTTCGAAAATCCCTCAATAAACCTCCGATAATAACCCGCCAAGCCTAAAAAGCTTCGAATCTCCGTAACCGACCTAGGAGCCTCCCATTGCATCACCGCATCAATCTTGGATGGATCAACACTAATACCACTACCGGAAATAATATGTCCAAGGAAACTTACCTCCGACAACCAAAATTCGTATTTTGATAACTTAGCATACAATTGTTTCTCTTTCAAAATTTGTAACACAATCCTCAAATGCTCTTCATGCTCCTCTTGAGACTTAGAGTAAATCAAAATATCGTCGATGAACACAACCACAAAACGATCCAACTGTTCATGAAAAATACGATTCATGTATTCCATAAACACACCCGGCGCATTAGAAACCCCGAATGGCATCACAGAATATTCGTAATGACCATACCGTGTCCTAAAGGCCGTCTTTTGAATATCCTCTCCTTTCACACGAATCTGGTGATATCCCGATCTCAAATCGATCTTGCTAAAAACATTCGCACCAACCAATTAGTCCATCAAATCATCGATCCTTGGAAGCGGATACTTATTCTTAATTGTCACTTTGTTCAATTGTCGATAATCAATGCATAACCGCATACTCCCGTCCTTCTTCTTTACCAACAATACCGGAGCACCCCAAGGAGAAACACTTGGTCTTACAAATTTCTTGTCCAACAAGTCATTCAATTGCTTTTTCAATTCTACCAACTCCGATGCCGACATACGATACGGTGCCATCGAAATCGGTCTAGTACCTGGAACTAGATCAATAGAAAATTCAACTTCTCTTTCCGGCGGCACATCCGTAATATCCTCCGGAAACACTTCTGGAAATTCACACACCACTGGGAACACATCAAGCTCAACTTTACTCTCCACCGAAAATGATGCGAATAAACCAAACAATTGAGCTTCGTCCGCTAAACGTTTCTTCAACTCTTTAGTGGATAGGAAACTCTCAAAATCATCATCTTCCAAAGAAGGAAACCTTACTAACTTGTGATAGCAATCTATATGAACTCGATTATATTGCAACCAGTTTATACCCAAGATCACGTCCAATCCTTCCAACGGCAAACACACTAGATCCATCTCGAAGTCTTTACCATAAATGGTCAAAGGACAACTTAAACAAACCAACGAAGTAGTTACTGACCCCATTGCTAGAGTATCAATAACCATCTTACCATTCATCAGAGACAACACAAGATTTAAACGCTTCGCGCACTCAGACGAAACAAACGAATGAGTCGCTCCCGTATCAATAATAGCAACTAAAGGTGTACTATTAATAAAGCATGTACCTTTAATCAAACGGTCTGCGCTAGTAGTTTGAGTCCCCGCCAATGCAAACACCTTTCCGCCCGCTTGAGTTTGTTTCGGCTTAGTACACTTAGTACTAATGTGACCAACTTCTCCACAATTATAGCACTTCACCATATTCCTTCTACAATCAGTAGTAGCATGCCCAGTACCTCCACAATTAGAACATTTCACCACTGGCTTCCCACAATCAAATGATTTATGACCCAGTTCACCACATTTGTAACACCTAACAACACCGGAACCTCCTCCTCCAGACCTCCTATCAAAGTTTCCCCTATGCTTGCCCTTATCAGCGGGTGTCACATAAGGTCCACTTCTAGCTTGTTGCTTTCCTTTCCTCTCATTCACACTTTTGTAATGTGTAGAACGAGCCTTACTATCTTCCTCGAAGATTCTACAACATTCCGTCAAATCGGAAAACCTTCTTATCTTTTGATATCCCACAGCTTGCTTAATCTCAGGACGTAAACCATTCTCATATTTAATACACTTCGAGAACTCAGCAGTAATCGCAGCATAATGAGGATGGAATTGAACCAACTCCACAAATTTAGCAGTATAGTCCACCACAGACATACTACCTTGTTTCAGTTCAAGAAATTCCATCTCCTTCTTTCCCTTCACACTCTCAGGGTAATACTTTCTCAAGAATTTAGTACGGAATAAATCCCAAGTTACTTCTTCATCATCCACCTCAAGAACTTCCCGAATACCGACCCACCAATCGTCGGCTTCTTCCTTCAGCATGTGAGATCCAAGCCTCACCTTATTCTCCTCCGTACAGTCCATAACTCTGAAGATTCTTTCAATCTCTTTCAACCAAAGTTGAGCACCATCGGGATCAAATCTTCCTTTGAAGACCGGTGGTTGATTCTTCCTGAACTCGTCATTAGCATTCACGTTCGGCGCACCTTGCACCGCCCTAGCCATTGCTTCCAAAGCAGCAGCCATCGCATTGTCGTTTCTACCAGCCATATTCTGATCGTTCCCAAAAATAACAAGGTTAAACAACAGTTCAACCAACACAATCAACAAGACAGACACGACTGACTCAACTCTAGCTCTGATACCACTTAATGTAACACCCCCTCTTTATACCCCCAAATAATCAGATAAATCATTTAGGCACACATTAAAAAATCACCAGAGTACGATTAAAACATGGCATAAAAGAGGCATGTCACATCATACACAATTATGCAACATACAACACCTGCTCAAAACATTGATACGCAACAGTGGGGTAACTTTGCATACAGAGGAACTTTGTCCTTACACCCACATTTCAATATTTAGAATAAAAGCGGAAAATCTAAACATTGAACCACATTCAAACATATATACAGAGATATATATATACTTCACCAAGTATTATACACCAACATAATACATGTTTACATCAACATATTTCAACCAGATACATATACAAATGTATCACAAAAGAATAATATACATCCTAGCTACCCGGTGCTACATATCAGAGCCAACCGACCAAAAGAATGAAGACACGCTTCACAAAAAGACCTCCAGCATACCTACTCTGCAATGCCTCATAGAGCATCATAAAACAGCAGAAGGGTGAGAAATAATATCATAATAACAATGCATATAATTATATATATATATAAACATAAAAACATACATATTCCACAGTCTCACCGCAATTCACCACAATTCATTACCGTTCATGACAATACACCCATATACATTACAATGCATATCTATATATCAACCTAGCATATTCATCATGCATACTTTCACAATTCACAGTCATTCCACATAACCATGCACAATTATGTTTACTCAACAACACATCATTATAAAGATGATAAATGCAAATCATAGAGACCGACTCACGAATCTATGCAAATGCAATGCGGTACCGACTCAATCATCTCAAGTTCACTCAGGAACTTCTGCTGGAACCATCGCTCGTTACCAAAGTAACTCCCCATCGGGCCTACAATGTTCACCCATTGCTCACACCCCACATGGGCACACAATGTTTATGGATCGCTCACACCCCACCTGGGCACACGACCCGATCGCTCACACCCCACACGCGGGCACACGATCTGATTGCTCACACCTCACCTAGGCACACAATCCGATTGCTCACACCTCACATAGGCACACAATCGTTCGTAATCATCGCTCACATCTCACATAGGCACACGACGTTACCACGGATTCTCATTAGAATCGCTCAACACAAGAATGTATTTCATGATGCTTCACATGCAAAATGACACAAGACATTCTTGAAATGCATACATATTCACAATATATTCATGCATTCATCTCATTCAATCACATGCAATCTATATACATTCACCTCAATGTACTATTGTATGATTCACATTCAAACACACCTTCAAAACGGTAAAAGTCGCTATATAGCACTATTCCCAACTTTCCGACATAATTAAATCGGCCAACAATCTCAAAACCCATTTTTATAAGAAAGAACGTTTCATAAGCTTTCCAACGATATAAAGAACGTCCCGATCCAAGTTACGGATCAAGAGTTACGGAATTTAGAAAAACAGATAAAATTTTGAAGTCCCAGACCGCGCTGAGCGGCCTCTCGAGTGCGCTGAGCGGGCTCGCTACTGCCTGGAGGGGTTACTTTTTTTCAAAAGCGCGCTGAGCGGGCACCTGCGCGCTGAGCGGGCTCTGCGATTTTCAGAAAAATTCCTCTTCGCAAATCCACCCCAAAAATCCCATTTTTCACCCAAATTCAATTCTAACAGCGAAACAAACATCAACAGTTGTTCATACACACAGTGTGATCATACAATACAGTTTATATCGATTTCCGACCGTAAAATCATCGATTCCGAATCATTTTATCGTTTTCGACCTAAAACTCCAAAAACCATGGAAAACAAGAAAACATCCAAGCAACTCATACATAATGATACACATTGATAAGATAATAAGATTTCACACCCTTACCCGGATTCCAAATGATCTAGCTCTAGTTCTTGATGATTTCCACTTTTTTTCCTCTTTTCTTCTCTTCTTCCCTCTTCCTCTTTCTTTCTCTTCTTTTTCTTTCTATCTTTCTCTATTTCTCTCTCTTTCTCTTTTCTATCTATTTTCTTTCTTCTCTATTTCTTTTCTCTCATTTTCCACACAATCAATTAATTCATTTTTTTCTCACATAATTCTAATTCCACTGAATTTCTAACTTATGATTAATTATGAAAAGTCTAAAATACCCTCCATTCTAATTTCCCCAAAAACTCTCAAAACGGTAAAATAACATTTAACACACCAAATTCATAATTAAAATAATTTATCACCCAATTAAAATAAAAGACTCCACATAATTGGGAAATAATCAAAATCGGGGCGTTACAAAGACTGAGATAGAGTCTCCTGAAAATCAGATGAATATCGAATATTTGTCAAATATTTGTTAATAAAGTTTTGATTTAATTAAAGAAATAATGTTAAACTTACACATTTCTCAAATAATTGTTGAACACCTTCTTTAACAACTCCATCCTTGCCCACACGGGCTTCCTTCCACAAGTATATCATTGAAATTTATAAATACTTACTATAGACTGTTCTAAGCGTCCATATCCAACACGTCCTTTTCTATATGGATAGGCGGGACTTGATGCTCTTTCCCAATTTGTTTCACTTACACTTTGAAATTCTGGGGTTATTCGTTTGGCTTTAAACGTGTCCCATTCTTTTTGTGAAATCAAAGCTCCATATTTAGATGGAAGCTCTGCATCAACAAAATTACCTTCTGCATCCCTAAGAAACTTGGTTGATAAAAATGTTCTAAACCCTCTTAGAAGTTTTTCGGCCAATTTGAGACAAAAAGGTCTTCTATCATCATCAATGTTGAAACACCTCTAAGAAAAACATACACATTGTGCGTTAGTACAAGTAATTTAAAAGACAGAATTAGTTGGCATAATTAAAGACGTAATTATGGTACCTTTATCTCACACCAAATTTTTTCTTTGGCTTCCTTCAACTCTTTATTTCTCCAATCATCATAAGTAATTGGAACCTCATTCCTTACAAGTGCACCAATAAAACTTGTCAACGTATAACCGTTAGGCTCAATAAGTTGGCCTTGTGAGCTCCAATGCACATCTAATATGATGCCTCGATCTCTATCATGAATCACTTTCTTCATAACTGTTATTCCTATTTTAATTTCCTCTTCCCCATTAGCTACGTTCTTACCTCCATCATGAATAGAATCATCATGTGGGTGATCCTCATTAGTAGCCATCTAACTTGTAATAAAGAAAACAAGGATTAACAACATTATGAAATCGAATTGAAAACTAAATGCGATAAATAGAAAACCATAAAATTAATACTAGTGATGTAGAATAAAGTTGTATATCTATCCAAATCACACATCTCACAAATTGGTACCCAATAAAATTGAGGGGTCATAGAGTGTTCATAAAAATTAAATTGTTTAAGTTATAACCAGACAAAAATGGTTTATATAGATGCGTATTGGTTATAACTTATACGAAGAACCTATTATACAAGTCCTAAACCGACTAGTAAGCCACATTATTTTCAGTAAAAGTCACCATAATATCTGTGACACTTGTATTTGTGTGTCTGTCAAGAAGTATGCAGGGGAAAATGATATATGCATAAACTTCATACTCACAAATTATTGACCTACTAAATGACCTACTTGGGCGATTCAGAATAAATTTTAATCGAACAGATATGATCTCATAATTATTTAAGTATTGTTCCTTATTTGCTAGTACCTTATAAAGGTGGCGTGGATAGTAGGAATGGTACCAGAGTTGGAGAAAAGCCTATCATGAATGACAACGTCAAAATATTGAAACATAATGCTTAGGCCAACCATAAATCCAAGTCAAATAAAAACGCTACAAGCATAAACTTGAGTATAACCAGTTACACTATTTTACAAGAAAAGAAGAACCACTATTTATCATCTCTAACGTTAACCATAACAGAAAAGAAGAAAACATACCTAAACGGTGGAGAACGGTGGAGTACGGTGGAGGACGGTGGAGGAAAATGAAGGAAGGAAGACGGCAAGACTGTAACCGAGACGGTGGAGGAGGGTGGACGACGGTAGCGAGAGCTGTTCTTCGTTCGTTCTCGTCGTCCGCACTTCGCAGCAAAGAGGGAAAGAATAGAGAGGGAAAAATAGAAAACTGATACTATTCCATTTTTTATTTTAATTAATAAGACCTTAGACAGCGCTTTTGAGAAAAAGCGCTGGCTAATATAGGCCTTTAGCAGCGCTTCTGAAAAGCGCTGGCTAATGTTGTCCTTTACCAACGCTTTACAAAAAGCGTTGTCTAAGGTAGGCCCTTTAGACAGCGCTTTAACTCTTTTTCCTGTACAGTTTCCGTGTTTTATTTTTTATTTAACTTATAGCAGCGCTTTTTCATAAAAGCGCTGTCTAAGGTGCGCTAGTAAAAGTCATTTTGGGCGTAGTGTAAGTCTATGTTTTTTAGAATCTGCAACCATTTGTACCTGTTTTAAGAAGTTACTTTCTTAAATCAGTATAACTAACCGACCTAACAAGTTGGAATTTAGAAATTTGAATGAATCGCACTAGCACAGTGGACTACCTAGATCCCATTTTTCTCTCTAATAAATGTACCTTAAATCCAACCTTATTTAGAATAATAGTTTAAAACATAAGGGGACTGAACTACAATAACTATTGAGCTAACATCTATAATATTTCAGACTCAAATTGACAAGAAAAATCTACTGTCAGCAAACACAAATGATAAAGAAGTTGTTGCAGGATTTCAAAACTTTGAAAAACTACCACAGTAATTGGCATTGCAAAACTACCACAATATCAAATGGGATGCAATAATCTCTATATCAATTACAATCAATTGAGTAAAATATAATTACCATCATAAGTTAAGAAAAAAACATGTTGCAAAACTATATCAGCTTCTCCTGCATTATATAATGAATAGCCAGTTCCAGCTGGATCAAGATGCTTTTCGCAGCTAGCTGATAGACTTTCGAACTACATTCAAGTGTCAAGCAATAACAGAGGGAATTGTGTTATCTATGAAGGCTGCAAAAATATCAAGTAATAAGAATTAGTAATAGTGAAAGTATATGTAGTATGGCCACACAACTCGAACCATTTTGAGTTCCATCTCTAAATTCCTCTAGATTGAACAAGGACTTGTTTGGATTAACTTATTCAGTATATCTACATGTACGAGTACTTGTGAGACTCTTTTAGAGAATTCATAAAACAACTTCCCTTCATGCAAAGTTCCATCTCTTTCCAATAACAATATTCCTAAACCACCTTCGAACACTTTTCTAGAAAATATCACAGGAGCTAGTTGGCATTAATCACATGCAACATCTTCCCCATCTCCGAATAGAGTTACAATAACAAAAGTTGATGGATTTTTCTTCCGCAAACTGTTTTTCTGAAGCATCATTAGGGCTTCACAGTTGCGCTAGAAACACATCAAAAGAAATTTCGTAAGTACATATTATATATATATATATATATATATATATATATATATGATAGAGAATCTTATTTGAACAGTAATACATTATGAATAGTTATGTCACATTATTGAATTGAATGCCTCATAGGTAAGTGTAACAACCAGTCCTTGAATACGGACAAAATATTTTTTAGGAGGAAGTTGAAGAAGAAAATAGCATTAACAAAGCATCAACATCAACAATTATGTGGCTCACCTCAAGAATTCATGCGTGTCTTCCTCTCTCTCATGCCCAAGATAACTTCAGATCTTGTGTATCTTAGATAATATCCTAATTGGAGAAAGTGGAGAACTCCCTTTTTTTGCCTTCTGAATAAGATATTCATACTCACAGATAAAACATCATCCCTTCGACCTAGTGACAACATCGTGAAGATTAAATTAATTAAAACAAAGTATCTGTCTCCTTATTGTCTCCTTCCTGATCTCTAATCCTTCTCACCAGAGCTATATCACATAAAACAAAGCAAACTAATTAATATAAAGCAAAAAGAACTCAAACCAATCAATATAAAGCAAAAAGAACTCTAAAGTACTTGTTCCCAAGATTTGTAAGGACAAATGGATATAGTTTCACCTTGTCGTAACAATAAAGTTCCACAAAAAGTTCATATGGAAAGCCCAACTTCCAGAACATACAAATTTTAAATCAGCGGCGACAAAAATAATAATGATAACAATAATAGTCAATTCTTAAATAAATAAGACTAATATATTCACAACCTAATTTTCAGTAGATATTAGATTAGATCTTGACTCTTTTGAGATTCTAAACTTCCACATTGATGATTTCAAACCATTTCGAACATTTTGTGGAAGATTAGAAGCAACACTAACTTTTGAAGGCAACGTATGATTTTTGTCAGATATGTTCAAGTATGCAGCAATGTCTAATCATTGGTAGTAAAACTACACACTACAAATAAAATAAAACTAATACCAAAGTCTATGTCATCCAATAACAAACACACACAAACACGCAAAAACACAAGTATTTTTGGATGGAAAATTTTGAAGGGGAAGTGAGAGACTATTGTTCTTTTCTAAATTAAGAAAGCTACAGTTTGCATTGCGATTAACCACCAAGGAACCTTTTTTTCCATACACAAAAGCCATTGATGGAAAACCTCCAAAAACCTCAATTTAAACATACCCTAAATTTGCTCACCTTGAAAAGTTTCAAAATTTCCATGTTCCTAACTTAATGGCACCATACCTATTCATCCATTTCAAACAAACACATGCATTGAAGAAACAAAAAATGGAGAATAAAAAAACAAATCAGTATCTAACAGCTTTGCAGTGAGAAGATCTCATAGTGGTAGGAGAATGACAAACAACACATTGATACCCTTGAGAAGCTGAAATGGAAAGTGAATTCAAATCAAAAGAAGTTAAAACTGAAATAATTAAAGCTGAAGCTGAAGCAAAAGCAGCAACAGTAGTAGAAGCTTGCATTTCAGCCATAGTAGTATCTTGTACCAACATCATAATCTCTTCTTTCTTGACTTCAACATTTCTTCAAACCTGACGAATCACAACAAAACCTAAAACCAACAACATATAAACCAAATCCTGAAACCCTAAAATCTCATACACCCCCATTCTGTTGAAATTTTATCCTAGTCCCCAACACAGGATCCAGAGAATACTCATTTTTCTAAGCATAGAGAAGGGGGTAAAATAGGAAATTTGCGTCGATGGCCGTGAAATTTTTTTCAGAATAGATTTCCCCAAATCATATTCAAGAAGTAACCAGTTTTTTTGTGAAATTAAAATATCAAAAAAAAAAAAAAATTAAAAGTTTAAGTTTACAAATTACATACATATAGAGTATGAGTAGAACCTTCCAAAAATTTAGGGTTTCAAATTTGTAATTAGGGGTTCGTGAGAAGAGTACGAATTCTGGGTTTTATGTGAAGGATTTGACAAAGAGACTTTTAGATTCATGAGAAGATTTTGAGAAGAGATTTGTAGTGAAGAAGGATTTTTAGTTAGTGAAAGTTTTGTAGTGAAGATTGAGTTGGCACTCAGAGAATGGTTTTGTATGGAAAAGAATTTGAGAAGAAAAATGGTTTGCTATATTTTTTCTTTTTGATACATTGATGATTTAACTATTTATTTAATTTTTGAACAATTTAATTTGATATAAAATTGATTTGTGAATGGTACTGAGTTAGATTCTCTCATGGTACACATTAAAATTTAATTTGTTAGAAGAATATCGAACTTCTTAAGTCAGGTGGACAGACACATGATTTAATAAATAAGCTTTTTAAGTCAGTTAATGAACACATGCGACTTAAGAAATTTAATGTTAATTCTATTTTTTTATTTAATCTTTGTTAAGTCAGTTTTAAATGCACCCAACCTAAGTAAGTTACAAATATTTACGAAATTGCCACCGCGTCACTTCTTAAGTCAGTTGGCAGGTGAACTAACTTGATAACCTTTTCTAAAAAGGTATTTTGTACTAGTGAGTATAAGCTCATGTAGAGTTTAAGAAACTCTCTAAGTCTAAGTTGTGATGTAAGTGGCTATGAGGCCAAAGGGAAAGTATCCTATGACTATGAGGTCAAGGGAAAGATGTTACTAATGACTATGAGGTCAAAGGTTGTTTATGACTATGAGGTCAAAGGCTAAAGATGGCTATATGAGGCCAAGATGAAATCTTCTGATTGTGAGGTCAAGGGAAGACACATATGACTATGAGGTTAAGGCAAGATGGCTATGAGACCAAGATGATATCCTATAACTATGAGGTCAAGGTAAGATGGCTATGAGATCAAAAGAAGATGGCTATGAGGCCAAGATGAGATCATATGACTATGAGGTCAGGAGGAAATCCTATGACTATGAGGTCAAGGAAGAAGACGGCTATGACTATGAGGTCAAAGCTGGTAAGTGGCTATGACTATGAGGTCAAAGCTGGTAATCCTATGACTATGAGGTCAAGGAGAGAAGTGGTCATGACTATAAGGTCAAGGATGGAATCCTACGACTATGAGGTCAAGGAATAATAATGAGCTATCTATGACTTTGAGGTCAATAGAGAGACTTTTCTATAACTATGAGGTCAAAGGTACATCTATGACTATGAGATCGAGATGAAGAGGTAAATCTATGACTATGAGGTCAAAAGAGAATCCTATGACTATGAGGTCAAAGGAAGAAAGGCTATGACTATGAGGTCAAAGCTTACCTATGACTATGAGGTAAAGGTTAAGAGATGGTTATGACTATGAGGTCAAAGCTTGCCTATGACCATGAGGTCAAGGTGAATATCCTATGACTATGAGGTCAAGGGAAAGAGTTACCAATGACTATGAGGTCAAAGATTGCCTATGACTATGAGGTCAAAGATGGTAATGAGCTTTCTATGACTATGAGGTCAATAGAGAGACTTTTCTATGACTATGAGGTCAAAGGTACCTCTATGACTATAAGGTCGAGATGAAGAGGTAACTCTATGACTATGAGGTCAAAAGAGAATCCTATGACTATGAGGTCAAAGCTTACCTATGACTATGAGGTCAAGGGAAAGAGTTGCCAATGACTATGAGGTCAAAGATTGCCTATGACTATGAGGTCAAAGATGGTAATGAGCTTTCTATGACTTTGAGGTCAATAGAGAGACTTTTCTATGACTATGAGGTCAAAGGTACATCTATGACTATGAGGTCGAGATGAAGAGGTAACTCTATGACTATGAGGTCAAAAGAGAATCATATGACTATGAAGTCAAAGGAAGAATGGCTATGACTATGAGGTCAAAGCTTACCTATGACTATGAGGTCAAGGTTAAGAGATGGCTATGACTATGAGGTCAAAGCTAACCTATGACTATGAGGTCAAGGGAAAGAGTTGCCAATGACTATGAGGTCAAAGATTGCCTATGACTATGAGGTCAAGGATGGTAATGAGCTTTCTATGACTTTGAGGTCAATAGAGAGACTTTTCTATGACTATGAGGTCAAAAGTACATCTATGACTATGAGGTCGAGATGAAGAGGTAACTCTATGACTATGAGGTCAAAAGAGAATCCTATGACTATGAAGTCAAAGGAAGAATGGCTATGACTATGAGGTCAAAGCTTACCTATGACTATGAGGTCAAGGTTAAGAGATGGCTATGACTATGAGGTCAAAGCTTACCTATGACTATGAGGTCAAGGTGAATATCCTATGACTATGAGGTCAAAGGAAAGAGTTACCAAAGACTATGAGGTCAAAGATTGCCTATGACTATGAGGTCAAAGATGGTAATAAGCTTTCTATGACTATGAGGTCAATAGAGGATGGCTATGAGGCCAAGAGAAGATGGCTATGAGGCCAAGATGATATCCTATGACTATGAGGTCAAAGGAAGATGGAAACCTATGACTATGAGGTCAAGGTGATGTCCTATGACTATGAGGTCAAGGATAAGAGGTGGTTCTATGACTATGAGGTCAAGAGAAGATAGCTATGAGGCCAAGATGATATCCTATGACTATGAGGTCAAAGGAAGATGGAAGTCTATGACTATGAGGTGAAGGTGATGTTCTATGACTATGAGGTCAAGGATAAGAGGTGGTTCTATGACTATGAGGTCAAGAGAAGATGTCTATGAGACTAAGGTAAGATGAGCTTTCTATGACTTTGAGGTCAATAGAAAGACTTTCCTTTGGAAGGAAGGGGGAATAACATCTTGTAAACACAAGTTAAAGTGAGGTTGAAATATAATGAAACATATGAGTTCAAGAATTCCAAAACAGTAAACATTAATCAACATATGAAATAAACTTTCAAGTATGAATGTGGCAAACAAGGATAAGTGGTCACATAAGTATGACAAGTATGGTAGAGAAGGCATTCTCATAGTTTGAAAACAAAGACATTTAGAGTCATGCAACTTAGCAACAAAGGCCAGAAAAATACAGACAACACTCTCATGATAAAGCCTTGTTCAAAGTCAGGAAGCAATTCTCAAACAAAATTTCACAAGTCACAGCATACTCCAAAGAAAATCACTTTAAAGTCTTTAATAAAAATAGTTGATTTTATTTACAGAAAAGTCTAAGAATTAAAAAGAAGTTATGCACATTTTTTATTGTTTTTGAAATCCTTAGAAAGAAAATAAAATAGTTGTGAGAGGTGGAAAAAAAAAAAACGGATGCCTAAACAGTAGCATGGCACTCGCCATATTTCTTTTCATGGCAGGCACCATGAGGTGCCTTAGGACATGTGGCCAGCGCCACACCCACTAGTGGCAGGTGCAATGAGTGCCATACCACCTGTGGCTTGCGCCGCACTTACTCATGGCTGGCGCCATGTGGTTTTTTTTTGTATGGTGTGTGCCATTTTTGGGTGTGTTAGTAGTATGGCAGGCGCCACCTAAGCATGTTATTTTCTGCATGGCGAGTGCCACTATAATCTTTTCTTATTCAGTTTTTTTTATACAAACACGAATCCAGTTCACGATATCTCAAACAAATTTACACATTTATGATTTTCAACATTTATCACAGAATCAGACATTAATAAGATAACAGATATGGTAACAGTATGAGGCAAATATGGAGCAAATGATCATGGCATTTTAAAACGGAGTAAAACAGAGTATGATACCTAGTGGAGAAAGTCCACTGCTTCTTCACAGGTACGAGTTCCGAAAATGGTGGATGAGCTTCTCCTCCTTCCAAGTCCAGCTGCTACAGAATTAACTCTTCTCTCTTTTAGTTTCCCAGACAGAATCACAAGTTACTGGTGGTTGGGATATTGTGTTTTTGTGGGTTTGAAGTGTTTACAGAGGGAATGAAAGTGGTAAATTCCTTGCAAGTTCTTTTTTGAAGGTTACTTGCAGGATTATGGAATGGAGAAGTAGAGATATTTTGAGAGAGTTTTCTTTGTATCTTTCTCTGTGTCCTAAACAAAGGAGAAGTGTTCTCCTTTTATAGGCAAAACAATTTGGTCCGTGTCTTGGAGATACAGTGGACAAATGCTTTATCCATAGGAGAAAAAATTAGGGTTTGTATGGCACTTCCTTCAGCCTTTGATCTCAGTCAACCTTAGAGATCACAATGCTACATTTGCTGAATAAAAGCAGCGGAGGATATGGTGCAGGTCTGCTATTTTCATCCTTCAATATTCATTCCAAAAACTCTTTTTATTGTGTCATGAGAGAGAAAGTGAAAAGAGGTAATAGTTGGAATTGAGGATTACGGATTCCTGAGCATGAGTATAATTCTTTTATGTTGAGCCTTTTATTTCATCAATCCAATGTGGTGTCCAAGAGCCTTTTTGGCTATGTCAGGAGAGAGTGAGCTCAAAGAGGTAGTGTTTAGTGACTTCACAAAGAATGCCTTACAAGCAAAGTATCTCAGATTTTTTCCAAACAATAACAAGAGGCACATGAAATGAATTAAGTGCATAATGCCTTGTTACTAAACCATACGTGAACACCACTTTAAATTCTCATAACTTTATGACCTTTGATTCAAATGACCAAATTTTGGATCCAATGGAATTTTGAAATAAATCACATGTCCATGAAAAAAAGAAAATGTCATAGGAACAAACTTATGAAATTCTAAGTTACAAAATTTAATCCTTCCATGACACCAACTTTGAGATGTTGCACTTTGGTGAATATTTATCCCAATGAAAAAAATTCTAACACCCAAAAGAAAGTTTTTCAAGACTCATAGGTGGACTCCAAGGATGTTCATTAGCACATGGAATGATGTCTCAAGACTTGGGATCACACTTTGCTTAACATGAAAGGCAATGGTTGACTTGTCTTTGATAAAAACACTTGATTTCTTGTTGAAAAAGACTTCTTGGATGCATGTAGATTCAAATGGTTGCATTTGGGGCCAAAAGATGTCCTAGGGAGACCTTGTCCTCTTTATGTAAACCCTATCTTCCACAATAAAAAGAAACAACTTGCAAAATGAAATGGTTAGTTAACAATGCACACATGATTGAGATCTAAATGTAAGTGCAAGATAATATGACATCTAAGGGGTAAAATTTGGGGTACAACAGTTTCCCCTATTTAAATAGCTTTAGCGGATGGCATGAGGAATGGAAAATCCTCGGGGCATCAAGGTTAAAAAGGTATTTAAATATAGCAAACCAAAAACTTTGCCCTTAGATGGAATGCAGATGCTAAGGACGAGCAACAGACATGCATATGCTGACATGCCATGAACTTCTAGCATGATGATATGATGATACGATGATATGGTGCCGTGATAGTGCAAAGATGCAGACATACTGGACACCATAGATAAAGAGCAAACCACCACAGGTGGGCATTGCCGGGGAAGGATGAAGGTTAGTATCCATGAGGAAAACTCACTAGGGATACAGGCTGACCGACAACAGAGACTCACTAGGGGGACTCTGAGGAAATACTGGGGATAGAAAAGTAAAAGAGGGAAACCCTACAGGTCCTTACTGGAGATAAGAGCCAGAGAGGGGTTCTCTACAGGGAAAAGATCTAGGGAGATGGGCGACAGGTTCATATGTGACCGGACGACACTGGGGTAATAAAGACACATTCTTACTGGGCATGAAACCAGAAAGAAGACATGATCTCCACTAAGGATCAGTTTGAAATAAAAGGATAGACATTCGCTAAAATATTTTCTGGGAATTTCTTATACTGAAGAGTTCAAACGGGATCTTCAAACAGAAAAGAGAGAGACGAACTCTGCGCACCAGATGATGAAAAGATAACTGGACTTTAGCTGGGAATAAGGTTAATAAGCCATTAATGATTGGACTCGGGTACCAATATGAGTTGGTTGAGATAACAATATGATTTGGTTTATGGAGAATACCAGTATGAGCTAGATTTTGACAACCAGTATGAGCTGGATTTTGGGTGTCAATATGAGTGGGATTTAAAATACTAGTATGAGCTGGATTTTGGCTACCAGTATGAGCTGGATTTTGGATACTAGTATGAGCTGGATTTTGGATACCAGTATGAGCTGGATTTTAAGTTCCCTATGAGGAGATTAAGTATAGGGTTGCATAAATGAAGATTATACTTCCTGGGGAATACCAATTATGGTTGCAAAATAGGTTGAATAGTACCAGAGATGCATAAGTTTATCAGAAGAGACTGCCATTTATCGCCACATAAAAACAAGCTTCTCCAAGAGATTGCTAGTTGTTGTTGATTAAAAATTCCAAAGGGATGTTGATGTCACAACACTCTTGGAGAAAGGATTCTGCCTTCACGAGGATCTGCAAAAGATTCTTCCTGCGAGACACGGTGCTAAATAAATGCACATTCAAGACTAGGTTCAACAACCTAAATCTATCAGGGACCAAAGTTCGATCTAGGAACAAGCTAGAAAGAAACGGTCAAACAAGACTCTAACCATTGAGGAATGAGCTCAAATGCGGATTTATCTTATCCAAATGTGGAAAAGACAAATTGAACCAACCATCATCCATGGGAATCAAACTTGGTGGGGAATTCTAGAAAGGATGGGCACTTTATGCCTAGGGCTGACAACTCTATTGGAGAGAATAGACAAACCCAGTCACTTGGGGAGATAAATGCCAAAGTGAACAAAACAGGTAAATACCAAAAAAAGGAGCAAAAATGCTAGGATGTTATGCATATGAGTGCATGTATGCTTATGTCGTGCTTATGCTTATGCTGACAAAACAGACAAGAAGCAAAACTGGAGATGAAATAAACATCTCGACAAGGATACCCAGCCAAACTCATCAGATTGGACCATTACTGGGGATGAACTTGCAGAATCAGTAGTTCTGCTTCAAGATTACCCATTCTCTAAGGAAAACAGCACTCCACTAGGGGTATAGCATCATGACTTCACTAGGATTGCCATCATGAGCCTCGTCTCTTTATTGGAGGGAAATCCATGGAGACTTGCCAAGATTAACTGAAATAACAGCTTACTGGGGAGCTAGTAAAAAGATGTCACACAAGCTGAGTAGTTCTTTACAAATCATCTGCCCCAAATTACATGGTCTATCAGAAGAAAATACCAAGAGGATTTTACAGAAGAATTTGAATATAAGACCCTTCAATATCTTTAAACTCTTGGGGAGATTCATGAATTTCATCATAACTGCCCCAGATTAACCGTATTCCCAATAAAAGGACTCAGACTGTGGTAGAAACAACCGGGGAACAAACTTGCCCTTGTTGGTGGGTATTGGAGTCCAAACTTGTCATGAGATGACCTCAGGAAGACTTGCCCCAATATTCTGAACTTTGAAGAGTTCTACCCATGATTCAATAGCTCTTGGAATAGTGGATTGGCGTATCCTTCCGCATGGTTGCCCCTGACTGAGCTTCCTCTATCAAGTCAAATTCCCTAGCTGGCTGCATTTGTTGGGATTTCTTCGACATTGAATTGTTTTTGCAAACAAGTATTGTTCATAAAAAAATGGCAATTTCAATGCAACATTTATGCAAACTTTTGAAAACAACATTTTATTAATGAAACACACACAGTGAATGATTAAATAATCAAAATCAAAGTGGATCTAGTCATTTACAGAATGACAGATAAAGTGATCAACACACGCAATTAACAAAGATCATTAGGAGTCAGGTTAACCAACCTTGTTGTAGTATGCTTTCAAAACAACGTTACCTCAATTAGGTCTTTTAAGGGTTGTAACGTGGCTTTGTTCACGGTTTATGAAACAAAGGATAAAGGCTCAAATTTTATTTGTCCCCACCCCATCTTCGTGATGAACTCCAGTCCTACGCTCAGTTAATTCAGGTTATACATTCAGGTTCCCATATGCTAGGAATTGAACTGATGATGGTTGACGATGATTCAGACACTTAGTGTAGTCATTACTCCCTTACAACATTTGGTTATCCTTTATTGCTGAGGTTTTGAGACCTTTTTTTGTCTTCACTGAGGTTATGAGACCTCTTCTTTTCTTTGTTGAGGTTTTGAGACCTCTTCTTTGTCTTTGTTGAGGTTATGAGACCTCTTCTCTTTCTTTTTTTTCTTTTTTTTTATTGTTGAGGTTTTAAGACCTCTTCTTGTCTTCACTAAGGTTATGTGACCTCTTCTTGTCTTTGTTTAAGGTTTTTAGACCTCTTCTTTTTGTTGAGGTTATGAGACCTCTTCTTTTTGTTGAGGTTATGAGACCTCTTCTTTTTCCTTGTTACTTGATTTGAGAGAGCTGACTTGGTGTCTTGCATGAAGCACTTGCATTCGATTGCATAACTAAGTTAAAGTGAGAACTACCTTGCCCCAAGGTTGAGATTTAAGGGTTTTTTTTTGTATTTTGTACGGAAAGAAAACTCCTACTTCTAATTTCGAAGGGGTTAACGAGGGATTATCTTCCTTATTTCTCAAGTGTTTAGGAATTGAAATAATGCCTTACATCATCGGCAAAGTTTAATCGAAAGCATACCACAGCAATTACGGATAATATTTTCATCATCCTCCCCAATCTTTGTTTAACAACAATTTAATAAGTGGAATGAAACAGGATATAGATATATTTTTTGTTTTGGCTTTTATGAGCATAAATGAGTGAAACGAATGGATTTAATCAAAAGGTGCACAAACATTTCATTAATTTTGCCAATTTGAAAGTACAACAATGCTTATAAGCAAATACAAATAAAAGTGCAAAGGAAATATAATTGAAAAAACTGAAATGAACAAAAGATAGCCAGCTTTGGCGAATTGATTTCAGAAGATTTTAGTTTTCGGGTCCAAGCGGAGGAACACCTTCACCATTGATCACTTGTACTTTGTGATACAGCACCCTGAGAGGCCTCTCAAGTCTTTTGCCCCTTGCTTCAAGAATTGAGACATTGCCATTTGATGTACCTTCTTGAGGTTACAGTGTTTTCAACAGGCTTAGTAACCTTGCTTCGAACTCTTTGCACTCTTCAATGGGATGCCCCTAGTCCCAGTGTGGAATCTGCATTCAATCTCCGGGCGATCTTCCTCAAAGATCAAGTCCTTGTTATGGATCATATTTTGCACAATCGCTTCTAAAACTAAGCAACTATCCAAACTATGTCCTTCAGCCCCTTTATGAAAGTCGTAGGTCAGATCTGCATTGTGCCAAGGTCCTGGCACAGGGTTGTAAGGTTGAGGAGTCACCAACTTGTTTTGAATCAGCAGTGGGAACAGTTTGCTCAACGGCACCGGGATATGTGTGTAGTGAACCTTACGTCTTTTGACAAAGCACTTTTTCTTATCTTGGTTTCGAGAACCTCGAGGAGAAACAAACGTTGGAGGCTGAAACACCCTTTTAGTAGACACCTGATGACGATTACATTCTGGTGCAAGACCAAGACCAAAGGTTGGCTGGCGTGAAGTTTCCTCAAAGGCAGATCCTTGGTATGGGAGAACCACATGAGATGGCAAATGATTGTTGATTTGAATGCCTTGAGGCGTGAATGAGATCCTCTCAGAGTCTAACAGATTCTGAACCTTACTCGGGAGCACCTTACATTCTTCAGTTGAATGCCCATGTGCCCCAGCATGGTAGTCACATCGAGCATTGGCGTCAAAGCCTGGTGAATACGGAAATGATACTGGCTTTAATTCTTTTGGCACTATCAATCCTCCTTTGATCAAAACTAGCAATATCTGACTGTATGTCATTGGCAGCGGGGAGAAATGCCTTTCTGGCTTTCTTGGCCTTGGTCGTGCATGTTGACGCGGTTGACGACGGTCTGACCCTTGATACTAAGGAGGTCCTTGAGTTGGAGGAACCATAAGAGCTGGTGAACTGACAACTTCTCCAGGAGTAACAAGGTGAGCGTGCTCCTCTTTTTTTATCAGAGCTTGCAAAGTTTTGAGAACCCAATGCATCTGGCTTTTGAGGATTCAGACCTCCTCTTTCAAATCTTCCCGGTTCTTCAGAATTTCAATCATTGTTGCCATTATCTTGAATAGGTGCTAGGTATCCTTCAGACATAGAGGAAGAGACTCAAGACTGAGAAATGCAAATGAGAGGCGAATGCGCATGGAATGCAAATGCAAGCCGAATGGTTTCAAGGAACTCAAAGGCAAGTTGCAAAAAAATAATTTTTTGAAGAACTGCAATGTTTTTATTCTTAAGATCCAAGCTCTGTTGATTTTTTTTAAAAGAAATGAATATCTGAATTCCTTGAAACCAACAATGGATGCAATGAGATGTATGCAATGCACAAAACACAGGCACACATAAACACGGACATATGTACACAACAAAGCACACAAGTCCTAGGTTTAGGGATCTCATGAGTGGAGCCATGGTCTACCCATCCCAACAAGGTGTGGACTATAGGTTCATCAATTGTAGAACAGGGTTCTAAAAGTTCTCAGAGTCTACGTAAATCCTTAGGATATTATCAGCCTGCGTGACTACTCACGCGGGTTAATAATATTCTCAAGATAAACTCGTCTGAGTGTAGTATCGCGTAACAACTACTTGGGACTACTCCCTCATAGCCACCGCACTACATCCTAAAAGGCCAAGTGGGGTGAAGGTAACTACGGTCCTCAGAATCCCTGGCTCTCAATTGGGAAGAGTGATATCAATGCGACTGCTCACATCAGACATCAACAATCCCAAAGGGCCTCATCTGAGTGTGGTCATCATAGGCCATAAATTTTTAGGACTACTCCCAACAACCAACTATTGATTACACCATGATCGTATCATATATGTACTCTCAAGTCCAGGTTAGGACTTATCTCACCACTCAAAAGTACCATGCCAACAGAAGATCTCAAGCAAAACAGGCATACAAATATATATACAGATATGTATAATCAAGCAAGCAAAACATAAATATCATAAACAAAACAAGGTGGGCTTAACCCTCAAACTCCCCAGTGAAGTCGTCATTTCTGTTGCAGTGAGAATTGGATATCAAGCTATTAATTAACTTGAATCACACATCTTTGAAATTCACCACCGAGCTTTGATTTATCCAAAGGAAAGGGTAAAGATCAAAGAAAACCCTAATTGCGCTATGTGAAGACAAAGCTAAGAGATCGGGGATCGGGGGTTGGTTATACTAAGGGAAGGTATTAGCACCCTAAGTATCTGTAGTACTCAACAGGAACCTCTTGTTAGTTTGTGTTATGTTATGTTTGCTTGCTAAGGATATCTATGCTAAGGGTAACGTAAGGACCTAGTGCTAAAGGTGAAGGCCTAAGGGTATGTACACTAAGTTTTCTCGCCAAGACATCGCATTTTGTGCCTACGTTTCGGACTAAAGAATCAGAGTAACCATAGTTCACCTAACTAAGGGGTGAGAGGAACCACTGACTATGGCAAAAGTTCCAAGGGGAATGAGTATGAGCTCATGTTGAGTTTAAGAAACTCTCTAACTCTAAGTTGTGATGTAAGTGGCTATGAGGCCAAAGGGAAAGTATCCTATGACTATGAGGTCAAGGGAAAGATGTTACTAATGACTATGAGGTCAAAGGTTGCCTATGACTATGAGGTCAAAGGTTAAAGATGGCTATGAGGCCAAGATGAAATCCTATGACTGTGAGGTCAAGGGAAGACACCTATGACTATGAGGTCAAGGCAAGATGGATATGAGGCCTTGATGATATCCTATGACTATGAGGTCAAGGTAAGATGGCTATGAGGCCAAAGGAAGATGACTATGAGGCTATGATGAGATCCTATGACTATGAAGTCAAGAGCAAATCCTATAACTATGAGGTCAAGGAAGAAGACGACTATGACTATGCGGTCAAAGCTGGTAAGTGGCTATGACTATGAGGTCAAAGCTGGTAATCCTATGACTATGAGGTCAAGGAGTGAAGTGGCCATGACTATGAGGTCAAGGCTGGAATCCTACGATTATGAGGTCAAGGAATAATAATGAGTTATCTATGACTTTGAAGTCAATAGAGAGTCTTTTCTATGACTATGAGGTCAAAGGTACATCTATGACTATGAAGTCGAGATGAAGAGGTAACTCTATGACTATGAGGTCAAAAGAGAATCATATGACTATGAGGTCAAAGGAAGAAAGGCTATGACTATGAGGTCAAAGCTTACCTATGACTATGAGGTCAAGGTGAATATCCTATGACTATGAGGTCAAGGTAAAGAGTTACCAATGACTATGAGGTCAAAGATTGCCTATGACTATGAGGTCAAAGATGGTAATGAACTTTCTATGACTATGAGGTCAATAGAGAGACTTTTCTATGACTATGAGGTCAAAGGTACATCTATGACTATGAGGTCGAGATGAAGAGGTAACTCTATGACTGTGAGGTCAAAAGAGAATCCTATGACTATGAGGCAAAAGGAAGAAAGCCTATGACTATGAGGTCAAAGCTTACCTATGACTATGAGGTCAACGTGAATATCCTATGACTATGAGGTCAATGGAAAGAGTTGCCAATGACTATGAGGTCAATGATTGCCTATGACTATGAGGTCAAAGATGGTAATGAGCTTTCTATGACTATGAGGTCAATAGAGTGACTATTCTATGACTATGAGGTCAAAGGTACATCTATAACTATGAGGTCGAGATGAAGAGGTAACTCTATGACTATGAGGTCAAAGGAGAATCTAATGACTATGAGGTCAAAGGAAGAAAGGCTATGACTATGAGGTCAAAGCTTACCTATGACTATGAGGTCAAGGTTAAGTGATGGCTATGACTATGAGGCCAAAGCTTACCTATGACTATGAGGTCAAGGTGAATATCCTATGACTATGAGGTCAAGGGAAAGAGTTACCAGTGACTATGAGGTCAAAGATTGCCTATGACTCTGAGGTCTAAGATGGTAATGAGCTTTCTATGACTATGAGGTCAATAGAGAAACTTTTCTATGACTATGAGGTCAATAGAGGATGGCTATGATGCCAAGAGAAGATTGCTATGAGGCCAAGATGATATCCTATGACTATGAGATCAAAGGAAGATGGAAGCCTATGACTATGAGGTCAAGGTGATGTCCTATGACTATGAGGTCAAAGATAAGAGATGGTTCTATGACTATGAGGTCAAGAGAAGATGGTTATGAGGCCAAGATGATATCCTATAACTATGAGGTCAAAGGAAGATGGAAGCCTATGACTATGAGGTCAAGGTGATGTCGTATGACTATGAGGTCAAGGATAAGAGGTGGCTCTATGACTATGAGGTCAAGAGAAGATGGCTATGAGGCCAAGGTAAGATGAGCTTTCTATGACTTTGAGGTCAATAGAATGACTTTCCTTTGGAAGGAAGGGGGAATAACATCTTGTAGACACGAGTTAAAGTGAGGTTGAAATATAATAAAATATATGAGTTCAAGAATTCCAAAACTGTAAACATTAATCAACATATGAAATAAACTTTCAAGTATGAATGTGGCAAACAAGGATAAGTGGTCATATAAGTATGACAAGTATGGTAGAGAAGGCATTCTCACAGTTTGAAAACAAAGACATTTAGAGTTATGCAACTTAGCAACAAAGCCAGAAAAATACAGACAACACTCTCATGATAAAGCCTTGTTCAAAGTCAGGAAGCAATTCTCAAAAAAAAATTCACAAGTCACGGCATACTCCAAAGAAAATCACTTTAAAGTCTTTAAGAAAAATAGTTGATTTTATTTACAGAAAAGTCTACGAATTAAAAAGAAGTTATGCACATTTTTATTGTTTTTGAAATCCTTAGAAAGAAAATAAAATAGTTGTGAGAGGTGGAAAAAAATAAAATAAATAAAAAAAGGATGCCTAAACATTAGCATGGCACTCGCCATATTTCTTTTCATGGCAGGCACCATGAGGTGCCTTAGGGCATGTGGCCAGCGCCACACCCACTAGTGGCAGGCGCCATGACTGCCATACCACCTGTGGCTTGCGCCACACTTACTCATGGCTAGCGCCATGTGGTTTTTTTATTGTTCGGTGTGTGCCATTTTTTGGTGTGTTAGTAGTATGGCAGGCGCCACCTAAGCATGTTATTTTCAGCATGGCGAGTGCCACTATAATCTTTTCTTGTTCAGTTTTTTTTATACAAACACGAATCCAGTTCACGATATCTCAAACAAATTTACACATTTATGATTTTCAACATTTATCACAGAATCAGACATTAATAAGATAGTATATATGGTAACAGTATGAGGTAAATATGGAGCAAATGATCAAGGGATTTTA
The DNA here is from genome assembly GCA_022829125.1 of Lathyrus tuberosus. Classification (NCBI taxonomy): domain Eukaryota; kingdom Viridiplantae; phylum Streptophyta; class Magnoliopsida; order Fabales; family Fabaceae; genus Lathyrus; species Lathyrus tuberosus. The sequence continues at coordinate 7,833,926 of JALAZF010000177.1, read as the reverse complement.
AAACGGAGTAAAACAGAGTATGATACCTAGTGGAGGAAGTCCACTGCTTCTTCACAAGTACGAGTTCCGGAAATGGTGGATGAGCTTCTCCTCCTTCCAAGTCCAGCTGCTACAGAGTTAACTCTTCTCTCTTTTAGTTTCCCAGACAGAATCACAAGTTACTGGTGGTTGGGATATTGTGTTTTTGTGGGTTTGAAGTGTTTACAGAGGGAATGAAAGTGGTAAATTCCTTGCAAGTTCTTTTTTGAAGGTTACTTGCAGGATTATGGAATGGAGAAGTAGAAAGATTTTGAGAGAGTTTTCTTTGTATCTTTCTCTGTGTCCTTAACAAAGGAGAAGTGGTCTCCTTTTATAGGCAAAATAATTTGGTCTGTGTCTTGGAGATACCGTGGACAAATGCTTTATCCTTAGGAGAAAAAATTAGGGTTTGTATGGCACTTCCTTCAGCCTTTGATCTCAGTCAACCTTGGAGATCACAATGCTACATTTGCTAAATAAAAGCAGCGGAGGATATGGTACAGGTCTACTATTTTCATCCTTCAATATTCATTCCAAAAACTCTTTTTATTGTGTCATGAGAGAGAAAGTGAAAAGAGGTAATAGTTGGAATTGAGGATTACAGATTCCTGAGCATGAGTACAATTCTTTTATGCTGAGCCTTTTATTTCATCAATCCAATGTGGTGTCCAAGAGCCTTTTTGGCTATGTCAGGAGAGAGTGAGCTCAAAGAGGTAGTGTTTAGTGACTTCACAAAGAATGCCTTACAAGCAAAGTATCTCAGATTTTTTCCAAACAATAACAAGAGGCACATGAAATGAATTAAGTGCATAATGCCTTGTTACTAAACCATACGTGAACACCACTTTAAATTCTAATAACTTTATGACCTTTGATTCAAATGACCAAATTTTGGATCCAATGGAATTTTGAAATAAATCACATGACCATGTAAGTGCATAATGCCTTGTTACTAAACCATACGTGAACACCACTTTAAATTCTAATAACTTTATGACCTTTGATTCAAATGACCAAATTTTGGATCCAATGGAATTTTGAAATAAATCACATGTCCATGAAAAAAAGAAAATGTCACAGGAACAAACTTATGAAATTTTAAGTTACAAAATTTAATCCTTCCATGACACCAACTTTGAGATGTTGCACTTTGGTGAATATTTATCCCAATGAAAAAAATTATAACACTCAAAAGAAAGTTTTTCAAGACTCATAGGTGGACTCCAAGGATGTTCATTAGCACATAGAATGATGTCTCAAGACTTGGGATCACACTTTGCTTAACATGAAAGGAAATGGTTGACTTGTCTTTGATAAAACACTTGATTTCTTGTTGAAAATGACTTCTTTGTGTAGCGAGCGATTTTGGACGCGGTTCTTAAGCGTTGGTCGCTCTTTGCTGTTTGAGCTTAAACTACAGGTCGATTCATTTTTTATCCTATTAAAGCTGATGAAGGAAGGGAAATAGATGTCTCCAATTAACCCTGCTTTGCATACTGAGTTTAAACAGCGGTCTGTTAGGTTACGGATGTTATCAATGTGGGGGGGCCTTTGTACTGGTTATTTGTATTTTCGCCAGTACTGGTTTCTTTCTTTTTATCTAGACAGAAGGTTTCTGGCGGGGAACAAGGATTAGGATGTTAGGACTGATGTTTTTCAATTACTGCTTTTGATTGATGGAGATATGGGATTTGGGTTTTTGTTTAGTGTGCTCGCTAAGATTTTTCTTTCAATCTTATGCTTACGTATTCCCATTTACCGAAACAGGGAAATCAGAGTGTTCGTAGTTCCTCCTATTCTATGGGAGGAAATGGGTGTTTTTGGTGTCTTGTTCAAAGCCCAAGACGTGAAGCGAAAGGTGATTTGTATCTTGTTCAAAGCCCAAGATGTGAAGCTGAAAGTTTGTTTGTATCTTGTTCAAAGCCCAAGATATGAAGCCAAAAGGTCTCAACTTTAGAGAGAATTTGTCATCACTAAAGAGGGGGGTTGTATGTCACAACTGTTTTATAAAGGAGAATTACTTTAACCGGGATTTGTGAATCCGGCAATGCCATAATTTCCTTTATAGGGGATTTCAACCTGAAGGAGAAGACTTTAACTCAGTGTAGAGTAATGCCATCTTTCCTTAGGAATTTCTCATGCTAAAAGGGGGACATTGGCATGGATGTAGATGATCCAAAGGCTTGCCGCTTACAGCGATTAGATGAAAGGGGAAGGAGTTGTTGATGTTTGTGTACTGTGAACGAGGCACAACTTTGATGCTAAAAGGTTAATTGGATTAACCAGTGGTTTTCTTATACAAAGCCTAAGAGGAGGCTATTATTTGTCTCGTACAAAGCCCGAGAGAGAGGCTAAAAGGTTTTGGCCCGACGATGGAGTCTTTTGGTATCTCGTATAAAGCCCGAGATGGAGGCTATTGTTTGTTCGGCTCAATAAGAACCTTTTTGTATCTCGTATAAAGCCCGAGATGGAGGCGAAAGGGGTAATTGACTCAACGAGGGAGTCTCTTATGTGTCTCGTACAAAGCCCGAGAGAGAGGCTAAACGTTGTTTGACTCCACTGGGGAGAATTTTGGTATCTCGTACGAAGCCCGAGGTGGAGGCTAAACATTTGCTTCGCGGGGAATAATCATTGTACAAAGCCTAAGAGAAGGCTAGGTTAACTGTTTCAGTTAAGTGACAGGTCCAGTATGCTGATTTTAAAGAGAAAATCAGTTCTTATATGAGCAACACTGTACTCAGGGATTTGATTCGAGGATCAGGGATATTTTCTTTTCTTTGAGGAAACGGGAAATTCAAAGGGTATTGGGACTGTCCGAGTCTACGGGTTTCCTTCCTGTTTAACGAAGGGGCCACTTGAGAATGTCTTTGAGACTTAAGGAAGTTAGACTGTCCATGTCTAGAGTTTTATCTTTTGTACTGTGCTTTGAGAAACAGTAGTAGACTCTATGAAAGGACTGTTCTATGAAGATGATTAAGTTCTGTTCCTATACCTCTAGGAGGTCGTCGGGACAATTTGTACGAAGCCCAAGAGGAGGCTGGAAACTTTTAAGAAGCCGATCGGTCCATGTACGAAGCCCAAGAGAAGGCTATCATTCCTGGAGGAAGAGATCATTATACGAAGCCTAAGAGGAGGCTGTGAATACTTCTAAGAAGCCGTAGGGTCCTTGTACTAAGCCCAAGAGGAGGCGGGGTTGCTTTTAGGAAGCCTGTGGGTCCTTGTACGATGCCCAAGAGAAGGCCGATGCTTTTAAGAAGCCCGTGGGTCCCCAAACCCCGAGAAATTCAAGGCAAGCTATTCACGAGGAATAGATCAAGTCAGGAAAGTTCGAGAATTTGGAAGAAACTCAGAGATGCCATTCACGGAGAATACATTCATCTCTGGGAATAGAGTTTCTTGATAATTCCTAATGAGGACAGCCGAAGAGAAGACTGTATCTGGTGATCCTATTGGGGGATCTAGTTGTCAATTTCTATGAGTAAACGAAACGACGTCACTTAGTTCTAGACGTAGTTGCCGGGGAAACTCTAAATATCTATACTATTATAACACAGTTGATATGAGTTTATGAAAGAAGACTTACAGCGAAACAGCCCCACAATACAGTTATATGTATATGAAAGCAGTAAATGAAAGCAATAACTACTTACTCGATTGTAGAGCTTCCATGCTGTTTGGTTAGTTGGTCAACAAAGAAAGATTGAAAACAACAGTATATTCAAAATCAAAGGAGAAAGTGCTTTGAAAAAGAAAGATTTGGGGCTTACAGCTCAAGGAGAGGCCCAGGGTTTTATCAGTGAGCGCACTGTTTGAATTTGTACAGGGGGACTTATACAAGTGACTGTGGCCCAAAATGGTTTTCTGTACAAAGGAATGGGTCTTACACTCTCTCAAGAGGCCCAAAAGGTTTAAAGAAAAAGAGTGGGGCTTATAACACGAGGGTAGGCCTAGATGATTTTTCCGTTAAAAATGGCGATCGCGCCGAGGTTTTCTTTTAACGCAGAGGGGCTTATACACTATCTGAGGCCCAAAGTGATTTTGGTTAAAAGGGGATTGGGTCTTACACTCTAATAGAGGCCCAAAAATTTTGAATGGGTCTTATAGCTCGAGGAGAGGCCCAGAAGGTTGTTTTTCAAAAGGCGACGATCGCGTCGTTTGTTTTTTACGGTATCGGGACTTATACAATACACTGAGACCGAAAAATGGTTTGGTAAAAAAAAAAGGATTGGGTCTTACACTCTATTAGAGGCCCATGAGTGTTTGACAATGATTTGTTTTGAGAGAAAATAAAAGAAACCATAATTTTATTCTTTAAAAATAAATATTTAAAGAAAATCAATGAAAAATACCAAATAGGTTTGAATAAACCACTTGTGATTTTTGTTTAAGGTTTGAAAAATGAGGTATAAATCACAAGAGATATTAAAACTCATTTGGTCTTGATTTTTCAAGATGAATATTCATTTTAAAATGCTTAAAAACAAATAAAAATGAATTTATTCACAAAAATACTAATTATATTAAATAAATAATACAAACTCAATTTTTTTGTGGAATAAAATATTTCATCATTTTTGTGATTTTTTGCAAAAAGAACCAATAAAAAATAATTAAAATTGAAAGAGTTATTAATTTTCTAAATAATTAACAAAACATGAAAATAGTTGGAAAAATAGCAAAATGTGAAAAAATCACAAAATGGCATGGGTGGGGTTTGAACCCACGACCTCAAGCATACAAGGCGCGCGCCTTACCACTAGGGTGGTGATACGTCCATTGTTTGAAACAAACCAACAAATACACAAGTCATGCCTTGGTTTTGGCTTGCCCAAGGCAAGTTTTGGCTCAAAAACGTGAAGGTCATAACTTTCTCAATTCTTAATGGTTTGAGACAAAATTTATATGCATCTGGGCTAGAATTTCATAAGGAATCCAATGGTGGTGGTAGTTTTTTCAGATCACACTCCCTCCTCAAAACCCGATAGTGGTTTTGAAAATGACCTATAAATGCATTTTCTATGCTACAACTTGGTACAAGCATGGATTACATGGTGAATTAGCTCAAACACAACATATATGACATGTATGAGATGTTTATGATCAATGGACTTCAAATGCACACATGTTTTGGTGAGTGCAAGTTGAGAGGCTTACCCTTCTTTGAGATTTTGGAGGTTTCTCTGCAATCTGCCAACCCTCTTGCTCCAGATATGATTTTATGCTTTGAACCACCTCAAATGATCCCTTGGATGCTTTTAGGATGATTGGAATCAGCTGGTACCTGCAAAAACACAAACTGCCCCTTTCTTGCAAAAGGGGTTAAAAGTGACCAAAATAGCAACTCCCTCAAATGGTGTTCCAGATGGTGGGAACCATTTGGGACAGTTCAAGGATGATATTTGGAGTGTGTTTGAGGTTTTATCTGGTTTGGAAAGTGATTGAATCAAGACATGGCTTGAAAAATGCAAAAAAGTGCTATTTTGAGGTTTTGAGAGGTGACTTTGTAATATTGTGATTACAGGTCACTTTTGATGGTTTCCACAGCTTACATATGATATATATGAGGTGTGTGTGTGATTAGTTTGGGTGGAATTGCTCTCTAGCTCAAAACTCAAAATTACTTGCTTTGGAAGGCAAGTTTGAGGTGAAAGAAGAGATTTTGAGGAAAGCATCTGTTTGATGGCTTTGGTGTACTCAAACTGAACACAATTGAGCTCTATTTATAGTAGAGCAAGTTTGTTTTGGAATCCACAGTGAATGGAAACTGCAGCAGGTGTTTGTTCAATGTTGGCCAATGGAAATGCAAGTCTCCTCTAGCCATTGACTAGAGGTTAGGGCACAGGGCTGTGGTTCCCATGGTCTTGGATAAGTCTTGACTGATTTCAGATGAGAATGGCTCAGTCCATGCCACCTTGATGCTTCCATTGAATGCTTCAAACCAAATTTGGAGTCTTGTCCCTATTTTGGCCATTCTAGGTTCAACATGCTATTTCTTGTTCCATGAACTTTAGAGGTTTGGCTCAGTGATTGTCCCCTTTAGATTCAATCCTCAGATGTGTCTAAGTGGATAGGAGCATTTGAATTTGGCTGATTTTGGCAAATCGAGGAAAATTGCAAATTCTGCCTTGCCTTGACAGATTTCAGCAAGGCAACTTGCCAATGTCATATCTCATGGTGTAAGTTGAATTTGGTAATGCTCTTGACCATTTTGGAAAGCCCTTACATGATACAACAACTGTTTGAACATGTTTGGTTTTGATCTCTTTTGAATCCAAGTGAAAAATCCCCCTACATTTGGCAAAAAGTGAAGACAGATTTGGACTTAGTAAAAATTTCACTAAGTGTTGGAAAAAGTGAAATTTTCACTTTCAGCCACTTTGATCACTCCATAACTCAAAATCCTTAATGAATTGGACTTAGGTCTAGTTGAAGTTTTTGTAGAGGGTAATGAGGGCTACAAATCCATCTTTGGATGAGAAAAAATGGCCTTGTGGTTTAGGAGTTATGATTCTCCAAAGTTGGTACCCTTGTCACTTTATTTTTAACTTAGAAAATTTTCTAAGTTTTTATGGTTACCCCTTTTACAAGTTATCCAACTTTTCTTGATTTTTCTTGATGAATGATGATTCAAATCATACATTAACATCATTTTAGGGTTAAAAATCCATTTTGGTGAAAAATCTCAAAAAGTCAAAGTTGACTTTTGTGCACAGTTGACTTTTCATCAGATGAATTCCAAACTGTGCCATTCTTCATGAAATCATGTCCTTCACCTAAATCAAACTTGATGGACATGTTCCATGGGTGTCATAGGGCATATTGAATCATGTCTTAGGGCTTGGGAGCATGTCCTGTGTTAGTTCCTGGATTGGCTGGAATTTTGGTAAAACAAGGTATGTTCAATGTTGATGTCAAGGTGCTGATGTTGCAACATTGAAGTCTTAACACTGGGCTGTGTTAAGTAATTAATTTCTGAAGTTGGATGTCTGATGTCACATAGGTGATGTTGTAACATCAGATCTGCAGAATTAATAACAACAGGCTGTGATGTTGTTAGGGTTGCGTATTAGCTGGAATTGTGGAGAGCAAGCTGTCTCATTGGATGCGAATATCTTGGGATAGATATTTGCTGCTATATAGGAGATCTGGTGCAGATTTGTAGGAGATTTAAAAGGTTGAAGTTTTAAAATGATTTTAGGAGAAAATCTGTTTTAAATATTCAGTTTTAAATAACAAATTTGGGAGATATTGTAGCAAGTCCAAGACCAATTCAAGGAGCTATATAAAGCGCACAAGGCCAAAGGAAAAAGTGACAGAAATACAGAGAGAAGAACAAGAGCAGAGGCTGAGTGTCTTGAGTATTCTTTTTACAAGTTGTATAACCAGAATTCTAGGGTGAATTGCTGAGTTGCGTTTCTGTCCTCTCTAGAAGCTGTGAAGCAATAGAGAGTGGTTGCTTAATCGAAGTTGTGAAGTAAGATCAAGGTTACTCAAAGTGGTTTCTTTGAGAGTTTGTAAGGGATTGAGTGGTGTTCTCATACCTAAGTGGGTTCTTAGGTAGGAAGTCATTAGTAGAGTATAAGTTTAGGAGATTGTCAACGGGTTGTTGAGTCTGTAAATTATATCTACAAGTAGTGAATTCCATCCCTGGCTTGGTAGCCCCCAGAGTAGGTTGGTTATAACCGAACTGGGTCAACAATTCTTGGTGTTATTTTGCTGTTTTTCCTGTCCATTGTGCAAAGTGTGACGTTGTGACATCGCACCTTAATATCACATGTCTGATACCAGAATTTCAATTGGTATCAGAGCAGGCATCCTGTCTGTCTCTGGGTGAGATCTAGGGAAGTTACTTTCTGGTGTAAAGATGGACAAAGAAGTTGGAGGATTCGTCAACATACCCCCTATTTTGGATGGATCCAATTATGATTATTGGAAGCCAAGGATGACCACCTTCTTAAAATCCTTGGACAGCAGGGCTTGGAAGGTTGTTATTAAAGAACGGAAAACACCTGTCATGTGTGAGAAAGATGATGCCGACATAGATAAAGAAGGCACCTCTAAGCCAAAGCCTGAAGAAGAGTGGACCAAGGAGGAAGATGAGCTTGCCCTTGGAAATTCCAAAGCTCTAAATGCCATCTTCAATGGAGTGGATAAGAATATCTTCAGGTTAATCAATACCTGTGAAGTTGCTAAGGAAGCGTGGGATATTTTGCAGGCAACACATGAAGGAACATCTAGAGTCAAGATGTCAAGACTTCAGATTTTAACATCAAAATTTGAAAGCCTGAAGATGAAGGATGATGAGACTATTCATGACTTCCACATGAATGTTCTGGAGCTGGCTAATGCATCCAGTGCTCTTGGTGAGAAAATGTCAGATGAAAAGCTTGTAAGGAAGATCCTTAGGTCCCTACCTAAGAAGTATAAGATGAAGGTAACTGCCATTGAAGAATCACAAGACATCAGCAAGATGAGAGTTGATAAGCTCATTGGATCTCTTCAAACGTTTGAGCTGGGGTTGAATGAGGAAGAACCAGAAAAGAAGCCAAAGAGTATAGCCCTGGTGTCAAATGGTGAAGAAGAGAAAGGGAAGAGTTCTAAATCCCAGGAGGATCTATCTCAGGCCATAGTGATGTTGGGAAGACAGTTCACCAAAGTATTCAAGAGAATGAATAATAACTCCAGGCCTAATGTCAAGAACATGACTTCTGACACCAGCAAGAAGGATGAAGAGAAAACTACCCAAGAAAAAGGAGTTCAGTGCTTTGAGTGTGAAGGGTATGGACATGTCAAGAAAGAATGTCCCACCTTCTTGAAAAAGCAGAAGAAGGGCATGACAGTTTCCTGGTCTGACTCTGATAGTGAAAGTGAAGGCGAGTCAGCAAAGCATGTGAGAGCTTTAACAGGAGCTGTGGTTTCTGATGACGATTCTAGTGATGGAGAAGTAACTTATGAGGAGTTAGCATCTACTTATCAAGAGCTGTGCTTAAAAAGTGCTGAGATTTTTCAAGAAAACAAGTGCCACAAGCAACAGATTGCTCAGCTAGAGAATGAAAAGACTGATCTGGAAAATGAAGTGGTGCTAGTTAAAGCTCACCTTGATCAAATGACCAAGTCTGTTAGGATGCTGAGTTGTGGTACAGACACACTTGACAAGATCCTTCAGACAGAAAAGGTTGCAGGTGATAAGTCTGGTATAGGTTATGTGGCTGAGGATAAGGGAACTTCAGAAGAAAGCACTTCAAGTTCAAAGAAGGAAGTGTCACAACTTTTATCTCAACATCAGCCAAATAAGCAGGATCATACCCCTAAGAAAGCTGATGTTTCACAACCTACGAAGATTGAGAAGAAGACTGGTCCTAATCAGAAGAGAAAGCAGCCACAAGGAGCTAGTCAGTATATGCCTCCCCAATATCACAGGAGCATGCAAGCTGCATGGCTCAAACAGGACATGTCACACCAGGTGTCTCAACATCAGGACAACTGGTATGGTTATGGATATGGATACACCAATGTTGTTCCTCATATCTATGTAAGAAGAAAGCCACACCATCATGGGAGACAATCCAGGAAACAGTATTCTCAGCCTTCTTATGGGAGAAGATTCCAACATAATAGAAGGCAGGCCAGTTATGGTAGGAGGAGACCACATTATGGCTGGCAGCCTAAGCAATCTCATCATGGTAGAAGATTCAGAGATGAAAGGGTGAGATGCTATTATTGTGGAAGGTTTGGACATATGCAGTACTTTTGCTACAAGCTGCATGTATACCCTCAACCTCAAAATAGATGGAGAAAGTACAGGCCCAAAGTTGTTAAACAATGGGTACCTAAGGAGAAGGTGAAGTGCTTATTGGCTCACATGGCTGATAGAGAGTTTAAAGAAGGAACATGGTATTTTGATAGTGGGTGTTCCAAACACATGTCTGGATGTAGATCCATGTTTGCTGAAGTCAGTCATTGTCCCTCTCATGAGGTTATATTTGGCAATGGAGAAATAGGTGTTGTTGCAGGAGTTGGGATGGTGCAAGGTGATGGTAGACCTGAACTTGACAATGTTCTATTTGTCAATGGTTTAAATGCAAATTTGATCAGCATAAGCTAGTTGTGTGATGAAGGTTACAAGGTAAACTACACTAAGCATGAGTGTGTGGTTTCTGATGAGCATAATCAGATTGTTATGAAGGGTACCAGAACCAAGGATAACTGCTATCAGTGGATTTCTCTTGAAGGAAATTCAACTAATGATGTTCAAGTTGATGTTATAACATCAGACTATGACATCAGGATGTTGAACGGTCACTCAGAGTTAATGAGTCCTGATGTGAACTGTTTAAAAGGAAAGTTTTTATGGAGGGAGAAAATTAGTAATTGGTCTTTAAAGAGTATTCAAAATCAGGCGCCTTACCATATTGATACTACATCAAGACTTACCAAAGCATTCTCACCGCAACGTTTCATCTCCCTGAATCTCAACAGAATAGAAAGTTCTTCTCCAAACCTAGTCTGTTACAAAGGAACGATGTCTTTCCCTTCCAAGAACTCTGAGCAGGTACGAACTAGGGTTTCTTCCGAAGAACACATTTCTATTGCTCTTCCCGAGTCAGGTAACCCTAAACCCTCAACCACGGTGAATAAAACTGAAGCTAGGTCATCATCCTCTCAAGCTGTTGAGGAGAAGTTTGATGTAGACATGCATTTGGAACAGCTTGCCACCAAAATCCTTGAGAAGGGGATACGGGTGAAAGGGATTTCTGTCCCTTTAAGGCAAATGCCTGCTGAACAAGTTGACTCTCAAGGTGAGGACAAAAATCTTCAAAGACAGGCCCTGAGTCAAGAAGCTGAAGGTGAAGATCCTGATGACACTGATGTCAGCCTTGATGTCAGAACATCGTCCCCTATGAATGAAAGTCACAGGGGTAAAGGGAAGGAACAGGTTGAGGTTATAGAGATTGAGGACTCATCTGATGATGATAGAATTGGAAGAAGGAAGGATAAGAAAAGGACTTCAGTTACAGACTCTCCAAAATCGTGGACCAAAGTTGCCAGGTCTGGCAAGAAGAGGAGAATCAGGGAAGAGTTAGATTTTGAGAGTGATGCTCAAGACATCAACCCAACTACTAATCAAGTACCTGGTCACATCTCATCTCACTGTGCATCCAGGTAGAATTGTGTGAGCCAAAGGAGGATAGCACTGGAAAGAGAGGTAGTAGCAGAAGACTTAGAGTCTACTGAAATTGTAGACCTAATTAAGTGTGTTGGTCTCATAAGGACTATGTCAGGGTTGACTAACTGCTATGATAGACTGGTCAGAGAATTCATAGTTAATATCCCTGAATCTATAAATGACAGCAAGAGCCTAACCTTCAGAAGAGTTACCATCAGGGGTAAGTGTGTCTGGTTCTCTCCTAAAGTGATCAATGCCTACTTAGGAAGAAGTGAGGAAGATTATGGAGAATTAGAAGTCTCCAGTAATGTTATATGCAAAGAAATCACTGGTGGTCAGGTAGATGTTTGGCCCGAAAAAGGAAAGTTGTTAGCCAGTTGGTTGAGTGTCAAGTATGCTATATTGCACAGAATTGGTGCGGCTAACTGGGTACCTACTAATCACAAAACCACCATAACTGTGGGATTAGGAAGGTTCATCTATGCTGTAGGGAAAAAGGTAAAGTTCAACTATGGAAGCTATATATTTGATCAAGTAGTGAAGCATGGTGCCACCAATGCTATCAAAATGCCTATATCATTCCCTTCCCTTTTCTGTGGAATGATCTTAGATCAACATCCTGGAATCTTAACCAGTTCAGAGGTAGCATGTAAGAGGGAATCAGCTTTATCTTTGCATCCCAAATTGTTTGCTGGGAGTCATGTTCCAGACATTGTTACAACATCAAGTTCTGGGATTAAGAAGGTCAGTACAAAATCTGAGCTGATTGAAGAATTAAAGGCAACCTGCAAGGATCTTGATATGGTTATCAAGACCAGCACTGACAGGAAAATGAAGATTGAGCAGATGATTAAAGACTTGGAACAGGGGGAAGATAATGGGAATGGCGACACTGAGGATTCCAGGTCAGATGAGGGTGATGAAGATGCTGATGGTACCAGCTCGGATGAAGACTAACCTCCATCTGCTGTTTTTAGATAGTAGTTTCAGTCTTTAGTTTTTTTTTTTGCTGTGCTGGTTTTGTAACTTGAATATTGTGCTGTTATATGCACTAGTTTTGTCTTTAGTTTTCTTCTATGATTTGTTTTGCCTGGTTGCTAACTGTGAGGCTAACAATGAAAGCTAGGGTGTACTGACTATAGTTATTAGGACTTCTAACTGAAGTTTGCCTAATTGTGGCTAAAAAGGGGGAGATGGTAGCCAAGAGAGTCTAGAGTATCAAAGAATGTTAAGTATCAAAGAATGTTACTGCCAAATGCATATTAAGGGGGAGATAATTTGATGATGCTAAAAGTAAAAGGTGTTTAGTTGAAAAGTTCTGATGCAGTTATTGAGGGGGAGTTTTGACTGAGCTAGTGAAGATTTCATAGCATTTGAAGAGTGCAGCTAAGCAGACATCAAGGAGGAGAAGTTCTGCACATAGTGAGCTACTGAACAGTGGTGATGCTGGTTCATATTTTTGAGGGGGAGCAACAATTGGCTGTTGTCAATAATGAAGATGGTGCTGCAGCAAATCAAGTGATGAAGACTATGAAAATTGTCAAACTGCTGCTGATGAAGAGTTCAAATTGATTGATTGAAGTTTTTCCGCTGCTAAAGTCTTTGAAGATGCAGAGTGCAGAGATTGTTTTAGCCAAAATTAGCCAAAGGGGGAGATTGTTAGTTCCTGGATTGGCTGGAATTTTGGTAAAACAAGGTCTGTTCAATGTTGATGTCAAGGTGCTGATGTTGCAACATTGAATTCTTAACAGTGGGCTGTGTTAAGTAATTAATTGCTGAAGTTGGATGTCTGATGTCACATAGGTGATGTTGTAACATCAGATCTGCAGAATTAACAACAGCAGGCTGTAATGTTGTTAGGGTTGCGTATTAGCTGGAATTGTGGAGAGCAAGCTGTCTCATTGGATGCGAATATCTTAGGATAGATATTTGCTGCTGCATAGGAGATCTGGTGCAGATTTGTAGGAGATTTAAAAGGTTGAAGATTTAAAAAGATTTTAGGAGAAAATTTGTTTTAAATATTCAGTTTTAAATAACAAATCTGGGAGATATTGTAGCAAGTCCAAGACCAATTCAAGGAGCTATATAAAGCGCACAATACTAAAGGAAAAAGTGACAGAAATACAGAGAGAAGAACAAGAGCAAAGGCTGAGTGTCTTGAGTATTCTTTTTACGAGTTGTATAACCAGAATTTTAGGGTGAATTGCTGAGTTGCGTTTCTGTCCTCTCTAGAAGCTGTGAAGCAATAGAGAGTGGTTGCTTGATCGAAGCTGTGAAGTAAGATCAAGGTTACTCAAAGTGGTTTCTTTGAGAGTTTTTAAGGGATTGAGTGGTGTTCTCACACCTAAGTGGGTTCTTAGGTAGGAAGTCATTAGTAGAGTATAAGTTTAGGAGATTGTCAACGGGTGGTTGAGTCTGTAAATTATATCTACAAGTAGTGAATTCCATCCCTGGCTTGGTAGCCCCCATAGTAGGTTGGTTGTAACCGAATTGGGTTAACAATTCTTGGTGTTATTTTGCTGTTTTTCCTGTCTAGTGTGCAGAGTGTGACGTTGTGACATCGCACCTTAACATCACACGTCTGATACCAGAATTTCATCCTGGTCAAAAGTCAAAGTTACAGTTGACTTTTCCCTTAAAACCCTAATTGTGGTGCAGATGAAATTGAGACTTGTTGCTCAAGCTTCTTGGATTAATCCATTTTTCAAAATGGATCAATATAGTTCATTAGAGACCCTTAAACCCTCTCTTGAGGTCTTGGCTCATGGTTTGTTCCAAAAGTCAACTTAGGGGTGAATTAGGTCAAGAAACCCTAATCCCTGATTTTTTATAAATGCATCCCATAAGGAAAAATTGACTTGATGATTGGGTCCATGAGGTTCCATGGAGTATATTAGGTTATGTTTTGGATCATTGGCTTGTGCCCAGATGAAATTTTCCATCTGGAGGCCCTGGTCGACCAAAACCCTAATTTGGTGACACTGGCGATCTTGAGGCTTGATCCACCTAGAAGGGAGCAGCCTTGTGCTTAATCCTTGAAGTGGGAGTCCTTTTTTATCCTTTGTGTATGTTTGAGAGGTTAGACAAGTTGAAGATCAAGTCATTCCTTGACTGATCCTTTGTCTAAGAACTCTGAGAGGGCTTAAAACCCTAATTTTGATTGTAGTGAATGCTCAACAACCCTTGAGGCATTTGATGAGGCATGATGGTTCATCCATATTGTGATGATGATTGACACAATGATGGGACATATTAGTGGTCAAAATTTGGGGTATGACACTTGGATGCATGTAGATTCAAATGGTTGCATTTGGGGCCAAAAGATGTCTTAGGGAGACCTTGTCTTCTTTATGTAAACCCTATCTTCCACAATAAAAAGAAACAATTTGCAAAATGAAATAGTTAGTTAACAATGCACACATGATTGAGATCTAAATGTAAGTGCAAGATAATATGACATCTAAGGGGTAAAATTTGGGGTAGAACACCCGTATATTATCTGCTTAGAGTTTTCCCCGGCAACTAGGTTTAGGATTAGATCAAGCCAGTGGTCACTCTTTCAACACAGTCAAAACTAGTTCCCCATAGGAATTTCCAGATACAGTATTGCCTCCTCTTGGGCTTATACAACATGGAACAAAGAGAAAGACATTATTCCCGATGAAACTTTTCTCAGACTCTCACTATTAGAAAATTGTCAAAGAAATTCATTTCCCCCATAGAGGATTAATTCCTGGTGAAACCTCTCTTGAATTTCTTCACACCCTAGAACTGTTCACTAAAGAAAAGATTATTCCCGGTGAAACTTTTCTTGAACTTTTCTTAAGTTTGGACCCACAGGCTTCCTAAAAGCATCCCCAGCCTCCTCTTGGGCTTTGTACAAGGACCCTCAGGCTTCTTAGAAGTTCTCATGCCTCCTCTTGGGCTTAGTACAAGGACCCAAAGACCTCTTACAGGTGTAGGATAGAACCTAGTCATCCTTTGTTAGAGCAGTCTTTCCAAAGAGTCAAAACCTTGGATAATTTAGGGTTGATTCTCATCCCTTAAAACACCAGCCTCCTCTTGGGCATCATACAAAGATAAACCTTCCCATACCGGTAGACTTGGACAGTCTCACCTCATGTTGGATTTCAAAGAAACCCTCAAGTTTCCCAAAAGCACGAGATGAACCCTGGTCATTTAATCAATCTCTAGCAGAGTTTAAACTTTTCACTTAGAATTTCCCCAGCTAGGGCCAAATCACTATCAATAAACCTTTATCAGAAACTCAAGGCATCTGATATTTCAACTCTTCTGTAAACCCTCAGCAAGAGTTGATTCCCCAATTTGGACCTGTCTCTAGATCTCAATAATCCTCAGCAGAAGCTAGCCTCCTCTTAGGCTTTGTATAATGATCCCTAATCAACTTTTAGCCTCCTCTTAGGCTTTGTATAACGATATTTCTTCACTCTCTTGTTGAGTCAATCACTTTTAGCCTCCTCTTAGGCTTTGTATAAAGACCTTTCCACACTCTCTTGTTGAGTCAATCACCTTTCAGTACTCTCTTGTTGAGTCAACCTTTTTTAGCCTCAATCTTGGGCTTCGTACAAGACAAACAAAAACACTCTCTTGTTGAGTCAATCTTCTTTCTCAAAAGCCCTCTCTTGTTGAGTCAACCTTTTTTAGCCTCAATCTTGGGCTTTGTACAAGATAAATAAAAACACTCTCTAGTTGAGTCAATCAATCACTTTTCAGCCTCAATCTTGGGCTTTGTACAAGACACCATATAAATATCTAAGCAGAGTCATTCTCTTTCCAGCCTCCTCTTAGGCTTTGTATAATGATTTTCCTCAGTAGAGTCAGCCTCAATCTTGGGCTTTGTACAAAATAAATTATACTCTCCAGCTAAGCCAACCCTTTAGCCTCAATCTTGGGCTTTGTACAAGACACATACAAATATTCCCCAGTGGAGTCAAAACCCTTTCAGCCTCCACTTAGGCTTTGTATAATGATATCCCCCAAAGAGTCAGTCTCTTTTTTAGCCTCAATCTTGGGCTTTATACAAGACAGATATAAACTCCCCAATGAAGCCAATCAACCTTTTAGCTTCAACCTTGGGCTTTGATCAAGGCACCCAAAAAAATCAACATCCCCTCAGAGGAAATAAAAAACTCTCGGTAGGAAGACACTTCTCTGTATTATCACTCATCAAAACAGATAAATCAAAACAAACCTTAATCCCAGATAACTGCTGTAAGTGGCACACTTGTTGATTCAAAAATCCAAGTTTTCGTCCATCTTTTATCCTGGTAAATCCTCTATTTCATCTAATTGCTGTAAGTGGCAAGCCTCTGGATTATTTACATCCACGCCACTGTCCCTCTCATAGCATGAAAGATTCCTAAGGAAAAATGGCATTGCTCAACACTGAGTTAAAATTTTCTCCTTCAGGACAAATCCCCTATAAAGGAAATTATGGCATTGTTGGGTTCACATATCCCAGTTAAAGTAATTCTCCTTTATAATCAGTCACCCAACTGTTGTGATAAACAGGCGAGATGTCTCCCTTTGGAGATGACAAATTCTCTCTCAGTCAAACCTTTAGCTTCAATCTTGGGCTTTGAACAAGACACAAATACCCTTTAGCTTCAATCTTGGGCTTTGAACAAGACACCAAACATCTTTTTCCTCCCATAGAATAGGAGGAACTACGATTGCTCTGATTTCCCTGTTTTATTTAACGGGAATACGTAGGCATAAGATTGCAAAATCTTAGCGAGCACACCAATCAAAAACTTTAGGTCCAGTACCTTCACACACCAATCAAAAACTTTAGGTCCAGTACCTTCACACACTAATCAAAAACTTTAGGTCCAGTACCTTATCAAAAACATCGGAAAACCCGAAACCAACAAAAACTCTCTCTCTTAAACACTCCCAAAGGGAAAACTTTCTCAACCCATGACAGACAAACACTAGTAAGTAAAAAAAACAGTATAGAAATTGCTAACAACCTGTGGATAACCACATATAGGATGGGTAATTGACAACTCCCCAATCTCTTAAGCATTTGTTCAGTTAAACATTTGCGTGCAAGGTTAGTTTTAGATAGCTTCCCTTTCCTTTCCCGCTTCATAGGATAAATAAGAAATCAGAAAGTAGCATCCAATCCCTACCATTGCAGTGAGGAAAAACTAAATGGCGATAAGGTGGTCGCGTTACCGACAAAAATCGCACGCTACACACTCAACAAATGGAAAGGCCAAGAAGGATCATAGACTTAATCTAAAATGGGGATAGAAGGGGCTGGGGCAAGTTGCTAGAGATACCTGAGAAGAAGGATCGGTTCGGGATGGGTTACAAACCGACTAATAAAGTGGTTCTGAAGACTCGTCAGAAGAAGTTTCTTACTCTCAAAGAAACCTTCCACAGTGTTGGGTTCAGAGACAAAGGTCAAGTGGCTACAATTGAGGGAGAAGACAAAGGGATACTTGACTTGGTGTGTCAATGCTCTCTAGATACAGTTATCAATAATTGGAAGGCCATTGAGATTCCTGAGATGATTTTTGTTTCAAAGTAATTTACCGTTTTTTCTTTTTTAAAATTAATAAGTCATTTGTTATGCCCAAAGCAAATGGACAAGCTTTGTAGGGCCACCTTTTGTTTCTTTTAATTATTTATCAATAAAATTGCATTTTTGTTTTCAATCAAGATCATTTTCCTTTCATTTCTGGTTTTCTTCAAAATTGTAATATAATTTATTTCAATACTTTCAATCCTCGCACTACACTTAAAAAAAAAGTAAATAATTAAAAACCTCCCTCATGCAGATTTAAAAATGAACATATTGAAAACGACACTGCTATATTTCGTTACAACTTTGAATTCCCGATTAACCAATCGGAAGAGGGTGACGAGGATGATTGTGAGCTTCCCGAAAAGTTAGTCAGACTATTAAAGCAAGAGGACAAAGTAATACAACCTCATCAGGAACTAGTGGATGTGATCAATCTGGGAACTGAAGAAGATAAAAAAGAGGCCAAAGTCGGAGCTTCTCAAAATAAGGATATAAAGAAAAGATTGATCGAGTTACTACGAGAATATGTGGACGTGTTCGCTTGGTCGTACCAAGATATGCCTATACTAGATACAAATCTCGTTGAACACAAGTTACCGCTCAAGCCTGATTGCCAACATTAGGGGTCAACTACTCTAAAAGTATGAAAAAATAACTCCATATAAGAGATCTGATTATCAGAGGGAACTTTATACCCTAACATTGACAAAAGATGAGATGATTCCTTGTATTTTTGTTGATGCTGCAAGTGCAATGAAAAGACTTCCGGTCTAGGGAAAGCAATCCTAATGAATAGATGGGTTCACACTTACATGAGAGATTGTTATAGATCGCAATTGAGAGATATCTCCGACTCTATCGTCCTAGATCATTGTTGTAGATCCCTTGAAGTCTCCACCATCAAATTTCACATAATTATTTCAATAATATCTAAATTCATAAAAGCCACCTCTTACAATGTATATATCTTAAAATATCACTTCATTAATATTTCTTATTGTTTCGAAATTCTAATTGATTATTTTCTACGTTAAAAAGAAACTCATCACTAATGCAATATTGATGATTTTGAGTTAAGTACATATACCCACACATAGACACACATAAGTGGCATGTAAATCTTACTTCCATTTTTCTTCTTGTATACATAATATAACTGATCTCTTATACATGTAACATGTAAATATCATAGATCAAAGATTGTATACACAATATATATATATATAGCTTATTTCTTCTTCATTGTTCATACCACTTGAAGTGTTTTGACTATTGCTTCCTCTTCATTTTGTTGTTCTGGAGAGATCTTGCTATCTGTAGAATGTTGTTTAGATTTGTCACACTTGGAGATTGCTGGTTTATATTTACCTAAATTTGATAGTTCTTCAACACAATTCACAATGTCTTCCACACGTGCTACAATTTCAGAAAGCAAAGAAACCATGGCGACCACTTGAATAATATCCATTATTGGAATTTCCACTTTTGCATCATCATTATTTTGTGTGTTTGGATATGATTTTAATAAATTTTGTAGCTCTTGTGCAGCACTATTCATCTCTATGACCAAAATATCAAGTTTGTTAGATTTTGCCATTTTCCTTATTGTTATTGCTAACTCTCTCAAAACATTTGCAGAGATGTCACCTACTTGAATAGAGGTTTTGCTCATAATCTTCCTGATGTCATTTGAGCTCTACAAAAATCATCCGAGAATATTTTTTTACTATATAGATTCTGTTTGATAAAAATAGTTGATAGCTGATAAGTGATAAATATTTGATATAGTACCTTGTTTTCTGAATGAATGCATCCAATAAGAGCATCAATGCAAGAAGCACATCTACGTATTGTGGCTCCGATTTTAAGATATTGTTTCCATGGATGACGGAAATTGAATCTTCCATGTGCAGGCTCCCATCTAGCTAAATTGGCCTGAGATTGATCAATGATATTATTTTAGTCACATTCAAAAAACTATTAGTTAAAGGTATTGTACATAAGTTAATATGTTCCATATTTATATATACCAATGATTCTTCTGTTGCTTTGGAGTTTAGCACACATTTGTAACCCATCATCTTTTTGTTAGACTCTTCACTTGCAGTTTGTGCTTCATAGTACTGAGCCACACAACCTGAATTAAGACATACACACAATAATTATATTCAATGATTAGTATAGTAGTGCATGGGACTACATGAAATAATTATTATTACCTTAATTATATATCAAATAAAAATTACACAGAAATAGAAGGAATAGAAGGAATAGAAGGCAAACGGATAACAAGTTGCTACACCACCGTTAGACTGACCTTGCAAGGAGTTTGCGAGTTTGTCGAGGTTTCCGGTGACTAAAGTATAGAGTTCTAGACCAGCCCAAACGGGGCGAACCGTCGTGCTAACAATTATGCACAACGAAGTTCCTATTATAATAGTAGAAATTCTTTGTTGTGCCATATTAAACAACTCGTCAATTCGATAACCAGATACCGAAACTAAACTGAAAGTTAAGATAAATATCATAGCACCATAATCAAAACGAGCTTTAATAGTTGGTATGAATCTTGAAAATGTGGCTGCAGAAGCTGAAAACATAAATCAAATAATGTAATTAGTTAACATCCATTGCCATACAGAATAATAATAATAAAAATATTAATTTTGCATATAAATTGTATACCTAATAGAAAGAGTGAGACTCCAACAATTATAGGCTCCCATTGATCTCCTGCTCTACTAGCAACCCAATGTACACCAAAGGCTAGAAGCCCAGCAAGGGTAGTTCCACAAATTCTGTTGATACTTTTATATATTGTAGCACCTACAAATTAACATATAGTATTAACATATAGATATATATACATATCAAAAGGTTTCCATAAGGAAAAAATAAATTTCGTCTCATAATTTTAACGTACCGGCCGTGTATTCGAAGACGACGATCACGGTCATGACGGCCCACATAGCATTTCTTCCCACTCCATCATACAAAGGCTTTAAATAGTAGAAAAGTGAAACGGCTGTGAGTGCTATTCCTACTTTCAAACAATGGATGAATTTTCTTGGATCATTCACACCAATATCCCAAGCTTTCTTAAAAAACTTGCACAGCTTGAAATAAAGACTAGTTATAAATGTCCACATGTTGCAAGAAACGCCTGCTCTTTTCCATGGACCATCTTCAACTTTGATTCTCCATTCAACTTCTTTTGCCACTCCCTTGTCATTAGTCATCTTTAGTTGATACTACTAAAGATAGTTATATGTATTTGTTTCTGTAAATTCCAGCTATTTGTTCTACTCTTTTATGTTGCTGGAAAAATTAATAGCAAGCACCCTTAACCCAATGCTATATGACTAAGTAAAGATTTACCTAATTAAACTTAGAGGAGTATGATTTGTATTTATATAGAAACAAAGAGGGGTGTGGCATGTCACTAACATAAAAGGATATTGAATATTAATTAGATTCAAGACAAAACATTCAATTTTCAAGTTTAGTTTATTGAAGATAATAGAATGTGCTAACCTTTATATAATTTCTATTCTTAGATTAAGATGATGTAAGTTCGCAACCAAGTTTAAGTGCTATCTTTTTAGTGTGTTCAAATTGCTTGGACATGGATGATTCTTGTATATGTTGTATAATATAGTATTCCCTCGTGTCAATATAAGTAAGAAAAATCATAATTCATACTAATTAAGAAAATTAATCTAATTTAATTTGTTTTATTCAATTAAAAATATTGTTGCATTCTCCAAAATGTCTAATCAAACTTGTTTTACCTTCATCCAGTAATTTTAATTGTACTCTCTGCAATTCCTACACTGAAACGTTGTTTCATGCCTTTTTCACTTGTCTCGTAGCTAGTTTGGTGTGGAGGGAAGTGGCGGATTGGATTGGAATGACGGAGTTTGGTTGTATTAATTCTAAGAGTAGTTTTTTTGAAATGGTATGCTTTTTGTAAATTAAAGCGTGTAAGGGTAGGGAGGGAAGGGTGTATTTGGTTAGCAGTTTGCTGGAACTTGTGGACTCTCAGAAATGGAATCATTTTCAGGAACCTCGGATGGAATGTCATAGATACAGTTTGGTCGATTAAGTATACGGTTTGACGTTGGTCTTTTATAGGAGATATTACATATTCCAATTGTAATTTGTTTGAGTTTGACAAAGACCCTTTGTTTTATATGTCTTAAGTTACAATTGGTTGGTAATCTCTTTGTTTTATCGAACTGAGTTTTCGATCTTTTGTAATCAGGTTTGAGTACCCTTTATACTCGCTTTGAATATATAACTTGCTTACAAAAAAAAAAACTTGTTATGGAATAAGCTTACCAATCTTCAACGGGTCTATTCTGACCCTTGTGTAGGATAGGCGATTTCAATAGAGTTATTGGTTCTCATGAAAAATTTGGTAGATTCCCTCCAAACAAAACTTCCACCGATGAGTTTTTTAGTTAGACAAATCAAAATAAGCTTATGAATTTTGACACTAAGGATAGCTATTAGACTTGAACCAATTGGAGGAAAGGTGGAGCTTATTCTGTTAGGCTTGATATAGTCATTTGTAATATGAATTGGTTAGATAACTTGAACACATTCAATTGCTCCAATTTGATCAAGATTCGTTCAGACCATTACCTAATTCTTCTTCATTGTGACAAAGGTAGGTTTGATTTGGCTAGGCCATTCAAATTTTCGAAGGTTTAAACTTTGGATGATATATGCAGACAACTGATTGCTAATAAGTGGAATACGGGTGTTGTTGATTGCTCTATATGTTTGTTTTATCTCCTAAGTTGAGATTTCTTAAACTTATTCTTAAAAAATGGAACAAAGATACATTTGAAAATATTCATATCAAAGTCACTCAAACTATTGATAAAGTTAACAAGATATGAAGTTTGATTAATGATGCATGTTACAATGATGATATTGGATTGGAGGGAAAAATTATCAACTTCTATTAGAAAAGACAATGCATATGCAGAACTAGTTTTGGAAGAACATGGTTAGGAATAAGTGGTTTAAGGATGGATATAGGAATACAAAGTTTTTCACAACACGGTCAAATAGAGATATATATTTTTATAGGAGAGCATTGAATTAGGTAATCATGTTATTAACTTCTACACAAATTTATTTAATTCAGAAAATAATTGTAGTTATATTGATCTAGTAGAGAGAATTATCCCACGAGTTACAACTCTTCTGAATAATGAATATCTCACTAGAATTCCTCAGGCGGGGGGAAATTGAAAATGCATTGCAAAATATGGATGGTAATTTTGCTTTAGGCCCTATTGGCTTTGGGGGGATGTTTTCTTCAAGCATGTTGGGATAAAGTAGGGACTAATGTTATTAATTCACTGAATCAATTCTTTAAACAAAGTTGGATCCTTCCTAATATCAATTCAGTAAATGTGACTTTGATACCTAAACAACATGGAGCAGATTCTATTGAGCAGTACAGACCTCTTGCACTTCCATGTTTCAAATAAAAATTATCACTAAGATTATTGCATGTAGGTTGGCTATCTTAAATCCTAGATATGTTTCAGAACACCAAATAGGTTTAACTAGGGGCAAAAGTATTTATGAGTGCATTGGAATTATTTCAGAAGCCATTAATATGTTAGGCAAGAAATTCTTTGGAGGTAGTACGAATTTGAATATAGATATTAGAAAATCCTTTGATACTTTAGATTGGCAATATCTTATTAAATTTATTATACAATTTGGATTTGATTAAAAAATTTGTGATTGAATTCTTATCATTCTCCAATCATCCAAACTATCAATCAAGATAAATGGGAAAGTTGCATGATTTTTTTCTTGCTCTAGAGGTAATTAGATCCCTTGTCTTTCTTGCTATTATGCCTTACTGAAGCAGCACTTAGTAGGCAGTTATCTATGGTTGATGATGAGGGTAATGTCATACCCTAATTTTTACCCCTAAGATTCCACCTCATTTACATCATTTGCATAACATTTAGTGTTACATGTGTGTGTGTGTGTGTGTGTGTGTGTGTGTGTGTGTGTGTGTTTGTACATAACTAACCAATTGAAAATACAAAAATATGTGCTTGCTTGCTTTACAAGTTAGGTTGTGCCTCAAGATGCTCAAACTGATGATTAGCCAGGGATTGGTGTGATCTTCAACTTCTCAAGTCTCTCATTCATTCATGAAGATAAAGAGTTTCCCTTTATCAACAACCAAGTGCAAGATTGCATCATTTCAAACTCATCAACCCTCAAGTTCATTTGATGCACCAATTAGGGTTTTGACCAAAAGTGGCTTGCAGTTGACTCTTTCATCTGAGCATGATCCCATACTTCAGGATATGATTCAAGGTTCTCAAATACATCTTTAAATTCCATTCATATGATTTAAATTTCCTAGGAAGTTTGATCCTTTGAAGATTGCAAATTTGGATTCATCTGATAAAAAGTCATCTAGCGCACAAAGTCAAAGTTTAACTTTTTGTCACCTTTGAGCTTCACAAGTCATTATTCAAGAAAATATGATGGATGATTTCATTGGATCAATTTATAATCAAGAAATCATTCAAAAATGCAAAATTGTCCAAATTGAAGAAAACTTGAAATTTTTCTAAGTTAAAATGCATGATCAAGTGACCTACTTTCCAAAGTTGTAACTTCTTCCTCAAGCATCCATTGAAGACACTTGAAAACTTCTTTGAAAGATGGAATTTGATACTACAAGTTGATGAAAATTACAAGGCAAAAGCTTTCTTGAAGTGGAAGTTATTGATGTTCAAAGTTGGAGTTTCAAGTTGTTTGAAAATCCAAAACACTTAGAAATTTTTCTAAGTTTTTTACCTTGCCAAGTGCATGACTTTATGGACACTTTCTGATCAATTAAAGCCACCACTCTTCAGGACCAAGGGATGTATTTAAAGATGACATTTCATACTTCAATTTAGTGCAAATATTGGATCAAAATCTCATAAGGATGGGAAGTTATGAAGTGCCAAAGTTTGGATTTCTTAATTGCCAAAAATGTCAAAACATTCCGAATTTTTCTAGTGTCAAAAAGTTGAAAGTTCCAATTTTGGTGGCCAGTTTTCACCATGATCCCAGTTGAATCAAGAAAAGTTGTCAACGTAAAAGTTGTAGAGGATGTTTCCAGCTTTCCACAGAGTCCAAGAACAAAGATTTATCGATCTTACTTGAGCTAGAAGTTAATATTTTTCCAAGAAGCATTGATAAAGCTGAATTCAAGACAGTTTTGATCACACAAGTTCAAGATCACTTTTGATCACTTTGCAAGCCTTATCTCTGCGCAAGATCAACACCAAAATCATCATGCACAATGTGTTCTGCAAGAGCATAGCAAAAGTTTCAAGATTTTATTCTTGGCATGTGATAAAAATCATTTCAAAATCATGAAGTGAGGTTTTGTCCTCTAGCGTTAAAGTGAAATAGTGAAATTGATCAAAAACCCTCCCAATTTATCCATGAATGATCAAAACACCAAAGGATGAGATGCAATATGGCATGTTCAATCTCAAAAGATCATAATTATAGCCATTTGAAGAGTAGGCTATGTATACTGTAACACCCCAAATTTCGTAAGAATATTTATTTAAATATAATACTCGTGCATTTTTGTGAATTTTGGTGGTTTGTGTTGACGTTGGCATTTTCGTGGAGTTTTGGTTATTTAATTAAATAATAGTATATAATATGAATATATTAGTATTATTATTAATTTAAATAATATTAGAAGGATTAAGTGTAAATTGGACTTTTAAGGAGGAGTTAGTGAGGGTAATATGGGGAAAGCCCATTTTAGAAGCCCAAGAGTTAGGTTTAACAAAAAAGAGAATTTGGGAATAGGATTCATTTTTTTG
Source organism: Lathyrus tuberosus (assembly GCA_022829125.1). Lineage (NCBI taxonomy): Eukaryota > Viridiplantae > Streptophyta > Magnoliopsida > Fabales > Fabaceae > Lathyrus > Lathyrus tuberosus. Next base: position 7,808,302 of record JALAZF010000177.1, on the reverse strand, counting down.
TTAGACCGTGAAAAGAAGGAAAGAAGGCGAGAGCTCTGAGGAAAAAGGGAAAGGTGATGATTCGAGAAGGTTTCCAAAGACTCAATAGAGAAAGCTCTGAATCGACAATCTAAGGTATGAGGAGTATTGTCTTTCATTGTTTTCAATATAGGAATTGATGTGTGTAAAGCGTATTTTTGGGGGTATACGTGGGTTTGTGGGTTTATGAGTAACTTGGTGATTTAGGTGTTGTTTTTGTGGATTGATGACGAATATGAAGGGTGGAATTGATTCGGATAAAAGTAGACCTTTGGGGTAAACCTTCTGTTGATGATATGTGGGATCTTGTAGAGAAAGGAATTTATGGGGTTTATGAGAATCTTTGGGGTTATGAAGGTTTAGGTGATTTTGAGGTCAAGATAGTATAATTAATCGACCTAATAGTCGTAGGTTTTGTGCCTTTGATTGTCGTAATGCCTTAGGAATGTTTTGGGAATGTTTTTGGGGTAAATGAGGCTGAAATTGTAAGAGTTTTTGGGTCTGTTATGCTACTGATGCGTAGCAGCGATTTCTTGAATCGCGAGTTCGCAAAGCGAACAATTCCTTCGCAAGGCGAACATTCGCCCCAGACTCGCAAAGCGAGCAGTGCAGCGAATGCGCGATGATTTTGTTTGATGATACTGAGATGAACTCTGATTGTGATTTTTAGTTCGCACGGCGAACTTCCTAGCGAATGACTTCGCAAAGCGAACAGAGGTAGCGAGGGAGACAGAGTAGGGTTCTCTGGTTCTTGTATGGGATTTTGGGGATTCACTGGCAGCTCGCAAAGTGAATGCCAGAGCGAACGAGTTTGCACGGCAAACTTTGTAGTGAACGTCTGCTGTTCGCGAACTTTGTTTTATGTTTCTTGTGTTGTCTTGACGTTTGAGCTGTGATTATTCTGATGATTTACCATGATGTATATTGATTATTATGAGTTGATTATATATGATGTTTGATGATTAATTGATGTTATGAATTACCATGATGTATATTGATGATTATGAGCTGTGTATATATGATGTTTGATGATTTATTGATGATATGAAATACCATGAGTATATTGATGATTATGAGCTGTGCATATATGATGTTTGATGATTAACCGAAGATATGAATTACCACGAGTATGTTGATGATTATGAGATGTTATACAGGATGTTTGATGATTACATGATGATGTGAATGACCATGGGTTATATAGATGATTAAGAGATGATGATACATGACTATTTTGATGTGATTTAGCATGAGTGATGCTGGTGATTATGAGATGATGATTCATAATGCTTTGACGAATAAATGACGACATGATTAACATGAGATTTTGATGAATGATGATGCACGTAATGACTTTTATTGATGATGATGATTATGACATTGTGTATCATGCATTCATAGCATTACAGTGATGTTGGACTTCGGTCTATTGTGGCTCTCATCCCATTGTGTGGATGTGAGGTGGTCTTGACATGCTCTGGTTCTTGTGTCCATCGATTGTGATGATTGGTACCACATGCATGAGTCTTGTTGTGCATTGCATTTATTTGGCATTGATGTGATTTATGATATCATGATTTTTGATGTTTTCCTTTGATGACCCTGATGATGTTGTATATGATGATGATGTCATTTTATGCATATCCTGTTTTTATATTGATTATAATGAATTTTGATTACTCACCCTGCCTGTTTGAATGTTGCCTCCACGTGGGTAACATGCAGGTGATCAGGATTAGCCATGGATGCCTTCGAGGACTTTTGGAGTTTATTTTGCTTTTGGTCGATGTAGAGGGTCTTTCTCTGATAGTGTAACATCGGGTTGGGTCGTTGAGTCGAACCATTGTTGAGTTGTTATTTTGTTGTTATTTGATGACTGATAAGTGCAAAATGTAACTATTTTTGTATATAAGTTTTGTTGCACTTATTGATACTTTTTGTTAATATCGTTCGAATAAACGCCGTTTTGTGTATAAATACGTTAGTATATATTTGTGATTTTGATTCATTTATGTAACGATTAATAGTTTTCCATTCATTTTGTAGGTAATTAAGTATTGTTCGAGCAATGAGTAATAAAAGCTCCATGATGTGCCATTTGAAGCAATAAAAGGGAGTTGAAGGAAATGCAACAACTTCAGGAAACTCGCTTTGCGAGTCTGCCAGTGAACATTCGCTTAGCAAATGGCTGGCGAGTTCCCAGCGAAGGCTCCCAGAATTGGACAGGGGAGAAAAGGACCAAAGTTTGCTTTGCGAACTGTGCAGCGAGCATTCGCTTTGCAAATAAAAATTTTGCACTGCGAACTTCTGGAATTTTGCAGAGGCGGTTTAGCATTTCAAAGGCACTTAAGTGCCATTTTTTATGGTTTGCTAGGCTAATGAATCGTTCGCACTGCGAATGCACGAATTTTGTAAATGTATTTAAGTAATTTCAGTCACTTTTTAGGGTATGGTTTTGGGGATTTTTTCTCCCAACACCATCAAACTTCATTTTTCAGTAGATTAGCTTAGAAAACAACATGGAAGCTTGCATACGGATGAACCGGGGTGGATTGATCGTCGATCGGCTTTGAGAAACCGCGAGATATTTGGTTTATTTCTCTTCGTCTTTGTGTTTTTCTTCTTTGTTGGGTTGTTGTATATGTATTTGTTCTGAACTCATGTATATTTGTCGCCCATGGCGTTGTATGATATTTACTTTACAAATCTTTATTGGTGATTGTCCTTGATTTTTGCTTTATGCTTGGGGTTTGGGTTGCGTTAGAGATAATCCTCGCAAACTTTGATTAGGGATGATTATCTATTAGTTTCTGGATGCTAGAGATAGCTTTAGAGCCAACAATATTCAATAGGCGTCGAAGCTTAATGCCTCTGTGTCTTGAGTCGAGTGCGAGAGTGTCGACGATGGTAACACGGTTGTTCTCTCAACTTTGCGTTAGACATAACCTTTGTTGTGAGCGATGCTGGATGATATTGAGGAGTATTATAGGTGGAGTATAACTGGTCGGTAAGTTTGAGTTTGTGAGGAGTCGATTATGTGCATGCCGGATAAGTTCGTCTCTGTGATTAATGATTTCTTTTTATGTTAGTGTTTATTTGTCTGGATTTACTTTAAACACATTTTAATCCAAACTCATAAATGCGAGAGATTGTCGAACGACATTCTTTCTCTCGGATCGATCTCTGTCGACACGACATAAATCCTGGAGGGAATTCTTCCAAAAATAAATATTTTTGCTTGCCGCTTTACCGCTTCAACAAAATGGCACCGTTGCCGGGGATTGGTTTTGATATTGAATCACATTGCGATAGTTTCTTTGTTTTTGAGTTTTGTATATATCGTATATATTGTCTATTTCCATTATGTTTGGTCAAGTGTTGTATACATTTTTTTCCCGTAACGTTTGTTTAAATGTTTGGTTAGGGCACTTGCTTTTGGTTTGCGCGGTGAGGCATCACCATGACATGAAGGAAGGAAGTTGCTAGCTAAGAATTGTAAAGGCGTCGAGCTTACTACGTAAAACAAACAAGTTTTATCTTTTTTTTGTTTCGTTATGACTTTTTCATTTTAGCTTAGGTAGTGTGGTGAACATTCATTAAACAAATTGTACTCGGATTTTTTGTGAAATTCTCAAATCTTCACTTTACAACTTGTTTAATCCATTTTCACCCGGTCTTTTAGTTTGTTTATATTAATAGTTTTCGTGTTTGTCAATGAGCTTGTTTTGAGTTGCTTGAGGAAATTTAAGGTGATGTTCCAAGTTTGATCGTTTCAACTTGCGGATGTATGGTTATGATATTGTTAAATTTTGTACACGTCCAAGGTATGTGTTTATCGCTTTCTTGACTTTAGCATATTCATGATTTTAGGCATTTTACAAACTTCCATGCCATTCATTCTTTTGTATACTTGTTCTTGTTGTGAATCACTTTAGTTCCCACCCTTTTTGTGAGGTAGCTTTCCATTGTTCATATATGCGCGGAGTACTAACATTCCTGTTCTAACTGGATTTTATTATGCTTAATCTTTTGTTTGTGTTGATTATACGAAAGCATGAAAAGGATCAAGGCATTTTGTTTCATTTTGAGCACAACTACCTAGCCAAATAGTCATTCACCTTGTGAGTGTGTGATCATTTGTAACCCCTTTGAGCTTTTTGATCCATGTTTTATTTGAACTTAATGCTTGTCTATGAGTATTTAGTTCACTTATTTTAGAATGGATTTTGTTTTTTCTTGAACCCTAAACTTTGTGTTGTTGTATGACATTTTGCCTTGCCTTAGAAAGTAGGGAGTATTCACATGATGATGTGGTTGAATTCAAGTTGGGGAGAGAATGATTGTTTACTCATTGGTTGGTTTCTATGAGGTTGAAAAAGAAAAGAAAAAAAAAAGAGAAAAATATGACAAAGAAAAGAAAATAAAAATGTGAAAAAGAAAGAAAAATAAAATCCTTGAGAAAGGAAACAAAAAGAGTTCAAATAATTGTGCTAAATAAGTATTGTATTTTGTGTAACACATGGGATTTTGGAAGAAGTTGATTGGAATTTTGTGTTTGAGTTTTGTGAGTTGATCACTCCCTTAGATTTAGGCAAGTTTTTGTTTCAATTACCTTTAGAAATCGCCCCTTGTTGTTTACCCGACCACGCTACAACCTTGAAAGTCCTTGTGATTCTTCCCTTTGTATGTTCAATGTGAATATTTGGATGGTTGCATAATTTAGTCTATTATTTGCATGATTGTTGTGTGAGTGATAAGGACCTCATTTTGTGTTTTTCATCTACCGATGATTGTTTTTGCTAGGTGTGATTCACGTTTGAACTTGTGTTGTTTTAGGATGTTTGGCATGATTTTTGTATTTTGCATTTGTTTCGTGACTATGTTATTGTCGTAGTTTAGTGGTAAGTATTTACTTTGTGTGTACCGTTTTTCATTTGAACCATACATTTGCTTCCGTTTTTCAAAACCTGTTGATTCGTGATTCTTTGGTTGTCACTCTGTTTCTTTGAGTCGTTTGATTCTTGTTTGGGGACAAACAAGTTTAAGTTGGGGAGAGTTTGATAAGTGCAAAATGTAACTATTTTTGTATATAAGTTTAGTTGCACTTATCGATACTTTTTGTTAATATCGTTCAAATAAATGCCGTTTTGTGTATAAATACGTTAGTTAGTATATATTTTTTATTTTGATTCATTTATGTAACGATTAATAGTTTTCCATTCATTTTGTAGGTAATTAAGCATTGTTGGAGCAATGATTAATAAAAGCTCCAGGATGTGCCATTTGAAGCAATAAAAGGGAGTTGAAGGAAATGCAGAAACTTTAACAAATTCGCTTTGGAGTCTTCCAGCGAACATTCGCTTAGCGAATGGCTGGCGAGTTCCCTGCGAAGGCTCCCAGAATTGGACATGGGAGAAAAGGACCAAAGTTCGCTTTGCAAACTGTGCAGCGAGCATTCGCTTTGCGAATAAAACGTCCGCACTGCGAACTTCTGGAATTTTGCAGAGGCAGCTTAGCATTTCAGAGGCACTTAAGTGCCATTTTTTATGGTTCCCTGGGCGAATGAATCGTTCGCACTGCGAATGCGCGAATTTTGTAATTGTATGTAAGTAATTTCAGTCACTTTTTAGGGTATGGTTTTGGGGATTTTTGCTCCCAACTCCATCAAACTTCATTTTTCAGTAGATTAGCTTAGAAAATAACATGGAAGCTTGCATACGGATGAACCGGGGTGGATTGATCATCGATCGGCTTTGAAAAACCGCGAGATGTTTGGTTTATTTCTCTTCGTCTTTGTGTTTTTCTTCTTTGTTGGGTTGTTGTATATGTATTTGTTCTGAACTCATATATATTTGTCGGCCATGGCGTTGTATGATATTTGCTTTACAAATCTTTATTGGTGATTGTCCTTGATTTTTGCTTTATGCTCGGGGTTTGGGTTGCGTTAGAGATAATCCTCGCAAACTTTAATTAGGGATGATTATCTGTTAGTTTCTGGATGCTAGAGATAGCTTTAGAGCTAACATTCTTCAATAGGCGTCGAAGCTTAATGCCTCCGTGTCTTGAGTCGAGTGCGAGAGTGTCGACGATGGTAACACAGTTTTTTCTCTCAACTTTGCGTTAGACATAACCTTTGTTGTGAGCGATAATGGATGATATTGAGTTGTATTGTATGTGGAGTATAACTGGTCGGTAAGTTTGAGTTTGTGAGGAGTCGATTATGTGCATGCCGGATAAGTTCGTCTCTGTGATTAATGATTTCTTTTTATGTTAGTGTTTATTTGTCTGCATTTACTTTAAACACATTTTAATCCAAACTCATAAATGCGAGAGATTGTCGAACGACATTATTTCTCTCGAATCGATCTCTGTGGACACGACATAAATCCTGGAGGGAATTCTTCCAAAAATAAATATTTTTGCTTGCCGCTTTACCGCTTCAACAAAATGGCACCGTTGCCGGGGATTGGTTTTGATATTGAATCACATTGCAATAGTTTCTTTGTTTTTGAGTTTTGTATATATCGTATATATTGTCTATTTCCATTATGTTTGTTCAAGTGTTGTATACATTTTTTTCCCGTAACGTTTGTTTAAATGTTTGGTTAGGGCACTTGCTTTTGGTTTGCACGGTGAGGCATCACCATGACATGAAGGAAGGAAGTTGCTAGCTAAGAATTGTAAAGGCGTCGAGCTTACTACGTAAAACAAACATGTTTTATCTTTTTTTTGTTTCGTTATGACTTTTTCATTTTAGCTTAGGTAGTGTGGTGAACATTCATTAAACAAATTGTACTCGGATTTTTTGTGAAATTCTCAAATCTTCACTTTACAACTTGTTTAATCCATTTTCACCCGGTCTTTTAGTTTGTTTATATTAATAGTTTTTGTGTTTGTCAATGAGCTTGTTTTGAGTTGCTTGAGGAAATTTAAGGTGATGTTCCAAGTTTGATCGTTTCAACTTGCGGATGTATGGTTATGATATTGTTAAATTTTGTACACGTCCAAGGTATGTGTTTATCGCTTTCTTGACTTTAGCATATTCATGATTTTAGGCATTTTACAAACTTCCATGCCATTCATTCTTTTGTATACTTGTTCTTGTTGTGAATCACTTTAGTTCCCACCCTTTTTGTGAGGTAGCTTTCCATTGTTCATATATGCGCGGAGTACTAACATTCCTGTTCTAACTGGATTTTATTATGCTTAATCTTTTGTTTGTGTTGATTATACGAAAGCATGAAAAGGATCAAGGCATTTTGTTTCATTTTGAGCACAACTACCTAGCCAAATAGTCATTCACCTTGTGAGTGTGTGATCATTTGTAACCCCTTTGAGCTTTTTGATCCATGTTTTATTTGAACTTAATGCTTGTCTATGAGTATTTAGTTCACTTATTTTAGAATGGATTTTGTTTTTTCTTGAACCCTAAACTTTGTGTTGTTGTATGACATTTTGCCTTGCCTTAGAAAGTAGGGAGTATTCACATGATGATGTGGTTGAATTCAAGTTGGGGAGAGAATGATTGTTTACTCATTGGTTGGTTTCTATGAGGTTGAAAAAGAAAAGAAAAAAAAAAGAGAAAAATATGACAAAGAAAAGAAAATAAAAATGTGAAAAAGAAAGAAAAATAAAATCCTTGAGAAAGGAAACAAAAAGAGTTCAAATAATTGTGCTAAATAAGTATTGTATTTTGTGTAACACATGGGATTTTGGAAGAAGTTGATTGGAATTTTGTGTTTGAGTTTTGTGAGTTGATCACTCCCTTAGATTTAGGCAAGTTTTTGTTTCAATTACCTTTAGAAATCGCCCCTTGTTGTTTACCCGACCACGCTACAACCTTGAAAGTCCTTGTGATTCTTCCCTTTGTATGTTCAATGTGAATATTTGGATGGTTGCATAATTTAGTCTATTATTTGCATGATTGTTGTGTGAGTGATAAGGACCTCATTTTGTGTTTTTCATCTACCGATGATTGTTTTTGCTAGGTGTGATTCACGTTTGAACTTGTGTTGTTTTAGGATGTTTGGCATGATTTTTGTATTTTGCATTTGTTTCGTGACTATGTTATTGTCGTAGTTTAGTGGTAAGTATTTACTTTGTGTGTACCGTTTTTCATTTGAACCATACATTTGCTTCCGTTTTTCAAAACCTGTTGATTCGTGATTCTTTGGTTGTCACTCTGTTTCTTTGAGTCGTTTGATTCTTGTTTGGGGACAAACAAGTTTAAGTTGGGGAGAGTTTGATAAGTGCAAAATGTAACTATTTTTGTATATAAGTTTAGTTGCACTTATCGATACTTTTTGTTAATATCGTTCAAATAAATGCCGTTTTGTGTATAAATACGTTAGTTAGTATATATTTTTTATTTTGATTCATTTATGTAACGATTAATAGTTTTCCATTCATTTTGTAGGTAATTAAGCATTGTTGGAGCAATGATTAATAAAAGCTCCAGGATGTGCCATTTGAAGCAATAAAAGGGAGTTGAAGGAAATGCAGAAACTTTAACAAATTCGCTTTGGAGTCTTCCAGCGAACATTCGCTTAGCGAATGGCTGGCGAGTTCCCTGCGAAGGCTCCCAGAATTGGACATGGGAGAAAAGGACCAAAGTTCGCTTTGCAAACTGTGCAGCGAGCATTCGCTTTGCGAATAAAACGTTCGCATTGCGAACTTCTGGAATTTTGCAGAGGCAGCTTAGCATTTCAGAGGCACTTAAGTGCCATTTTTTATGGTTCCCTGGGCGAATGAATCGTTCGCACTGCGAATGCGCGAATTTTGTAATTGTATGTAAGTAATTTCAGTCACTTTTTAGGGTATGGTTTTGGGGATTTTTGCTCCCAACTCCATCAAACTTCATTTTTCAGTAGATTAGCTTAGAAAATAACATGGAAGCTTGCATACGGATGAACCGGGGTGGATTGATCATCGATCGGCTTTGAAAAACCGCGAGATGTTTGGTTTATTTCTCTTCGTCTTTGTGTTTTTCTTCTTTGTTGGGTTGTTGTATATGTATTTGTTCTGAACTCATATATATTTGTCGGCCATGGCGTTGTATGATATTTGCTTTACAAATCTTTATTGGTGATTGTCCTTGATTTTTGCTTTATGCTCGGGGTTTGGGTTGCGTTAGAGATAATCCTCGCAAACTTTAATTAGGGATGATTATCTGTTAGTTTCTGGATGCTAGAGATAGCTTTAGAGCTAACATTCTTCAATAGGCGTCGAAGCTTAATGCCTCCGTGTCTTGAGTCGAGTGCGAGAGTGTCGACGATGGTAACACAGTTTTTTCTCTCAACTTTGCGTTAGACATAACCTTTGTTGTGAGCGATAATGGATGATATTGAGTTGTATTGTATGTGGAGTATAACTGGTCGGTAAGTTTGAGTTTGTGAGGAGTCGATTATGTGCATGCCGGATAAGTTCGTCTCTGTGATTAATGATTTCTTTTTATGTTAGTGTTTATTTGTCTGCATTTACTTTAAACACATTTTAATCCAAACTCATAAATGCGAGAGATTGTCGAACGACATTCTTTCTCTCGAATCGATCTCTGTGGACACGACATAAATCCTGGAGGGAATTCTTCCAAAAATAAATATTTTTGCTTGCCGCTTTACCGCTTCAACAAAATGGCACCGTTGCCGGGGATTGGTTTTGATATTGAATCACATTGCGATAGTTTCTTTGTTTTTGAGTTTTGTATATATCGTATATATTGTCTATTTCCATTATGTTTGTTCAAGTGTTGTATACATTTTTTTCCCGTAACGTTTGTTTAAATGTTTGGTTAGGGCACTTGCTTTTGGTTTGCGCGGTGAGGCATCACCATGACATGAAGGAAGGAAGTTGCTAGCTAAGAATTGTAAAGGCGTCGAGCTTACTACGTAAAACAAACATGTTTTATCTTTTTTTTGTTTCGTTATGACTTTTTCATTTTAGCTTAGGTAGTGTGGTGAACATTCATTAAACAAATTGTACTCGGATTTTTTGTGAAATTCTCAAATCTTCACTTTACAACTTGTTTAATCCATTTTCACCCGGTCTTTTAGTTTGTTTATATTAATAGTTTTTGTGTTTGTCAATGAGCTTGTTTTGAGTTGCTTGAGGAAATTTAAGGTGATGTTCCAAGTTTGATCGTTTCAACTTGCGGATGTATGGTTATGATATTGTTAAATTTTGTACACGTCCAAGGTATGTGTTTATCGCTTTCTTGACTTTAGCATATTCATGATTTTAGGCATTTTACAAACTTCCATGCCATTCATTCTTTTGTATACTTGTTCTTGTTGTGAATCACTTTAGTTCCCACCCTTTTTGTGAGGTAGCTTTCCATTGTTCATATATGCGCGGAGTACTAACATTCCTGTTCTAACTGGATTTTATTATGCTTAATCTTTTGTTTGTGTTGATTATACGAAAGCATGAAAAGGATCAAGGCATTTTGTTTCATTTTGAGCACAACTACCTAGCCAAATAGTCATTCACCTTGTGAGTGTGTGATCATTTGTAACCCCTTTGAGCTTTTTGATCCATGTTTTATTTGAACTTAATGCTTGTCTATGAGTATTTAGTTCACTTATTTTAGAATGGATTTTGTTTTTTCTTGAACCCTAAACTTTGTGTTGTTGTATGACATTTTGCCTTGCCTTAGAAAGTAGGGAGTATTCACATGATGATGTGGTTGAATTCAAGTTGGGGAGAGAATGATTGTTTACTCATTGGTTGGTTTCTATGAGGTTGAAAAAGAAAAGAAAAAAAAAAGAGAAAAATATGACAAAGAAAAGAAAATAAAAATGTGAAAAAGAAAGAAAAATAAAATCCTTGAGAAAGGAAACAAAAAGAGTTCAAATAATTGTGCTAAATAAGTATTGTATTTTGTGTAACACATGGGATTTTGGAAGAAGTTGATTGGAATTTTGTGTTTGAGTTTTGTGAGTTGATCACTCCCTTAGATTTAGGCAAGTTTTTGTTTCAATTACCTTTAGAAATCGCCCCTTGTTGTTTACCCGACCACGCTACAACCTTGAAAGTCCTTGTGATTCTTCCCTTTGTATGTTCAATGTGAATATTTGGATGGTTGCATAATTTAGTCTATTATTTGCATGATTGTTGTGTGAGTGATAAGGACCTCATTTTGTGTTTTTCATCTACCGATGATTGTTTTTGCTAGGTGTGATTCACGTTTGAACTTGTGTTGTTTTAGGATGTTTGGCATGATTTTTGTATTTTGCATTTGTTTCGTGACTATGTTATTGTCGTAGTTTAGTGGTAAGTATTTACTTTGTGTGTACCGTTTTTCATTTGAACCATACATTTGCTTCCGTTTTTCAAAACCTGTTGATTCGTGATTCTTTGGTTGTCACTCTGTTTCTTTGAGTCGTTTGATTCTTGTTTGGGGACAAACAAGTTTAAGTTGGGGAGAGTTTGATAAGTGCAAAATGTAACTATTTTTGTATATAAGTTTAGTTGCACTTATCGATACTTTTTGTTAATATCGTTCAAATAAATGCCGTTTTGTGTATAAATACGTTAGTTAGTATATATTTCTGATTTTGATTCATTTATGTAACGATTAATAGTTTTCCATTCATTTTGTAGGTAATTAAGCATTGTTGGAGCAATGATTAATAAAAGCTCCAGGATGTGCCATTTGAAGCAATAAAAGGGAGTTGAAGGAAATGCAGAAACTTTAGCAAATTCGCTTTGGAGTCTTCCAGCGAACATTCGCTTAGCGAATGGCTGGCGAGTTCCCTGCGAAGGCTCCCAGAATTGGACATGGGAGAAAAGGACCAAAGTTCGCTTTGCAAACTGTGCAGCGAGCATTCGCTTTGCGAATAATACGTTCGCACTGCGAACTTCTGGAATTTTGCAGAGGCAGCTTAGCATTTCAGAGGCACTTAAGTGCCATTTTTTATGGTTCCCTGGGCGAATGAATCGTTCGCACTGCGAATGCGCGAATTTTGTAATTGTATGTAAGTAATTTCAGTCACTTTTTAGGGTATGGTTTTGGGGATTTTTGCTCCCAACTCCATCAAACTTCATTTTTCAGTAGATTAGCTTAGAAAATAACATGGAAGCTTGCATACGGATGAACCGGGGTGGATTGATCATCGATCGGCTTTGAAAAACCGCGAGATGTTTGGTTTATTTCTCTTCGTCTTTGTGTTTTTCTTCTTTGTTGGGTTGTTGTATATGTATTTGTTCTGAACTCATATATATTTTTCGGCCATGGCGTTGTATGATATTTGCTTTACAAATCTTTATTGGTGATTGTCCTTGATTTTTGCTTTATGCTCGGGGTTTGGGTTGCGTTAGAGATAATCCTCGCAAACTTTGATTAGGGATGATTATCTGTTAGTTTCTGGATGCTAGAGATAGCTTTAGAGCTAACATTCTTCAATAGGCGTCGAAGCTTAATGCCTTCGTGTCTTGAGTCGAGTGCGAGAGTGTCGACGATGGTAACACAGTTTTTTCTCTCAACTTTGCGTTAGACATAACCTTTGTTGTGAGCGATAATGGATGATATTGAGTTGTATTGTATGTGGAGTATAACTGGTCGGTAAGTTTGAGTTTGTGAGGAGTCGATTATGTGCATGCCGGATAAGTTCGTCTCTCTGATTAATGATTTCTTTTTATGTTAATGTTTATTTGTCTGCATTTACTTTAAACCCATTTTAATCCAAACTCATAAACGCAAGAGATTGTCGAACGACATTCTTTCCCTCGAACCGATCTCTGTGGACACGACATAAATCCCGAAGGGAATCCTTCCAAAAATAAATATTTTTGCTTGCCGCTTTACCGCTTCAACAAAATGGCGTCGTTGTCGGGGATTGGTTTTGATATTGAATCGCATTACGATAGTTTCTTTGTTTTTGAGTTTTGTATATATCGTATATACTGTCTATTTTCATTATATTTGTTCAAGTATTGTATACATTTTGTTCCCGTAACGTTTGTTTAAATGTTTGGTTAGGGCACTTGCTTTTGGTTTGCGCGGTGAGGCATCACCATGGCATGAAGGAAGGAAGTTGCTAGCTAAGCATTGTAAAGGCGTCGAGCTTACGACGTAAAACAAGCATGTTTTATCGTTTTTTTTTGTTTCGTTATGACTTTTTCATTTTAGCTTAGGTAGTGTGGTGAACATTCATTAAACAAGTTGTACTCTTATTTTTCGTGAAATTCTCAAATCTTCACTTTACAACTTGTTTAATCCATTTTCACCCGGTCTTTTAGTTTGTTTATATTAATAGTTTTCGTGTTTGTCAATGAGCTTGTTTTGATTTGCTTGAGGAAATTTAAGGTGATGTTCCAAGTTTGATCGTTTCAACTTGCGGATGTATGGTAATGATATTGTTAAGTTTTGTACACGTCCAAAGTATGTGTTTATCGCTTTCTTGACTTTAGCATATTCATGATACTTAGGCATTTTACAAACTTCCATGCCATTCATTCTTTTGTATACTTGTTCTTGTTGTGAATCACTTTAGTTCCCACCTTTTTTGTGAGGTAGCTTTCCATTGTTAATATATGCGCGGAGTACCAACATTCTTGTTCTAACTGGAATTTATTATGCATAATCTTTTGTTTGTGTTTATTATATGAAAGCATGAAAAGGATCAAGGCATTTTGTTTTATTTTGAGCACAACTACCTAGCCAAATAGTCATTCACCTTATGAGTGTGTGATCATTTGTAACCCCTTTGAGCTTTTTGATCCATGATTTATTTGAACTTAATGCTTATCTATGAGTATTTAGTTCACTTATTTTTGGATGGATTTTGTTTTTTCTTGAACCCTCAACTTTATGTTGTTGTATGAATTTTTGCCTTGCCTTAGAAAGTAGGGAGTATTCACATGATGATGTGGTTAAATTCAAGTTGAGGAGAGAATGGTTGTTTACTCATTGGTTGGTTTCTATGAGGTTGAAAAAGAAATGAAAAAAAAAAAGAGAAAAATATGACAAAGAAAACAAAATAAAAATGTGAAAAAGAAAGAAAAAAAATCCTTGAGAAAGGAAACAAAAAGAGTTCAAATAGTTGTGCTAAATAAGTATTGTGTTTTGTGTAACACTTGGGATTTTGGAAGAAGTTAATTGGAATTTTGTGTTTGAGTCTTTGTGAGTTGATCACTCTCTTAGGTTTAGGCAAGTTTTTGTTTCAATTACCTTTAGAAATCGCCCCTTGTTGTTTACCCGGCCACGCTACAACCTTGAAAGTCCTTGTGATTCTTGTCTGTGTATGTTCAATGTGAATTTTTGGATGGTTGCATAATTTAGTCTATTGTTTGTATGATTGTTGTGTGAGTGATAAGGACCTCATTTTGTGTTTTTCATCTACCGATGATTATTTTTGCTAGGTGTGATTCACGTTTGAACTTGTGTTGTTTTAGGATGTTTGGCATGATTTTTGTATTTTGCATATGTTTCGTGACTATGTTATTGTCGTAGTTTAGTGGTAAGTATTTACTTTGTGTGTATCGTTTTTCATTTGAACCATACATTTGCTTCCGTCTTTCAAAACCTGTTGATTCGTGATTCTTTGGTTGTTACTCTGTTTCTTTGAGTCGTTTGATTCTTGTTTGGGGACAAACAAGTTTAAGTTGGGGAGAGTTTGATAAGTGCAAAATGTAACTATTTTTGTATATAAGTTTTGTTGCACTTATCGATAATTTTTGATAATATTGTTCGAATAAACGTCCTTTTGTGTATAAATACGTTAGTTAGTATATATTTGTGATTTTGATTCATTTATGTAACGATAAATAGTTTTCCATTCATTTTGTAGGTAATTAAGCATTGTTGGAGCAATGAGTAATAAAAGCTCTAGGATGTGCCATTTGAAGCTATAAAAGGGAGTTGAAGGAAATGCATAAACTTCAGGAAATTTGCTTTGCAAGTCTGCCAGCGAACATTTGCTTAGCGAATGGTTGGCGAGTTCCCAGCGAAGGCTCCCAGAATTGGACAGGGGAGAAAAGGACCAAAGTTCGCTTTGCGAACTGTGCAGCGAGCATTCGCTTTGCGAATAAAACGTTTGCACTACAAACTTCTGAAATTTTGCAGAGGCAGTTTAGCATTTCAGACGCACTTAAGTGCCATTTTTTATGATTCGCTGGGCGAATGAATTGTTCGCACTGTGAATGGGCGAATTTTGTAATTGTATTTAAGTAATTTCAGTCACTTTTTAGGGTATCGTTTTGGGGATTTTTGCTCCCAACTCCATCAAACTTCATTTTTTAGTAGATTAGCTTAGAAAACAACATGGAAGATTGCATACGGATGAACCGAGGTGGATTGATCGTCGATCGGCTTTGACAAACCGTGAGATGTTTGGTTTATTTCTCTTCGTCTTTGTGTTTTTCTTCTTTGTTGGGTTGTTGTATATGTATTTGTTCTGAACTCATGTATATTTGTCGCCCATGGCGTTGTATGGTATTTGCTTTACAAATCTTTATTGTTGATTGTCCTTGATTTTTGCTTTATGCTCGGGGTTTGGGTTGCGTTAGAGATAATCCTCGCAAACTTTGATTAGGGATGATTATCTGTTAGTTTCTGGATGCTAGAGATAGCTTTAGAGCTAACAATCTTCAATAGGCATCGAAGCTTAATGCCTCCGTGTCTTGAGTCGAGTGCGAGAGTGTCGACGATGGTAACACAGTTGTTCTCTCAACTTTGCGTTAGACATAACCTTTGTTATGAGCGATGCTGGATAATATTGAGGAGTATTGTAGGTGGAGTATAACTGGTCGGTAAGTTTAAGTTTGTGAGGAGTCGATTATGTGCATGCCGAATAAGTTCGTCTCTCTGATTAATGATTTCTTTTTATGTTAATGTTTATTTGTCTGCATTTACTTTAAACCCATTTTAATCCAAACTCATAAACGCGAGAGATTTTCGAACGACATTCTTTCTCTCGAACCGATCTCTGTGGACACGACATAAATCCCGGAGGGAATTCTTCCGAAAATCAATATTTTTGCTTGCCGCTTTACCGCGTTAACAATGGCTATGGTTTTATTTTGAAAACCTTTTCATGTTGGATTATTGTGGTTATGGTGGTTCCACTGCTGTTTGATGGTTTTTGAATTATTCAGAGGAAAACCCGTTGTTTACGGAGCAATTTTGTTTAATTGAATTTATTGAGAATTATGCACCCTTTGAGGTGGTTCTGATTTTACTCTGATATTTGATTTAATCTACTGCAATATTTGTGGGGTAGAAAAGGGTGTTACATTAGTGGTATCAGTACAGGTCGGCCCGTCCAGCCAGGTTGTCTAATGTTGTCTATTCCCTAGTGTGCGACATGTGTGTGAAAACACTGTCGATGCTTGTTTTGTTTTCCATTTGCAGGTTGGGAACGAAACAAGTGGGGGAGAAGATGGTGCTTCTCCAAGATGCTTCGAGGGTGAAGCAATGGCTAAGTGTGGTTTTGGATGCTACAATAGTTGGTAAGATAGTTTGTACCGCCTCATGATAGTTGGCTGTTATTGACAAATTGAGGAACTGAACACCCTTAATCTCTTGTTGATAATAGGCGGGATCATGTTGGATGGGATAGACGTGTCTTGCGAGCTTAAGTGGTGTGCGTAGTGAATTATTTGAAGTTAAGCAAATTGCTTACAGATGGTTTTGATGAGTCGATGCGGGATGGTGCCGAGACGTTTATGTTGAGGGTAATTTTGAGTATTAGTGAAGGTGGAGAAGTTGGTTTTTTGCCTTTTGTTTGTGAAATTTCGGAAGTGTTTCCTGATGGCGTAAGTGATGGGCCTCCAGAGCGTGAGGTAGAGGTTGCGGCGGATTTGATACAAGGTATGAGTCCGGTGTCAATGGTTCCTTACCGAATGTCTACATCTGAGTTAGGAGAATGGAAGAAACAATTAGAAGAGTTGCTTGGGATGAAGTTTGTTCGACCGAGTTCTTCTATGTGGGGTGCTCCTGTGTGGTCGTTGAAGAAGAAAGATGGTACTATGAGATGGTGTGTGGATTATAGATAGTTGAATAAAGTGACGATCAAGAATAAGTATCCACTTCCGA
Organism: Lathyrus tuberosus; assembly: GCA_022829125.1. Lineage (NCBI taxonomy): Eukaryota > Viridiplantae > Streptophyta > Magnoliopsida > Fabales > Fabaceae > Lathyrus > Lathyrus tuberosus. The sequence goes on along the minus strand of JALAZF010000177.1, from coordinate 7,791,249 downwards.
GGATTGATGACTTGATGGATTAGTTGGTAGGTGCCTGTGTGTTTAGCAATATTGATTTGAGGTCGGGTTACCATCAGATTCATGTTTAGCCCGATGACATTCCGAAAACAGCTTTCAGAACAAGGTATGGTCACTATGAATACACTGTGATGCCGTTTGGTGTGTCCAATGCACCTGGTGTGTTCATGGAGTATATAAATCGGATTTTTCATGAGTATTTGGATCAGTTTGTGGTGGTTTTCATTGATTATATTCTGATATATTGAAAGTCTGAAGAAGAGCATGCTGAGCATTTGAGGACGGTGTTGCAAGTGTTGAAAGAGAAGAAGTTGTATGTGAAACTGTTGAAGTGTGAGTTTTGGTTGAAGGAAGTGAATTTTCTTGTCCATGTGATTTCAAGTGGTAGAATTGTTGTAGATCCTCCTAAGATTGATGTTGTGTTACAGTGAGAGACTCTGAAGTCTGCTACTGAGATCCAAAGTTTTCTAGGATTGGCGGGTTATTACCGCAAGTTTATCGAGGGCTTTTCTAAGTTAGAATTACCTTTGACTCAGTTAACTTGAAAGATTCAAGCTTTTGTGTGGGATGTAGCTTGCAAAGAGAGTTTTGTGGAATTGAAGAAGAGGTTGACGACCGCTCCAGTGTTGATTTTGCCTAATCTGAGCGAATCTTTTGTAGTGTATTGTGATGCGTCGAAGATGGGTCTTGGTGGAGTATTGATACAGAATAGACAAGTTGTTGCCTATTCTTCGAGACAATTGAGAGTTCATGAAAGAAATTATCCTACGCATGACTTAGAGTTGGCCGTTGTGGTGTTCGTGTTGAAGATTTGGAGACTTATCTATTTGGCTCTACGTTGTGAGAACAAAAGTTGTCTCTACAAGTCAATCTATGTTTTGATGATAACAATATGTATTTGTGAAAGAACTATATTATGTTCTAATGTGTGTTGAGTGCAGATCATATTTATAGAAGATATCAGATTCAACAAGCACCAGCCAGATGTGCGAAATTGATAATATGCGAAGTTACTATGTGTGACACAAGTCGCAAGAAGCAAGAACGCTTTTGTATCTGATCATGATCAGTCAGATCCAATGATGCTGATATTGTTGTTGCAATGCTCTTGTGGATGCTCTTTGAAAGTGGTTGAGATTTTGAAGATAGCGAAGCTTCTGAAGAAGATAATCTACTAGATAACCGAAGTGCTGAAGACTCTCATAACTTGAAGCTCAGAAGGAGGAAGGCTCTGAAGACCAAGTGCAGAAAGACTCTGAAGACTTATGTGTTTTGAAGATTACGGTTCCAAAGGTCAAGTGCTGAAGACTCTGAAGACAGATTCCTAATGGACGAGTTCTGAAGTTTCGGAAGACTTGAAGTAGTAAAGGATAATGTTCTTAAAGACAAGTGTTGAAGTTCTGAAGACTGATTCCTAATGGACTTCTTCAAAAGACTGAAGACTTGACGTATCAGATATCCTGTTAAGAAGGCTCTACTCATGCTTCAATAAATTACCATCAGAAGCCTCTGAAGTTTGGAAGTCAAATGTTACCATTGTGAACGACTGTACACAGTGACCAAGAAAGATATATCTCGTCACTTCTCCCACAGCAAAATGGAGATGTGTCAGTACAGCTAATTATTACACAACGTCTCTTTTCTAATAACCAACAACATTTCAACGGCTATATTTTACTGGGCTATTTAAAGAAAGGAGTAAACGCTTCTGAAGGTATCGATTCAGTCCATGAATGGAGAATTGATCAAAGTCATTGTGCGAAGATAGCAACAATGATGAGTTCTCGTTGTAACACTTAAATATTCAAAGCAATCACTATTTACACATGGCCATTGTTGTTGAAGCTCAAAGATCATCATTCAACACAACAACAATGAATTAGTACAGAAGCTATTGATGAAGAAGACAACATTGAAAATCAGTCAAGTCATCAATCACCTTCTCGTCAGCGCTACATTGAAGATCTGAAGCAAGGAGTTGTTGCTCAAAGCTTGCTCAACCAAGAAGACGATGAAGAAGAAGATCTACAAGATGTCAACAACTGTCAAATCAATATACATCTGTGTAGTTTCTTAGAATAGCAAGGAGCTGTTGCTCACATCTTGCTTGAACACTTGTGTGTTCTTTGTACTTAAACTTAGGAGTAATCTGCTTGTTAAGAAGCATCTTTGTAATCTCCTGTATAACTAATTCTTTGTGAATTAGGATTCCTTGAGTGGTCAGTGTGACTGGAGACTCGAGAAGACAATGGCGAGGTGTCATTGTGGGAAATCCTGAAATAGGGTCAGTAGCGTTATATTCATTGCGATGAATCCCTGAACATCTAGCTGTGAAAGCCTAGCAGTAGATCTTGCGAGATTGGAACCTGCAGGTCAATGTTCATTATATTCATTAAGTTGAATCCCTGAACAGTTCATTGCATGTTAGTCACAGTGCGGCTATGCAGTTTGTTAGTCACCAGCTATGTGCTCGTGCATCTGTAATCGAGATTGATTATAGTGGATTAAGACCTTGTGTTCAAGGCGAAATCACCTGAGGAGGGTGGATTGGATTAGTCTTTGTGGTGAACCAGGATATATCGTGTGTTCTTTACTCTTATGCTTAATGTCTTTATTTATGTTTCTATATTGAGGATCAGAACCTTACATAAGCAAGTCAGGACCTTGCAACTCTGATAAGCTTCCACTCTGCAAGTTCTGAATGATGTACATAGCGTTCAGACTCTTATTGGTTCTCACGCTCTAAGCATTGCCAAGTCTGAATATAACTTCACAAGTCAGAGTCTCTCAACGAACTCTGATGTAACGTAAAGTGTCTTATTGACAAGAAGCGAAAAGTTGTTAAAAGAGTAAATACACAATTCAAACCCCCCTTTCTTGTGTCTTTCTCGCACCTTCAATTGGTATCAGAGCTCCGGTTCTGTTATTGATGGATATCAAACACTTAACAGTGTCAGAAAAAGATCCAGATGCGGTGCGTAGAAATACTCTGGGTGAGATTGAAATCCACTCACAATTTCTGTAACAGTTCAGAAGATGACTGTGTACAAAATTGTAATTAATCTGAGTACTTGAGCAAATCACTGATTCTGGAAGTTTTTGCGGTTGTCAAACAACTAAATCTTTCTCACTAAATTTTTAATGAAGATTGAAGAATTAGCTGATAAGATAGATTCATCAGATAAGAAGTAGTATCTGTTGAATGCTTATCTTGGAAGATACGTGTGGATGAACCACGTATTTGCACAAATTTGAATAATTAGAAAACAAGAAGTCTTGTTTGCTGAAGATTAATTATTTATGAGTTTTTGAGATGTTTTCAAGAAACGGATTAGGTCCACCCTTGACTTTCTCATTTAAAGCTCATTCATAACTTCTTCATGTAAAGAAGAAATATTGTTGTTCTATGATTTTAAACTTCAGAGTGAAGTCTGTTGAAGTCAGAAAATCTGAAGAATTCAAACTCTTAGAAATGATTCAACATCTAAATCTTGAATGATCTAGAGGTTAAAAGATTCATGAAGAACTGAATATTGTTTTCTTGGTAAGTTATGCAGAAAATGGATAGAATATTCAGGAAGAAGAATTTCAAAGATTCATCAAGCACTTGATCAAGTATGAACTCTTAAGTTTTGACTGAATCAGCACAACTAAGTTCTGATAACTTGAGACTATCTCTCAGTTGAATCAAATGTTATTGATCAGATCTCTATCTGATATGTTTCTCAGAACTTCCTTAGTCCAGAATTAGAAGGTATTAGTCAAAACACTTAAATCTTCTTCTCAAGTCAAAAAGACTTAAGTTACTGATGTCCTTCAGAATGAAAAAATCAGCTGACGTTCCCTTCAGAAGAAAATATGCTGTTTTAAGCTGAATCAGCATTGTGAGACCAAGGTGTATCATGCAAACTGTGTTTCATGTTGTACACATGCTGGATGATAGTCAGCTCTGAATTTGATCTGCATCTGTTTGAAGAAACAATGTCAGAAGATTTTGTGGAAATCAATTCTAGAAGCACATAATCTTAAATGGTCGATGATTATAAATCAATGATCTTCTAGAGAGCCTGATGGAAGCTTGTAGTTCTGACTACGCAGATTCAAAGTCTCTGATTGGTTGTTCTCAGAAATCAGATGAACAACTCTGAACAAGAAAAGAATGGATCATCTGTAATATGATTCTTATGATCAAAATATAGGAGATATCTACATTGTTCAAACTCAAAGTTATACATAATTCAGCCAATATCCGGTAGCTCTCTCTGAAGGAAGTTGAAGATGGAAGATGATGATCAGGAAAGGATTTTTGCAGATTAATTCTAGCTCTGAACCTAGTATCAGATGTTCAGAAAATGTTCATATTCTTCAGAAACCAGAATGCAAGTGAATCGTGAAGAATCCAATAACCCACAGCAGTTCACTCAAAAGAAGGTAGAATCAGAAAGATAATAATCAAATGCTCGGAATCAGAACCAATGTCTCAAAGTATTTAAGGTATGATTCTCTTCAACTTAGAATAGTCAAACATTATTGCAAGAATTTGATCTGGTAGAAATAAATGATCTAAAATATTGTTTACAAGAAAAATCTTTTAACAATACGTGCACTCAAAGTAATATCAATAATAATTGTGAATCTTTGGAAATCGTAACATATCTCTGACAACATAATCTATTCTGAAATCTTATTGTATTGATCTATGATTTCCCTAGACTAGGCACAACTCATCCTATCTATTTATGTGTATAAAAATCACTTCTCCCCGTCAAATAATTTCATACTCAAATCCTTATTTCATAAAACATAAGGGTCAAAACTCTGTTGTCCATCCATCATCATGCCTCCACTAACCCTTCTAGGAAACCAAGATCTTCTTGAAATCATTCCTAAAAAATAGTTTGTAATCAACACCCCTCCTCTTCCGAGTTACATTGCTTGCAGTCTAGCAGATGTGCTGTACACTCAACAATGGACTAGGTACTCCATGATGCTAGAAAAACCTATTTATGTAAATCTAGTTAAGGATTTCTGGAAACATGCTGATCTTGATCTTGAAAGAAGTGCATCACTTCCTTTGTGTTTGAAATCCCAATCACCATCAACCCGTTCTCAGTCACTCTTGCAACTGGGTGTGAGAATGTTGGAATCCCTGTTGTCTTTGACAAAAACAAATTCTTTGCTGCCAAAAATTATGCATCCCTTCATGATCTAACTTTAGGATACATACCCTTTGTAGCGAGCGATTTTGGACGTGGTTCTTAAGCACTGCCGCTCTGGGTTACTACAGGTCGATTCATTTTTTGTCCTATTGAAGCTGATGAAGGAAGGGAAATAGATGTCTCCAACTAACCCTGCTTTGCAAACTGAGGTCAAACAGTCAAAACTGTTGGTTTACAGATGCGATTGATGTGGGGGGAGGCCTCTCTTAGGTTATTTTGGTTGAATTTAGACTTTTGGTAGGGAATACGGACTCAGATATTTTGGGGGATATGTGAGGATTTGTGACCTGAGGTTTTGTTGATGTGGTGTGCTCGCTAAGATTTTTCTTTCAATCTTATGCCTACGTATTACCGTTTACCGAAACAGGGAAATAAGAGCGATCGTAGTTCCTCCTATTCTATGGGAGGAAATGGTGTTTTGGTGTCTTGTTTAAAGCCCAAGACGTGAAGCTAAAGGTGGTTTATATCTTGTTCAAAGCCCAGGATGTGAAGCTGAAGGGTCTATTTGTATCTTGTTCGAAGCCCAAGATGTGAAGCTGAAAAGGTGTTGTCTTTAGAGAGAATTTGTCATCTCTAAATGGGGTCTGTTTGTCACAACTGTTGGGTGACTGACTATAAAGGAGGATTACTTTAACTGGGATATGTGAATCCCAGCAATGCCATAATTTCCTTTATAGGGGGGTTTTAACCTGGAGGAGAAGACTTTAACTCAGTGTAGAGCAATGCCATTTTTCCTTAGGAATTTCTCATGCTAAAAGAGGGACAGTGGCGTGGATGTAAGTAATCCAGAGGCTTGCCGCTTACAGCGATTAGATGAAAGGAGTTGTTGATGTTTGTATCCTGTGAACGAGGCACAGTGTTGATGCTAAATGGTTGATTGACTCAACCGAGGTTTTTCTTATACAAAGCCTAAGAGGAGGCTATTAACCCAACAAGTGGATGCTTTTGTGTGTCTCGTACGAAGCCCGAGAGAGAGGCTAAAAGGGTTTGACTCAACAAGAGAGTGCTTTTGTATCTCGTACGAAGCCCGAGATGGAGGTTAAAAGAGAGATTGACTCAACAAGAGAGTCTTTTTGTATCTCGTACGAAGCCCGAGATAGAGGCTAAAGGTTTACTCAATAAGAGAGTCTTTTATACTCAACAAGAGAGTGATTTGTATCTCGTACGAAGCCCGAGATAGAGGCTAAAAGAGGATTGTTGACTCAACAAGAGAGTCTTTTGTATCTCGTACGAAGCCCGAGATAGAGGCTAAAAGGATTGCTATTTCAGTTGAGTGACAGGTCCAAGAGGTGGGTTAAAAGAGAAAATCAGTTCTTATAAAGAGACTGATTAAAGGTAAGGCTATGCTTTGGGATTGATCAAAGGATCAGGGTTATTTCCTGTTCTTTAAGGAAATGGGGAATCCAGAGGGTATTGGAGACTGTCCGAGTCTACTGGTGTTTTTCCCTACTTGAGAATGCCTTCGAGACTCAAGGAGATTAGACTGTCCAAGTCTAGAGTTTTATCTTTTGTACTATGCTTAAAGAAACAGTAGTAGTACGTTCACGGTAGAAATATCTAGACTCTTTGAAAGACTATTCTATTAAGATGACTAATTTCTGTTCCTATACCTCTAGGAGGTCGTCGGGACAATTTGTACGAAGCCCAAGAGGAGGCTGGAAACTTTTAAGAAGCCGAGGGACAATTTGTACGAAGCCCAAGAGGAGGCTCTCTTCCCGAAGGAAGAATCCTTATACGAAGCCTAAGAGGAGACTGTGAATACTTCTAAGAAGCCGTAGGGTTCTTGTACAATGCCCAAGAGAAGGCAGGAATGCTTTTAGGAAGCCTGTGGCTCCCCAAACCCCGATAAATTCAAGATAGACTATTCACAGAGAATAGATCAAGCCAAGAAAGTCCGAGAATTTGGAAGAAACTCAAGAGATGCCATTCACGGAGAAAAGATCATCTCTGGGGAGTAGAGTTGCTTTGACAATGTCTAAGGGTGCCAGCCTGTGAAAGGGTTCACCGAGAATGCTGCCTTTCACGTCTCCATATTGTTTAACCCTAAGAGGAGGGAAGACTGTATCTGGTAATCCTATGGGGGATCTAGTTTTGTCTATTTAAGAGTGATCAACTGGGATTAGTGCTAGACGTAGTTGCCGGGGAAACTCTAAATATCTATACTAGTATTACACAGTTGATATGAGTTTATGAAAGAAGACTTACAGTGAAAACAGCCCCACAATACAGTTATATGTATATGAAAGCGGGTAAAGAAAGCATATAAACACTTACTCAGTTGTAGAGCTTCCATGCTGTTTGGTTAGTTGTTCAACAAAGAAAGATTGAAAAACAACAGTATATTTTAAAATCAAAGGAGAAAGTATTTTGAAAAGAGGTTGGGGCTTACAGCTCAAGGAGAGGCCCAAGTTTTTATCAGTGATTGCACTGTGGTTTTGAGTTTGTACAGGGACTTATACAAGTGACTGAGGCCCAAGAAAGGTTTTCTGTACAAGGGGATGGGTCTTACACTCCCTCAAGAGGCCCAAAAGATTTATTTTTGTACAATGTGGTGGGGCTTACAGCTCAAGGAGAGGCCCAAGATCATTTGTTTGAAAATGGCGATCGCGCCGAGATTTTTGAAAACGCGGTGGGTCTTATACAATGCATTGAGGCCCAAAATGGCTTGGTTTTCAAAGGGGGTTGGGTCTTACACTCTAATAGAGACCCAAAAGATTTTGAATGGGTCTTATAGCTCGAGGAGAGGCCCAAGATTTGTTTTTCAACGGACGATGATCGCGTCGAACTTTTTGAAGTACAACGGGACTTATACAATAAGTGAGGCCCAAAATAGGTTTGTATTTACAAAGGATTGGGTCTTACACTCTATTAGAGGCCCAAAAGTGTTTGAAAAAGTTTGATGAGGGTTGAATTAATCAAAACCCTAATTTGTTTCCAAAATTGTATTTTAATTGAATAAAAAATTCAATTAAAATGATCAAAATTGTTTAACATGTGTAAAACAAATTGTGATCTTGGATTAATGTTTCAAAAATCATGTTTTGACCTACAAAATGATTAGAAGTCATTAAAATTTACAAAATCAAGAAGGAAAAAATATTTTAAATGTCAAAAACAATTAAAATATTAATTCTTTGCAAAAATATCAATTATATGAAATAAATAATATTTTTGGGATTTTTTGGTAAAATAAAATATTTTAACATTTTTGTGAATTATTAAAAAAAAGAATCAACTCAAAATCATTAAAACTCAGAGAGAAATTAATTTTTGAATCAATTAAATAAAATCACAAAATTCAAATATTCAAATTTTCAAAAAATGGCGCCAAGAACAAGGGCAAGAACACGCGCCACCCTCTGTTTCTGCAAATTTGCGTTTTCTATCCAATCTCACTGAATACTTGATTATATCATGCAATATACATATCAATCTACTCGTTTTAACCTCACGATTATGTGTATGGTCTTTAATTTTTCATTTATTTTTAACATGGAATAAGAAATCAAAGAGAAACCTTAAGAACCCTAATTTTTGCATGAAGGTTCAGAAATTCCACACACGATTCAAACAATGCAATTGATTGAGGGAAAACATTCCATGCATGATTATGAACATATGGCCAAATTATTGTGCAGCAAAAATTGCATGGATCATAGAGTTAGAAGAGCTCATGCTTACCTCTTGCAACTGGTGATCGTGTTTTGTGTTAGAGGTGTTACAACTAGGTTCAAATGATCTAGATAGCTTCCCTAGGTGCCATGGAGTGTGTCTGGATGCTTGGAATGGATTGAAATGATCTGGAACTTGAGATGGTACCCCAACTGCAAATCTGTCAAGAACTTGAGCAACTGGCTGGTGATTTTGTGATTTTGGTGTTCCAGATGTTATATGAGTGTTTGGATCACTTCTATGTGATGTATGTGAGGTGTGTGAGTGATTGGTTTGATTGGAAAAGCTCTTAAACTCAAAACCCGACAGTGACTTGCCTTAGAAGGCAAAACTGGAGTGAAAGAAGAGATTTTGAGGAAAGCATCTGTTTGATGGCTTTGGTGTACTCAAACTGAGCACAAATGAGCTCTATTTATAGTAGAGCAAGTTTGTTTTACAAGCAATAGTGAATGGCAACTGCAGCAGAGGTTTGGCCAATGGTTGCACTTTGGAATCCAAGTCTCCTCTAGCCATTGACTAGAGGTTAGGGAACAGGGTTGGGGTTCCCTTGGTCTTGGATAAGTCTTGACTAAATTCAGTTGCAAATGGCTCAGTCCAGGCCACCTTGGTGTATGCATTGAATGCTCCAATCCAAAATTGGAGTCTTGTCCCTCTTTTAGGCAATTCTATGTTTGGCATGCTACTCCTTATTCCAAGGACTTTGGAGGCTTGGCTCAGTGTTTATCCCCTTTAGATTTGATCGTCAGATGTGTCCAAGATGATGACAAGGCTTGGAATTAGCTGATTTTGCCAAATCGAGCAAAAATGCAAAATTCTGCCTAGCCTTGGCAGTTTTCAGCAAGGCATATTGCCATTGTCATATCTCTTGGCCCAAGTGGAATTTTGTGATGTTCTTGGCCATTTTGGAAAGCCCTCATATGATACAACAACTGTCTGATCATATTTGGTTTTGTTACTTTTTGGATCCAAGTGAAAAATCCCCCTACATTTGGAAAAAAGTGAAGGCAGATTCTGACTTAGTGAAAATTTCACTAAGTGTTGGAAAAAAGTGACATTTTCACATTTTGTGATTTTGATCATTCCATAACTCAAAATCCATGAGGAATTTGGAGGGAGGTCAGTTTTAAGCTTTTGTAGAGGGTAATGAGATCTAAAAATCAAGCTTTGGATGGGGAAAAATGGCTTTGTGGTTTAGGAGTTATGATCCTCCAAAGTTGGTACCCTTGCCACTTTGTTCATAACTTAGAAAATTTTCTAAGTTTTTATGGTTACCCCTTTTACAAGTTATCCCATTTTTCTTGATTTCTATTGATGAATGATGATTCAAATCATACATTAACATCATTTTAGGGTTAAAAACCCATTTTTGTGAAAAATCTCAAAAAGTCAAAGTTGACTTTTGTGCACAGTAGACTTTTTATCAGATGAATTCCAAACTATGCGATTCTTTAGGAAATCATGTCCTTGACCTAAATCAAACTTGATGGACATGTTCCATGGGTGTTATAGGGTACATTGAATCATTTCCTAGGGTTTGGGAGCATGTCCTGGTCAAAAGTCAAAGATACAGTTAACTTTTCTCGCGAAACCCTAACTGTGGTACTGATGAAATTGAGACTTGCTGCTCAAGCTTCCTGGATCAATCCATTGTTACAAATGGATCAATGTGGTATGTTGGAGACCCTCAAATCATGTATTGAGGTCTTGGCTCATTATTTGTCCCAAAAGTCAACTTAGGGGTGAATTAGGTCAAGAAACCCTAATTCCTGATTTTTGATATATGCATCCCCTGAGGCTAAATTGACTTGGTGATTGGGTTTATGATGTACCTTGGAGCATCATAGGTTATGCCTTGAAGCATTGGCTCATGCCCAGAGGAAAATTTTCATCTGGAGGCCCTGGTCGACCAAACCCTAATTTGGTAACACTGGCGATCTTGAGGCTTGATCCACCTGGAAGGGAGCAGCCTTGCGCTTAATCCTTGAAGTGGGAGTCCTCTTGATCCCTTGTGGATATTTGAGAGGCTAGACAAGTTGAAGATCATGTCATTTATTGCTTAATCCTTTGTCTAAGAATTCTGAGAGGGCTTGAAACCCTAATTTTGACTGTAGTGGATGCTCATCCATCCTTGGGGAGACTAATGAGGCATGATGGTTCATCCCTATTGTGATGATGATTTTCATAATGATGGGAAATCTTAGTGGTCAAAATTTGGGGTATGACAGATGCCCCTATTTAATCTTCTTGGACCCGAAGGTGTGAATGGCGAAGGTATTCGGGCATTCGGGGTGCAAGAGGATTAAATATTGGAATACCCGAAATTTTGATGGTGGTTAAGAATGGAAGCTTGCGCATCCTTCTTCTTTTGCTAAGCAATGATGCTTAGAAAAGGTAAAAACTTCCCCTCGATCCTGGTCTTCAGCCAAGGAACTGGTCTTAGTTTCTGAAATAAACTTCCCCTCGATCCTGGTTTCCTACCAAGGAACTGGTCTCAGTTTCTGAAATAAACTTCCCCCCGATCCTAGTTTCCTACCAAGGAACTGGTCTTACTTTCTGATATAAACTTCCCCTCGATCCTGGTTTCCTACCAAGGAACTGGTCTTAGTTTTTGAAATAAACTTCCCCTCGATCCTGGTTTCCTACCAAGGAACTGGTCTTAGTTTCTTTTGTCAATAAACTTTTTGACAAGGGACGTTATTCGTAGCGATTTTCCTCAAACTTCTCGCTGAATTTTCCTGGGGAGATGCCATTTGATAGAAAAATTTTGAGGTCAGACTCGCTGAGGAACCCATTCGTCTGAGCTGTAGAGGTGTACAACCTTCTCCGTTGGAGACGCCATTTGCCGACTCTACTGGGGAAAACGAGTCTCTTGAGAGACCGCCTTCACGCTTGGGGATATTACATCATACTTTTCTCGGGATCTTCCCGGAGAAACGCCATATGATGTGATCCAATTTTGAGGTGCTGATGACCTTTTCATCAGCGGTTTTTTTTTTCGGAGAAAAACTGATGTATTGCCGAATCTCTGCTTAAGAGGCTTCCTCTAGGGATTTTCCTTAATTCGGGAAAGCGAAAATATCATCTTCAATGGTGAAGAGTGACATCGGTTGAAGGTTCTCTGGTCTTTCAGAGGTTCAAGTTATCAAAGTGGTCAAGGGCCAATCCTGATCCAGAACTAAACTAGAGGAGAGGGATTGTTCAGACGCAACCTTTCCTGACAAGGAAAGAACTGACAACTCGATTGAGAGGACTGTTATCACTAGGGGACAAGACCGACTAGAGTGATACTGATACAATATGAATATGAATGTAAATCAATAATTCATGATGTATGTATGTATATGCTGACAAAACTGATGCGCCATACAGACTAATAGATGAACATGACTAGATACTCGGCCATCGCGGGGCGAAGAAGTACCACTGGTTCAAGATAGCAATTCCACCTTGCTTAGGAGAAACGGTCCCTGTTGGGGAGCGACGCTGGTTGGGCTTAGGAGATGAGAACTCGGCCGAAGAGGTCAGATGGAGCATTCGCATCTGACATAGCTGATCCTTCATTCAGGCCTACTGGTTTAGAAGGAGTACTTTGATTATGCACTTTGAGGCTCGAACACCTTTGGAGAAGCGATCGATGTTCTTTCGATGTTCAACCGTCAAAAGAAATTGTCGTCTTTATTTTTTAAAATCAGAACAATTTTAACAAGTAAATTCATTTTTGTCTCGTTTCAAGAATCGTTGATCATGTTAAAAACATCATTCTGTAAAGCTAAAACAAATATGAATTGCAAATAAAAGTACAAGGGCTCAAATTTTATTGATAGGATGGAAATCAGCCAAACGCGTGATTCCATAGAGTATTTACAAAGTTTAGAAAATGGTAATTTAAGGGAAAAGGGCTACATTGAAACATGGCGACCGCTATCCTTCTACCAACTTTGAATTCGGGGCATCCTGAGTTTCTGTCGAAGATGACCTTGACTGAAGCTTTCCTGACGGATGATGTAACTGCTACCGAGGGACTTGCCCCTTTGTCGAAAGTAGTTACTTGCCATTATCCCTAATTTTTGCCTGGATTGTACTTTGAGATTTCCAATCCACCGGGATGGTTTTTGATCATGTCTCTAATTTTTTCCTGGACCGCCCTTTCGGGTTTTCAATCCACCGAGACATTTTTTTTAGGCGAAGTATTTCTTGACTACATCAACATTTGTGGGGTAGGCAAATTCCTCTCCGTCCATGGTTGCAAGTCTCAAGGCGCCGCCTGAGAAAGCTTTCTTGACCACATAGGGGCCGTCATAATTCGGAGTCCATTTGCCCCGAGAATCAGTGAGAAATGATTGTATCTTTTTGAGCACGAGGTCTCCTTTCCTGAAGACGCGAGGTCGAACCTTTTTGTCAAACGCCTTCTTCATTCTTCGTTGATACAACTGACTGTGGCATAGTGTTGTGATTCGTTTCTCTTCGATCAGGTGGAGTTCGTCGTGTCGACTTTGACACCACTCAGCTTCTGTAAGCTTAGATTCCATCAATACCCGGATTGATGGGATCTCTACTTCTATGGGAAGCACTGCTTCCATGCCATATACTAGAGAGAAAGGGGTTGCCCCTGTTGAAGTGCGGACAGATGTGCGATAACCGTGAAGAGCAAAGGGTAGCATCTCGTGCCAATCTTTGTAGGTTACACCCATCTTCTGAACAATCCTCTTGATGTTCTTGTTAGCCGCTTCTACTGTTCCATTCATCTTTGGTCGGTAGGGAGATGAGTTATGGTGTTCGATCTTGAACTCTGTGCACAACTCTTTCATCATCTTATTGTTCAAGTTAGATCCATTATCTGTAATGATCTGGCTCGAAACACCATAACGGCAGATGATATTGTTTTTGATAAATCGGACCATCACTTGTTGGGTTACATTAGCGTACGACGCTGCTTCGACCCACTTAGTGAAGTAATCAATGGCTGCCAGAATGGACCGATGTCCATTTGTAGCGTTGGGCTCAATCAAGCCAATCATGTCGATTCCCCATATGGAGAAAGGCCATGGGGAAGAAAGAACTTTGAGATGTGTTGGCGGTACATGAATTTTGTCGGAGTATATCTGACACTTGTGACACTTCCTCATGTACTTGTAGCAGTCGGATTCCATTGTCAACCAATAGTACCCTGCTCTTAGAATTTTTCGCGCCATTGCATGTCCGTTGGCATGAGTGCTAAAGGACCCTTCGTGAATTTCTTTTATCAGCATGTCTGCTTCTGGTCTGTCTACACATCGGAGCAAGACCATGTCAAAATTTCTCTTATAGAGTGTATCACCGCTCAGAAAGAAACTGCCTGCCAGCCTTCTGAGGGTTTTCCTGTCTTTCCTTAGTGCCCCAGGTGGGTACTCTTGTTTCTGAAGGAAGCATTTGATATCGTGATACCAAGGTTTGTCGTCTATGACTGCTTCAATCGTGAAGATGCAAGCGGACCGTTCAAGGCAAATTATGTCAATCTTAGGTATGTCATTCCATTGACCTACACTGATCATGGAAGAGAGAGTGGCTAATGCATTAGCGAGGTGATTCTCCTCACGAGGGATGTGATGAAACTCAACTCTGTTGAAGAAGGGTAGCAACCTTCTCGCGTAGTCTTTGTAAGGAATCAATCCTGATTGGTATGTGTTCCAATCTCCTTTAATCTGATTGATAACCAGGGTTGAGTCGCCATATACGTCTAAGTTTTTGATCCTCAAATCAATTGCTTTCTTGAGACCCATAATACAAGCTTCGTATTCGGCCTCGTTGTTCGTACACTTGAACGTAAGTCGGGCAATGAAAGGAATGTGGGTACCCTGAGGGGTGATAATGATTGCCCCAATTCCCTTTCCGTAATGATTGACAGCTCCGTCAAAGATAAGCCCCCATTGGGAACCTGGTTCTGGCCCTTCACTGGGTAGCGGTTCATCGCAATCTTTCATTTTCAAATACATGACATCTTCGTCTGGGAAGTCAAACCCGATTGATTCTTGATCGTCAATCGGTTGATGAGCCAAATGATCAGCTAAAATACTCCCTTTAACGCCTTTTTGAGCATGGTACTCTATGTCATATTCTGATAGCAACATCTGCCAACGGGCCATCCTTCCCGTGAGAGCAGGATTTTCGAAGACATACTTGTTCGGATCCATCTCGGAGACCAATGAAGTAGTGTGACGAATCATGTACTGGCACAGACGTTTGGCTGCCCAAGCTAAAGCGCAACAAGTTTTCTCAAGCATAGTATACCGAGTCTCGCAGTCGGTGAATTTCTTGCTCAAATAGTAGATGGCAGACTCTTTTCTTTTTGTTCCGTCTTGTTGACCAAGCACACAACCCATGGGGTCTTCCAAGATTGTTAAGTAGATGATCAGTGGTCTTCCTTCCACTGGAGGTGAGAGAATCGGCGGGTTCGACAAGTATTCCTTGATACTGTTGAAGGCGGTTTGGCAGTCTTCTGTCCAAACGCGGTCCTAATTCTTTTTAAGTAATTTGAAAATCGGCACACATGTCGCATTCATGAGGAATATGAATCTGGAGATGTAGTTCAAACGTCCCAGGAATCCTCTTACTTGTTTTTCAGTTTTCGGAGAAGGCATCTCTTGAATGGCCTTGACCTTGTCAGGATCAACCTCAATTCCTTTTTGGCTGACGATGAACCCTAAAAGTTTTCCCGAACGGACACCGAAGGTGCACTTGTTGGGATTCAAGCGGAGTTTGTACTTTCTCAACCGCTCAAATAGTTTTGACAGATGGGTCACATGCTCCTCTTCTGTCTTAGATTTGGCAATCATATCATCGACATATACCTCGATTTATGTGGGTATCATGTCATGAAACAGAATAGTCATGGCCCTTTGATAGGATGCCCCGACGTTCTTCAAACCGAACGGCATCACCTTGTAACAAAAGGTACCCCATGGGGTAATGAACGAAGTTTTCTCCATGTCTTTCGGCACCATTTTGATTTGATTATTGCCCGAGAATCCATCCATGAAGGAGAAAACTTTGAACTTTGTTGTACTGTCAACCAGCATGTCAATGTGTGGTAAAGGAAAGTTGTGCTTTGGACTTTCCTTGTTCAGATCTCTGTAATCCACACACATTCTGACTTTTCTATCCTTTTTGGGAACGGGTACGATGTTGGCTAACCATTGAGGATATTCTGACGTAGCGAGGAAACCCGCATCAATCTGTTTCTGTACCTCCTCTTTGATTTTGATGGCCATGTCCGGGTGAGTCCGTCTCAACCTCTGTTTTACGGGCGGACATTCCGGTCTCAATGGTAAATGATGTTCCACGATGCTGGTATCCAACCCTGGCAAATCCTGATAGGAGCAAGCGAATACATCGGGGGATTCTTTGAGAAGCTTTACAAAACCTTCTCTAGAAGTTGGACTGAGCAGTTCCCCAATCCTGATTTCTTTTCTCTCTTATTCCGAACCTAGGTTTACCGTTTCCAACGGCTCTTTATGAGGTTCAATGGACCTTTCCACCTGCCTGAGTAATCAGGAGATCTCTTCTGGAATTTCGTCGTTATTTTCTTCTTCAG
Source organism: Lathyrus tuberosus (assembly GCA_022829125.1). NCBI lineage: Eukaryota > Viridiplantae > Streptophyta > Magnoliopsida > Fabales > Fabaceae > Lathyrus > Lathyrus tuberosus. The sequence goes on along the minus strand of JALAZF010000177.1, from coordinate 7,774,770 downwards.
CCTCAAATACCAGGAACTCAAAGTTGGGAGAAGGCATCGGATCGTATGTTTCAACGGGGTTTAAAACAAGCAATCTGCATGATGGTATAATTTGTGTTTAGAAGAGATAGAGTAAATGCAAGAGTGTGTGCAGTGTATTTCTTTTACTGCTTGTTTTTATTATTGATTTGTTTTTTAGGATTATCATTTTCTGAAAAAAGAAAAAGGAGAAAACAGAAATTAATGCGGAGATTACAGAACGACGTTATTTTATTAATGAACAAGTCGATTCTTGAAACTACAGCCCTATAAAACAAAACTCTGTCGCTTTGGGCAAAGCGAAGAGGGAAATTTACATAAAGTGAGCCCTATCAAAACATCTGTTTCACCTGGGCAGGGTGAAAGGTCAAAGACGGCAATTACTTTGACTTATGAACAATCTTTGGAACATCGACAGCAACCCATTGGCGGCAAACTCCTCGGTGAATCACAAAGTCTGGCACCTTCCTTGATTTGTCTTCAGAAATAACGCTGATTTCTGGTGGAGCAGGATCATTGGAATCTGTCTCCCAGGTAGAGTTGTCGTAGGAGGATTCCTCTGATGTATTTTGCATAGCATTGGTGCTCTCAGGTAGATCCCCTCATCCAGTTGACTGGATGTCATCGAGCCTGATACGAGAGCTTTCGGGAGCAGTGTACTTGACCATATAATCGTATTTCCCACTTGGTTGTCCCAGGGTGTCCCACACTTCTTTGGAACTGGAGGAGTCATCTCTCTCGATGACGTTGACCTCTGGAAAAGCATAGTTAATGAATTCAAGGCCTGCAAACATTACAAATTCATCGTCGTACTGGACGTTTTCTGAATGACCTGATTGTTGATCCCATGACATGGTGGGGATGCAAGTATTCTGTTCAATGATGCTCAGCTGATTTTCATTGTTCGGCTGAATTTCTTGCCCCAAGTCTCCTGGGTACGGTTGCCACATTGGCAGGCCATCCATTGGGCCATAATAGTTGTGGTCAAAGTTGTCCTTCATCATAGTGTCCTCCTCTAATGAGTTTGGTGGAGAACGGCATCCTTCCGGATCACAATCTCCGTATATCATTTCGACATCTGACCTGGGTATAAATCTCGGACCCTGTGTAGGAAAGCAAAAGGGAGTCTGCGTTTCATCCTGAGACATATAACCGTCCTTGTTAAGATAGGACTCCCATTCTTCCTCCATATCAGAGGAATCATCTTTATTGATGGTATGCACTTCTTGAGGCACTGGGTGAAGGAAACCTCCACTGTGGAAGAAGTCCTGAATGGGATGAAGACTTTCATTGCTGGTAGTAGCTGTCTGGGTACAGGTTGCAGAAAAACCAAGACCCTTCTTTGTTTTATTGTCAGTAGGAATGACTAGTTGTCCCCATCCTGTTGTATTGGTACTCTCGACCACTTTGATAGCATCTTTGTATAAGGAAATGCAAGTTCCCTCTTCGGATTGATTGTCCTTGCTCACCGAAAGCGCTTGGAACTAAGTTCCAACAACCTCCTCGGGTTCTACACAAGTAGATGATGATAAGTTACTCACGAGCAAGGCTTGTTCTCCACAGACCGTGACGAGCTGGTTGTTCTGGACGAACTTTAACTTTTGGTGGAGGGTGTCATACCCCAAATTTTGACCACTAATATTTCCCATCATTGTTAAAAGCATCATCACAATATGGAGGAACCATCATACTTCATCAGTCTCCCCAAAGATGGGTGAGCATCCACTACAATCAAAATTAGGGTTTCAAGCCCTCTCTGAGCACTTAGACAAAGGATCAATTAAGAAACAACATGATCTTCAACTTGTCTAACCTCTCAAACATCCACAATGGATCAAAAGGATTCCCACTTCAAGGATCAAGCACAAGGATGCTCCCTTCTAGGTGGATCAAGTCTCAAGATCGACAGTGTCACCAAATTAGGGTTTTGGTCGACCAGGGCCTCCAGATGGAAAATTTTCATCTGGGCACAAGCCAATGCTCCAAAACATAACCTAATATACTTCATGGAACCTCATAAACCCAACCATCAAGTCAATTTTGCCTCAGGGGATGCATTCATCAAAAAATCAGGAATTAGGGTTTCTTGACCTAATTCACCCCTAAGTTGACTTTTGGGACAAATCATGAGCCAAGACCTCAAGACATGATTTGAGGGTCTCTAATATACTATATTGATCCATTTGGAACAATGGATTAATTCAAGAAGCTTGAGCAACAAGTCTCAATTTCATCTGCACCACAATTAGGGTTTCGCGAGGAAAGTCAACTGTAACTTTGACTTTTGACCTGGACATGCTCCCAAGCCCTAGGACATGAATCAATATACCCTATGACACCCATGGAACATGTCCATCAAGTTTGATTTAGGTCAAGGACATGATTTCATGAAGAATTGCACAGTTTGGAATTCATCTGATAAAAAGTCAACTGTGCACAAAAGTCAACTTTGACTTTTTGAGATTTTTCACCAAAATGGATTTTTAACCCTAAAATGATGTTAATGTATGATTTGAATCATCATTCATCAAGAAAAATCAAAGAAAGTGGGATAACTTGTAAAAGGGGTAACCATAAAAACTTGGAAAAATTTCTAAGTTATGGAAAAAGTGACACTAATGTGCCAACTTTGGAGCACCATAACTCCTAAATCACAAGGACATTGTTCCCCATTCAAAGCTTGATTTGTAGATCTCATTGCCCTCTACAAAAGCTTCATACTGACCTATGTCCAAATTCCTCATGGATTTTGAGTTATGGAGTGATCAAAATCAAGAAAAGTCACTTTGTTCCAACACTTAGTGAAAATTTCACTAAATCAGATTTTACCTTACTTTTTGCCAAATGTAGGGGGATTTTTCACTTGGATTCAAAAGAGATCAAAACCAAACATGTTCAAACAGTTGTTGTATCATGTAAGGGCTTTCCAAAATGGCCAAGAACATTACCAAATTCAATTTGAGTCATGAGATATGACATTGGCAAGTTGCCTTGTTGAAATCTGTCAAGGCAAGGCAGATTTTACACTTTTGGTCGATTTGCCAAAATCAGCCAAATCCAAATGCTCCTATCCACTTGGACACCTCTGAGGATTGAATCTAAGGGGGACAATCACTGAGCCAAGCCTCCAAAGTCTTTGGAACAAGAAATAGCATGTTGAACCTAGAATTGCCAAAATAGGGACAAGACTCCAATTTTGGATTGGAGCATTCAATGGAAGCATCAAGGTGGCATGGACTGAGCCATTCTCATCTGAATTCAGTCACGACTTATCCAAGACCAAGGGAACCAGCAGCATGTGCCCTAACCTCTAGTCAATGGCTAGAGGAGACTTGAATTTTCATTTGCCAACATTGGCCAAACCTACTCAGCAGTTGCCATTCACTATTCCTTGCAAAAAAAAACTTGCTCTACTATAAATAGAGCTCAATTGTGATCAGTTTGAGTACACCAAAGCCATCAAACAGATGCTTTCCTCAAAATCTCTTCTTTCACTCCAATTTTGCCTTCTAAGGCAAGTCACTATCGGTTTTTGAGTTTGAGAGCTTTTCCAATCAAACCAATCACTCACACACCTCACATACATCATATAGAAGTGATCCAAACACTCACATAACATCTGGAACACTGATTTCACAAAATTACTAGCCAATTGCTCAAGTTCTTGACAGTTTTGCAGTTGAGGTACCATCTTCAACTCCAAACCATTTCAATCCATTCCAAGCATCCATACACACTCCATGGCACCTAGGGAAGCTATCCAGATCATTGGAACCTAGTTGTAACACCAACACAAATCACGATCACCAGCTGCAAGTGGTAAGCATGAGCTCTTCTAACTCTATGATCCATGCAATTTTTGCTGCACAATAATTTGGCCATATGTTCATAATCATGCATGGAATGTTTCCCCTCAATTAATTGCATTGTTTGAATCGTGTATCAAAAATCCTAGCCTTCATGCAGAAATTAGGGTTCTTGAGGATTTTTCATGATTTCTTGTTATATGTTTAATTTAAATGAAATTAAATACCATAGACATGATCGTGAGGTTGAAACGAGTTGATTGGTATGTGGATTACATGATATGATTAAGTATTCAGTGAGATTGGAGAGAAAATGCAAATCTAGGCAAAACTGAAAAACGCGCGTGTTCTTGCCTTTGTTCTTGGCGCCATTTTCCAATATTTGAATATTTGAATTTTGTGATTTTATTTAATTGATTCAAAAATTAATTTCTCTCTGAGTTTTAATGATTTTGAGTTGATTCCTTTTTTAATAATTCACAAAAATGTTAAAATATTTTATTTTCCCAAAAAATCCCAAAAATATTATTTATTTTATATAGTTGATATTTTTGCAAAGAATTAATGTTTTAATTGTTTTTAACATTTAAAATATTTTTTCCACCTTGATTTTGCAACTTTTAATGCTTTCTAATTATTTTGTAGGTCAATACTTAATTTTTGAAGCATTAATCCAAGATCACAATTTATTTTCCATATGTTAAACAATTTTGATCATTTTAATTGAATTTTTATTCAATTAAATACATTTTTGAAAACAAGTTAGGGTTTTGGATTAATTCAACCCTCATAAATCATTTTCAAAACACTTTGGGCCTCTAATAGAGTGTAAGACCCAATTATTTTGTTGACCAAATCATTTTTGGGCCTCAGTATATTGTATAAGTCCTGATACTATCAAAAACAAACGGCGCGATCGTCGCCTTTTCAAAACAAAAAAACTTGGGCCTACCCTCGAGTAGTAAGACCCATTTCTTTTCTTAAAACTCATTTGGGCCTCTATTAGAGTGTAAGACCCAACCCCCCTTTGTACAGAAAACTTTTTGGGCCTCACCCGTTGTATAAGTCCCTCTGTACATTTTCAAATAAATGACGCGATCGTCGCCAGTTTAAAATTAACCATTCTGGGCCTCTCCTCGAGCTATAAGACCCATTCAAAACTTTTGGGCCTCTAATAGAGTGTAAGACCCAATCTCCTTTTAACCAAAACCATTTGGGCCTCACTTATTGTATAAGTCCCTCTGCGTTAAAAGAAAACCTCAGCGCGATCGCCATTTCAAACGGAAAAACAAACTGGGCCTACCCTCGTGTTATAAGCCCCACTCTCACTCTTTTAAAACTTTTTGGGCCTCTTGAGAGAGTGTAAGACCCATCCCTTTGTACAGAAAACCTTTTTGGGCGTCAGTCACTTGTATAAGTCCCTCTGTACAAAACAACAGTGAAATCACTGATAAAACCCTGGGCCTCTCCTTGAGCTGTAAGCCCCAAATCTTTCTTTTTCAAAGCATTTTCTCCTTTGATTTTGAAATATACTGTTGTTTTCAATCTTTCTTTGTTGAACAACTAACCAAACAACATGGAAGCTCTACAACCGAGTAAGTGGTTATTGCTTTCATTTACCGCTTTCATATAAATATAACTGTATTGTGGAGTCTTCTTTCATAAACTCATATCAACTGTGTAATAATAGTATAGATATTTCGAGTTTCCCCGGCAACTACGTCTAGAACTAGGTGACGTCGTTTCGTTTATTCGTAGAAATAGACAACTAGATCCCCAATAGGATCACCAGATACAGTCTTCTCTTCGGTTGTCCTCATTAGGAATTGTCAAGGAACTCTACTCCCAGAGATGAATGTATTCTCCGTGAATGGCATCTTTAAGTTTCTTCCAGATTCTCGAACTTTCCTGGCTTGATCTATTCTCTGTGAATAGCCTGTCTTGAATTTCTCGGGGTTTGGGGACCCATCGGCTTCTTAAAAGCATCGGCCTCCTCTTGGGCATCGTACAAGGACCCACAGGCTTCCTAAAAGCAACCCTGCCTCCTCTTGGGCTTAGTACAAGGACCCGCCGGCTTCTTATAAGTATTCACAACCTCCTCTTAGGCTTCGTATAATGATCTCTTCCTTCGGGAATGATAGCCTCCTCTTGGACTTCATACAAGGACCCGTCGGCTTCTTAAAAGCTTCCAGCCTCCTCTTGGACTTCGTACAAATTGTCCCGACGACCTCCTAGAGGTATAGGAACAGAACTTAATCATCTGCATAGAACCATCCTTTCAAAGAGTCTACTACTGTTTCTCAAAGCATAGTACAAAAGATGAAACTCTAGACTTGGACAGTCTAATCTCCTTGAGTCTCAAAGACATTCTTTAGTGACCCCTTCGTTAAATAGGAAGAAAACCCGTAGACTCGGACAGTCTCAATACCCTTCAGATTTCCCCTTCCTTAAAGAACAGGAATAACCCGGATCCTCGACTCAAATCCTTGAGTACAGTGTTACTCATATAAGAACTGATTTTCTCTTTAAATCAGCATACTGGACCTGTCACTCAACTGAAACAGTAACCATAGCCTCCTCTTAGGTTTTGTATAATGATCCTTCTCCAACAACGTTTAGCCTCTCTCTCGGGCTTTGTACGAGACACATAAGAGACTCCCTAGTTGAGTCAATCACCCTTTCGCCTCTATCTCGGGCTTTATACGAGATACAAAAAGGTTCTTACTGAGCCAAATAAATTTTAGCCTCCATCTCGGGCTTCGTACGAGATACCAAAAGACTCCATCGTCGAGTCAAAACATTTTAGCCTCTCTCTCGAGCTTTGTACGAGACACATATTAGCCTCCTCTTAGGCTTTGTATAAGAAAATCACTGGTTGATCAAATCAACCTTTTAGCATCAAAGTTGTGCCTCGTTCACAGTACACAAACATCAACAACTCCTTCCCCTTCATCTAATCGCTGTAAGCGGCATGCCTCTGGATCATCTACATCCATGCCACTGTCCCTCTTTTAGCATGAGAAATTCCTAAGGAAAGATGGCATTGCTCTACACTGAGTTAAAGTCTTCTCATTCAGGCTAAAATTCCCTATAAAGGAAATTATAGCATTGTCGGATTCACAAATCCTGGTTAAAGTAATTCTCCTTTATAAACAGTTGTGACATACAACCCCCTCTTTAGAGACGAAAAATTCTCTCTAAAGTCAACACCCTTTTTGCTTCACATCTTGGGCTTTGAACAAGATACAAACCACCTTTCTCTTCACGTCTTGGGCTTTGAACAAGACACCAAAAACACCATTTCCTCCCATAGAATAGGAGGAACTGCGAACGCTCTGATTTCCCTGTTTCGGTAAACGGGAATACGTAGGCATAAGATTGAAAGAAAAAATCTTAGCGAGCATACTAAACAAAAACCCAAAATCCCATACTCTCACATATCTATCAAAAAGCATCAGTCCTAACATCCTAATCCTTGTTCCCCGCCAAAAACCTGTCATTCTGTCAAAATAACACAAGAAAGGCCCCACCACATTGATCGCATCCGTAACCTAACAGACCGCTATTTAAAATCAGTATGCAAGCAGGGTTAATTGGAGACATCTATTTCCCTTCCTTCATCAGCTTTAATAGGATAAAAAATGAATCGACCTATAGTAAACTGACTCCAGAGAGCGACAGCGCTTAAGAACCGCGTCCAAAATCGCTCGCTACAGAAAAATGGCGCCCACCGTGGGGCCCCTCTTAACCTTTTTTCTCTTCACTTGTGTGAAAACCACAGATTGGGGCTTCCGCCGGGGAACCCATTTTCTGTCAGGAACTTAGGATTCATAGCTTTAAAGGTCTAGGATGTTTAGGACAAATATATATACTGCTTTTCCTAATTGTTATACCTGTTTATTTTTTTGCTAATGGGAATGCGTGTGATGCCGCATGTGGAAAGATCGAGTATACACTTAAGATAAGTGATGACGACGAGGTCGACCATCAACCTCAGTGGAGGCTGACCAATGCAACCCATTCTCTCACCTAGACAATGGGCCGATTGTGATGTCTGAGAAGCTGAGGAGCCAAACCCTTTTGTAGTGCGGAAACTATCGGAAATAGTTGTCACGCGATACTACCCTCATTTGAGGCTGGTGATATATTCTCAGTGAAAGGCACTTACTCTAAGATTGCTCTACAACTCGCTGGCGATCCGCTTGTTGTTTTGTTTTCCTGGGAGGAGCTGATGATAATGAGTACAGGTACAAAAATCACCCTAGTATAAACCTTTGGGGATGGGTAGAGCTTTGACTTCATGACAACGACCCTTTGACCCCATGTTTTTTCTATGTTTTTATGTGCTGCATTCATGCATTCATTTAAAAATAACATTAAAACATTCTAAAAATTTCTCTTCTAGTCTCTCTATTTTTCAAATTAAACTAAGACTGTGATTGCAAATATCAGAGAAAAGGATTGTGCTAATGGATTCCGGTAGAAGGAGAGTCCATAGGTATACCTGCAAGGTTCCAAAGCTAGAGGATTTAAGAGGTTTAGCAGGGATGATCACAAACCAGGAGGCTTTCAGAGCCAAACACGGAGGTTTGCTACCACTGTTAAGAGTCCATGTGATTGAGGGAATCATGGATGCGCTCATCCAGTTTTACGATCCGGTTTATCACTGCTTTACATTCCCGGATTACCAGCTAGCACCAACGCTGGAGGAGTATTCTCATCTGATCGATTTACATATCACTGATCGAGCTCCATTTTCTGGACTGGAAGAAATGCCAAAGAATCAGACCATTGCAAGAGCAATTCATTTGGACGAGTTTGAGGTCAGGACTCACATAACCACTAAGGGTGGCATCCAAGGTTTGCCAGCCCAGTTCTTGACAAAGAAAGCTCTGTACTTCGCTAGTATAGGGAACGGGACTGCTTTTGAAAGCATCTTTGTTTCACTCACCTACGGGTTATTTTTGTTTCCCAACATCAATAACTTTGTAGATATCAACACCATTAAGGTTTTTCTCATTGGAAACCCTATGCCGACTTTGCTCGCAGATGCGTATCATTCTGTACACTTGGGAAATTTGTACAGCGGAGGGGAGATCACATGATGTGTACCTCTGCTTTATAAATGGTTTATCTCCCACTTGTCCAAGTTTGCTGCTTTTTGGGATTGCAAGAGTGCCTTACGTTGGTCGCAGAAGATCATGTCTCTTACCAACTCTGATATAGATTGGTGTAATAGGATCTAGGATGGAATCAGAATCATTGATCGTTGTGGAAACTTCCCCAACGTACCCCTTATAGGAACTAAGGGAGGAATCAATTACCATCCAGTTCTCGTTCGTCGTCAATTTGGATACCCGATGAGACACGTCCCACGGGGTGTTCATCTGGAAGGTCTTTTCTTCAAGGAAGGAGAAAATGACAGAGCACTAAAGACGGAAATAGTGCAAGCCTGGAAGCATGATCATAAGAAAGGACGAGAGTCTCTAGGAAAATTGGACTGTGTCTCGGTGGAGCCTTATCTCCACTGGGTGCAAACTAGAGCTCTCAAGCTAAAAATGCCTTATCCTCATTACGGAATTCTTCCACCGAGGGAGTCTGTCATGTACTTCATGACGGAAACTGAAAAGGTTCAGGTTACTCTCAACAAAGTTCAACGGGAGAGGAGGTCTTGGAAGAACAAGTACCGCACCCTCGATGTAGAGTGCATCAAAATACAGCAATTACTGAAAGAGAAAGATGCTCTTATTGAAATTTTGGAGCAACATGCTGTAGAGAATCAAGATGACCAAAGGAATTTGCTCGCTCCTTTCACTTGGCAAAGGAATGACAACCCGACAACGGCCCAAGAGCCCCGGTCAAAGAAAAGAAAGATACCAGAATCAGCACCCGATTTCTCTTCAGAGAGGACTTGGGACCCATTAGCTTAGGTTTCTGTTTCTGTACCTTATAATCTACTGTATTTCCATTCCTGTAATCCTTTGAATTCAATAAAAAGGGGTATCCCCACTGTTTGATATTTGCAATTTAGTTGTTGAAGTTTATTTTGATTAAACCAAAGAACAATTAATATAATCATTGCATTCATCATTCTCACATCACATATGCTTCTTCCCTACGAATCTCACATCTGTGTCTCGGTTCTAGAGTCAAACTATCTCATTCGTACAATACTCGGGCCAATCGTCAGAAAAAGATGGATGATCTTGGGGAAGAAAACAGAGAGTTGAAGGAAGAGATCGACGCTCTGAGAGAGGATATGAGAAAGCTTCGTAACGACATGCAAGCCATGGCAGAAGCTCAGCTACAAAGAACTGTGATCTCAGAGATCACCTCGACGCCCATAGTGGAGAAGTATGATCCTAGGTATTAAATGTCAAAAGATCGTCCCTGGGGCACGCCTGTTAACTATATCCCAGAAGGATATGTTCCGCCGATCACTGAAGATCAGGGAATCACAACAGAAGCCGCTGGCCCTGAAGGTTACAAACTTCGGGAAAGCGAAGATGCCAGAGGCATATTGAAGACTCCTGAAGGTTACAAACTTCGGGAAACGACAAGATTCACTGCCGTAGTCACGGTACCGCCCCCTGTGGTGCATACTGTCCCGGAAGGACAGATTCCACAAATACCTTCTGGTAAGAAGGAAACTATGTTCGACCGAATGGATAAGTTCCAGGAACAGTTCTTGGAAATGCAGAAGAAACTGCAAGCCATCCGCGGTCAAGATCTATTTGGAAAGGACGCCGCAGACCTCTGCTTGGTCCCCAATGTGAAATTTCCGCACAAATTTCAAGTGCCCGACTTTGAAAAATACAAGGGTAACTCGTTCCCTCAGAGCCATCTGGTGATGTACGCTTGGCAGATGTCAGCTCAGACGGAGAATTAGGACCTACTGATTCACTACTTCCATGATAGTTTAACCGGTGCCGCACTCAAATGGTACATGGGTTTAAACCGTGCCACGATCAGCACTTTCAGAGATCTTGGCACTGCCTTCGTCCAACAATACAAATACAATTTGGACATGGCACCCGACAGAGATCAACTCAGATCAATGTCACAAAAGGACAAGGAAACCTTTAAGGAGTACGCCCAGAGATGGCGCGAAATTGCCGCTCAGATTTTTCCGCCTCTTGAGGAAAAAGAGATGACAAAGATCTTCTTAAAAACCTTAAGCTTATTTTACTATAACCGAATGGTTGCCAGTGCACCTAGTGATTTCACCGAGATGGTGGGCATGGGCGTACGTCTTGAGGAAGCCGTCCGAGAAGGACGTTTGGTAAAAGACACTGGATCGATGAGCGGTACTAAAAAATACGATAGTGTTCTCCCTAAGAAAAAAGAGCAAGATATTGGGAATATCTCTCTCGGAAAGAAAAGGCATCGTTATCAGCCGGTAGCAGCTGTAACTCCTGCTATGAGCCCTGCGCCTATTCCTACGTATCAACCTCAGGTTGCGCAAAGCCAACCTGATCAGCAAAGGACATAACAGCCTCTTCGGCAGGCTCGTCCTCCATATAATAATAACCGTACAACACGGCCACCAGGATTTGATCCTATACCCATGTTGTACGCAGAACTATTTCCATTACTACTGGCTAAGGGGTACATTCAGACTAAATCTCCTCTTACAGTACCGGAAAATCCGCCTTTTTGGTTTAAGGTGGATCAAACTTGCCCTTACCACCAAGGAGGATCAGGGCATAACATTGAGACTTGTCTCAATTTTAAATTCGACGTGCAAAAGCTTGTTAGGAGCGGGGTCTTATCCTTTAAGGGATACAAATCCTAATGTTCTTACGAGCCCGCTACCTCAACATGAGAAGGCTGCAGTCAATTTGATAGAAGGAGAGACTAACAATGTCTATCAAATTCATGATGTACTCTTGTTAAAGACCAATCTGGTCAAGATGCATTGTAGACCGAGTGGCTATGGCCATGTGCCACCTCATAACTATCATCAGTGTGATATCTACTCTAAAGACAACCAGGGATGTTCTGTGGTGCAATCAGCTCTACATGAACAAATGGATCTCGGATGGATCCAAGAGCACCAAGTTTGTGGAGTTAACATAGTTTACACGAATTCCAACATCATTCAAAACCAAGACATCCGTGCGATGAATGCCAACTTGGTGGCGATACACTCAAAGCAAAGCCAGTATCATAATCTGCTGCGGCGTGGTTACAATTCTTGTCTGACTTGCTCGGTAAACAAACGGGGATGCTCTCTCATACAGGAGGCCCTCCAGCATCAGATGGATCTTGGATGGATCCAAGACTACCATGATAGGAACCCTTATCAGATCAACATGGTTCAGATCTTTGATATTCGCGTGATGAATACCAACTTAGTAGAGTTACATGCTGAACAGGTCCGACTCGGATTCCTGATATCACATGACTATCAAAGCTGTAAAACGGGTTGCAAAAACGATCGAGGTTGTACCCTTGTCCAGGAGGCACTTCAGCACTTGTTAAATCACTGGTGGATTCCAATTTATATGGATGAAGATACTCAGCAAATTAGTATCAGTAACAGGAATCCTACTCGGCGTCAGAGTCAGGATGTCCGTTCAATGGAAGCTAACCTAGTGAGGTTACATTGTATTCAAAGTGGGCGTGGCCAGGTGCCACCACACAATTATGACTGTTGTAGCATCTGTTCGGAAAGTAACCAAGGCTGTTACCTTGTGAGAGCAGCTCTTCAGGGTCAGGTGGATCATGGAGAGATTCGTCCATATCCGGGTTCTGGACCCATCAACTGGACGCCGAACTACCTTGCCGATCAAGTTGAGGATGTTGTCACAATCTCTGGTCATCACAGGACCAGGGATGTTTTTGCCATTATCCCTCTACTTGACGAATCTAAAGTTCCCAACTGGGAATGGATCGAGATTACTTATGATGGTCAGAAAAATCAGAAGGTTCCCATAGTCATCTATCTGCCGGGACCAACACCGTATGAATCAACTAAGGCTATCCCTTACAAATACGGTGCAACGACCATTGAAAATGGAAAGGAAATTCCATTACCCTCCGTTGTGAATATTGCAGACATCAGTCGTATAACACGGAGTGGTAGAATCTTTAACCGAGGGGTTGGGGAACTTAACAAAGAAAAGGAACTTCAGACAGAAGCTCCTGATCTACCAGTCGGACAATCCAGTAATCCCGACCTTTCGAAAAACAATGATGAGATGCTGAAGCTCATCCAAAAGAGTGAATACAACATTGTTGATCAACTGTTACAAATCCTTCAAAGATCTATGTGTTATCACTTTTACTCAATTTAGAAGCCCACAGGGAGGCTCTACAGAAAGTCTTGGAGCAAGCCTTTGTGGAACATGATGTAACAATCAGACAGTTCGATAGCATTGTCTCTAACATCACTTCCTACAACAATTTGGGATTTAGTGATGAGGAATTACCCGAAGAGGGTCGTCGTCATAACATGGCGCTCAATATTATAGTTAACTGCCAGGACGATGCTTTAGCCAGCGTACTGGTAGACACAGGGTCAGCCCTGAATGTTATGTCGAAGTCCACTTTGATGTAATTATCATTCAAAGGCCCTCCGATGAGAATCAGCGAGGTCGTCGTCAAAGCATTCGACGGATCCAGAAAAACGGTTATCGGCAAAGTCGATCTTCCCATAACTATTGGTCCTCATACTTTCCAAGTCACTTTCCAGGTCATGGACATCCGGGCAACGTACAGTTGTTTATTAGGAAGACCTTGGATACATCAGGCTGGAGCGGTTACTTCAACCCTCCACCAAAAGCTAAAGTTCGTCAAGAACGATCAACTTGTCACAGTCTGTGGGAAGCAGGCCTTGCTCGTGAGTAGTTTATCTTCATCTACTGGTATAGAACCCGAGGAGGTTATTGGAACTCAGTTCCAAGCACTGTCGGTGAGCAAGAACAATCAGTTCAAAAAAGGAACTTCCATTTCTTCATACAATGATGCTATCAAAGCGGTCGAGAGTACCAATACAACCGGATGGGCACAGCGTGTCATTCCTATTGGCAATACAACAAAGAAGGGTCTTGGTTTTTCTGTAACCTGTACCCAGACAGCTGCCAACGATGAAAGTCTTCATCCCCTTCAAAACTTCTTCCACAGTGGAGATTTCCTTCACCCAGTGTCTCAAGCAGTACATGCTATCAATGAGGAAGATCCCTCTGACACAGATGAAGAATGGAAGTCCTACCTTAACGAGGATAGTTATATGTCACAGATGAGGTGCCTACGTCATTTTGCTATCCCGCACAGAGTCCGAGGTTTATACCAAGGTCAGACGTCGAAATGATATATGGAGATTGTGATCCGGAAGGATGTCGTGCTCCACCAAATTCGTTAGAGGAGGACACTCTGATGAAAGACAACTTTGACCACAATTACTATGGCCCGATGGATGGCCTGCCAATGTGGCAGCCTTACCCAGGAAACTTGGGGCAAGAGAGTCAACCGAACAATGAAAATCAGCTGACCGTCATTGAACAGAATACATGTGTCCCCACCATGTCATGGGTTCAACACTCAGGTCATCTTGAAACTACTCAACATGAAGATGAATTCGCAACGTTTGCAGGACTTGAATTCATCAACTATGCTTTTCCCGAGGTCAACGTCATCGAGAGAGATGACTTTTCCAGTTCCAAAGAAGTTTGGGACACTCTGGGACAATCAAGTCAAAAATACGTCTTTATGGTCAAATACACCGCTCCCGAAAGCTCTCGTATCAGGCTCGAAGATATCCAGCCAACTGGATGGGGAGATACAGCTGAGAGAACAAATGTTATGCAAAATGCAACTGAGAAATTCTCCTACGACAACTCTGCCTGGGAGACAGATTCCAATGATCCTGCTCCACCAGAAATCAGCGTTATTTCTGAAGACAAATCAAGGAAGGTGCCAGACTTTGTGATTCACCGAGGAGTTCGCCCCCAATGGATTGCCATCGAGGTTCTGAAGTTCGTTCATCAGTCAAAGTAATTGCCATCTTTTAACCTTTCACCCTGCCCAGGTGAAACAGATGTTTTGATAGGGCTCGCTTTCTGTAAATTTCCCTCTTCGCTTTGCCCAAAGCGACAGAATTTTGTTTTATAGGGCTGTAGTTTCAAGAATCGACTTGTTCATTAATAAAATAACGTCGTTTTGTAATTTCCGCATTTATTGCTGTTTTCTCTTTTTGCTTTTTCAGAAAATGGTAATCCTAAAAAACAACTCAATAATAAAAACAAGCAGTAAAAAAAAATACACTGCACACACTTGCATTTTCTCTATCTCTTCTAAACACGAATCATCACGTCATGCAGATTGCTTGTTTTAAACCCCGTTGAAACATATGATCCGATGCCTTCTCCCGACTTTGGGTTCCCGGTATTCGAGGCTGAAGAAGTTGACGAAAAAATTCCAGAAGAGATCTCCCCACTACTCAGACAAGAGGAAAGGTCCATTGAACCTCACAAAGAACTGTTGGAAACGGTAAACTTGGGTTCAGAAAAAGAGAGAAAAGAAATCAGGATTGGGGCACTGCTCAGTCCCATTGCCAGAGAGGGTTTGATAAAGCTTCTTAAAGAATTCCCCAATGTATTCGCTTGGTCCTATCAGGATATGCCAGGGTTGGATACCAGCATCGTGGAACATCACTTACCGTTAAGGTCGGAATGTCCGCCAATAAAGCAAAGGTTGAGACGCACTCACCCGGACATGGCCATCAAAATCAAAGAGGAGGTACAAAAACAGATTGACGCGGGTTTCCTCGCCACATCCGAATATCCTCAATGGTTAGCCAACATCGTACCCGTTCCCAAAAAGGACGGAAAGGTCAGAATGAGTGTTGATTACAGGGATCTGAACAAGGCTAGTCCAAAGGACGACTTTCCTTTACCACACATTGACATGCTGGTAGACAGTACAACAAAGTTCAAAGTTTTCTTCTTCATGGATGGATTCTCGGGCTATAACCAGATCAAAATGGCACCGAAAGATATGGAGAAAACTTCGTTCATCACCCCATGGGGCACCTTTTGTTACAAGGTGATGCTGTTCGGCTTGAAGAACGCCGGGGCAACCTGTCAAAGGGCCATGACAACTCTTTTTCATGACATGATACATAAAGAAATCGAGGTATATGTCGATGACATGATTGCAAAATCTAAGACAGAAGAGGAGCATGTGACCCACCTGTCGAAACTATTCGAGCGTTTGAGGAAGTACAAGCTCCGCTTGAATCCTAACAAGTGCACCTTCGGTGTTCGTTCAGGGAAATTACTAGGGTTCATCGTCAGCCAGAAAGGAATTGAGGTTGATCCTGACAAGGACAAGGCAATTCGAGAAATGCCTTCTCCGAAAACTGAAAAACAAGTCAGAGGATTCTTGGGACGTTTGAACTACATCTCCAGATTCATATTCCTTATGACCGCCACATGTGCGCCGATTTTCAAATTACTCAAGAAGAACCAGGATTGCGTTTGGTCAGAAGATTGCCAAACTGCCTTCGACGGTATCAAGGAATATCTGTTGAATCCTCTGATTCTATCACCTCCAGTGGAAGGAAGACCACTGATCATTTACCTCACAGTTCTAGAGGACTCAATGGGATGTGTACTTGGCCAACAAGACGAAACTAAACGGAAAGAGTCTTCCATTTACTATCTAAGCAAGAAATTCACCGACTGCGAAACTCGATACACGATGCTTGAGAAAACTTGTTGCGCCTTGGCTTGGGCAGCCAAACGTCTTCGCCAATACATGATTCGTCATACTACTTGGTTAATCTCAGAAATGGATCCAATCAAGTACGTTTTCGAAAAACCTGCTTTTATGGGAAGGATCGCTCGTTGGCAGATGTTGTTATCAGAATATGACATAGAGTACCATGCTCAAAAAGCCGTTAAAGGAAGTATTTTAGTCGATCATTTGGCTCATCAACCGATTGACGATCAGGAATCAATCGGGTTTGACTTCCCAGACGAAGATGTCATGTATCTAAAGATGAAAGACTGCGATGAACCGCTACCCAGTGAAGGGCCAGAACCAGGTTCCCAATGGGGACTTATCTTTGACGGAGCAGTTAATCATTACGGAAATGGAATTGGGGCAATCATTGTTACCCCTCAGGGTACCCACATTCCTTTCATTGCTCGACTGTCATTCAAATGTACGAACAACGAGGCCGAATACGAAGCTTGTATTATGGGTCTCGAAGAAGCGATTGATTTAAAGATAAAAAACTTGCACGTATACGGCGATTCAGCCCTAGTTATCAATCAGATAAAAGGAGATTGGAACACATACCAATCAGGATTGATTCCTTACAAAGACTACGCAAGAAGATTGCTACCTTTCTTCAACAGAGTTGAGTTTCATCATATCCCTCGTGATGAGAATCACATGGCTGATGCAGTAGCCACTATCTCTTCCATGATTAGTGTAGGTCAATGGAACGACCTACCTAAGATCGACATAATGCGCCGTGAACGGCCCGCTTACATCTTCACGATTGAAACAGTCCTAGACGATAAACCTTGGTATCGCGATATCAAATGCTTCCTTCAGAAACAAGAGTACCCACCTGGGGCATCCAGGAAAGATAGAAAAACCCTCAGAAGATTGGCTGGAAACTTCTTCCTGAGCGGTGACACTCTCTATAAGAGAAATTTTGACATGGTCTTGCTCCGATGCATAGACAGACCAGAAGCAAACATGCTTATGAAAGAAATTCATGAAGGATCCTTTGGCACTCATGCCAACGGACACACAATGGCGAGAAAAATTCTGAGAGCAGGGTATTACTGGTTGACCATGGAATCCGACTGCTACAAGTACATGAGGAGGTGTCACAAGTGTCAGATATACTCCGACAAAATTCATGTACCGCCATCGCATCTCAAAGTTCTCTCTTCCCCGTGGCCTTTTTCCATATGGGGAATTGACATGATTGGGTTGATCGAACCTAAGGCTTCAAACGGACATCGGTTCATCCTAGTAGCCATTGACTACTTCACCAAGTGGGTCGAAGCAGCGTCATTCGCCAATGTAACCCGACAAGTGGTGGTCCGATTTATCAAAAACAATATCATCTGCCGTTATGGTGTTCCAAGCCAGATCATTACTGATAATGGATCTAACTTGAACAACAAGATGATAAAAGAGTTGTGCACAGAGTTCAAGATTGAACACCATAACTCATCTCCCTACTGACCCAAGATGAACGGGGCGGTAGAAGCGGCTAACAAGAACATCAAGAGGATTGTTCAGAAGATGGTTGTAACCTACAAAGATTGGCACGAGATGCTACCCTTTGCTCTTCACGGTTATTGCACATCTGTCCGCTCTTCAACAGGGGCAACCCCTTTCTCTCTAGTGTATGGCATGGAAGCAGTGCTCCCCATAGAAGTAGAGATCCCATCAATCCGGGTATTGATGGAAGCTAAGCTCACCGAAGCTGAATGGTGTCAAAGCCGACACGACGAACTAAATTTGATTAAGGAAAAGAGAATAACGGCACTATGTCATGGTCAATTGTATCAACAGAGAATAAAGAGGGCGTTTGACAAAAAGGTCCGACCTCGCATCTTCAGGAAAGGAGACCTTGTGCTCAAGAAGATACAATCATTTCTCACTGATTCTCAGGGTAAATGGACCCCAAATTATGATGGCCCCTATGTGGTCACGAAAGATTTCTCAGCCGGCGCCTTGAGACTTGCAACCATGGACAGAGAGGAATTTGCCTACCCTATGAATGTTGATGTAGTCAAGAAATACTTCGCCTAAACTAAAAAAAAAAACATCTTGGTGGATTGAAAACCCGAAAGGGCGGTCCAGGCAAAAGTTAGAGACATAAAAAAAAATCATCCCGATGGATTGGAAACATCATAGTACAATCCAGGAAAAAATTAGGGATAATGGCAACTAACTATGTTCAACAGAGGCAAGTCCCTCAGCAGCAGCAGTTACACCATCCATCGGAGAAAACTCCAGTCAAGGTCATCTTCGACAGAAGCTCAGGATGCCCCGAATTCAAAGTTGGTAGAAAGATAACGGTCGTTATGTTTCAACGTAGCCCTTTTCCCTGTAAATTACCATTATCTAACTTTGTATATGCTCAATGGAATCACGCGTTTTGCTGATTTCCATCCTATCAATAAAATTTGAGCCCTTGTGCTTTTGTTTGCAATTCTTATTTGTTTTAGCTTTATAGAACGACATTTTAATATGATCAACGATTCTTGAAATAAAACAAAATGAAGTTACTCGTTAAAACTTTTTTTGCTTTTTAATAAAGATGGCAATTTCTTTTGACTGTTGAACATCAAAGGAACATCGGTCGCTTCTCCAGAAGTAATCGAACCTCAAAGTGCAGAATCAAAGTACTCCTTCTAACCCAGTACGCCTGAATGAAGGGATCAACTGTGTCAGAGACCTTGTTTCGTCTGACACGCCTCGGCCGAGTTCTCATCTCCTAAGCCCGACCAGCATGGGCCCCCAACAGGGACCGTTTCTCCTAAGAAGGATAGAATTGCTATCTTGAACCAGTGATATTTCTACATGCCCCACTGTGGCCGAGTATCCAGTCATGTTCATCTTTTAGTTTGTGTGTCGCGTCAGTTTTGTCAGCATATACATACAAACATCATGCATTATTGATTTGCATTCACATTTCATATTGCATCACTATCGCTCTAGTCGGTCTTGTCCCCTAGTGATAGAAGTTCTCCCAATCGAGTTGTCAGTTCTTGCCTCGTCAGGAAACGCTGTGTTTGAACAACCTCACCCCCAGTTTATTTCTGGAAGGAAGTTGGCCCTTGACCACTTTGATAACTTGAACCTCTGAAAAACCAGAGGAACCTTCAGTCAGCACCACTCTTCGCCATTGAAGATGATATCCTTGCTTTCTCGGATTAAGGAAAATCCACAGAGAAAGCCTCGTAATCAGAGATTCGGCAGCATGCCAGTTTCGCTCCTAAAAGACCGCTGATGAAAAGGTCATCGACACCTCAAAATTGGACCCCATCATATGACATTTCTCTGGGAAGATCCCGAGAAAAGTATGATATAAGATCCCAAGTGACAGCAGTCTCTCAAGAGACCTGTTTTCCCCCAGTAGAAACAAATGGCGTCTCCAACAGAGAAGTTTGTGCAACTCTACAACTCAGATGACTGGGTTCCCCAACGAGTTTGACATCAGAGTTTTTCCGTCAAATGGCATCTCCCCAGGAAAATTCGGTGAGAAGTTTGAGGAAAACCGCTACGAATAGCGTCCCTTGTCAATAAAGTTTATTGACAAAAGAAATTGAGACCAGTTCCTTGGTAGGAAACCAGGATCGAGGGGAAGTTTACTTCAGAAACTAAGACCAGTTCCTTGGTAGGAAACCAGGATCGAGGGGAAGTTTACTTCAGTAACTTAGACCAGTTCCTTGGTAGGAAACCAAGATCGAGGGGAGTTTATATTCGAAAATTGAGACCAGTTCCTTGGCAGGAAACCAGGATCGAGGGGAAGTTGACAAAAGAAAACTTAGACCAACTCCTTAGCTGAAAACCAGGATCGAGGGGAAGTTGACAAAAGAAAACTTAGACCAGCTCCTTGGCTGAAGACCAAGATCGAGGGGAAGTTTACCTTTTTTAAGCATCATTGCTTAGCGAAAGAAGATAAATTCGTGAAATACCATTCATAACCACCATCAAAATTTTGGGTATTCCGATATTTAATCCTCTTGCACCCCGAATGCCCGAATACCTTCGTCGTTGACACCTTCGGGTCCAAGAAGATTAAATAGGGGCATCTGTCATACCCCAAATTTTGACCACTAAGATTTCCCATCATTGTGAAAAGCATCATCACAATATGAAGGAACCATCATACTTCATCAGTCTCCCCAAAGATGGGTGAGCATCCACTACAATCAAAATTAGGGTTTCAAGCCCTCTCTGAGCACTTAGACAAAGGATCAATCAAGAAACAACATGATCTTCAACTTGTCTAACCTCTCAAACATCCCAAATGGATCAAAAGGATTCCCACTTCAAGGATCAAGCACAAGGATGCTCCCTTCTAGGTGGATCAAGTCTCAAGATCGACAGTGTCACCAAATTAGGGTTTTGGTCGACCAGGGCCTCTAGATGGAAAATTTTCATCTGGGAACAAGCCAATGATCCAAAACATAACCTAATATACTTCATGGAACCTCATAAACCCAACCATCAAGTCAATTTTGCCTCAGGGGATGCATTCATCAAAAAATCAGGAATTAGGGTTTCTTGACCTAATTCACCCCTAAGTTGACTTTTGGGATAAATCATGAGCCAAGACTTCAAGACATGATTTGAGGGTCTCTAATATACTATATTGATCCATTTGGAACAATGGATTAATCCAAGAAGCTTGAGCAACAAGTCTCAATTTCATCTGCACCACAATTAGGGTTTCGCGAGGAAAGTCAACTGTAACTTTGACTTTTGACCTGGACATGCTCCCAAGCCCTAGGACATGAATCAATATACCCTATGACACCCATGGAACATGTCCACCAAGTTTGATTTAGGTCAAGGACATGATTTCCTGAAGAAATACACTGTTTGGAATTCATCTGATAAAAAGTCAACTGTGCACAAAAGTCAACTTTGACTTTTTGAGATTTTTCACCAAAATGGATTTTTAACCCTAAAATGATGTTAATGTATGATTTGAATCATCATTCATCAAGAAAAATCAAAGAAAGTGGGATAACTTGTAAAAGGGGTAACCATAAAAACTTAGAAAAATTTCTAAGTTATGGAAAAAGTGACACTAATGTGCCAACTTTGGAGGACCATAACTCCTAAACCACAAGGACATTGTTCCCCATTCAAAGCTTAATTTGTAGATCTCATTGCCCTCTACAAAAGCTTCATACTGACCTATATCCAAATTCCTCATGGATTTTGAGTTATGGAGTGATCAAAATCAAGAAAAGTCACTTTGTTCCAACACTTAGTGAAAATTTCACTAAGTCAGATTTTACCTTACTTTTTGCCAAATGTAGGGGGATTTTTCACTTGGATTCAAAAGAGATCAAAACCAAACATGTTCAAACAGTTGTTGTATCATGTAAGGGCTTTCCAAAATGGCCAAGAACATTACCAAATTCAATTTGAGTCATGAGATATGACATTGGCAAGTTGCCTTGTTGAAATCTGTCAAGGCAAGGCAGATTTTACACTTTTGGTCGATTTGCCAAAATCAGCCAAATCCAAATGCTCCTATCCACTTGGACACCTCTGAGGATTGAATCTAAGGGGGACAATCACCGAGCCAAGCCTCCAAAGTCTTTGGAACAAGAAATAGCATGTTGAACCTAGAATTGCCAAAATAGGGACAAGACTCCAATTTTGGATTGGAGCATTCAATGGAAGCATCAAGGTGGCATGGACTGAGCCATTCTCATCTGAATTCAGTCACGACTTATCCAAGACCAAGGGAACCAGCAGCCTGTGCCCTAACCTCTAGTCAATGGCTAGAGGAGACTTGGATTTTCATTTGCCAACATTGGCCAAACCTACTCAGCAGTTGCCATTCACTATTCCTTGCAAAACAAACTTGCTCTACTATAAATAGAGCTCAATTGTGACCAGTTTGAGTACACCAAAGCCATCAAATAGATGTTTTCCTCAAAATCTCTTCTTTCACTCCAATTTTGCCTTCTAAGGCAAGTCACTATCGGGTTTTGAGTTTGAGAGCTTTTCCAATCAAACCAATCACTCACACACCTCACATACATCATATCGAAGTGATCCAAACACTCACATAACATCTGGAACAATGATTTCACAAAATTACTAGCCAATTGCTCAAGTTCTTGACAGTTTTGCAGTTGAGGTACCATCTTCAACTCCAAACCATTTCAATCTATTCCAACCATCCATACACACTCCATGGCACCTAGGGAAGCTATCCAGATCATTGGAACCTAGTTGTAACACCTCCAACACAAATCACGATCACCAGCTGCAAGTGGCAAGCATGAGCTCTTCTAACTCTATGATCCATGCAATTTTTGCTGCACAATAATTTGGCCATATGTTCATAATCATGCATGGAATGTTTCCCCTCAATTAATTGCATTGTTTGAATCGTGTATCAAAAATCCTAGCCTTCATGCAGAAATTAGGGTTCTTGAGGATTTTTCATGATTTCTTGTTATATGTTTAATTTAAATGAAATTAAATACCATAGACATGATCATGAGGTTGAAACGAGTTGATTGGTATGTGGATTACATGATATGATTAAGTATTCAGTGAGATTGGAGAGAAAATGTAAATCTGGGCAAAATTGAAAAACGCGCCTGTTCTTGCCTTTGTTCTTGGCACCATTTTCCAATATTTGAATATTTGAATTTTGTGATTTAATTTAATTGATTCAAAAATTAATTTCTCTCTGAGTTTTAATGATTTTGAGTTGATTCCTTTTTTAATAATTCACAAAAATGTTAAAATATTTTATTTTCCCAAAAAATCCCAAAAATATTATTTATTTTATATAGTTGATACTTTTGCAAAGAATTAATGTTTTAATTGTTTTTAACATTTAAAATATTTTTTCCACCTTGATTTTGCAACTTTTAATGCTTTCTAATTATTTTGTAGGTCAATACTTAATTTTTGAAGCATTAATCCAAGATAACAATTTGTTTTCCATATGTTAAACAATTTTGATCATTTTAATTGAATTTTTATTCAATTAAATACATTTTTGAAAACAAATTAGGGTTTTGGATTAATTCAACCCTCATAAATCATTTTCAAAACACTTTGGGCCTCTAATAGAGTGTAAGACCCAATCCTTTTGTTGACCAAATCATTTTTGGGCCTCAGTATATTGTATAAGTCCCGATACTGTCAAAAACAAACGGCGCGATCGTCGCCTTTTCAAAACATAAAAACTTGGGCCTACCCTCGAGTAGTAAGACCCATTTCTTTTCTTAAAACTCATTTGGGCCTCTATTAGAGTGTAAGACCCAACCCCCCTTTGTACAGAAAACTTTTTGGGCCTCACTCGTTGTATAAGTCCCTCTGTACATTTTCAAATAAACGACGCGATCGTCGCCAGTTTAAAATTAACCATTCTGGGCCTCTCCTCGAGCTATAAGACCCATTCAAAACTTTTGGGCCTCTAATAGAGTGTAAGACCCAATCCCCTTTTAACCAAAACCATTTGGGCCTCACTTATTGTATAAGTCCCTCTGCATTAAAAGAAAACCTCGGCGCGATCGCCATTTCAAATGGAAAAACAAACTGGGCCTACCCTCGTGTTATAAGCCCCACTCTCACTCTTTTAAAACTTTTTGGGCCTCTTGAGAGAGTATAAGACCCATCCCTTTGTACAGAAAACCTTTTTGGGCCTCAATCACTTGTATAAGTCCCTCTGTACAAAACAACAGTGAAATCACTGATAAAACCCTAGGCCTCTCCTTGAGGTGTAAGCCCCAAATCTTTCTTTTTCAAAGCACTTTCTCCTTTGATTTTGAAATATACTGTTGTTTTCAATCTTTCTTTGTTGAACAACTAACCAAACATCATGGAAACTCTACAATTGAGTAAGTGGTTATTGCTTTCATTTACCGCTTTCATATACATATAACTGTATTGTGGGGCTGTTTCGCTGTAAGTCTTCTTTCATAAACTCATATCAACTGTGTAATAATAGTATAGATATTTCAAGTTTCCCCGGCAACTACGTATAGAACTAGGTGACGCCGTTTCGTTTATTCGTAGAAATAGACAACTAGATCCCCAATAGGATCACCAGATACAGTCTTCTCTTCGGCTGTCCTCATTAGGAATTGTCAAGAAACTCTACTCCCAGAGATAAATGTATTCTTCGTGAATGGCATCTTTGAGTTTCTTCCAGATTCTCGAACTTTCCTGGCTTGATTTATT
This sequence comes from Lathyrus tuberosus, assembly GCA_022829125.1. NCBI lineage: Eukaryota > Viridiplantae > Streptophyta > Magnoliopsida > Fabales > Fabaceae > Lathyrus > Lathyrus tuberosus. The sequence goes on along the minus strand of JALAZF010000177.1, from coordinate 7,750,015 downwards.
CTCTGTGAATAGCCTGTCTTGAATTTCTCGGGGTTTGGGGACCCACCGGCTTCTTAAAAGCATCGGCCTCCTCTTGGGCATCGTACAAGGACCCACAGGTTTCCTAAAAGCAACCCCGCCTCCTCTTGGGCTTATTACAAGGACCCGTCGGCTTCTTAGAAGTATTCACAGCCTCCTCTTAGGCTTCGTATAATGATCTCTTCCTCCAGGAATGATAGTCTCCTCTTGGGCTTCATACAAGGACCCGTCGGCTTCTTAAAAGCTTCCAGCCTCCTCTTGGGATTCGTACACATTGTCCCGACGACCTCCTAGAAGTATAGGAACAAAACTTAATCATCTGCATATAACAGTCCTTTCAAAGAGTCTACTACTATTTCTCAAAGTATAGTATAAAAGATGAAACTCTAGACTTGGACAGTCTAATCTCCTTGAGTCTCAAAGACATTCTCAAGTGACCCCTTTGTTAAATAGGAAGAAAACCCGTAGACTCGGACAGTCTCAATACCCTTCAGATTTCCCCCTTCCTGAATAAACATGAATAACCCAGATCCTCGACTCAAATCCTTGAGTACAGTGTTGCTCATATAAGAACTGATTTTCTCTTTAAATCAGCATACTGGACCTGTCACTCAAGTGAAACAGTAACCATAGCCTCCTCTTAGGCTTTGTATAATGATCCTTCTCCAACAACGTTTAGCCTCTCTCTCGGGCTTTGTACGAGACACATAAGAGACTCCCTCGTTGAGTCAATCACCCTTTCGCCTCCATCTCGGGCTTTATACGAGATAAAAAAAGGTTCTTACTGAGCCAAACAAATTTTAGCCTCCATCTCGGGCTTCGTACGAGATACCAAAAGACTCCATCGTCGAGTCAAAACCTTTTAGCCTCTCTCTCGGGCTTTGTACGAGACACATATTAGCCTCCTCTTAGGCTTTGTATAAGAAAATCACTGGTTGATCCAATCAACCTTTTAGCATCAAAGTTGTGCCTCGTTCACAGTACACAAACATCAATAACTCCTTCCCCTTCATCTAATCGCTGTAAGCGGCAAGCCTCTGGATCATCTACATCCATGCCACTGTCCCTCTTTTAGCATGAGAAATTCCAAATGAAAGATGGCATTGCTCTACACTGAGTTAAAGTCTTCTCCTTCAGGTTAAAATCCCTTATAATGGAAATTATAGCATTGCCGGATTCACAAATCTCGGTTAAAGTAACTTACCTTTATAAACAGTTGTGACATACAGCCCCCTCTTTAGAGACGACAAATTCTCTCTAAAGTCAACACACTTTTTGCTTCACATCTTGGGCTTTGAACAAGATACAAACCACCTTTCGCTTCACGTCTTGGGCTTTGAACAAGACACCAAAAACACCATTTCCTCCCATAGAATAGGAGGAACTACGAACGCTCTGATTTCCCTGTTTCGGTAAACGGGAATACATAGGCATAAGATTGAAAGAAAAAATCTTAGCGAGCATACTAAACAAAAACCCAAAATCCCATACTCTCACATATCTATCAAAAAGCATTAGTCCTAACATCCTAATCCTTGTTCCCCGCTAGATCCCTGTCATTCTGTCAAAATAACACAAGAAAGGCCCCACCACATTGATCGCATTCGTAACCTAACAGACCACTGTTTAAACTCAGTATACAAGAAGGGTTAATTGGAGACATCTATTTCCCTTCCTTCATCAGCTTTAATAGGATAAAAAAATGAATCGACCTGTAGTAAACTGACTCCAGAGAGCGACAGCGCTTAAGAACCGCGTCCAAAATCGCTCGCTACAGAGGGTCGAGGTGACCGCCCTAGCCTGATGTATCCAAGGTCTTCCTAATAAACAACTGCACGTTGCCCGGATGTCCATGTCCTGGAAAGCGACTGGGAAAGTGTGAGGACCAATAGTTATGGGAAGGTCGACTTCGCCGATAACCATTTTTCTGGACCAGTCAAATGCTTTGACGACGACCTCACTGGTTCTCATCGGGGGTCCTTTGAAGGATAATTGCATCAAAGTGGACTTCGGCATAACATTCAGGGCTGGCCCTGTGTCTACCAGTACACTGGCTAAAGCATTGTCCTGGCAACTGACCGTGATATTGAGCGCCATGCTATGACGGCGACCCTCTTCAGGTAATTCCTCATCATTAAATCCCAAGTTATTGCAGGAAGTGATGTTAGAGACAATGCTATCGAACTGTCTGATTGTTACATCCTGTTCTACAAAGGCTTGCTCCAAGACTTTCTGTAGAGCCTCCCTGTGCGCTTCTGAACTGAGTAAAAGTGATAGCACAGAGATCTTCGAAGGAGTTTGTAACAGTTTATCAACAATGTTGTATTCACTCCTTTGGATGAGCTTCAGCATCTCATCATCGTTTTTCGAAAGGTCGGGATTACTAGATTGACCGACCGGTGGATTGGGAACTTCTGTCTGAGGTTCCTTTTCTTTGTTAAGTTCTCCAACTCCTCGGTTGAAGATTCGACCACTCCGTGTTACTCGACTGATGTCTGCAATATTCACGACGGAGGGTAATGGAATTTCCTTTCCATTCTCGACTGTTGTTGCACCATATTTGTAAGGGATAGCCTTAGTTGATTCATACGGCAATGGTTCCGGTAGATAGATGACTACGGGAGCCTTCTGATTTTCCTGACCATCGTAAGAAATTTCGATCCGTTCCTGGTTGGGAACTCTCGATTCATCAAGCAGAGGGATAATGGTACAAATATCCCTAGCCTTCTAATGATCATAGATTACGACAACATCCTCAATTTGATCAGCGAGGTAGTCCGGCGCCCAGTTGATTGGTCTGGAACCCGGATATGGGCGAATCTCTCTACGATCCACCTGACCCTGAAGAGCTGCTCGCACAAGGTAACATCCTTGGTTACTTTCTGAATAGACTCTACAACTTTCATAGTTGTGTGGTGGCACCTGGCCACGCCCGCTTTGAATACAATGTAACCTCACTAGGTCAGTTTCCACATATTGAACGTCCTGACTTTGATGCCGAGTAGGGTTCCCGTTGGTAATACTAATTTGCTGGGTGTCTTCATCCATATATATTGGAAGCCAACAGTGGTTCAACAAGTGTTGAAGTGTTTCCTGGACAAGGGCACAACCCTGATCGTTTTTGCAACCCGCTCTACAGTTCTTATAATCATGTGATACCATGAAACCGAGTCGGACCTGTTTAGCATGTAACTCCACCAGGTTGGTATTCATCAAGCGAATATAGAAGATTTGGATCATGTTGATCTGATAGGGATTCCTATCATGGTAGTCCTAGATCCATCCAAGATCCATCTGACACTGGAGGGTGTCGCTCCCGGGATTTTCATCCTAGTACAAACGCGAAAGTGTCACCGAAACAGAGTCGCCAGCAATGTGTATTTATCCCAAGAGATGGAAAGGAAACACCGCATAAACCTGAAGGGAAGGAAAGGTATGGTCTTGCGACCAAGAGAATTGGGTTCGGGAGTCGGTTACGCGAAGGGAAGGTATTAGCACCCCCGCGCGTCCACCGTACCCGATGGGATCCACGCTTGCTTGTCTCGATCAAAGGGTGTAAGAAAAGATACTGGGAAAGGAACTGGAAAAGTAATGGAAAAGGAAGAAGAACAAATGTAGGGAAAATAAAAGAAGTGCTCGCATGGGCCCTACCCCACTGCCTACGTATCTCATCGGGAACATGAGAATCAGAGCGACGTAGTTCCCCTCACTAGGGATGGATTGTTTGAGTTTTTTAAGAAATGGCTAACGTTCTGGCTCAGGTGTTGCGGGCTCGCTGGTTCGAGTGCGTTACCATCTTGCAAAAGAACGAGAAGGAGCACGTTCGTACGCTGAGAGTGAATGAGGTGAGAAAAGAATTCCCGAAGGAAAGACGTTATTGTTTGTTTTTGTCTTTTAGGAGTTTTTTATTTGTTTGTTTGCATATGATAGTGTATCTAAATCTTAATCATTGGAATGTGTACATCCTCACATTCCAAGATGGAATGAGTAAGAAAATACACTAAGTGAAAAGAAGACCCTCACACTTAGTTCCAATTAATAAGGTTCAAACACACTAGCATACTTGTGTTTATTAAGTGTTTTTGTTGATTATGAAATGAAGAAGTGTTTTTATTATTTGTACCTTCAACAAGTATTGCATTTAAGTCCCTCATACAAGATCAAATGTCTAACACATTGACCCAAGATGGGCTATATGCTACACATTCTAAGATTATAAGAGAATACCCCTTATAATCTTTTCTTTATATGAAAGGCCTAAATGCAATAAATGCTTGCCTTTATTAGATATTTTGAATTTTCTTTGAGATGAGAAGATGAAAGACTCAAGAGAGGATAAAGGTAAAATCTATGTGAACTAAGACTCAATCCTAATAAATTAATTAAGGGAGTGATCCTAAGGGTTTGTGAGGTTTAAACCTAAAGTCTAAAGAAAGAATGAATTAAACAATTCACTTCTAAATTAGAAGATGAATTGTAATTCAAAAAGGGAAAGTGATGAGTTATTAAGAAAAAGCACATAAGTGCTTAACAAAACACAAGATGGAATTGTAAAAGAGAAAGGATAGAAGTTTGAATGTGGATTCTTTATCCACACTCAATTGCAACTTACCAACCCCTACATGGTTAGTAAACATGTATAAAAAGTATAAGAAGCAAAAGAACACTTAATGCACCATAAAGATCAAAAGAATAAGATGAAAGATCAAATCCTATTAATCACAACCAGAATGTGCATCATATGGAAAAGAAATGATTATCATCAAGCAAGTTCAAGTGAACAACCAACAATCATCATCCATGGCATTAGAACATGCTATCATAAGAAAAGATAGATAGAAGATGAAAAGAAAGAGAAGAAACATGCATAAATGAAACATGTAATTCAAGGATCAGAATGGAACTAAATGGAAAATGGCTTATACACATCTCAAATTATTCATGGATCAATCATCAAGACATTCAAGAAGTTATACAAGGAAAAGAATTGAAATGGAAGTTCAAAAGAAAAGAAGTGCAAGCACAACATGTTAAGGATGCACCAAGTTCACATGACAATGAATATGTAATGATGACATATAATGTGTACCAATGACCTATAATGTCACATGAATAGCTCATTGGAATAGGCAAATGATCATGCAAGTATGCACAAAAGAAAACATGTAAACATGCACAAATATTACAAGGATATGACATGTCATTATGCTTCAAATGTAATGCCTTAAACAAAAATTAAATGAACTCATGGAAATTAAGCAAACATGTTTTAAAGATACACCAATCAGAAGTGAATCATAAACCAAAATAGCATGCAAGAAATCAAGGCAAAAAGGCTTTATACAATGCACTTAAGTCAAGTTGGATACACATGCAAAGTAATGCAAAGATGGACATCCAAACATGTCATAAAATGATCTAACAAAATAAAATAAAAATTATGGGACATACTTCAAGATGTTAATGACTCAATGAAAAAAGAAGCAAATGAAAACTATTTTTAATGTTCAAGAACAAAAATGCACAAAATCATGTACCACATTAAGAATGCACACAAAAGAAAATCAAAGAAAATTGTGGAACAGGGGCAAAAAGGTCATAAAAGCAAGAGATGAAAACATCAAAAATTTCCTAAATGTCTTAATGACGTTCATGAATTTTTATGGAATTTTATAATGATATTTAGTATTTTTAAAAATTAAAAAGCAAACGTGTATGAAAAATGGAAAAATAAAATGAAATGGAAAAAGGGATGGGGGTGCAAATATAGTAAACTATCAGTTCAAATTAATTGGGCTTTTAAAAGAGGGGTGTGGATAGCAATCTGGTCTTAAGTCCAATTACACGCAGAAACACAATAACAAGCATGCACTCTCAGTCAACAAAATTGACTCACGCATGACCATTGGATTAAGTCAGAGTCAAACCAAAGTCAAAGTACATTAATCATACGCATCTCATTGCTGGCACATCATAACAAACCAATACGCACATGCATGCAATCATCAGAGTGGAAAAAATGAAACACGTGACACACACCCTCTCCATTAATTCGCTGGCAACATTTCCACCCTTGGATCAACAAAATCACACGGCTGACATTCAAACTGGCAAAGAAACCCTAGCACAAAGCTACCGGCCGGAGAGGGACCTCCGGTCACCTTCTCCGGCAAGAACCACCACCTGCAACTCTCGCCTCTCACCAAAATGCACAAATATGGTACCAAAATGAAGCTTACGCTATGCACATCATGAATCCAACACTATTTTTCACATAATAATCACACATAGAGAGAACAGAGGAGGTTCAAGCAAGCCCTAAGTTTTGCAACTACGCCTTTAGAAGGCCTATCAACTAGGCGGAGTTAGGAATGCTTCTATTAAACTCATATCAACATGAAAACAACAAATTAAACCATAAAACGCCAAAGCAAAGTTTGAGAGTTTGGAACCTGAATTTGTAGCTTTTGAAGATTCTTGAGAAAACCAGAGACTACACTTGTTCTTCAACCTTGGAGCCTCCAAATCAAGCAAAATAAATGCTGATGTAGCTTGTTATCTTGAGCAAAGAGATTCAATGCTGAAATACACTTGAAGCAAACTTGAGAATTGTGATGAAATATCCTTCAATCATGTGCCATTGATGATGATGAAGATGAAGTATCGTGTACTTTGAGAAGAAGTTTTGAGATTGTTCGTGAAAAAGTGAGAGAATCAGAGAGAAAGTAGAGAGAGCTTTGAGATGAAAACGAGAAAAAATGAAATCTCCCTGAGAAATGTGAGTGAGGTTTTGTTTTATAGTTTGGGTTAACCAAGGTTAAACTGAGTTAGCATGGTTTAGGTGAGTCGTCCCTAACTAACTGAGCCAAGTTAGTTAGGGCGAGTTATCCATGGCTGTGATATGGTGGAGGAGGTTTATGGTGTGTTATGGTGGAGGTTGATGAAATGAGCTAACTCATGTGTGCTGCAGCAAATAAACTTGTTCTACAAGTTTCCATTCCTTTCCTTTTTCATGAGCATGGGTAGCACGTGGAATGGTAAATGGGAAGTATGTTTGGCTAAATGAAGTAATGTTGGGATGATGAGCAATGTACGGGCAAGCTGAGACAACAACAATAACATTCATTTGTTTTTTTCTGGTTTTATGTGACAGTTGAGAACAATGGAGATAGGGTTGTTTGAGGATGAATTACTCCATGTAATGTGAATGATTTGGTGAGTTCTTGGAATCATTGGAAAGAGGGCACATTGGAGAACAATGTTGGTGTGAAAAATGGATTGAAATGATGCCTCAAACATGTCTAAAAATAACCATAAATAGATGGAAAAGAAACTGATGCATGGGCGTGTAAACTTGTGGCATGGCATGGCAAACTAGCCTGTTGATTTTCAGCATGATCACACCACCTTGGGATCACTATTTCTATCTCATAACTTGGTCAAATGAAATTTTGCCCAACATGAAACTTGAAGAGGACATGACAATGAACATTTTTGATGTTGAAAAGTTTTGCAAATGAAGCCTCTAACCATGAGAAAAATATGTGTACATTTGGCCCACCAACTGTTTGTAAAAAGGACATGCGCGTGACATGAAAATCCTTGGTCATGACCTAGTTTTGAACCTACTTTGCCCCAACTTTGATCAATCATATCTCACTCAATTTTTATCCAATGGAGATGTTCTACACATGGATTTGAAGCTTAAAGAAAGATCTTTTGTTGTGGCTGAGTGAAATCTTCATTTGATGCTCCAATTTTAAATGGCCTTGGTTCAAACTCTGATGCAAGATGGCCAAAACTTGCCTTATTTAGTAACCCTACTTCACCCAAAAATGGCAACTTTCCACAACTTGATTTTTTCATGATTCCTTTGGAGTTTCTTGATCAAATTTTGTACATTGGACACATATAACATGAATTTCATGATTTTGGGCTCAAAAAGTCAAGGGTTGACTTTTCCCTCTGATTATTTGACTTGGCCCCAAATTTCCTGATTTTTTATCTTTCTTCCAATTGAACCACTTCTAAAACCAATTGAGAGGCAATTTTCCACATACATACACTTAAGGATATGTAGAATACCATGACAACAAGTTTTGTCCAAAAAATCAGAGATTCCCTGATTTTATTGGAAACCCTAATTTTGACCCCCTCTGGTTAGGAGGGAAAAGTGCAGTCTTCAATTTCAAATTCCTCAGAGTATGTTGTGTATCCTTTTAAAGGATGATGAGATATGCCACTTGAGGGTGATTTTGAATCAATGAACCATCTCTTTTGAGGGTTTTCCTTCATTTTTGGATCCCTTGCATAGTGAAGTATGTGTTGCTCCAATCTCCTATTGAATCTCACTTTCTTGAGGTATTGGATGGTCAATTGAGATAATATGAGACATGGAAGACCTCTTGGCTTGCCTTGAGGCAACTTGACTGACCTTTTTGTGCTTTGAATGATCCCTTGATTGTCCACCTTCCACCTGATCACATGCCTTGATGGTAAGAGGGATGCTATGCTTCATTTTTTCTATGTTAAATGCAATGCAATGCTAATGAGGTGGATATGATATGATAAATGATAATGCTATGCTAAGATGACAAAAAGGGAGAGCAAATTTTGGGGTATTACAGCTGCCCCTATTCAAACCCTATAGACCTGAATGCCTGAAAGCGGTTGCCTTCAGACTTTCAAGGTATATAGTGATTGAATACCAAATATAACCAAAAATTTGCCCTGGGTGATGAAGAAGAAAAGGGATATAAACCCAACGAGACTGCTGGATTGAATCTTCAAATAAACGTCGTCGGAGAGATCTGTCTTTTGAACGACGCCAGGCGACTACTGGCTTGCCACACTGTTGATGGACTTAAAAAAATGTCTTTTTGAATGACGCCAGACGACTACTGGCTTGCCACACTGCTGGTGGACTTTAATAATGTCTTTTGAACGACGCCAGACGACTACTAGCTTGCCACACCGCTGGTGGACTTTAGCTGCTCTGCCATTCTAAACAATGGACTTTTACCAGTTCGTGCTGGATTTTTGCCAATCTGTTGTTGGACTTCAATGATTACCAAACAGGTTTTGGAATCTCAAAATTGCCATCCTCAGATGGACTTTTGCAGCTTTGCCAAATTAAACTTGGACTTTGATGCTTACCAAACCGGCTTTGGAAGCTTTGCCAAATGATCATCCCACCTGCTAGAACAACCACCTGCAATATTATCCCACATGCTGGAATAATATGAACAAACTGTATATAATGATCATCCCACTGGCTGGAACAACCATCTGCCATACTATCCCACCGGCTGGAATAATATGAACAAACTGTATATAATGATCATCCCACTGGCTGGAACAACCATCTGTCATACTATCCCACCGGCTGGAATAATATGAACAAACTGTATATAATGATCATCCCACTGGCTGGAACAACCATCTGCCATACTATCCCACCGGCTGGAATAATATGAACAAACTGCATATAATGATCATCCCACTGGCTGGAACAACCATCTGCAATATTATCCCACATGCTGGAATAATATAAACAAACTGTATGCATGCCAAAAATAAATTGGACTTTGGATTGTAAATGAGCAATGCTGAGAATTACACCACCTGCTGGGTAATATCATATGCTGACACTTTGCTGAAGATGAGATTCTGCCGATCTCTTTAGACCTTGTTGGGGAAATTACTGCGACTCGCCTGGGGAGTATAACAGACAAGATTCAATGCTGAACTCTGTGGGGGTACCATTACCAGAGATACAATCTTACTAGGGATCAGGGCTGCTCCGCCGGGACATGCAAATCTTGGTTGAAAGATAATCTGCTGCAACACGCTGAGAAAGAGTCCCTATAGATCTGTTAGGGAAACCCAAAGCAATTCCACGGTAATCTGCTGAGGAAGAAAACTGTCGAGCTTAGGATAAATGTCACAGTGCCCCCTGTTGGGCGAACTTTCCCTTTGACGACTCCGCTGGGGATAATAAGTTTACAACACACTCTGCTAGAGAAAACTGCTTTAAAGCGTCTCGTGCTGGGGAATGCCCTTTGAGAGGATTTTACAGAAGACCAAGCGTCTTCAAACTCTACTGGGGATAACAAATCGGGAGTATCCTTTGCTGGAGAGATAACGTGCCCCATGTTTAGGATGGTCAATAACTCCGCTGGGGATTATTCTTTGACATATTTCGCATGCTGAAACCTGCGGGAGAGATGATACCACCACTTGCTGATACATCCTACCAAGAGTAAACCCCACAAGGGATGTTAGTACTAAAAGTTTCGTCTCTTAAGAGGATTTTATAGAAAACCAAGCGTTTTCAAACTCTTATACGAACACTCTGCCTTGAACCACCCTTCACATCGTCTGCAAGGTACCGGAGGGTTGGCACTTGTTATTGACCCGGAGCATTTACTGCATTAATAACCGTTATCAATAGAGAAGAATTCCATCTTCGACCGCCGTTGCCGTCACAAAACTCAGTGGGAACTCTTGAATGGAAGAATCGACTTAATAAGATACAACAGTATCAAGTCAAAGTAAATATCTGTCAATTGTGCTGAGAGATAACTTCCGTGCTGCTTGGGTCAATCGTACTCATTTCCTGCAACAGAAAAAGAATATGCGCATGCCCCAGGACGTTGCGTGGTCTTTTGAGTCCACCATCCAAGGTTGTCCAACAAGCAAAGTAATTTTAATTGTCTTTGTGCATGTTTTTTGCAAGGCAAAGATATTTTCAAAGTAATGTTTTATTATCAAAAATCGGACGTTTTTGCAAACAAAACAGTAAAATGAAAGTAAAAGCTCGTGACTGAATATTCAATTTTATTGATGAAATGCCAAAATTGGCGGATTTACAATCGGAAGCAAACCCCTGAAAGAGGCGATTTCCATAAAATTGAGAAAAGAAATATATCCTAATGATAATGCGGAAATTGGATTCCAACTAATTTTTGATCCTGTTATAGCCAGTATGTATTCCAACGCCCTTGATTATCTTCGCCTTCGGAAGCTCGTGGTCGGACCAATTCCTCCTTTGGAATTTTGCCAGTTCGTTGAAGAGTAGAAAATGTACAGATTAATTCAGACTGCAGTCATTCGCTTTAATCCCTCTTTTGCGTGGATCGCCTTTTCAGGTTTTCAATCCACCGGGATACCCATTTTTGCCTAAGTTTCCCTTTCGGGTTTTCAACTTACCCGGTGTACAATTCTTTTCAATTATATCCCTAATTTTTGCCCGAACCTTTATTCTGTTTTTGGTTCACCGGGATGCCCTTTTTTGCCTGGATTTCTTTTTTTCTTTTATCCAGCGGGTCTCTTTATACGAAGTATTTTTTAACTGCATCTGAATTAACAGGGGATGAAAAGTCTTCACCATCCATGGTTGTCAGCAATAAGGCTCCACCTGAGAAAACCTTTTTAACCACGAATGGACCTTCATAGTTAGGAGTCCATTTACCCCTGTGATCTGTACTCGGAGGAAGTATTCTCTTGATTACCACATCCCCGACTTTGTAAACTTGAGGTCGAACTTTTTGATCGAATGCCCTCTTCATTCTGCGCTGGTATAGCTGGCCATGACATACTACGGCTAGTCGCTTCTCCTCAATAAGTCTCAGCTGATCAAATCTGGTTCGTACCCATTCAGCTTCATCCAGTTTAACATCCATCAATACTCGGAGAAAGGGGATCTCAACTTCTACCGGCAGAACTGCCTCCATACCGTATACAAGCGAATACGGTGTTGCCCCAGTGGACGTGCGGACTGATGTTCGATACCCATGCAAAGCCAATGGTAACATCTCATGCCAATCTTTGTACGTGACAACCATCTTCTGCACAATCTTCTTGATATTTTTGTTGGCCGCTTCGACCGCGCCATTCATCTTCGGGCGGTACGGAGAAGAATTGTGATGCTCGATTTTGAAGTCCCGGCATAGTTCAGCCATCATCTTATTATTCAAATTAGAACCATTATCAGTAATGATTCTTTTGGGAACTCCATATCGACAAATGATATCTCATTTCAAGAAACGAGCTACTACTTGCTTAGTGACATTGGCATAAGACGCTGCTTCAACCCATTTAGTGAAGTAATCAATGGCGACCAAGATGAAACGATGGCCGTTTGAAGCAGTAGGCTCAATTTTCCCGATCATGTCAATGCCCCACATCGCAAATGGCCACGGAGAAGACATGATACTCAACGGATTGGGAGGAATGTGCACTTTATCTGCATAGATCTGGCATTTGTGACACTTACGAGCATACTTGCAGCAATCTGACTCCATGGTCAGCCAATAATACCCCAATCTCACAATTTCTTAGCCATCGCATGTCCTCCAGCATGGGTACCGAAAGAGCCTTCGTGCACTTCAATCATCAACAGGTCTGCCTCGTGTCTATCCACACATCTGAGCAGGACCGTATCAAAATTTCTCTTATACAACACGCCATCTTTGTTCAAGAAGAAACTACCGGCTAGCCTTCTTAATGTCTTCTTGTCATTGGAAGATGCCCCAGGCGGGTATTCTTGATTTTTCAAGAAGCATTTGATGTCATGGTACCAAGGCTTATCGTCAGACACTGCATCAACCTCAAACACAAAAGCAGGCCTATCAAGACGAGATACATCAATCCTGGGTACAAAGTTCCAACCGTGCACTTTGATCATCGAAGATATAGTGGCCAAGGCGTCTGCAAACCTATTTTCATCCCTAGGAACATGGTATAACTTGACAGTTGTAAAGAAAGGCAGCAATCTCCTCGTCTAATCTCTATACGGGATCAAATTCTACTGATGTGTGTGCCAAGTTCCTTTTACTTGATTGATTACCAGTGCTGAATCGCCAAAGATATCGAGGGTCTTGATTCGTAAATCAATAGCCTCCTCAATCCCTAGTATGCAAGCTTCGTATTCTGCTTCATTGTTGGTGCACCCGAAAGTTACTCGGGCAGTGAAGGGCATATGAACACCTTCTGGCGTAATGAGGACTGCATCAACTCCGCACCCATTCATATTAACCGCCCCATCAAACATCAAACTCCATTTGGATTCAGGGTCAGGCCCCTCCTCCAGAAGTGGTTCCTCGCAGTCTTTCGCTTTGAGAAACAAGATGTCCTCATCAGGGAAATCAAATCTCATGGGCTGGTAATCATCAAGAGGCTGTTGCGCCAGATAATTTGACAGTATACTTCCTTTTATTGCATTTTGCGAAGTAAATTGAATGCCGTACACTGTCAGTACCATCTGCCACCTTGCAACTCTGCCTGTAAGCGCTGGTTTCTCAAAAATATACTTGACCGGATCCATTTTTGAGATCAACAAGGTTGTGTGTGTGAGCATGTATTGCCTCAATCGCTTGGCGGCCCATGCGAGTGCACAGCATGTCTTCTCAAGCATCAAATATCGCAATTCACAATCTGTAAACTTCTTGCTCAGGTAGTAAATAGCATGTTCTTTCCTACCTGTCGTGTCGTGTTGACCGAGAACACAACCCATGGATCCTTCGAGCACTGTCAAGTACATAATCAGTGGTCTCCCTTGAACTGGAGGTATCAAAATAGGAGGTTCCTGCAAATATCTTTTTATTTTATCAAATGCATTTTGACAATCCTCGTTCCACCTGACCGTTTGATCTTTCTTTAGCATTTTGAATATTGGTTCGCAGGTGGCGGTTAGATGAGATATGAACCTTGAAATGTAGTTCAATCTCCCTAGAAAGTCGCGAACTTCTTTCTCAGTTCTCGGTACAGGCATATCTTGCATAGCTTTCACCTTAGCAGGATCAACCTTTATCCCTTTTTCACTGACAATGAAACCAAGCAATTTTCCAGACCGCACGCCGAAAGTACATTTGTTAGGATTCAATCTCAACCTGAATTTCCTCAACCTCTCAAACAGCTTCTTCAAGTTGATCAGATGTTCCTCTTCTGTCTTTGATTTAGCAATCATGTCATCCACATAGCATTCGATCTCTTTATGAATTAGATCGTGGAATAACGTCACCATTGCTCTTTGATATGTTGCCCCTGCGTTTTTCAACCCAAAAGGCATTACCTTGTAACAGAAGGTACCCCACGGGGTAATGAATGTCGTCTTCTCCATGTCTTCAGGCGCCATCTTTATCTGATTGTACCCGGAGAATCCATCCATAAATGAGAACACTGAAAACTGAGCGGTATTATCAACCAGTACATCAATATGAGGGAGTGGAAAGTCATCTTTTGGGCTCGCCCTGTTGAGATCTCTGTAATCCACACACATTCTGACCTTGCCATCTTTCTTCGGCACCGGTACTATATTGGCCACCCAAGGAGGATAGTCGGTTACTGCCAGAAAACCTGCATCCAACTGTTTCTGTACCTCTTCCTTGATCTTCAAAGCCATTTTTGGTTTTGTTCTGCGCAGCTTTTGCTTGACCGGCAGATAGTCCTCTTTCAATGGTAGTCTATGCACAACTATGTCTGTATCTAAACCTGGCATATCCTGATATGACCAAGCAAAGATGTCAACGTATTCACGTAGCATGACTATCAGCTCTTGCTTTACATCAGCCCGCAGACTCGCACCAATCTTGATCTCTTTCTTGCTTTCCTCTGACCCAATATTGATAACCTCAAGAGTTTCCTGATGAGGCTGAATGGTCTTTTCTTCCTGTTTCAACAACCTAGCCAACTCTCCCGGGAGTTCATAGTCTTCATCACTTTCTTCCTCGGCTTGATAGATCGGATTGTCGAAATCATACGTGGGCATAACAGAATCATTTTTAGAGAAATCCACAGAATCCAGTCTGCATGATTGGATTTATGCTTTATTTTAGATTATTTTTGCTTGAAAACAAAAGAAAAGAAAGTGCATTATCATTTTTAATTTTCTTTGTGCAAAAATAAAAATAAGGAAGGAATAAAGGAACACAAATTTGTAAACAAAAACGTAATTTTTATTGGTGTTTGAACATTATATGAGAAAATATGGTGGCCCTACAAATGGATCCTCACACCTTGGGCAGAGTGTGGGACTTTATGCAGTATGAAAAACAAGAATTATTACTCTGAATGGTGTACAACATGAACGATTTCTTCGCTAGACCAGTTCTGCAATACTTCGCCTGGAGCCAGTGCATATACCCATCTGTCCAAGTAAGCTGAGCTCTCAGCGTCATCTTCTATTGCTGAGCAGGACTGATTAGGGTTGACAATTCCTCCACTGTTGAAATTAATTGGCCCACGGAATCGGGAACTGGCATTCGGCCCGGCTGGTATCCAATGCCAAACTTATCTTCTTTCACAAACACGTCAATAGCTTTACCCCAACCCTGGGCATTCCCGCTTTCGACCACTTCTCTGGCCTGCTTATATGACGCAATTGATGCACTCGGCTCACCTGGCACATTCGACACCACTGCTGCTGAAGTAGACTCTGGTAAGTTATTGATATTCAGGGCTTCAAAAGACTGGCACAGAGTTTCGTGAATCTCCCCATCCATTTCCACATATTTGAAAGTGGATAGATGACTCACAAATATATCTTCCTCACCGCAAACAGTGACTACTTGACCCTCGAACACATACTTGAACTTCTGATGAAGTGTTGAGGTAACTGCGCCCGCTGCGTGAATCCATGGTCGGCCCAACAAACAACTATAAGCAGGCTGAATGTCCATAACATGAAAGATCGTCTTGAATATCTGTGGACCAACCTGTATTGGTAGTTCAACCTCCCCAAACACCGATCTTTGGGATCCATCGAAAGCTCTCACAATCAGATCAATGGGTCTCAGAACCAATCCATCTACTTCAATTTTCATCAGGGCCTTTTTGGGTAACACATTCAAGGAAGAACCTGTATCAACCAGCACATGCGACAAAATGACCCCTTTGCATTCAAGTGTGATGTGCAGCGCTTTGTTGTGATTACGTCCATCTGGTGTCAAATCCCTGTTCGTAAACCCCAACCCGTGACTCACGTTGACATTAGAAATTACCCCCTCCAACTGATTTACCGTAATCTCTTGGGGAACGTATGCCATATTCAGAACCTTCAACAAAGCAGCCCGGTGTGCATCTGAACTCATTAACAGGGATAATATCGAAATTTTAGAGGGTGTCTGATTAAGCTGGTCAATGATCTTGTAATCGCTCTTTTTGATAACCCTCATAAATTCTTCAACATCATTATCAAAATTGACTTCAGGGTCCTCTTCCTGAGCAGGCACCTTGTCATCAACAACCTGTTTTCCTTTCGCTCTTGCAGCGACTTCAGCATCTTTATCATTCCTTAAAGTATGAGGAGCAAACAGCCGACCACTTCTGGTGAAACCACTTGATCCACTGACATTCTCAATACTAGTACCAACAGCAGCCCCTGATTTCTGCTGACTTCCTCCTTGATGAGTATCGGTTCCATATTGCCACGGAACTGCCCTATTAGACACATAAGAAGCCGATTCAGGAACCATAATCGTAACTGGCCTCGGCCTCTCGGGCACAATGATAGCAACAGGCTCTTCAGCAGGCACATGTATCTCAACTGGATTATAGTAAATGGTAACGGCAGAAACATCCTTTTCCTTCTCTACTTTATCAAACTGAAGACTTCCTTCGTCCATAAGATCCTGCAGTCCAGCTTTCAACTTACTGCAGCCATTAATCTGTCTCGAACAATCCTCGCAATCAGAGGCACATCCAGGAAATACCTTTCCTTTTAACAAACGTTCTTTCACAATCAACAGCAGAGTCTTTACCAAATTAACATCAGTAATCAAATTCAACTTCTCGCCATCAAAAATAGCATTCGTGCCTGCACCTCCATGATGAGGCATTGGATTATCACGAACATTCGGCGGCCTAGAGAAGTTAATAGCTTTTGCGTCGATCAGATCTTGAACCTTATGTTGAAAGGCCCAGCACTTTTCTATTGAGTGACCTGGCGCACCAGAATGAAATTCACATCGAACATTAGCATCGTAACCTTGAGGCAATTTTTTGGTATCTAGTGGCTTCATAGTCCGAAGTTCAACCAACTTCTCTTTGAGAAGTTGTGGTAACAAAGCAGCATATGTCATAGGCAAGGGATCAAACTTACAGTCCCTTTGTCTATTAGTCTGGAATCGGGGTCTAGCTTGCTGATCTGGAGCTTGCTGTACTGCTGGAACCGGAATGGTTACGGCATCCACCTGATGGTAAGATTGAGTCCTTCCTCTGCCCCCTCCTCTATGCACGGCACTGGACTTCCATTCTCTTTTCCTTGGTCCATTGGCAAAAGGTTTCTTCAAACTTGAAGCAACAGTCCCACTGACATCTTGAATCTTACCCAATTTTAGTAGACTTTCTATTCGTTCCCCAGCAACGACGATATCGGCAAACCCCGTGCAGAAAGTCTATCCAAATACGTCCCTTGAAGTGTGCTCATGAACATATCAGCCATCTCACGATCACCCAAAGGTGGTTGAACTCGAGCAGCCAATTCTCTCCATCTCTGTGCATACTGCTTAAAGCCCTCCATAGGATCCTGAGTCATACTCTGCAGTTGAGTACGATTAGGTGGCATGTCCAGATTATATTGATACTGCTTCAGAAACGCAGCGCACAAATCTTTCCAGCTCCTTATATGAACCCTGTCCAGCTTAATGTACCATTCCAGGGAGGCACCTGACAGGCTATCCTGGAAAAAATACATCCAGAGCTTTTGGTCCTCGGTGTAAGCTGCAATCTTGCGATTAAAAGCTTGCAAATGTGTTTTGGGACAGGTGCTGCCGTTGTACTTATCCAGTGTAGGAAGCTTGAACTTGGGAGGGATTCGCACACCCTGCACTAGACCCATGTCTTCTACATCAATTCCCAGAGGATTTTGGCTCTCAATAGCCTTGAGTCTTTCATCCAGCCCTTCATACTTTCGGTCATCATTGTAGAAACCCATGTCATTGTTGAACACAATGAACTGGTCTTCCTGACCATCCTCATTGTTATCAAATCCCAGATGTACCCCACCAGCAGGGATTGTGCCAACAGGAGGAGTGCGCACGTTGCGATTTGGGATTTCAGTTTCCAGCCTCTGGATAGTGGTTCTCATAGCTTCTTGTCCAATCCTTATGTTTTCTTGACCGGTCCTCAGCTCCTGCTGACCTTGAGCCATCCCCTGCATAAGGTTCATGAACTGTTCCATCCTTCCCCTCAAATCAGCTAACTCAGTCTGAACTTGCTCCATGACTCTTGCTTGATTGCGTCAGGTAGAATATCGGTGAATCGGGGTATCAGCTATCGTGCCTGAAAACCAAATAAAGGTTAGCAGGCGCCTGCAAAAAAAAAGAAAACCTGCAATGCAAAAATGATATGCCATGCAAATTCAAATGCCATGTTTATCATTTCCGAGGTAGCTCACACCCTGATTCCAATCTTAACCACGGAAATCTGAAGACCAGAAATCGTGATATAAAGAGACGTGTCGTGGTCATGTGCTTGTGTACAGATATCTGATAATGACTAATTCTGAATAAAACTGCCCATCCCCATTCAACAAAGTGTTCAAATACATTCAAAAGAGATTCATCAATAACTGAAGTACAAAGGAAAGATGGATCCATCAACAAGCCTGATGGTAACCATTAACAACAAAATACAAGAAAACAAAGAACATCAATCTGACAATTCCACGTTCTTCAGCTTATCACTTGTGCATTTGATTTCCTCAAAGAGTATGCGAGTACGCTGGTGATTCGGCTTTTCAATCATCTCTCTAATCAAAACATCCCTTTTCTCGAGAGCCTCTGTTAAGGAACCCATATGCAGCATCAAAGCTTCGTCATCGCACACTCCTTTGTGTCTTTTTATGCCAGCTTGCGTCTTGAGTATCTCCCTTTCTGTCATGACTTCTTCAAGCTCTTTCTTGGTATTCGTCAGCTCTCTTCTGGCTTCTTCTAACTGTTCTTGACTTTTACCGAGACTTTCCCGATACCTTCTCCTCTACCATGTGCCTTCTTAAGCTCTTCGTCTTTAATCTGTAACTGTTCCCGTAACTCAGCATTCTCGAGCCTGACCTCATCCCAAGCTTGCTGAAACTTAGATAACTTCTCTTTGTTCTGCGCTAAGGCCTGTTTGGTTTGCTTGTGAACTTGAGTAGCAGTATCGGCACCTTTACTAATCTTTTTGAAATATCGGGCTCTTCCAGCAAAGTCTTTCTCTTTTGCAGCTAGGATTTGTTCAGCATCTTGGGCTTTCCGCTCCAGCTCCTTGTTGGCATGTAGAGCATTCTGAAGACGGCTACTCAACTCGGAATTCTCTCCTTGAATCTTTTTCACCAAGGCTTGCAACTTGTCAACTTCTTCCACAGTAGTGGTGCTTCTTGCTTTCTCATTCTCCGGATACAAAAGGGGTGCCTTACCAAAAGGCAAGAGAAAATCTTCAACTCTTTTCTTCACCCACTCTTCATATGCTGGATAAACCTGGTTGTTAGGCTTGCCTAGAGCAACTTTCCCCTTTTTCAGTATGCTACCCCAGCTTTCAGAAGCTTTCTGTGCTGTTTCCCAACCATCTGATGTATGAAAATAAAGGGACTCCTCTACATCTCTCTTAATAGGCGGACCCATCAGGGCATACCCAAATTGCCGAACGGCCAAAGAAGGATTGTAGTTAATTCCACCCATTCTTCCTATCAGTGGAACATTAGGGAACTTACCACAGCTGTGGATGATATTCTTGCCAATCAGCCCATGATCTACCCATACGATGTCCTTGGCCACTAATCCCATTAAACGTTGTTTCCATTCTAGAGAATCTTTGGAATCCACAAAAGCCCCTGATTGTGGTAAGCGGCCTGCAAACCACATATAGAACAAAGGTGCACAGCAACGAATTATCCCTCCTCTTTTCTTTTCGTTTCGTTTGTACAAAGAGTAGTGAAGATCTCCTAGTAGTGTTGGCACCGGATTCTTCATCATGAATATCCGTATGGCGTCCGTATCAATGAAATCCGGCTCGTTGGGAAACAAAACTATGCCGTATATACAAAGGGCTAGCAAATCATTAAAAACAACCCAATTCTCGCCTTTATATGCTTCCTGGGCCTTCTTAATCAGATATTCCAGCTTGTAACCATGAATCTTTCCTTTGTTGGAGACATTGGCGTCTAACTCTGATTTGCTCAAATAAAGAGCACCAGCCACCTTTCCAAAGTCAAGATCTCCCACCGATCCAAAGAAAGGGGGCTCCTCCTTGATAGCAATCCCCAACATGTTGGAATACTCCTCCAAGGTAGGAACCAACACATAGTCTGGAAATACAAAACACCTCAGAGGCGGATCATAGAACTGCATCAACGTATGGAGACCTCTGGCTTCATAATCACTGACATTACAGACCACAGATAAAATCCACCCATATTTCTCTTCAAAAGCTTCTCGTACTATAGGGCTCGCCATTCCCTTCAGCATAATAATAGGGCCCAAAGTAGGCGTAAGGAACTTATAGCTGATGATATTCTTCCTCTCTTTAGTGTTCATCTTTGCGGGGACCTGATGACTGGAATCAAGGGTAAAATATGCACCTGGAAATGAATAAACATGTATGTTAGGATATGATAATGCAATGCAAAGGGCAATGTGATCAAGTAATCAGGTGTATGTGCTGGACCGTGCGCGGTGTCAGTGTAGCTCTGAGAATAATATAGAACCATAGATAAAAACCATCTGAATACAATAGGATGAAACTTCCTTGTGTGCAATGATGATAGAAAACCGGGTATGTAGGAGGTTATGGTTTCCTGCAAACCTGTAAACAACCCGCCCTTCTCACATGTGGGTACTAGGATGTTCAGTATCCCGGGCTCTCAGGTCGAGAAATGATGATACGTTCACCATTTCTGGTTTGACATCATCATCAATCGAGGAGGCCTCAACTGATTCTCCAAAACGAAAGGTCCTCAGCTTCTGGCACTGAGGTCGAGAAGCAATAGTACATTCATCCCTCGGGGTACAGTACCATCGCCAATCGAGGAGTGCCTCCACTGATTCTCTTTCAAAAAGGACAACCTATAGCAAGTTCCCAGCATTGGGTCCTCGGATCGAGAATGTGCAATGGGTTTGCCACAGAATGTGGTCTGCCACTGTCACAACTCAGGAGGAGTGCCGCAACTGAGTTCTCGGGAATGGTCACCAGAGTCGACAGTTCCTCAAGAGAATAACTATTGGCCTGCATAACATGCAATAGCAGAAAGCTCCTGATAGAACCTCGTCTGGTTGTGGGTCTCATGAACAACAATACGTGGTCACCACCACGCAAGCGTCATGACTATCCACTCTAAAATCTATGTGTGTACTCAAGCCTGGGTAGTGGGCTCATCTCTCAGAACACCCATCCCACCAAACAGAAAACAACAGCACAGTCCAGCACAATAATGATATGTAATGCAATAAATGCGATAAATACAGTAAAGTATAGTAAAGCAGCAATACAGTAAATAGTAATACAGTAAATAGCAATACAGTACAACAGCAAATACAGCAAAACACAGCACCACGTAAACACCCAATGAAAGAAAAGCAAACAAGCGCTAGGATTGACTCGCTAAGGAAACCAGAGATTCTGGGTTCGATCCCCAGCAGAGTCGCCAGCTGTCGCTCCCGGGATTTTCATCCTAGTACAAACGCGAAAGTGGCACCGAAACAGAGTCGCCAGCAATGTGTATTTATCCCAAGAGAGGGAAAGGAAACACCGCATAAACCTAAAGGGAAGGAAAAGCATGGTCTTGCGACCAAGAGAATTGGGTTCGGGAGTCGGTTACGTGAAGGGAAGGTATTAGCACCCCCGCGCGTCCACCGTACCCGATGGGATCCACGCTTGCTTGTCTCGATCAAAGGGTGTAAGAAAAGATACTGGGAAAGGAACTGGAAAAGGAATGAAAAAGGAAGAAGAGCAAATGTAGGGAAAATAAAAGAAGTGCTCGCATGGGCCCTGCCCCACTGCCTACGTATCTCATCGGGAACATGAGAATCAGAGCGACGTAGTTCCCCTCACTAGGGATGGATTGTTTGAGTTTTTTAAGAAACGGCTAACGTTCTGGCTCAGGTGTTGCGGGCTCGCTGGTCCGAGTGCGTTACCATCTTGCAAGAGAACGAGAAGGAGCACGTTCGTATGCTGAGAGTGAATGAGGTGAGAAAAGAATTCCCGAAGGAAAGACGTTATTGTTTGTTTTTGTCTTTTAGGAGTTTTTTATTTATTTGTTTGCATATGATAGTGTATCTAAATCTTAATCATTGGAATGTGTACATCCTCACATTCCAAGATGGAATGAGTAAGAAAATACACTAAGTGAAAAGAAGACCCTCACACTTAGTTCCAATTAATAAGGTTCAAACACACTAGCATACTTGTGTTTATTAAGTGTTTTTGTTGATTATGAAATGAAGAAGTGTTTTTATTATTTGTACCTTCAACAAGTATTGCATTTAAGTCCCTCATACAATATCAAATGTCTAACACATTGACCCAAGATGGGCTATATGCTACACATTCTAAGATTATAAGAGAAGACCCCTTATAATCTTTTCTTTATATGAAAGGCCTAAATGCAATAAATGCTTGCCTTTATTAGAT
The DNA here is from genome assembly GCA_022829125.1 of Lathyrus tuberosus. Classification (NCBI taxonomy): domain Eukaryota; kingdom Viridiplantae; phylum Streptophyta; class Magnoliopsida; order Fabales; family Fabaceae; genus Lathyrus; species Lathyrus tuberosus. Next base: position 7,727,392 of record JALAZF010000177.1, on the reverse strand, counting down.
ATTTTGAATTTTCTTTGAGATGAGAAGATGAAAGACTCAAGAGAGGATAAAGGTAAAATCTATGTGAACTAAGACTCAATCCTAATCAATTAATTAAGGGAGTGATCCTAAGGGTTTGTGAGGTTTAAACCTAAAGTCTAAAGAAAGAATGAATTAAACAATTCACTTCTAAATTAGAAGATGAATTGTAATTCAAAAAGGGAAAGTGATGAGTTATTAAGAAAAAGCACATAAGTGCTTAACAAAACACAAGATTGAATTGTAAAAGAGAAAGGATAGAAGTTTGAATGTGGATTCTTTATCCACACTCAATTGCAACTTACCAACCCCTACATGGTTAGTAAACATGTATAAAAAGTATAAGAAGCAAAAGAACACTTAATGCACCATAAAGATCAAAAGAATAAGATGAAAGATCAAATCCTATTAATCACAACCAGAATGTGCATCATATGGAAAACAAATGATTATCATCAAGCAAGTTCAAGTGAACAACCAACAATCATCATCCATGGCATTAGAACATGCTATCATAAGAAAAGATAGATAGAAGATGAAAAGAAAGAGAAGAAACATGCATAAATGAAACATGTAATTCAAGGATCAGAATGGAACTAAATGGAAAATGGCTTATACACATCTCAAATTATTCATGGATCAATCATCAAGACATTCAAGAAGTTATACAAGGAAAAGAATTGAAATGGAAGTTTAAAAGAAAAGAAGTGCAAGCACAACATGTTAAGGATGCACCAAGTTCACATGACAATGAATATGCAATGATGACATATAATGTGTACCAATGACCTATAATGTCACATGAATAGCTCATTGGAATAGGCAAATGATCATGCAAGTATGCACAAAAGAAAACATGTAAACATGCACAAATATTACAAGGATATGACATGTCATTATGCTTCAAATGTAATGCCTTAAACAAAAATTAAATGAACTCATGGAAATTAAGCAAACATGTTTTAAAGATACACCAATTAGAAGTGAATCATATACCAAAATAGCATGCAAGAAATCAAGGCAAAAAGAGTTTATACAATGCACTTAACTCAAGTTGGATACACATGCAAAGTAATGCAAAGATGGACATCCAAACATGTCATAAAATGATCTAAAAAAATAAAATAAAAATCATAGGACATACTTCAAGATGTTAATGACTCAATGCAAAAAGAAGCAAATCAAAACAATTTTTAATGTTCAAGAACAAAAATGCACAAAATCATGTACCACATTAAGAATGCACACAAAAGAAAATCAAAGAAAGTTGTGGAACAGGGGTAAAAAGGCCATAAAATCAAGAGATGAAAACATCAAAAATTTCCTAAATGTCTTAATGACGTTCATGAATTTTTATGGAATTTTATAATGATATTTAGTATTTTTAAAAATTAAAAAGCAAACGTGTATGAAAAATGGAAAAATAAAATGAAATGGAAAAAGGGATGGGGGTGCAAATATAGTAAACTATCAGTTCAAATTAATTGGGCTTTTAAAAGAGGGGTGTGGATAGCAATCTGGTCTTAAGTCCAATTACACGCAGAAACACAATAACAAGCATGCACTCTCAGTCAACAAAATTGACTCACGCATGACCATTGGATTAAGTCAGAGTCAAACCAAAGTCAAAGTACATTAATCATACGCATCTCATTGCTGGCACATCATAACAAACCAATACGTACATGCATGCAATCATCAGAGTGGAAAAAATGAAACACGTGACACACACCCTCTCCATTAATTCGCTGGCAACATTTCCACCCTTGGATCAACAAAATCACACGGCTGACATTCAAACTGGCAAAGAAATCCTAGCACAAAGCTACCGGCCGGAGAGGGACTTCCGGTCACCTTCTCCGGCAAGAACCACCACCTGCAACTCTCGCCTCTCACCAAAATGCACAAATATGGTACCAAAATGAAGCTTACGCTATGCACATCATGAATCCAACACTATTTTTCACATAATAATCACACATAGAGAGAACAGAGGAGGTTCAAGCAAGCCCTAAGTTTTGCAACTACGCCTTTAGAAGGCCTATCAACTAGCCGAAGTTAGGAATGCTTCTATTAAGCTCATATCAACATGAAAACAACAAATTAAACCATAAAACGCCAAAGCAAAGTTTGAGAGTTTGGAACCTGAATTTGTAGCTTTTGAAGATTCTTGAGAAAACCAGAGACTACACTTGTTCTTCAACCTTGGAGCCTCCAAATCAAGCAAAATAAATGCTGATGTAGCTTGTTATCTTGAGCAAAGAGATTCAATGCTGAAATACACTTGAAGCAAACTTGAGAATTGTGATGAAATCTCCTTCAATCATGTGCCATTGATGATGATGAAGATAAAGTACCGTGTACTTTGAGAAGAAGTTTTGAGATTGTTGGTGAAAAAGTGAGAGAATCAGAGAGAAAGTAGAGAGAGCTTTGAGATGAAAACGAGAAAAAATGAAATATCCCTGAGAAATGTGAGTGAGGTTTTGTTTTATAGTGTGGGTTAACCAAGGTTAAACTGAGTAAGGTTAACTGAGTTAGCATGGTTTAGGTGAGTCATCCCTAACTAACTGAGCCAAGTTAGTTAGAGCGAGTTATCCATGGCTGTGATATGGTGGAGGAGGTTTATGGTGTGTTATGGTGGAGGTTGATGAAATGAGCTAACTCATGTGTACTGCAGCAAACAAACTTGTTCTACAAGTTTCCATTCCTTTCCTTTTTCATGAGCATGGGTAGCACGTGGTATGGTAAATGGGAAGTATGTTTGGCTAAATGAAGTAATGTTGGGATGATGAGCAATGTACGGGAAAGCTGAGACAACAACAATAACATTCATTTTTTTTTTCTGGTTTTATGTGACAGTTGAGAACAATGGAGATAGGGTTGTTTGAGGATGAATTACTCCATGTAATGCGAATGATTTGGTGAGTTCTTGGAATCATTGGAAAGAGGGCACATTGGAGAACAATGTTGGTGTGAAAAATGGATTGAAATGATGCCTCAAACATGTCTAAAAATAACCATAAATAGATGGAAAAGAAATTGATGCATGGGCATGTAAACTTGTGGCATGGCATGGCAAACTGGCCTGTTGATTTTCAGCATGATCACACCACCTTGGGACCACTATTTCTATCTCATAACTTGGTCAAATGAAATTTTGCCCAACATGAAATTTGAAGAGGACATGACAATGAACATTTTTAATGTTGATAATTTTTGAAAATGAAGCCTCTAACCATGAGAAAAATAGGTGTACATTTGGCCCACCAACTGTTTGTAAAAAGGACATGCGCGTGACATGAAAATCCTTGGTCATGACCTAGTTTTGAACCTACTTTGCCCCAATTTTGATCAATCATATCTCACTCAATTTTTATCCAATGGAGATGTTCTACACATGGATTTGAAGCTTAAAGCAAGATCTTTTGTTGTGGCCAAGTGAAATCTTCATTTGATGCTCCAATTTTAAATGGCCTTGGTTCAAACTCTGATGCAAGATGGCCAAAACTTGCCTTATTTAGTAACCCTACTTCACCCAAAAATGGCAACTTTCCACAACTTGATTTTTTCATGATTCCTTTGGAGTTTCTTGATCAAATTTTGTACATTGGACAAATATAACATGAATTTCATGATTTTGGGCTCAAAAAGTCAAGGGTTGACTTTTCCCTATGATTATTTGACTTGGCCCCAAATTTCCTGATTTTTTATCTTTCTTCCAATTGAACCACTTCTAAAACCAATTGAGAGGCAATTTTCCACATACATACACTTAACGACATGTAGAATACCATGACAACAAGTTTTGTCCAAAAAATCAGAGATTCCCTGATTTTATTGGAAACCCTAATTTTGACCCCCTCTGGTTATGAGGGAAAAGTGCAGTCTTCAATTTAAAATTCCTCAGAGTATGTTGTGTATCCTTTTAAAGGATGATGAGATATGCCACTTGAGGGTGATTTTGAATCAATGAACCATCTCTTTTGAGGGTTTTCCTTCATTTTTGGATCCCTTGCATAGTGAAGTATGTGTTGCTCCAATCTCCTATTGAATCTCACTTTCTTGAGGTATTGGATGGTCAATTGAGATAATATGAGACATGGAAGACCTCTTGGCTTGCCTTGAGGCAACTTGACTGACCTTTTTGTACTTTGAATGATCCCTTGATTGTCCACCTTCCACCTGATCACATGCCTTGATGGTAAGAGGGATGCTATGCTTCATTTTTTCTATGTTAAATGCAATGCAATGCTAATGAGGTGGATATGATATGATAAATGATAATGCTATGCTAAGACGACAAAAAGGGAGAGCAAATTTTGGGGTATTACAGAGGGCCTCTTGTACAAAAGAGCATCCCTGTTTTTTTACCAAGCAAGTCAGATAGGAACTGTAATCGTGCCGCAGCAGATTATGATACTGGCTTTGCCTGGAGTGCATCGCCACCAAGTTGACATTCATTGCACGGACGCCGTGGTTCTGAATGACGTTAGAATTCATGTAAACCATGTTAACTCCACAAACTCGGTGCTCTTGGATCCATTCGAGATCCATATGTTCCTGTAGAGCCGATTGCACCACAGAACTTCCTTGATTTCTTTTAGAGCAGATATCACACTGGTGATAGTTATGAGGTGGCACATGGCCATATCCACTCTGTCTGCAATGCATCTTGACCAGATTGATCCTTAACAAGAGTACATCATGAATTTGATAGACATTGTTAGTCTCTCCCTTTATCAAATTGACTGTAGCCTTCTCGTGTTGAGGGAGCGGGTTCGTGAGAACATTCGGATTCGTATCTTTGAAAGATAAGACCCCGCTCCTAATAAGCTTTTGTACATCGGACTTGAAATTGAGACAGTTTTCTATATTATGCCCTGGTCCTCTTTGATGGTAAGGGCAAGTCTGATCCACCTTAAACCAAAAAGGCGGATTTTCCGGTACTGTAAGAGGGGACTTAGTCTGGACATGCCCTTTAGCCAGTAGTAACGGAAAAAGTTCTGCGTACAATACGGGTATAGGATCAAATCCTGGTGGCCGCGTCGTACAGATGTTATTGTATGGAGGACGAGCCTACTGAAGAGGCTGTTGAGTCCTTTCACTACTACGAAAAACCCATTTAACAACGGTTGGGAATGACATATAATGACGCGGGCGAAGGTGTTGTTATGTAGATTGTCGTTGTAAGTTCGCTATTTCTACAACGATTTGGAAACCGTTGTTGAAAGGCAGGACGCGCGCCATATATCACAACGGTTATGATAATAAACCGTTGCGATACATACACTTAGGTTCTGGGTTCGAAACCCATCAGTAGCGAATTTATATAAAACATAAATTACTTATGATATCGGTTACAATATATAACCGTTGTTGTAAGTACCCTAAGTTTATTATATTAAATGTAGATTGCTTGTTTTCCAAACACCTCACTAAATAAATATACATGGATTAAATTTGATGAAGATGTCTATAATCTGCAAATTAAACTGTTCTTGAAAACCAACTTAAACAAACCAATGTTGTTTTCTGATTGCATTCGTCTCATCATGCATTTCACGCTCTTTTACATATATTGTGGTTTATTGATCTGACTCCTTCGATATATCGCTATCTTCGATTATAGTTAAATTTCCATAAGATCAACAAGACATTGGATAATTTGCCTCATCTTTGATTTAACTATAATGGAAGATGGAGATGCATCTAAGGAGCCAAATCATTATACCATAATCTATATATAAAAGAGTGTGACATAAATGATGAGAGGCATGCAATCAGAAAACAACATTGGTTTGTTTAAGTTGGTTTTCAAATACAACTTAATTTGCAGATTACAAGTATCTATGTCAAATTAACTGAATGTATTTTAAATGAGGGTTAGTGAAATAAATAATATACATAGAATATAATAAACTCAAACAAAATTCTATACCAGATCCAGATATTATAAACTCATATAATATGCTTGCTACCACCAGCAAACTTTAAGTGAGGGTTAGTTAAACAAACAATGTAAATAGAATATGATAAATTCAAACAACATTCTATACCAGATCCAGAAATTATAAACTGATATAATACGCTAGCTTCCACCAGCATCATCACCCTGTATCATCCCCTTAACCTGAAAGGAAACAAAGCAAACTTCAAAAATGAGCATCCTCAGTTGAAAACAAACCGTAAAACCATAATCCAGTGATGAGTAAAGAGAGGAACAGGAATAAAGCACCTTTTAATGAAACTAATCGCGGAACAGGAATCAATTATGATGTTGAACTAGTTTGGGAAGCCATGAAAAAGAAATATAAGGAGGAAGAAGCTTACACAAAAGCTTCATAGTTCTTATACTTCTTTTCATTGCTTCTAAAACTAGATAAAGTTTGCTTACACTGTTGTTTCTTCATTTACTAACATCTTGCTCGTGATGCTATGAAGAAAAAGTACAAGGTGGATGAAGTTTCCATCATAGCTTCATGCTTCCTATACATTTTTCCATAGCAACACACACATTATGAAGTTTCCAAAGTATGGTCTTTGTTAAGGTAGTGAAAACGAATCTGAAAAAGTGAGAACAATCAACAAAAACAACATGCAACAAATGAGATAATGGGAAATATCTAACAATAGATGGAAGAAGAAGAATACCTTAATGTATGACGCACAAGATTCACGGCTAATGGTGTAAACGAAGAGAAAAAATGGGTCCTAGGGTTTCATTTTGAAGGCAACGGCATTACTGTCAATTAAGTGAACGTTATTTCGCTTAAATATGGGTAAACTATTTCACAACGGTTAACAATAACAACCGTATAGATATGTATTTATTTATTATAAATATATCACTACGATTTACCAGAATAACCGTAGTGATAACCCTTTTATCTATGAATTTTAAAATAAATAAAAACCGTATACATAGGTATTCATTTATTATAAATATATCACTATGGTAAACCAAAAGAATCGTAATGATAACCCTTTTATTTATGAATTTTATAATAAATAAAAAAGAAAAGGTGCGCCTTAACTTCTAACTTAATGCATCTGCAGTTTAAACATCAACAATGTAATTCACAATGCATCTGCAGATTAAACATCAACAATGTAATTCGAACCCTAATTCAACTATTACATTTCATAACAAAGTAAATATTAAACATAAAGGAGACAAAAAAACATAACATCTTGATATTTCCAGAAAATATCTCTGATTTCAGTTTGTTCTTCAAATTCTTGTTCTTTTTCTTTAAATCCTCATACATAACCTTCAGATAGCCCACGGCTTCCAACTATGACTTCATAATGCTCTCATCGTCATTTCCATCTCTTTCTCCCACGTCTTCATCCCATATGAACAAATTACATGTTTCATCGCTCCTCCAAAATGGACATCTCCAAAAAAGCCTTCCTTTATTTTGTCCCTTCTTGCATTGATACGAAACCATACGACCATCACAACCACAAAAATTTCCAGATCGAGATTTTACACTGGAACAAGACGTAGAAACACCTTTGGATGATTTTGTCTTCAAATGTGAGATTGCAACACCTTAAAGTAGAACACTTTGTTGTTGTTGTTATCTTCTTCCCGACAATGGTGACGGCGTTGGTGTTAGGGTTGTTTCAATGGATAAATTGATATATATATACTTGGTGTTTAAAATACATAAAAAGAAGCTTCAATTTGTAACAACTGTTTTGAGAAAAATCCGTCGTGATATCCTTATTATTTTTTAGCTAAATATTAATAAAACTTAAAAAGGGAGCATTTACATCAAAGAGATAAACTATTTGAGGGCGATGAGGTTCGAACCCATGATAGCTAGATTGTATCACCACGGTTTTCATAAAAACCGTTATTATACCCTTGAGATTTCTAATTAAAATAATGTGCGCGCATCCAGTACGCACTATAAGAACGGTGTATAGGATGCCGTTGTAAACCTGGCGTTGTTGTTTGGCCGTTTTGTAGTAGTGTTTGCTGATTAGGTTGGCTTTGCACAACCTGAGGTTGATACGTAGAAATAGGCGCAGGATTGATAGCAGGATTCACAACTGCTACTGGTTGATAACGTCGCCTTTGCTTTCTGAGAGATATATTCCCAATATCTTGCTCTTTTTTCTTAGGGAGAGCACTACCGTATCACTTTGTACTACTTGATGATCCAGTGTCTTTGACTAGACGTCCTTCTCGGACGGCTTACTCAAGACGAACTCCCATACCGACCATCTCGGTGAAGTCACTGGGCGCACTGGCAACAATTCTGTCGTAGTAAAATGAGCTCAAGGTCTTTAAGAAGATCTTTGTCATATCTTTTTCCTCAAGAGGTGGACAAATTTGAGCGGCAATTTCACGCCATCTCTGAGCGTATTCCTTAAAGGTTTCTTTGTCCTTTTGTGACATTGATCTGAGCTGATCTCTATCTGGTGCCATGTCCAGATTGTATTTATATTGTTGGACGAATGCAGTACCAAGATCTATGAAAGTGCTAATCGTAGCACGGTTTAAACCCATGTACCATTTTAGTGCGGCACCGGTTAAACTATCCTGAAAGTAGTGAATCAGTAAATCCTGATTCTCTGTCTGAGCTAACATTCGCCGAGCGTACATCACCAAGTGACTCTGAGGGAAAGAGTTACCCTTGTACTTTTCAAAGTCGGCCACTTGGAATTTGTGCGGGACTTTCACATTGGGGACCAAGCAGAGGTCCGTGGCGTCCTTCCCAAATAAATCCTGACCGCGAAGGGCCTGCAGTTCTTTCTGTATTCCTAAGAACTGTTCCTGAAACTCATTCATTCTTTTGAACATGTTGTTGTTTCCACCAGAAGGTATCTGTGGAATCTGTCCTTCCGGGACAGTGTGTACCACGGGCGGTGGTATAGCCATTATGGCCGAGACTCTCGGTGCCTCCCGAAGTTTGTAACCTTCAGGAGTTGCTGTCATGCCCCTGGCATCTTTGTTTTCCCGAAGTTTGTAACCTTCAGGCCCAGCGGTTCTTACCGCGGTTCCCTGATCCTCATTGATCGACAGAACATATCCTTCTAGGATATAGTTAAGTGGCATGCCCCAGGGACGATCTTTTGGCATTTTTTACCTAGGATCGGACTTCTCAACTATGGGCGTTGAGGTGATCTCCGAGATCACAGTCCTTTGTAACTGAGCTTCTGCCATGGCTTGCATGTCGGTATGAAGCTTTCTCATATCCTCTCTCAGAGCATCGATCTCTTCTCTCAGCTCTCTGTTCTCTTCCTCGAGATCATCCATATTTTTCTGACGACTGGCCCGAGTATTGTACGAATGAGACAGTTTGACTCTAGAACTGAGACACAAACGTGAGATTCGTAGGTAAGGAGAATACGTGACGTGAGAATGATGAATACAATGATTATATTAATTGTTTTTTTTTGTTTAATCAAAATAAACTTCGAAAATTAGATTGCAAATATCAAACTGTGGGGAAACCCCGTTTTATTGAATTCAAAGGATCGCGAAAATAGAAATACAGTAGATTACAAGGTGCGGAAACAGAAACCTAAGCTAAGGGGTCTCGAGTCCTCTCTGGGGAGAAACCGGGTGCTGATTCTAGTACTTTCCTTTTCTTGGACCGGGGCTCTTGGGCCGTTGTCGGGTTGTCATTCCTTTGCCATGTGAAAGGAGCGAGCAAATTCTTTTGGTCATCCTGATTATCCACAGCATGTTGCTCCAAAATCTCAATCAGAGCATCCTTATCTTTTAGCAGTCACTGTATTTTGGTACACTCTACATTGAGGGTGCGGTATTTGTTCTTCCAAGGCCTCCTCTCCTGTTGAACTTTGTTGAGAGTAACCTGAAGTTTTTCCGTTTCAGTCATGAAGTACATGACAGAGGCCCTCGGCGGAAGAACTTTGTGACGAGGATAAGGCATCTTTAGCTTGAGAGCTCTAGTTTGTACCCAGTGGAGATAAGGCTCCACCGAGACACAGTCCAGTTTTCCTAGAGACTTTCGTCCTTTCTTATGAACATGTTTCCAAGCGTGCACTATTTCTATCTTTAGTGCCCTGTCATTTTCTCCTTCTTTGAAGAAAAGACCTTCCAGATGAGCATTACGTGGAACATGCCTCATCGGGTATCCAAATTGACAACGAACCAATACTGGATGGTAGTTGATTCCTCCCTTAGCTCCTATGAAGGGTACGTTGGGGAAGTTTCCACAACGGTAAATGATCCTGATCCTGTCATAAATCCTATTGTACCAATCTATATCAGAGTTGGTAAGGACATGATTTTCTGCGACCAACGTAAGGCACTCTTATGATCCCAAAAAGCAGCAGACTTAGGAAAATGAGAGATAAACCATTTATATAGCAGGGGTACACAGCTTGTGATCATCCCTCCGCTGTACAAATTTCCTAAGTGTACAGAATGATACGCATCTACGAGCAAGGTTGGCACAGGGTTTCCAATGAGAAAAACCTTAATGGCGTTGATATCAACGAAGCTATTAATGTTGGGAAACAGAAATAACCCGTAGGTGAGTAAGATAAAGATGCTTTCAAAAGCAGTCATGTTCCCTATACTAGCAAAGTACAGAGCCTTCTTTTTCAGGAACTGGGATGGCAAACCTGGGAGCCCACCCTTGGTGGTCATGTGAGTCTTGATTTCTGACTCATCCAAATAGATTGCTCTTGCAATGGTCTGATCCTTTGGAATTTCTTCCAGTCCAGAAAAAGGAGCTCGATCAGTAATGTGTAGATCGGTTAGGTGAGAATACTCCTCCAGCGTTGGTGCGAGCTGGTAATCCTGGAATCTGAAACAGTGATAGACCAGATCGTAAAACTGAATGAGTGCCTCCATGATTCCTTCAATCACATGGACTCTTAACAGAGGTAGCAAACCTCCGTACTTGGCTCTGAAAGCTTCAGGGTTAGTGATCATCCTCGCTAATCCTCTTAAATCTTCTAACTTCGGAACCCTGAAGGTATACTTATGAGTTGTCCTTCTACCGAAGTCCATGAGCGCAATCTTTTTCTCTGACATTTTGATGCGTATTTTTTCGCAAGTGTACGAACGCGTCAGAGTAATATAAAAGATTGTCGTATCCACAGAGACCAAGTGTCAATCTATCGGTATCTATTGTTAAGGTGTGTATCTAAGGTGATTGAAAATAGTAGTTTTGAAGAGTGCACGGTAGTAAATAAAGTAATTAAAATTAATTGATAAAGACAGGTTCGAATGCAATTCACACACCCAATTGATAATCCAAGTACTTGCTAATAGAACTACTTACGGGCAATGTTTTCTACTTTGAAAAGAACTAATTTGACAGGAACTGTCGCTTTCGCGTACTCAGAACCGAGTTGTACCCCCTAATCAAACCCTCTTATTGTCACGGATAAAAAGGCGCGCATTGCGTTAGAGTAGTAAACCTATTTTTAAGAAATATAGTATCTTGACCAAGTTGAAAAGTATTTTAACCTGGATTTTCTAAAAAAAAGAGGTTCTTACGAACCAGACTTTAAACTTCTTAACGCATCCGAAAATGGTTTTAAAATCTCTTTTCCTTTTAAATTAAAAACTCCTAATAAACTAAACAAAACGCTTTCGCTATTTTTGAAATAGTTTAAAAACAATTAAGTTTAGATAGGCGTTGGACGGCTTTCGATCTTACCCAACGGAATTTAAGAACAAGAAAACTTATATTGAAAGTTAAAATAGCCCTTAAGTGTTTCCACTAACAATTGTACAGATTATCGGTTCAGTTATGATCTTCACACTCTAACCTTTATAAAATTAGCCAGACATGGTAAAGTAAAAGTTCATTTTTAGATTTTTCATAAAAAAAAGTATTTAAGTGCGAGTGCGGAAAGTAAATGAAAGTAGTGCGAGTGCGGAAAGTAAATGAAAGTAAAGCAGTGCGGAAAATAAATGAAATTAAAAGACAGTGCAAGAAATAAAGTTGACAAAAGGTAAAGTAATAAAAACCTGCTCCAATCGGAGTGGTTGAATAAAATGCGAACTGAAAGTAAAATGGCGGCAGGATTAACTTCCTTCCAGAGTGCTCCAAGACTCAATCTCACAGGCTCTTACAGACTCGATCTCTCGAATGTAGTAACACCTCGATGTGAAGCGATTACCACTATTACACTGATATATTCTTATGAACAACTAAACTTGGATGAAGAAAAACGAAAATCTAAAGTCTCATTTATAGGCAAGGAAACATGTGGAAAAGACAAGGATGCCCCTAGCATTTGAATTTGGGCGGGAACTTGTTTTGCTCTTGTGGCGCCCGCCACAACACCATGGCGCCCGCCATGAGTGTAAAATTGCTTGGACAGTTGGAGATCGTGGGGAAAAATAGTGGGGAGGAGTTTGAGACATGGCCACGTCATGGAAGACCCTGTGCGGCCGCCAGAGTGGATGCCATAAGTGCAAAATGCTGATTTTCTCTATTTTAGCTCATTTCGACTCCTTTTTCGCTCCTTTTCTCGCTCGGGGCTCCGATTAGACTAAAAACCTGAAAAGAAAGAAAAACATAATAATAACATAATAAAATGACATTAAAAGACTAAGAATGCATGCGAAATCAGAGTCAAAAATACGGTGAAATTCAGTGTCATCAAATTCTCCCACACTTAGACCTTTGCTTGTCCTCAAGCAAAACATTTAAAGCTCAAAGTAAGAAAACTAGTGCTGACACGTGATTCGGGCAAAAAGGGCTTCTAAGTTCAAGTCAAGATGCAGTGACAGGTACTAAGTGAACCAAGGGTATCGTAATGACACTTATCCGCAGAGGCGGACATAAACTTCATTCTTATATTAATCAACCGTATCATCCCACAATAACTAGGCCTACCTCTTCATCTCTTTTTGGGTCATTCACTTATGTTCATCAGTCCCCTACGTAGAACATGCTTAGGCCGGAGCTGACTGCTGAAATAAACTACTTAGGACAAATTTGGAAATGATAATTAAGGCCATGGTACATGGGGTTTTGGAATGATTCCTATATTCGTGAAGTCTACGGTGCTAAAACGATACTAATGTTTCAAAAAGTTCACCTAAGTCACCACATCCTAATCCAAACCTGTCTTAAAGCCCAAAAAACGTGTAGAACAACAATGTTTTCTTTTTGCAAAAAAAATTTCGTAGGGCTAAAGAAATGGGGAAAAATGAGGGTGCACTAGGGATACACTGTACTGGTGACTCGTCAGACTCATGCATATTCTAGAAAAAATACATAGACAAAAACAAGAAATAAACAACTAACTAAAAATGGAGATAGAAAGCAATAAAATCCCCTCCCACACTTAAATCGAACATTGTCCCCAATGTTTCGAAATAAGATAAGGAGAGTAACCTGTAAAACTACTGATGTGGACCACTGGTGCCCTTGTCGTCCTGCTGGGAATGCCTGGGACGACGGGATCTGCTACGATGCTGGTCTCTCCAGTCCAATCGGGCTGATAAGGCCGCCTGGGCATCTCTGACCTGTCGAAGGTTACCTAGAACGGAACCCTGAGTAGCCTCCATAAGCTGGTAAGGCCGGCGGTTGAAGTCTTGCTGACGGGATTGCTCGTCTGTGATCGCAAGCAAGGTGCGAGAAACGGACTCGAAGGATCGGTCTGTCCTCCGTCGTGATTCTTCCATGAAGCTCATATTATCCGTCAGTTGTTGGTGAATGGTAGAGAGAAGGTCATCTCGCCTTTCTTCTCTAGCCATATGGCCATGCCACATCTCCTCAATGACATAGGATCCAGGGACTGAACCTGCAAAAGGGTTAGAGGAAGAGGGTGAGTGTGTGGTGGTGAAGGATGATGGGGGGACACATGAGGTATGGGAGACTGATCTCTCCGCTCAAATTCTTCGTCAGTGTCGGGTCCCTCCGTATCAGGAATATTAGGAGGAAGTGGACCTAGAACAGGTGGAGCATTTAAATCATAGGTCCAGTTCCTTTCATTACTTACATCGGTACGTCTACTGCAGGGCAAGGCAACAGATGGGATAGCTACACCATGGATCATCAATACAAAACCACCCTCTCTTCTCGCTCGGCACAATTTCATATCTTTTAGAAATTTTAGGTTGATTGTGCGAGGAGTTAAGGGCTCTAGTGTGGCTATCTCATCGTTCAGGTTAAGGGCCCGAGCAATAGACGTAATCAGTCCTCCAAAAACAATCGGTCCTGCTTTATTAATAGTAACAGACATGTGAGAAAGCATAAACGGGACCGAATTGATTCATCTATTTGTGAGACTTCCCTGTAAAAACAGAAGCTCTTTAGCATTAACCTTATTTGGATTATCCCGGCCAAAAATAGTACATGCCAACAGGTATCTAAAAACTCTGATGGTCGGGTTGTGGATGGTCGATGCGAGAATTCCTTCAAAAGAAGTTATTAAATTATTTGACAATCTCTGCCAAAAAGGAAATGCATCGACCGACCATCCGTCATCCAAAGGGGTCTCACAAATAGCACCTTCCCAAAGAGGAATCCCTAACAGACTTGTTAGTTCGTCGGTACTGTACTCATATTCTATTCCAAACATTCTAAATTGGACAGTACCGACTGTGCTAGCAGTGTTAGGGTAGACAGTGTAGATCAAAGAACTTAAAAACTCAACTGTCAGTTTCTCAAAGGTTGGTTCTCGGTTTTCAAAAATAGAGTGCAGTCCCAAAAAATCAAGTAAATGATAAACACTATGATAAATACCCAAAGTATAGAGACAGTTGTCGTCCACGTACCTTGTCGAGAGAATTTCTCGACCTTGAAGCCTTTGAATATTCCTCCTCTGCCTATCCCCGGGTTTTCCTTCTCGCAAAATATATCCTTCGAACACCATAGCTTGCTCCTTGAATTGATTTGAAGATAGTGAAGATGGGTTTAAATATAAGTTGGTAAAGGTGAGATTTTTATGGAATTTAATTGGTGGAATTTCAAATGGAAGTTTGAAAGGGTTAATGGATAGTGGGTATTAAATAAAGGTGGGAGCTTTTATGGGTTTTAATGGAGTTTTGGAAGAGGAGAAAAATGGGTTTTGGGAGTCTAGAGGTTCAAAAATGGTGGAAGATGAAGTTTTCCCCGTATTTACCAGGACGCCGTGGCGGGCGCCATAAGGCTATGGCGGGCGCCATAAGGTCATTTTCGGACCTGGGCCAAAATTTTGAATTTTGGAATGGGCCTTTCTTACCTTTTGCGTCTTGGGGGGTCCCGATAGCGTTCTCATTTGTCCTCTTCAACACGGGACTTGCACAATTTTTGTGGAAATAAAAATCAAATATTAAGAAAAATAACATTATTATTGGATATATATATATATAAAAGGAAAAATAAAAACAAACATAATATATATATATATATATATATATATATATATATAATCAAAGTACATAGGAAATATAGGAAATGCGAAAATACGAAATGTGTCCAGATATGCTAAAAAGTAAAGAAAACGCAGAAATACTGAATACTAAATAATAGAGTAGTAAGTCATGGCAATATGATCAATCAGCTGGCTCCTCTGCCTGGCTGGATCCACGAAGCTCAGCGATCTCGCGACGAAGCTCTCCGATCTCCTGGTATAAAGAGTTTGCCTCAGTAGCATGAGTGAGATCAGATACCTCAATCTGCAAAGCAAGATCAGCTACCTCCTGTTTGAGCTTGGCAGTCTCTCTGCGGAGCTCAACAACCTGGGTGTATAAATCGGGTGGCTGCAAAGACAAATTATTAGATAATACAGTGATTTTGGGAGACGGAGGTGTAGGGGTGTACTCAGCAATAGGAGGCGATCTAGGCTCCTCAATAGTCTCTCCATAACCCTCCAAAGCATATCTCCAATTAGCTGGGTCATGAACACTGGTCATCATCGGATCAGGCAGCAAAAAGTAATGAACAGCCTCGTTGTCGATCAACAATCTAAACTGGTTGGGGTTTGCAGAGGCTCTCCTCATCAACCCTCTGTCTAGGCAAAAATCAACGTCCATAGTGGTGTATTCACTGAAAACCCTGAGATGTAACAACTTACGCGATAGGCCTAAAGCAGCAGCAATCTGGGTAACAATACCTCCCACATGAATAATACCTACTGATGACCTGGCAATACTGCTAAGACCTTTCAGCAGAAAGTTCCCACATGCCACAGGACGTGACTGGGTCGCACAAAACAGTAGAAAGATCTCCTCCTCACTAAGCAAGGTCTCAGCATCTGGCAATCCAAAGAAAGAGTATGCTATGATCATCTGAAAATACCTCAATGCAGGGTTGTGGATAACATGTGAGAACTGGGTGGAAGGATCCTGACTCCCTCCACCAGAGATATCACTCCAGAACTTCTCCACTTCCCTACTCAGAAAGTATCCCATAGGTGTCTCAAGAATAGCATCAGGGGTCGTCTGAAAACCTAATAAATCACCAAACTCCTTATGAGTGAAGGAGTACTCAGTCCCAAATAACCTGAAAATAGCACATCCATCTGGTCCGGCCCAGGGGTCATAAGAAAACGAGCTGAGGAACTCCAAAGTGAGGTTCCTATAGGTGTTGTTCATGTCGTCGAACTGGTCCCATTGAAGTTGGTGGCATAAGAATCTGACACTAGGCTCAATGCCTAAAGCCTCTATGCAAGCCTGATCTGGGTACCTCGTAGGTGCCATAGGACGCTTGAAGTGGACAAAGTAACGCTCTCTCTGGGCGTCATTCCTGAAAGTCACATGCATGTCGTCAAAATTCTGCATTCTGCACAGAGTTAGGAAGAAGGTCCTGTAAAACACAAACATTTCAAACATTAGTCCTGACAAAATATAACAAGAAATAAAATAAAACAAAATGTAGAAAAAGTAAATAAGGTAAGAAAATCATGGGTTGCCTTCCATGCAGCGCTTGTTTAACGTCGTTAGCTTGACGACTGGAACTTATACATCTCTTGTCGGGATTGGTGGATCACTTAGAGTGTGGCTGGAGTAGGTTGTTGGAATGTCTCCTCCTTCGTAGAGCTTCTGTCTTTGTCCATTGACAATGAATGGTTTACATGTCTCGTTTTTTATTTCAACAGCTCCAGACCTCAGAATTTTTGATACTTTGAAGGGGCCAGTCCATCTTGAACGGAGCTTTCCTGGGAAGAGCCGTAGCCTAGAATTGAACAGGAGAACAGGGTCGCCTAAGTTGAAGTATTTTCTTACGATTCTTTTGTCGTGCCAAGGTTTTGTTCTTTCTTTGTATATTATGGCATTCTCGTAGGCTTGCTGTCTGAGTTCTTCCAATTTGTGGATGTCAAGGATACGTTTCTCACCAGCAGTTAGGTAATCCAAATTCAAAGTTTTAATGGCCCAATAGGCCTTATGCTCTAACTCAAAAGGTAAATGACAAGATTTTCCATAGACTAGTTGGTAGGGGGTTGTTCTTATAGGGTTTTGAAAGCGGTTCTGTAGGCCCATAAAGCCTCTTGAAGCTTTTGCGACCAATCTTTTCTGGATACAGAGACAGTTTTTTCTAAAATTTGTTTAATCTCCCTATTAGATACTTCCACTTGGCCACTAGTCTGTGGGTGATATGGTGTTGCTACTCTATGCTTAACTCCATACTTGCTTAAAAGCTTATCAAATATTCTTGATATGAAGTGAGATCCTCCATCACTTATAACTAAACGGGGTGTTCCAAATCTGGGGAATATATAATTTTTAAATAATTTAATCACTACTCTAGTGTCGTTTGTGGGTGCAGCTATCGCTTCAATCCATTTAGACACGTAGTCTACTGCAACTAAGATATACTTGTTTCCTAAAGATGGTGGGAATGGTCCCATGAAATCTATACCCCATACGTCGAAGAGTTCTACTTCTTGGATGTTTCTTAAAGGCATTTCGTCGCGTCTTGAAATATTTCCTGTGCGTTGGCATCTATCACATTTGACAATGTAAGCATGGGCATCACGCCACATGGTAGGCCAGAATAGGCCAGCTTAAAGAATCTTGGCGTAGGTCTTAGAGGTGCTTGCATGTCCACCATAAGGCGCAGAGTGACAATGCTGAATTATACTTTCTACCTCGTCTTCTGGAACGCAGCGGCGGAAAATGCCATCTTTACCTCTCTTGAAAAGAAGTGGCTCGTCCCAATAGAAGTTTCTAACATCACTTAAAAACTTCTTCTTGTGGTAATCAAGATCAGGGGGTACGATATCAGCAGCTAGGTAATTAACAAAATCAGCGTACCAGGGCACGTTACTTACAGCTAAGGATTTTTGAAAGTGCTCATGAGGGACTGGTTTTTTATCTTCAATGGTTTCCAACTGGGCTATCAGTCTATCATAGGCAAAATCATCATTTATGGGTACTAATTCAGGATTCAGGTATTCTAGCCTAGATAGGTGATCGGCTACTACATTTTCTGTGCCTTTTTTATCTCGGATATCTAAGTCGAACTCTTGTAGCAACAAAATCCATCGAAGTAACCTGGGTTTAGCATCTTTTTTACTTAGTAGGTAACGGATGGCAGCATGATCGGTGTAAACTATAATTTTGGCTCCTACTAGATATGATCTAAATTTGTCTATAGCGAAAACTACCGCTAGGAGTTCTTGCTCGGTTGTTGTGTAATTGAGCTGGGCGGCGTCTAGGGTTCTACTGGCATAATATATTACATGTAATCTTTTATCTTTTCTCTGACCTAGAACGGCTCCTACAGCATAATCACTGGCGTCACACATTATCTCAAACGGTTCAGACCAATCAGGGGGTTTCATAATGGGTGCTGAAATCAATGCTTGCTTCAAAAGGTTGAATGCTTTATTGCATCTTTCATCAAAGATGAATTCAGCATCTTTCATTAACAGGCCAGTTAAAGGTTTTGTTATTTTGGAGAAGTCCTTGATGAAACGGCGGTAGAATCCAGCGTGTCCAAGGAAACTTCTAACTTCCCTGATAGTCTTGGGTGGTTTTAGGTTCTCTATAACTTCTATTTTTGCTTTATCTACCTCTATACCTCTTTCGGAGATTATATGTCCTAAAACAATTCCTTCAGTCACCATGAAATGGCATTTTTTCCAATTCAGCACAAGGTTCACCTCCACACATCTTTCCAGGATTTTCTCAAGGTTGATAAGACAATTTTGGAAATCAAAACCGCAAACCGAGAAATCATCCATAAATACTTCCATGATTCCATCTAGATAATCTGCAAAGATTGACATCATGCAACGTTGGAAAGTAGCAGGGGCATTACAGAGTCCAAAAGGCATTCGTCTGTAGGCAAAAGTTCCAAAAGGGCATGTAAAGGTAGTTTTTTCTTGATCTTCTGGATGTATAGGTATTTGGAAGAATCCTGAATACCCGTCTAGATAGCAGAAGTAAGAATGTCTGGCAAGACGTTCTAACATCTGGTCTATGAACGGTAAAGGGAAATGATCCTTCCTAGTTGCTTTATTTAACTTTCTATAGTCTATGCACATACGCCAACCTCCTTCTATCCGCTTTGCTATTTGTTCACCTTTCTCATTTTGCACAACTGTGATGCCTCCCTTCTTGGGTACCACATGCACAGGGCTCACCCACTTACTGTCTGAGATCTGATATATTATACCTGCTTCTAGCAACTTCAGAACTTCCTTCTTGACAACATCACTCAGTATAGGGTTTATCCTTCTCTGGTGTTCTCTGGAAGGTTTTGAATCTACTTCGAGCGAAATTCGATGCATGCATACGGATGGACTTATACCTTTCAGATCAGAGATATTATATCCTAAGGCTGAGGGATATCTTCGTAAAATGTCCAAGAGTTGATCTGTTTCTTTTTGTCTCAAGGCAGCACTAACTATAACCGGACGATTCATTTCTTCATCAAGAAACTCATATCTCAGGTTCTTAGGCAGTTCCTTAAGTTCCAAGGCTGGTTTAATAGGGCAAGGCATAGGATCTGGGGTAAGGGATAAACATTCGTAAAGGTTATCATCGATGTAGGGTTTCTTATAATTGTCATCTTCCAAAATAAGAGTTGATGGCAGCTTAATTGTTTCAATGACTTCTTCTTGCTCTAACTCCCTAACACATTCATCAATGATATCTATCGCATAACACGCGTCTCCTATCACAGGTGCCATAAGAAATTTTGAAAGTATAAATTATATCTTCTCGTTCCCTACCTCAAAGGTTAGCTTCCCCTTTTTGACATCTATTATGGCTCCAGCAGTCGATAAAAATGGTCTACCTAGAAGAATTGGTATGTCATCATCTTCTTTAATGTCCATGACAACAAAATCAGTAGGGATAAACAGCTGACCTATCCTAACAGGGACGTCTTTAAGTATGCCTATCGGATATTTAACAGATCTATCGACTAATTGAAGTGACATCTTGGTAGGTTGCAACTCTCCTAAGTTTAACCTTTCGCAAACCGCTAAGGGCATTAAGCTCACACTAGCTCCTAAGTCTAGAAAAGCTTTTTCGATGACATGACTCCCCAAAATACAAGGAATGGAAAAGTTTCCAGGATCTTTATCCTTTTTTGCTAATTTATTTTCGGCAATAGAATTACATTCCAAGGGTTTCGGATCATCAAGTCTACGTTTATTGGTAAGGATGTCTTTGAGAAACTTTGCGTAGGATGGTATTTGGGTAATGGCTTCTGTGAACGGGATTTCTACGTGAAGTTTTTCTATAACTTTAATGAATTTCTGATACTGATTATTGATCTGGGTTTGTTTAAGTCTTTGCGGATATGGTATTGGTGGTTTGTATGGCGGGGGTGGTATATAGGTTTTGTCTTTGGGTTCTTCTCCTGTTTCTTGACTTTCCTGGTTTACAGATTCCTCTGGTTTCTTCTTTTTATCTGGGATGTTGTCATTTTCCTTAGAAGTTTTGGGATCACTCAACCTTGGGTTACAAGGTTCATCATAAGCGGTCCCACTTCGTAGGGTAATGGCATTTGCTTGTCCTTTCGGGTTTTGTTGAGGTTGTCCAGGGAATTGTCCTCCAGGTGTGGTCTGAGGGGCTTGGTTTAAAGCTACCTGCGAGATTTGGGTTTCAAGCATCTTATTGTGAGTGATTATTTGGTCAACCTTGGTTCCTAACTGGGTAATTAGTTTGTTAACATGAACGTTTTGGTTCATGAACTCCTTGTTTTGTTGGATTTGAGCAGCGACAAAATTATCCACGATTTTCTCAAGGCTCTGTTTTAGTGGTACAGGTTGCATAGGTTGATTTGATCTTGGGCCTTGATAACTTGATTGTCTCGGAGGGGCAGTATTTTGGATAGGGTTATTATTCTTATAGGAAAAGTTTGGGTGATTCCTCCATCCAGGGTTATAGGTATTTGAAAATGGGTTCCCTTGGGTGTAGTTCACTTGTTCAGAGCTGGTCTCGTTTAACAAACTGCATTCTGCGGATTGGTGTCCTTTCGTCCCACATATCTCACAATCTGACGAAACTGCGGCTGCAGTATTCGGGGTTGTACACATATGCTCAACTCTTAGGGCTAATGCGTCCATTTTAGCTTGCATCATGTCTATAGAGCTTAACTCATGTATTCCTCCTTGGGCTTCCTTCTTTTCCACTGTCGCTCGTTCTACTCCCCATGATTGATGGTTTTAGGCCATATCTTCGATAAGGGCACTAGCTTCAGGGTAAGGTTTGTTCATCAGTGCGCCACCTGCGGCGGCGTCGATGGTCATCTTAGTGTTATAATGAAGTCCATTATAGAAGGTTTGAATGATTAACCAATTTTCTAAACCATGATGTGGGCATGCTCTTAACAGCTCTTTATATCTCTCCCAGGCTTCGAACAACAATTCTCCTTGGTTTTGGGTAAATCTAGTTATTTGGTTTCGAAGAACAACGGTCTTACTCGGGGGAAAATATCTGGCAAGGAATACTTTTCTAAGGTCTCCCCAACTTGTTATGGAATTTGGTGGAAGGGAATCTAACCAAGATAGGGCCTTATCTCTGAGGGAAAAAGGAAATAATCTTAAGCGAATCGCCTCAGGAGGGGCTCCATTGGTTTTAAAGGTGTCTGCTAGTTGGAGAAAGTTTTTCAAATGTTGGTTTGGGTTCTCTGTAGCAAGACCTGCGAATTGTCTCTGCTGTACTAACTGCAGCAGGGATGGTTTAAGTTCAAAATTGTTAGCTGGTATGGCTGGATTTACTATACTAGAACTAGGTTCCTCGTTGGATGGTTGGGCGAAATCCTTAAGAGGTCTTTGATTTTGATCTTCGGCCATAGCTTTCCTAAGTTTACTGAAATATAAACGTGCGCGAGCGTAACGTTCTGGTTCAGCTAGAGGGTCTAATAAACTTCCGGTACTATGAGTTTTTCGCATTGACCGGCGGATAATTTCCTTAGTCTAAACGGTATAACAACAGGGTACGAAATTTGACGAAATTGGTCCCCGGCAACGGCGCCAAAAACTTGATGCGTATTTTTTCGCAAGTGTACGAACGCGTCAGAGTAATATAAAAGATTATCGTATCCACAGAGACCAAGTGTCAATCTATTGGTATCTATTGTTAAGGTGTGTATCTAAGGTGATTGAAAATAGTAGTTTTGAAGAGTGCACGGTAGTAAATAAAGTAATTAAAATTAATTGATAAAGACGGGTTCGAATGCAATTCACACAACCAATTGATAATCCAAGTACTTGCTAATAGAACTACTTACGGGCAATGTTTTCTACTTTGAAAAGAACTAATTTGACAGGAACTGTCGCTTTCGCGTACTCAGAACCGAGTTGTACCCCCTAATAAAACCCTCTTATTGTCACGGATAAAAAGGCGCGCATTGCGTTAGAGTAGTAAACCTATTTTTAAGAAATATAGTATCTTGATCAAGTTGAAAAGTATTTTAACCTGGATTTTCTAAAAAAAAGAGGTTCTTACGAACCAGACTTTAAACTTCTTAACGCGTCCGAAAATGGTTTTAAAATCTCTTTTCCTTTTAAATTAAAAACTCCTAATAAACTAAACAAAGCGCTTTCGCTGTTTTTGAAATAGTTTAAAAACAATTAAGTTTAGATAGGCGTTGGACGGCTTTCGATCTTACCCAACGGAATTTAAGAACAAGAAAACTTATATTGAAAGTTAAAATAGCCCTTATGTGTTTCCACTAACAATTGTACAAATTATCGGTTCAGTTATGATCTTCACACTCTAACCTTTATAAAATTAGCCAGACATGGTAAAGTAAAAGTTCATTTTTAGATTTTTCATAAAAAAAAGTATTTAAGTGCGAGTGCGGAAAGTAAATGAAAGTAGTGCGAGTGCGGAAAGTAAATGAAAGTAAAGCAGTGCGGAAAATAAATGAAATTAAAAGACAGTGCAAGAAATAAAGTTGACAAAAGGTAAAGTAATAAAAATCTGCTCCAATCGGAGTGGTTGAATAAAATGCGAACTGAAAGTAAAATGGCGGCAGGATTAACTTCCTTCCAGAGTGCTCCAAGACTCAATCTCACAGGCTCTTACAGACTCGATCTCTCGAATGTAGTAACACCTCGATGTGAAGCGATTACCACTATTACACTGATATATGCTTATGAACAACTAAACTTGGATGAAGAAAAACGAAAATCTAAAGTCCTATTTATAGGCAAGGAAACATGTGGAAAAGACAAGGATGCCCCTAGCATTTGAATTTGGGCGGGAACTTGTTTTGCTCTTGTGGCGCCCGCCACAACACCATGGCGCCCGCCATGAGTGTAAAATTGCTTGGGCAGTTGGAGATCGTGGGGAAAAATAGTTGGGAGGAGTTTGAGACATGGCCACGTCATGGAAGACCCTGTGGCGGCCGCCAGAGTGGATGCCATAAGAGCAAAATGCTGATTTTCTCTATTTTAGCTCATTTCGGCTCCTTTTTCGCTCCTTTTCTCGTTCGGGGCTCCGATTAGACTAAAAACCTGAAAACAAAGAAAAACATAATAATAACATAATAAAATGACATTAAAAGACTAAGAATGCATGCGAAATCGGAGTCAAAAATACGGTGAAATTCAGTCTCATCACATTTGCAATCATTGTCTTAGTTTAATTTGAAAAAGACAGACTAGAAGAGAAAATTTTTTTTTGATGTAATGTTTTTTAGATGAATGCATAAATGCAGCACACAAAAATATAGAAAAAACATGGGGTCAAAGGGTCGGTGTCATGAAGTCAAGGCTCTACCCCCCCCCCCCCCCCCAAAGGTTTATACTAGTGATTTTTGTACCTGTCTCTCAACATCATCAGTTCTTGTCGAGAAAACACCAGCGGGCCGGGAACCGTGCTAGGTGATGTTTTTCGAAGAACCATCAGAAGAGGATAGTATCGCGTGACAACCATTTCCAATAGTTTCCGCACTAATAAAAGAGGTTTTTCCTAGGTGTATACACTATCTTTTCACATGCGGCATCACACGCATTCCCATTAGCAGAAAAATAAACACATATATCAATTAGGAAAAGCAGTATATATATTTGTCCTAAAGTCCTAGACTTTAAAGAGCTATGAATCCTATGTTCCTGACAAAAATGGCTCCCCGGCGGAGTCGCCATCCTGTGGTATCTTCCCAACTTTAAAGGTTTTGACCTAAGATCCTAGTGAAGTCAAAAAGGTCATATCCCAGTGAAGTCATCATTCTTTAGTTTCTACCTAAGAGGTAAAAAAGAGGGCCCCACGGTGAGCGCCATTTTTCTGTAGCGAGCGATTTTGGACGTGGTTCTTAAGCATTGCTGCTCTGGGTTACTATATGTCGATTCATTTTTTGTCCTATTGAAGCTGATGAAGGAAGGGAAATAGATGTCTCCAACTGACCCTGCTTTGCAAACTGAGGTCAAACAGTCAAAACTGTTGGTTTACAGATGCGATCAATGTGTTGGGGGGGGCTCTCTTAGGTTATTTTGGTTGAATTTAGACTTTTGGTAGGGAATACGGACTCGGATATTTTGGGGGATATTTGAGGATTTGTGACCTGAGGTTTTTTTGATGTGGTGTGCTCGCTAAGATTTTTCTTTCAATCTTATGCCTACGTATTCCCGTTTACCGAAATAGGGAAATCAGAGCGATCGTAGTTCCTCCTATTCTATGGGAGGAAATGGTGTTTTGGTGTTTTGGTGTCTTGTTTAAAGCCCAAGACGTGAAGCTAAAGGTGGTTTATATCTTTTTCAAAGCCCAAGATGTGAAGCTGAAGGGTCTATTTGTATCTTGTTCGAAGCCCAAGATGTGATGCTGAAAAGGTGTTGTCTTTAGAGAGAATTTGTCATCTATAAAGGGGGTATGTTTGTCACAACTGTTGGGTGACTGACTATAAAGGAAGATTACTTTAACCGGGATATGTGAATCCCAGCAATGCCATAATTTCCATTATAGGGGGTTTTAACCCGGAGGAAAAGACTTTAACTCAGTGTAGAGCAATGCCATCTTTCCTTAGGAATTTCTCATGCTAAAAGAGGGACAGTGGTGTGGTTGTAAGTAATCCAGAGGCTTGCCGCTTACAGCAATTAGATGAAAGGAGTTGTTGATATTTGTATCCTGTGAACGAGGCACAGTGTTGATGCTAAAAGGTTGATTGACTCAACCGGGGTTTTTCTTATACAAAGCCTAAGAGGAGGCTATTGACCCAACAAGAGGATGCTTTTGTGTGCCTCGTACGAAGCCTGAGAGAGAGGCTAAAAGGGTTTGACTCAACAAGAGAGTGCTTTTGTATCTCGTACGAAGCCCGAGATAGAGGCTAAAAGAGAGATTGACTCAACAAAAGAGTCTTTTTGTATCCCGTACGAAGCCCGAGATAGAGGCTAAAGGTTAACTCAACAAGAGAGTCTTTTATACTCAACAAGAGAATGATTTGTATCTCGTACGAAGCCCGAGATAGAGGCTAAAAGAGGATTGTTGACTCAACAAGAGAGTCTTTTTGTATCTCGTACGAAGCCCGAGATAGAGGCTAAAAGGATTGCTATTTCAGTTGAGTGACATGTCCAGTAGGTGGGTTAAAAGAGAAAATCAGTTCTTATAAAGAGACTGATTAAAGGTAAGGCTATGCTTTGGGATTGATCATAGGTTCAGGGTTATTTCCTGTTCTATAAGGAAATGGGGAATCCAGAGGGTATTGGAGACTGTCCGAGTCTACTGGTGTTTTTCCCTACTTGAGAATGCCTTCGAGACTCAAGGAGATTAGACTGTCCAAGTCTAGAGTTTTATCTTTTGTACTATGCTTAAAGAAACAGTAGTAGTACGTTCACGGTAGAAAGATCTAGACTCTTTGAAAGACTGTTCTATTAAGATGACTAATTTTTGTTCCTATACCTCTAAGAGGTCGTCGGGACAATTTGTACGAAGCCCAAGAGGAGGCTGGAAACTTTTAAGAAGCTGAGGGACAATTTGTACGAAGCCTAAGAGGAGGCTCTCTTCCCGAAGGAAGAATCCTTATACGAAGCCTAAGAGGAGGCTGTGAATAATTCTAAGAAGCCATAGGGTCCTTGTACAATGCCCAAGAGGAGGCGGGGATGCTTTTAGGAAGCTTGTGGGTCCCCAAACCCCAAGAAATTCAAGACAGACTATTCATAGAGAATAGATCAAGCTAGGAAAGTCCGAGAATTTGGAAGAAACTCAAGAGATGCCATTCACGGAGAAAAGATCATCTATGGGGAGTAGAGTTTATTTGACAATGTCTAAGGGTGACAGTCTGTGAAAGGGTTCACCGAGAATGCTGCCTTTCACGTCTCCATATTGTTTAACCCCAAGAGGAGGGAAGACTGTATCTGGTAATCCTATGGGGGATCTAGTTTTTTCTATTTAAGAGTGATCAACTGGGCTTAGTGCTAGACGTAGTTGCAGGGAAAACTCTAAATATCTATAATAGTATTACACAGTTGATATAGTTTATGAAAGAAGACTTACAGTGAAAACAGCCCCACAATACAGTTATATGTATATGAAAGCGGGTAAAGAAAGCATATAAACACTTACTCGGTTGTAGAGCTTCCATGTTGTTTGGTTAGTTGTTTAACAAAGAAAGATTGAAAAACAACAGTATATTTCAAAATCAAAGGAGAAAGTATTTTGAAAAGAGGTTGGGGCTTACAGCTCAAGGAGAGGCCCAAGTTTTTATCAGTGATTGCACTATGGTTTTGAGTTTGTACAGGGACTTATACAAGTGACTGAGGCCCAAGAAAGGTTTTTTGTACAAGGGGATGGGTCTTACACTCTCTCAAGAGGCCCAAAAGATTTATTTTTGTACAATGTGGTGGGGCTTACAGCTCAAGGAGAAGCCCAAGATCATTTGTTTGAAAATGGCGATCGCGCTGAGATTTTTGAAAACCCGGTGGGTCTTATACAATGCATTGAGGCCCAAAATGGTTTGGTTTTCAAAGGGGGTTGGGTCTTACACTCTAATAGAAGCCCAAAAGATTTTGAATGGGTCTTATAGCTCGAGGAGAGGCCCAAGGTTTGTTTTTCAACGGACGATGATCGCGTCGAACTTTTTGAAATACAACGGGATTTATACAATAAGTGAGGCCCAAAATAGATTTGTATTTACAAAGGATTGGGTCTTACACTCTATTAGAGGCCCAAAAGTGTTTGAAAAAGTTTGATGAGGGTTGAATTAATCAAAACCCTAATTTGTTTCTAAAATTGTATTTTAATTGAATAAAAAATTCAATTAAAATGATCAAAATTGTTTAACATGTGGAAAAAAATTGTGATCTTGGATTAATGTTTCAAAAATCATGTTTTGACCTACAAAATGATTAGAAGTCATTAAAATTTACAAAATCAAGAAGGAAAAAATATTTTAAATGTCAAAAACAAATAAAAATATTAATTCTTTGCAAAAATATCAATTATATGAAATAAATAATATTTTTGGGATTTTTTGGTAAAATAAAATATTTTAACATTTTTGTGAATTATTAAAAAAAAAGAATCAACTCTAAATCATTAAAACTCAGAGAGAAATTAATTTTTGAATCAATTAAATAAAATCACAAAATTCAAATATTCAAATTTTCAAAAAATGGCGCCAAGAACAAGGGCAAGAACACGCGCCACCCTCTGTTTCTGCAGATTTGCGTTTTCTATCCAATTTCACTGAATACTTGATTATATCATGCAATCTACATATTAATCTACTCGTTTTAACCTCACGATCATGTGTATGGTCTTTAATTTCATTTATTTTTAACATGGAATAAGAAATCAAAGAGAAACCTCAAGAACCCTAATTTCTGCATGAAGGTTTAGAAATTCCACACACGATTCAAACAATGCAATTGATTGAGGGAAAACATTCCATGCATGATTATGAACATATGGCCAAATTATTGTGCAGCAAAAATTGCATGGATCATAGAGTTAGAAGAGCTCATGCTTACCTCTTGCAGCTGGTTATCGTGTTTTGTGTTAGAGGTGTTACAGCTAGGTTCCAATGATCTGGATAGCTTCCCTAGGTGCCATGGAGTGTGTCGGGATGCTTGGAATGGATTGAAATGATCTAGAACTTGAGATGGTACCCCAACTGCAAATTTGTCAAGAACTTGAACAACTGGCTGGTGATTTTGTAATTTTGGTGTTCCAGATGTTATGTGAGTGTTTGGATCACTTTTATGTGATGTATGTGAGGTGTGTGAGTGATTGGTTTGATTGGAAAAGCTCTCAAACTCAAAACCCGATAGTGACTTGCCTTAGAAGGCAAAATTGGAGTGAAAGAAGAGATTTTGAGGAAAGCATCTATTTGATGGCTTTGGTGTACTCAAACTGAGCACAAATGAGCTCTATTTATAGTAGAGCAAATTTGTTTTGCAAGCAATAGTGAATGGCAACTGCAGCAGAGGTTTGGCCAATGGTTGCACTTTAGAATCCAAGTCTCCTCTAGCCATTGACTAGAGGTTAGGGCACAGGGTTGTGGTTCCCTTAGTCTTGGATAAGTCTTGACTGAATTCAGTTGCAAATGGCTCAGTCCATGCCACCTTGGGGTATGCATTGAATGCTCCAATCCAAAATTGGAGTCTTGTCCCTCGTTTGGGCAATTCTAGGTTTGGCATGTTACTTCTTGTTCCAAGGACTTTGGAGGCTTGGCTCAGTGTTTTTCCCCTTTAGATTTGATCCTCAGATGTGTCCAAGATGATGACAAGGCTTGGAATTAGCTGATTTTGCCAAATCGAGCAAAAATACAAAATTCTGCCTAGCCTTGGCAGTTTTCAGCAAGGCATATTGCCATTGCCATATCTCTTGGCCCAAGTGGAATTTGGTGATGTTCTTGGCCATTTTGGAAAGCCCTCATATGATACAACAACTGTCTGATCATATTTGGTTTTGATACTTTTTTGGATCCAAGTGAAAAATCCCCCTACATTTGGAAAAAAGTGAAGGCAGATTCTGACTTAGTGAAATTTTCACTAAGTGTTGGAAAAAAGTGACATTTTCACTTTTTGTGATTTTAATCATTCCGTAACTCAAAATCCATTAGGAATTTGGAGGGAGGTCTGTTTTAAGCTTTTGTAGAGGGTAATGAGATCTAAAAATCAGCTTTGGATGGGGAAAAATGGCTTTGTGGTTTAGGAGTTATGATCCTCCAAAGTTGGTACCCTTGCCACTTTGTTCATAAGTTATTTAATATTAATGAACTGTGCCTGTGAATCATTTTGATTATTGAACTTTTAATTCTAAAAAATGTCTGACAAGCTCTAATGATAGATTGATTTCTTTGAAAGTTCTTTGAAAGATATTTGAGTGGCTCAAGAAACCATCATTATTCAAAATGTATCAACCCCAACCGCCACTCACCATTGAATAGTTAATATTCATAACCGATCAATTTTTCAAAGTAAATTAGTAACTGCTCCGTTTTCTTTTCCCACACAGTTACACCCTTTAGGATTCTTTAAGTAATCATGATTACCTAGGAAACAGCAAACCCAAATCCTCGAGTACCGATTCAATTATTACTCCTGGCTCTCATTCGCCTATAAATATTAGGATCTTGCTTCATCCTCTTTCATCCTCAAAACCTAAATCGTCACTCTCTCAAAACTCCTATTTCAACGAAGATGATGAATTCCCACAGAAATGGTCCAACCTTCCTAGGAAGAAAAGAAAACCTAGAAGTTATTTCTGAGAAAAGTCCAAACCTTGCTCGTCTCTGAAACGATGGCTTAGAAATAATCAGAAGCATGCATACCCAGTCCTGGCAGTGTTATTACTCTCTATTAAATGGTCCAATCTTTCCTGACCTTGTTAAATAGTTTTGGAATTTTGCTAGGGTCAGCAACGATGGAAACACCATCTTGTCTGAGGTCTACTATCACCCCATCGCAATCTTTGTCTCCTCGATAGAGAAAGTCACTGGTTGTATCTCCGACAGAGTCACGATTGATAATTTTCAATTAGACTTAAGCATGGTAGAGAGGTGCAGAACCTTGTTTAATAATTCAGTTCCCTACGAACCGAACAATCCTGAGAATCTCCTTCCTACTCCCAAAACCTGGTTCAAATTTTCATTGACCAACCTTCGTCCACGAGCATCTGCAAGAGGTACTTTGACTCACGACGACAGAATCTTCATCTTTCTCCTAACTCATCATGTTACAATAGATCTTCCCAATACCATTTTTAACCACATGAGATGCTCCATCAAGGTCTCAAGAAACCAGATGCATTCTTACATTTCATATGGAAGAATAATATCTGAAATAATTTTGAAAGAAAAGGCCTGGGAACTGATAAGCAGGCTAGGACCAGGATCTTCACCGGCTGAAACTATGTGTGTAAGAATAGACAACGTTGAAGATTTTGATGATTAAGCTTTAAACCATAGTGTATCTCAAATTGTTTTGTGTGGTTTTATGTTGATGGTTCTATATCATTTTAATCAATGAATCAATGCTGCTTTCTGTTTTATCATCTATAATCATATCAGTATTAAACCCATAACTTAAAAATTTTATCATTCTCTGAGATGCTTACATTGCTTAAATAAAACATTTAAAACATTATCATAATCTAACGATGATCGTTAGAATCAAAGACTGTCAATGATGCATCAACATCCTTCAAGGATAATGCCATCAACAAAATCCAAAGCTTAGTAGATGCTTCCAGTTCAAGCATAGATCCCTTAGAAATGAGAAAAATATGGACTGACTTCCATGGATGGATCGCAGAGGAAATTGTGAAGAGCAAGAGGCTGGCAATTACTCAAGCAGAAGGAAAACTGCATACCTCAAGAACTGATGATTCTGAAAACTTACTCTCATCTTCCTCATCATCATTAGGCTCTCTTTAGTCTACTCCTTAGGAACCTATCCTCATTAAGTATATGTTTTGATTACCTTGAACCTTTTAGGATTAAGCTCAACCTATGCTTTATGTTTTAAAACTACTTTGTGGTTCTGTGTTGATGTTTCAATCTAATTGTCCATCAATGATAATGCCTTATCTGATCTCTAAAAAATGATTTATCCTGGTTCTTTATCATATTAACCTATATATGCTTAATGCTTAAATGATAATATCTTTTGAATCTATCATATCAATCTAATGCTTAAAGCCTAAATGCTCAAATACTCTAAAACTTTTTGATGATGTCAAAAAGGGAGAGAAATATAATATAATTTTGATTGGAAAGAAAGAAATCTTAAAGGAAAAGAATGCAACTCAAACAAGTAATCAATCATATAAAATGTGTTACTACTAACGTTTGTTGTTTGATGTTTAATCGAGGAACTCTAAACAAGTTCATTAGGCATTCTAAGAACGGGTTAAGAAAGAAGAACTCTGTTAGAAGTTCCTATGAACTGTTGGTCATATGATAGAAGTTGTAAAATTCGTGAACATGTGTTCAGAATCAGAACTACCCAGTACTGTTCAGAAGTTAAGAACTGTCTGAAAGTCAAAGTTTATATTGATCTCTGCCTCACTTGGTTCAGAAGCTGTAAGTTGTCTAAGAATATGAGATTCAGAACGTAAGAATCAAAAGAAAAAAAACTCTGAAATCAGTAAAGACAAAGTCTACATCTCAAGATGCTTATTCAGAAGAACTGTGCAAATCAGAAGTCAAGAACTGTCTGAAGATCCAGATTAAAGATCCAAGAACAAGTAGTTCTGATGTCTACCAAGAACCAATTAAGAAGAAAATGATTTGATATCAGACTAAATCAACAAATGGTAATCAGACTCGGTATACATAAAGATTGGTATCAGACTCAGTCTGCTGTAATATCAATCAGAGCTAAGCTGTGAAATGTTTTCTATACCTTCATTGGTATCAATCTCAGCACACTAAGGAAATACCCTTCAAGTGGTATGAAAAGAATTCCTTCAGTTGGAATCAGACACAACATACTCTGGTATAACTCAGTATCAGACTAAGATTAAAACATGTGTACCAGTTTCAGAATCAAGCGTTGATTGATCACAAAAATTAACCTTCAATTGGTATCTGATCAAAAATCAAGCTTTGATGAACCACTGAGTTGTGACAGTAACAAGGTTCTGAGATGAAGACCTGTGTTCAAAAGTCAAACTCTGAAAAAGTCATGATCCATATTGGTGATTAAAAACTCATATTCCTGAATTACGATTCTGAAAATCCCAATATCTGACTTATGGAAATTAGGGGGAGACTACCCAGAAGATTCAATTGCAAAATCCAAAATCTTCACAAAGTCTGAAACTCAAGGGGAGTTTCTCAAAAGACAGTGTCTGTCTTTGATGAATAGCGATGCTATGTTATTAGATAAGAACTGTTATGTTTGTGCTTAAATGAATCTGCTGAAAAGTAGAAATGCTTCAGATGTCTCTGAAGATTATAAGCTCTGATACGACTACAAAGGAACTGAGTTCTGAAGATCTGAAGATGGAAGATCTGATGAACTAGTCCAGATGCTAAAGACTCTCTATTTTCTTATAGACAAGATAAAGAAGTAATCCTTTTCTATTCTTTGTTCTGGCAACTCAAGTTGTTATTCTGTATATCTTTGGATCATATAAGATTCAAGATGATCACAGATAAAACTTTGAGGATAACACATTCAGGGGGAGTTGTTGTTCCAGACTCTGAATATGTTTGTTTGGTGATTACCTTGTATAAAATGTTCAATCAAAATACTCAGTTTTGTCATCATCAAAAAGGGGGAGATTGTGAGAGCAAGAGTTATCTCTACAAGTCAATCTATGTTTTGATGATAACAATATGTATTTGTGAAAGAACTATTTTATGTTCTAACGTGTGTTGTGTGCAGATCATATTTATAGAAGATATTAGATCCAACAAGCACCGGCCAGATGTGCGAAATTGATAATATGTGAAGTTACTATGTGTGACACAAGTCGCAAGAAGCAATAACGCTTCTGTATCTGATCATGATCAGTCATATCCAAGGATGCTGATATTGTTGTTGCAATGCTCTTGTGGATGCTCTCTGAAAGTGGTTGAGATTCTGAAGATAGCGAAGCTTCTGAAGAAGATAATCTTCTGGAGAACCGAAGTGCTGAAGACTCTCATGACTTGAATCTCTGAAGGCGGAAGGCTCTGGAGACCAAGTGCAGAAAGACTCTGAAGACTTATGTGTTTTGAAGATTACGGTTCCAAAGGTCAAGTGCTGAAGACTCTGAAGACAGATTCCTAATGGACGAGTTCTGAAGTTTCGAAAAACTTGAAGTAGTAAAGGATAATGTTCTTAAAGACAAGTGTTGAAGTTCTGAAGACTGATTCCTAATGGACTTCTTCAAAAGATTGAAGACTTGACGTATCAGATATCCTGTTAAGAAGGCTCTACTCATGCTTCAATAAATTACCATCAGAAGCCTCTGAAGTTTGGAAGTCAAATGTTACCATTGTGAACGACTGTACACAGTGACCAAGAAAGATATATCCCGTCACTTCTCCCACAGCAAAAAGGAGATGTGTCAGTACAGCTAATTATCACACAACATATCTTTTCTAACAGCCAACGACATTTCAACGGCTATATTTTACTGGGCTATTTAAAGAAATGAGTAAACGCTTCTAAAGGTATCGATTCAGTCCCAGAATGGAGAATTGATCAAAGTCATTGTGTGAAGATAGCAACAACGATGAGTTCTCATTGTAACACTTAAATATTCAAGTTATCACTATTTACACATGGCCATTGTTGTTGAAGCTCAAAGATCACCATTCAACACAACAACAATGAATTAGTACATAAGCTGTTGATGAAGAAGGCAACATTGAAAATCAGTCAAGTCATCAACCACATTCTCGTCAGCGCTACATTGAAGATCTGAAGTAAGGAGTTGTTGCTCAAAGCTTGCTCAACCAAGAAGACGGTGAAGAAGAAGATCTATAAGATGTCAACAACTGTCAAATCAATATACATCTGTGTAGTTTCTTAGAATAGCAAGGAGATGCTGCTCACATCTTGCTTGAACACTTGTGTTTTCTTTGTACTTAAACTTAGGAGTAATCTGCTTGTTAAGAAGCATCTTTGTAATCTCTTGTATAACTAATTCTTGGTGAATTAGGATTCCTTGAGTGGTCAGTGTGACTGGAGACTCGAGAAGACAATGGCGAGGTGTCATTGTGGGAAATCCTGAAATAGGGTCAGTAGCATTATATTCATTGCGATTAATCCCTGAACGTCTAGCTGTGAAAGCCTAGCAGTAGATCTTGCGAGATTGGAACCTGCAGGTCAATGTTCATTATATTCATTAAGTTGAATCCCAGAACAGTTCATTGCATGTTAGTCACAGTGCGGCTGTGCAGTTTTTTAGTCACCAGCTATGTGCTCGTGCATCTGATCGAGATTGATTATAGTGGATTAAGACCTTGTGTTCAAGGCGAAATCACCTGAGGAGGGTGGACTGGATTAGCCTTTGTGGTAAACCAGGATATATCATGTGTTCTTTACTCTTATGCTTAATGTCTTTGTTTATGTTTCTATATTGAGGATCAGAACCTTACATAAGCAAGTCAGAACCTTGCAACTCTGATAAGCTTCCACTCTGCAAGTTCTGAATGATGTACATAGCATTCAGACTCTTATTGGTTCTCACACTCTAAGCATTGCCAAGTCTGAATATAACTTTGCAAGTCAGAGTCTCTCAACGAACTCTGGAGTAACGTAAAGTGTCTTATTGACAAGAAGCGAAAAGTTGTTAAAAGAGTAAATCCACAATTCAAACCCCCCCCCCCTCCTTTCTTGTGTCTTTCTCGCACCTTCATAAGTTTGAAGTGTTCAATGATCATAAAAGTCTGAAGTACTTTTTCGATCAGGAAGAATTGAATATGACGCAGAGAAAGTGGTTGGAATTACTGAAGGATTATGACTTTGATTTGAGTTACAATCCGGGCAAAGCAAATGTAGTGGCCGACGCTTTGAGAAGAAATTCATTGCATATGTTGATGCTTATAGTGAGAGGATTGGAATTAATCGAACAGTTTCGAGATTTGAGTTTGGCGTGTGAAGAGACTCCTGGCAGTGTGAAGTTAGGAATGTTGAAGGTGACAAGTGGTGTTTTGGAGGAAATCAGAGTGGGTCAGCAAGTGGATTTGAAGTTGGTGGACCAATTGACGTTAATTAACCAAGGTAACATAGGTGAATTCCAGATTGATGAGAATGGTGTGATGAGGTTTCGAGATGGAGTGTTTTTTCTGGATGTTCCAGCGATCGAGAAAAGTATGCTATGAAGAAGGATATTGTCGAGTTCGTTTATGCTTGTTTGACTTGTCAAAAGTCGAAGATCGAACATCAGAAGTCGTTGGGTATGATGCAACCGTTGAATATTCTAGAATGGAAATGGGATAGTATTTCCATGGGTTTTTGTGTCAAGATTTCCGAAGACTGAAAAAGGGAACGATTATATTTGGGTGATTGGGGATAGATTAACTAAATCAGCTCATTTATTACTGATGAAGATTAATCATTCTATGCAGAAGTTAGCTGAGATGTATGTTGAGGAAATTGTGAAATTGCATAAGATACCATCGAGTATTGTGTCGGATAGAGACCCGAGATTTACATCGAGGTTTTGGAAGAGTTTGCAAGATGCTTTGGGGTACTAAGTTGAGGTTGAGTTTTGCCTATCGTCTACAGACGGATGGAAGACATAGAGGGTTGTCCAGTCTTTAGAGGATTTACTGAGAGCTGGTGTGTTGGATTAAGGTGGGTCGTGGGATAGTCATTTGCCGTTGATCGAGTTTACCTATGACAACAGTTTTCATGCTAGTATTAGGATGATTCTGTATGAAGCTTTGTATGGGAGGAGGTGTAGGACTCCTTTGTGTTGGTATGAGTCGGGCGAGAGTGCTATACTCGGACCTGAGATTGTGCAAGGGACGACCGAGAATATTAAGATGATCCAAGAAAGGATGAGAGCGTCGCAGAGTCGCCAGAAGAGCTACCATGATAAGAGAAGGAAGACACTTGAATTCCAAGAGGGAGGTCACGTGTTTTTTTAGGGTGACGACAGTGACTAGTGAAGTCTAGGAAGCTCACTCCATGTTTTGTTGGTCCATATCAAATTTTGTAGAGGATAGGAGAGGTAGCCTATCAAATTCCTTTACCGCCGTCACTTGCGAATTTGCATGACGTGTTCCATGTGTCTCAGTTGAGGAAGTACATTCCTGATCCGTCGCATGTGATTCAGATGGATGATGTACAAGTGAGGGATAACCTGACGGTGGAAGCTTTACCTGTGCGGATTGACAGTCGAGAGATGAAGCAACTACGGGGTAAAGACATAACTTTGGTGAAAGTGTTGTGGGGTGGACCGGCTGGCGAAAGTTGGACTTGGGAACGTGAAGATCAGATGAGGGAGTCGTATCCGACTCTATTTCTTTGAGGTAATTTTCGAGGGTGAAAATTCTTTAAGTGGGGGAGAGTTGTAACACCCCAAATTTCGTAAGAATATTTATTTAATTTATTTAAATATAATATTCGTGCATTTTTGTGAATTTTGGTGGTTTGTGTTGACGTTGGCATTTTCGTGGAGTTTTGGCTATTTAATTAAATAATAGTATATAATATGAATATATTAGTATTATTATTAATTTAAATAATATTAGAAGGATTAAGGGTAAATTGGACTTTTAAGGAGGAGTTAGTGAGGGTAATATAAGGAAAGCCCATTTTAGAAGCCCAAGAGTTAGGTTTAACAAAAAGGAGAATTTGGGAATAGGATTCATTTTTTTGTTAGACCGTGAAAAGAAGGAAAGAAGGCAAGAGCTCTGAGGAAAAAGGGAAAGGTGAGGATTCGAGAAGTTTTCCAAAGACTCAGTAGAGAAAGCTCTGAATCGACAATCTAAGGTATGGGGAGTATTGTCTTTCATTGTTTTCAATATAGGAATTGATGTGTGTAAAGCGGATTTTTGGGGGTTTACGTGAGTTTGTGGGTTTATGAGTAACTTGGTGATTATTGATGACGAATATGAAGGGTGGAATTGATTAGGATAAAAGTAGACCTTTGGGGTAAACCTTCTGTTGATGATATGTGGGATCTTGTAGAGAAAGGAATTTATGGGGTTTATGAGAATCTTTGGGGTTGTGAAGGTTTAGGTGATTTCGAGGTCAAGATAGTATAATTAATCAACCTAATAGTAGTAGGTTTTGTGCCTTTAATTGCCGTAATGCCTTAGGAATGTTTTGGGGATGTTTTTAGGGTAAATGAGACTGAAATCGTAAGAGTTTTTGGGTCTATTATGCTACTGATGTGTAGCAGTGATTTCCTGAAATCGCGAGTTCACAAAGTGAACAATTCCTTCGCAAGGCGAACATTTGCCCCAGACTCGCAAAGCTAGCAGCGCAGCGAATGCGCGATGATTTTGTTTGATGATACTTAGATGAACTTTGATTGTGATTTTTAGTTCGCACGGCGAACTTCCTAGCGAATGACTTCGCAAAGCGAACAGAGGTAGCGAGGGAGACAGAGTAGGGTTCTCTAGTTCTTGTATGGAATTTTGGGGATTCGCTGGCAGCTCGTAAAGCGAATGCCAGAGTGAACGAGTTCGCATGGTGAACTTTGTAGCGAACGTTTGCTGTTCGCGAACTTTGTTTTATGTTTCTTGTGCTATCTTGACGTTTGAGCTGTGATTATTTTGATGATTTACCATGATGTATATTGATGATTATGAGTTGTGTATATATGATGTTTGATGATTAATTGATGATATGAATTACCATGATGTATATTGATGATTATGAGTTGTGTATATATGATGTTTGATGATTAATTGATGATATGAATTACCATGATGTATATTGATGATTATGAGTTGTGTATATATGATGTTTGATGATTTATTGATGATATGAAATACCATGAGTATATTGATGATTATGAGTTGTGCATATTTGATGTTTGATGATTAACCGAAGATATGAATTACCACGAGTATGTTGATGATTATGAGATGTTATATAGGATGTTTGATGATTACATGATGATGTGAATGACCATGGGTTATATAGATAATTAAGAGATGATGATACATGACTATTTTGATGTGAATTACCATGAGTGATGTTGGTGATTATGAGATGACGATTCATGATGCTTTGATGAATAAATGACGACATGATTAACATGAGATTTTGATGAATGATGATGCACGTAATGACTTTTATTGATGATGATGATTATGACGTTGTATATCATGCATTCATAGCATTACAGTGATGTTAGACTTCGGTCTATTGTGGATTCCATCCCATTGTGTGGATATGAGGTGGTTTTTACGTGCTCTGGTTCTTGTGTAGAATCGATCCTAACGACGGGGATCTTTGGAGGGTGATGGCCTAGTGTCCATCGATTGTGACGATTGGTACCACATGCATGAGTCTTGCTGTGCTTTGCACTTATTTGGCATTGATGTGATTTATGATATCATGATTTTTGATGTTTTCCTTTGATGACCCTGATGATGTTGTATATGATGATGATGCCATTTTATGCATATCTTGTTTTTATATTGATTATAATGAATTGTGATTACTCACCCTGCCTGTTTGAATGTTGCCTCCACGTGGGAAACGTGCTGGTGATCAGGATTAGCTGTGGATGCCTTCGAGGACTTTTGGAGTTTATTTTGCTTTTGGTCGATGTAGAGGGTCTTGCTCTGATAGCGTAACATCGGGTTGGGTCGTTGAGTCGAACCATTATTGAGTTGTTATTTTGTTGTTATTTGATGACTATGGTTTTATTTTGAAAACCTTTTTATGTTGGATTATTGTGGTTATGGTGGTTCCGCTGCTGTTTGATGGTTTTTGAATTATTCTGAGGAAAACCCATTGTTTACGGGGCAATTTTGTTTAATTGAATTTATTGAGAATTGTGCACCCTTTGAGGTGGTTCTGATTTTACTCTGATATTTGATTTAATCTGCTGTAATATTTGTGGGGTAGAAAAGGGTGTTACATATACCTTGGCATCCAAATCATGACACATAGTATGACATCATTCATTGGATAATAGCTTGTTCCTTAATCCATACCTTTCTCCAAATATTTTAAACATTTCTCTATAAATAGAGGTCAGTTTGTATCATTCAAATCACACCAAAACACAACAACACACAAAAACATCTCATAACCTCAACTTCACCATTGCTCCATTTTCTTGAAATTTCAAGTTGTCAAAAAAAACAAAACTTGTGATTTCTCATCTCTCTCAACCAAAATTCATTCCAACACAACAAACACCTTCCATAAACATCATAGAAGTGTTCCAAACCATATTAACACTTATTTATCATCACCAAACCATCCATAACCAGAAGTTACATTTTCATATCACCATTGTTGCACAACTTGCAAGAACTTTCGAATTTTTCATTGCAATCACTTTCCACTCCATTCATCCATCCAAACACCTTCTATACAGTTAATAGAAGTAATCCAAATCATTATAACACTTCTGTAAAAGCTTGAACACTTCCACCATATCTCAATTGCTTCAAACTGCATATTGATTTAGTCAAGGAGTTCCAGAACGTCTCAGTTCAATTCAACCACTCTAACACATTCCTGGGAGGTCAGTGGAGTTGTAGGGATCGTTACATTGCATCTGTAAGTGCTCTTTCACTCTGTGTTAAAACAAGTTCACAACAAGATGTCGAGCAGAATGTCTTAACAGGTTGGTCAGACATCATGATCAGCATGATGTCGTGACATGTGGTCAGGACATTTGTTATTTAAGGAGTGAGATTCTCTCTCTCCTTTTCCTTTTAATTTTCTTTCTATTTTATTTTCCATTTTTATTTATATTATTTAATTTCTTTTTCTTCTTTTATTATTTTAAATCAAACTTTTATTTTATTTTATTTTCTATTTTTATTATTTATTTATCTTTTATTATTTATTTTAACTTATTTATTTATTTATATTTTTATTTCAAATTTCCTTTTATTTATTTTATTCTTTTTTCTTTTAATATATTTATTTTATCTTTTATTTAATATATATATATATATATATATATATATATATATATATATATATTATCTTTTATATGTTTATTCATTTTTCTTAAACTTTCTTTATTCCTTTTATTTATTAAACTTTCTCTTTTTTATTTAAACTTTTATCATTTAAAATTCATTATTACTTTGTTTAAAATCATTCATTTTTTATTGTTTATTTTACACTTTTAATCATAGAAAAAGACCAAATGTTTATTACTTTGTATTCATTTTAATTCAAGAATTCCTTTTAAATTACACTTTGTTTATTTTCTAAAACATTGTATTTTAGCTTATATACTCTTGTGCATTTCTTTGACATAGTCCTGTTAATGTTTGTGCCTATTGATTGTTGATTTTTGCTCATGCTTGAACCATGTTTATGTATACCTTTCATTGTGTTTATTTCTTGCTTATTCACATGTTAATAATCTTATCATGCCTTTAATCTCATATGTTCATATATTTGTGAATCCATGTCCATCTTGTTTCATTGTACATAATCCAAGGGAAAGGATCTATTGTTGACTTGTTAGTCATTCATATGCACTTGAATTGTTGCATTCCTTATTCTCCCATTATCTAAACCCTAATTCAACCTTAGGACTTTTAAACCATTTTTATCTACAAACCTTAAACCTTCCCAAGAGATAGCCATTAATCTCTTGTACTTTTTAACCCTTCCTTCAAACCTTGCCATAGAGATAGCTATCAATCTCTTCTCCCTTTTCCACCCTTGGCTTTACATTTACAATCAACCTTGTCATAGAGATAGCCATTAGTCTCTCCTCCCTTTAAAAACCTTTAACTCTTCATTCAAATCCTTTCATAAGAGATGGCCATTAATCTATTCACCTTTACAATCAATCCTCACAAGCTTTGGTTTCAAGCTTTTCCCCTTTGTTGTCTTGGTTCTTAGAACCCTAACAACCCATAGTTCCACAAACTACAAACGCTCTGATTTCTCAAGTTCCTTTTGAGAATACGTAGGCACAAGGTCCCAATCCTTGGCGAGCACTCTTTTTCTTTTTCACACTTTCTTCCCTTTTTCACTCTTTTTACACGTAGTCCCCGAACTACAATTGCTCTGACTTCCTCTTAAGGATATGTAGCCATAGGATTGCGATATCCTAGCGAGCTACCTTTTTATTCAACCATTTATTTATACACATTACAAAAAACAACAAAAACATTTCCCACTCTCACCATCACTCAAAAATAATCAACCTTCTCAATCAATAGCAAAAAACTTTAGAAAAATCATAGATATTTCAAGAGGTTCCTGTAGAGTACTACAGATGCTTAGGATGTTAATACCTTCCCTTAGTATAACCAACCCCCGTACCTTTGATCTTTTATTTGCATAGTCTTTAGCCTCGTCTTTAGCTTTGCATATTTATTTAGGGTTTATTCGTTCTTTTCCCCTTCCCTTGGATAAATTAAAGTTCGGTGGTGACATCTTTTGTTTTGCGAGTCAAGTTAATGTAATAGCTTGGTCTCCGATTCACAAAACGCATTACAGGTAAGTCGACATCCATTTCAGTTGGTAAGACAATTATTCCTAGCCACACTTTATTTTCATATGACATTTTTATATTCTGCAAAGCTACCAGGAAAAACGCTCAAGTAATTAACCATATCTTTTAAAAATATGTTCACAACTATGGTCAACACATCAGTCCAACTAAGTGTGAGCTATATATTGGAAGTAGTTTTGAATCTAGGCTAATGCACATTTCAGATATGCTTGGATTCATTGTGTGATATACACCATTGAACCATCTTGGAGTTCCTATATTCAAAAGTAAGCATATAACTCGCCATCTTCAGATCATAGGAAATAGAGTATTGGCCAAACTAGCTACTTGGAAGGGCATCTTTCTTTCTATGATGGTAGGGTTAATTGGTCTAGTTGTTCATACAGAACATGCTTCTGTATAGTCTTAGGATTTATGAATGGCCGATAAATCTTCTTAACAAACTGGATTCATACATCACAAATGTTGTGTGGATAGGTAGCATATATAATAGAAACTTTATTATTACACCTTGGAAGCTTAATTGCTCTTTTTGTTTATGAAGGAGGTCTTGGTTTGAGAGATATTAAAAAAATAAACAAAGTTGATTATTCATCTCTTTGTTGGAAGTTGTTGACTATTAATAATTACTGGTCATGTATGCTTATAAGTGTGGATTTATATGCTTATATGTATAAAGTTCAAAATCTTGCAAAAGATCCTCTCTGATGTTTTGATGACGACAATCTCAACAATGATGGTTAAAGTCAATGGCAATAACTTTCAACCTTGATGATGGTGATCTAACCATAGAAACATCTCATGCCTCATCAACAAAAGGATACTCAATATTAAAGTGCTTATATGATCAAAATCAACCTTGCAAAGAATCTTGAAGCCTAAGATAAAGTGTGAAAGCTCACTTGATCAAGGTTGTCTGTTTATCTAAATGACCCAAGTTTTGTAAAAGTAAAGAGGTAACTTAGATGTACTAAGGAAACACACACACACACACACACACTCACACAAACCTTAATATATTTTTAAAATGTTTTTATTTTGACAACTATTTTCTATCCCAAGCCAAGTGACTAAAAAGTTGTCCAAATCTTTTCCAAACAATTTGTGAAATATTCAATTGATTGGTAACTACTACAAATTGATTGTCAAAACTTTTCTGAGCCATTCAATTGATTGGATCATTAAGACAATTGATTAGAGAATCTATAAGGGATTAACCAGTCGAATAAGATAGAAAATTAATGACCTACAACAGTTATATATCCAATATTTCCTATTTGGTCATGATAATCGATTAAAACTGACCCGGCCAATCGATTTGAGCTTTATGCCAATCGATTGGCTCATCAATTCATCCCATGGATTATTTCCTTTTCAGATTGTTCCAACTCTTAAATAATGGAGGATCGCCTCCTCTTCATTTCACGCCACTTTCCAATGATTTACATTTTCTTTGGAATTTATCTCTCTCTCTTTCTTCTCTCTCTTTCTTCTCTCTCTCTCTGTCTCTCTCTTTCTGTCTCTCTAGAAAATATTTATTTCACTTAAAATTTTCCT
This sequence comes from Lathyrus tuberosus, assembly GCA_022829125.1. Lineage (NCBI taxonomy): Eukaryota > Viridiplantae > Streptophyta > Magnoliopsida > Fabales > Fabaceae > Lathyrus > Lathyrus tuberosus. Next base: position 7,683,912 of record JALAZF010000177.1, on the reverse strand, counting down.
AGTGCTTGTGAGTGAAACCTTGCTTGTGAGAAAGAGTTTTGTAAGTGGTCATTTTGTTTATTTAATTCTTGGGAGTGTGATTCTCTTGAGAAGATTTAGTTTGGTTCATCACATAAATCAGTCATAAAATATTAGCTTTGGTTTATTGAGTATTATAAACTAGATGTACTTAGTAACTTCTTCCAGTTCCACGATTAGTTTCAAAAAAGGTACGTTCTTGAAACATTTTATTATATCTTGTGTTGTTGTATGTTGTTGTTGATTAATATTCTCAGAACTTCATAATTTGTTTTTTTGTTTATGATATCTTGTGTTCTTGAACCTTATTTTTTATTTGTTGTATATTGTTATGTTGTTGATAATGTTGTTGTATGTTGTTGTTGTTGATTAATGTTTTCAGAACAAGAACAAAACATTGTTAAGGCACAAGAAAGAAGTTTCTTGTGACTTAGCAATGTTTTGTTATTTAAATTCTTATATGTTATGTATATGAAGTTGAGTTTATTATATGCTATGTAGATTGTTTGTTTCACTAACTCTTCACTGAAAATACCAAAAGATTAAAAGTGCATCCGAGACAATTAAATGGTTGTCGTTCATGCCAAAATTTAATGTGATAACTCGGACTGCATATGACATTGGTCATTATACCTTTTATACAAAATAAAACGATGATCGTAGTACAATGCAAAATTGTGGGGTTATGGTTGAGGTCGAATCCATGTATTTCTCTAGTTCGAAAGATAAGAATCCAATATTGGCATCTAGTGCATTTTATGGTGTCATTAAGGAGATTTGGGAGATTGATTACGTTATATTTAGAGTGCCTTTATTTAAATGCAAGTGGATTCCCAATAATATTAATGGTGTACAAACTGATGACTTAGGATTCACCTGGGTTGACCTTGGCAAGGCAAATTATATGACCGAACCATTCATCATGGCTTCACAAGCAAAACAAGTTTTCTATGTGACTGGCCCTTCGGACACATCGGGGAAATGGTCAATCGTTCTCCGAGGAAAAGACATTTCTATTAGTGATGGAAGTTTTGATATTCCTTCTACTCCTTCTTACACAACAAAAGTGCTTACCACTTATGATGAAGTTGATAGAGATGATGTGCGTGCTATTCGTATCGATCATAATGAAGACATGTGGGAAAATTAACAAGTAATTAGTATTTTATTCTTTATTCATAATTTAATTAATGTAAGTCATTATTTCTAAGTATATTTACTAACAAGTGTGATTATTTAAAATTGTAGGTGTTTAAAGTCAATACACCAAGAGACAAAGAAACCAAAACACTATAAGATACAATTATGTGATGTTATATAATGTTTGTAGGTTGTTTTGTGCCATTTTTCTTTTGATGTAATATATATACCATGTTTGGTTCTTAATCTAATGTATGGATTTGATGTAATACAATAAAATTCTTCATTATGATACAATTGATGTTTCTGTTCTGATATGGTTCAAAAAAATACAGGTTAAAAAATGGAAAATCTTCAAAATGGAAAAAATTATCTTTAAAAAAGCATATAATTTAACGATGATTGTAATATATAACCGTGGTTGTATAGTGAATGATGTCCAGAATAATATATTACACCAAAATATGTGTTGCTGAGAATCGAACCTAGGACCTTTAATATATTATAACTGTTAGTTATAGCAACCGTGATCATATATAGCGCGCTTTCAAGTTTCCTACAACGGTCATAAGACCGTGATTGTAAGAAGTGTATATACAACCACACCCTACGTAACAACAGCAGGTTACGCGTGATGTTATCCATTTTCCAACCGTTGTTGTATATGTTTTCTGTAGTAGTGGCTCATTGGGCTACAATAGGTTACTCCTAAGACTCAACCTTCCCCTCTAGACAAATATTTTTGTTTTCCTTCTTTAATTTTTCCTGCACTCTCTTCATCCAAACCTTCACTCATAAAGTCATATAGTTAAGGGTTCCTACAAGCGAATAGTGCATTTATTCCATAGGTTCTTAATCGTGGTTGCAAGTATGACTATGTTAATCATTCTATTCTCAGCGGTAATTATTTGACTTTGGGCGTTTTAAAGAGTGGCTATTATTTTCACATCGTTAATTAGGCCTTATAGGACATAAGAGCCCTAGTGATTTTGGTAGTAACTTTCTTTCTCTCCTTACTCTTACTAGGAACCATTGGCAAAAACGGACGAAAAACGTTTTAGCGTACATAGTTTCGCGTCTTTATATTCTTATGACGAAAGGATAGCTGTTTTCTAATAGTAGATTGGGCTTTCCAATAAAGACTTAAAATGATTAAGAACAATATCCTAAGGATATCCTTCATTTTAACCTAATCTTGACCTAGAAAAACACCCTAGACTCTCTAAAATTTGACCCCTAGTGACTAAACACATTTTCTATTTATAGAAAATTAAGATATCACGCAATCGCTATGCGTTGTGGCCTTGTTGCTCTACAATTTCTCATTTAAAATGCATCCATGTCTTGGAATAAAGTTGGGATAATGTCTTTATGTTAATAAGTGTGCTGCTTTATCCATCTAGGTCTTGTTAGCACTATTATGTTTCTTGGGTGAGACATGATTTGATCTTTTGTGCACTTTAAAAAGAGAGTTTTGACCTCCTTGTAGAATCTTTTGAGCACCACATTTACTTGTTGACGTTCAATATTGTCGATATTGATTAGGAGGGCACCACTGTTTTATATTTTGTACTTTTCTTTGATTTTCTTACATTTTTTGTGTTTCATCCCTTTCCTGCTCCTTCTTCGTAAATTCCATAGTAAAATAATATGAAATTTTTCTGGTTATGATTATTTGAAAATATTTTGTCTTATCCACAAATCGTTAGATTCTTTATTAAAACCTACAAAACGGAAATGTATTAATAGTAAAAGTTCTTTGGACAGGTGGTACTACTCCTAGCAGGAAAAGCCCTGTGGCATGGGAGACTGTGTGCAAGCCCAAAAGCAAGGGTGGCCTCAATGTGCTTGACTTGGAAAAGTGGAACGAGATCACCATGCTTAAACTCCTTTGGAATATCTGTAATAAGAGTGATGGGCTGTGGGTGAAATGGATACATATGATGTTTATAAAAGGGAGAGATGTCTTGGAGATAGAAGAAGACAATAAAGCCTCTTGGATATTGAAGAGGATCTTGAAGGCAAGGCTGCTCATCCCTGAGCTGCAGAATTTCTGGAACAACAGCTTGGAGACAAAGAAGTTCAAAATGGGCAAGGCTTTCTAAGGAAATGTTCAAGGATGTTCAAACAGCTGACTGGTATAGAGTCGTGGCTCACAGTCTTGCTAGACCTAGGGTTGTTTTATGTCTCTGGCAGGCCTATCACAAAAGGCTTCCAACAAAAGGCAGACTTAGAAAGTGGGGTATTATTCAGGAGACTAAATGTTGTTTCTGCCAAGAAGAGGAGAGCATGAACCATCTGCTATTCAGCTGCACGAAGATGAATGGAATTTGGAGGAAAATACTAGACTGGTTGCAAATTACACACAGCCCTGGTAATTGGGAGGAGGAGATCCATTGGTTAAGTAACTTTTGTAAAGGAAAAGGTAACAAAGTGAAGATCGTGAAGATTGCTGTGGCGGAGACAATTTATCAATGTTGGCAACTTCGCAACAATATCTGTTTTGATAGAAACCATAGTATAGACACTCAAACGATTGTAAATAATATCATTGAATGTGTCATCCATAGAGGATGGCATAATAGTAAACTAAAGAAGCACATAGCCTTATTTTTTAATGTAAAAGGCTTTTGCGGTGCTTAGTTATCTTTGTACAGTTATCCTTAGTAATGCAATTATTATTCTTCCAAAAAAAAAAGTTCTTTAAAAAACAACTTTAAGTAATAAAAATGAAGTGTGACTGATATCAATCGGTTTAATCCTTCCTAAACTTTAGGACACAAAATCCCATTAGAATATGTATGAAAGGGACATGTTCGTAGACATGGCAACATAACCTTACATCGAGCACCTTCCCCGAGTTTGACAGGGAAAATCAATTTTAACTGGGTTTGAGTCTAAGATAGGGTTTTCTATGATTTAAAAAATTGGATAAGGAATGAGTAATCGGGATGATAGTACCCATCTGAAACCTGTCCTCGAACTCATCTCGTTGATAATTTGGAACATTTGATTTTGATAGTTTAAAATATTATTTGTTTGGCTAATACATCGATATTTTAGTTTGTACTTATTTATTTTGAATTTTGTTAGGATTTTTTTAATTTTATTTTAATGTTTTTTAGATTTAGAGATAGATTATGGATTTGGAGAAGTTGACTATTTCAATTTTTAAAAATTGATTCCCGTGCAAGGATAACCAAACCCGTTTGTGACGGGTTTTGGGTTCAATTAGTTATCCTCGTTTTGGTTTGGGGAGCGTAACAAATATTCAACTACAATTTGGTTTTGTGTAGGGAAAGGTAAAACATGTCCTCGTCCCACCCCATTGGCATCCCTACATGTTTTCTAAAGACATTGAGTGGGATACCTATGTCGAGGATAAGAAAACTAAAGAATCTAAAGGCATTGTTTTTCAAAGCTTCAATGAATGGAAATATTTTAAATCTAGTCTTTATTATTGATGGGTTTTTCAAAATATAAAACTTCTAATGTTACATAAGTTGGGAAAAAACATGGAAGACTTAAATTCAACCAACATTAAAATGGTTAGCTTCATGGAAATGGCTTTCAATACACTTGGAGTACTAATAATTGATGAGGTGGTGGCTCCATAAAAAGCAAGGTTGACATTCATTTTAATAGATGGAAAACCTTTGTAATATGTTATTTTGGGTAGGAGTTGAACTAATTAATTAAAACTTGGTCATTTAGGGGATGGGATATGGGTCAGATAGGTAAAATAAGTCATGTTTCATCTATGAGGAATACTTTTATCATTGAAGCTAACGATAACTTCACTAAATGGGCGGAGATTAAATCAATAACAAATGTAAATAAAAATGATATTATCAATCATATTACATCATGTCATATATAGGTTTGGTATCCTCAAATAAATTATGATTGGTTAAGGAACAACGTTCATTGGCGATCATATGGTTGTCTTCATGAAAAAATTTGCAATAAAACATATGCATTCATTCCTTTACTACGCTTAATTCTATGGGAAATTAGAGAAAACCAATCGAATCATAATTGATTTGATAAATAAAAATATTGAGGACAAGACGAGGAAATGACATGATACCATATAGGAAGTCCTTTGAGTCATTAACAAGTTTAAAACATTTAGAATTGGTTTCACTCCTTATTAGCTAGCATATTGTCAGGATATTGTGTTACCATTAGAAATTAATGTAGGTTCTCTTAGAGTTTCCAAACAAAATAAACTTGGTATTGATGAGTATCAACAAGTTGTGTTAATGTAGTTGAACTCTCTAGATGAAGATTAACTGATGGCCTTAGATAGAATATATAATTCAAAGAAGAAAATTACCAAAGTTTACAACAAGAAAGTCAAACTCAAGAGATTCACTGAAGGTGATTTGGTTTGGAAAATTATTTTACTAATTAGGATTTAAGAATCGCAATTTAGGAAATGGTAAGAAACCTTCATTGTTAGTAAGGTATACAATGGATGATCTGATTTGCCAGTGAATATAGAAGGCGAATAACTTAATAGAAACATCAATGGAAATTATTTAAAGAATTATTATACTACTATGTAGGAAATCCTTGAAAATCCGAATGAAAAATCTATTGATATTTTGAATAATTGGTAGCCACAAAGACTGATTACCTAGTCGATTCGACAAAGATTATAAAAAATGAGTCTCGGATGCCTCCATCCTCTTTTTTAAATGAATTCAAACCCTACCATTATTTATTAATTAAATTTTCCACTTTGTCCCCCTCCTAGAAGAGCTCTTGTTGTTTGATCTTAGAACCTCACTCGTTAGTGTCACATGAACTTCAACACTTGCTAATGGTGGTAGAAGAAGAATATATAATAAGAGACCAGCCTCCATTGTGTGTGACCTCAATTCCCATTTGAGCTTTGGACACAAATAAAAATCTCTCTAATGCACATGAAATGGGACTCCTTTTGAATTGAAAGAAGAAAGAAAATAGTTTCTTAGCTAAAAACAAGCATCTTCATTTTTCTTAAGAATAAATGGACGATCTAATTTCTGTTGAATGTAATCCATTGTTGTCGAAGTCGAAGTCGAAGACAACAGGTTGTTGTCTAGTGTCGAAGTCGAAGACAACAGGTTGTTGTCTAGTGTCGAAGTCGAAGTCGAAATAGCATGTGTCGAATTGCTTAGTGTCGAGTTGTCGAAAATGTTTGTTTCGACATATTCATTTAGATGGGATTCAGATTTTGCTTTTATTAGATTAGATTTGATTTGATATTATTTAGATTAGATTTGATATTTTGGGCTTTGTCTTGAGATGCAAGCAAACCTAATTCTATAAATAGGGAGTCGCAAGAACGCGATGGCTACGAATCATCCAAACGGCCATTTTCCAGCAAACCTTCCAATTCTCAAGAAAGATAATTATGAGAATTGGTGCAAGCAAATCAAGGTTGTTTTCTGTTATCAAGATTTGTGGGATCTTGTGAAGGAAGGAATAACAACTCTTGAATAAGGTGCGACGGATCAAGAAAAGGCTGCATTCAAAGAATTGAAGAAGAAAGATTATAAAGCTCTCTTTATAATCCATCAATGTGTTGATGCAGATAACTTTGAGAAAGTTAGTGATGCAGAAACAGCGAAGGATGCATGGGAGATTCTGGAAAAATCGTTTGGAGGCACAGAGAAGGTGAAAGAGGTGAGGTTACAAACTCACAAAAGGGCGTATGAATTGCTTCAGATGGAAGACAATGAGAGCATAACAGATTTCTTCACAAGAGTTACGAAACTTGTGAATCAAATCAAAGTGTGTGGAGAAGTGTTGACGACGAAAGCAGTTGTCTCAAAGATTTTGAGATCGTTGGCTCCAAAATTTGATCACGTGGTAGTAGCCATAGAAGAATCAAAAGATTTGTCGAAGGTGACGAAAGAAGAGCTTCAAGGGACGCTTGAATCTCATGAACAAAGAATGGCTGAAAGAGCTGCAAGCAAGTCGAAGAATGATGTGGCCTTGCAAGCTCATTCAGCGAAAGATAAAAAGGGTAAAGAAAAGATGGTCGACAAAGATAGAGGAAGCTACAACAATTCGACAGGCAGAGGAAATCAGCAAGAGGCGAATTGGTCGAACCATAGAAGGACCCAGAACCAAGGCAACCAAAGAGGTGGTGCTGCAGGTAGAGGAAGAGGTGGTGGTCGAAAGCCTGACAAAAGCCACATTCAGTGTTATAATTGTCAACAGTATGGTCACTATTCGACAAAATGTCCTGAAAGAAAGAATCAAGAAGATGATGCAAAGCTGGCGAAGCATGAAGAAGAAGAAGGTATGATGCTGATGGTTACAACCAGAGATAATGAGAGTTTCAAGGACCAGTGGTACTTGGACTCAGGATGTTCATCACACATGACTGGGAGGAAAGATTGGTTTGTCAACATGAAGCCCTCGTCGAAGAACATGGTGAAGTTTGCAAATGACAACACTCTAGCAGCTGAAGGTGTTGGTGATGTTCTGATTATGAGGAAAGATGGCAAAAGGTCAACAATTTCCAATGTGTTGTACATTCCAGGCATGAAGAGTAATTTGCTCAGTATAGGGCAGCTTGTCGAAAAGAACTACAAGGTAGTTGTCGAAAACAAGATGATGAGAGTTCTCGACGCAGGTGGTAGGTTGATCTTGAAGGCTCCAATGTCTCAGAATAGGACCTTCAAGATTGAACTCAATGTGATGAAGCACAAGTGTCTAGCAACAGCAGCTAGTAGAGATGAGTGGTTATGGCACTTTCGACTAGGCCATCTACACTTCAATGACATCAGGGAGCTTAAGAGAAGAAATATGGTGTCAGGATTACCAGAAATCGACATTCCTAGTGAAGTTTGTGAAGAGTGTGTTCAGTCGAAACAACACAAGAATAGCTTCAGCAAGGATGCAGGAAGGAAGTCGAAGGCAATTCTTGAAGTCATATACTCTGATGTATGTGGTCCAATCCAGGTGGATTCGATTGGTGGCAACAGATACTTTTTCACGTTTATAGATGACTTCAGTCGAAAATTATGGACTTATCTCATCAAGAAGAAAAGTGATGTGTTTGAGGTATTTGTCAGATTCAAATCCATGGTCGAAAGACAGAGTGGTCGAAGGTTGAAAACTCTGAGAACTGATGGTGGTGGAGAATATGTGTCGAAAGAGTTCGATGCATTATGTAGAAAAGAAGGGATTGTGCATGAGGTGGTGCCACCCTACACTCCACAGTAGAATGGGATTGCAGAACGCAAGAACAGAACCATCATGAACATGGTAAGAAGTATGTTGAATGGAAAGCATCTACCCAAAGAATTATGGGGAGAAGCAGTTTCGACAGCAACATATCTTTTGAACAGGTGTCCGACAAAGAAGCTTGAAGGAATCACGCCAGAAGAATGTTGGTCTGGTGACAAGCCTAGCCTTAGTCACTTAAAGGTGTTTGGATCTATAGCACATAGACATGTGCCAGATCAGTTGAGAAGGAAGCTTGATGACAAGTCGAATCAGATGATCTTGATAGGATATCATTCGATAGGTGGATACAAACTGTTCGACCCAGTGAACAAGCAGATTGTGATCAGCAGAGACGTGATCATTGATGAGCTTAAGGAGTGGGACTGGACAGAAAATGTCAACAAAGATTCAGTAAGAATCAGTTGTGAAGAACCAGCTAGAGAAGCTGAGAGAGAAGTTCAACAAGAAAGTGTCGAAGACCAAGCAGGACCAAGTAGACCTCGTCGAACAAGACAAATGCCAACAAGATTGCAGGAATGTGTGATTACATCAGATGATGTTGTCGATGAAGAAGGTGAACTGGTACACTATGCTTTCTATGCAGATGTCGAACCTGTCAATGCAGCTGAGGCATTGAAAGATTCGAAGTGTGTGAAAGCAATGAATGAAGAAATAAAATCCATCGAAGTCAACAACACCTGGTCACTTGTCGAATTGCCTGAAGGCAAGAAGGCAATTGATGTGAAGTGGGTTTACAAAGTAAAGTTGAATCCAAAAGGTGAAGTAGTTCGACACAAAGCAAGACTCGTAGCGAAAGGATTTCTTCAGAAGGAAGGAATTGATTATGACGAAGTCTTTGCACCAGTTGCTAGGATCGAAATAATCAGGTTGGTTGTTGGTCTAGCAAATATGAATAATTGGCACACATGTCAGATGGACGTGAAGTGTGCATTCCTGAATGGCCCCTTAGACGAAGAAGTTTATGTTGCACAACCAGTTGGGTTTGTGAAACAAGGCAAAGAGAGAAAGGTGTACAGGCTGCATAAAGCCCTGTATGGACTTAAGCAAGCTTTAAGAGCTTGGAATAAGAAAATCGACAGCTTCTTAAGGGAGAAGGAATTTGTGAAGTGCACAACTGAGCATGGAGTATATGTAAGAAGAAGCAATGGCGAATTGCTTATACTATGTCTCTATGTCGATGATCTGTTGATAACAGGAAGTTGCAAGAAGGAGATCGAAGATTTCAAACGTAACCTGAGTGAAGAGTTTGAAATGTCAGACTTGGGAAATCTCTCATATTTCCTTGGCATCGAATTCTACAAGAGTAGTAGAGGTTTGATGATGCATCAAAGAAGATATGCAGGCGAAATATTGAAGAGATTTGAGATGCAAGATTGCAACCCAACTTCGACTCCAGCTGAGCCCAGACAGCAACTGTCGAAAAATTCAAATGAAGATGATGTCGACCCAACCCAATACAGAAGACTTATTGGGTCACTTCGATACCTTTGTCACACAAGGCCTGACTTAGCATACAGTGTTGGTATGGTAAGTAGATTTATGCAGAAGCCAAAGGTATCACACCTAGCAGCGGTGAAGAGGATACTAAGGTATCTGAAAGGAACTCTCGACTATGGCATTTTGTTTCCAGCAGCTGATGAAGGGAAATAATGCAAGTTAGTGGGATACACAGACTCTAGCTGGTGTAGTGATGCAGAGGATAGAAAATCCACAGCTGGATATGTGTTTATGTTAGGTGGTGCACCAGTTGCTTGGAGTTCGAGAAAGGAGCCAGTAGTGGCATTGTCATCATGCGAAGCAGAATACATTGCTGCTTCTCTTTGTGCATGTCAAGCAACATGGATGGTGAATCTGATCGAAGAAATTACATCAATGAGTCATGGAGCAATTACCATGAAGATCGACAGCATGTCAGCTATCAACTTGGCGAAGAATCAAATAGCTCATGGTCGAAGCAAGCACATCGAGATGAGGTTCCATTATCTTCGAGAGCAGGTAGCAGAAGGGAAGATGAATTTGGAACACTGCAGAACTGAGAATCAGATTACAGATATCATGACGAAGGGAGTGCAAGTCGAAGGATTCAGAAGGCTAAGGTCTATGATGAACATATATAGTTTAGACACAATGTATTAGGTGGTGTGTTGAATGTAATCCATTGTTGTCGAAGTCGAAGTCGAAGACAACAGGTTGTTGTCTAGTGTCAAAGTCGAAGACAACAGGTTGTTGTCTAGTGTCGAAGTCGAAGTCGAAATAGCATGTGTCGAATTGCTTAGTGTCGAGTTGTCGAAAATGTTTGTTTCGACAGATTCATTTAGATGGGATTCAGATTTTGCTTTTATTAGATTAGATTTGATTTGATATGATTTAGATTAGATTTGATATTTTGGGCTTTTATAGTTTGGGCTTTGTCTTGAGATGCAAGCAAACCTAATTCTATAAATAGGGAGTTTCCCTCATTATTTTGTATCAATTACAACACTTTGTAATTTCTCACAGAATTCTGCAGTTGCAGAGTGAGTAATAAGAAGAGAAAAAGTCCCACAGTTTGTGGGCAGCAAGAATACTATTCATCTTCTTCTTCCCTATTTTCTTTCTACTTTTCTGTATAATTGCTGCGTGATAGTAGGAATTCCCATAGTTTTTGGTTGATTCCAACAATTTCGTAGGTGGGTTCTTAGGAGTCTTGGAAATATAACTTTATGAATGTTTCCTTCATATAAAAGATCGTTGCTTGGCCACTTCGTCCATGCTAGGTTGTTTATCTATAAGGGTGAATGAATCTACAATAAAACAACTTATGTTTTGGATCCCTAGAAAGAAAATAGGTTTCTTAATAATGTAATTCTTATGATTTCTAACATATGGATGAAGTCTGAACGACATTCCATTGGGATTAAAATAAGAAAGAATGGATAAAATATGATAGATAGTGGTAGTGGATGTTGGAACTACGTTCCAAGAAAGATGAACGTTTTAAGAGAAAGAAGAAGAAGAAGAAGAAGGAGAGAGAGAAGAGAAGAGATTAGGGTTTGCAAAACTTTCTAAACTTTATTGTGTTAAATGTTGCATGTGATGTGTGTAATTACAAATTACAACGCCCTTTATATAGACTATCAAAGACCAGGCCCAAACAAACATTTCGACTAACTCCTTAACAGCTATATTCGACTATGTCGAATACAGCTGACTACACAACACTACAACTAATTCGACATCGACAAAAACCTATAAAGACTCTGACTTCGACTTCGACAGAGAACTTGAATTACTTCTAACACACCACCTAATTCATGTTCTCGAGACTTCTCATCCCAATGCTCTTCTTTAGCTCGTCGAATCTAACTTTCTTCAAAGGTTTGGTAAGTATGTTGGCAAGTTGAAATTCAGTCTTGCAATATTCAAGATCAAGCTTCCCTCTGTTCACTTGATCCCTGAGAAAATGATACCTTCTTTCTATGTGCTTACTTCGACCATGACACATAGGATGATTAGCAAGATCAATAGCTGACTTGTTGTCTACAAACAACTTCATCTTCCCAGGTTCCTTGATCTTGAGTTCTTCGAGCAACATATCTATCCATGCTGCCTGACATGCTGCATACGATGCAGCTACGTACTCAGCTTCACATGATGACAAAGCCACAATGCTTTGTTTTCTCGAACTCCAAGAGATTGGAGCTCCTTCTATCATGAAAATCTAGCATGCAGTACTCTTCTTCTCATCTTGGTCTCCACTGAAATCTGAATCAGTATAACCATATACCTCCGCATCTTTCGACTTGGACCTATTTCGACATGGCATCAGCACACCATGATCAATCGTACCCTTAATGTATCTCAGTACTCTCTTTACTGCAATGAGATGACATTCTTGGGGTTTTTCCATGAATCGACTTAACAATCCGACACTCTGACAAATGTCCGGCCTTGTATTGCAAAGATACCTCAAGGATCCAATAATTTGTTTGTACAGTGTCGAACTTACAAACTGATCATCAGTTACCTTCTTCAACTTTGCTCCTGTTTCCAATGGAGTTGTTGCAGCTTTACAGTCTGTCATCTTGACCCTCTTCAAGATGTCTTGAGCATACTTCTTCTGGTGCAGGAACACACCTTCAGCTGTGTCTTTGAATTCCATCCCTAAGAAATATGACAAATTCCCTAGGTCGAACATTTCGAACTCTTGCATTAGCTTCAACTTAACTTTTCTTATCTCAGCTTCATTTGCACCTGTAATTAGCAAATCATCGACGTACAGGCATAAAATGATTCGACTATCATTGTCGACATCATTTACATAAACTCCATGCTCAGACACACACTTTGTGAAACCTGCTTCGATTAGGAAACTATCTATTCTTTTGTTCCAAGCCCTCGGGGCTTGCTTCAATCCATAGAGAGTCTTCCTCAATCTGTACACTTTCGACTCATGCTCTTTGATCTCAAATCCTGGTGGTTGACTGACATAAACTTCTTCCTCCAAAAGTCCATTCAAAAATGCTTATTTTACATCCGACTGATGTATCTTCCATCCTCTATATGCTGCTGTCGAAACAACAATCCTGATTGTTTCCAACCTAGCCACTGGCGCATAGACTTCGTCGAAATCAATACCAGGTTTCTGCAGAAAACCTCTTGCCACTAGTCTTGCCTTATGCTTGGCAATTTCACCATTTGGCCTTCGTTTCAGCTTGTAAACCCATTTCACATCAATAGGCTTCTTGCTGGCTTTTTCGACAAGTTCCTAGGTATTGTTTTTCTCGATTGCCCTAAGTTCTTCCTTCATGGCTTCACACCAATTCGAATCATTCATGGCTTCATCCAAGTTAATTGGTTCTGCTTCAGCCATCATCATTACTTCTTCTATTAAGTCACCATCTGCATCGATTGCATTATCTGGAAATCTCTCATATCCAGCTAACCTTGTCGACTCAGCTCTTGTTCTAGTTGATCTTCTAACATTCTGCTCAGGAGGTTCTTCATTTTGAATTGTCGTGGCCTCAGTTTGTCGGTCTTCTTCAAATACCGTCGGAACTGTCTCTTCCATCTGTTGACCAGTTTCCTGTCGAACTGACCCATGACTCCACTCCCATTTTTTATTTTCATCTACCAGAACATCTCGACTGATCACAACTTTATCATCTTCTGGTGAATATAGTCGATATGCACCAATTGAATGATAACCTATGAGCACCATGGTTTGACTTCGATCATCTAGTTTTGTTCTCAATTGCTCAGGAACATGCCTAAAACATATTGATCCAAAAACTCTAAGATGACTTACATTTGGCTTCTCACCTGTCCATGCTTCATAAGGAGTCTTCTCGACTAGCTTCTTCGTTGGACATCTATTCAGAATGTATACTGCTGTCGAAGCTGCTTCAGCCCAAAATCTCTTTGGCACCTCTTTAGCCTTCAACATACTTCTCGTCATATTCAGTATACTTCTACTCTTCCTCTCAGCTATTCCATTATGTTGAGGTGTATAGGGTGCAATAACCTCATGCTCTATACCTTCCTCTTCACAAAATCTAGCAAACTCTCGAGATATGTATTCACCACCACCATCAGTTCTCAGTTTCTTTAGCTTGCAGCCACTTTGCTTTTCGACAAGCAAATTAAACTTCTTAAACTTTGTGAATACTTCACTCTTACTTTCGATCATATAAATCCACATATATCTGGTGAATTCATCGATGAAAGTTAAGAAGTAACGGTTGCCACCATTCGAACTAACTTCAAAAGGTCCACATACGTCAAAATGAACAAGCTCCAACTTTCCTTTTGACTTAATTGGCAGATCATGCTTGAATACTTTTCTAGCCTGCTTTGCTTTGCAACATTCTTCACACACATGATTTGGTTCCTTCACCTGAGGTAAACCATAAACCATCTTCTTCTGATTGAGCATACCCAAACTCCTGAAGTTTAGATGCCCATATCTATGATGCCATAGCCAATTCTTTTCCTCTTCTGTAGTTGGTGCAAGATATTGATGATCAATCATGTTAATCTGAACTTTAAAGGTCTTGTTATCAGCCAATGGTGCTTTCAGTACCAACCTACCATCAACATGATACACCTTCATTTGGTTCTTCTCCAGCTTCATATTATATCCTTTGGCAAGTAATTGACCTATACTTATCAAGTTACTTGTCATAGAAGGCACATACAACACATTAGTAATGCTGGCTTTTCTACCATCTCTTCTCATTACAGATATGTTTCCTCTTCCACCTGATGTGATATGTCTACTATCTGCAAACTTTATCACCTTCTTAACTAATTCATCAAGCTTGGTGAACCAGTTCTTGTTACCGGCCATGTGGTTGCTGCAACCTGAATCAAGATACCACAAATCTGTTTCATCAGCGTTTGACTGAGTATCTGCCATTAGTAGCACACCATTAGAATCGCTATCTTCTGCCTGTGCATATTGCGCTTCGTCACTTTCTTTTGCTCGTGCTTCCTTCTTCTTTCGACAGTCTCGAGCATAGTGACCAAAACCTTGACAATTGTAACACTGCACGTCTTTCATGTCAACTTTCTTCCCAGAATACTTGTTGCCCATGCCTTTATTTATTGAATCATCATGATTCTTTGAACTCTTGCTTGACTTCTCATCACTAGCAAGATTCCTTCCCTGCTTCACCTTCCCAGACTTCTTGGCGAATTTCGCTTGTAGTGCTTGGTCCGATACCTTTTCTCTTTCTGAATCTCTTTGCTTCAATCTCATCTCATGAGCTTCCAAAGAAGCCTGTAGCTCTTCAACCTTCATCTCAGCAAGATTCTTGGACTCTTCAATGGACACTACAATGTAATCAAAATTTGCAGTCAGAGATCTCAGTACCTTCTCAATTTTCTGCAAATCTGTGATTGTTTCTCCACAAGACTTCATCTAGTTCGACAGCATCACCAATCTTGAAAAGAACTCCGAAACTGATTCCTCTTCCTTCATTTGAATCATTTCGTATTGCTTTCTCAAGGTTTGTAGCTTCACCCTCTTCAGTTTCTCATCACCTCCATACAAGTTCTTTAACTTGTCCCACGCTCCTTTTGCAGATTCTTCTTCAATAATTTTCTCAAACACATTCGGATCCACGCACTGGTGAATCAAGAACAACGTTTTGCCATCTTTCTTCCGTTGATCCTTATACACAGTTTTCTGTTCATCAGTCGCATTCGTCCCCAATTCAGTTACACCATCATTCACGATTTCAACCACATCTTGAAATTTGAAAATAACCCTCATCTGCGCAACCCACCGTTGGTAGTTTGCCCCTTTGAAAACCGGTAGATTCGCTGGGAATTGTGTGGACGTTGTTGTTCTGTTTGCCATTAGATTCTCTCTGAATCGCAACCGTGCTCTGTTATACCAATTGTTGGAACTACGTTCCAAGAAAAATGAATGTTTTAAGAGAAAGAAGAAGAAGAAGGAGAAGGAGAGAGAGAAGTTGGACTTTGGTATAACACGATCATTGATGAATGCAAATGAGGATTAAAACACTCTTGAATGCATAGTATATGAAAAAGTTATGATGTATGATTAAATGTATGTAATGCAAAATGAAAATGCTGACAACAAGTTTAGACTCTTTGAGAGAGTGGAAATCAACAAGTTTATACTCTTTTGGGGAGTGGAAATCAACAAGTTTATACTATTTTGGGGAGTGGAAATCAACAAGTTTATACTCTTTTGGGGAGTGAAAATCAACAAGTTTATACTCTTTTGGGGAGTGAAAGACAAGACTGATTCCTCAACACAGAGATCACCGTCATTGCTTAGGGACTGAAAATGCTGTATACTAGGAAGGCTTGCCCCAGTAATGAATCTTAAAAGTTTTTTTGAATAAACCAATTCTGAGAAGGACTTGCACTGAACAAATCTTGAACTGATTCTTAACAGGCTCTGGAAAGAACTTGCCCCTGATAGGATCACTGACCAAGTTTCTAAACTGTTTTGAAAATTCCTTGAAAGGAAAGCTAGTTTGCAATCAAAAATGTTTATTTAAACATGGCAAATTTAATGCAAAGCTCATGTAAAAATTTTGAAAACAGAATCATTGTTTTGAAAAAATACAGTAATATGGATTACTGGTTAAAACACGGTGGTTTAAAACATTTTAATTGAAAAGTAAAACAAAGGTATAATACCAAAACAAATGATTTGCAAAAAATGATTTTGGAGGCAATTTACGCCACCTTGTTGTAGTATGCTTTCAAAATAACCTTACTTCAATTAGGTCTTTTGAGGGTTATAACGTGGCCTGGTTCACGGTTTATGAAAGAAAGATAAAGGCTCAAAGTTTATTTGGTGCCCACCCCCTTCGTGATGTTCTCCAGTCCTATGCTCAGTTAAACTTAAATTGTGCATTCAGATTCCAAAAGGTTTCGGAATTGTACTGATGATAGTGATGGCGATGGTCCAGAAGTCTTGAGACGGCAGCTACTGCCTCTTTACAACATTTAGTTGTTTTTCATCTTTGTGGACCTTTTTTAAAGATCGAGGATTTAAGGACCTCTTTTCTGTATTATCCCTAACTTTTGCCTGAACTATTTGTTTTGAAATATATAGTCAGCGGGATGCCCTAGTTTTTGCCTAAGCTTTTTGACTTAGCGGGCTCTTTTTTTTATTTCTTCTTAGAAAGAAAGTGACTGCTTGATTTGATGATTACGACGGACCATCACTGGATTTTGATTTGAAAAACGTTTTCAGCATCTACTTGTTGTATGTAAACTTTTTGAACTCGAATACACAACCCAAATTAAACTGAGAACTAGCCTGCCCCTGGTTAAAATTGCGGGTTTTTTATAAAGAAAGAAACTCCTACTTCAAGGCTCAAAGGGGTTAACGAGGGATTATCTTCCTTATATCTCCAGTGTTTGGGAATTGAAAAAAAATGCCTTACATCCTCAGCAAAGTTTTTTATTCGAAAGCATACCGACAGCAATTATGGGTATTATGTTTTTATCATCCTTCCATAAATATTTGCATAGTCAAAAATTTGAAAAAGAGGTGCATTTTTTTTTGAAAGTTTTTTTGTTTTTTTGAAAGTTTTTGTTTTTTTGAAAGAGAAAGGATAAAGATGATTTGAATCAAAATACTGTACATGATCATTTCATCAAAACTGACATTTAAAGATAAACAAGTTTGAAAGCAAACAAATATGATACAAACAAGGAAAATTCAAAATAGACAGAAACAAGGTCAGTGACTAATCAAACACAAGGATGAATTGTCCTGTCATTGGGAAGTAACTGAGCTGAAGTTGATTGAAGTTTCAGTTCTGTATCGGTGATGAGGAATCAGTTTGACGACTTACAGATGACTGAAAGATACAAGGTTGGAATGAATTGACGATGAACCGGACGTATGTATGACTTATGCTAATGATATGCAATCATTGAAAGAAAGATAGAAAATGCTAAACAACCTAGACCTCTTAGGAATTCAAATCCTAGTAAATCTCCCCAGCAGAGTCGCCATTTTTCTGTAGCGCGGTTTTCGTGACCGCCCGCATCCGCCTGCGGATGGGATTGGGTGCTACTTTCTGATTTCTTATTTATCCTATGAAGCTGGAAAGGAAAAGGAAGTTATCTCAAACTAACCTTGCACGCAAATGTTTTCTTTAACAAGTGCTAAGAGATTGGGGAGTTCGGGGTCAGGTTATACAATGGGGAGTTGTCAATTACCCATCCTATACATGGTTATCCATGGGTTGATAGCAATTTTCTACTGTTCTACTATTTTCTACTTGATTGTGTTTGTCTGTAAAAGGGAAAGTTGAGAGATATTGAAAAGGTATTTTTGTTGTTTTCGGGTTTTTTGATGTTTTTGGTAAGGTACTGGACCTAAGGTTTTTTGTTTAGTGTGCTCGCTAAGATTTTTCTTTCAATCTTATGCCTACGTATTCCCGTTTACCGAAACAAGGAAATCAGAGCGTTCGTAGTTCCTCCTATTCTATGGGATAAAAAATATATTTGGGTGTCTTGTTCAAAGCCCAAGACGGAGGCTAAAAGGTGATTTGTTTGTATCTTGTTCAAAGCCCAAGATATGAAGCTAAAATGGTGTTTGTGGGAATTGATTGAAAAGAGTGAAGAGATTAAATATTGAGATATGAATATCCGGGAAAAACATTGGATGAAAATAGAAGGAATATTCGGAAAAGCGTCGGATGAAAATAGAAGGAATATCCGGGAAAGCATCGGATGTAAAGAAAAGGAATATCCGGGAAAGCTTCGGATGTAAAGAAAAAGGAATATCCGGGAAAACGTCGGATGTAAAGAAAAAGGAATATCCGAAAAAGCGTCGGATGTAAAGAAAAGGAATGGTTTTTCCTGTGTTTAGAAGGAACTTGAGAATGTCTTTGAGACTCAAGAAGGGATATAGACTATCCAAGTCTACTGGGTATGTCTTTTGTACCGTGTAAGAGAAAGTACGCTTTGGGATCAAGATCTAGACTCATTTGAAAGACTGCTCTAGCAAGATGACTAGGTTCTGTTCCTATACCTCTAGGAGGTCGTCGGGACAATTTGTACGAAGCCCAAGAGGAGGCTGGAAACTTTTAAGAAGCCGACGGGTCCTTGTACGAAGCCCAAGAGGAGGCTATCATTCCCGGAGGAAGATATCATTATACGAAGCCTAAGAGGAGGCTGTGAATACTTCTAAGAAGTCGTAGGGTCCTTGTACGAAGCCCAAGAGGAGGCGCGGTTGCTTTTAGGAAGCCTGTGGGTCCTTGAACAATGCCCAAGAGGAGGCCGATGCTTTTAAGAAGCCCGTGGGTTTATCATCTCCTTTCCATTAGGAGAGATAACTCTTTTAAAGATAAAAACCACTGGTAAACGTGCGAGGTTTACTATCCAGCGATTTTTAGCTTTTAAAGAGGGTTCCTTAGTTAAGGTCCAAGATTATGACTGTAGTGGGTACCCAAACCCCGAGACATTCAAGGCAAGCTATCCACAAGGAATAGATCAAGTCAGGAAAGTTCGAGAATTTGGAAGAAACTCAAAGATGCCATTCACGGAGAATACATTCATCTTGGGGAGTAGAGCTTCTTGACGATTCCTAAGGAGGACAGCCGAAGAGAAGACTGTATATGGTGCTCCTATTGGGGATCTAGGCGTCTATTTCTACGAATAAACAAAACGGTTTTACCTAGTGCTAGACGTAGTTGCCGGGGAAACTCGAAATATCTATACTATTATTACACAGTAGATATGAGTTTATGAAAAGAGACTTACAGCGAAACAGCCCCACAATACAGTTATATGTATATGAAAGCGGTAAATGAAAGCAATAACCACTTACTCGGTTGTAGAGCTTCCATGCTGTTTGGTTAGTTGATCAACAAAGAAAGATTGAAAACAACAGCATATTTAAAATCAAAGGAGAAAGTATTTTGAAAAGAGGTTGGGGCTTACAGCTCAAGGAGAGGCCCAAGTTTTTATCAGTGATTGCACTGTGGTTTTGAGTTTGTATAGGGACTTATACAAGTGACTGAGGCCCAAAAGGTTTTCTGTACAAAGGAATGGGTCTTACACTCTCTCAAGAGGCCCAAAAAATCAGAGTCAATTATACATGGAAGAACGTCATGTGAAATAAAACATACACGGAAGAACATCGTGTTGATAAATAACAGGTATACGTGGCAAAACATCACGTAATGAATAAACAGAGATACAAACATTCACGGCAGAGCATCGTGGTACTTAACAGATATAATATACACGGAAAAATATCCGGAGATTAAAAGCATATACACGGCAAAACATCGTGTGTGTGAAACTGAATACATGGAAAAAACATCATGCGATAGAATATACACGGCAAAACATCGTGATATCATGGCAATTGAATATACACGGAAAAGCGTCGTGTGAATAAAACATGGATAATGAGTTCGAAAACTTACCTATTGGAGCAAGGTCCAATGCCTCTTCTCAAGCTTCCAGAAGCGAGATAATGATCCTCAAAGTATCATATAAGAACTCCTGCATCAGGTAAAAGACAAAGCAGAGAAAACCAGAGATCATAGAGAAATTCCCTAAGTCTTATCAAGTGGTTAGAATCGAATTTGAACATTTAATTAATTATTTACAAAAGTTTTACTTGAAAATAATCCTAAGAATAAATTACCAAATAATTGAATAAAACAATTTAAATAATTCATTACAAATTAATTAAATCAAATTTAATAACTTAGAAATTATTAACATTTTTAGAATATTTAATCAAGATTAACTAAACTAAAAAAATAAAGTTGTATTAAAAGGAAAAAATGGGACAAAAGAAGAATTATCAATTAATTTAAATATTAATATTTAATAAGATTAATTAATAATTTAATTAATCAAAATTAAATAAAAATATCTAAATTAATTAATAATTAAACAATATTTTTACATTTCTAAATAAAACTAGAAATAAGAAAAATTAAATAATGAAAGAGAGAAATATGTGGGAGAGAGTTGAGAAAACAATGTAAGAGATTGTTTTGGTGTGATTTGGAATGAGAAATGGAGTGGTATTTATAGGAAAAAAATTCTTGGAGAACAAGATACCAAGCTTAAAAATTAAGCTAACTTAGTTTAAGCTAGCTTAAATTTTAAGCTAACTTAAATAATTTTTTAAACTAGCTTAATTTTTAAGCTAACTTAAATATCTATATACTAGAATAATATTTAAAACAAAATTGTATTAAAAACAAAAGTTTTTTTTAGAACAAAATATATAAAAAACAAAAATTCATAAAAAAAACAAAATATATATAAAAAAACAAAATATATGAATTTTAAAAATAATATAAATATATATTTATATATATATATATATATATATATATATATATATATATATATATTTTTTTTTTCGATATATATATATATAATATATATATACATATAAAAAATATGAAAAATATATAAAAAATATATAAAAAATAAAAAGACAAAAAAAACAAAAAAATATATATATATAAAAAAAATACGGAAATTTATATATATATATATATATATATATATATATATATATATATATATATATTATTATATTATTATATTATTATTTTTTTTATTATTTTTATTTTCATTTTTATTTTATATATGTAAAAATAAAATAAAAATGAGAAATCGATTAAATCGTGCGAAAGATAGATGAACAATGAACATTTGTAAATTTAATTGAAAAACACGTCCGTTCATTGATTTTTCGCATAATTAACCAAAAAAGACAAAAATTTCAACATATATATTTCGACTGAAAATTCAAACAATATGCATGACAGAAAAAGATGATATGATATGCAGATGACACGAAGTGAAAACACAATCGGGTTTCGACAATCGGGTGGTCAAAATTTCGGGTATGACAGATGCCCCTATTTAATCTTCTTAGACCTGAAGGTATGAATAGTAAAGAGTTTTAGACCTTCGAGGTATAAGAGGATTAAATATCATAGTACCTAGAATTTTGACTGTAAACGCAAATGAAATGATATGTGATGAATGAAAGACTCTTGAACACTGTGGGGAATGATGTCACAAGAGAGAGACCAACAGATTTTTCTTGGGATATAAGATATTGTGGAAATTTGCCGATGCGACAAAGGGGATTCAGTAGTATTTGGAAAGAGAGGGATAAACCCTGGAACAGAGATTCAACCATCTGGAAAAGCATCAGATGCGAAAGAAGTGTCATACTCTAGAAAATATATCATAAACATCTAGAAAAACATTAGATGTGGAATGAGACCAGATCTGAGTATATGCCAGAGACTTCTGAGAAAGCAGTTTAATTTCATTATGGAATATACGGGAACATCCAGAAAGCAAAGGTAACTTTACTGGGAAAAAGGTTATAGTCATCAGAGATTTTCAGACATGTATTAAAAAACTCTGGAAAAGAACAGTAACAACCGTAAGAGACATTCAGAAGAGCATTGAACGAAGTCTGAAAAATAAATCAGACACATCCAGAAAAACATTGGATGAATGAGAAACAAACTCGAAGGCATCCAGAAAAGCATTGGACCGAGTTGTCGACCAAACTTGAAGTTATATTAATGACATTCAGAAAAGCGTTGAATGTATTAAAAATAACTTTGAGTGTAAATTCGAAACATTTAGAAAAGAGTTAAATGTACAGAGAAATTTTTTAAGAAGACTGGCTGAACGATGAACATATCCGGAAAAGCATCAGATAAGTCATCCGATCAAAATTTACATCTGGAAAAACATCAGATGAGGAAAAGTCATATCCGGGAGAGCATCAGATAGACATATAAGGTGTTTCTGGAAAAACATCAGAATAAAAGAGACATATCCGGAAGAACTTCGGATGAACTCAAAGAAAGTTCTGGAAAAACATCAGAACAGACAGACATATCCGGAAGAGCATCGGATAAAAACAAAGAAAGTTCTGGAAAAACATCATAACGGGTTTTGGAAAAACTTCAAAACCAAAAGATATATCCGGAAGAACATCGGGTAGACGCAGAGAAGCGTTCTAGAAAAGCATCAGAACGGGTTTTGGAAAAACTTCAAAACCAAAAGATACATCTGGAAGAACATCGGATAAAACCAAAGTTATATCTGGAAGAACATCAGATAAGACATAAAAGTATAGGTGCCAGATAAGTTGGACTTTGTAGAAAGGTAAGATGTTAATAATAACACGATCATTGATGAATGCAAATGAGGATTAAAACACTCTTGAATGCATAGTATATGAAAAAGTTATGATGTATGATTAAATGTATGTAATGCAAAATGAAAATGCTGACAACAAGTTTAGACTCTTTGAGAGAGTGGAAATCAACAAGTTTATACTCTTTTGGGGAGTGGAAATCAACAAGTTTATACTATTTTGGGGAGTGGAAATCAACAAGTTTATACTCTTTTGGGGAGTGAAAATCAACAAGTTTATACTCTTTTGGGGAGTGAAAGACAAGACTGATTCCTCAACACAGAGATCACCGTCATTGCTTAGGGACTGAAAATGTTGTATACTGGGAAGGCTTGCCCCAGTAATGAATCTTAAAAGTTTTTTTGAATAAACCAATTCTGAGAAGGACTTGCACTGAACAAATCTTGAACTGATTCTTAACAGGCTCTGGAAAGAACTTGCCCCTGATAGGATCACTGACCAAGTTTCTAAACTGTTTTGAAAATTCCTTGAAAGGAAAGCTAGTTTGCAATCAAAAATGTTTATTTAAACATGGCAAATTTAAAGCAAAGCTCATGTAAAAATTTTGAAAACATAATCATTGTTTTGAAAAAATACAGTAATATGGATTACTGGTTAAAACACGGTGGTTTAAAACATTTTGATTGAAAAGTAAAACAGAGGTATAATACCAAAACAAATGATTTGCAAAAAATGATTTTGGAGGCAATTTACGCCACCTTGTTGTAGTATGCTTTCAAAATAACCTTACTTCAATTAGGTCTTTTGAGGGTTATAACGTGGCCTGGTTCACGGTTTATGAAAGAAAGATAAAGGCTCAAAGTTTATTTGGTGCCCACCCCCTTCGTGATGTTCTCCAGTCCTATGCTCAGTTAAACTTAAATTGTGCATTCAGATTCCAAAAGGTTTCGGAATTGTACTGATGATAGTGATGGCGATGGTCCAGAAGTCTTGAGACGGAAGCTACTGCCTCTTTACAACATTTAGTTGTTTTTCATCTTTGTGGACCTTTTTTAAAGATCGAGGATTTAAGGACCTCTTTTCTGTATTATCCCTAACTTTTGCCTGAACTATTTGTTTTGAAATATATAGTTAGCGGGATGCCCTAGTTTTTGCCTAAGCTTTTTGACTTAGCGGGCTCTTTTTTTTATTTCTTCTTAGAAAGAAAGTGACTGCTTGATTTGATGATTACGACGAACCATCACTGGATTTTGATTTGAAAAACGTTTTCAGCATCTACTTGTTATATGTAAACTTTTTGAACTCGAATACACAACCCAAATTAAACTGAGAACTACCCTGCCCCTGGTTAAAATTGCTGGTTTTTTATAAAGAAAGAAACTCCTACTTCAAGGCTCAAAGGGGTTAACGAGGGATTATCTTCCTTATATCTCCAGTGTTTGGGAATTGAAAAAAAATGCCTTACATCCTCAGCAAAGTTTTTTATTCGAAAGCATACCGACAGCAATTATGGGTATTATGTTTTTATCATCCTTCCACAAATATTTGCATAGTCAAAAATTTGAAAAAGAGGTGCATTTTTTTTTTAAAGTTTTTTTGTTTTTTTGAAAGTTTTTGTTTTTTTGAAAGAGAAAGGATAAAGATGATTTGAATCAAAATACTGTACATGATCATTTCATCAAAACTGACATTTAAAGATAAACAAGTTTGAAAGCAAACAAATATGATACAAACAAGGAAAATTCAAAATAGACAGAAACAAGGTCAGTGACTAATCAAACACAAGGATGAATTGTCCTGTCATTGGGAAGTAACTGAGCTGAAGTTGATTGAAGTTTCAGTTCTGTATCGGTGATGAGGAATCAGTTTGACGACTTACAGATGACTGAAAGATACAAGGTTGGAATGAATTGACGATGAACCGGACGTATGTATGACTTATGCTAATGATATGCAATCATTGGAAGAAAGATAGAAAATGCTAAACAACCTAGACCTCTTAGGAATTCAAATCCTAGTAAATCTCCCCAGCAGAGTCGCCATTTTTCTGTAGCGCGGTTTTCGTGACCGCCCGCATCCGCCTGCGGATGGGATTGGGTGCTACTTTCTGATTTCTTATTTATCCTATGAAGCTAGAAAGGAAAGGGAAGTTATCTCAAACTAACCTTGCACGCAAATGTTTTCTTTAACAAGTGCTAAGAGATTGGGGAGTTCGGGGTCAGGTTATACAATGGGGAGTTGTCAATTATCCATCCTATACATGGTTATCCATAGGTTGATAGCAATTTTCTATTGTTCTACTATTTTCTACTTGATTGTGTTTGTCTGTAAAAGGGAAAGTTGAGAGATATTGAAAAGGTATTTTTGTTGTTTTCGGGTTTTTTGATGTTTTTGGTAAGGTACTGGACCTAAGGTTTTTTGTTTAGTGTGCTCGCTAAGATTTTTCTTTCAATCTTATGCCTACGTATTCCCGTTTACCGAAACAGGGAAATCAGAGCGTTCGTAGTTCCTCCTATTCTATGGGAGGAAAAATATATTTGGGTGTCTTGTTCAAAGCCCAAGGCGGAGGCTAAAAGGTGATTTGTTTGTATCTTGTTCAAAGCCCAAGATATGAAGCTAAAAGGGTGTTTGTGGGAATTGATTGAAAAGAGTGAAGAGATTAAAGATTGAGATATGAATATCTGGGAAAAACATCGGATGAAAATAGAAGGAATATCCGGAAAAGCGTCGGATGAAAATAGAAGGAATATCCGGGAAAGCATCGGATGTAAAGAAAAGGAATATCCGGGAAAGCTTCGGATGTAAAGAAAAAGGAATATCCGGGAAAACGTCGGATGTAAAGAAAAAGGAATATCCGAAAAAGCGTCGGATGTAAAGAAAAGGAATGGTTTTTCCTGTGTTTAGAAGGAACTTGAGAATGTCTTTGAGACTCAAGAAGGGATATAGACTGTCCAAGTCTACTGGGTATGTCTTTTGTACCGTGTAAGAGAAAGTACGCTTTGGGATCAAGATCTAGACTCATTTGAAAGACTGCTCTAGCAAGATGACTAGGTTCTGTTCCTATACCTCTAGGAGGTCGTCGGGACAATTTGTACGAAGCCCAAGAGGAGGCTGGAAACTTTTAAGAAGCCGACGGGTCCTTGTACGAAGCCCAAGAGGAGGCTATCATTCCCGGAGGAAGATATCATTATACGAAGCCTAAGAGGAGGTTGTGAATACTTCTAAGAAGCCGTAGGGTCCTTGTACGAAGCCCAAGAGGAGGCGCGGTTGCTTTTAGGAAGCCTGTGGGTCCTTGAACAATGCCCAAGAGGAGGCCGATGCTTTTAAGAAGCCCGTGGGTCTATCATCTCCTTTCCATTAGGAGAGATAACTCTTTTAAAGATAAAAACCACTGGTAAACGTGCGAGGTTTACTATCCAGCGATTTTTAGCTTTTAAAGAGGGTTCCTTAGTTAAGGTTCAAGATTATGACCGTAGTGGGTACCCAAACCCCGAGACATTCAAGGCAAGCTATCCACAAGGAATAGATCAAGTCAAGAAAGTTCGAGAATTTGGAAGAAACTCAAAGATGCCATTCACGGAGAATACATTCATCTTGGGGAGTAGAGCTTCTTGACGATTCCTAAGGAGGACAGCCGAAGAGAAGACTGTATTTGGTGCTCCTATTGGGGATCTAGGCGTCTATTTCTACGAATAAACGAAACGGTTTTACCTAGTGCTAGACGTAGTTGCCGGGGAAACTCGAAATATCTATACTATTATTACACAGTAGATATGAGTTTATGAAAGGAGACTTACAGCGAAACAGCCCCACAATACAGTTATATGTATATGAAAGCGGTAAATGAAAGCAATAACCACTTACTCGGTTGTAGAGCTTCCATGCTGTTTGGTTAGTTGTTCAACAAAGAAAGATTGAAAACAACAGTATATTCAAAATCAAAGGAGAAAGTATTTTGAAAAGAGGTTGGGGCTTACAGCTCAAGGAGAGGCCCAAGTTTTTATCAGTGATTGCACTGTGGTTTTGAGTTTGTACAGGGACTTATACAAGTGACTGAGGCCCAAAAGGTTTTCTGTACAAAGGGATGGGTCTTACACTCTCTCAAGAGGCCCAAAAAATTAGAGTCAATTATACATGGAAGAACGTCATGTGAAATAAAACATACACGGAAGAACATCGTGTTGATAAATAACAGGTATACGTGGCAAAACATCACGTAATGAATAAACAGAGATACAAACATTCACGGCAGAGCATCGTGGTACTTAACAGATATAATATACACGGAAAAACATCCGGAGATTAAAAGCATATACACGGCAAAACATCGTGTGTGTGAAACTGAATACATGGAAAAAACATCATGCGATAGAATATACACGGCAAAACATCGTGATATCATGGCAATTGAATATACACGGAAAAGCATCGTGTGAATAAAACATGGATAATGAGTTCGAAAACTTACCTATTGGAGTAAGGTCCAATGCCTCTTCTCAAGCTTCCAGAAGCGAGATAATGATCCTCAAAGTATCATATAAGAACTCCTGCGTCAGGTAAAAGACAAAGCAGAGAAAACCAGAGATCATAGAGAAATTCCCTAAGTCTTATCAAGTGGTTAGAATCGAATTTGAACATTTAATTAATTATTTACAAAAGTTTTACTTGAAAATAATCCTAAGAATAAATTACCAAATAATTGAATAAAACAATTTAAATAATTCATTACAAATTAATTAAATCAAATTTAATAACTTAGAAATTATTAACATTTTTTAGAATATTTAATCAAGATTAACTAAACTAAAAAAATAAAGTTGTATTAAAAGGAAAAAATGGGACAAAAGAAGAATTATCAATTAATTTAAATATTAATATTTAATAAGATTAATTAATAATTTAATTAATCAAAATTAAATAAAAATATCTAAATTAATTAATAATTAAACAATATTTTTACATTTCTAAATAAAACTAGAAATAAGAAAAATTAAATAATGAAAGAGAGAAATATGTGGGAGAGAGTTGAGAAAACAATGTAAGAGATTGTTTTGATGTGATTTGGAATGAGAAATGGAGTGGTATTTATAGGAAAAAAATTCTTGGAGAACAAGATACCAAGCTTAAAAATTAAGCTAACTTAGTTTAAGCTAGCTTAAATTTTAAGCTAACTTAAATAATTTTTTAAACTAGCTTAATTTTTAGCTAACTTAAATATCTATATACTAGAATAATATTTAAAACAAAATTGTATTAAAAACAAAAGTTTTTTTTAGAACAAAATATATAAAAAACAAAAATTCATAAAAAAAACAAAATATATATAAAAAAAACAAAATATATGAATTTTAAAAATAATATAAATATATATTTATATATATATATATATATATATATATATATATATATATATATATATATTTTTCGATATATATATATAAAATATATATATACATATAAAAAATATGAAAAATATATAAAAAATAAAAAGACAAAAAAAACAAAAATATATATATATATAAAAAAAAATACGGAAATTTATATATATATATTATTATTATATTATTTTTTTTTTATTATTTTTATTTTCATTTTTATTTTATATATGTAAAAATAAAATAAAAATGAGAAATCGATTAAATCGTGCGAAAGATAGATGAACAATGAACATTTGTAAATTTAATTGAAAAACACGTCCGTTCATTGATTTTTCGCATAATTAACCAAAAAAGACAAAAATTTCAACATATATATTTCGACTGAAAATTCAAACAATATGCATGACAGAAAAAGATGATATAATATGCAGATGACACGAAGTGAAAACACAATCGGGTTTTGACAATCGGGTGGTCAAAATTTGGGCTATGACAAGAAGAGAAGAGATTAGGGTTTGCAAAACTTTCTAAACTTTATTGTGTTAAATGTTGCATGTGCTGTGTGTAATTACAAATTACAACGCTCTTTATATAGACTATCAAAGCCCAGGCCCAAACAAACATTTCGACTAACTCCTTAACAGCTATATTCGACTCTGTCGAATACAGCTGACTACACAACACTATAACTAATTCGACATCGACAAAAACCTTTAAAGACTCTGACTTCGACTTCGACTTCGACAGAGAACTTGAATTACTTCTAATAGTGGATACTTTAGCCTTTCTGTTCATGATTAGGAAAGACAAACATTGAAGTAGTTCGAAAGTCAATATTACCACTGGGTAATTTAATCAGTAATGGTTAAAATGCTTTTTACCATTCGCAAGTCGAGGTATGTTTTCTAATGGATAATTTTCTGTTTTATGGTAGAATGTTGATCATATTTATACAAAGTAATTATTGATTATATAGCATCTTGTTATGACTCATGGTTAGTCAACAATATGACACATAGGGGACATTTGTGTAGACATAAAAGTATATTACATGTCATTCAAACTTGGAAATACATGTGATTAATAGATATGTGAACTCCCCTCATCCGAGAGCAAGCCACATGAGAATGAGCACACTCAAACATGAGTGAAGCAAGTCTTTTTCAAGTCTACTAAGGTCTATCAAGGTCACCATGACTTTAGACTTAGTTAATATGAAATATAACTGGATAATTGGGCATTACGATCATGTTCCTTGTTGATAATGTCACTAACCAAAGATGGCCGATATTGGAACCACAATTTGAAGAAAGTTGTGTATGTAGAAATATGATCAACGGAGCATGCTGCAAAATAGAAAACATTAAATTAAGCCGGACATGGAACGCTACGACCACCCACAAATGAGGATTCACGTATTACCCATGTGAATACCCAAGCAAGGCTAAAATCTTTTAGTCATCGTGATTCGGTCAATAATACTAGTGTTTACCTTTATATACTGAACCATATAATTATTTCACAGACACAATGAATCAAATCAAGTTATTTTATGCATTTTTATCTTTATTAATTTACTTTTATACATTTTGTGATTTAGTGACATAACATCTAAAACACATATTGTATTAAATGTTTTTTAGAGTAGTTAAAAAATTCAAACATTGTTTCTCCATCACTTAAAAAAACTACTATTAAAAACTATTAGTCGATCTCCAACTATCTTTTTCTTTTTTTAACAATAAATCAAATGTTTTAACTTGTATTTTTGCCATAACAGAACTATATTTAAAATGAAGAGTAATTACAATCTAATGATTTCATTTTTCAATAAAACCCAATCAAGAAATTCAAATTCTCTATATATGCGCAAATCTCACTTTCATAAATTACTCTGTCAGTGACCATTGAATCGAAATCATACTATAGATTTGAAGATTGAGATTTTGATTTTTGTTATAAAACAATTTGCTTAAAATCTGTCTTGTTCAAAGAAAGAAGTGAAAAGTACTTATGATAAGTGCTATAGTTGAAGTTCCCTAGTCAATTGAAGAGGAAAAAACATGCACAACAACCCACTAAATTAGGTCATGAATAGGACCTTTTATTATTTTACGTAAGCATATAACATTTGGAGATAAAAGAAGGATCATAATTTAAAGTAGAGATTCCATGTGTCACCAAAAACTATGGATTTTTTCTACAAGGAGGCCAAATGGAATCAACAAGTTAGAGCCAACACTACAACAAAAAGGACTTATAACATCTCACCTTAGACAGCGCTTTATTACAAAAGCGCTGCTATAGGTCAAAAACACGGAATCTATTAATTTAATAAAGGAAAAGCGCAAAAAAATATAAGACCTTAGACAGCGCTTTAGTGAAAAGCGCTGTCTAAGGCCTTTTAAATTTTTAAAAAAATTTAATGGAAAATATTAGACAGCGCTTTCCTTAAAAGCGCTGTCTAAGGCCTTTTAAATTTAAAAAAAATATAAGACCTTAGACAGCGCTTTTAAGGAAAGCGCTGTCTAAGGTCTTAAATATTTAAAAAAATAAAAACAAAAGCGCTGTCTAAGGCCAATCTTAGAAAGCGCTTTTAAAGCGCTGTCTAAGGGCCACCTTAGAAAGCGCTTTGTTGAAAAGCGCTGTCTAAGGTCTAATAAAATTAAAATATATGAATATACTCAGTTTTCATTTTCAGTTTTGCGCTCTTTCTTCTCCCTCCCCTGTTGCGAACGGATACTTGCGAACCTGAGCTAAACCCTTGCCGTCGTCCACCGCGCCGTCGTCCACCGTTCCTCCCTCATTTCGCGACTCCGACGACCTTTACTCCACCGTGACCGTCTGTTCCTCTCTCATTTCGCGTTTTCGTCACTCAGTTTGGAAGTTTAAGAGTTTCAGATTATTACACATTTTATAAGGTATGCTGATAATGTTGCTGTTGATAATGTTGTTGTTGATGTTGATAATAATGTTGTTGTTGATGTATTACACATTTTACACGTTTCAGAGTATTACACATTTTACACGTTTCAGAGTTTCAGTTTGGAAGTTTCAGAGTTTCAGAGTTTCAGTTGATAATGTTGCTGATAATGTTGATAATGTTGTTGTTGATGTTGATAATAATGTTGTTGTTGATGTTGATAATAATGTTGTTTATGTTGTTGCTAATGTTGGACTGTTGCTAATGTTGATAATGTTGCTAATGTTGTTAATGTTGTTGCTAATGTTGGACTGTTGTTGGATATAAGAATAAAATATGTGCTAACTTCATTTTTGGTGATATAGGAATAGAATCAATATAATGTGTTAGTTTAGTTTGTTCTTGTTAACATTTTTCTACATTGTTAACTATTGCTATATAATGTGTTTGTTTAGTTTAGTTTAGTTTAGGTTAGTGTTAGTGTTAGTGTTAGGTTAGTGTTAGTGTTAGTGTTAGTGTTAGTTTAGAACATCTATTATAGTTTGTTCTTGTTAACATTTTTCTACATTGTTAACTATTGCTATATAATGTGTTTGTTTAGTTTAGTTTAGTTTAGGTTAGTGTTAGTGTTAGTGTTAGGTTATTGTTAGTGTTAGTGTTAGTGTTAGTGTTAATGTTAATAATGTAAATTCTTGAGGTTGTTGTTCTAAAGAACCGAAATTCAAAGCAATTTTGTTAATGAAGTTAATTGCTTTGAATTTCTTAGTTTGGACTTGTTATGCTAATGTTAAATTCTTTCTAACTGTTAGGATTAATAAGTAGGAAAACCATGGATAAAAAATGGATGGATGCCGATCGATTGTCCAAAGAGTACGAGAATGGGGTATTGGATTTCGTCAAGTTTGTTGTTCAACACGCTGACGCTGAAGAGCTCAATCGAATAAAATGTCCTTGCTTGGGTTGTTGTTATGTTGGTAGGGTTGACGCAGATGGGTTGAAATCGCATTTACTGATGAATGGAATTGATCGAAGTTATAAGTGTTGGATACATCATGGTGAGAAAATTAACGAGAATGTTGAACCGACGAGGAAAAGTAATACAACCTATGCTTCAGATGACAAAGACACGGAAACATACGATTGTGATCGAGTCGAAGAGATTGCAGAAGCAGTTGTAGAAGATCTTCATGATTGTCCCGAAATGTTTGAGAGGTTGGTAAGCGATGCAGAGAAACCGCTCTATCAAGGTTGCACTAAATTCACAAGACTGTCTGCGGTATTGAAGTTGTACAACTTAAAGGCGGGCAATGGATGGTCGGATAAAAGTTTCACAGAGTTGTTGGCCCTTTTGAGAGAAATGCTACCGGAAGATAATGTTCTTCCCAATCGAACCTATGAGGCCAAAAAAATGTTGTGCTCTATTGGCATGAGCTATGATAAAATACATGCTTGTCCAAACGATTGCGTTTTGTTTCGAAAGGAATATGCATCGTTAACTGAGTGCCCTAAATGCGGTTTGTCTCGATATAAGAAAAAATTGTCTCCAGCCAAGGTCTTATGGTATTTTCCTATAATACCGAGATTTAGGCGCATGTTTCGTAGTGAAACCGATGCAAGACACCTGACTTGGCATGCAGATGAAAGAATTATTGATGGAAAGTTGCGACATCCGGCTGATTCACCACAGTGGTCGAAAATTGATAATGATTATCCTGACTTTGGGGAAGAAGCAAGAAACCTTCGTCTGGCATTATCTACTGATGGAATGAACCCGCATGGTCTTCAAAGTATCTCACATACCACATGGCCTGTGATTCTTATGATTTATAACCTACCTCCGTCGCTATGCATGAAGCGTAAGTACATGATGTTATCTATGTTAATCTCTGGGCCTAAACAACCAGGGAATGACATAGACGTATACTTGACACCTTTGATCGAAGATTTAAAGATATTGTGGGAGAACGGTGTGGAGGTTTATGATGGATATAGGAAAGAAAGTTTCAATTTGAGGGCGATGTTGTTTGGCACAATTAATGATTTTCCAGCTTACGGGAATCTATCAGGGTACAGCATAAAAGGTGAAAAAGCGTGTCCTATTTGTGAAGATAAAACAGTTTCGAAGCGATTGGACTTTGGTCATAAGAATGTCTTTCTCGGTCATCGTAGATTCTTAAATGCCAAACATCACTACCGTGGGTGGAGTCAAGAATTCAATGGAGACACCGAAGAAGGTAGAGCTCCACCTATGTTGTCAGGTGACCAAGTTTTTAAAAAGGTGAAAGATATGCGTACTGAGTTTGGCAAACCTTTTGCACATAAGGTTGTCAAAGGTGGGTGGAAAAAGAGGTCGATATTTTTTGAATTGCCATATTGGAAGTCTTTGTACGTGAGACATTTTCTCGATGTTATGCATATTGAGAAAAATGTATTTGAAAGTGTTATTGGTACGTTACTCAATATAAAAGGAAAGACTAAGGATGGCCTTAAAGCAAGAAAAGACTTGGAAGCGATGGGGATTAGAACTGAATTAGCACCCGTGAAGAAAGGAAGACGGACATATCTACCACCTGCTGCTTTTACTCTGTCTAGAAAGGAGAAGAAAATATTGTGTAAGTTTCTGAGTGAAGTTAAAGTTCCAGAAGGATACTCTTCAGATGTCAGAAGACTTGTGTCTATGAAAGATCTCACGTTGAAGAGTTTAAAGACACACGACTGCCATGTTATAATGGAACACTTTCTACCAATAGGTATACGTTCTATTTTGCCAGTGAAAGTAAGAAGCGCCATAACTAATTTGTGTTTTTTCTTTAGGTCAATTTGTAGTAAGGTAATCGATCCCGATATCTTACCAACACTACAAAAACAGATAGTTATTACCTTGTGTGAGCTTGAAATGTATTTTCCTCCCTCTTTTTTTGACATAATGGTACATCTTGTTGTTCATCTTGTGAAAGAGACACAGATGTGTGGACCAGCTTATATGAGATGGATGTACCCTGCTGAACGTTATATGAAAATATTAAAAGGGCACGTGAAAAGCCGAAGTCGACCAGAGGGGTGTATTGTTGAACGATACATTGTTGAAGAAGCGGTTGAGTTTTGTACTGAATATTTGTCCAATGTTCAATCGATTGGACTCCCCAAAGCTCATAGCGGTGTAGATCAATGTGATATTGATGTTGAGAATGGGTTGAATAGAAATGATCAAGATGAGGATCTTATAGCGGATGGGTCATATATCAGAAATGACCATAACGAGGGAATTTGGATCCATTCATCCGTCCGCATTGATAAGAAACAAGTAATTCATATTCCAACCAAGAAAAGAAAGAGATGTTAGTGAAAGAGGTAAAATTTGTTATATACTTGATTTCTTTATTATATTTGTTATATATTATGTCATATTTGTTATATTTGATATCCTTGATTTTTTTATTACATTTGTTATATATTATGTTTGATATCCTTGACTTCTTTATTATATTTGTTATATATTATGTCATATTTTTTATATTTGATATCCTTTATTTCTTTATTATATTTGTTATATATTATATTTGATATCCTTGATTTATTTATTACAGGTTAGATGGCTACTAACAATGATGACCCACATGCTGATGATCACGCACATGATGATGATCATCCACATGATGATGGTCCATGCGTATATACGCAACGTCTTTTAATGTTAAATTCATCTATTATATTTATTTTTGTATTTTGACTTCGTGTAGAAAGTTTCTATCTAACACTTGTTTAATCTTACAGTGGACATTGGTTGTTGGTTGCAATCAATCCTATCCGCGGAGTAGTGTATTATCTGGATTCCTTAGGAAATGATTGGACCACATACCCGGATATGAAGGACTGTATTGACACGTAAGTGAAATTGTTCTAAATAGAAATGTGTATATTTATTTATTTATGTGAATTGTTCTAAATATTCATTTATATTTTATTAGCACTATACAAGCATTCCTAGAACATCGGGGAATCGACCACACCATTACATGGAATTATGTGAAGGTATATTAATTATCACATGTTTTATTATATTAGTGATGCTTACTTGATAAAACTTAGAATTTATCCATATTTTATTTTCATTTGTAGTGTCCTCGGCAACGCAATCAAATAGATTGCGGCTATTTCATGTTGAGATTTATGAGAGACACTATTTCGTTGGATCGAATGGAGATTCCACCCGATGTATGTATTTCTAACTTATGAGTTATTTTAACACATATCTCTCATATTGTCTAATGAAATAGTTAAAACTAAATCAAACTATATGTTATATTATTATGTAGTATTTTGAAGAATTCAGGAGTGCTACTTACACAAAGGCTCTATTGGATGAAATCAAAGAGGAGTGGTGTCAATACATTATGGAGCTCGGAATTTTACAAACTTAAGGTATAATATTATACTCTTACTTTAATTGATGAGAATTTTAATATGTGTAACTTTGGTTGGAGTAATGCTTTGGTTGGATGCAATTTTGGTGTATATACTTTGAATTGCAATTTTGGTGTATATACTTTGAATTACAAACTTTGAATTACAATTTTGGATGCAATTTTGGTGTATATACTTTGAATTACAATTTTGGTGTATATACTTTGAATTGCAATTTTGGTGTATATACTTTGAATTACAAACTTTGAATTACAATTTTGGTGTATATACTTTGAATTACAATTTTTGGTGTATATACTTTGAATTTTAATACTTTGAATTACAATCTTTGTGTTTTCAGGACCTATAATGTAGATTGAAGCAATGTTTTGGTTGGATGCAATTTTGGTGTATATACAATTTTGGTGTATAAGTAATATGTGCATTGTAGAAAAAATGCTTTGGTTGGAAGCAATAACTTTGGTTGGAAGCAATGCTTTGGTTGGATGCAATTTTGGTGAATAAGTAAAATGTGCATTTGTAGAAAAATGTAATGATTTGTAATTATAAATAGGTGTATATACAATTTTGGTTTGTAATTTTAAATATATATATTGGTATGACATGCCAATTTTGGATATATAATTTTGGTGTAGAAAGGCCAATGGTTTGAATTGCCAATTCTGAAAAAAATTGCTGGTTGAAAATTACAGGTCAAATTCTGGTTGAAAAAACCTGGTAAAATTGTGGTTAAAAAAAAATTATATAAAATTTTTCATACACCTTAGACAGCGCTTTTGGTGAAAGCGCTGTCTAAGGTCCACTTTAGACAGCGCTTATGGTGAAAGCGCTGTCTAAGGTGTACTAAAAAAGTCAAAAATGGAAGGTCTTAGACAGCGCTTATGGTGAAAGCGCTGTCTAAGGTGTACTAAAAAAGTCAAAAAAGGAAGGTCTTAGACAGCGCTTTTGTAGAAAGCGCTGTCTAAGGTATACCAAAAAAGTCAAAAAAAGGTAGGGCTTAGACAGCGCTTTTGACGAAAGCGCTGTCTAAAGTAATCCATATAATGTGAAAAAGCGCTGTCTAAAGGTACCATAGACAGCGCTTTTCATTAAATACACGCCCCTTTAGACAGCGCTTTTGGTAATACCAAAAGCGCTGTCTAAACCTATAGCGTCGCTGGTTTATACAGCGCTTTAAAGCGCTGTCTAAAGGCTAAAAAAGCGCTGTCTAAAACCGTTTTTGCGCTAGTGCAAGTTAATGATATTTTCATTTTATAAAATTAAAAATTTGACAAATTTTAGTGGGAAGAAAATTAAAGGTTGGTAGCTTTTATAATGGCCACACTCCTACTTATTGTATAGCACTTATCATAAATACTTTTCACTTCTTTCTTCGGTCACTATTTTCTTCCACTTCTAACTTTGCTCTTAACCATGTTTAGTTTAATTTTTAATGGCAACAATAGAAATATGTAGCCTTTTTAATTCACTATTTTATTAGCACAATAGATGTGTCCTAATTTGTTTGCCTTTTTAATTCACTATTTTATTAGCACAATAGATGTGTCCTAATTTGTTAGAACTTGTCATCCTTGAATATTCTCTAGTATTAAAATATTTGAAATCCTTACATATATCTAAGCACACAATCTTATGTCACTATTTAGCATGCATAGTATTGATGTTATCATATACACCTCTTAAATTGGTGTCTGACCGATAAAAGAAATTAAATTAAATTAATTATTTTTTAAGATTATTATCAATGTGAACGTGTTTGTCAGCATTTTATATGTTAAGATTATGATATGCAGTGAAATAATATTTAAAAATGAGTTTGTAATGGGTATTGAAGTTTTATCAAAAACTCATTAAGCCACTTGTTATCATAAGGGACCACTATATCACGCTTCAAATGTGCAATTTTGCAAAGGAATTTATAAATGAAGATATTCTCACTTTAAAATTTGGTTTAATAATAATTGAGATACTATAACTAGAAATCATTTTGGGTGCATGCTGATGAAACAAGTTATATTTGGCACTTGAGATTTCATATATCAAACAAATTAATTTATTTCTCATTCACATGGACACATAAGAATCTAACAATAAACTCTTAAAACATGTAAAAGTTTCTTCAAATATAACTAAACTATGTAGATATGCTCACTATTTATCACTAACTTTGGCCTATATAGAATCATAATGTTAAAAGCATGAAGCTTAAATTTTCCAAGTTAATCCAAGAGAAGAAGCTACCATTGTTTATCAATCACAGTTTTTGCTAAGTGTATCCTAACCTACCATTTACCATTGCACATCTTAATCGCTACGGTTACACGACGTTGGCATCAATTGTAAAGTAAAAATAGCTCCAACAACCTTTCTTCATGCAGTGATCTATGCCTTGTATAGGCTACAACCAAATATCACCAATATAATGAGAGAACCAAGCGGGTCAAATACAAAACTAAGCTCAAGAGGCCCAAGACTCAACAAACCCTCCCTTAAGTTGATCTCTATACAACAAATGATCAACTAACACATACAAGAGAAACAGAAAAAACTAGACAAAACAGAGAAGTACATTTCACTTGATATGGTTTGAGTCACACATTCCTAAGCCCTCCCTTAATTTGAAAAAGGTTTCAACTTTCAAGGC
Organism: Lathyrus tuberosus; assembly: GCA_022829125.1. Lineage (NCBI taxonomy): Eukaryota > Viridiplantae > Streptophyta > Magnoliopsida > Fabales > Fabaceae > Lathyrus > Lathyrus tuberosus. The sequence continues at coordinate 7,645,486 of JALAZF010000177.1, read as the reverse complement.
CTTGGTCATAATGTCTGCCAGTTGATCTTGAGACCTGCAAAACTTCAATTCTATAACTCCATCATTGCTGAGTTCTCTAAGAAAGTTATATCTTACATCAATATGTTTACATCTTCCATGCATAACTGGGTTTTTTTATAGCTTGATAGAAGAGATGTTATCACAATTTATGATAGTGCTGCCACTTTGCTTTAGATTTAAATGATTCAACACAGCTTTCAACCAAATGCATTGGCAGGCACTTGAGACAGCTGACACAAATTCAGCTTCAGTTGTGGACAATGTTACAATGGGTAGTTTTTTTTATGACCAACATACTCCACTCAATCCCATTGTGAATACATATCCTGAAGTGCTTTTCCTATCATCATGATCCCCTGCATAATCAGAATCAGTCCAGCCCTGCATTATCCACTCATCATGAATTTGTTTCTTGTACAAGATGCCAAAACTCATAGTTCCCTTCAAATATCTCAGGATTCTTTTCACAGCGGCAACATGCAGTTCAGTAGGCCTCTCCATGTACCTTGCAGCTAAACATACTGAGAAGGTTATGTCTGGTCTTGTGGCTAACAAGTACATCAGACAGCCAATCATTTGCTTATACAGGGTGGCATCTGTGGCCTTTCCTTTTCCATCTTTCACAAGCTTGCTCCCTGGTACAATTGGACTTGATACTTTGTTACAATCCTCCATACCAAACCTTGTCAGAATTTTAGAGGCATATTTGTGCTGATGAATGAATATTCCTTGATTACCTTGGCTCACTTCCACTCCCAAGAAATACTTCATTTTTCCCAAATCAGTCTTGGCAAATTTTCTCTGCATAGATAGTTTGAATGCATCAAACATTTCTTCATCATTGCCAGTGTAAATCAGATCATCCACATACAGGCTTACAATCAGAATCCTTCCCTTGCTTCCGTGTTTGACAAACAGGGTTGGCTCATGAGAGCACTTAACAAATGTTTTTGTACTGAAGTAAGATTCAATCTTACTATACCAAGCTCTAGGTGCATGCCTTAGCCCATACAGTGCCTTTTTAAGCTTGTAGACTTGACCATTTTCACCCTTGTGAAACCCCACTGGTTGTTGCACATACACATCCTCAGTTAGCTCTCCATGTAAAAAGGCACTTTTTACATCTAGTTGAAATACACACCAGTGTTTGTGAGCTGCCAAGGCTAGAATTGTTCTTATAGTATCCCACCTTGCTACAGGAGCAAAAACTTGACTATAATCAATTCCATACTTTTGTGTGTATCCCTTTGCCACCATCCTTGCTTTATGCTTCTCTACTTGTCCCTTTTCATTGTATTTGGTCTTGAAAATCCACTTTACATCTATGGCCTTCATTCCATGTGGAAGTGTTGTCAACTCCCAAATATCATTATCTTCTATTGACTGCATTTCACTCTCCATAGCTTTCCTCCAAGTGACTGACTTGACTGCCTCTTCATATGAATTTGGATCTTCATTGGAGCTGAACATAGCAGTTACAAAGTTCTGCATGTGATCAGTCCAACTTTCCTCAAGGTCAGTAATGTAATCTCTGAGATAGCTAGGTGGATTTCTTCTCCTTGCAGGTGGACCATCAGAGTTGCCTTGTTCAGCTTCAATTTCCTCATTTGAATGTTCACCATCAGGACTGCCTTCATGAATGTTTTCTGTCCCATCATTACTAGTATTCTCATCTTGGTCATTTTGTAACTCGATCTCATCATTGTCTTCAGCTTCACTTATGTGGCCAACTTGCTTAATTACCTTTGACTTGCTCCAATTCCACCCTTTTAATTTCTCAAAAACAACATCTCTGCTGATAATTATTTTCCTTTCAATTGGATTATAAAGCTTATAAGCCTTTGACTCTTCACTAACACCAAAGAGAACACACTTGATGCTCTTATTATCCAATTTTTTCTATGAACATCAGGAACATAAACATGGGCCAAGCAACCAAAAATCCTGAAGTGATGCACAGAGGGTTTTACTCCACTCCAAGCTTCTTCTGGTGTGATGTCCTTCACAGCATGTGTAGGACACCTATTCATCACATATGCTGCCCATTTCACAGCTTCTGGCCAAAATTACTTAGGTACACTCCTAGCAGACATCATGCTTCTTACAATATTTAGCAATGTTCTATTCTTTCTCTCAGATACCCCATTCTGCTGAGGGGTATATGTTGCAGTTAATTGCCTTTTCATGCCATTAGAATCACAAAAATTGTTAAATTCAGTTGAGGTAAACTCACCTCCCCTGTCAGTTCTAAAACACAAGATAGAACTACCAGACGCATGCTCAACTAAAGCTTTGAACCTTTTAAAAACATCTAAAGCTTCAGATTTTTCCTTTAGGAGATAAATCCATGTCTTCCTACTATAGTCATCAGTAAAGGTAATGAAGTACCTGCAGCCAGCATTAGATTTAGGAGTGATAGGTCCACAGATGTCAGAATGAATCAATTCAAGTTTCTTGGAGGCTCTCCAATTTGCTTGCTTTGGTATGCTGTTTCTATGTTGCTTCCCAACCAAGCAGTCATCACACTTGCCTTCCAATTCACTTATCTCTGGTAGCCTTTTAACCATCTGTCTTTGATGCAGAGTCTTCAAACCCTTGATGCTGAGATGAGCATATCTATTATGCCACAAATTTGCTTCTTCCAAGGTGGAGACTTGAAGGCATTTTGGTGCCAATACAGATGCTTTAACAATATACATCCTGTTGTTTGTTATTTCAGTTTTCAGAATTAAACCCTTCTCTCCATGAAATAATTGATACACATTATTCTTGAACACAATTGTGATATTCCTCTGATGCAATTGTCCCACACTGAGCAAGTTATTACTCAAACCAAGTATGTAATACACATCAGTAATGACATGTATCCTTCCTTCAATGCACAACTTCACATTTCCTCTTCCCATTACAGCCATCTTCAAGTCATTTCCAAGTCTCACATACTCTCTGAACTTGTCATCAAAGTCAAAGAACCACTCTTTGTTCCCCATCATGTGATTGTTGCAACCACTATCAATGTACCACCTTTCCTCCTTTAGTGCTCTACTATCTTCAGAATAAGCCATCAAAAGGATCTCTTCTTCTTTGAACTCTGCATAATTTGCATTTTCTTCCCAATCAGGACATTCATTGCGATAATGTCCAAGTTTATGACACCTGTAGCATTCAACAAATTCTCTACTTTGTCTCCCTCGACCACGACCTCTTGAAGTACTTCTTCCTCTACCTCTACCAGCATTACTCATTTTTAGAGCCTATTCTTCAGTATGCTCTTTTTTCCCTTACATTCTTTGTTCATGAACGAGGAGACTACTCTGTAATTCATCAATCGACATAGCTATCACATCATTTGATTCTTCTATAGAACACACTACGTAATTGAATTTGGCAGGCATTGATCTCATAATCTTCTCTACCACCGCAACCTGCTCCATTATTTCTCCTTGTGCAGTCATGCGATTTGCAATGGCTAAGGTTCTTGCAAAGTACTCATTGACGGATTCACCCTCCCCCATTGCAAGAACTTCAAATTCACGACGCAAGGATTGCAAATGAGCGCGTTTCACCTTTGTGGAGCCTTGATACTTTCTTCTCATCGCCTCCCAAATATCTTTCGCCGTGTCACGAACCAAGATAGTTTCAAGAATTGTCCGATCAATAGATTGAAAGAGATAATTCTTGGCCTTAAAGTCACACAATATGCTCTCCTCAGCAGCCTTGCAATGTTCCGGCATAGCATCGGTCGGTGCTGTGATAACGCCCGTCTCAATCAAACTCTAATACTCCTTAGAGCAGAGAAGATTCTCCATGAGCATGAACCAGTGTTCATAAAATCCATCGAATTTAGGGACTGTAGGATGAGTGAAAGTGGAGGATTCTGCCATTGAAACAGCAGAGAAAGCATAAAAGAAATTGGGGAAAAACTGCAGTTTGTGTGAGGGAGGAAGAAGTCGAACGCCGGTGGATTAGAACCGTAGGATCTCACTGATACCACTTGTTCTAGACTGGGCCAATGCCTGCCCCACCGTCGGGCAGGCCCAGCCCAAGCACTGGTACAGCCCAATATGGTCCAAGAGTATCCAGCGTCGAGCACGTCCCTTGTTCGCACCGAGCACGCCTATAACACCCCTCATCGGGCACGCAATAGCTAGACGATGTCAAGCAGAGTCTCTACGTCTAGGCGAGCACAGCTCTCCTCGGCCTCAGCGAGCTCCTCCCCGTGAGGACACGTTCTCTTGTAACCTCTCACTCCCAAAGGAATCGGTCTGCCCTACTTCCGGAGATCTCGGGACCGTTACCCCAGGGAGAAGACCACGTGCTGGTCTTCACTAGGCCACGAAATCCCTGGCAGTTACTTGGATTGGGCCTTACAATCCAGCCCAGTGCAGTTAACCGTTGGCCCCGCGCTGGGGGCTCTCTTTAAATACCCTCTCACTTGAGTGGGTCAGGTGACTTCATATTCTAAACTCACACCTGCTTTTTTGTACGTCCCTTTCTCTGACCATTACCTGACTTGAGCGTCGGAGTACCTTACAGGTATACCCCCTGCCGTCTCACCATCACCGGAGCTGAAGGTTTCACGACGTTGTTGGCCACTATCTAACTAACTGATCCAGGTACGATCAGCGGCGCCGTCTGTGGGAAACACTGATTCCCCGTTTTTCCTTCAATGATAAACCAAAGCAATTTCTCCGTTCATCACCAGCATGGCCAACAACCCGTCTGCGAACAAAGCTCTGGACACTGTCCTCGCATAACTCGAGAACGGAAACCACCACGAGGACAATGTTGCCCTCAACGTCGAAGAAGGCAATGTAAGAGACGGGAAGACTGCCTCCCCAGACTCCGAATACACGGCTTACGGCGCCGCCCAGCAGGACGACCAACAAGCCGCCTTTCAGCCAGTTGCTCCTCCGCCTAATGCAGATCCGAGCACTGTGGCCCTATTCGCCTTGGTCAACTAGAGCAACCAGCTGATCATACACCAGAATCTCAGAATTGAAGCACTTGAAGACATCGTCGTTCACCTTCACCTCGCCGTTCTCCTTCCCCGTGAAGGACTCCTCCGGAAGAATCTCGGACCCCCTCACCGGTGCGCGAGGGTCGTCAACCACGCCTCGAGCGTACCTAGCCAGAAACCTCCCAGAAGCACCATCGTTCCCCGCCTCAGAAGGAACCCAGGCACTCCTCGACTACCAAGAGGAGCAAGACCACCGAGGAACTGTTCTAGGAACTCCCCTCCACGACAAGGACCTGGTCGACACCACCGATCCCCATCAAGGTCCCCAGCCGGAAGCGACGACGACGACCAGAGGAACCCCCATGTCATGGGAGATCATGGACGCCCCAATCCCTGCGGGCATGGAGAAACCCCCGCCACTGGGGACCTACGACGGCCTGGCCGACCCCAACGATCACGTCGAAAGTTTTAAAGCCATGCTCAACTTCAGAAACGTCAGGGGAGCCATTAAGTGCAGACTTTTACCCACCACCCTGCGGAAGGGTGCAATAACCTGGTACAAAAGTCTAGCACCCGGGTCGATCATGTCCTGGAAGCAACTAAGAGAACGCTTTACCAAACACTTCACGGCATCTCGCCGACACCTGAAGACGGAGGCCGCGTTGGAGAGCATCTTCCAGGGGAAGAACGAGTCTCTCAGGAACTACATTGAGAGCTTCACCAGGGAGGCTGTCGAGATCCACACGACCGACGACATAAAGAAGTTTTTAATCATTCGGGGACTGCGACTTGGATCCGATTTTTCCAAGTCCGTGGGCCTCCGCGAACCTCGTCGTTTGGAGGACCTCCTCCAGCGAGCTCAATCATACATCGAATTCGAAGAGTCGGAGGCAGCACAGATCACCCTCGACTCGAGGTGGAAGAAAGGTCCTCGCGGCCGCAGAGAAGAAGACTCTCCTCCCCGACGTAGAGGGGAAAGAAAGAAGGAAGGCCACCCCCGGGACTCTCGCGAACCGAGAGGACCAGCTGGCAGGTTCACGAATACACGCCGCTCAATGCTCCCCGCGCGCAGATCCTCTCCGAGTGCTTCAACTCGGAATTTCTGAAAGGAGGTGTCCGCTTTCTGAAGCCAACGACCCCCAAATCAAACACAGACAAGTCCAAGTACTGCAGGTTCCACCGGAGCCACAGACATGTCACGGAGGACTGCATCCATCTCAAAGATGCAATTGAGATCCTGATCAAGGAAGGGCACCTAAAGAAGTACGCCCAGAAGAATGACACCCCTCGTCCCAGTGCCCGAGAAGCCCAAAATGTCGAGGAGACGACACCTCCTCCCGACGAGAGTTAGCTGTAGGCCGCCCTCAGCGTCACTCGACCTGAAGACTTCTTTGTCCCCGAAGGCATCGAGGGCCAAGAGGCAGTTCGCAGCATGTGGGTAAACTTCCCCCACGAAGACCCTGTCGCTGCCCGCAGCACGTGGGAAGGTTTCCCCAAGACGATGGTCATATCCGGAGGTGGTTACGAGAAGGTATTCGTTGGGTCGATCAAGTGGAAATTTGACTAACTAGAGTCCGCAACCGCGGCGAAGACCACCACTCTCGAGAAGGTGCAAGGGAAATCAAACCCTATCATCTTCTATCTCGAAGAGCTGCCAGGAGGAGCGCCCAACGCCATCATCCCCCTCTTGTTCAGGGCCCAGATGGCGAACTTTGACGTTCGCATGATCCTGGACGACCAGGAAAGTTCAGTCGACATCATGTATGCTCGCCTGTTCGGGACCCTCCAACTCTACGAGAGACATCAGACCCCGTACGTCGATTCAGATCTGCAGGGGTTCAACGACATCACCACCAGACCATGGGGCTATGTTGAACTGATGGTCACATTCGGGGCCGAAGACACTGCCCGTCAAGTGAAGACCCGTTTCCTGGTGGTCGAATGTCCATCCCTCTACAACTGCATCCTCGGGAGGACCACCCTGGCCAAACTCACAGCAGTGCCATCAACGGTCCACCTCAAGATGAAGTACTACACGGCCAAGGGACGGGTAGTTATGATGCATGGGGACATAGACGCGGCAAGGAGATTCTTCGATGCTGCAATCAAAGGCATGAGTTCCATCGGCACCAAGCCCAAGACCGGAGCAAAATCATCCCTGGACACCGTACAGAGGCCTCTCCCGCGCGTCAACGCGGTCGACCTCGACAGCAGGTTCCTGGGCGAGCACGAAGAGGGCGGAGCAGCGGACCTCGACCTCCAGGCAGAAAATAACGGGCAGCCTCTCTACCGAATGCGCCTCATCCCAGACGGAGACTTCGAGCTCGTCGCCCTCTGGGACGATCCAGACCGTAACGCGAAGATTGGCATCGGGCTACCCGACCTGGCGAAGAAGCAGCTGAAGGCATGTCTCCGGGAGAATGCTGATCTGTTCGCATGGAGGGCCTCCGAGATGCCTGGCCTTGACCCCGAGGTGGCTTGCCATCAGCTCGCAGTAGATCCGACCGCTAGGGCCATAGTTCAACGTAGGCGTAGGCAGTCTCCCGAAAAAGCGGAGGCTGCTGAAAAAGCTGTACAAGACCTCCTAGAGGCGAATTTTATTTTGGAGGCCAAGTACACAACCTGGCTGTCCAACGTTGTACTTGTCAAAAAGAATAATGGAAAATGGAGGATGTGTGTTGACTATACCAATCTTAACCAGGCATGCCCGAAAGACTATTATCCTTTGCCTAACATCGACCAGCTGGTCGACAATTCTGCAGGTTATAAGCTATTATCCTTCATGGACGCCTACTCGGGGTACAACCAAATCCCCATGGATAAGGTCGACAAACAGCACACAACCTTCATGACCAAGTCGGGAAATTACTACTACAACGTAATGCCCTTCGGCCTGAAGAACGCCGGCGCGACCTACCAACTGATGATGAACAAAGTCTTTTGGGGAGAGATCGGCGACATGCTCGAGGTCTATATGGAGGACATGATCATCAAATCCGTAGAAAAAGTCAACCATGCCGCGTATCTCAAGAAGGTGTTTGACACAGCGAGGAGATGTCGCATGAGGTTCAATCCCGACAAATACACCTTCGGCGTTCGGGCGGGTAAGTTCCTTCGCTTCTACCTCACAGAGCGAGGAATCAAGGCCAACCCTGACAAGTGTAGGGCTTTCTCCGAGATCCCAACTCCGAACTCAAAGAAGTCAATACAATCACTGAACGAAATGCTGACCTCCCTCTCCCGCTTCGTCGCCAAATCCGCACAATAAGCACTCCCGTTTTTCAAGCTTCTTCGACAAAAAGCCACGTTTAAATGAAGTGAGGATTGCAAGCAGGCTTTACTCCATCTCAAACGAGTCCTGTCACAGCCCCCAGTCCTCTCACGGCCAGAGAACGGGGAGACACTCTTCTTGTATCTCGCCATCATGAGCGAAGCGGTCAGCGTCGTCCTCATACCGGAAACCCCCGACGGATAAAAACCGATTTACTTCACGAGAAAAGCCCTCTAAGGTCCCGAGCTTGGGTATCAGCAAATCGAGAAAGTCGCCGTAGCCCTCGTCACCATGGTCAGGAGGCTGCGCCATTACTTCCTAGCCCACAATGTTGTCGTAAGAACCGAATAGCCTATAAGGCAGCTCCTTGGACGACCAGATATGGCAGGAAGGATGCTCAGGTGGTCGCTCGAACTTGCCGAGTTCGACATCTAATACGAGTGAAGGAAATCCCTGAAGGCTCAGGTATTGGCCGACTTTGTGGCGGAGATGACCGTCCCGGAACCTTCAACCAACGGATCCCAAAAGTGGACAATCTATGTCGATATAGCATCCAGCATAAAGGGGAGCGGGGCGGGCATTATCCTAAAAAACGAGGAACGCATCCTGATCGAGGTCTCCTCGAACTATCCTTCCCGACGTCAAACAACCAGGCAGAGTATGAGGCTTTCCTCCCCGGGCTTCGGTTGACCGAGGACCTCGGCACCAAGGAGGTCAAAATCTTCACTAACTCCCAGCTCGTAGCCTCGCAAGTCCGAGGAGAGTATCAGGCCAAGAATGACTGCCTTATCGAATACCTGACCTTGGTAAAGGAAAAGATGAAGAATTTCGCCTCCGCAGAAATGACCCACATCCCTCGCGAGCACAATACCCGAGCAGATGTCTTGTCTAAATTGGAGAGCACAAAGAAGAAAGGCGGAAACAAATCCGTCATACAAGAGGTGCTTTCCTGCCCGAGCATCGACAAACCTGTTCCGGTGGCGGACATGAACACCATTGGGGACAGCAATTACTGGATGACCCCGGTATACGAGTACTTCACGACGGGCAAACTGCCCGAAGATCCCAAGGAAGCGGGGATGGTCAAGCGGCTAGCATGCTCGTACACAATAGTCGTCGACAAGCTATACTGCCGTGAGTTTTCTATCCCCCTCCTCAGATGCGTCGAAGAAACCAGGGTCCCTAGTATACTCCAGGAAATCCACGAGGGGATCAATGTCCAACACCTCAGGGGTCGATCTTTAGCCTGCAAGGCACTTCGGGCGGGGTATTACTGGCCCACCATGCAATAGGACGCTAAAGAGCACGTCAGGAAGTGCGATAGTTGCTAGAGGAACGGGGACATGCACCTCGCTCCCCCTAATGAGCTCAAGACATTGTCGTCCCCGTGGCCGTTTGCGTGGTGGGGAATGGATATCCTAGGACCCTTCGTCATGGGGTCATACCAAAACAAATACCTCATCGTCGGCGTAGATTATTTCATGAAGTGGATCGAGGCAGAAGCCCTGGCCAAAATCACGGCCTTCAACAAACTCCGCTTCTACAAAAGGAACATCCTCGCCTGGTTCGGTGTGCCCCAAGAAATCATCACCGACGACGGGACACAGTTCACCGACAAGAATTTCCAAGACTTCGTCACCAAACTGAGCACGAAGCAGCACTTCACTTCGGTCGAGCATCCTCAAACGAACGGGAAGGTCGAAGCAGCGAACATGGTGATCCTCTGAGGATTGAAACGTCGACTAAGCGACACTAAACAACGGTGGGTCGAGGAGCTATACAACGTCCTCTGGGCCTACCGAACAACCCCACATTCCACGACCAGGGAGACCCCCTTTTGTCTGACCTACAGAACAGAAGGGGTGATCCCTGTGGAGATCAGGGAACCCTCGAGGAGGACGGAAGCCCCCCTCAACAAGGATACGAACAGTGAGGCCCTAAGGGAAGAGCTCGACTTCGTCGAGGATATTAGGACGGGCGTATCCCTTTAGGAAGCCTCACTTAAACATAAAATAACTTTACATTATAACAACAAAGTTATCAAACATGATTTTCAGGTAGGCACCCTCATCCTACGAAGGAACCAGAAAGACTCGCGAGAAGGTAAGCTCGCCGCGAACTGGGAGAGCTCGTACCGCGTCCGCGCGAAGACGGAGACAGGAGCCTACTTCCTCGAAAATCTGCACGGGGAAGAACTTGCTCAACCATGGAATGCTGAGAAACTTAAGCAATATTACAGTTAAACACTGCCTGCGACACACCAACATCGCGATTACGGGGGTGCGCTATGGTACAAGTGTGACACCTCTATACGAGACAAGATGATCAAGGACCGCATTGTGTGTGCGCGAGGACTTTGATCCGATGAGGATACCTCGATCAAGATCCGTCGTCGTCGTACCAATGAGGCAGAACACCCAGCTCGCGATGGGAAGTTCACGTCGCGAAGTTAAGACCTCGACCGAGCTCTTAGCCTCGTTGAAGGTCAGAATACACCTCCGGCCACTCGACCAGCTCTCCACGTGGTCGAGGATCGTCAAAGTTGAGCAAATTCCCGAGATCACCAAACTACTTAGACAAAAATAAGTAAAGTATAGCAAATACAATAGCATCACACAAGCGAAAACATACAAACATCACACGCGCAGGTAAACAAAAATGCGTTAAGCAGACAGAAGCCCATTGTACATGTATTACAAAATGTCAAAAAACCCTTGGCACGCAGGCCAGGAAAAGATCGTCCTAAAAATGGCACGCAGGCCAAACAAAAAAACCAAAAAGTGATGGCACGTAGGCCGAGCAAATAACTAAACGGCGATCTCTTCCTCGATCCGGTCAGCGTCGTCCTCCTCCTCTGGCAGGTCCAACTTGCCATCGACCACACGAATGAACGGGTTAATCCTGTCGAGCGCAAGATGGACACTTGGATTCTCGGCCCTGGCCTGCGCCACAGCATTCTTGAAGCCTATCTCGAGGGCCTCCAGGCTATCCTACTAAAGCTCCCAAATCTTAGCAATCAAATCCGCGTGGCTGGAGAAACCTTTCTCCTCAACCGACTCGTTCTCGGCAGGACGAGCAGCAGCTTCCAGCTCAGCATTCCTGGTCTGGAGGATATCAAGCTCCTCTTGAGTCGCCTTCAATGCGGCATTAGCCACATTCAGTTCACGAAGGATGTGGGCGTGGTCTTCGCACTTGGTCTGGGCCTCTTGCAGATCCCCCTCAACCTTGTCCTTCTCCTTCTCGAAGGCAGTATATTCATCCTTTAGCTTCTGTAGCTCGGAGAAAGAGGAGGTCCCCTCATTTAAAATCAAGGCAATCTCGAAGATTCGCATCATGGCCGCCAGGTCCTCAACAAGCTCTGCTCTCCGGGTCATTCCGTCCATGTCCAGAATTGCCTTCGCCTCAGCCTCAGCAACTACGGGAGGGCTTCCCCCGAAGAAGTCCCGCTGAAGATGACAAGAGGGCAGCAGGAACTTCTCCGTCAGAACAGGCTCCTCGAGATCCACAAGGACGGGCCCCGCAGTCCTCGCCTTCTTGGCGGGGGTGCCCTCCGGAGGGGGAGACTGGCTGCACTGTTGAGAATACGAGCTGCTCGTCGTACCGATCGGCACCGCCGTCTAGATAACGTCTTGAACACATCCCTTAGCTCATTTGGGAGCTCGCTCAGCAGCCATCTTCATGATGCGCTCGGTGGCGTTCGACATTTGAGCTGCAAGGGAAAATATGAAGCAAGTTAGCACAAGGAAATAAAACTAAGTGTACGCCCGAATAGAACAAGGGGGCTCCTACCTAAAAACCTCTTGGCCTCGTCGGGAGACTTGCACTCAAGGAGAGCCTTGGTGTTTATATAACGGGCCTCAGTCATAACTCCCCCCCCCCCCCCCGCGAGTCGAGGATAGATTTTCCGTCCCTAGTGACACACACTGCTCGGCTGAAATCGGTGACGTACGCGACCAGCTTTGCATACGCTTCTTTGTCATCCTCCGACAACTTGTTGGGCTTCACGAGGTAGGAATTTGTGCCAAGCGTGAAGTGCGCATCCTCCCACTCCATGGGGAACTTAGACACAAACCTCTCATTCCCGACCTCGTCGGTCACAATATCATAAAGCGTGCCCACGGCCTCGTGCGTCGCGGGCATGGCATAGTAAAATCTATCCTTAAAGTTACGAATGGAATCCGAATACGCTTTGAAAAGCTTCCTCGGGTGTTTGAAGGAGACCCAGCTGTGTCGCCCTTGATCAGCTGATCGTTGAAGGTGGAAGATGCAGAAAAAGAGGGAGAGGGTGGCCCCGACGTTGAGGTAGTCGCACAAGATCTCGAACGCCCGCATGAAGACAAGCGCATTAGGATGGAGCTGAGACGGCGCCAGGTGCAACAGGTTGAACACCCTCAACTGGAAGTTGTTGAAGGGGAGACGAATACCGGCCTCTTTGAAGGCAAACTCGTACATGGGGAAACTTAGCCCATAGTAATTCGAGCAGATATGGTGGTGTTCCCGAAGCTGGAAAACAGTCAACTTCGCCTGCTCGCCCACAGCGACATCCTCGACGATGGCAAAAGCGTCAGTTTCGTCAAGGGAAAATTGCGAACGAATGCGTAAGGGCTCCTCGCTGGCCCAGTCGACGGCCGGACGCAGGGGTTCTATTTCGGGGAGCTGCGCGGGGCCGTCCACGTCGGGTTCATTGTCTATCTGGATGATGCCTGCAAGCCTCACGGCCATTTTTACCTGGAAAGCATAGGAAATAGGTGAATTCGTTGGCCACGACCAAATCCACCCTTCCACCGCCGATCAAGTGAAAGGGCAGCGAGAGCGCAGGGGCCTCTCGGAACTACGGGGGAGTTACCCAATACCTCTACCCCGACCAAGAACCTTCTTCAGGTCCCTTGTCCTGTCTCATGTCACCTCCCCGGGACATTCATCGTGTGTCCTCGGGATATTCATCGGTTCCTCGGGATATTCATCCCAAACCTCCATCAAATTGAACGGAACCCTAGAAACGTCTCGCCGTTTTGGCCAGAAATTTTACCGGCTTACCAGAAAACCACCAAAGGAAAATAAACGGAAAAGAAAAGGATTAGAGGCTTACTTGGGACAATGGGGGAGAGCGGACATGGTACAGTGGAAGCTGCGGCGCACGGTGGTGCATGACGGTTGAGCGGCGGCAGAGAAGAGAAGAGAAAGCCGGAGCAAAAAAAGTGGGAACGTGCAAATGACATGAACTCAAGCCCCTTTTATAGGCCCCTCACGGAACTCGAGGAGTCCCTAGGCCTAGCCGTCCTTAGGCATTAATGGCAGACGACACGTGACAAGCATGTTCCCGCGTTAACCTTTTCATCTGCCTCGGTCCTCGAACTCGCAACCCCTGATATCCCTGTGGCGCCTACCACCGACGACATCACTATTCGAACAGAGTTCAAGATTCCTACCCGTCTAACGTCCCGTGCCCGTGGCCTTCATATTGCATTATGTACGACTTGGAGAACATTACCCCCGGACGACACGAGGACATCTCCTCGCAGAGGCTGGCCCTTAAGTCATTACTCCGACACCTCGAAGCAACGAGTTGGGGGGCTCCTCTTCTGGACTGGGCCAATGCCTGCCCCACCGTCGGGCAGGCCCAGCTCAAGCACTGGTACGGCCCAATATGGTCCATGAGTATCCAGCGTCAAGCACGTCCCTTGTTTGCGCCGAGCACGTCTATAACACCCCTCATCGAGCACGCAATAGCTAAACGATGTCAAGCAGAGTCTCTACGTCTAGGCGACCACAGCTCTCCTCGACCTCAGCGAGCTCCTCCCCGCTAGGACACGTTCGCTTGTAACCTCCCACTCCAGAAGGAATCGGTATGTCCTAATTCCGGAGATCTCGGGACCGTTACCCCAGGGAGAAGACCACGTGTTGGTCTTCACTAGGCCACGTAAGCCCTAGCAGTTACTTGGATTGGGCCTTACAATCCAGCCCAGTGCAGGTAACCGTTGGCCCCGCGCTGGGGGCTCTCTATAAATACCCTCTCACTTGAGAGGGTCAGGTGACTTCATATTCTAGATCACACTTGCTTTTTTATACTTGCCTTTCTCTAACCATTACCTGACTTGAGCATCGGAGTACCTTGCAGGTACACACACCCCCACCCCCCGACGTCTCACCATCACCGGAGCTGAAGGTTTCACGACGTTGTTGGCCACTATCTAATTGTCTGATCCAGGTACGATCACCACTTGTAAAGTAAAAATGGCTCCAATAACCTTTCTTCATTCAGTGATTTATGCCTTGTATAGGCTACAACCAAATATCACCAATACAATGAGAGAACCAAGTGGGCCAAATACAAAACTAAGCCCAAGAGGCCCAAGACTCAACATCAATAACATTGCTATGCTTATTCGAAGAATCGATTCCGACGGAGCTTGGTTGCTGTAGAAGATGGAGAAGGGACCAAAACATATCTATCCTTGTCACATGTCTTTTTGCCTGTTGCAAAATATGTAAACCCAACACTTATGATAATGACTAATGAAGATTAAGCATATGCTTAATTTAAAAAGTAGAAATTAGTTTGATTAGAGTTACCTTTGGTTCATTGGGCTCTTGTAATTTGTCTGCATATTTGATGACACTTCCTAAGAAAAGCATGTATCGGATCGTGTGGTCTAACAATGAATCGATGCTACACTGTCAAGAAAATCATGAAAACATTTGTCAGAAAGTTGTATGAGAACCTTTAGTGTTTGTATATGTGAATTGAGGCTTTATTCCTCTCAACTCTTTAATACAGTCTTAAATCTGCTGCCGATCTTTTGGTCGACGAGTGCTTTCCCCTGGTTTAGCCTTCTTCTTGGTGTGCTTTGCAGGCTATTCAGGCCTTTTCGTGTGTGCTGGAACGGCCCTCTTAACATTGATGCGGTTTTGAACATTAACCGATATTCCAACTTGTAGTTTTGAGAATGTATCTTTCTTAGTTAAAACACTATTCGACTCTTCCAATTTGGAAACCGAACTTCAAAAACTCTTCCAACATATCGATCGGCTCTAAACTATTACAGATTATTCCATTCAGTGTATTTGAACTTGACGGTAAATCAACTCCTGTCACAACATTAACCATTGAATTTTGTATATTTTCTCGAAACAAAACTCTGTCTATATTCTGCAATGAGGCAAATGGCTAATCATGAACTACTTGTGCCATTGTTTCAGATACAAACTGTTGCAACAATGAATCAAAACAAGAATTTTCCTCGAATTCTAGAGATGTGATTCTTTCTTCACAAGAAGAAAAAACTTCTCTCAGATCTTTATAATTTTCATCATTAGCAGATTTGAGATTCCAATCACATGAATTTTCAGAAGAAAACGAAGCTAGCAATCTGTTGATATCCTTGTTCGTAAAATCCATCAATAAAACTGCATTTTCTGAACCGTTTAATAACCCAATTTCATATATCTCCTCGAGCAAACTTTGGACCCATTTATTTTGACTTTTTTTTTAATGAAAATTTGGTTTGAATAGTTATTTTTAAAATGTGATTTTAGAGTATATCAACATTTTATTGAAAAAAATTTTGAATATCAAAATTTTAAAAAAATTACTTAATTTTGAAACTATTTCAAATAGTTTTTCATAAAAATTATTTTTGAGATGCAACTTTTTTCAAAATTTATGATTTTGACTATGTTTTGATATTCAATAATATATATTTATGTTGTATTATGTCAAAATTAGTCTTGCAATTTAGAAAAACGAATATAGAAAAATTTGTAATATTTTGAAAAACGATTTTACAAAATCTATTTTTGAAAATATAAAGAAAAAATCTATTTTTGTTAAAGCTAAAACAAACAAACACTTTGTGTTTGATCCAAAAAATTCCATTCTCTCCAAAACCTTCTTTCTTAATCAAAACTGTCCAAATGGTTTGACCGGTATGGCCGCAATTGTCTACAAAACAGAATCTTTCATCAATATAAATTTCTAACCGCTTTTAACAAGAAATATTGGGCCAGTATGTTTTAGCTTTACAAAAATGGGTTTTTTTTCTTCGTATTTTTGAAAATAGATTCTACAAAAACGTTTTTTAAAATATTAAAAAAAAAATTTAATTTGTTTTTTATAGATTAAAAGACTAATTTTGACATTTTATAACATAAATATACATTATTGAAGATCAAAACATAATCAAAATCACAATTTTTTTAAAAAGTTGTATTTCAAAAATGATTTTTATAAAAACTATTTGAAATGGCTTCAAAATTAAGTGATTTTTTGAAATTTTGATATCCAAAAAAAGTTTCGATAAAATGATGAAATATCTAAAATAACATTTTAAGAATTACTATTTAAACAAAATTTTCATTTGAAACTTTTATGAAAAGTTTCTTTGTAAATTTTTTTTCACAAAATTATGTTACACTATAAAAATCATTTTTATAAAAAAAACAAAACAAACGGGTCCATAATCCTAATACGGTATCGTGAGACATTTAATACAAAATAATTACATTTCACCAAAAGTATCAAATTTTATTACCTTAATTATTCCAGAGTTGAATTGTTAAAACATAGCAGAATCATCCTGCAGAAAGAATAAGAACAAGAAATGAAATTTGTCCGGTAAGCAAAATTAGTAATAGCAGTGCAGAGATATCAGATGCAGGGACATACAGCGCGAGTTCAAACCTGCAACATCCTTGTAAATCACCTTTAAAGAGTGAAATTTCAGCTAATAAACTATTTGACTAATAACAAGAGAAAATTGAATCTGAAAACAGTGAGTTGAAATTGAAAATTATGCCTCACAACTAACTGAATGTAACCAACTGTACTTTCCTGTAAAAACAGCTTCATCAATTCTACATAAAAATGTGGTTGGAACAAGAGATAAATCACAAATTCAGGGAAATTTCTCGATGGAGATTAGTCATCGACAAATTCGGTGTATATTTTACACCAATAAATAGTTACAAAAAAATAGTGAAAACCATACATAACCTTCACCAAGCAAATGCACTAGTGGAACCGTTTTTTGAATCTCTTATCTTAATTCTTCCTCATAATATGCTTCTTCCACATTCAACAACCTATAAGAATAACAAATTTCAAACATGAAACTAACATCTAAGAAATATCAAAAATAATGAAAATTAAAACAAGTTTCTTACACAGGATTTGTTTGATGAAACCGCCACAAAATGGCATAAGACCAACCGTCACCAAAATCACAAAGAGAATTAAGCTTGTTCCTTAAACTAACAGGCATTGTCATTTCCATTTGCACCTTAACTAAATGGTTATTTATTGATATATTTATCTATCTATAAACATGAAAATGATGAACAGAAAAATTGGTGAATATTTCTCACTTAACAAACACAGAAATGTAAAGTGTTAGTAAATCAGAACACAACACAATGGGTGTTGTTGTGATCACAAACGATACTTTTCAACAAATGAAGATTGAGAAAACGGATTTTTGGGTGAATAATGAAAAACGGTTAGAACAAAGAGAGAAAAAAGAAAGAATAAAGAAGAGAGAAGAAGAAGGATTAGGGCAAATTGTGTACTATTCACTTTCTCATAAGGGTTTACAAATGATTACAAATGAATATCACAATTGGCCTCACTCAACTAGCTAACTTACATTACAAGCTAACTAAACAATTGGATCCTTAACACAAGGCCCAATTCGACATAACAAGTCAACATTAAATTTCGACATTACATACTAGAACTAGCTTCGACTACAGTATGTAATCCTTCGACATCAGCATGTGAACCATCTTCGACTTCATGTTTGTCTACTATCGAAACACATGAAAGCTATTCCTCGACAGAGTTAGAGTTCGACCCAAAATCTCACAAATCTCCACCTTGGATCTAACTCTACAAACAATAGAGAATAAACTAACTTTCATCATGCAGCTTTATCAACTGTATAAAGTGGAAAAACGTGCAACTTGGCAACGTCTTGGTGATCATATCAGCAACATTGTTATCAGTCAAAACCTTCAGCACTTGGACTTCACCATGCTCGACTATCTCTCTGACAAAGTGCAACCTCACATCGATGTGCTTTGTTCGCTCATGATAGGCTGAGTTCTTTGATAGGTGCATTGCACTTTGACTATCACATTTAACAATGATACTTCGACCTTGAAGTTTTAGTTCCTTTGCAAAACCTTCAATCCACAATGCTTCTTTCACAGCTCTAGTGAGGGCAATATATTCTGCTTCAATGGTTGATAAGGCAAGAACCTTCTGAAGCGTTTCTTTCCAACTGATTGTTGTACCGAACATAGTGAACACATATCCAGAAATAGACTTTCTGGAATCCATACAACCTGCATAATCAGAGTCAACAAACCCTTCAATTTCGACTTTGCTATCATCACCACAAGCTCCACCATAAATCTGGACTCTTTTCAAAGACCCATTTATGTACTTGAGAATCCACTTCAAAGCATGCCAGTGCGCCTTTCCAGGATTGGCCATATACCTGCTTACAAGGCTCACTCCATGCGTTATGTCTGGCCTCGTATAGACCATAGCATACATCAAAGAACCTAACACACTAGCATATGGGATGCTACTCATATGGATTCTTTCAGCTTCAGTACTCAGACTTTGAGTAGTACTAAGCTTAAATTGAGGATTTGTTGAAGTCACAATAGGATTTGAATTCAATATACCAAACTTGTCGAGAAGCTTACGTAGGTATGCCTCTTGAGATAAGCACAACTTTGATTGCTTTCTATCTCTCCAGATGTCAATCCCAAGAATCCTGGTGGTAGCTCCCAAATCCTTCATTTCGATATCCTTACTAAGTTCAGCCTTCATCTCCATTACATCCTCGACACAGATGCTAGCTATGAAGATATCATCCACATATAGCGACAAAATAACAAGTGAATTTCCAGGTTGAAATCTGAAGTAAACACAGTGGTCTAACTGGCTCCTAGCGAAACTAATGTGTGTCATGAACTTGTCGAATCTCCTATTCCACCGTCGAGGAGATTGTTTCAGGCCATACAAAGACCTATTCAGCTTGAATACATAATTTTCCTTATCCTTTTTGCATACCCTTCGGGTTAACACATCAAGATCGTTTGGTCTAGGTCACCATACAGAAATTTTGTCTTCACATCCATTTGCTCAAGTTCCAAGTCAAACTTTGCCACCATGGCCAACAATATTCTAATGGATATATGTTTTACAATAGGTGAGAACACATCAATGAAGTCGATACCTTCTTTCTGAGTGAACCCCCTAGCAACCAACCTTGCCTTAAAATGCTTCGATATCACTCCTTTGATTCCCTCATTAACCTTGAAAATCCACTTACAAGTGACTAACCTTGTTCCAGCAGGTTTCTCAGTCAGCTTCTAAGTGTTATTATCATGAAGAGATTTCATCTCGTCATCCATGGCTTTTCTCCATTCAGTCTTGTTTTGAATCCTCATAGCTTCTTTGTAATCTCTAGGTTCTTCCTCAAGTACCTCACTTGCAGAGATTAAGGCAAAAGCTATAAGATCTGCATAACCAAACCTCTGAGGTGGCTTGATGACTCTTCTCGACCTATCTCTTTCCAGTAGGTAGTCATCAACAGTTTTCGAAATCTCTTCAGCATCTTGCTCTTCTTCTTCGACTTCATCTGGGTTATGCACTTCAGCATCACTATGCTCTACCTCAACAGGAATCTCTACATGTTCCAGCTCCTCTTCAAAGATTTCTGCACTTCGACCAGCATCACCAGTTTTCTTGAATTCCATCTCGACTTCATTGAAAACTACATCACGACTTGTGATACATCTTCTGTGACATGGTTCTAGGCACCACAGCCTATAACCTTTGACTCCCTGAGGATATCCAAGGAACATGCATCTCAGAGCTCTAGGTTCGACCTTGTCTTGCCTAATGTGAGCATAGGCTAAACAGCCAAATACTCTCAGTTTTTCGAGATTTGGTGGTTAACCCGACCAAACTTCTTCAGGTGTCTTCATTCCCAAGGCAAACTTCTTCAGGTGTCTTCATTCCCAAGGCAGTCGAGGGACATCTATTTATCAGATAAGCTGTAGGCGAAACAGCCTCCGCCCAAAACACCTTCTTCAATCCAGCACTAACCAACATGCATTAACCCTTTTAAGGATTGTTTGATTGAATCTCTCAGCTAAGCCATTTTGTTGAGGAGTACCTGCTACAGTCTTATGCCTTGCAATCCCAGACTCAACACATTAACTGTCGAAAGCTTCATTGCAGAACTCAAGGCCATTGTCGGTTCTCAACCTCTTAACTTTTCTGCCAGTTTGAGTTTCGACCAAAACCTTCCAACTTTTGAAATTCTCAAAAGTTTCATCCTTAGTCTTCTGAATGAATACCCATAATTTTCTGGAATAGTCATCAACTATAGATAGAAAATTCCTTGCACCTGTATGTGAAGGATTCCTTATAGGCCCCCTAAAGATCAGCATGGATGTAATCAAGGGATCCATATGTTCTTTGTTTCCCTTTGTTCAACGTTGCCTTACAGGATTTTCCAAATACACAAGGTTTACAAAACTCCAACTTCTCGACTTTGTCACCACCTAACAGGTTATGTTCCCTAGTTCGACATGGCCTCTTTCGCTGACATGGCCCAATCTCATGTGCCATAATTGTGTCTTCGACACCGGTTTTGTGGATGCAAAATCTACTGAACCATTTACAACCTCAGCCTCAAGGGTATACAAGCCTTGTTTCTTCATGCCTCTCAAGACTTCCTTCGACCCCTTCATGACTTTCAGGATACCTTGCTCTCCTTTGAAGACATGTCCCTTATTGTCGAATTCATCAAGAGAAATTAAATTCCTATTGTAATACCCTAATTTTTACCCCTAAGATCCCACATATCATTTTTCATCTCATATCACAAGATCACAGTTTGTGCTTCTCCTGAGCACCTGTATGTTTCTCTTTCTTACTTGCTTCTGTTTATCTAACCTCTAACCAAAAATACAAAAAATATGTTGTCGTTTGCTTGTTTTTCTCTCTGTGTGTTGTGCAGGTTTGTCAAAGATATTGAGGTGATTTCAAGTCACAGGTGTTTGCTCAAAAGCAAGATGTCTTGTGTTGAGATTCTTCAATTTATCAGGCAGTGGTGCATATGAGTTTTGGGTTCAAATAGATTCAGACGGCTGTTGTTTCAGTTGTGGCTTGTTGTGTGGCATATTGTATCAAAGGCTTGTGAAACTAAAAAAATTTCAAGTTTGGTTTTGGGCTAAAAATAAAGACTTGTTATCCATGATCCATATCCATTTCCATTTTGGTTATCCATCTACTAAACCATATTCCTTATCCATTTTTATCCATTATCTACTTTTAAAATATCCACTTCATAAACCATTTCTATTTTTAAATAAATTTCTAAACCATTTTTTTTTATCCATATCCAATTAAACCATTTCTCTCTCTAAACCAATTCTTTTTCTCTTCTAATTTTTCTAAATCCACATTTTTATCCATTTCTTAAATCCATTATCCATATTATTCAAAAATCCATTTATCCAATTCCATTTCAATCCAATTAATCCATTTTTTACATAAAATATTATCCAACTCTAAAAACAATTTCCATGTTCAAAAAATACAAAGGCCCATTTGCCAAAAAATAAAACCTAAAAAAAAAAGGCCTTTAGAAAAGAGATTAAGCCCATTTCCATTTTTTGTTGTTGTTACAAGACCATGATATAAAAAGGCCTCATGATTCTTTTACACGGCCCATTTACATGAAAAAAAGAAAGAAGTTGAGAAGACCACACGGCCAGCTCCAGCTGCACGTACACCATTTCATGCCATCCTCAAAAGCCAGCTACAATCCAAGCCGTGACCATCACCACGTAACCCAGCTCCAAGCGAACAACACACCAAGCCGTGCACACACGTAACAGCTCTTCACGCAGCAACTCTCCCAGCCGTCCAACATTTCAAGCCGCCAGCTCCAACCATCACGCCATCCTAGCCGTGAATAAAACGCAAAACAACAAAGCAAAACGCAGCAAGTTAAGCGCTGCGTATCAATTCCAAAACGCAACACACAAGCCGTGAACCAAAACCGCAAGCTTCGTACACACCTCACGCGGATTGCACAACTCCAAAACGCAGCTACAATTAACACAAAACGGCACCACAAACTCTCATTTTCAATTCCAAATTCTCACCAATCCATCTATAAATACACCCTCCATTCTACACAATTCCTCAAGCTTTGAGAGCCCTCAAACCTCTGCCAAAATCACAACTCAAACCATCTCTTCACCAATTCAAGTGTTCAACTGAAATCTCATTTTTCACTCATAAACTCTCATCACTCCAAAACAAACAAATCTTCAACATCCACAACAACAACACCATCAGTTTCGGATTCAAGAGGAGAAGAAGAATTGAAGTTTGTTTTTCACCTGATTTGAAGGTAGTTTGAAGAGATTTTCGCTTTTCCGATTCGCATTTGTTGACAACCGTTCTTGAAATCGTTGATATCATTGTGTTCGTCTACTAATTCCGATCGTAACCGTGCGAATATTTGTTCCCGTCGCTACCGTGAGAGCTCCGCCGCGAATCTCCCATGGCCGCATGAATAGTGCGCGTTGGCACATGAAGAAGAAGAAGATATTTTCATTTTCTGACTTTTCCTTATTTCCATTTACCTTTAATGTATTGTTGTTTCTTTTTTTTTTTAGTAAAAAATGGATGGGCCTAGCCCGCAAAAATTCGCAAACCGCCACCACCTCCATTGTTTACATTACCTCCCTCTCTTTTTCTTCTAATTTTTTTTTCTTTCTTTTACTTTTTATTCTCACTTTTTTTTCTTTCTTTTTTTAATGATTTCTAAAAAAATTAGATCTGACTTTTTTAATTCTGGTGCTATCATTTTTTTAATGTTATTTTTAAAGAAAATTCTTGAAAATAATTTGAATATTTTGTTCTTGATTTTATTTTCCTTTTGATTTTAGATTTGGATCACATTTTAAGATATTATTTCTCTCTAAATTCATTGGACTTAGGGTGTAGATGAAGTTGAATAAGTATTCACTCATTCAAATCTACCTTTAAAGTGAATTATTTAATTCACTTTGGGTGCTTTGAGTTAATGATATATTTAGCACTTTAATCCACCAAAATGAGTGAATGAACTTAAAGATGGAATTGTCTTGAATTTATAATTCAAATTTGGTTTCCTCTTTCTTCTATTTCTTTTTCTTTTTGATCGATGAAAGTCGAAGTGATCGTGAAATTTCTTTGTTGAATTTCGATCGAGACGAGATCATTACCACTTTTTCTTTTCGTGTGGCATCGCTTTAGGATAACGATCTCTATATCGTTTATCTCGCGTGCATTAACACATATATCTCATGGCCGGCCACATTCGTAGGGTAATTGCTCGAACAAATTACTCGGCGTGCGCTTAACATAGACCAAAATTCGCCCCTATTCGGAATAAATCCAATTCGATACTTGTACTTTCGTGGACCAGACTTTGATTAGTCGCGTAATCCCAAGGTTGATTGATTATTTGTGTTAGTTCCATAAACTTTGAAGCTTGATGCGTAGTTGCTTCGGGTCTCCCGATCTTCTTTCAAGTTTTCATTAAATTTGGCCTAATCGCATCGGTTAATCGCCGTAGTGCAAGACACGAAGCGGAATCGATTATCTTTTTGTTCTTTTGGCCATTTTTTCTTGGTTGTGGATGATTAAGTTCACCATACCATTATTGTGTATATATTAATGTTACATATTATATTGTGATTACTTCTTGCTCCCTTATCTCTTTTATTTTTATGTCTCATATCATCATCCCATATTCATGTTTATATTTCTTTATTATTGCTATTATTTTGTGCTTGATTTTTACTTTGTCCATTTGGACTTCTAAAACATTAATAAAAGCTTAAACCATAAAAAACTTAATCCCTCCTATTTTGGACTATTGGTTACTATCCTATGCTTTGGAGTGATCTCTTTATGGACCTCTTTTGAAGTAATATTGGACTTATGGACCTAGAATTAGGACTTCTTATCCCTTTGCTTGGTATTGATTGAAGACTTGCCTTTATTTGGCCAATTTGCTTAAGGATGGAATTCTTTTAATATTGCTTTGAAGTGGCTTCATTTTGGATTAGATCCTTCTTTTCCCTAGCTTTTATTTCATGCACTAGGATAGTCACTTCTTCTCCTCCCCATTCTTAAATTTTCAAAATCTTCTCCCTTTTTCAAAATCTCCTTCTTGTTTTCAAACTTAAAACCACTTTCATAATAAAACCTTGACTTTTGTCAAGTGACTTTTTAAAAACTTTGTTTTCTTAATAAATGTCAATCCATTTAACTATATTTTGACTATTTCATAATAAACATAAAAAATACAAAACTCATCCAAATTCTTTTGTGCTTTTATGCACCTTTTTCTTTAAACTTTTCAAAAAGAATTAGACATGAGTCATTTTTGTTGATGAGATGTAAAACTCCTAACCATGGTATTTTGTTGAAATAATGGTCGTTTTCCACTTAGATGTTGAAGTGATTAGTCTTGTTGATGTTAATCCAAGCAAATCCTCCATCTTAATGTGATGCAAATGCCACTTTCCCATACCTTTGGGTAATTAGTTGAGTATTCTCTCTTGAGAATGACAGGTTGTCTTTTTCAAGATAAAATAAACCATAACCAATAATTTTTGTTTTTTGTACCACGAACTACGGGGTTTTGATCCTACATTGCACATCGTGTGTACGTAGGCATGAGGCGATAAGTCTCTCCAAACACAAAAATATTAAAAAATATTTCTCCTCTCATCTCCTCAATCTCTTTACAAGCAAACCATTTTCAGACCAAAAGCAGTGAATACATCAAAGGGCTCCTATAGAGTACTATAGATGTATTGGGTGCGTAAAACCTTCCCTTTACATAACCAACCCCCCTACCCTTATCTCTTTAGGTTTTGTTCGCTCTTTTTTTTCCTTTCCTTTATGGATAAAAATAAAAGTGTGGTGGCGACTCTTGCTTATTTTTTAGTTAAGTTAATCAATAGATTATACTCACAAATTTCCCCGCTACAGAAAAGTGGCGACTCTGCTGGGGACAGATTGACCTCTTGCTGGTCCATCCCTCGAGGGGTTTAGCCTACTTTGATTTATTTACTGCTTTTTGTCTATTTTGTCTGGCTGGATTTTCTGCTTGGTGGGCAGGGTGTTCTGAGAGAAAAGCCCAATACCCAGGCTTGAGCATACACCTATGATTAGCGTGGAAAGTAGTGTGACTTGTTTGGCATTTGGCCAAACGAAGTATACATGAAAACTCCACATCCAGATGAGGTTTTCTTGGTAATATTCTATCCTGTTCATTTGGGGAAAACGATGGAATATAACCTGGAAAACTGTCGACTCTGGCGACCGTTTCCCGAGGACTCAGTAACGGCACTCATCCCGAGAACGATAATGGCAGACCAGAAATGGAAAACCCATTACGTTTCTCGACCCGAAGACCCAATGTTGGGAACTTGCCATAGGATCTTTTTTTTGAAAGTGAATCAGCGGACGACCTCTTTGATTGGCGATAGCATTGTATCCTTCGGGCTGAATGTGCTATTGCTTTTCAAACCTCTGAAGCTGAGGACCTTTCGTTTTGGAGAATCAGTTGAGGCCTCCTCGATTGATGATGATGCCAAACCATAAATGGTGAACGTATCATCATTTCTCGACCTGAGAGCCCGGGATACTGAACATCCTAGTACCCACATGTGAGAATGGGCGGGTGTTTACAGGTTTGCAGGAATCCCTGACCTTCAACGTACCCGGTACTTCAAAACGAACCTCTGTCGTCAGCAACAGTTATTCCGGATCTGTGGAAGCTTTGATCCCTTGTCTGCTGCATTCATATTGCATTGCATTTGCATCAAGCATCATTCTGCATTGTTTCTTGCCTTTCCCAGGTGTCTTATTGTTTGTTTTTGGTCCTCGTTCAGCCAAGCTGCCGCACCAGTATAATACTCGGGCTAATCTGAAGAAGAAGATGGATCAATTGCAGCAAGAGAACCGTGAGCTTCGTGAAGAAGTATCAACTCTGAAGAATGGTTTGGAAAGACTCACTGCTATGATGGAAGCTCTGGTGGCTGCTCAGAATCAGCCACCGCCACCTCCTCCTCCGCTTTCAACTCCTGTGCAAAGGACAGTCATTTCTGAGATTGTCTCTATGCCCATCTCTGTGGCGTCTGCTAGTGTTCCTCAATACTCCATGCCTCCTGGTTTCCCCTGGGGCATGCCTCATAACTTTGTTCCTGAAGGTTATCAACCACCACCACCTCCTGAAGTTCCAGTTATTCCTACCGTTCAACCTGTGATGACTGTACCACCGCCTGTGGTTCACACTGTTCCTTTTGGTGAAGAGCAAATTTTCCATACTGCTCTAAATGAGAATGCCAGCGCTTATGATAGAATGGAAGAAATTCAAGACCAATTTGCTGAAATGCAAAAAGAGATCAAGGCTCTGAGAGGTAAAGAGCTGTTTGGAAAGAATGCTCATGAGTTATGCTTGGTTCCAAATGTGAAGATCTCGCATAAGTTCAAGACCCCTGACTTTGAAAAGTATAAGGGTAATTCTTGTCCGTTGAGTCACTTGACTATGTTTGCTCGTAAGATGTCGGCTCATAAAGATAATGATCAGCTCCTTATTCACTACTTTCAAGACAGTTTGTCTGGTGCAGCTTTGAAATGGTATATGGGACTCGATAGTACTCGAGTTCACACTTTCAAAGATTTGGGTGAGGCATTTGTGAAACAATATAAGTATAATGTGGATATGGCTCCTGACCGTGACCAGCTTCGAGCAATGGCTCAAAAGGATAAGGAGACATTTAAAGAGTACGCGCAGAGATGGCGCGAGATTGCTGCTCAGATCAACCCTCCTTTGGAAGAAAAAGAGATGACCAAGATTTTCCTGAAAACTCTTAGTCCTTTCTATTATGAGCGTATGATTGCTAGTGCCCCAAGTGATTTCATTGAGATGGTTAATATGGGGATGAGATTGGAAGAAGGTGTTTGTGAGGGACGTTTGTCGAAAGATGGCAATTCTGCTGGAAGTTCCAAAAAATATAGTGGAGGATTTTCCAAAAGGAAATAAGGAGAGACCAATGTCATTTCTCGAGAAAGGTATAGAGGACCTCGCAATAGAAACAATCAGTGTCAGCAACATGTCGCATTTGTCACTCCTGTTATCAGTTCAGCTCCTGTTGTTCAGGAACCACCTGCTCAGCAACAACGTTCTAATCAGCCAAACAATCAACGGGGCCATTTTTAGAAAGATTTTGATCCGATTCTGATGACTTACACAGAATTGCTTCCTTGTTTGATTAAGAAGAATCTTGTTCAGACCCGTCCACCGCCTGCTGTTCCAAAAGATTCACCATGGTGGTATAAGCCTGAAGCTCATTGTGTTTTCCATCAGGGAGGAGCTGGGCATGACACTGAGAATTGTTATCCATTGAAGATGGAGGTTTAGAGATTGGATAGAAATGGTATTTTGTCTTTCGAGGATTCCAACCCTAATGTCCAATCAAATCCGCTTCCTAATCATGGCAAGGTGACTGTCAATATGGTTTATGGTTGTCCTGGTACATTCAAAATCTTTGATATCCGTTGGATCCGAAGGTCTCTTGTGGAAATGCATGCAGTCTTGAGTGAATACCATGATATTGATCATGATTATGCAGCCTGTTGCATCTGTTCTGTGAATCCTCGTGGTTGTGTGATAGTGAAGAGTGACATTCAAAGGATGATGGATGAGAATTTAATTGAAGTCACTGCTAAGAGGGACGAATATCAGAATGAGGTGAATGCTATTGAGCCTCGCTTTAATATTCCTGAAAGAGTTGTTATCTCTTATGATAGTCGGAAGACAGCTGCTACACCTTTGGTCATTCGGTTGCCCGGACCAGTACCCTATGAATCTGACAAAGCTATTCCGTATAAATACAATGCTACCATGGTAGAAGATGGTAAGGAAGTGCCCATTCCTTCTTTGTCTTCTGTGGTGAGCATCGCTGATGTGAGTAGGGTGACCCGGAGTGGTCGAGTTTTTGCTCCTGAGCCTCCAAAGATTGTGGAGAATGTTATTGCTGGCAAACGAACTCAAGAAGAGAGTCATGCTGATGTTTCTGGTCAGTACAGTGGTTCGAAGGTTTTTGAGGATGAAGTATTGAAATTGATCAGAAGAGTGATTACAGTGTTGTGGATCAACTTTTGCACACCCCGTACAAGGTTTCAGTGTTGTCCTTACTGATGAATTCTGAAGCTCATAGGAAATCTTTGCAGAAGGTTTTGGAACAAGCATATGTTGAGCATGATGTGACTGTTAACCAATTTGATGGCATTGTTGCCAACCTCACCGCATGTAATAATTTGAGTTTATGTGATGAAAAGTTACCCGAGGAGGGGAGAAATCACAATTTGGCTTTACATATCTCCATGAATTATCAAGAAGATGCGCTTTCCAATGTGTTGGTTGATACTGGCTCTTCTTTGAATGTGTTGCCAAAATCTACTTTATCAAAGCTTTCTTACCAAGGTCCTCCCATGAGGTATAGTGGAGTTATTGTTAAAGCTTTTGATGGATCTCGAAAGACTGTGATTGGAGAGGTTGATCTTCCAATCAAAATAGGACCGTGCTTCTTCCAGATTACTTTTCAAGTAATGGATATCCGTCCTGCTTATAGTTGTATGCTTGGCCGACCCTGGATTCATGAGGCTGGGGCAGTGACTTCGACTCTTCATCAGAAGTTGAAATTTATTAAGAATGATAAGCTAGTAATTGTTGGAGGTGAGCAAGCAATGCTGGTTAGCCACCTTTCATCCTTTTCATATGTTGATGATGATGAAACTATTGGAACTCCGTTCCAAGCTCTTTCTGTTGATGACAAAGTTGTTAAGAGGAATGAGTTACCCATGTCTTCTTTGAAAGATGCTCTGCATGTGCTAGAAACTGGTCGGTCTGACGGTTGGGGTCGAGTCATTGATGCGGTTGATAACATGGGCAAAATTGGTTTAGGCTTTACGCCTGGTATAGTCAGAAGGGATTTGAAGCGTATTAATGAGACCTTTCACAGCGCCAGATTCATCCACAAAGATCACTCTACTGCTGCCATCATTGAAGATGATGAAGAGGAAGAGCTTCCCAATTTTGTGACACATGGACAGATCTGCCAGAATTGGACAGCTATTGACGTTCCTACTATTGTTCATGTTTCAAAGTAATTTGTTTTTGTTTCTTTCAAAAATCCTTTCACTCTGCCCAAGGTGAAAGTGAATTTGTGAGGGCTTTGTTTCAAATTTTATCATCATCAATAAAATGTTATTTTGTTTATCCATATTATGTTTTCCCTTTTTGCTTTATTTCTGAAAAATGGTAACATAAAAAACCAAAAAAAAAATAATAATGTGATAATCATCTTTATCTGCATGATACTTGCACTTTTCATATTCTAAAATCAAACATAAATCATTGTGCAGATTGATTGTTAAACCCATTGAAAAGAATGACCCTATGCCCCCTCCCAACTTTGAATTCCCTGTGTTTGGAGCTGAAGAAGAGGGTATTGAGGAGATTCCAGATGAAATTTCTCGGTTGCTTGAGCACGAGGAAAAGGCCATTCAGCCTCATGAAGAGCCGTTGGAATTAGTTAATTTGGGTTCAGAGGATGATGTAAAAAAAGTCAAGATTGGGGCACTGCTTCAGTCAGATGTTAAGAAGAGGATTGTGGAGCTTCTTAGAGATTATGTTGATGTGTTTGTTTGGTCCTATCAAGACATGCCTGGTCTTGATACTGATATTGTGGAGCATAGATTGCCGTTGAAGCCTGAATGTCCACCTGTGAAGCAGAAATTGAGAAGAACTCATCCCAACATGGCTGTGAAGATCAAAGAGGAGGTTCAAAAGCAGATTGATGCTGGTTTTCTTGTGACTTCTGAGTATCCTCAATGGGTGGCCAATATTGTGCCTGTTCCAAAGAAAGACGGAAAAGTCCGAATGTGCGTTGACTATAGAGATCTGAATAAAGCAAGTCCAAAAGATGATTTTCGATTGCCACACATTGATATGTTGGTAGATAATACTGCTAAATTCAGTATCTTTTCTTTTATGGATGGATTTTCCGATTATAATCAAATAAAGATGGCACCCGAGGATATGGAAAAAACAACATTCATTACACCCTGGGGAACATTCTGCTACAGAGTGATGCCCTTCGGTTTGAAAAATGCTGGTGCAACGTACCAGAGAGCTATGACCACTTTGTTCCATGATATGATGCATAAAGAAATTGAGGTCTATGTGGATGATATGATTTGTAAGTCGAAGACTGAAGAAGATCATATTGAGTACTTATTGAAGTTGTTTCAACGTTTGAGAAAGTTTAAGCTCCGTTTGAATCCTAATAAATGCACTTTTGGTGTCCGTTCTGGAAAGTTGTTGGGCTTTATTGTCAGCCAAAAAGGCATTGAAGTCGATCCTGGTAAAGTTAAAGCCATTCAGGAAATGCCTGCGCCCAAAACACAGAAACAAGTAAGAGGATTCTTGGGACGTTTGAATTACATTTCCTGATTTATATCTAATATAACTGCCACATGTGCACCGATCTTCAAGCTTCTTCGTAAAGATCAGGGTTGTGTTTGGACAGAGGATTGTCAGAAAGCTTTTGAAAGAATTAAAGAGTATCTGCTTGAACCTCCGATCTTGTCTCCTCCCGTGGAAGGAAGACCTTTGATCATGTATTTGACTGTGCTGGAAGAGTCTATGGGCTGTGTTCTGGGTCAACAAGATGAATCTGGTCGAAGAGAGTTTGCCATTTATTATTTGAGCAAGAAGTTCACCGATTGTGAGTCTCGGTACTCAATGCTTGAAAAGACATGTTGTGTTTTGGCTTGGGCTGCCAAGCGCCTCCGCCAGTATATGTTGAATCATACAACTTGGTTGATATCTAAAATGGATCCAATCAAGTATATCTTTGAAAAGCCTGCTTTAACTGGGAGGATTGCTCGTTGGCAAATGTTGTTGTCAGAATATGATATCGAGTACCGAACTCAAAAAGCGATAAAAGGAAGTGTTTTGGCTGACCATTTGGCACACCAGACAATTGATGATTACCAACCTATCAGGTTTGATTTTCCTGATGAAGATGTGATGTACCTAAAGGTTAAAGATTGTGAAGAACCATTA
Source organism: Lathyrus tuberosus (assembly GCA_022829125.1). Classification (NCBI taxonomy): domain Eukaryota; kingdom Viridiplantae; phylum Streptophyta; class Magnoliopsida; order Fabales; family Fabaceae; genus Lathyrus; species Lathyrus tuberosus. The sequence goes on along the minus strand of JALAZF010000177.1, from coordinate 7,614,003 downwards.
CCTGATGAAGGGCCTGAGCCGGGATCCCGTTGGGGTTTGATTTTTGATGGAGCTGTTAATGAATATGGCAATGGTGTTGGGGCAATAATTGTTACTCCTCGTGGTTCTCATATTCCTTTCACTGCAAGGTTGATGTTCACTTGCACAAATAATGCTGCTGAGTATGAAGCATGTATTATGGGCTTGGAAGAAGCTATTGATTTAAGAATCAAGATTCTTGATGTATACGGAGATTCAGCCCTAGTGATCAATCAGATTAAAGGAGAATGGGAGACACGTCAACCTGATTTGATTCCTTATCGAGATTATGCAAGAAGGTTGTTAACTTTCTTCAATAAGGTTGAGTTTCACCATATACCCAGAGCAGCAAATCGAATGGCGGATGCCTTAGCAACTATATCCTCCATGATTGTGGTGAATCGATGGAATGATGTGCCCAAAATCGATGTTATGCGGCTTGATAGGCCAGCTCATGTATTTGCAGTTGAAGAGGTTATTGATGATAAACCGTGGTATTATGATATTAAATGCTTTCTTCAAAATCAAGAGTACCCGCTTGGGGAATCCAAGAAAGATAAGAAGACTTTGAGAAGGTTGGCTGGTAGTTTCTTCTTGAACGATGACGTGTTGTATAAAAGAAATTATGACATGGTCTTGCTCAGATGTGTGGATAGACACGAAGCAGACATGTTGATGAAAGAAATTCATGAAGGATCTTTTGGTACCCATGCCAATGGGCATGCAATGGCTAAGAAGATGTTAAGGGAAGGTTACTATTGGCTGACCATGGAATCTGACTGTTGCAAATTTGTAAAGAAGTGCCATAAGTGCCAGGTTTATGCTGACAAAATCCATGTACCACTAACTCCTCTCAATGTTATCTCTTCTCCCTGGCCTTTCTCCATGTGGGGCATTGATATGATTGGAATGATTAAGCCTAAAGTGTCGAACAAACACCGTTTCATATTGGTGGCTATTGACTATTTTACCAAGTGGGTTGAAGCGGCATCATATGCCAATGTGACCAAGCAGGTAGTGGTCCGGTTTATCAAAAACCAAATCATCTGTCGGTATGGTGTTCCGAGCAAGATTATCACTGATAATGGGTCGAACCCGAATAGCAAGATGATGAAGGAATTATGCGATGAGTTTAAGATTGAGCATCATAATTCTTCTCCTTACAGACCTAAGATGAATGGGGCTGTTGAAGCTGCTAATAAGAATATTAAGAAGATTGTTCAGAAGTTGGTTGTTACTTACAAGGATTGGCATGAGATGCTCCATTTTGCTTTGCATAGGTATCGTACATCCGTCCGCACTTCAACAGGGGTAACCCCATTCTCTCTTGTGTATGGTATGGAAGCAGTACTCCCGGTGGAAGTTGAAATCCCTTCCATGAGAGTTTTGATGGAAGCTGAATTGTCTGAGGCTGAATGGTGTCAAAGCAGATATGATCAATTGAATTTGATTGAAGAGAAAAGAATGACGGCCTTGTGTCATGGCCAATTGTATCAACAAAGAATGAAGAAGGCTTTTGATAAGAAGGTTCGACCTCGTGTGTTCAGAGAAGGCGACCTCGTGCTCAAAAGGATCTCGACTTCTACAAATGATTCTAGGGGCAAGTAGACTCCTAATTATGAAGGCCCGTATGTTGTTAAGAGAGCCTTCTCTGGCAGTGCATTACTTCTTACAACTATGGATGGTGAAGAGTTCACTCGTCCTGTGAATGCCGATGCAGTCAAGAAATACTTTGCCTAAAATAAAAAATAAAAGAACAGCTCGATAAGTTGAAAATCCGAAAGGGCGGCTTAGGCAAAAGTGAGCGTCTCGGTGGGCTGAAAACCCGAAAGGGCGGTCCAGGCAAAAATTAGAGACAAAAACATAAATAATCATCCCGGTAGATTGAAAACTCGAAAGGGCAATCTAGGCAAAAGTTAGGGATTCTGGCAAGTAACTGCATCTGGCCAGTCTTAATCATTTGAAAGTAACATTGTCTATCAAGGATTCTGCTTCAAGCATCCTCAACTGAAGTTTTCGCCACAGTGGAATTCAAAGTTGTTAGGGAGAATAGTGGTCATTGTATTTCAATGTAACCCTTTCCATGTATTTACCATTTTTCAAACTTTGTAATGATCCATGGAATTACGCCATTTGCGGACTTTCATTCTATTAATAAAATTTGGGCCTTTGTCCCTTTGTTTGCAATTCTTATTTTGTTTCTGTTGCAAAATTTCATTTATTTTTTATGATGATTTTTGAAACAAAATGTGAATAATTGATTTAAATTTTTGAAAATTATAAAAACATTTTCCTTTGATTTACGAATATAAAAAAAGAATGTCAACGGTTATTCCAAGAATGGTAGGATCAATGTTTCCCTCAGCAGGTTTCGCTCTCGCTCCTTTGGCAGAATTTATTGACAGACCCCCAGTAGAGTTTGTTGATATTTCCTCAGCAGAACTTGTTCCTCTGATAGGTTTGTTGTGATGTGGTGAATTCATGAGGTCCAATGTTGTTTGGTTTCTCCCTAGCTAGGTCTTGGTCTGAATCTTCTCCAACTGATTATGTTATGGTCAGACATTTGAGTAGTTTTGAGGTTCACTTCTCCTTAATGGTGGTCCCCACACAGAGATTCATTTTTGCTGTCCCCAGCTAAAATCATATGAGGAATTTTCACTCAGAATTTCATCCTCTAGACGTATTTCTGTTGCTTTGGATGTCCCCAAACAGAGAGCCATGTTTTTTTTCCTTTAAGAAGCATGGACTTGGTGGTTGTTTACTGGATTCTTATCTGTGGTTGTATTTCTCGCCAGGATGATTTATCCTTGTTGATTCCCCAGTGGAGACAGAGCATTATTATTTTGTTTGCTCTCCAATCATAAAGCAGTGAGGTTAATTTCTCATTTCCCCCGACAGGTCCAAGATGTACTTCTCTCCGAATTGTTTTTCCAGAGATTTATCCTCCTAGTGAAGTTTGTGCATCACTAATGCGGCTATTCCCCAGTGAAGTCACTGATGATATCTCTTTTAGTCACCTGTTGGGTTTTTCTCTCATTTATGATGAGTATTGATCTAAAATCCCCCACAGCTTGACCTGTTGCTATTTTCTCAGCAAGTCCAGGATGATTTACTCATAATTGGTTAATCCTCTGAGAGTGTTCTCGTATCTACAGCAGATCTGCCTTGTTTTCCCAGTGAATTTTTGCATAGATGTTTATATGTCTACTATCCCCAGCGGATTCATTTTTTCTCCGCAACAGATCTCTTCATCCTTTGAAATGGAAGTTCCTGTGAATTTTTACGATCCCCAAGAAGATTTAGAAAGATTGGGTTTGTATGATTCCCCAACAGCTTTCCTGCCGTCCTCAAGGCAGAGTTTATGTTATTATCCTCTTTGTGGATCGTTGATGTTAGAAGATTGATATTTGGGTTTTTCCCCAAGGAGTATCTTCTTCCAACAAGATTTGAGCCTGGTAGTAGGATTTATTTTCCTTTGATGGCTTTTTTTTTATCTCTTGCAGGATTTCTTCAGCTAAATCCCTAGCAGAGTTGCTAATGATATCTCCATCTTGTTGAGATTAGCCGAGTATTCGGTGGTGTTATGATGTTTATTCCACCCTCTGTTTTATCTTTATGTTTGTTTTGTCAGCATATTCATACTCATACGCATCGCATGCGCATTCATTTATTGTGCATAGCATGTTGTTGTTGCATTGTGCATTTTACATTTTGTGTTGGTGCTTCTTTGCTCTCTGGTGTTGTTATCCCCACAGAGCATGTGTGTCCTCTCTCCATTTAGAGTGTCGACCCGTAAGCAGAAAAATGCCTATCTTTGTTAATTCCCCACTGAGTTCATTTCTCGTGGAAAATTTTGATTCAGTTTCCTCTCCAGTTCATTATCTGGATGGAATTAGTCCCCAGTTGAGATATTTCCTCCTCGGGATGAGTCTTGTTTGACCGTTTCTCTCCAGCTTGTTCCTGGATTGAACTTTGGGTCCCCTGCAATATTTGTTTGGATCTCCATGCTGTGAAACCTAGATTGAGAGTGCATTTATTTTGCACATTTGAGGATTTTGCGCCCTTCATCTGAAATCCGCGTATGATTCCCCTTTTGGAAGATTCAATACTGTTTCGTGGCATTCCTTTATTTGAGAAGCCTGAGGCGATGCAGTTACTACCTTTTGTGACTCCAATGAATGGTAAGTCTCTTCGGTTTGACGGGACAGTTCGTTGTTGAGAATTTGTTACTCCGATGAATGGTAAGTCTCTTTGGTTTGATGGGACAGTTCGTTGTTGAGATTTTGTGACTCCAATGAATGGTAAGTCTCTTCGGTTTGACGGGACAGTTCGTTGTTGAGATTTTGTGACTCCGATGAATGGTAAGTCTCTTCGGTTTGACGAGACAGTTCGTTGTTGAGATTTTGTGACTCCAATGAATGGTAAGTCTCTTCGGTTTACCGGGACAGTTCGTTGTTGAGATTTGTGACTCCGATGAATGGTAAGTCTCTTCGGTTTGATGGGACAGTTCGTTGTTGAGATTTGTGACTCCGATGAATGGTAAGTCTCTTCGGTTTGATAGGACAGTTCGTTGTTGAGATTTTATGGCTCCGATGAATGGTAAGTCTCTTCGGTTTGATGAGACAGTTCGTTGTTGAGATTTTGTGACTCTGATGAATGGTAAGTCTCCTCGGTTAGACGAGACAGTTCATTGTCGAGGTATTGATTTTCTCCAGTGGAATCTTGTTGTGCTAAGTCTTCCCTATTGAGTTATATCCTTGTTGTGTTGTGGTTTATTTCCATATACAGTTATCCCCAGTTTGAATTTTTTTCCTCAGCTGAGTCCCAGTGGTTGTGCGGTGTGTTCCCCGGCTAGTAGGTGGTCTCCTGTGATTTGTTTCCCTGGTGGAGTTTCATTCTCCTGTTCTTCTTTTTGTTGATCTCATGTGGCATATTCTCCCCACAGTGGTCTTGTGTCTGCATACCATTCGCGTAATCATATCATTTTGTGGACTCTTAGGGCCAAAAATTAGGTTTATTGTTATATTTAAGTCTCTTCTATCTCGTCGAGACAAAGATGTCAATCTTCTTATCTCCGGATAGAAGAAACTTAAATAGGGGCAGCTGTAATACCCTAATTTTTACCCCTAAGATCCCACATATCATTTTGCATCTCATATCACAAGATCACAGTTTGTGCTTCTCCTGAGCACCTGTGTGTTTCTCTTTCTTACTTGCTTCTGTTTATCTAACCTCTAACCAAAAATACAAAAAATATGCTGTCGTTTGCTTGTTTTTCTCTCTGTGTGTTGTGCAGGTTTGTCAAATATATTGAGGTGATTTCAAGTCACAGGTGTTTGTTCAAAAGCAAGATGTCTTGTGTTGAGATTCTTCAATTTATCAGGCAGTGGTGCATATGAGTTTTGGGTTCAAATAGATTCAGACGGCTGTTGTTTCAGTTGTGGCTTGTTGTGTGGCATATTGTATCAAAGGCTTGTGAAACAAAAAAAAATTTCAAGTTTGGTTTTGGGCTAAAAATAAAGACTTGTTATCCATGATCCATATCCATTTCCATTTTGGTTATCCATCTACTAAACCATATTCCTTATCCATTTTTATCCATTATCTACTTTTAAAATATCCACTTCATAAACCATTTCTATTTTTAAATAAATTTCTAAACCATTTTTTTTTATCCATATCCAATTAAACCATTTCTCTCTCTAAACCAATTCTTTTTCTCTTCTAATTTTTCTATATCCACATTTTTATCCATTTCTTAAATCCATTATCCATATTATTCAAAAATCCATTTATCCAATTCCATTTCAATCCAATTAATCCATTTTTTACATAAAATATTATCCAACTCTAAAAACAATTTCCATGTTCAAAAAATACAAAGGCCCATTTGCCAAAAAATAAAACCTAAAAAAAAAAGGTCTTTAGAAAAGAGATTAAGCCCATTTCCATTTTTTGTTGTTGTTACAAGACCATGATATAAAAAGGCCTCATGATTCTTTTACACGGCCCATTTACATGAAAAAAAGAAAGAAGTTGAGAAGACCACACGGCCAGCTCCAGCTGCACGTACACCATTTCACGCCATCCTCAAAAGCCAGCTACAATCCAAGCCGTGACCATCACCACGTAACCCAGCTCCAAGCGAACAACACACCAAGCCGTGCACACACGTAACAGCTCTTCACGCAGCAACTCTCCCAGCCGTCCAACATTTCAAGCCGCCAGCTCCAACCATCACGCCATCCTAGCCGTGAATAAAACGCAAAACAACAAAGCAAAACGCAGCAAGTTAAGCGCTGCGTATCAATTCCAAAACGCAACACACAAGTCGTGAACCAAAACCGCAAGCTTCGTACACACCTCACGCGGATTGTACAACTCCAAAACGCAGCTACAATTAACACAAAACGGCACCACAAACTCTCATTTTCAATTCCAAATTCTCACCAATCCATCTATAAATACACCCTCCATTCTACACAATTCCTCAAGCTTTGAGAGCCCTCAAACCTCTGCCAAAATCACAACTCAAACCATCTCTTCACCAATTCAAGTGTTCAACCGAAATCTCATTTTTCACTCATAAACTCTCATCACTCCAAAACAAACAAATCTTCAACATCCACAACAACAACACCATCAGTTTCGGATTCAAGAGGAGAAGAAGAATTGAAGTTTGTTTTTCACCTGATTTGAAGGTAGTTTGAAGAGATTTTCGCTTTTCCGATTCGCATTTGTTGACAACCGTTCTTGAAATCGTTGATATCATTGTGTTCGTCTACTAATTCCGATCGTAACCGTGCGAATATTTGTTCCCGTCGCTACCGTGAGAGCTCCGCCGCGAATCTCCCATGGCCGCATGAATAGTGCGCGTTGGCACATGAAGAAGAAGAAGATATTTTCATTTTCTGACTTTTCCTTATTTCCATTTACCTTTAATGTATTGTTGTTTCTTTTTTTTTTAGTAAAAAATGGATGGGCCTAGCCCGCAAAAATTCACAAACCGCCACCACCTCCATTGTTTACATTACCTCCCTCTCTTTTTCTTCTAATTTTTTTTTCTTTCTTTTACTTTTTATTCTCACTTTTTTTTCTTTCTTTTTTTAATGATTTCTAAAAAAATTAGATCTGACTTTTTTAATTCTGGTGCTATCATTTTTTTAATGTTACTTTTAAAGAAAATTCTTGATAATAATTTGAATATTTAGTTCTTGATTTTATTTTCCTTTTGATTTTGGATTTGGATCACATTTTAAGATATTATTTCTCTCTAAATTCATTGGACTTAGGGTGTAGATGAAGTTGAATAAGTATTCACTAATTCAAATCTACCTTTAAAGTGAATTATTTAATTCACTTTGGGTGCTTTGAGTTAATGATATATTTAGCACTTTAATCCACCAAAATGAGTGAATGAACTTAAAGATGGAATTGTCTTGAATTTATAATTCAAATTTGGTTTCCTCTTTCTTCTATTTCTTTTTCTTTTTGATCGATGAAAGTCGAAGTGATCGTGAAATTTCTTTGTTGAATTTCGATCGAGACGAGATCATTAACACTTTTTCTTTTCGTGTGGCATCGCTTTAGGATAACGATCTCTATATCGTTTATCTCGCGTGCATTAACACATATATCTCATGGCCGGCCTCATTCGTAGGGTAATTGCTCGAACAAATTACTCGGCGTGCGCTTAACATAGACCAAAATTCGCCCCTATTCGGAATAAATCCAATTCGATACTTGTACTTTCGTGGACCAGACTTTGATTAGTCGCGTAATCCCAAGGTTGATTGATTGTTTACGTTAGTTCCATAAACTTTGAAGCTTGATGCGTAGTTGCTTCGGGTCTCCCGATCTTCTTTCAAGTTTTCATTAAATTTGGCCTAATCGCATCGGTTAATCGCCGTAGTGCAAGACACGAAGCGGAATCGATTATCTTTTTGTTCTTTTGGCCACTTTTTCTTGGTTGTGGATGATTAAGTTCACCATACCATTATTGTGTATATATTAATGTTACATATTATATTGTGATTACTTCTTGCTCCCTTATCTCTTTTATTTTTATGTCTCATATCATCATCCCATATTCATGTTTATATTTCTTTATTATTGCTATTATTTTGTGCTTGATTTTTACTTTGTCCATTTGGACTTCTAAAACATTAATAAAAGCTTAAACCATAAAAAACTTAATCCCTCCTATTTTGGACTATTGGTTACTATCCTATGCTTTGGAGTGATCTCTTTATGGACCTCTTTTGAAGTAATATTGGACTTATGGACCTAGAATTAGGACTTCTTATCCCTTTGCTTGGTATTGATTGAAGACTTGCCTTTATTTGGCCAATTTGCTTAAGGATGGAATTCTTTTAATATTGCTTTGAAGTGGCTCCATTTTGGGTTAGATCCTTCTTTTCCCTAGCTTTTATTTCATGCACTAGGATAGTCACTTCTTCTCCTCCCCATTCTTAAATTTTCAAAATCTTCTCCCTTTTTCAAAATCTCCTTCTTGTTTTCAAACTTAAAACCACTTTCATAATAAAACCTTGACTTTTGTCAAGTGACTTTTTAAAAACTTTGTTTTCTTAATAAATTTCAATCCATTTAACTATATTTTGACTATTTCATAATAAACATAAAAAATACAAAACTCATCCAAATTCTTTTGTGCTTTTATGCACCTTTTTCTTTAAACTTTTCAAAAAGAATTAGACATGAGTCATTTTTGTTGATGAGATGTAAAACTCCTAACCATGGTATTTTGTTGAAAGAATGGTCGTTTTCCACTTAGATGTTGAAGTGATTAGTCTTGTTGATGTTAATCCAAGCAAATCCTCCATCTTAATGTGATGCAAATGCCACTTTCCCATACCTTTGGGTAATTAGTTGAGTATTCTCTCTTGAGAATGACAGGTTGTCTTTTTCAAGATAAAATAAACCATAACCAATAATTTTTGTTTTTTGTACCACGAGCTACGGGGTTTTGATCCTACATTGCACATCGTGGGTACGTAGGCATGAGGCGATAAGTCTCTCCAAACACAAAAATATTAAAAAATATTTCTCCTCTCATCTCCTCAATCTCTTTACAAGCAAACCATTTTCAGACCAAAAGCAGTGAATACATCAAAGGGCTCATATAGAGTACTATAGATGTATTGGGTGCGTAAAACCTTCCCTTTACATAACCAACCCCCCTTACCCTTATCTCTTTAGGTTTTGTTCGCTCTTTTTTTTCCTTTCCTTTATGGATAAAAATAAAAGTGTGGTGGCGACTCTTGCTTATTTTTGAGTTAAGTTAATCAATAGATTATACTCACAAATTTCCCCGCTACACCTATTAAGGTCAGGTATATACCTAACCCCGGTCAATAGCCTTATTGACTCATCATGGAGTTTGAATCTTACAAATCCAATACCTGCAATCTTGCAAGCTTTATTGTTTCCCAACAGCACTGATCCACGATCTTGATCACGTAATTATTCAAACACATTCTTGTTTGGAGTCATATGCCAAGTACATCCAGAATCCAGAATCCACTCTTTGCAAGAGTTGCTGCTCGACACCACGAGGACATTAGATGATTCATAATCATCTTGCACAATAACTGCATTGCCATTGTCCTTACCTCCATGATTATTCAGGCGCTCAGGACATATCTTTCTTGTGTGACCCTCCTTCTTATAGTGATAACACTTAATCCCAGAAATATCACCGCCATAAGACTTCTGTTGAGTTTTACCATTCTTCTTCTCAAAACTACCAACTCTCTTCGAGGACTTCCCCTTCATAGACAACTCTTCGGCAACTGATGATGATGGTTTCAGCTCATTTCTTTTGTTCAAATCCTTTGAATACAAGGATGTTTGAACTTCATCAAAGGTCAGGGACTCCATTCCATACAAGAGGGTTTTTTTGAAGTGAGCATGGGACTTAGGTAAAGAACACAACAATAACAACGCTTGATCTTCATCATTGATGGTAACATCAATATTTTCAAGATCAAGAATCAGCTTACTGAACACATCCAACTGCTTCGTCAACGCTTTATCTTCAGTCATCTTGAATGAATAGAACACTTGATTCAAGTACAAACGATTCACCAGGGATTTTGTCATATACAATCCTTTGAGTTTCAACCAAACACCAGCTGTCATCATATCCTTCGAAACCTGCCTGAGAACCTCATCACCAAGACTCAGAACAATTACACTGTGCACTTTCTCGATCATCGTTGTCTTTTCCTTCTCCGTCAATGCAGCATCCATGGCATCTCCTCCCTTTAACGCTTCTAGCAAACCCTGTTGAACAAGAAGGACTCGCATCTTCAAACGCCATAAACCGAAATCATTAACTCCGGTGAACTTCTCAATTTCAAACTTTATTGAAGACATCTTCTCCACGCTCACCGCACTAGTTTGTTGTGATCACAAACGATACCTTTTGTAACACCCCGATTTATTTTATTATTTTCGTAATTGGAATTATATGTGGTGGGGAATTTGTGTGTGTGGTTGTGTTTGGGGTTGTCCTTAGTGTGGGGTAGTGACCTTATAATTATAGGGATTGAGATGTTGGGGGTGTGTGACCAAATAGATAGAACTTGGTGGTGCGGAGAGAATGGTTATTTGATTAATATTATTATTTTAAATTATTAAAGGATATTGTTATTATTATTTAATTAGTAAAATAATAATAATAATGATATTGAAACAATAGTGATAATAATAATATAAATGATAAAAGGATATTAGAAAAAAAAAATAGAAAAGAGGGAACAGAGAGGAGAAAAAAGTGATAATCATATGCATTTAGTTGCCGTTGTATGCATGTCATGTTGCATAGTTGTGCGATAAGTCGTGTGCCCATGTAGGGTGTGAGCGTCTTATCGGGATTCTTTGAAATAGAATCGTGTTGTTGTTGTTGTTGAGGTGATCGTGTGCCCATGTGGAGTGTGAGCGATCACGTATGTCGTGTGCCCATGTGGGGTGTGAGCGACTGATATAGAAATTCTGATGGGAATTATGATCATGAAAAAGGGATCGAATTAGTATCACATGCATTGAGTCGATTCGTGGGTCTCATTGCATTGCATTATGTTGTGTTGTATGATGAATTATATTGTTGTCTGCTTATGTGGAAGAGTGTGATTTCGTTGATGTGGTAGTGATAGGGTGAATCGTGTAATTGTTTAAATGCTTTTATATTTATATTATGTATTTCTTATTTGATTTGAGAATCTCACCCCTTTTGTTTGAATGTTAACTCCACGCGGGTAATGTGCAGATAAGCAGGATTAGTGGTGAGTGGAAGTTAGTGAAGATGGGGTCTTCTCTTTTATTTCGTTGTGTCAGCGTCTGCTCTGATGTGTGATAAGTGCAAAATGTACCTATTTTTGTATATAATTTTTGTTACACTTATCATTACTTTGTGTTAAAATTGGTTGAATAAACTCCGCTTTGTTCGTAAATACGTTTACTTTACGTTTTCGATGTATAGTGCGGTACCGTGTAAATATCATTGAGTTTAATTGATTTTCATTTATTTTTACAGGTGTTCCAACAATGGGATTTTTCCATATTCATAAAGAGCATTGAATAAGCTTTCCAACGCTTCAAACCTTGCGTCAATCGGAGTTACGGTTCATGAGTTATGATCAAAACAAATTCTGGTTTGCTGTCATGTTCGCACTGCGAACCCCCGTGGCGAGCACTCGCTAGCGAGTTCGCACTGCGAACCCGGGGTGAATAAAAAGTGCCTGGAAGCATGAAAAACACCATTCTGGAGGAAGTTAAGGCGGCATATGTTCGCAGTAAAAACCACCTATAAACTTCATTTTTCAGCATTTTTTAGAGGATGGTTTTGGGGATTCTTGCTCCAACTCCATCAAACTTCATTTTTTCAGTAGATTAGCTTAGAAAACAACATGGAAGCTTGCATGTGGATGATCCGAGGTGGATTTCTCATCGATCGGCTCCGACAATCCGTGAAGTGTTTGGTTCATTTCTTTTCTTCTTCATGTCTTTCTTCTATGTTGGGTTTTGTATATGTATTGACTATGATCTCATGTATATTTTTCACCCATGGCGTTGTATAAAACTTGCTTTACAAATATCTATTGGTGATTGTCTCTGATTTTTGCTTTATGTGCGGGGTTTGGGTTGCGTTAGAGATAACCGTCGCAAACTTCGATTAGGGATGATTATCTGTTAGTTTCTAGATTCTAGAGATAGATTTAGGGCTAGCAATCTTCAATAGGCGTCGAAACTTAATGCCTCCGTGCCTTGAGCTAGCGTACGAAAGTATCGGCAATGGTAACACGGTTGTTCTCTCAACTTTGCGTTAGACATAACCTGTGTTGTGAGCGATGCTGGGTGATATTGAGGAGTATTGTAGGTTGAGTATAACTGGTCGGTAAGTTTAAGTTTGTGAGGAGTCGATTATGTGCATGCCGGATAAGTTTGTCTTGCTGAAGTATGAATTTCTTTTTATGTTTTAATATTTACTTTTTTGTTTTCATGTTTAAACCATTTTAATCCAAACTCATTAACGCGAGAGACTGTCGAATGGCATTCTTTCCCTCGAACCGATCTCTGTGGACACGACATAAATCCTGGAGGGAATTCTTTCCGAAAATAAATATTTTTGCTTGCTTGCCCTATTCTGCATCCAACAAAATGGCGCCGATGCCGAGGATTGGTTTTGATATTGAATCGCATTGCGATAATTTCTTTGTTTTTGAGTTTTGTAGATATCGTACGTGTTGTATATTTTCACTTGTTTATATTGATACTTGTACATTTTGACGTTTGTTCAAGTGTTTGATTAGGACGCTTGCTTTTGGTTGCGCGGTGAGACATCACCATGGCATGAATGAAGGAATTTTCTAATTAAGCACCGTAAAGGCATCGAGCTTATGACGTAAAACAAGCATGTTTTATAGTTTTTCTTTTCGAATGTTTTTGGTTGTTGTTTGCTCACAGATTTTGATTGACTTACTTGAGGATGCTGTTGTGATTTTCCAAGTTGGTTCGTTTCAACTTGCGGATGTATGGTAATGATTTTGTTAAGTTTTGTACACGTCTGAGGTATGTATTTATCGCTTTCTATACTTTAGCATATTCATGATACTTAGGCATTTTACAAACTTCCATGCCATCCATTCTTTTATATACTTGTTCTATTGTGAATCACTTTAGTTCCCAACCTTTTTGTGAGGTGGCTTTCCATTGTTCATATATGCGCGGAGAACCAACATTCTTGTTCTAACTGGATTTTATTATGTTGAATCTTTTATTTGTGTTGATTATATAAATGCATGAAAATGATCAAGGCAATTGTTTCATTTTGAGCACAACCACCTTAGCCAAATAGTCAATTCACCTTGTGAGTGTGTGAGAATTTGTAACCCCTTTGAGCTTTTTGATCCATGTTTTTATTTGAACTTAATGCTTGTCTATGAGTATTTAGTTCACTTATTTTTAAATGGATTTTGTTTTTTCTTGGACCTCAACTTTGTGTTGTTGTATGGATTTTTTTTCCTTGCCTTAGAAAGTAGGGAGTATTCACATGATGATGCGGTTGAATTCAAGTTGGGGAGAGAATGATTGTGTACTCATTGGTTGGATTCTATGAGGATTGAAAAGGAAAAGAAAAAAGAGAAAAATTTGTGAAAAAGAAAAAGAAAGAAAAAAAGAAGAAAAAGAAAATCCTTGAAAAAAGAAACAAAAAGAGTTTCAATAATTGTGCTAAATAAGTATTGTGTGTTGTGTAGCACTTGGGATTTTGGAAGAAGTTGGTTGAAATTTTGTGTGTGAATATTTGTGAGTTTTCACTCCCTTAGGTTTAGGCAAGTTTTTGTTTCAATTACCTTGAGAAATTGCCCCTTGTTTGTTTACCCGATCACGTTACAACCTTGAAAAGCCCTTGTGATTCTTGCCTTTGTATTTTCAATGTGAATTTGTGGATGTATGCATAATTTAGTCTTTTGTTTGCATGAATGTTGTGTGAGTGTAAAGTACCTTATTGTGTGTTTTTCATCTACCGATGATTGTTTTTACTAGGTGTGATTCACTTTGGAACTTGTGTTGTTTTAGAATTTTTGGCATGATTTTTGTATTTTGTATTTGTTTCGTGACTATGTTGTTGTCGTAGTTTAGTGGTAAGTATTTACTTTTTGTGTGTACCGTTTTCATTTGAATCATTCATTCATTTCCATTTTTCAAAACCTGTTGATTCGTCATTCTTTGGATATTGCTTGTGCATGTTCAAGTTTGTTTGATTCTTGTTTGTGGACAAACAATTATGTAAGTTGGGGAGAGTTTGATAAGTGCAAAATGTACCTATTTTTGTATATAAGTTTTGTTTCACTTATCATTACTTTATGTTAAAATTGGTTGAATAAACCCTGCTTTGTTCGTAAATACGTTTACTTTACGTTTTCGATGTATAGTGCGGTACCGTGTAAATATCATTGAGTTTAATTGATTTTCATTTATTTTTACAGGTGTTCCAGCAATGGGATTTTTCTATATTCATAAAGAGCATTGAATAAGCTTTCCAACGCTTCAAACCGTGCGTCAATCGGAGTTACGGTTCATGAGTTATGATCAAAACAAATTCTAGTTTGCTGTCATGTTCGCACTGCGAACCCCCGTGGCGAGCACTCGCCAGCGAGTTCGCACTGCGAACCCGGGGCGAATAAAAAGTGCCTGGAAGCATGAAAAACACCATTCTGGAGGAAGTTAAGGCGACATATGTTCGCAGTGCGAACGGGGGTTCGCAGTGTGAACCTGGGCAGCAAAAACCACCTATAAACTTCATTTTTCAGCATTTTTTAGAGGATGGTTTTGGGGATTCTTGCTCCAACTCCATCAAACTTCATTTTTTTCAGTAGATTAGCTTAGAAAACAACATGGAAGCTTGCATGTGGATGATCTGAGGTGGATTTCTCATCGATCGGCTCCGACAATCCGTGAAGTGTTTGGTTCATTTCTTTTCTTCTTCATGTCTTTCTTCTATGTTGGGTTTTGTATATGTATTGACTATGATCTCATGTATATTTTTCGCCCATGGCGTTGTATAAAACTTGCTTTACAAATCTCTATTGGTGATTGTCTCTGATTTTTGCTTTATGCGCGGGGTTTGGGTTGCGTTAGAGATAACCGTCGCAAACTTCGATTAGGGATGATTGTCTGTTAGTTTCTAGATTCTAGAGATAGATTTAGGGCTAGCAATCTTCAATAGGCGTCGAAACTTAATGCCTCTGTGCCTTGAGCTAGCGTACGAAAGTATCGGCAATGGTAACACGGTTGTTCTCTCAACTTTGCGTTAGACATAACCTGTGTTGTGAGCGATGCTGGGTGATATTGAGGAGTCGATTATGTGCATGCCGGATAAGTTTGTCTTGCTGAAGAATGAATTTCTTTTTATGTTTTAATATTTACTTTTTTGTTTTCATGTTTAAACCATTTTAATCCAAACTCATTAACGCGAGAGACTGTCGAACGGCATTCTTTCCCTCGAACCGATCTCTGTGGACACGACATAAATCCCGGAGGGAATTCTTTCCGAAAATAAATATTTTTGCTTGCTTGCCTTATTCTGCATCCAACAATGTGTAACACTGGGGATTCAGAACGCTTGTCGTTATTTGTTTTATTATTTGTTACCACTTTATTTGCTTGATGATGATTAAGTGATATTACATATGTTATGTTTAGTTGAATTCCGCTGCTATATGAAGGAATTAATTAAGTGTGATTGAAATTTTGTGATATCTATGTGTTACATATCGTATTGCATGAGCAGGTATTTGTTGAACGTAGCATCCTACACGTTGTGTGTTTTATTTTACTTTGATTTTCTATTATTAATCGTCTCGAGGGTTTAGGGTGTTACACCTTTCAACAAATAAAGATTGAGATAACGAAGTTCTTGGGTGAATAATGAAAAACGCTTAGAACAAATAGAGAAAGTAGAAAGGATAAAGACGAGAGAAGAAGAATGATTATGGAAAATTATTTACTATTTACTTTCTCATAAGGGTTTACAAATGATTACAAATGAATATCAAAATTGGCCTCACTCAACAACCTGAGTGATCTAGCCTATTTATAGACTAACTTGCTAACTTACATTACAAGCTAACTAAACAATGGGATCATTAACACAACGCCCAATTCGACATAACAAATCAACATTAAATTTTGACATTACATACTAGAACTAGTTTCGACTACAGTATGTAACCCTTCGACATCAGCATGTGAACCATCTTCGACTTCATACTTATCTCCAGTCGAAACACATGAAAGTTATTCCTCGATAGAATTAGAGTTCGATCCAAAATCTCACAGGCGTCAAAGGAATAAAAGTGAAAAACAAAAACACCAAACAAAAATGTTGTCAGGTTTGTCTTGTCTCGTTTTCAACTCCAATCATTTCTTTAATATAATAATACACCCTCTGGTCACTATTATAAGCAACAAAAAACTTTTTTGGTTCATTAAATATTTGGTATATCTGATATATAATAATGTCCAGATACATTCTTTATTCAATGAATCTAAAAAGGTTTTTGTTGCTTATAATAGTGATCGGATGGTGTATTATACTATTATATTAATATACTCCCTCAGTTTCTTTTTAAGTGTTACTTTTTTATTTTTTACACATATCAAGAAAGTTAATCAATATTGTTACTTTTCATACAATAATTTTTATTTTACATATACTATCCCTAATTATTTATTACATTCATTTTACTTTTTCTCTCTTTGTAATAATTACCTAGGGGTAATTTTGACAAAAATACATTTAATATTATCTTGAAATTTACAAGTGACAATTAAAAAGAAACACAAAATTATTCAAAAAATGACACTTATAAAAAAACGGATGGACTAATAATATGTAATCTTCTAGATATCACCTTAATTATAAGAATTTAATTTTATTATAATAGAATATTGTTTAAATCTTTTTTTATAGATTTATTTTAGGGACAAGAAAACCAACATTGACTATTACTCCCTCCGTCTCATAAAAAGTGTCTCATTTGTATTTTTTCTTTGTCTCAAAATAATTATCCATGTACATTACCAATACATCATTTATTATTATTTTATACCCCTATTGACTAGCTTTTACTTTATCCAACAACTCTATTAACTATATTTAATAAGGGTATTTTAGTAAATGATATTTGTTTTTTCATTAAAACCAATGCATCTAATCATTTTCTTAAAAACCGTGCATTGCTCAAATATGACACTTTTTATGAGCTGGAGGAAGGAGATAGTACAATTTCCTTTACCGAGCTTCCAATTTCCAATACAATTTACAAAAGTAACTTCCCCACCATTGGGTCCCACTCATTTCACAACATCACTTTTGTTCTTTAGTCATCTGTCTATAATTGTTCACAATTTCAAATATTCTCATTCATTGCTAATAATAACAACAAAATATTTCTTTATTTTTTCAATATTCCAATATTAATTAATTGAGTTATTCACATAAGGGAGTTTTTGCTTTTATTGTATACTTTTATCATTTATTACTTTTATGTATGCCTGTAAATATAATCTTAAGATTAACTAATTAGTAGTATTTTTTTGGTGAAATTAATTAATTAGTTACAAATTGGGAAAACAAAACGATGATGTGTTAATAGAATTTAGGAAAATTGTGGCCATTATTTTTGTGGTTATTGAGCTGATACGCATGTATAGTAGAATTGAAAGATCAAATATGAATAAATATTTAGTTATTTATTGTATTCGTGATTATATCATTAATATTTAGTCGACTAAACACTCATAGTTCTAAAGCAAACTATGAACCAATTCTTTTTAAATTTATTATTATTATTATTATTATTATTATTATTATTATTATTATTATTATTATAGGTAAATATATTAAATTTTAAATTGTTAGAGAAGAAAAAAGAATTGTTAGTAACAAATGTCAAACCTTTAACTTTTTTTTCTTCCAAACCCATATTAAAATAATTTTTTAACCTATTGAAATACATTATAATCAATTAAAATTTTAATATGGTGGATGATCACTTGAATAATCTAATCTAATATATATATATATATATATATATATATATATATATATATATATATATATATATATATATAATTTAGTATTTGAAGAGATGAAATATTATAAATTAATTTTAAAATATTTTTAGTTGAAATTTCAATCTGAACATGAATTGAGTTAATCACCAACATAACATACTGTTATAAAAAAATTGATTTATTCCAATAAAATATATTCTAAAAATGTATGCATAAGAAGAAAAAAAACATTTGATATTACATTTTTTATTTATTAGTGGCAAAAGCTTCAATCAAAAGCTTTGACATTCTAGCTATGCCGACTATGATCATTCGACTAACTTATCAGATGAGTCGAGGCAAAAACTGGTTTGTAAGAATCTTTGGAGCAAATCCACAAGATTATGATCATTCTTTCTTTGAAACATGTGCAAAATGTTGAAGGGATTTGCACATGCCAACTCTTCGACAAGGTCAAGATCGCACGTCTAGCGAATGTTAGGGACTTAGGATATTCTCAAGTCCAAAGACTTTGTAATGTGGAGAAGTCTCAACAACACTATATGAGTCAACTAATGGCTCTTAACAGAGGAATTAAGAGGTTCAAAGCAGTTACCAACGCATGATTAGCGCAATGGTTGATTTTCAGCAGTTTATCCTTGAAGACGCATGTAAGCAAGATGGAGTGGTGAAGCCTACGTAGTGGAATATGTGTCAGATTCTTAAGATATATCTGTTGTCAATGATTACTATTGTATTAGTATATGTGCCAATCGGTTGACAAGTAATGACAACCGATTGAAAAAGCTTGACACAAAGATTTCCATATCAAATCCAAGCTTACCTTGCGCCTCAAGGAAATCAAATCGCAACAATGAAGATTTCACAAAATCCTAAGAAATTTAAAAATTTAACTGATTGGATCCCTTAGTGAATCGATTAGGATACTACTCAAATAAGAAAGATTTTGATTTTATTTTCAATCAAGACGATCTACACTGAATGATTGTCAGGAATACACACTCAAACCCTCAGATGACACGTTACAAATAGGTATTCCCTTCTCACTCTTTTACATTGCATATTTTCTTTTCAAACCTTGTTTATGAGATTGTTCTTGCAAAATTATCATGAATCTAAAAAAATTGAGCTTCAACTCTAGTCCCCTTACTGGTGATTTCACCACCAGAAAACAAGAATCATGGTTCTTTCAACACTTTACCAATCAAACCCTTCTAAGAATTCATACCCTAGCTCCAGAAGATTTCAAAGAATGAAAATTATTCAAAAACCCTTGAAGAACTCAATCTCTCCAGCTTTCTCTATATGCCTCCAAAAAGAATCTATACGTCCCTTGTGAAAATATTCTTCTAAAACCTTAATCTCAGTGATGGAATACTTCAAAGTAAAGTAAAAAAAAACATATGATAAGCCTCTCGGTAGAAGAATTTGGGTAGATGTTAAATCTCCCTCATGAATATAGAATCATTGAGCTTGGAGATAAAGCTAACTAATACAACTACATCATTGTTGCATCCTCTCTTATAAAAGAACCATCACCATGCATACCTTACCCTTTCACTGTTGGATCCGTTCATTCTGAAAGTTGAATTATTCATTATGTAATCAACCACATCCTTTTTCACGGAAAAGGAAACTTTAGTATCTTAACCCAAGTTGATGTAGAAATAGTTTGGTTGATAGAAAACAAGTAATTGACTACATGATAGAAAACAAGAAAGAAGAAGCACGCATTTCATATGGAAATATAGTCACAAAAATATTGGAAGAAATAAAATACGGGTTTGGAGACGAAGAGTTTAAGGAAGAAGCAACCATTATAGAAAGCTTTGTCTTACCATCAATGAAGTATGAGCTGATAAATGGAAGGATCACTGAAAAGGCAACATCAAATGATAAGAAAAGAAAAGCCAAAAATCAGGAAATATATATAGAAATAAAAAGCTCAAACAATTCCCCCCAAATACTCATAACCAAGGACTTTCTAAAAATCATAAATGGAAAAATAGATGTAATCAATGATAAGATAGACTTCATAGTACGCCATTTCATTCCTAACCAAACCAAATAGCGTGGAAAGTATGGACGATACCTACAAGAATGACATCTCTAATCTACGAGCTACACCTCTGGGGAATGCAAGAGAGAGTAGCACTACTACAAAACGCACAAACAACAATGTCAGATTTACAACAAATTCACATACACCGTTGTAATAGGTTAAAATTTTTGCACCCAGTGAGTAGCTGAATTTATAAACAGTAATTTAATGACGGTTGTCTTAAAACATCATAGTAACAAATGATGTGTAGCAAGCTTCGATTCCCAACAACTATATTTTTTTCATTTTTTAGAGTACATTAAGCGTGTGTCACTTAAGTCCATTATTTAAAAAATAAATTGTAAATGATTTTACAACAGTGAAGTATATCAACCATTGTTAGAAGCGTGTGTCACTTAATTTCATTATTTAAAAAATAAATTGTAAATGATTTTACAACGGTGAAGTAAACAAACCGTTGTTAGAGGACTTACAATTCCACTACAGTTGGGTTGTCCAACCGAAATTAAAAGGTTTACTGATAAATTAAAACAAAACTTATTCTGTATTTCTTTCATAAGATGCCCTAGGCGAACAAGCGAGCCAGAGACGACAGCGGTGGCGTAATATTTACCCTCTTCGTATTCATTCATTTGGAGCTCAAATCTTCACCCTCTTCGTTTATTTGACTCTTCAGCTTCGAAGTGCAGTAATCTTTAACATCTTCATTCCTTTTTTCTTGATTTATTTTGTATATGCTCAAATATTCACCCTCTTCGTTCATTTGATTCTTCAGCTTCGAAGTACGGTACTCTTCAACATCTTCATTCCAGACTTGCATAAGATTCTTCTGCTTTGAAGTACGGTATTCTTCAACATCTTCGTTCTTTTTTTCTTTATTTATGTTGTATATGCTCAAGTTAGTATGAGAGTACATGTTTGATATGCTTTAGGTTTATATTTGCATATGCATATGCTTAAGTTTTTGGAATAGATTTTGTTGTGTCATTCACATTATTATACGTGTATAAATTTCAGAAGTTGTTATGCATTGTAGTTGGATGAAAGCTGATAGATTAGGTCCGGTTTATCAGAACGGAGTTCTTGAATTCCTTGAATACGCTGATAAACATCTTCTCGACAATAATGGTATCTTTATTATCCTTGTGTTATTTGCGTGAATATCAAAAAGGGTACAAAGAAAGAAATATTCCATCACCTTTGTTGTGATGGTATATGTCAAAATTATATAATATGGATGTGGCATGGTGAGGTGGATTAAGAGGAAAGTCGGGCGTCACAAAGTCAAAGAGTGGATGAAGATGAATATATGGAAGATCAACTAGAGGATATGTTCCGTGATATAGAGGAATCTTCTTTTAAGAATGCTCATATTTGTGATACTTTATGTAGTGATAAAGACACCCCTTTATATAAGGGATGCACATATTTTACACGATTGTCGGTGGTGTTAAAGTTGTTTAATCTGAAGGAAAAAATAGATGGTCGGATAAAAGTTTCACGGAATTACTTGAATTGCTAAAGCAAATGTTACCAGAAGATAACAAATTGTCGGATCGTTGCTATGAGGCCAAGAAGATATTGTGTCCAATGGGCCTGTAGTATATCAAAATACATGCTTGCCTTACTGATTGCATATTATACCAGAAAGAGTATGAAGACTTTTATCAATGTCTGAAATGTGGTGTGTCGCGTTACAAGCTGAAGGCCAACAATGGAGATGATAATGACTATGACAATGTTAGTAGGAAGCATCCTCCTGCTAAAGTGTTATGCTACTTGCCAATAATTTCACAATTTAAGAGACTTTTTGGTAATTTGAATGACGCAAAGAATCTTAGATGGCATGCAGATGAAACGGCTCAAGATAGAAACATTCGTCATGTAGCTGATTCGTTGCAATGGAAGAAAATTGATTCGTTGTTTCTGGATTTTGGAGTTGAGCCAAGAAACTTTAGCCTTGGGATTGTCACTGATGGAATGAACCCCTTTGATAATCTAAGCACTAATCATACTTCGTGGCCTGTTCTTCTCACTATTTACAACATATCTCCTTGGTTGTGCATGAAGCGCAAGTATATACTGTTAAGTATGATGATTTCTGGACCACGACACTTGGTAACGACATAGATGTTTATCTAATTCTATTAATTGATGATTTACGACTCTTGTGGGATGGAGGCGTTGAAGTCGATGATGCATATTCTGGGGAAAAGTTTATGATGCGTGCAATGTTATTTTGCACAATCAACGACTTTCCTACTTATGGTAACTTGGATGGTATAGTGTCAAAGAACATAGAGTGTGTCCTATAGGTGAAAATAATACTTGTTATCACCAACTTGAGTTTAGAAAAAAGACTGTTTACCTTGGGCATTGAAAAATTCTAAAACCCGGTCATCCTTATCGTAGATTGCAAAAGGCTTTTAATGGAGAGTAATAGTTTGATGAGGCTCCTGAACCTTTAACCAGGGATGAAGTTTATCAACGGAAGGAACACGTTAATGTTGTCTTTGGGAAGAGAGAAAAAGAAAAAGGGGCAGTGATCGGTCACCTATTCTACTTAGTTTTCGACAGTCATTCGGCAAGAATTTCATTCTACCGGTAACACTTTGGTTTGTTTTTATTGTTTTCCTTTAAGTATTTAAGTTTTTGCATTTTATTTGCTTGTCGTGCTTTAGTTTAAATTTATGATAAATAAAGTACTTTTGAAGTCTTGGTTTGGTAGTTCTGTTATTTTCAGGTCTCAGTGTGGAAGCCCGGAGAACTTACGAGAAGAAAGGAAAAGTTTAGATGCGGTTCAAATGCTTTTTTGGAAGAAGCCAGAAGCCTGACACGGGCCCTCGTGTTGCCTGACACGGGTCGTGTTAGGAGAAGCAAGGAAGAGAAGAAATGGGGCAAGAGTCAGAGGGCTGACACGGGTGCCCGTGTTAGCTGACACGGCCCGTGTCAGCAGGCCTGGAAGGAAAATGTTGGCGCAGAGGAAACTGAGGGCTGACACGGGTGCCCGTGTCAGCAAGCCTGGGAGAGGAATTTTTTTTATTCTTTTCATATTGTCTGAGTGGAGTGCTCTGAGGGGTATTCTGGGAATTTCGCATTGTTATAATTGTTTTGAGAATTACTTAGGAAAGGTTTGGGAAGGGAGAAAACACTTTTTTTACTTTACGAAAAATTTACGATAGTTTTATGCGATCAAGGAGATTGGGCAAAGGGGATTGTTCATGAGCGGAAGCGATTGAAGAATCAATTTACTCTGATCAATTTGTAATGTCTTTCTTTAATCTTATTGTTGTTTTTATTTTGAATATTATGAGAGGCTAAACCCCCCCCCCCCAATGCTAGGGGTGTCCCTGAATTGTGATGTAATGAACCTTTGTTGAATTATTTGATGAGATTATGTTTTCTTGCCTTAATCTTTTGTTATGCAAATTATTTAACATTTATCGATCGGTTAAATTGGGAACGATTTACGATTAGGGATTTGGCCTAAAAAACCAATCTATTGATTTTGCATAATAACATTACGGTAGATATTGCCTAGGAATGGGGATATCCCGTAGTGACTAAAAAACTTTGTCAGAACTATTGCTTGATGTTCTTTCTTGACTGCTAAGGAATTAGGGTCAAGGGAGAATATCAAAGGTTTTTCGTTTAAAGGAATTTAAGAAAAATATTTGAGGGTTGGTAAAATTAAGGTTTGAGGCATGTCTCTCTGATGATAATTTCGGGTTCTTATTGGGCAATTTATACACCTTCCCTAGCATATTTCATCATATTCGTTAAAAGCACTTTTTATTGCTATGCTTATTTTATATTGTTATTATAACTTTTGTCAACCTAAACAAACTCCAAAAGTAATTTTTGTTTAATTGAAATAACACCCACACTTACATATTATACGCAGTCCTGAGAGACCGACTCTGGGAATAACCCCAATTATTACTACATCGTTAAATAGTACACTTGCTATTTACCGATCAAGTTTTTGGCGCCGTTGCCGGGGACTGCCAAAGTTATAAGCGTTGATCTTAATTCAATTGGAATTTTGTCACTCTGTGACTAAAATTTGATTCTGGTTATTTTTTTTTATTCTTTAATTTTTGTTTATTACTATTATATGTCTAACCTGTGTATGCGAGGCAATCCCTCAGCTGTATTTTCTTGTGACGCAGAAGCAGAGAGATTTTTGCACGCTATACGCCATCAAGCCAAACAGGAAAGACTGGCAGCGTCGGGTTTAGGATCAATTATTTATGAGCTAGAGAAAGAAGAAGTAGTTTTAGTCCACTCCGAGCACACAGATACCGGCACAGACTCAGAGCCGGAAACTCTTATTATGGTTGCCGACCCACCAGCAGAAAGACTTCTCGGTGACTATGGAAGAGCAAATGCTCCAACAGTGCGGTTGACAATAGTAAATCAACCAGTCACTGTTGCGCAATTCCAGCTGTACCCGTCCATTATCCGACAGCTCTAGAGTAGGGCTTTTCAGGTAGAACCAATGAAGACGCAAATAAGCATCTACAAAGGTTCCTTACTATGAGTACATCTTTAAAAATTGAGGGACACTCTGAAGAAGCGAAGAAGCTGGTTATGTTTCCGTTTACTCTATCTGATGAAGCCGAAGAGTGGTTTCACTCATTACCTGCTGGGAGTATTACTTCTTGGCAAGAGATGGAAACGACATTTCTAAATGAATATTTCCCTGCTTCTGTGTACATCCGAAAGCGGTACGACGTCGTGAACTTCAAACAGAAAGAGGTGGAGTCACTTGAAGATGCGTATAAGAGGTTTAAGAGGTGTTTGGCTACATGTCTCACTCATAACATGGACGCAACCAAACAAATGTAGAATTTTGTGAATGGTCTCATGATGAAGACTAAGAAGCTTATCGATACAGTTGTCGGTGGCTCAATCAACTTTACAACAGCCACAGGCATTAAAAAAATAATTGAGGCTATTATAGTAAATGAGCACTTGGAGTTGTATGATCGTTGTGTAAGCCAACCTGAAAAGATTATTGATATAAAGCTTACGGAGCAAGTGGTAAAGTTGGAGGATCATATTGCGGCTGAGGTGGAAAGAAGACTTAAGAAGATGAATCTTGATACTCAAACTGTGGCACAGGTTCAACCGGTTCAAGCGGTAAATTGTGAGATTTGTAGTGGACCGCATTATACTGCTGTCATACCCCAAATTTTAACCACTAAGATTTCCCATCATTGTGTAAATCATCATCACAATATGTATGTACCTTTGTGCCTCATCAATCTCCTCAAGGAATTGTTGAGCATTCACTACAATCAAGCTTAGGGTTTCAAGCCCTCTCAGAGCTTTTAGACAAATGATCAATCAAGGAATGACATGATCTTCAACTTGTCTAACCTCTTAAACACCCACAAAGGATCAAGAGGACTCCCACATCAAGAATTAAGCACAAGAGTGCAACATTTCAAGTGGATCAAGCCTCAAGTTCATCTAATACAAAGTCAACTGACGCAGAAAGTCAAAGTTTGACTTTTGGTCAACTTTGAGCTTCATAAGCCATTACTCAAGAAAATATGATGGATGATTTAATTTGATTAAATTTAAATCAAGAAATCATACAAAATTACAAAATTGATCAAATTGAAAGAAACTTAGAAATTTTTTCTAAGTTAAAATCATGTTCAAGTGCACAACTTTTCAAGGTTGTAACTATTGATCCAAGCATCCATTGATTTTGCGTAAGAGCTACTTTTAAAGAGGGTATTTGATACTTCAACATTGTAGAAGGAATCAAATCAAAATATCATAAGGATTAAAAGATATAAGTGATCAAAGTTGGGAATTCTTAATGTCCAATGTTCTGACATTTCATAGGACATCATTAATATTTTTCCAGCAAGAATGTCCCAACTTCAAGGATGTTTTTCTCCATGATCCAAGTTGATTCAAGAAAAACCCTGGGCATGAAAGTTGAAGTACGTCATCTCACCTTTCCAGAAAGTCCTAGAAAGCTAATTTATCATTCTCGAGCAGAAAGTTATGGTCTCTGCAAAAGGCATTGATAAAACAGAATTTTCATGTCAGCTTTTAGGACAGATTTGATCACACAAGTTCAAGGTCAACTTTGACAACTTTACAAGTCTTATCTTCACAAACCTTGAACATCAAAGTTGAAGTACGTTATCTCAGCTTTCCAGAAAGTTGTGGAACGTCCATTTATCACAATCGAGCAGGAAGTTATGGACTTTACAAGAAGGCTTGTTGCAGCGGTTTTTTAGGACAGATTTTGTGCACTTTTTCTTGTGCCACACAATTTTCAAGCTTTGTCACCATGCAAGACAAGCATCAAGGATGAAATTCACTTCAACTCAAAATATCATAGTGGATTAAAAGATACAAGTGATTAAAGTTTGGAATTATTAATGTTCTTAATGTCAGATGTTCCAACATTTCATAGGACATCATTAATATTTTTCCAGCAAGAATGTCCCAACTTCAAGGATGTTTTTCTCCATGATCCAAGTTGAACCAAGTCTAGGTTGAAACATCAAAGTTGAATTATGTTATCTCAGCTTTCCATAGAGTCCTGGAACAGCCATTTATCATTCTTGAGCAAGAAGTTATGGATTTTACAACAAGGCTTACTGCAGCTGATTTTTAAGACATGTTTCAGGATAGATTTGCACATTTCTTGTGCCACACGAATTTCCAAGCCTTGTCATCATTTTGGACACATCTGAGGATCAAATCCAAAGGGGACAATCACTGAGCCAAGCCTCCAAAGTCCTTGGAACAAGAAGTAGCATGCCAAACCTAGAAATCCCTAAAAGAGGGACAAGACTCCAATTTTGGATTGGAGCATTCAATAGATGCTTAGAGGTGGCATGGACTGACACATTTGCAACTGAATTCAGTCAAGATTCCTCCAACAAGTAGGGAACCAAAGCTCTGTGCTCTAACCTCTAGTCAATGGCTAGAGGAGACTTGGATTTTCATTGGCCAACATTGAACAAACCTCTGCTGCAGCCACCATTCACTATTGCTGCCAAAACAAACTTGCTCTACTATAAATAGAGCTTATTTGTGCTCAGTTTGAGTACACAAAAGCCATCAAACAAATCCTTTCCTAAAAATCACTTCTTTCACTCCAAAATGCCTTCTTTAGTAAGGTAATTCTGAGTGTTTGAGTTAGAGAGCATTTCCATCACATCTCATGATCCTAACACCTCATAAACATCATATGTAGGTGATCCAAACTATTACAAGTGACCTGTAACACCAAAATCACAAAGTCACATCTCAAAACCTCAAAAATTGACTTTTTTGTATTTTTCAAGCCATGTCTTGATTCAGTCACTTTCCAAACCAGATAAAACCTCAAACACACTCCAAATATCATCCTTGAACTGTCCCAAATGGTGCCACACATCTGGAACACCATTTGAGAGAGTTGCTATTTTGGCCACTTTAACCCCTTTTGCAAGAAAGGGCCAGTTTGTGTTTTTGCAGGTTCTAGCTGATTCTAACCATCCTAAAAGCTTCTAAGAGGTCATTTGAGGGTGTCCAAAGCATCAAATCATTTCTGGAACATAGCACTTGGTAGGTTGCACAAAATCTCCAAAAAAGAGGTAAAATTCACAACTTGAATTATTTGAATCATGTTTTCCTTTGTTGTCCACATACATGCATCATATTGAACAATTCTTGAAGCAAAAATATAGTCCTTAATGTGTCTGTTATGATCCTTCTACTGTTTGCACTTTAACATGCTTATATGTGGAGTTTATGTTGTTTTAAACTTAAGGTGCAGATCTGGTTTTTTGCCTTGTGTGTGCTGTACATTAAGTTTTAGTATGTATGAGTGATACCATTAGATTCCTTGCGAAAAATTGGTCAAGATAGGTTCTTACGGATTTTAATTTCGTTAAAAATTGAGAGAGTTATGAGTGTTGAAAGTTTGATAAGCAAAGATGTTTAAAATCAACATGCAGTTCTGTTTTTTTGCCTTGTGTGTGTTGTATATTAAGTTTCAGTATGCATGAGTAATACCATTGGATTCCTTGCGAAAAATCGGTCAAGATAGGTTCTTACGGATTTCAATTTCGTTAAAAAATTGAGAGAGTTATGAATGTTTGAAGTTTGATAGCAAAGATGTTGAAAACCAAGGTGCAGTTCTGGTTTTTAAGATGTCGAATGTGATGTTGTGACATCTTCCCTTTTTCTCTTATCTTCAAAACTCATGAAAGATGTCGAATGTGATATTGTGACATCTTTCCTCTTTTTCTTAGTTTATCTTCAAAACTCAACCAATTCTTTTACATAGCAAAAATCATCATTTTCCAATTCTGTTTTACACACTTCTTATACATACTCCATAATATTTTAATCCACAAAAAATCACAAAAAAAATATTATTTTTAGATTATTTTTAATATATTTAAAAATATTGTTTTAAATTGTTTTAAATGCTTTTAAAATGATTCCTTTTTCTTGATTTTTAAAACCAAAATGATTTTAAATATTCATGTGGATAAAATACTTTTTCATAAACCTTAATCATTGTTTATAACATGATTAATGATTTTATTTGATATTTTTATCATTTTTTACTTGATTTTTCTTTGAAAAATGCCTTTAAAAAAATGAAATTGGGGTTTCTTTGATTTTCACCCTAACAAATCTTTTTTAAAAAACCTTGGGCCTCTAATAGAGTGTAAGACCCAACCCTTTTTGTACAAAAATTTTGGGCCTCAATTATTGTATAAGTCCCGATACGTTAAAAATCTCGGCGCGATCGCCATTTTCAAACTGAAAATCATCTGGGCCTCCCCTCGTGTTGTAAGCCCCATTTCTTTTCCTAAAATACACTATGGGCCTCTAATAGAGTGTAAGTCCCACCCCTTTTGTAAATAAAGTAGTTTGGGCCTCAGATATTGTATAAGTCCCTCTGTACATTTACAAAGTTCGGCGCGATCGTCGCCTTTTAATAAAAAAGACCATTGGGCATCTCCTTGAGCTATAAGTCCCATTTCTTTTCATTTTTAAACCTTTGGGCTTCTAATAGAGTGTAAGACACAATTCCATTGTAAATACCAAAATTTTGGGCCTCAATCACTTGTATAAGACCCACGGTGTTTCCAAAACCTCGGCGCGATCGTCGCCCTTTTCAAAATTAACCATTAGGCCTACCCTCGAGTAGTAAGACCCATTTCTTTTCTTAAAAACTCACTTGGGCCTCTAATAGAGTGTAAGACCCAATCCCCTTTTAACCAAAATAATTTTGGGCCTCAGATATTGTATACGTCCCCCTGCGTTAAAAGAAAAACTTCGGCGCGATTGTCAGTTCAAAGACAACCCCGGGCCTACCCTCGTGTTATAAGCCCCCTTTCTTTTCTTTAAAACTTTTTGGGCCTCTTGAGAGAGTGTAAGACCCATCCCCCTTGTACAGAAAACTTTTTG
Organism: Lathyrus tuberosus; assembly: GCA_022829125.1. Taxonomy (NCBI): domain Eukaryota; kingdom Viridiplantae; phylum Streptophyta; class Magnoliopsida; order Fabales; family Fabaceae; genus Lathyrus; species Lathyrus tuberosus. The sequence goes on along the minus strand of JALAZF010000177.1, from coordinate 7,584,374 downwards.
GACCTCAGTCACTTGTATAAGTCCCACTGTACAAACTCATATCACAGTGCAATCACTACTAAAAACTTGGGCCTTTCCTTGAGCTGTAAGCCCCAATCTTTCCTTTCAAAGCACTTTCTCCTTTGATTTTGAAATATATTGTTGTTTTCAATCTTTCTTTGTTGAACAACTAACCAAACAGCATGGAAGCTCTACAACCGAGTAAGTGTTTATATGCTTTCATTTACCGCTTTCATATACATATAACTGTATTGTGATGTTGTTTCGCTGTAAGTCTTCTTTCATAAACTCATATTGACTGTGTAATAATAGTATAGATATTTAGAGTTTCCCCGGCAACTACGTCTAGCACTAGGTAAACCATTTCAATCATTCTTAGAAATAGACAATACTAGATCCCCCATAGGAGCACCAGATACAGTCTTCTCTCCGGCTGTCCTCCTTAGGAATTGTTAAGAAACTCTACTCCCCAGAGATGATCTCTTCTCCGTGAATTGCATCCCTTGAGTTTCTTCCAAATTCTCGAACTTTCCTGGCTTGATCTATTCTTTGTGAATAGCCTGTCTTGAACTTCTCGGGGTTTGGGGACCCACAGGCTTCTTAAAAGCATCTCCGCCTCCTCTTGGGCGTTATATAAGGACCCGTTGGCTTCTTCGAAGTATTCACATCCTCCTCTAAGGCTTCGTATAAATGATTTCTTCCTCCGGGAATGATAGCTTCCTCTTGGGCTTCGTACAAATTGTCCCTCGGTTTCTTAAAAGTTTCCAGCCTCCTCTTGGGCTTCGTACAAATTGTCCCGACGACCTCCTAGAGGTATAGGAATGGAAATTAATCATCTTAATAGAACATTCTTTCAAAGAGTCTAGATCTTTCTACCGTGAACGTACTACTACTGTTTCTTTAAGCATAGTACAAAAGATAAAACTCTAGACTTGGACAGTCTAATTTCCTTGAGTATCAAAGACATTCTCAAGTAAGGAAACACCCGCAGACTTGGACAGTCTCAAATACCCTTTGGATTCCCCGTTTCCTTAAAGAACAGGAAACAATCCCGATTCTCAGATCAAATCCATGAGTACAGTGTTACTCATATAAGAACTGATTTTTTCTTAACCAACATACTGGACCTGTCACTCAACTGAAACAGTAACCTTTTAGCCTCCATCTCGGGCTTCGTACGAGATACAAAGACTCTCTTGTTGAGTCAAACCTTTTAGCCTCCATCTCGGGCTTCGTACGAGATACCAAAACACTCTCTTGTTGAGTATAAAAGGCTCTCTTGTTGAGCCAATCTCCCTTTTAGCCTCCATCTCGGGCTTCATACGAGATACTAAAACACTCTCTTGTTAAGTATAAAAGACTCTCTTGTTGAGTCAATCACCTTTTAGCCTCCATCTCGGGCTTCGTACGAGATACAAAATCACTCTCTTGTTGAGTATAAAAGATTCTCTTGGTGAGTCACCATCTTTAGCGTCCATCTCGGGCTTCGCACGAGATACAAAAATACTCTCTTGTTGAGTATAAAAGATTCTCCTATTGTGTCAACCCTTTTAGCCTCTCTCTCGGGCTTCGTACGAGACACATAAAAACTCCCTCTTGTAGGGCCAATAGCCTCCTCTTAGGCTTTGTATAAGGAAAACCCCGGTTGAGTCAATCAACCTTTTAGCATCAAAGCTGTTCCTCATTCACAGTACACAAACATCAACAACTCCTTCCCCTTCATCTAATCGCTGTAAGAGGCAAGCCTCTGGATTATTTACATCCATGCCACTGTCCCTCTTTTAGCACGAGAAATTCCTAAGGAAAGATAGCATTGCTCTACACTGAGTTAAAGTCTTATCCTTTAGGTTGGAACCCCCCTATAAAGGAAATTATGGCATTGCCGGATTCACATATCCCGGTTAAAGTAATTCTCCTTTATAAACAGTTGTGACAAACATACCCTCTTTAGAGATGACAAATTCTCTCTAAAGACAACACCTTTTAGCTTCACATCTTGGGCTTCGAACAAGATACAAATAGACCCTTCAGCTTCACATCTTGGGCTTTGAACAAGATACAAACCACCTTCAGCTTCACATCTTGGGCTTTGAACAAGATATAGATCACCTTTCGCTTCACGTCTTGGGCTTTGAACAAGACACCAAAATACCATTTCCTCCCATAGAATAGGAGGAATTACGAACGCTCTGATTTCCCTGTTTCGGTAAACGGGAATACGTAGGCATAAGATTGAAAGAAAAATCTAAGCGAGCACACTAATAAAAAAACCTAAAGTCCCCTATCTCCACCCAATCTGACAAATTCCCCATGAATAGTCCCAGTTTTCCACCTTAATAAAGTAAGAAGAAAGAAAGGCCCCATTACCATATAGCATCCGTAACCTAAAAGACCGCTTTTTAAACTCTGTATGCAAGCAGGGTTAATTGGAGACATCTATTTCCCTTCCTTAGTCAGCTCACAATAGGATAAAAAATGAATCGACCTGTAGTAAACCCCAAAGAGCGACAGCGCTTAAGAATCGCGTCCAAAATCGCTCGCTACAGAAAAGTGACGCCCACCGTGGGGCCTCTTATTCTTTCTTAATGTTTAAGGTGAAAACCTTGGACAAATCTTTTTCATGGCGGTGGCCACCACAGAAAAGTGGCGCCCACCGTGGGGCTCGTTCACGTTCTTTCTTACAATTACCTTGGATAAGTCATGGTGACTTCACTGGGAATTTCACTGGGAATGAGACTTTTGTTGACTTCACTAGGATCTTAGGTCAAAAACCTTTAAATTGGGAAGGAACCACAGTCGGGGAGCCATTTTCTGTCAGGAACATAGGATTCATATCTCTTAAAAGTCTAGGACATTAGGACAAATATATATACTGCTTTTCTTAATTGATATATGTGTTTATTTTTCTGCTAATGGGAATGCGTGTGATGCCGCATGTGGAAAGATTGAGTATACACCTAGGAAAAACCTCTTTTAGTGGTGCGGAAACTATCGGAAATGGTTGTCACACGATACCACCCTCTTCCGAAGGTTCTTCGAAAAAACATCACCTAGCACGGTTCCCGGCCCGCTGGTGTTTTCTCGACAAGAACTGATGATTTTGAGAGACAGGTACAAAAATCACTAGTATAAACCTTTGGGGGATGGGTAGAGCCTTGACTTCATGACAACGACCCTTTGACCCCATGTTTTTTCTATGTTTTTGTGTGCTGCATTCATGCATTCATCTAAAAAACATTAAAACAAAGAAAAATTTTCTCTTCTAGTCTCTCTTTTTCAAATAAAACTGAGACAATGATTGCAAATGTCAGAGAAAAATATTGCGCTCGTGGATTTTGGTAGAAGGAGAACTCATAAGTACACCTTCAAGGTTCCAAAACTTGAGGATTTGAGAAGGTTAGCGAGGATGATCACTAACCCTGTAGCTTTCAGAGCCAAATACGGAGGTCTGCGGCCTCTGTTAAGAGTCCATGTGATTGCAGGAATCATGGAAGCACTCATTCAGTTTTACGATCCAGTTTATCACTGTTTCACATTCCCGGATTACCAGCTAGCACCAATGCTGGAGGAGTACTCTCACCTGACTGATCTACACATTACTGATCAAGCTCCATTTTCTGGACTGGAAGAAATTCCAAAGGATCAAATCATTGCAAGAGCAATTTATTTGGACGAGTCAGAGGTCAGGACTCACATGACCACTAAGGGTGGCATACAAGGTTTGCCGGCCCAGTTCTTGACAAAGAAGGCTTTGTACTTTGATAGTATAGGAAACATAACTGCTTTTGAAAGCATCTTTGTTTTACTCACCCACGGGTTATTTCTGTTTCCCAACATTGATAACTTCGTCGATATCAACGCCGTTAAGGTTTTTCTCATTGGAAACCCTGTGCCAACCTTGCTCGCGGATGCGTATCATTCTGTACACTTAGGGAATTTGTACAGCGGAGGAGAGATCTCGTGTTGTGTGCCCCTGCTATATAAATGGTTTATCTCCCATTTGCCTAAGTCTGCTACTTTTTGGGATCATAAGAGTGCCTTACGCTGGTCGCAGAAAATCACGTCTCTCACCAACTCTGACATAGATTGGTGTAATAGGATTTATGATGGAATCAGGATCATTGACCGTTGTGGAAACTTCCCTAACGTACCCCTTATAGGAACTAAGGGAGGAATCAACTACCATCCGATATTGGTTCGTCGTCAATTTGGATACCCAATGAGGCATGTCCTGCGTAATGCTCATCTGAAAGGTCTTTTCTTCAAGGAAGGAGAAAATGACAGAGCACTAAAGACAGAAATAGTGCACGCTTGGAAACATGTTCATAAGAAAGGACGGGAGTCTCTAGGAAAACTGGACTGTGTCTTGGTGGAGCCTTATCTCCACTGGGTACAAACTAGAGCTCTCAAGTTAAAGATGTCGTATCCTCATCACAGAGTTCCCTTGCCAAGGGAATCTGTCATGTACTTCATGACGAAAACTGAAAAACTTCAGGTTACTCTCAACAAAGTTCAACAGGAGAAGAGGTCTTGGAAGAACAAGTACCACATTCTCAACGTGGAGTGTACCAAAATACAGCACCTATTGAAGGAAAAGGATGCTCTGATCGAGATTTTAGAGCAACATGCTGTGGATAATCAGGATGACCAAAGGAATTTACTCGCTCCTTTCACTTGGCAAAGGAATGACAACCCGACAACGACTCAAGAGCCCCGGTCAAAGAAAAGGAAAGTACCAAAATCAGCACCCGATTTCTCCTCAGAGAGGACTCGGGACCCATTAGCTTAGGTTTCTGTTTCCGCACCTTGTAATTTACTGTATTTCCATTTCCGTAATCCTTTGAATTTCAATAAAATGGGGTTTCCCCACTGTTTGATATTTGCAATCTAATTGTCGAAGTTTATTTTGGTTAAACCAAAAAATAATTAATGTAATCATTGCATTCATCATTCTCACGTCACGTATTCTTCTTACATACGAATCTCACGTTTGTGTCTCGGTTCTAGAGTCAAATTGTCTCATTCGTACAATACTCGGGCCAATCGTCAGAAAAAGATGGATGATCTCGAGGAAGAGAATAGAGAGTTGAAAGAAGAGATCGACGCTCTAAGAGAGGATATGAGAAAGCTTCGTAACGACATGCAAGCCATGGCAGAAGCTCAGCTACAAAGAACCGTGATCTCAGAGATCACCTCAATGCCCATAGTGGAGAAGTATGATCCTAGGTATCGAATGCCGAAAGATCGTCCCTGGGGCATGCCTGTTAACTATATCCCGAAAGGATATGTTCCGCTGATCACTGAAGATCAGAGAATCATAGCAGAAGCCGTTGGGCCTGAAGGTTACAAACTTCGGGAAAGCGAATATACCAGGGGCATGATAGCAACTCCTGAAGGTTACAAACTTCGGGAGGCACCGAGAGTCTCGGACATAATGACTATACCACAACCCGTGGTACACACTGTCCCGGAAGGACAGATTCCGTAGATACCTTCTGGTGGAAACGAAAGCATGTTCGAAAGAATGAACGAGTTCCAGGAACATTTCCTGGAAATGAAAAAGGAATTGCAAGCTATTCGTGGTCAGGATATATTTGGAAAGGATGCCGCGGACCACTGCTTGGTCCCTAATGTGAAAGTTCCGCACAAATTCCAGGTGCCCGGCTTTGAAAAGTACAAGGGTAACTCTTGCCCTCAAAGTCACTTGGTGATGTACGCTCGGCGAATGTCAGCTCAGACAGAAAATCAGGACCTACTAATTCACTACTTTCAGGATAGTTTAACCGGTGCCGCATTAAAATGGTACATGGGTTTAAACCGTGCTACGATTAGCACTTTCAGAGATCTTGGCATTGCCTTCGTCCAACAGTACAAATATAATTTGGACATGGCACCAGACAGAGATCAACTCAGATCAATGTCACAAAAGGACAAGGAAACCTTTAAGGAGTACGCTCAGAGATGGCGTGAAATTGCCGCTCAGATCTCTCCACCTCTTTAGGAAAAAGAGATGACAAAAATCTTCTTAAAAACCTTGAGCTCATTTTACTACGACAGAATGGTTGCCAGTGCGCCCAATGACTTCACCGAGATGGTGGGCATGGGGTTCGTCTTGAGGAAGCCGTCCGGGAAGGACGTTTAGTAAAAGACACTGGATCATCAAGTAGTACAAAACGATACGGTAGTTCTCTCCCTAAGAAAAAAGAGCAGGATATTGGGAATATCTCTCTCGAAAAGCAAAGGCGACGATACCAACCAGTAGCAGCTGTAACTCCTGCTATCAACCTTGCGCCTGTTTCTACGTATCAACCTCAAGTTGCGCAGAACTAACCTAATCAGCAAAGGACACAACAGCCTCTTCAGCAGGCTCGTCCTCCATACAATAACAACCGTACAACACGGCCACCAGGTTTTGATCCTATACCCGTATCGTACGCGAAACTATTTCCGTTACTACTGGCTAAAGGGCACGTCCAGACTAAGGCTCCTCTTACAGTACTGGAGAATCCACCTTTTTGGTTCAAAGCAGATCAAACTTGCCCTTACCATCAAGGAGGACCAGGGCATAACATCGAAAACTGTCTCAGTTTCAAATTTGACGTGCAAAAGCTTGTTAGGAGCGGGCTCTTATCTTTTAAAGATACGAATCCCAATGTTCTCACGAATCCGCTGCCTTAACACGAGAAAGCTACAGTCAACCTGATAGAGGGAGAGTCTAACAACGCCTATCAAATTCATGATGTACTCTTGTTAAGGGCCAACTTGGTCAGGATGCATTGTAGACAGAGTGGATATGGCCATGTGCCACCTCATAATTATCACCAGTGTGATATCTGCTCTAAAAGCAATCAAGGATGTTATGTGGTGCAATCAGCTCTACAGGAACAGATGGATCTCGGATGGATCCAAGAGCACCGAGTTCGTGGAGTTAACATGGTTTATACGAATTCCAACGTCATTCAAAACCACGACATCAGTGCGATGAATGTCAACCTGGTGGCAATACACTCAAGGCAAAGCCAGTATCATAATCTGCCGCGGCACGATTACAGTTCTTGTCTGACTTGCTCGGCAAACAAACAGGGATGCTCTTTCATACAAGAGGCCCTCCAGCGTCAGATGGATCTTAGATGGATCCAGGACTACCATGATAGGAATCCCTATTAGATCAACATGATTCAAATCTTCAATATTCGCTTGATGAATACCAGCCTGGTGGAGTTACACGTAAAACAGGTCCGGCTCGGGTTTCTGGTATCACATGATTATCAGAGCTGTAAAGCGGGTTGCGAAAATGATCAGGGTTGTGCCCTTTTCCAGGAAACACTTCAGCATTTGTTGAACCACTGGTGGCTTCCAATCTATATGGACGAAACGCATACCCTATTCTACTTTCCCACGCAGAGTCCGAGGTTTATACCCCGGTCAGATGTCGAAATGATATACGGAGATTGTGATCCGAAAGGATGTCGCGCTCCACCAAACTCATTAGAGGAGAACACTCTGATGAAAGACAACTTTGACCACAACTACTATGGCCCGATGGATGACCTGCCTATCTGGCAGCCGTACCCAGGAGCCTTGGGGCAAGAAAATCAGCCGAACAATGAAAATCAGCTGAGCATCATTAAAACGAATACCTGCATCCCCACCATGTCATGGGATCAACACCCAGGTTATCCTGAAAATGCCCAGCACGACGATGAATTTGCAACATTTGCAGGACTAGAATTCATCAACTATGCTTTCCCCGAGGTCAACGTCATCGAGAAAGATGACTCCTCCTGTTCCAAAGAAGTGGGGGACACCCTGGGACAACCAATTGGAAAATACGACTATATGGTCAAGTACACTGCTCCCGAAAGCTCTCGCATCAGGCTCGAAGACATCCAGCCTACTGGATGGGGAGATCTACCTGAGAGCACAAATACTATGCAAAATGCAACAGAGGAATCCTCCTACGACAATTCTGCCTGGGAGACAGATTTCAATGATCCTGCTCCACCAGAAATCAGCGTTATTTCTGAAGATAAATCGAAGAAGGTGCCAGACTTTGTGATTCACCGAGGAGTTCGCCGCCAGTGGGTTGCTGTCGATGTTCCAAAGATTGTTCATAAGTCAAAGTAATTGCCATCTTTAACCTTTCACCCTGCCCAGGTGAAAAGGATGTTTTGATAGGGATCGCTTTCTGTAAATTTCCCTCTTCGCTTTGTCCAAAGCGACAGAGTTTTGTTTTATAGGGCTGTAGTTTCAAGAATTGACTTATTCATTAATAAAATATTGTTGTTATGTAATTTCCGCATTAATTACTGTTTTCTCTTTTTGCTTTTCTCAGAAAATGGTAATCCTAAAAAATAACTCAATAATAAAAACAAGCAGTAAAAGAAAAATACACTGCACACACTCGCATTTTCTCTATCTCTTCTAAACACAAATCATCATGTCATGCAGATTTCTTGTTTTAAACCCCATTGAAATATACGATCCGATGCCTTCTCCCGACTTTGAGTTCCCGGTATTTGGGGCTGAAGAAGAAGTTTACGACGAAATTCCAGAAGAGATCTCCTGATTACTCAGGCAAGAGGAAAGGTCCATTTAACCTCACAAAGAGCCGTTGGAAATGGTAAACTTGAGTTCAGAAAAAGAGAGAAAAGAAATCAGGATTGGGGCACTGCTCAGTCCAATTGCCAGAGAGGGTTTGATAAAGCTTCTCAAATAATTCCCCGATGTATTCGCTTGGTCCTATCAGGATATGCCAGGGTTGGATACCAGCATCGTGGAACATCACTTACAGTTGAAATCGGAATGTCCGCCAGTAAAACAGAGGTTGAGACGGACTCACCCGGACATGGCCATCAAAATCAAAGAGGAAGTACAGAAACAGATTGACGCGGGTTTCCTCACCACATCAGAATATCCTCAATGGTTAGCCAACATCGTACCCGTTCCAAAAAAGGACGGAAAAGTCAAAATGTGTGTCGATTACAGAGATCTAAACAAGGCTAGTCCAAAGGACGAATTTCCTTTACCACACATTGACATGCTGGTAGACAGTACAGTGAAGTTCAAACTTTTCTCCTTCATGGATGGATTCTCAGGCTATAATCAAATCAAAATGGCGCCGAAAGACATGGAAAAAACTTCGTTCATTACCCCATGGGGAACCTTTTGTTACAAGGTAATGCCGTTTGGTTTGAAGAACGCCAGGGAAACCTATCAAAGGGCCATGACTACTCTGTTTCATGACATGATACACAAAGAAATCAAGGTATATGTCGATGATATGATTGCAAATATAGAACAGAAGAGGAACATGTGACCCACCTGTCAAAACTGTTCGAGCGGTTGAGAAAGTACAAACTCCGCTTGAACCCTAACAAATACACGTTCAGTGTTCGTTCAGGGAAACTGCTAGGGTTCATCGTCAGCCAGAAAGGAATTGAGGTTGATCCTGACAAGGTCAAGGCTATTCAAGAAATGCCTTCTCCGAAAACTGAAAAACAAGTCAGACGATTCTTGGGATGTTTGAACTACATTTCCAGATTCATATTCCTCATGACCGTGACATGTGCGCCGATCTTCAAATTACTGAAAAAGAATCAGGACTGCGTTTGGATAGAAGATTGTCAAACTGCCTTCGACAGTATTAAAGAATACCTATTGAACCCACTGATTCTATCCGCTCCAGTGGAAGAAAGACCACTGATCATCTACTTAACAGTCTTGGAAGACTCGATGGGCTGTGTGCTTGGTCAACAAGAAGAAACCAAAAGGAAGGAGTCTGCCATCTATTATCTGAGCAAGAAATTCACCGACTGTGAAACTTAGTACACTATGCTAGAGAAAACTTGTTGCGCTTTGGCTTGGGCAGCCAAATGTCTGCGCCAGTACATGATTCGTCACACTACTTGGTTGGTCTCTGAGATGGATCCAATCAAGTATGTCTTTGAAAAACCTGCTCTCACGGGAAGAATCGCACGTTGGCAGATGTTGCTGTCAGAATATGACATAGAGTACCATGCTCAAAAAGTCATAAAAGGAAGTGTTTTAGCCAATCATTTGGTTCATCAACCGATTGACGATCAAGAATCTATCGGGTTTAACTTCCCAGACGAAGATGTCATGTATCTGAAAATGAAAGACTGTGATGAACCGCTACCCAGTGATGGGCTAGAATCAGGTTCCCAGTGGGGACTTATCTTTGACAGAGCAGTTAATCATTACGGAAACAGGATTGGGGCAATCATCATAACACCTCAGGGTACCCACATCCCTTTCACTGCCCGACTTACGTTCAAGTGTATGAATAACGAGGCCGAATACAAAGCTTGTATCATGGGTCTCGAAGAAGCGATTGATTTGAGGATCAAGAACTTGGATGTATATGGCGACTCAGCTTTGGTCGTCAATCAGATCAAAGGAGATTGGAACACATACCAATCAGGATTAATCCCTTACAAAGGTTATGCAAGAAGGTTGTTACCTTTCTTCAACAGAATTGAGTTTCATCATATCCCTCGTGATGAGAATCACCTGGCTGACGCTTTATCCACCCTCTCTTCCATGATTAGTGTAGGTCAATGGAATGACATACCTAAGATCGACATAATGCACCTTGAACGGCCCGCTTACATCTTCACGATCGAAGTAGTCATAGACGACAAACCTTGGTATCACGATATCAAATGCTTCCTTCAGAAACAAGAGTACCCACCTGGGGCATCCAGGAAAGACAGGAAAACCCTCAGAAGACTGGTAGGCAGTTTCTTTCTGAGCGGTGATACACTTTATAAGCGGAATTTTGACATGGTCTTGCTCCGATGCATCGACAGACCAAAAGCAGACATGCTGATAAAAGAAATTCACAAAGGATCCTTTGGCACACATGCCAACGGACACACAATGGCAAGAAAAATTCTGAGAGCAGGGTACTATTGGTTGACAATGAAGTCCGACTGCTACAAGTACATGAGGAAGTGTCACAAGTGTCAGATATACTCCGACAAAATTCATGTACCGCCAGCACATCTCAGAGTTCTTTCTTCCCCATGGCCTTTTTCCATATGGGGAATCAACATGATCGGCATGATTGAGCCCAAAGCTTCAAACAGACATCGGTTCATTTTGGTCGCCATTGACTACTTCACCAAGTGGGTCGAAGCAGCGTCATACGTCAATGTAACCCGACAAGTGGTGGTCTGCTTTATCAAAAATAATATCATCTGCCGTTATGGTGTTCCGGGCCAGATCATTACTGATAATGGATCTAACTTGAACAATAAGATGATGAAAGAGTTATGCACAGAGTTCAAGATCGAACACCATAACTCATCTCCCTACCGACCTAAGATGAACGGAGCGGTAAAAGCGGCTAACAAGAACATCAAGAAGATCGTTTAAAAGATGGTTGTAACCTACAAAGATTGGCACGAAATGCTACCCTTTGCTCTTCACGGTTATCGCACATCCGTCTGCACTTCAACAGGGGCAACCCCTTTCTCTCTAGTATATGGCATGGAAGCAGTGCTCCCCATAGAAGTAGAGATCCCATCAATCTGGGTATTGATGGAAGCTAAGCTTACTAAAGCTGAATGGTGTCAAAGTCGACACGACGAACTCAATTTGATCGAAAAGAAGCGAATCACGGCACTATGCCATGGTCAGTTGTATCAGCAAAGAATGAAGAAGGCGTTTGACAAAAAGGTTCGACCTCGCATCTTCAGGAAAGGAGACCTTGTGCTCAAGAAGATACAATCATTTCTTACTGATTCTCGGGGCAAATGGACTCCGAATTATGACGGCCCCTATGTGATCAAGAAAGCTTTCTCAGGCGGCGCCTTGAGACTCACAACCATGGATGGAGAAGAATTTGCCTACCCCACGAATGTTGACGTAGTCAAGAAATACTTCGCCTAAACTAAAAAGAAAAAAAAACGTCTCGATGGATTGAAAACCCGAAAGGGCGGTCCAGGCAAAAATTAGAGACATGATAAAAAATCATCCCGGTGGATTGGAAATCTCAAAATACAATCCAGGCAAAAGTTAGGGATAATGGCAAGTAACTACGTCTGATCAGTTCAACTCCTCAGCAGTCATGCCATCCATCAGAAACTCCAGTCAAGGTCATTTTAGACCGAAACTCAAGATGCCCAGAATTCAAAGTTGGTAGAAGGATATCGGTCGTTATGTTTCAACGTAGCCCTTTTCCCTGTAAATTACCATTTTCTAACTTTGTATATACTTTTTGGAATCACGCGTTTGGCTGATTTCCATCCTATCAATAAAATTTGAGCCCTTGTGCTTTTGTTTGTAATTCTTACTCGTTTTAGCTTTATAGAATGATGTTTTTAACATGATTAACGATTCTTGAAATAAAACAAAAACGAATTTACTTGTCAAACTTTTTCTACTTTTAAAATGAAGATGGCAACTTTATTTGACTGTTAAACATCGAAAGAACATCAATCGCGTCTCCAAAGGTGTTCGAACCTCAAAGTGCAGAATCAAAGTACTCCTTCTAGACCATTACGCCTGAATGAAGGATCAACTGTGTCAGAGACCATGTTTCGTCTGACATCCTCGACCGAGTTCTCATCTCCTAAGCCCGACCAGCGTCGCTCCCAACAGGGACCGTTTCTCCTAAGCAAGGCAGAATTGCTATCTTGAACCAGCGATATTTCTACATGCCCCACTGTGGCCGAGTATCCAGTCGTGTTCATCCTTTAGTTTGTATGTTGCATCAATTTTGTCAGCATATACATACATACATCATGCATTATTGATTTACATTCATATTGCATCACTGTCACTCTAGTCGGTCTTATCCCCTAGTGATAACAGTCATCTCAATCGAGTTATCAGCCCTTTCCTTGTCAGGAAGTGTTGCGTCTGAACAATCTTTCCCTGGTTTATTTCTGGATTGAAGTTGGCTCCCTTGACCACTTTGATAACTTGAACCTCTGAAAGACTAGAGAACTTTCAATAAACGTCACTCTTCGCCATTGAAGATGATATCTTTGCTTTCCCGGATTAAGGAAAATCCCCAGAGAAAGCCTCTTAAGCAGAGATTCGGCAGTACGGCAGTTTTTCTCCGAAAAGAAAACCACTGATGAAAAGGTCATCGGCACCTCAAAATTGGATCACATCATATGGCATTTCTTCGGGAAGATCCCGAGAAAAGTATGATGTAATATCCCCAAACGAGAGCAGTCTCTCAAGAGACTCGTTTTCCAGGGATGAAGTCAACAAATGGCATCTCAAACAGAGAAGTTTGTATACCTCTACAACTCGGACGATTGGGTTCCCCAGCAAGTCTGACATCAGAACTTTTCCCATCAAATGGCATCTCCCCAGGAAAATTCGGCGAGAAGTTTGAGGAAAACTGCTACGCATAGCGTTCCTTGTCAAAAAAGTTTATTGACAAAAGAAACTGAGACCAGTTCCTTGGTAGGAAACCAGGATCGAGGGGAAGTTTATTTCGGAAATTGAGACCAGTTCCTTGGTAAGAAACCAGGATCGAGGGGAAGTTTACTTCAGAAACTAAGACCAGTTCCTTGGTAGGAAACCATAATCGAGGGGAAGTTTACATCAGAAACTAAGACCAGTTCCTTGGTAGGAAACCAGGATCGAGGGGAAGTTCACAAATCAGAAACTAAGACCAGTTCCTTGGTAGGAAACCAGGATCGAGGGGAAGTTAACAAAAGAAACTAAGACCAGTTCCTTGGAAGGAAACCAGGATCGAGGGGAGGTTTATTTCAAAAGAAAACTGAGACCAACTCCTTGGTTGAAGACCAGGATCGAGGGGAAGTTTACCTTTTCTAAGCATCATCGCTTAGCTAAAGAAGATGAATGTGTAAGCTACCATTCATAACCACCATCAAAATTTCGGGTATTATGATACTTAATCCTCTTGCACCCCGAATACCTTCGTCATTCACACCTTCAGGTCCAAGAAGATTAAATAGGGGCATCTGTCATACCCCAAATTTTGACCACTAAGATTTCCCATCATTGTTTAAATCATCATCACAATATGGATGTACCTTTGTGCCTCATCAATCTCCTCAAGGAATTGTTGAACATTCATTACAATCAAGCTTAGGGTTTCAACCCCTCTCAGAGCCTTTAGACAAATGATCAATCAAGGAATGACATAATCTTCAACTTGTCTAACCTCTTAAACACCCACAAAGGATCAAGAGGACTCCCACATCAAGAATTAAGCACAAGAGTGCAACATTTCAAGTGGATCAAGCCTCAAGCTCATCTAATACAAAGTCAACTGACGCAGAAAGTCAAAGTTTGACTTTTGGTCAACTTTGAGCTTCACAAGCCATTACTCAAGAAAATATGATGGATGATTTAATTTGATCAAATTTAAATCAAGAAATCATGCAAAATTGCAAAATTGATCAAATTGAAAGAAACTTAGAATTTTTTTCTAAGTTAAAATCATGTTCAAGTGCACAACTTTTCAAGGTTGTAACTATTGATCCAAGCATCCATTGATTTTGCGTAAGAGCTACTTTTAAAGAGGGTATTTGATACTTCAACATTGTATAAGGAATCAACTCAAAATATCATAAGGATTAAAAGATATAAGTGATCAAAGTTGGGAATTCTTAATGTCCAATGTTCTGACATTTCATAGGACATCATTAATATTTTTCCAGCAAGAATGTCCCAACTTCAAGGATGTTTTTTCCATGATCCAAGTTTATTTAGGAAAAACCATGGGCATGAAAGTTGAAGTACGTCATCTCACCTTTCCAAAAAGTCCTAGAAAGCTAATTTATCATTCTCGAGCAGAAAGTTATGATCTCTGCAAAAGGCAATGATAAAAAAGAATTTTCATGACAGCTTTTAGGACAGATTTGATCACACAAGTTCAAGGTCAACTTTGAAAACTTTACAAGTCTTATCTTCACAAACCTTGAACATCAAAGTTGAAGTATGTTATCTCAGCTTTCCAGAAAGTTGTAGAACGTCTAGTTATCACACTCGAGCAGGAAGTTATGGACTTTACAGGAAGGCTTGCTGCAGCTATTTTTTAGGACAGATTTTGTGCACTTTTTCTTGTGCCACACAATTTTCAAGCTTTGTCACCATGCAAGACAAGCATCAAGGATGCAATTCACTTCAACTCAAAATATCATAGTGGATTAAAAGATACAAGTGAATAAAGTTTGGAATTATTAATGTTCTTAATGTCAGATGTTCCAACATTTCATAGGACATCATTAATATTTTTCCAGCAAGAATGTCCCAACTTCAAGGATGTTTTTCTCCATGATCCAAGTTGAACCAAGTCTAGGGTCAAACATCAAAGTTGAAGTATGTCATCTCAGCTTTCCATAGAGTCCTGGAACAACCATTTATCATTCTTGAGCAAGAAGTTATGGATTTTACAACAAGGCTTGCTGCAGCTGACTTTTAAGACATGTTTCAGGACAGATTTGCACATTTCTTGTGCCACACGAATTTCCAAGCCTTGTCATCATTTTGGACACATCTGAGGAACAAATCCAAAGGGGACAATCACTAAGCCAAGCCTCAAAAGTCCTTGGAATAAGAAGTAGCATGCCAAACCTAGAAATCCCTAAAAGAGGGACAAGACTCCAATTTTGGATTGGAGCATTCAATAAATGCTTAGAGGTGGCATGGACTGACACATTTGCAACTGAATTCAGTCAAGATTCCTCCAACAAGTAGGGAACCAAAGCTCTGTGCTCTAACCTCTAGTCAATGGCTAGAGGAGACTTGGATTTTCATTGGCCAACATTGAACAAACCTCTGTTGCAGCCACCATTCACTATTTCTGCCAAAACAAACTTGCTCTACTATAAATAGATCTCATTTGTGCTCAGTTTGAGTACACCAAAGCCATCAAACAGATGCTTTCCTCAAAATCACTTCTTTCACTCCAAAATGCCTTCTTTAGTAAGGTAATTCTGATTTTTTGAGTTAGAGAGCATTTCCATCACATCTCATGATCCTAACACCTCATTAACATCATATGTAGGTGATCCAAACTATCACAAGTAACCTGTAACACCAAAATCACAAAGTCACCTCTCAAAACCTCAAAATTGGACTTTTTTGCATTTTTCAAGCCATGTCTTGATTCAGCCACTTTCCAAACTAGATAAAACCTCA
This sequence comes from Lathyrus tuberosus, assembly GCA_022829125.1. NCBI lineage: Eukaryota > Viridiplantae > Streptophyta > Magnoliopsida > Fabales > Fabaceae > Lathyrus > Lathyrus tuberosus. Next base: position 7,568,219 of record JALAZF010000177.1, on the reverse strand, counting down.
AACACACTCCAAATATCATCCTTGAACTGTCCCAAATAGTGCCACACATCTGGAACACCATTTGAGAGAGTTGTTATTTTGACCACTTTAACCCCTTTTGCAAGAAAGGGCCAGTTTGTGTTTTTGCAGGTTCCAACTGATTCCAACCATCCTAAAAGCTTCTAAGAGGTCATTTGAGGGTGTCCAAAGTATTAAATCATTTCTGGAACAAAGCACTTGGTAATATGCACAAAATCTCCAAAAAAGAGGTAAAATTCACAACTTGAATTTTTTGAATCATGCTTTCCTTTGTTGTCCACATACATGCATCATATTGAACAATTCTTGAAGCAAAAATGTAGTCCTTAATGTGTATGTTATGATCCTCCTACTGTTTGCACTTTAACATGCTTATATGTGGAGTTTATGTTGTTTTAAACTTAAGGTGCAGATCTGATTTTTTGCCTTGTGTGTGCTGTACATTAAGTTTCAGTATATATGAGTGATACCATTAGATTCCTTACGAAAAATTGGTCAAGATAGGTTCTTACAGATTTTAATTTCATTAAAAATTGAGAGAGTTATGAGTGTTAAAAGTTTGATAAGCAAAGATGTTTAAAATCAACATGCAGTTCTGGGTTTTTTGCCTTGTGTGTGCTATACATTAAGTTTCATTATGTATGAGTAATACCATTGGATTCCTTGCAAAAAATCGGTCAAGATAGGTTCTTACGGATTTCAATTTCGTTAAAAATTGAGAGAGTTATGAATGTTTGAAGTTTGATAGCAAAGATGTTGAAAACCAAGGTGCAGTTCTGGTTTTTAAGATGTCGAATGTGATGTTGTGACATCTTCCCTTTTTCTCTTATCTTCAAAACTCATGAAAGATGTCGAATGTGATGTTGTGACATCTTTCCTCTTTTTCTTAGTTTATCTTCAAAACTCAACCAATTCTTTTACATAGCAAAAATCATCATTTTCCAATTCTGTTTTACACACTTCTTATTCATACTCCATAATATTTTAATCCATAAAAAATCACAAAAAAAATATTATTTTTAGATTATTTTTAATATATTAAAAAATATTGTTTTAAATTGTTTTAAATGCTTTTAAAATGATTTCTTTTTCTTGATTTTTAAAACCAAAATGATTTTAAATATTCATGTGGATAAAATACTTTTTGATAAACCTTAATCATTGTTTATAACATGATTAATGATTTTATTTGATATTTTTTATCATTTTTTACTTAATTTTTCTTTGAAAAATGCCTTTAAAAAAATGAAATTGGGGTTTCTTTGATTTTCACCCTAACAAATATTTTTTCAAAATCATTGGGCCTCTAATAAAGTGTAAGACCCAACCCTTTTTGTACAAAAATATTGGGCCTCAGTTATTGTATAAGTCCCGATACGTTAAAAATCTCGGCGCGATCGCCATTTTCAAACTGAAAATCATTTGGGCCTCCCCTCGTGTTGTAAGCCCCATTTCTTTTCCTAAAATACACAATGGGCCTCAAATAAAGTGTAAGTCCCACCCCTTTTGTAAATAAAATATTTTGGGCCTCAGATATTGTATAAGTCCCTCTGTACATTTACAAAGTTCGGCGCGATCGTCGCCTTTTAACAAAAAAGACCATTGGGCATCTCCTTGAGCTATAAGTCCCATTTCTTTTCATTTTTAAACCTTTGGGCTTCTAATAGAGTGTAAGACACAATTGCATTGTAAATACCAAAATTTTGGGCCTCAATCACTTGCATAAGACCCACGGTGTTTCCAAAACCTCGGCGCGATCGTCGCCCTTTTCAAAATTAACCATTGGGCCTACCCTCAAGTAGTAAGACCCATTTCTTTTCTTAAAAACTCACTTGGGCCTCTAATAGAGTGTAAGACCCAATCCCCTTTTAACCAAAACAATTTTGGGCCTCAGATATTGTATAAGTCCCCATGCGTTAAAAGAAAAACTTCGGCGCGATCGGCAGTTCAAAGATAACCCCGGGCCTACCCTCGTGTTATAAGCCCCATTTCTTTTCTTTAAAACTTTTTGGGCCTCTTGAAAAAGTGTAAGACCCATCCCCCTTGTACAGAAAACTTTTTGGGCCTCAGTCACTTGTATAAGTCCCACTGTACAAACTCATATCACAGTGCAATCACTACTAAAAACTTGGGCCTCTCCTTGAGCTGTAAGCCCCAATATTTCCTTTCAAAGCACTTTCTCCATTGATTTTGTAATATACTATTGTTTTCATCTTTCTTTGTTGAACAACTAACCAAACATCATGGAAGCTCTACAACCGAGTAAGTCTTTATATGCTTTCATTTACCGCTTTCATATACATATAACTGTAATGTGGGGCTGTTTCGCTGTAAGTCTTCTTTCATAAACTCATATCGACTGTGTAATAATAGTATAGATATTTAGAGTTTCCCCGGCAACTACGTCTAGCACTAGGTAAAGCCGTTTCGATCATTCTTAGAAATAGACAATACTAGATCCCCCATAGGAGCACCAGATACAGTCTTCTCTTCGGCTGTCCTCCTTAGGAATTGTCAAGAAACTCTACTCCCCAGAGATGATCTCTTCTCCGTGAATTGCATCCCTTGAGTTTCTTCCAAATTCTCGAACTTTCTTGGCTTTATCTATTCTTTGTGAATAGCCTGTCTTGAACTTCTCGGGGTTTGGGGACCCACAGGCTTCCTAAAAGCATCCCCGCCTCCTCTTGGGCGTTATTCAAGGACCCGTCGGCTTCTTCGAAGTATTCACAGCCTCCTCTTAGGCTTCGTATAAATTATTTCTTCCTCCGGGATGATAGCCTCCTCTTGGGCTTCGTACAAATTGTCCCTCGGCTTCTTAATAGTTTCCAGCCTCCTCTTGGACTTCGTACAAATTGTCCCGACGACCTCCTAGAGGTATAGGAACAGAAATTAATCATCTTAATAGAACAGTCTTTCAAAGAGTCTAGATCTTTCTACCGTGAATGTACTACTACTATTTCTTTAAGCATAGTACAAAAGATAAAACTCTAGACTTGGATAGTCTAATTTCCTTGAGTCTCAAAGACATTCTCAAGTAAGGAAACACCCGCAGACTTGGACAGTCTCAAATACCCTTTGGATTCCCCGTTTCCTTAAAGAACAGGAAACAATCCCGATTCTCAGATCAAATCCATGAGTACAGTGTTACTCATATAAGAACTGATTTTCTCTTAACCAATATACTAGACCTGTCACTCAACTGAAATAGTAACCTTTTAGCCTCCATCTCGGGCTTCGTACGAGATACAAAGACTCTCTTGTTGAGTCAAACCTTTTAGCCTCCATCTCGGGTTTCGTACGAGATACAAAGACTCTCTTGTTGAGTCAAACCTTTTAGCCTCCATCTCGGGCTTCGTACGAGATACCAAAACACTCTCTTGTTGAGTATAAAAGGCTCTCTTGTTGAGCCAATCTCCCTTTTATCCTCCATCTCGGGCTTCGTACGAGATACTAAAACACTCTCTTGTTGAGTATAAAAGACTCTCTTATTGAGTCAATCACCTTTTAGCCTTCATCTCGGGCTTCGTACGAGATACAAAATCACTCTCTTGTTGAGTATAAAAGATTCTCTTGGTGAGTCACCATCTTTAGCCTCCATCTCGGGCTTTGTACGAGATACAAAAACACTCTCTTATTGAGTATAAAAGATTCTCCTGTTGAGTCAACCCTTTTAGCCTCTCTCTCTCTCGGGCTTCGTACGAGACACATAAAAACTCCCTCTTGTTGGGCCAATAGCCTCCTCTTAGGCTTTGTATAAGGAAAATCCCGGTTGAGTCAATCAACCTTTTAGCATCAAAGTTGTGCCTCGTTCACAGTACACAAACATCAACAACTCCTTGCCCTTCATCTAATCGCTGTAAGCGGCAAGCCTCTAGATTATTTACATCCATACCACTGTCCCTCTTTTAGCATGAGAAATTCCTAAGGAAAGATAGCATTGCTCTACACTGAGTTAAAGTCTTATCCTCCAGGTTGGAACCCCCCTATAAAGGAAATTATGGCATTGCCGGATTCACATATCCCGGTTAAAGTAATTCTCCTTTATAAACAGTTGTGACAAACAGACCCTCTTTAGAGATGACAAATTCTCTCTAAAGACAACACCTTTTAGCTTCACATCTTGGGCTTCTAACAAGATACAAATAGACCCTTCAGCTTCACATCTTGGGCTTTGAACAAGATACAAACCACCTTCAGCTTCACATCTTGGGCTTTGAACAAGATATAGATCACCTTTCACTTCACGTCTTGGGCTTTGAACAAGACACCAAAACACCATTTCCTCCCATAGAATAGGAGGAACTACGAACGCTCTGATTTCCCTGTTTTGGTAAACGGGAATACGTAGGCATAAGATTGAAATAAAAATCTTAGCGAGCACACTAATAAAAAAACCTAAAGTCCCCTATCTCCACCCAACCTGACAAATTCCCCATGAATAGTCCCAGTTTTCCACAATAAAGTAAGAACAAAGAAATGCCCCATTACCATATAGCATTCGTAACCTAACAGACCGCTGTTTAAACTCAGTATGCAAGTAGGGTTAATTGGAGACATTTATTTCCCTTCCTTAGTCAGCTCACAATAGGATAAAAAATGAATCGACCTGTAGTAAACCCCAAAGAGCGACAACGCTTAAGAACCGCGTCCAAAATCGCTCGCTGCAACTGCACATTGTGTTGTAACTCTGCAATAAATTGAAGAGATAAAATTATTGAAGCAGAATAATCTATACGCTCTCACTTATAATCCAGGGTGGAAGAATCATCCTACCTTCTCCTAGAAAGATCAGAATCAGTAACAATACCCACAGCAGCAGCAAGCTCCTCTAAAAGCACATGGAAGATTGCCATTGAGAAGATGGCCGCTCAAAGCTTCCAATTTCAAGAAGAGATAAGAAGTAATCTAAGGAACACAGGTGCTTCCATTAAAAATCTTGAAGTTCAGATGAGCCAGATAGAACAACAATTAGCAAGTTCTCAAACACCAGGCGCCCTCCCAAGCGCCACCATACCAAATCCGAAGAGTCATGAGAATGTCAATGTTGTTACCACAAGAAGACTGAAAGTTGCAGAAGAAGAAGAAGGGGGAGCCAATGAGTCTCAATGTATAGAGGTAGATTTGGAGGTGAGAGAAAATCAAAGAGAGCCGGAAGAAGTCAGGCCACCAATAAAGCCAACCGAAGAGAAAAGAAAAAGGCGGTTAAACCAAAGATAAAGTTACCGTACCCATCAAGAGTGACAAAGAAGGAGATACAAGAAAAAGCTTTGAGAAATTCAGCTCATTGTTAAAAAAAATTGGAGATTAATATGCCCTTCTTTGAAGCCCTTGAACAAATGCCTCTTTATAAGAAATTCATGAAGGAGGTCATTGGGAAAAAGAAACCTAGTGGAGAAGAGCTAAAGAGCGTAATTAAGGAGAGTAGTGGGGGATCACAAGGTAGGAGAATTCCAATCAAACGGAAAGATCTTGGGTCTGTATCGATCCCCTTTACCATAAAGGACTGAATTTTTAAGAAAGTCTTGATTGATTCGGGTGCTAGTGTGAGTCTCATGCCCCTCTCAATTTTCAAAAAGCTGGGTATAGAAAAATAAGTGAAACGGGGACAAATCTGAAGTTTGTCGATCTCACAACCAAGCGGTCATACGGCTTAGCTGAAAATGTGCTTGTGACCATTGATAACTTCACATATTCAGTAGACTTTGAGATCATTGAACTACCTGAGGATGAGGAGACGACTATCATATTAGGTCGACCATTCTTGATGACTAGTAGGTGCAATGTGGATATTGAGGCTGGTACTCTAACCTTGAAATATTTTGAAGAGGAAATAACCTTAAAAGTGCTAGAGCTCAAGAAGCAAGGTCAAGAGGAAAGTAATCACCCCTCAGTTGGAATGATCCGAACAGTGGGAATAACCAAAAGCTCAAAACCACTTCAGGAAAAAGTCTCTGGAATAATCCATCAGGTTGCAGCATCTGAGACATCTATTGCACCTAGAGAGACTCCAAAATCCCATCGAGAAGTCAATAATAGGAAGAAGCATCAAAGAAAGAAGAGAAAAAACATTAAAGGAAGAATGTGGAAGTTGGATGTGAGTTGAATCAAAATGTAGCTCTTGTTTCTGAACCTTATGGCTGCTCTGTTGCGGAAAGGTCAAGCAACAAAACGTGTAAGCTGAAGTATCCCCCATAGCATTGGGGAGTAACCCGTCGAGCTATGTGACGTTAAACGAAGCTCTACGTGGGAGGAAACCCACGCTTGTCTGATTAATTTCTTTCTTTTTACTATTTGTTTTGTTTTGGTTGCAGGAAATAATCTGGATCCTACATATGCACATGCTGATGCAGCAGATGATGCTGCAGTTTCCTCCTCCTCCTCCTCAGTGAGGCTATGTGAGTCCTCTCTCATATTTGTTGTAAAACATTGAGGTCACAGTTTGGTTCAAGTGTGTGGGGGGGGGGGGGTTATTTTATTTTCTTTTTGTGTGTTTTATTTTCTATTTAAGTCATCTTGTTGTTTTTGTTTAATGTTGTGTTACAGATGGATTGGATTCGGCCGGATGAATGATGAACGAGTAGTTAGAGGATGAAAAATTCAAACCCAGGCTTGCTACCTATGCACCCCGGAAGTTGATACAACCAAAAACAATTGTTGGACGCAGCTTGATAACACCAGACCGAGAGTGAAAGGTTGACCCAGACCAGAAAAGAAGCTGCATTACATGAGAAGTGCTTTGGAACCTGTAAGTTTTACCCAACATGGTGAGCGCACAATAAGCCAAATATTACATCATCATGAGAGTTGAATTAGGTATGACTTTATCGCTTTGAATTTACGTACGTTCTACTCACATAACACTGCATGAGAACACACACTGAGGCACATTTTTTTTATTATTACCCTGAGCCTTTCAAGCCTTCCCTTAATTATGTTTATCATTTGTTACCCCTTGTTGAGCCTAAATCCATTTGTTTGTGATAACCACCAATGTTAACCCCGGGCCAAACACTCCCTACCCTGCTCGGTATAAGTGTTGCAATTGTTGAATCTGTGCAAAATTCTAAGTTTGGGGTAGTTCACCTACACTAAGAAAGGCAAGTGCGAAAAAAAATATATATCATAAAAAAGAAAGAGAAAAAGAGAAAAAGAAAAATGTGGAGACAATAACATGTCTTAAAAAAAAGGAGGGAAGAAAAAGCACTTGCGTAAGCGTCTCACAAATAAAAGGCGTGATTGAATCCCCATGGTAATAAGCACAGATGAAAAAAAAACATCACGAATGCTGAGCCTTAAAACCCTTGTGTATCCTGTTCCTTATTTACCCCACCGTACCTAAGCCCTGTTACAACCCACAAGACCTCAAAAAGTGTGTGTAATCTGTCTGTGTAATGAAGGTAGGATTTATTCAAATTTAAGAGTAGGTATTTCATATGCTGAGTTATTAGTGAAAAAAAACTTTAACCCCGAGAGATTTGGTGAGAAGTGTGAAAAAGCTTGCAGGTGAAAAAGTAATTTGATATGGAAGTGCAGCGGACAGTTTGTATTGGGAAAACTTGAAACTTGATAAATGGTGAAAAACGGGTTGCGAAAGACATTGGTTGTATTGTGGTAAGAAGGAATTTTGGGGTGACCTCGTCTTGTTTTGTACATTGCTTGAGGACAAGAAATGAGCTAAGTTTGGGGTTGTGACCGGTCAGCTATTCTACTTAGTTTTCGTCAGTCATTCGGAAAGAATTTCGTTCTACCGGTAACACTTTGGTTTATTTTTATTGTTTTCCTTTAAGTATTTAAGTTTTTTGCATTTTGTTTGCTTGTCGTGCTTTAGTTTAAATTTATGATAAATAAAGTACTTTTGAAGTCTTGGTTGGTAGTTCAGTTGTTTTCAGGTCACATTGTGGAAGCCCGAAGAACTTACGCGAAGAAAGGAAAAGTTCGGATGCGGTTCAAATACATTTTTGGAAGGAGTCAGAAGCCTGACACGGGCCCCCGTATTGCCTGACACGGGCCGTGTCAGGAAAAGCAAGGAAGAGAAGAAATGGGTCAAGAGTCAGAGGGCTGACACGGGTGCCCGTGTCAGCTGACACGGCCCGTGCCAGCAGGTCTGGAAGGAAAATGTTGGCGCAGAGGAAACAGAGGGCTGACATGGGTGCCCGTGTCAGCTGACACGACCCGTGTCAGCAAGCCTGGGAGAGGAATTTTTTTTATTCTTTTCATATTGTCTGAGAGGAGTGCTCTGAGGGATATTCTGGGAATTTCGCATTGTTATAATTGTTTTGAGAATTACTTAGGCAAGGTTTGGAAAGGGAAAAAACACTTTTTTTTACTTTACGAAAAATTTACGATAGTTTTATGCGATCAAGGAGATTGGGCGAAGGGGATTGTTCATGAGCGGAAGTGATTGAAAAATCAATTTACTCCGATCAATTTGTAATGTCTTTCTTTAATCTTATTGTTGTTTTTACTTTGAATATTATGAGAGGCTAAACCCCCCCCCCCCCTAATGCTAGGGGGTGTCCCTGAATTGTGATGTAATGAACCTTTATTGAATTATTTGATGAGATTATGTTTTCTTGCCTTAATCTTTTGTTATGGAAATTAGTTAACATTTATCGATCGGTTAAATTGGGAACGATTTACGATTAGGGATTTGGCCTGAAAAACCAATCTATTGATTTTGTATAATAACATTACGGTAGATATTGCCTAGGAATGGGGATATCCCGTAGTGACTAAAAAACTTTGTCAGAACTATTGCTTGATGTTCTTTCTTGACTGCTAAGGAATTAGGTTTAAGGGAGAATATCAAAGGTTTTTCGTTTAAAGGAATTTAAGAAAAATATTTGAGGGTTGGTAAAATTAAGGTTTGAGGCATGTCTCTCTAATGATAATTTCGGGTTCTTACTGAGCAATTTATACACCTTCCCTAGCATATTTCATCATATTCGTTAAAAGCAATTTTTATTGTTCTGCTTATTTTATATTGTTATTATAACTTTTGTCAACCCAAACAAACCCCAAAAGTAATTTTTGTTTAATTGAAATAACACCCACACTTACATATTATACGCAGTCCTCGAGAGAACGACTCTGGGAATAACCCCAATTATTACTACACCGTTAAATAGTACACTTGCTATTTACCGATCAGGCAGTTGCGAAAAATATATGGAAAAAGAGGTCCATTTTCTTTGATCTTTCATATTGGTCAAGTCTTGACGTTAGACATTGTCTTGATGTGATGCACGTGGAGAAAAATGTGTGTGATAGTTTGATTGACACACTTCTAAACATTCTTGGCAAGACTAAAGATAGTAAGGTTTCCCGTCTTAATATGGAGAAGATGGGTATACGAAAACAGTTGGCTCCAATAGAGAAAGGAAAAAGAACTCATCGGCCTCCAGCATGTCACACTCTATCTAAAAAGGAAAAGAAAATTTTCTGCGAGTGTTTGCAAGGTATTAAAGCTCCGCAAGGTTGCTTATCAAACATCAAGAAACTTGTATCAATGAAAGATCTCAAGTTAATTGGTTTAAAATCATATGATTTTCATGTATTGATGCAACAACTTCTACCAGTGGCTATCCGTGGGATCCTACCAAAAAATGTAAGAGTAACTATAACGAGATTGTGCTTATTCTTCAATTCCATAAGTAATAAAGTTCTTGATTTCAAAAAATTAGATGAATTAGAATATGAGGCTGCCATAATCTTGTGTCAATTGGAGATGTATTTTCCTCCATCATTTTTTGACATTATGGTTCGCTTACTTGTTCATCTAGTCAGAGAAATCAGAATTTATGGTCTAGTTTATTTAAGGTGGATGTATCCAATGGAGCGATATATGAAGATCTTTAAAGGATATACGAAGAATCATCACCGACCGGAAGCTTCGATTGTTGAAAGGTACATCACAGAAGAAGCTGTTGAGTTTCGTGCAAACTATTTGTTGGACGCATATTCTATAGGAATTCCAAAGTCTCGTCATGCTGTCACAAACGAAAGATGTATTCAAGGTCTAAATGTTAAGTCAATGGCTCGGGATGTAGTTATTCAAGCACATTTCTATATATTAAATAATATAGATGAAGTTCAATCTTTCATAGATACTCACAAAAGACTTTTGAGGAAAAAAAATCCCCGAATGAGTGACAAGTTGTTGTTGATAGAGCATAACAAGAGATTCATAGATTGGTTTAAGAAAAGTGTATATAATGATCATAGTGCATCCGAGATACTTAAATGGTTGTCGTACAAGCCAAAATTTTGTGTCATTACTTGGACTGCATACGACATTGGTCATTATACCTTTTATACAAAATCAAAAGATGATCGTAGTACAATGCAAAATAGTGGGGTTATGGTTGAAGCCGAATCGATGTATTTCTCTAGTTCGAAAGATAAGAATCCTGTATTGGCAACTATCGTGTTTTATGGTGTCATTGATGAGATTTGGTAGATTGATTATGTTATTTTCAAAGTGGCTTTATTTAAATGCAAGTGGGTTCCCAATAATAGTAATGGTGTACACATTGATGACTTAGGATTCACCTGGGTTGACCTTGGCAAGACATCTTATATGACCGAACCATTCATCATGGCTTCTCAAGCAAAACAAGTTTTCTATGTTACCGACCCATAGGACATATCGGGAAAATGGTCAATCGTTCTCCAAGGAAAACATATTCCTCTTAGTGATGAAAGTCTTGATATTTCGTCCACACCTTCTTACACAACACAAGTTCCTACCTTATATGATGAAGTTGATGGAGATGTCGTGCATGCTATTCGAATCGATCATGAAGAAGGCATATGGGAAAATTAACAAGTACGTAATTTATTCTTTATTCATAATATATTAATTGTATGTTATAGTTTCAAAGTATTTTTACTAACAAATATAATTATTTGAAATCACAGGTCTTTAGATTCAAGACACCAAGAGACAAGACGCCAAGAGACAATAAAACAAAACACCAAGTTATAATTATGTGATGTTATGTAATGTGTAAACTATAGGTTGTTTGTTCTGATAAATTGTAGGATGTTTGTTTTGATACAATTGAATATGATACAATTATGTGATATTATGAATATGATACAATTAATATTATTATGATAACTTTATCACAAATGTGAGTTGTATTTTCTATTGTGATATGGTGAACAATAATACGGGTTAAAAAATGGGATTAATTATAAAAGCAGGATAATATTTGTTAATTCTGCAGAAAATATAACAAAACGGTTATATATCATAACTGTTATAATATCTTGCACGCTGTCCAGAAAAAAATAAATATCAAAACGGCGCAGTTGGGAATTGAACATAGGACCATTATTTTTATCACAACAATCTTTTGAAAAATCCGTTGTGATAGGGCGCGCGCTTTCCAGTTTATTACAACGGTTACTGGATCGTGATTATAAGTATCATATATATAACGACACTCTACATAACAACGTTTGTGCCCGCGTGATTATATATTTTTCTCAATCATTGTTAAATGGGTTTTCCGTAGTAATGTAGACAAATCAATAGAAATATGAAGCATGTCGCCTAACCACTTCCAAAGATTCATAGTAAATGGACACACAAGGAAAAGATGAACCGAAGTTCTAAACGCAGCCCTACACAAAGCACAAATGGACAAAACCGTACAATTTCGAATATGGAGGTTCTTATCTGTAGGCATTTATCTTTGCATAAGCATCCAAAAATAAAAGAATGAGACAGAGGAATACAAGGGCGCTAGATTATAGTGGACCAATCAACAATCGAAGATGGGGGATGCAATAAATGAAATGCTTGCTCCGCATTTAGCATGCCATCAAATGAATGAGACCAAACAAGTTTGTTTAGAAGAGGGAAAACATGCAAAATAATACTAGGGAGTTGAGATGTAACCTTTGTACTTCTTACAACATCAACAAGAAAATCAAGACAACTTGTTGGCAATTTCGTGAACTCGATATAGAGGGATGGAACCATAAAAGAACTTACTCTTATCATAGTTAATAACCTTTCAAGTTAATTAATATTATCACTAGTTATCTTGATCAATGGTAAACCCTCTAAGTGATTCGAACTTAAGAAGACATAAAGCAAGGAAACCCTTTATCCCCTACCTCATCATGTTATGCACTGAGGTTCATTTCAACTTAATTGCTAAAAGTCAATATATTAACAAAATTTATGGGTTAGTTATCACCAAAACAACCCAGAATATTTCTCATTAGTTCCTTGTTGATGCCAATTTGATTTTCTCTAAGGCAAGGGAACAGGAGGCTAAAAAATTGCACAACATTTGCACTATTTTTATCAAAAGGCTTTTCAGTCAACTTATAAATTTTGACAAGTCCGAAATAATATTTAAATTGTTAGAGACCAAAATATTTTTCAATAATCTGAATTTGTAGTATAACAATATGAATTTTCCACTCAAATCCAATTTGAATTCTAACAAAAACGACAATCTTTTTCCAACAAAGAAAATGTTACGTCGCCGCCGTTGTCTGGTAGAACAGTCTCTGTTTTTACCGTCGCTTAAATATTCCATCTGTCTCTAGGACATTCTATTCTTCTCTCACAATGGCCACCGGAGTTAACAGAAAAATTTCTGCAGCATCATCTCGTTCTCACACCAGGAGAGCCAACAAATCCTCATCTTTTCACCTTCCTTCAGGTGGGTCTTCGCTCTTCCACTATTTTGTTCGTCTTTCTTTGTCAAAGTTTCGATTTTTGCTTCGTTTTTATGCTTTTTGAAGTGAAAATTTTGATGGGTCGAGCTTGTAGCTATATAATTGAGGTAACTATCTCACATAATTTGTTTTTGCTTATCAATATAACATTTGTTAGTTGTCAATAAGAGTTTGTCAAGTTTTAATTTGTTTCTTCTTTTATCTTTAGCATGAGATTTGTTTATTACTCCCTCTAGTCTTTAATATAATAAAAAGTTATTTTTAATGAAAAATCAATATATATGTACTACATATAATCTAAATATATTGTTTCATCAAGAAACTTTTTCTTATATTAAGGATAAGAGAGTAGTATTGTTTAATTATTTAAGTCTTTGGTTTTATTTATAAAAAAAAATTATTTTTTTAGATTTATTGAATAATTAATATATTTAAATTGTATAATGAACCATATATATATATTTTGACGGAATAATAAACCATATACATTAATTATTAATAAATTAAAAAATTAACTTTCTTTTATAAATAAAATCAAAACTAGAAAAGGAGGAATAAGTAAGATTTAGGGAGAAGTCAATAACCAAGCTTAAGTCTTTCGAGTACAATACAATCCTTTGATCTATACTTATTGAATCAATCCTTGTTGGTCATAGTGTGAGGTTATAGCTAGTTTTACTTGGGTTCAAGTGATTAATGAACTTTTAGTTAAGGTCGAATCTATTGGGAAGAGAGGGGAATACGAGAGTTACAACGGGACCTAGAACTATAAGGGATTTTGACACTATATATTCACTAAAAATTTAGAATTCAATTCTGAATAGAAGCGCAGAGCCGACGACCCTAAAAATGAGATAGTAGAATAGCGTTTAGCAGGATGGTCGCTATTTGATTTTTTTAAACAACTTATATGAATAATAATTATAAACATTGTCAAGTGCATAAGGAAGAACAAAGTGCAGAGAGAAATGAAGAAGGAACTTGTGGTTTTTCATTGGAACGGATGAGTGCAAAAACGTTGGTGAAGGAAGGTTAGGGTTGAGTCTCAACTAAATTTGATTGAAAAATTCAAAATTACCCTTAAAACCTTTTAAATTTAAGGGGGTAATTTTGGTTTTTCACAGGGAAAAAAAGGATAGAGGGATAAAAACCGCTCCAGGCTTAGAACCGTTCCACCCCACTACTCCCTATTACTCTATAGCAGCCGCTATAGTGTTCTGCATCGCTAAGACCGACTTAGCTCTGCTCCGCTATAGCGAGATAGCGCCCCTATTAACTACTCTGCAGAAACTTTAACGCAATGAGTGTTAGTGTCCTTTCTCCTAGACCTGTTGTAGTTGTCGCATTCCCCGGTCTCCCCAACAAGTGGCATTAGAGTTTGGTTTAGCTTGGTGGAAGAGTGGGAGTTGGATCCTATTTTAGGATGTGAGGCCTCACACTTGTGGGGGAGTGTTGAAATTCAAGTGTGAGTGGTTAAGTTTCACATAAACTAATAATGGAGGAAATGTTGGATATATAAGAAAAATGACTCTTACACCTATGGCCTTAGACTTTTAGGTGAATATGCGGTGTCAAGATCTCTTATGGTTCTTGATCCCGTTGTAGCTTCCGCATTCCCGATATTCCCAACAAAAAGTATATGTGATAACTCTCACTTATAGAATCCTTACCTCTCACACTTGAATTTCAACATAATCGATCAGAAGAAATCACCATAAATTGTTAGAGAGAAGCTCACTTCAAAGTTGTTTTAATTGCTCCATATTCGTTGCTCAGATCAGTATAAGCTATTTATGGAGTTGTAGTATTTTGATATTGAAGCATGGACTATAACCCATATTTTATGTTTTAAGTATTTCTTATCTGGTTTTAAATTTGGAATTACAAACTTTCAGGAATGCTTAAAACAACACTAGCAGTGTTGTTTATTGGGTTTCTAGCATGGGCTTATCAAGTCATCCAACCTCCTCCCCCCAACACATGTGGATCTCCTGATGGACCACCTATAACCGCGCCAAGAATCAAACTAAGAGATGGAAGGCATTTGGCATACAAAGAGCACGGTGTTCCTAAAGACGAAGCAAAGTATAAAATCATCTCTGTTCATGGTCTTTCCAGTTGCAGGCATGACACAGTGGTTGCCGACACCCTATCACCTGTAAATTTCTATATCACATTTTTTTTCTGCCTATTATAGCATCCTTAGATCCTTTTGTGATTTGTAATTTATATTTAACGTGAGGTTTTTTAGGATGTGGTTAAGGACTTGGCGGTCTACATTGTATCTTTTGATAGACCTGGTTATGGAGAGAGCGATCCCGATCCAAATCGTACGTTAAAGAGCATTGCTTTGGATATAGAAGAGCTTGCCGATCAACTGAGATTGGGATCTAAATTTTACGTGGTCGGTGTTTCCATGGGTGGACAAGTTGTTTGGAACTGTCTTAAGCACATACCTCATAGGTATGATTTAGGGTCTATTAGAATCGACTCATTGGAATTTATCTATGTTAAGCATTCGCGAGACTGTTTGGGAGAGTTTACATAAACAGCTCACGACATGTCCGTAAGTTGTTGATTTATAAACATCAACACCTTATTGAAGACATTAATGCATAAATATAAATATTATAGTCAGGGATTGAATCCTGGATCAACAACTTACACTCATTTAACTCAATTAGTACTTACCAGTTGAGTTTATTCGTAGTTTTATTCTGTTGACATTAAAACATTTTCAATACTAACAGGCTAGCAGGTGCAGCGCTCTTAGCGCCAGTCATCAATTACTGGTGGCATGATCTTCCAGCAAACTTAACTTCTGAAGCCTATAGCCGATATAAATTACGTGACCAATGGGCTATTCGTGTTGCACACTACATGCCATGGCTAACGTACTGGTGGAACACTCAAAAATGGTTCCCAATTTGTAGTGCGCTTTCTCGTAGTCCAGATATCTTTTCAAAACAAGACAAAGAGCTTATATCTAAGTTGTTGGCTGATAAAGATAATTATGTGGTAAGTATCAAGCTTTTAGATGATCACAAAATTGGATTAAATTGTTTTGAATTTTATTGAAACTAGGGGTTTGGAAGAATAACAGCACTAATTTCTCATCTCAATTCTCATTGGAGTTTTACAACTTATTCATTTGGCTTCCACAGGCACAGGTGAGACAGCAAGGCGAATATGAAAGCGTCCACCGCGACATAAACATTGGATTTGGGAGCTGGGAAAATACACCTTTAGATATTCAAAATCCATTTCCAAACAACGAAGGTTCCGTTCATCTCTGGCAAGGAGACGAGGATATTTTGGTTCCTGTTACGCTACAACGTTACATTGTGCAAAACCTTCCGTGGATTCACTACCACGAACTTCCAGGTTCTGGCCACATCTTCCCTCACGCCGATGGTGTGAGTGAGACTATCATTAAGTCGCTTTTAGGCGTGAAATAGGCTTCTGTATTGGTCACTGGCTATCCGTGGTCAGCTTTGGCATATATTATCTCCGTTTCGGATAATTGAAACTGGAAGATCACACGCAATAAATTTATATATGCAGGATTTTCTTTCGCTTTTTAGTATAACAGAAGGTGTGATGTTTTGTTTTAAATAATCTGTATTTAGTGATAGCTTATAACTATTACATACATGAATGCATTTGGTGGTGAATTCTAAATTTGTATAATTTATGAATCTTTAGATCTTTACCCAATAATTCTAACTTGAGAATATTGATTATATGAATTTCCAAACCAAGCTTTCAAGCATAAGCACCAAGATCTATTATAAAACACTAATACATACACAAACACAACATTGACATGTAAAAATAATTACTAATACATTCGCGTGTGTTAATTGCCTCTGATACGTCTCGGACACAAGATATATATTTGATCTGAAGTGTCGGTGCTACGTAATATATCACTCAAACTCAAACGTAGTAATGGACGACATGACTACCATAAACTACTAATCTACCTTTCTTGTTTTGGATCTAATTTTCTTTTCATTGTTCCAATCTGTTTAGAACTCAAACCAAAAGCCTTCTGCAAAAGCTCCTCATCAATCCCAGAACCAAACACCGCGGAAGGTATCTTCATCAAACCAGGATTCTGGCTGTTAAAACTACCGAAAAAGGTAACGACTTCATCGCCAACATTCATCATAAAATGAACAAGTCCTCTAGGAAAAACCATAACCTCTCCCTGTTCAAGTACTCTAGCAAAAAGCCTATTGTTAGAATCAACAAAACCTGTATAAACTTTTCCTTGGATCACGTGAACAAGCTCCGTAGCTCTTGGATGGAAATGCGGTGGATTGATTCCTCCAACTTCAATATCTGTTCTCGCGAATGACATGCCGAGTGTGTTGAGTCCTGGAAAATTTGTAGGGTTTGCAGGTATTACAGATAAGCCGGTTTCTGAAAAGTTTCCGGATGTTTTCATGTTGGAGAAGATGAAGTCATTGATGGTGACTTGTGAGGAGTTTTTGCATGGGAGAATGGTGTGAAAGGTGTGATGTGTTTTGATGGATTCAAATGTTTGGTTTGGTATGCAAAAATCTTGAACTGGATCAGGGTCAGAAGCTAGTGTGATGAAGGTTAAGTTGAGGGAGAAAATAGAGAGTAAAAGCAAGAAGTTATTTTTGTTAAACATTTTTGTGTTGAAGAATAAGATTTAGTTTGAACTTGTTTATATAGAAATGAAAATAGATAAAGTAGACACAAATTCTAGTTATCATTAAAAAAAGAATGAGTGAAAAAAAATGGAGAATCCAATTTAGAGATAGTATTACAAAAGGTACATATTCTATAATTAATGCAAAAATTATAATTCTATGAAGGGTCCTACTAAAGTCAACTTATGTTATATAGAAACATTTTTTATAAACTAATTAACGGTGATTAAATCATAAGCTGGTCCACGCCTTGTGTAAAACGGTGCTGACATTGCTTATGATCAAAATGATTACAGTAATTAAGAAATACTACTATATGATGCTACTGCTAGTTGCTTTACTTGTTTATGAAGAAAGAATGATACGATAAAATCAGAATGATGAATTTTAATGCACGCATTGCTTATGTGGTTATAACTTATAAAGTATCTCCAATTTTGTCGTAGTGGAATTCAGACTCTCAACTATTCATTTACCCGTGCAATGCACGGGCCAATATTATAGAAATTTAGTATAAATTTTTATTTTATAAATAATTTAATAAATATTTATTTAAAATTCTAAATTTTGAGATAGTGATTTCCAAATTATGATAATTTATATGAATTGGATTTAAATATTATTTCTTCTTATTTATTAAATAAAAAAAAATTATATAATATCTAATAAAATGTGTTAGTGAGATAATGGTTAATAGAAATAGTGGTTAATAGCGATAGTAAAAAAAAGACTATATATGCAATTTCATTATTAAAAAAATGTTTAATATTAGAAATAGAGAATAAAAAAGTTACTTCCATTAATAAGTAATTAACAATTAATTAGAAAATAGGAAAAAGAAAAAAATGGTTGATACAACTTGCTAGAGTTTGTTGGTATTTTGTATCAATGTTTTAAGGATAATGCTAACTTGTGTCCTTGGGGCACAAGTTAAGAGATAAATATAGTAAAAAAATTCTTGAAAATTGTGTTGTGTATTTAATACAACTTTATAATTAATGATTTTAGTGTTCTTTTCCATAATATTTTTCTATTTGTGGGTTTTTAACATGTGCCCCAAGGGCACAAGTTAGCATTACCCATGTTTTAAAAACTGGACCGGACATCGAATCGGTGAAACTTACGGTTTAAGGTTCAATTGGTTAAATTGGTTAAATCTACGGTCGAACTGTTTATTAAATAAACTAATAATATGAAACTAAATTTCATAGATATGTCACACATTATTATATGTTCTCAAATTATTAAAATAAATATTTGAAAAATTCATTCCAAATTTAATACAACAATATCAATAATACATAACATAATTCTACATTTCATTTCAACTATCATTTAAGAATATTTTGATCAAACTAAAAAATTACAAGAAATGGACAACAACAAACAATATTGACTTGAACTACAATCAATAGAGTTGGACATCGTGACTATGTTTGAAAGAGACTGCAGGATGATGATGGAGTGTGGTTGAAAGAAAAACTATAGGAGTGACAAAATTTAGAAGTTTGTATGGTTGTAAAAGACATACGAAATTCTTTTTTGTGATTAGGGAATGTATGTTAAGTTTTGATATTAGCATATTAAATTTTAAATTTTTTTTTTTTAAAAATGGTCGATTTGATGATTTTTTTTAACCGGGCGGTTTTACAAAAATGGCTCCAGTTCTTTGGTTCGAATGGTTTTGGACGGTTCAATTCGATTTTTCCGATTTAACTCCGGTTTTGACCCACTAATGGTTTTAAAAGGTTGACCCAACCGGATTCAGCTCCGGTTCCTAGTCCAACTGGTTGAACCGGCCGGTTCAGTCCGGTTTTTAAAACACTGTTTTGTATGCAGCGGCTGACTGATGGCTCAGCTAAGTTGTCCATGCTTATTGGAGTGCAATCTATCTGAGTTTTCTGCTAGGTGCGTTGTGGTAAAGAGGTTGCACCTACTTGGTGGAACAGGTTTTTGATGAATTGTGTTGTTGATACTCCAAGTTTGAGTAAACGTTCATGATGAACAATATCTTGTTGATGCTCAAATTTTGAGTAAATCAGATACTCTTTATTCTTTGTATAACTCAATAATGTGCAAATGGTGATAGTGCAAATAATTTGAGATAATGGATCAAAATTAGGTGAAATGACAATTAGAAGATGTTCATCATACATAAAGAAAAAAATTCATCCCACATTTCAATTACATTAAATCACGGAGCATTAGATAGTTTTCTAAGTGGATCAGTTGATAAAAAAATAAAAATATATAGCCCACGTCTATCAAATATGGATAATTATATCAACACTAAATTTTAAAATGATAATTTAAAATTTATAGAAGCTATCATAATTTAAAATTTTGAATGGTTCGTATGATTTTATAGTTAAAATTTTGAATGGTTCGCATGATTTTATAGAGACATAGTAAAATTAACTACTAATATAATATCTAATGAAATTAGTTAATGAAATTGATCGTGAAGGCTGATCAGATCCTGTGATGGGCCAAAAAGAACGTCTTCTATGCTGGATGTGAGATGAGGAGGATAGGGTGTACCTGCAAGGCACTCCGACGCTCAAGTAAGAAAAGGTCCGAGAAAAGGGCAAGTACAAAGTGTGTTCTTAGGATGATTATTGGATACCTGACCCTCTCAAGTGAGAGGGTTTATATAATGCCCCCAGCGCGTTGCCAACGGTCTCTATTTTCGGGGAGAAATAATCGTTTCCCGAAGAATAGGTAACTGCCAAAAACTAGCCGTTTGTCGGGCAGGGTGCCCCAAACTAGCCGTTATGTCAGGCAAAGACGTAGTTTCGGGCACATGCCCATGACTGTTCCTGGATAATGAAGTCGTGCGTGGCGGGCAAAAATACCGGGGAGGAGCAAATGACCCCTGGGAGCCATCCGCCCATATGTGCTCGGTTGGAGGGCAGACAGGTAAATTATGCCCCTTATTGACTGGACTTAGGCAATTGGGCCATTCTGGGAGCAGAAGTGGATTGGGCCATGTCCAGCCATTGGTCCAGTCCGGAACAGGAGCCCCCCAAGTCGTTGCTCCCGAGCATGGGAGTGATGACTTAAGGATAGCCCGTAGCTCCGGGGATCTGTGACGGAGTCGTCGTTTAGTGACAATGGGGAGTTGTCTCGTGGTGCCCGAGAGTTCCATTGCTCGCGAGATTCACAACGCTCTTTGGTCTGCCCGTCGTTCGGGGAGACCAACAGGTAGAAGAAATTAAAGCGATGGGGCGCCACGTGTGCCTCAAGCCCTGTGTTGTATTAAATAGGCAATGATGGCTAGTCTAGGGCCATAATGACATATCCGAGCGTGCTTTTGCACGTGCTCTCAAGCTGTATATAAGGAGAGGGGATCTGTTCATTTGCATTTTCGTTTCTCTCTCTTCTTCTTCATTTTCCTCAGAGAGCTTAGTTCATCGCCTCCGTCGTCCGCCGTTTTAGCCGCCGTGAGTAGCTTCGAGCACCTCTTCACAACCTCTTCAACCACGTAAGTCACCTGATTTCTCCCTTTCTTCCAGTTTTTTCATCTTTGTTTAGAATGCATGCGGTTAGGTTAACTTAGGTGAGATAGTGGTG
This sequence comes from Lathyrus tuberosus, assembly GCA_022829125.1. Taxonomy (NCBI): domain Eukaryota; kingdom Viridiplantae; phylum Streptophyta; class Magnoliopsida; order Fabales; family Fabaceae; genus Lathyrus; species Lathyrus tuberosus. The sequence goes on along the minus strand of JALAZF010000177.1, from coordinate 7,547,241 downwards.
TTTCTCCGGCGTCTGTTGGTGGTGGACGGTGGCTAGGCCATCTTCTGCTGCTGATGTGACCGTCGGAGCCCCTTAGAGAGCTAAGAGTAAGGCCGTTTCCGGCGTAATCGCGACGATGGCGCAGGCGTAACCAGTTGTGGCTACCCAGTTTTTCGGTGCTCTGATGAAGTTTCCGATGAATGTATGAAGTTTCCGGTGGATCTTCAAACGAAAATTGGGTAGTGGTCCGGGGAAGGTCCTCGTTGTATGAGGGGGTTTGCCCCGAGCATCTCCTCGAGGGAGACTTTTGTGTTTTTGTTTAATTTAGGGCTTAGGTCGGGGACGCCGTCCTCGGCCCTTTGCGCGCCCTTTAACTTGACTAATGGTGGAACGGTGGATTTAATTTCGCGGTCGAATTCACTTTTATCCTCTGCTTTTCAGGTGATCGAGATGGCGTCAGTACCCGAAAAAGAGATCCTTATAAATTCGTCCTCGGAGAGTTCCTCGGAGAGTAGTGAAACAGAAATTTCAAATGCCCTCAGCGAAGCCGGGGATGATATTGAGCATGATTCCGCGGAGGAATGGTCGGTGGCAGAGCCTGCCGAGCATAAATCTACCTTCGCGTCTTATACAGGAGATGTTTTCATGGACGTAGGACCGGAGGGGGAGTGGAAGGTGCATTTCCCCTCCCAAGATGATCACATTTGAACGGATTATAGGGAGAGATTCTCCATGTATGAGTACGCCTTCAAGGAGATAGGGTTGAGACTGCCCTTCACTGATTTTCAACGGTCCATCTTTGAACACCTGGATGTGGCCCCGTCACAATTGCACCCTAACTCGTTGGCGTTCATTCACGCCTTTGCGCTGACCTGTGAGTTCCTGAAGATAGGAGCCACTTTACCTTTGTTCTTCACTATCTTCCACCTTCAGAGGCAGGTCACGGGGAGAAGATATGGTTGGGTGTCGCTGAAGCAACCTAGGAAGCTGTTTAAGCCCTTCTCAGAGTCTATCTGGAATTTCAAGGAGAGGTTCTACGTCATCGAGCCTGTGTTAAAGCAGGCCCAAGATAGCACGTATGTTTGGGCAGTTTCCACAGACGAGGATGGCAACGTTATACGTGACGAGGAAGGGAGAGTGATTGGGGATAGAGAGTTCAAATTCCCCTTCCATTGGAGTGGGAGTCATTTTTCTCGGGAGGCTGCTGGTTATGTCGCTCAGCCGAGCATGTTGGACGAGCAAGACTTGGTCGGCTATGAGACGTTGGTGAACTACGTTAACTCTTTTAGGCTTGCTGATTGCTGTACGAAGAAGGGCGATCCGATTTTTGAGGACGATGGTAGTCAACGGGTGGAGTACCGTTATATCAATACGAAGGCATTTTTGGAGTGCAAGACACATGCGGATGCTTTTAAACTGCTCGGTAGTTTTAGCTTTTTTACTTGCCCGAATTGTATTTTCTTCGATGTCTAACATATTTGTTGTGTTCTCGCATGTGAGATGCCTTCTGCCCACGAGAGAATGGTGAAGAATGCCTTGGCGAGGAGCAAGCCTGGGGCGGCCGCTTCAAAGTCTCGATTTACACAGCGTGCTCCTCCTCATCATCCTGCTACGGGAAGCTCTTCGCCTGCTCTTGCTCAGGGATCCCCGTTGCCTTTGACCTCAAGGTTCAAGCGGACCAGAGCCAATGAGATGGTGGACTTCAGTCGGGCGCCTGAGAAAGGGAAGTTCGAGCTTCCTCCTTGTGTCCTTGACAGGAAATTTTTTGAGGGAACGTCCCTGGTGGTGCCGTGGGCAGAGTCTCTTTAATTGGAAGGTATGGATCACCCGAGGAAGAGGGCACTACTGGTGCAGGATGCCTCTGCGCTGGTCAGGGTCTTGGAGATGGTGGCGATCTATGCCGAGGGAGATTCCTCCTCTGAGTCTGAACTCAAGAATGCCCGGGCGACCATAGCGTCTTTGGAAGATACGGAGAGGAAGGCCCGGGAAGAGGCCAAGGCTGCCAATGATGCAAGGAAGAAATCAGACGAGGAGGCTGCCAGGCTAAGGGGGGAGAACGCTACACTGGTGGCGGAGAAGAAGGCTGCTGAGGAGCTAGTTGAACAAGTGAGGGCAGCGGGTGCCCCGGCTGAAGATGAGCCCGAGGATGTGAAGGCGTTGAGGGCGAGGGTCGAGCTTGTCGCCCGTCTTCTACGGGTAGAGGAAGACGTTATTGCCATTGGAGAAGAGTCGTTCAAAAATGTTGTGGCCCAACTCCGGCTGGTCAATCTAGGGGTTCAGATCTCCACGAAGGGTACCAACTTCTTGGGTTATGTCAAGGACGGCAGAATAGTTAATCTGAACTTCTTCGATATTGGCGACGAGCATGCCCAGATTCTGAACGAGGAGAACCAGGAGCCTGAGCCCAACACCGAGTAGCCTGAGCAGATGCAGGAATGAGATTGGATTTTTCCTTGTTGTAATGTATTCGGTCTGCGTGTCGTGTTTTGATGTAATTTTGCTTGGTTTGGGGGGCGTGGCAGCCCTTGGTTTGTAATACGCACAACTTATGGCCCTTGTGGTCACTTAAATTAAATGTATGTATCCGGTCAGTGTAGCCGGTTTTGTATGTTTGCGCATGGCTTTTACTGCTTATATTTGCTAAGTGTTGTACTGTTGCTCGATATGCTTTTGTGCCCGTAACAGGGATCACTTTGATTTGTTTTAAGCTTTAGGGAATTGCTCGAAGTAGATGTGTTCGGCAGTGAAGGGGATTGGTCGAACGGCCGGGGAATTTTCAGGCGAGAAAGCGGAGCTCAGATCGCGTTTGAGGCCTGAGTTCACGACGTGAACCTCTCATCGCGAGCTAGGTGTTCTACCTATCGTGGTACTTTGACGACGGCGGTGCTCAGTTGAGGGACCGCTGTCAGACAGGGACCTGGCTCGTTCTTGAGCAGGGTCCTGCCTTAGCTGACATGCAACACTTGTACCTAGGCGTGCATCGTAGTCGGGACGTGATGTTCGTCATTTTGACGAAGCAAACCGACAATTAAGGCCTTAGCTAAAGTATTGCTTTAGCTTTTCGGCGTTCCATGGTCGAGCAAGTTCTTCCCCGTTGAGATGTTCTAGGTAGTAGGCTCTATTCTCCGTTTTTGCTCGAACGCGATTAGGTCCTTCCCAGTTAGCAGCGAGTTTGCCTTCGCGAGAGTCTTTATGGTTTCTTCTCAGGACAAGGCTGCCCACTTCAAACTCTCGTCGTATGACTTTGGCGTTGTGCCGGATGGCAATTTTTTGTTTTAATGAGGCTTTGCGAAGGACTGCCCCTGATCGGACTTCCTCGATGAGGTCGAGTTCCTCCCTTAGTGCCTCGTCATTCATTTCCTCGTCCAGGGGCATTTCGGTCTGCCTGGAGGGTACGTAAACTTCATTGGGAATTACGGCTTCGGTCCCGTAGGCCAGCGGAAAGGGGTTTCCCCGGTTGAAGAGTGTGGAGTCGTGCGGTATGCCCACAGGACGTTGTGCAGCTCCTCGAGCCACACTTTCTTCGTTTTGTCCAGCCTTCGCTTGAGGCCTCGAAGGATGACTCGGTTTGCCACTTCGGCTTGCCCGTTAGTCTGGGGATGTTTGACGGATGTGAAGTGTTGTTTTCTGTCCAGCTGGGCGACGAAATCCTGGAACTTCCTGTCCGAGAACTGTGTCCCGTTGTCCGTGACTATTGCCTGGGGAATGCCAAAATGTGCGATGATGTTTTATTTGTAGAAATGCACTATGTTAAGGGCTATTATCTTTGCTAGAGCTTCCTCCTATATCCATTTCGTGAAGTAATTAACGCCTACTATTTAATATTTGTTCTGGTTTGATCCTACTACGAACGGCCCCAGGATGTCCAGGACTCACCAGGAAAATGGCCACGGGGAGGTAGTTATATACGGGGGTCATCCAGCAGTTGCTGTCGCCGATTACCTACACATCGAGGGTCGGGGATGCTTTCTCGATACTAGGTCGAGGAAGTACCTCCTGGATGACGGACTTGTTTCCGCCCTTTTTCTTCGTGCTTGCTAGTTTAGACAATACGCCTGCTCTGACGTTATGTTCGCGGGGAACATGCTTCATTTCTACTGCGGCGAACTTCGCCATCTTTTCTTTGACCAGGACTAAGTATTCGGACAGACAGTCATTTTTGGCTTGGTATTCTCCTCGAACCTGGAGGGCCACGAGTTGTGAATCTGTGCAGATGACGACCTCTTCTGCCCCGAGATCTTTGCCCAGGCGCAAGCCGGCGAGGAAGGCTTCGTACTCAGCCTGGTTGGTAGACGTGGGGAAGGATAAAGTAAGTGATACCTCTACGATGATTCCTTCATCGTTTTCCAATATGATGCCCGCCCCACTTCCTGCCGAGCTGGAAACCCTATCTACGAAAATGGTCCACTTGCGCACCCCGCAGGTGGGGGAATCCGCGAACGTAATCTCAGCGAAGATGTCAACCAAAGCTTGGCTTTGAGGGGTTTTCTGCTTTCATACTGAATGTCGAATTCAGAGAGCTCTAGCGACCATCTAAGCATTCTGCCGGCCATGTCTGGTCGTCCCATCAGCTATTTTACGGATTGATCTGTCCGGACCACGATTGTGTGAGCCAGAAAGTAGTGTCTCAGCCTTCTGGCGGCGTTGATGAGGGCCAGTGCTACTTTCTCTATCTGCTAATATCTCAGCTCCGGTCCCTGCAATGCTTTGCCGGTGAAATATATGGGCTTTTGCCCGTCAGGTGTTTCGTGAATAAGAGCGGCGCTCACGACCTTAGTTGCTATGGTGAGATATAGATATAGAGTTTCGCCGTTGTCTGGTCGAGAGAGGACTGGTGGCTCAGACAGTGCCCGTTTCAGATGGAGGAGAGCCTAGTCGCATTCCTTCGCCCATTCAAACGTTGCCTCATTACGAAGGAGTTTGAAGAATGGCAGGCTGTGTTGGGCAGACTTGGCCATGAAATGGGACAAGGACGCGAGCATCCCGTTGAGGGACTGGATGGATTTCTTCGAATTGGGCGTTGGAAATTCAGAGAATGCCCGACACTTGTCGGGGTTGACCTCGATTCCTCGTTCTGTCAGGTAGAAGCCGAGGAACTTGCCTGCCCGGACTCCGAATGTGCACTCCTCTGGGTTGAAACGCATCTGGTGTTTCCTGGCCTGTTCGAATACCTTCCTCAAATGGGTCGTATGATCGGTTTCCTCATGGGATTTCACGATCATCTCATCCATATAGACATCGAGCATGTCGCCTATTTCTCCCCGGAAGACCTTGTTCATTATCCTCTGATAGGTCGTGTCGGCGTTCTTCAGGCCGAAAGGCATTACGTTGTAGTAATAGTTACCCGATTCGGTCATGAAGGCCGTGTATTTTTTATCGCTCATTGCCATTGGTATTTGATTATAGCCCGGGTAGGCGTCCATGAATGATAATAGTTTAAAACCGGCAGAGTTATCAACAAGTTTATCAATATTGGGGAGGGGGTAGGCATCCTTCGGGCATGCCTTATTAAGATCAGTATAATCAACGCACATTCGCCATTTGCCATTAGATTTTTTCACTAGTACAACGTTGGACAGCCAAGTGGTATACTTGGCTTCCGATATGAATTTTGCCTCTAGGAGGTCTTTTACAGCTTATTCTGCAGCCTCCATTTTTTCTGGAGACTGCTTCCTCCTACATTGTGCTACTGCTTTGACAACTGGGTCGATCTTGAGTTGATGGCAGGCGACGGATGGGTCCAAGTCGGGCATCTCTGTGGCACTCCAGGCGAACAAGTCTGCGTTTTCACGAAGGCAGGCTTTGAGTTGCTTTCGTGCAATGTCGGGGAGACCGATCCCTATCTTTACTCCCCGCTGAGGGTCGTCGCTGAGCAGGATGAGCTTGAAGTCACCATCCGGGATAGGGCGCATCGGATGAGAGGTGTTGCTGGTCGAGGCAGATGAGCTGCTCGGGCTGGCCTGATCTTCCTTCAGGTCATGTTCGGCGAAGCGGCTGTCAAGATCGATGGAGTCGATGTAAGGCAGTGGCTTGGCTTCCTCTGAGCTGCTGAGCAAGGCTGGCTTGTTGGACGTCTTCGGCTTGGACGTGATGGTGTTGAGTCCCTTGGTGGCCGCCTCGAAGCATTGTCGTGCAGCTTCGGTATCCCCATGCAATGTGGCCACCATACCTTTCGAAGTGTAGTACTTCATTTTGAGGTGGACGGTGGAAGGCACAACTACCAGTTCGGCTAGAGTTGGCTGCCCGAATATACATTGATAGAGAGACGGGCAGTCAATTACCAAGAATTGCACTTTAACAGATCTGGCTGTCTCCGCAGATCCAAAGGTCACGATCAGCTCTACGAACCCCTAGGGTTTTGTGACCGACCCATTGAAATCCTGGAGGTCGGAACCCACATAGAGGGTGAGGAGTGATTCGTCTAGTTGGAAGGTCGAGAAAAGTTGTGAGTACATAATATCGACCGAGCTGCCTTGGTCGACGAGAATCCTGCGAACATCAAAATTGGCCATCTAGGCGCGGACGAGCAGTGGGATACTTGAGCTCGGGGACCCTCCGAGGAGTTCTTCCCTGTAGAAGGAGATGGGGACTGATCCCTTCTGGGCCTTGTCGAGCGTTGTCACCCTCCTGGAGCTCGTGCTGATCAGGTGCTCGAACTTTCTTTTCACGGAGCCTATGGTGGTTTTGTTGAAGCCCCCTCCAGAGATGACCATCGCGGAGGGGAAGGTCTCCCACGGGCTGTGTGCCGCGAAGTACACGGGAGCGTTGAGCTCGTCTGGTACGTAGAAATCCTCCGGCCATGATATGGACATGGCGACTTGGAGGTTGGCTTCTTCGGAGAAAGGCACCTCTTCCTCTACCTTCTTTGACTCCTGGGCGTCTTACCGGGGAGTGTCTTTCTTTTTTGTAAACTACTTCAGGTGGCCATCCCTGATCAGTATTTCTATAGAATCCTTCAAGTGGATGTAGTTTTCGGTGGTGTGGTCGTGGCTCTTATGGAAACGGCAGTACTTTGATTTTTCGGCGTTGGGCTTGGCCGGTATCTGTTTGAGGAACCAGACTCCCGCCTATTTGAACTCCGAGTTGGCACACTCAGAGAGAATCTTTTCCCTGGAGACAGTCAGGGGAGTGTAGTCGTGGAACTGGCCGGAGGGCCCCTTGTTGTCCCTGGATTCCCGGGGACGATCTTCGCGCCTTCTTTCCCCCTGACGGGATGTCGAGGGTCGTCGCCTTTGGAGGCCTGGGCATTCTCCGAGTGGCGGGAGGCTCAGGCTGAATTGGCCGCTTCCTTTTCCTCGTACTGAATGTACGACTGCGCCTTGGGGAGGAAGGCGTCCAGGTTTCTTGGAGGTGCGAGGCCGACAACTTTAAAAAACTCTGAGTGTGGGCGGAGTCCCTGTTCGAGCAGAAATTTTTTCATGTCGTCAGTAGTGGGGACTTGCACCGCTTCTTTGTTAAACCTCTCGATATATGCCTGGAGAGGTTCATCCTTCCCTTGAATTAATGCCCCAAGGGAGGCTTCAGTCTTGGGATGGCGGCGTGATGCCGTAAAGTGCCTAGAAAACATTCTGCCCAGCTGCTTCCACGAGGTGATGGACTCCTCGGGAAGTTGTTTGTACCAAGTCATTGCCCCTTTCCGAAGCGTGGTTGGGAACAGGCGACACTTGATGGCGCCCCGGACGCCACGGTAATCCAACAGTGCATCGATGTTTTTGATGTGCTCATCAGGGTCAGTCGTTCCATCGTAGGTGACCAAAGCTGGGGGCTTCTCCAAGCCTTTGGGGAGGTGTGTAGCCAATATCTCTTGGGACAATGGGTCGTGGGGCACATCGTCGCTACTGGAACTGGTCCAAAAAGGGGAGCAAACGGCCCACTTGAGGCGGCGACTTCTTCGGGGTGAAGGTGTACGAGCCCGACCTTTTGATTAGACCGAGGGTCACCATTGATCTCTCTGGGTTTTCTTGTGACCGGGAGAGTGTTGGTTCCGCGGGGAAATGTGATCGCGCTTTCGAATAGCATGAGATTCTGGTTCTTGGCGCACCCGATGGTCGACTTCCCGCCGAGGTTATGGACTCTTGGACCGTCGTTGTTTCTTCCTCGGTGGGGGAGGGGGATCTTGGACGGGTAGACTCTTCCAATGCCCCGATCCTCTCGTTTTGTTGGAGGATCAAGAGGTTGGTCTTGTTGATCGCTTCAAGGAGAGCCACCACGGCCGGGTCGGCGTTGGGTGGAGCTGGAACGAGCTGGATGGTCAGCAAGGGCTGGTTGTTGTCACGGTCAGCAGGAGTAGGGGAAGAAGACGCGGTAGCCCCGTCTCCCAGGTGACGGGAGTCTCCTCCGAGGAGGGATGAAGATTCGTCAGCGTCAGTTTTGTTGACGTGGAGGACAGAAAGATGGTGAGCACCTTTGACGTGATCTTGAGAGGCCATGATTATAATCTTGGATGAGGAATGTGTTTTGGTCTTAGAATCTGAGGTGGATGTTAAGACGAGGAGAACAAGTTCCCACAGACGGCGCCACTGATCGTGAAGGCTAATCAGATCCTATGATGGGCCAAAAAGAATGTCTTCGATGCTAGATGTGAGATGACGAGGAGGGGGTGTACCTGCAAGGCACTCCGACGCTCAAGTAAGAAAAGGTCCGAGAAAAGGGCAAGTACAAAGTGTGTTCTTAGGATGATTATTGGATACTTGACCTTCTCAAGTGAGAGGGTTTATATAATGCCCCCAGCCCGTTTCCCGAAGAATAGGTAACTGCCAAAAACTAGCCGTTATTCGGGCAGGGTGCCCCAAACTAGCCGTTATTTCGGGCAAAGACGTAGTTCCGGGTACATGCCCATGACTGTTCCTAGATAATGAAGTCGTGCGTGACGGACAAAAATACCGGGGATGAGCAAATGACCCCTGGGAGCCATCCGTCCATATGTGCCCGGTTAGAGGGCAAAAAGGTAAATTCTGCCCCTTATTGACTAGACTTAGGCAATTGGGCCGTTCTGGGAGCAGGAGTGGATTGGGCTATGTCTAGCCATTGGTCCAGTCCGGAACAGAAATAGTGATTAATAGACAATGAAAAAAACTCATATATTAAAAAGAAAATTAATTATTATTATTATAGCTAGTTGATTACATAAAATATTATTTATTATTTTTTGTATTAATTATTATTATTATTATTATTATTATTATTATTATTATTATGTGGTGAGAGATTGAATATTTTGAAAGGAAGAGAGAGAGAGAGAGAGAGAGAGAGAGAGAGAGAGAGAGAGAGAGAGAGAGAGATTATTATTATTATTATTATTATTATTGTTATTATTATTATTATTATTAGAGGTTTTGGAGGGAAATTTAGCGGGAGAAGTTATAGGATTATAGAATAGTATAGATATGTAAATCGTAGCACCAGAATTTGGTGCAAAATAGTCTTTTGCGGAGTTTTACTTTGTTATCAATCTCGGACGTTGATTTGAAATCGCGCAGTTCAGATTTTAAATTCGGTTTTATGCAGAAAATTATCTTGACCGTAGAGATCGAACATTGGACGGTTTTGATCTATTAAATACTACTCCCTCTGTTCTATATCATAAACAAATTTTACTTTTTAAATACATTAAATAATTAATGTATATGATCGATATATAAACTAGATACATTAATTATTCATTGTATCTAAAAAATAAAGTTTGCTTATAATATGAAATAATAGAGTATATGCTAGTTCCAATAAAAAATTAAGAAAATTGTGTACTCTAATTATTTATTTATTTAATTATTAAAATTGTCTTTTAACTATTTTGACTTATATTTTTACTAAAATAATGATGAAATTAGCTTTATGTAGTAACATAGTAAAACTATTTTATACATGTTTCTAATTATCTCGTATCAAATAGGTATTTGTAGACATTTAAAAATTTATTATCTAACTATAAAAAGAAAAGTATCTGGAAATTTCATTTCTAATCCTTTGATCGAAAGTTTAAACTTTTCTAATTCCAAGGATATAAGAGTCTTTTTTGAACGTTGTTGCAATATTATGCATTTGGCATTTATTACGTCTTAGGTGTCATACTCACCATTTTTTGAAATAATTATAATTTAATTTTATACTATTTTATTAATGAAAAGCCATTCTTTATCATTATTTAGCAGCTATTAATAATGCCAATTTTATTTGGGAAACACCACACATTCATTTGAAATTACTTAACAACGAAAAGTCACAACTTTTCATGCTTCTAATCAATTCACGTTGCGACCAAGGTTTACATCTTCAACACAAATAACACCAGCACAAATAATTACTCTCTCTCTCTCTCACTCTTCATTTTCCGCCATTTTCACAAGAAAATCTCAGAAAGGTAAAACGATTCTCTCACTCGTTTTCTCTTTCAATTCAATGCTTTACATTGCGATTCTACTTCATTTTCACACTCTTCATGCTTGATTCTTTCTAATTTTTTCGAATTTCTTTGCGATTTTTCACTTCTTTTGATCTTCTTGAAATTAACTGCAATTTTGTAACTATTTTAGTTTAGTCTTGATTATTGTTCATAATTTGTTTTTGTTCATTTCATTCTCAAGGAGGTGGCCAGAGAGTGACGCCGACGAGATTTACGGTGGTTTTTGATGTTGAATCATTTCGCTTCTAATATTCATTTGCAATTTGGAAACCATAATCTTATGGATCTGTTAGTAGATGATACACTATAACTAAAGTTGAAAGCACACCAGTGGGTAAAAGGAAGGTTGGTGGTCCAGGCGTTGGTGTTGATATGGCTTCCACTAAGAAATTAGTGGTTCTGTTATTTCAAGTAAGTATTATTCATGCATTCACATCAATCTTTTTGTCGGTGATTCCGTTCATTTTTATTTTCCTGAGTGAAAAGGTTGATGTTTTTCTCATTGATTCTTCAATTATTTTGCGATTTCATATGTTGGCATCTCTCCCAAGTTTAACTTTCCTGTCAAGGACCATCTCTAACTTGGAAAGGAACTTGATCTTTTTTATTTTGATACTGGTGCAGGTGTATAATATCATTAAGTTAACACTTAAAATGTCATATTTTGAAAGTTTAGTTGTTATTAGTATCATTTTGATGTGTATATTTCCCGGTACTCATTATATTTTATGACAGGAAGTGTGCCTTGGATGTAACATAATACATATTATGATGTGATAAGTGTTTACGTTGTAGTAAATTTGCATTTATCTATTTTTGTATTAAAATTAGATTTTTATTACTTCATCTACGGGTATTGTTGCGGGCTATTGGTGATAGGAAGGATATTAACTTGTTTAGTAAACTTGTGTATGTATATATAGGTGAAAGCTGATGTAGAAACACAAGGTGATTTTGTCACATCCTTAGCAGCTGAAGTTAGAGCATCCTACTTTTTAGATGGCAGTGACTTGGTCGTCTTTGTGAATTGGCTAGATGAAGAACTTTCCTTCCTGGTATGCATGCCTTTGAGTGTCATTTCTCAACATCACAGATAATTCATTCATCTAAAATTGAAAGAAATGTTGACCAAAATTGATAGTTATTTGAGGAGTTTGGTTTATATTATAGTGTGTTAGTAAATACTTATATGTTATACATCTTATTTGATTTCCTCTGAAATGCATGGTTTATGAACGAGATGTCCAGAAGCACTTTGATTGGCCTGAGGGGAAAACAGGTGTATTAAGGGAAACAACGTTTGAATATCAAGATCTTATGAAATTGGAGAAGCAAGTCACAACAAGATTATACGTGAAGCCACACTAGAGTTTGTACCTAGTGGTGGCAAGGATGAATAGGTAATCAAAGAATCTAAATACTTTCTTTTGAAATAACCGATCAATTACTTTGATATGTTACTAAATACACTATGAAAACCAAATACACGTTTATGTTATTAACCAATCTATTTGTATATAACAAATCTTTTGTAACTTTCATTAAAGGAAAAATTATTGTGCGCCTAAATTGTCATGTCTTCGTTTGGAAATCTTTTGAAACATATTTATGCATTGTTTTGCAAGTTTCTGTTGAATATGATTTGCCCTCCCAGTTGAAAGAATCAGATAATACGGTTGAGGAAGAAGTATTGACAAGTCCTACTTTAGGATTAACCGTTGATGAACCAAACAGTGATTATCATTTTGGGCCTTCAGCTCCTGCGGACTGTGTCAAGAAAGGAATTACACCAATTTGGTGGTTGTAACTCTGATGAAGCTCAACTTCCTTTTACTACCATTAAAGGTTCGTCTGGTGATTTTTCTGAAATTCATCACATTGAAACAAGCCAAATTCACAACTATACCTTATTCTTAAAGCATCTCTATTTGATCCAACAGTAGTACTAAACAGGGAAGATTGGCCACTTCAAGTTACTCAACTTGTAGCAGGAAACTATTATCCAGTAATTTTGATAGAGGAAATAGTTGAAGAAGCATTAGATTTTGTTCTTCCGGGCATAAGTGAAGCTACATTGCTGGATGTTGTTTCTCAAATCATGGATATGCATCTTCATAGTATTTTCAACTCTCCTTTTCAATTAGAGCTAAGGTTCTGCAATTTCAACTCTACTTTTTAATTAGAGCTAAGGTTCTGCAATTTCAACTCTCCTTTTTAATTAGAGTTGAAGTTCTGCAATAGTAGCAGGTATATAAATATGTGTGTGCAATAGTACATATATGTATAGCTCAAGTAATTGGATTTTAATTCATAACATAGGAGGTTTATTTACTTTGGTGTGAATTCCACTCCATTCTTTGCTATAGCTTTATAAGTTTTCATTTTTTTGTAGTTTCTACATATACCAACCCAAGCTGCTCTGTTTTAATCCGACATCACCAGTCGCACTCTAGCTGTTTCCACCACCTTCGTTTATAGTTTTTTACTATTGTTTTAGTAATTGTTATTTAAAATCTGTAGTGATTTCATTTTGGTTGATGTCCCAGATTTCAGATTTTTGGAATGAGGCATTGATGATTAATCCATTGCTCATGATAGCCCTGATGGGTATTTAGCAATAGTAAAAGAGTTAATGGTTAATGTTTCTTTGAAACAGTTCTTGCATAAGAAGGACACGTAATGAAACACATTTGTGATTTTGCATTTACTCGATATTTTAAAATATTTTAAAGCACAAGAGTATGTATATGAGAATTTTGTAGACCGGTGATTTATTATTTATCCTGTTTCTTTTAAGAATTTAATAGAATGATAAATCGTTAGAAAAGGCTCGTTATAGAAATGAACGATGCCTTTGGGATGGAGTATTTACATGGAAAGAACATTGTTCATTTTGATTTGAAATGTGGGAATCTTTTGGTCAATATGATAGATCCACGAAGGCCTGTCTGCAAGGTATAAAGTATGGCATTTTGTGCTATGACTGTATTATGTGTGTTTGAATGTTTTGGAAGTTAATTTTTGGAATCAGAATTATATTCACATGTGTAGAGGTGTTAGGAATGGATGATATATATTCTCTGTTTCATTCAGCAATGGTTGTTTCTGTCTTTGTTGTTATAGCCAACCGATAGTTAGTTGACATGAAACACATAATAGTTCTCTAAAAATATTTTATTTGGTTGTACCTCTGCTGATTTGGCTATTGAAGACACTCTTTATGCATTGGATAAGGGTGTCCAGGTTGGAGCGGTATCGTTCAATCAGTACTTGAGGAGTGTGAGGCTATTGTCGAGGGAACAACTCTTTCATCGGCTACTGCTGCTAAAGTTAGAGCTGCCCGGTTATAGGCTCATGTTGCTAATATTGCTGCGAGGAGTCGTCATTATGGTAGATGAGGAGATAGGGCTAGGTTTGTATTAGAAGGTTATGGAATCATTCATCGTTAGTTCTCTATGTGGTACAAATTGCTATTTGTTTCTTGAGTTTTAAGTTGCCGCTTCTGTCCAATAGCATAAATTGGCAGCCCCTTATACCGGTGGTGCAAATTTGAAGGGGAGCTGCCATACATTTTAGCTTTGTAATAAATGTAAATATAATCTAATAACATGTTGAAAGTTTTAACACTATAATTTGTGAAACGTTTGAATTTGAAAAATGGACTAATATCTAAAGAGTAATATTATTTGAATTGAAAAATTGATTTTATTCGGAGTTGTAGTTTTAGAATTAAATCATATGAATTCAAATGGGTTTTGGTAATTACTAGAATTGGTTGTGTCTTGGTCAAATATATTAATTTAAGTTGATGGCGGATGATGAAGAGATTTTTCAAATTTCAACGTTTCTATTGAGTTGCTATATGAAAAACGAAATGTTGTTCTTAATTTTTACACAAAAAACGTGTTATGCAATTATTAGTTGCGTTAAGAATATAAACAAAAAAAATTGGTGGTTGAATTAAATGGACTAATATCTAAAAAGTTGTATTATTTGAATTGGAAAAATGACTTTATTCATAGTTGTAGTTTTAGAATTTATTCATCTGAATTCAACTACGTTTTGGTAATTATTGGAATTGCAGACATAATCCACGGGTAGATGTGAACGTATCTATGAGATACCAGCTATAGACCGATCAATTTAATACTACTTTTCATCTTTTAAATCTTTTTCTACCGTTTTATACAATTGAAGTTATAAAACGGTTGTACGGTTTATTATAAATACGAATGAATGAATGAAAGTTAGTGCATAATATTAGTAGATATTTAAAACTATGTGAATATTTATGGACTGCAAAATATATTTTATAGCTGATAAATGAGAATGAGAAACATATAATGTCAATCCAGACGGGACCCGTGTAATAGCACAGATTTCTTACTAGTTAACTTATAAAAGTGATTTCATAGAATGATTTAATTGACTGCATGTATAAAAAAAAATTACACCATCGATGTATAATTAAATTCATTAATGTATCTCATATTTTTAAATGCTATGTGTGCAATTTTAATTTTTAATATTAATTTTTTTGAATTATTTTTTAATAAATAAAATCGTTTATTAAAATTATAAATACATAAAAATGTTGCAACCAAAAAAAGGGATAAATACCGACAAGGGAGAATTTTTTATTCAAATAACTAAGTTTTTTTTAATTATGTTAATAATTAAGTTTTCTCACTAATTTTCAAAGTACTCACGTTTAAAAAAAATTAATGGAGAGGAATCGTCAATTCAATCGGCAATAGTTTTAAAAAAGTAATCAGACGTCAATTGAATTAACGACTGTACTTAAGGACTAACTAATCCAATTGGCGACAATTTTGAAAAGTAAGTGTAGTAGTCCATTGAATTGGCGATTGCACTTACTTTTTGAAAACTATTGCCAATTGAATTGGAGACTCCTTTTCATTGCAATTTTTTTTGTTTGAAACATGAGTAGTTTAAGAAATAGTGGAGAAACTTGGTTATTAAGATTTTTTTTTTGAAAAACATGTTGAAAAACAATTTAAACAGGTTAAATCACCAATAATACTAGTTTAAAAGAAGAGTTTTTTTAATCTTATCCTTAAATCACCACCTCACCTAATTTTTTTATGGAAATAAGCTTCATTCAACTAAAAAGAAGGGAAATACAAGAGGAAGGGGATCCCAAAAACTCAGGATCACCTAGCCTTGTTCTAGAGCCATGACGCATAGCTATGCTAACGAGATTTTGAGATTCCCTATTTATTTCCCTCCTAATAAAAGGAACAAGAGCATAATTGAAATCAACCATTAATAAAATACAATCTCCAACCACAGGGTCTAAAGATGCCACGCAATGCTTCCTATGAATACAATTAGCCACCACTAACGCATCCGTTTGGATAACAATGCTTTGCCACCCCTGGCGCCTAGCTAAAGCCAAGCTATTTACAGCGAAATTTGGTAAACAAAACAAGTTTCTATTAATACTTAAGGGATCAAACACGAAAAATATCCCGAAACATATTTGTGTGCTTTTATGACTTTGAACAACAATGTTATTGTGGAAATCAAAGCTTTAAAGAAGGTTTCAATACCACTTTGAAACAAGAATTGAGAATATAATAAGTTTTTAAAACAAAGGCTTAAGTTGAAATGCATGACGAAGTAAAAGTGTGAATTGTAAATAGAAATCGAAAAGTAACTTAATGCAGAAAAAGTGCTTGAATGTAAAAAAGACTTGGAATTTATAAATGGTGGAACGCATACGTACATTTTCCTCACTCGTTTCTCAAATGGGTAAATACTTTAAGTTTACAGGATTATGAGTACAATTGTGGTCCCATTGCAAAATGAACATGAGTCCCTATGTATACTACTCTAAAATAACTACCTAAGAACGATTGACCAACCCTATCATGACACGTTTCAATCCCATGCAGCAGTTTCTTCCGACGAGCCTCCACATGTCTTCGAGTAACCATCTATGTTAAACTAGTTCCCGCTCTTTTAACACCATTCAAATATCCTAACTACTTTTACTAGTCATCAGGAACTGACTTCCTACGACGAAGACCTTTGGGTCGACCATGCCACGGAAGCACACTTTGTAGTATTTCCACATGTAGTGCCCAAGTCGATATTGTTTCTATTGTAATGATGAACTCCAACCTTAGCCAACATAGAATAGTACTCAATTTCACTAAGTCCCTGAACTCTTCAACATCCTTCGACCTACTACTTCTTCGACCGACATCACCATGGGTGACCCTCGACTTTGAGTCAGCTTAAATTCCCTTTGACTCCATTTTACCTTGACTTCTCATGTGGCGTAGTCAATGTTGTCTCATTAATACTTTCCACTTATAGTTAAGTCAAAAAATCCAAGGTAACAAATTGCCCCCCCCCCCCCCAAAAGGTCATGTTTCGATTTCGAATTAGACAAGAGAGATGTGGCCTTTTTAATCGTATTTTTCAACGCCGCTTCATTTCTGCTAACGGCGTCATCATCATTACCCATTTTACAGCACATTGTCATTTCCATGAGATCCGCTCAGAATTTGTGGGTGTGCATGTCTGCCATAACTGCTCCCACTTACATCAATGTTGTGCTTCGAAAACCCACAAAATGCTTCAATCATTCCCCCAAGAAAATCCAATCCCAAGGATCCTCCTAAAGTATATCAACTTACTTCTCAAATAGATAGTCTTTGATGGGTCGATGGCTCTTTTTGTGGATCTCCTTGTTGGCCCGTCCTGGCTTGGGAATAGATTTCATGGTGTTTCTCCTTCAGCATCTACTATGTCAAACTCAATTTGGGAAGCCTTTCTGACCCTTACACTTTTGTCAACAAGAATCGAAGCTGGCACTCCTGGTTATGGATTTGCTGGTTACTAGCCTAACTTAGTGGCCAGACAATTTGGCTTTAGCCAATTCCAACTTTGCTCTCTTTATGTTTAGGAATATGACATTTGCTGGTCAGAGCGCAAATTCAGCTTTGAAAACTACAAGCTTTATATCGTATTCGCCCGCAACCAAGTTCTTGAACTTCCTACTTTTTAGTTTAAACACACATTTTTCATGACAGACAAATTTTACAACTTTTGGACGAAGTATTTCACCAGCCACCTCTCTGAAGAAGATTTCTGCAAAAGGCTCGTTGACGCCCTCTCCAACATGCCAGAGCAACAAGAACAACAAGATATACCTCTCAATCATCGCCTTTACTTGCTTTTATTTATTTTCCTCATTCTTCGACTTTAAGATGAATCTGAAGCCCCGACTGACAATGACGTTGAAGCACCTTTCGGCGCAGGAGATGTAAGGCAGACAAAAGAGTCTAAGAAAAAGATAAGTATTTCTTCTTAACATGCATCATTACATGAACTAGTCCTCATAGTTTTCCATTTTTAGATTCGAAAGCGTGATCCTGATTCCCCTACCAAAAAATCCAAAAAGAAAAAGAAGACCACCACTGCTTCACCTCAGGTATACTGTCTAACTACATATCCAATTGTTATTCTCTGAACATTTGTCTGAATCGAACTGCTCTTTTCAGGTTGCTTCGAAGCCCACCAAAACTACGGTCAACAAAGAAAGTTTGGAAGACACTGAAGATCCCCTCATCTTTTCAAGGTCGAGGCCTAAAGCTTCCCCGAAACCAACTTCCGGCCACAAGAAAAAAGGAACTCCCTCCAAATCCATACCCAAAAAGGACAACACTACCACCATCATTGGTCCATCTACCACAACCAAAATAAAAAATATTTCTATAGAGAAAGTCAACAGGGACGGAGAAAAAAGGTAAGAAAAGGCCCAGAATTCTCCAACTCCTGCTAAGGAAGCCATTGACAAGCCTCAAGACAAACATGTCAAAGAGACACAATCCAATGCCTCCAAGGTATGCCTCGACTCCTTATGTGAGTCTCCAATATTTTACTTCAAACTTTTAACGCCATTTCCTCTTTCCTTTCAGGACAATCTAGAGGTGAATAAACCAACGAAGCGAATCCCACACGTATCCTTCGATCCACCCCTTCTGACATAATCTAACATATTCATTGGTTAGATTTCCTTGAATCCCACATTTCAACCATTCCTACAGCCCCTCAACCAATGAAAAAAGCACCAGTCACATCTCCCTAACCACAACCTGACGTGGTAATTGATGTAGAGTCAAACTCTCCCCAGTGCATAGAAGAGATGGACAACAACACTGCCTCCATTCATGACAATATTATTCCAAACAATTCTTAGCCTGAAAAATCAACAAAAGATAATTAAGAGCAAGTTATGCCCAACATCGAGACTGCCCCTATAACGCCCCATTTTCCTTTTATTATTATTTGCGAATAATTATAGGTTGTTGTGATCGATTATGTGTTTTTGTACTTTCGTTGTGTTTTGTGTACCCGTGGTGAAGGGTAGTGGCCTTAAGTAGTAGGTTTTGGGCGTAGTAGGGGTGTATGGCTAATAACATAGAGATTAGCGGTGCGTTGAGTAATGTTGATTGGATTATTTAAATTTATCATTTGTTGACTAATTTATTTCATTAGTTGAGTGATAATATTAATATAATAAGATAATTAAAATAATTAAGAGGTGTAGTGAGTGAAAGGGCTTTATGGTAATTAGGCGAGGGTTAAGTGAGGGCAAATAAGGCAATTCATTAATTGGGGTATATGAGTGAATTAGAGAGTGAGAGTTCATTATTCTCATTCCACGTGAAAAAGTGAAAGAGGGAGAAGAGCTAGGGCAAGAGGAAGAAAGGGAGAATCCATTGAAGTTAGGAAAGCTCATCACTTTAAGGTAAGGGTGGGATTTCTTTCATCTCTCAAGGGTTAAATGATGTAAGTATTGAAGTAGAAATCACTAAGTTGGAATCCATGGGGTTGAATGAGGGTTTTAGGAAGATTTTGTGATAATATGATTGGAATTGATGAATTAGTCTTGTTTGATTTGTTTGGTTGAATTGCAAATGTTAGATGTAAGCTATTGGTGAAAAATCTATGAAAAATTGTTGTTAAAAATCGAGTTAGTGCAGAAAAATGCAGGTGGCTTGTTGTTGTCATCGCAGGGTTTTAGGCTGCAGAATCGCAGGGCCCGCTTAGTGCGGTCTAGCGCACTTAGCGCGGTCTAGAGAAATTTCGCCTCTTCGAGGCAGAGAGCTGTGCGCTTAGCGCGGGTGGGCTCGCTTAGTTACGATATGGTGAATAACTTGATGATGTATGCTTTTCTATTTATATCATCTCTCTCTTTCATTGATTTAAGAATCTCACCCCTTCTGTGTTTGGTGATGCTTTATACGGCGTCCTGCAGATACTCAGGAGTAGTTAGAGTCGTGGTCAGTGGAGACGAGGTACTTCACCTTGTGGCGTCTGCTCTGATATGTAACATGGGGAGTCGGGAACATTTATTGCATGAGTTGTTTTGTTAAAAGGATTTTGTTGTCTTTATAGTTTCAAATTAAAAGTTGTCAGTTAAAACCATTATGTTTTCTTATCATTGTTATGATTGATTTTTCTGCTGCATAATAAAAGTTGGTTTATTGAATTATACAATATGTTACATGTCTAATAAAGAGAAAGTATGTTGTCGAAAGTAATGCCTATAATTGAATTGGATGATTTTACTCTAATTTTTCGATTAAATATTACGGGGGAATTTAGGGTGTTACAAAGTGGTGTCAGAGCAGGTCGGTCCGTCCGACCAAGTTGTTGAGTCGTTGTCGTGTGTGAGTTGTTTAGTGTCGGTGTCGTTTCCTTATCCATTGTGTTCTGTTGTTGGCATGTGACAGATTTAGAATGGCTGGAAGGAACGATGTCGCTCTTACTGCTGCCTTGCAAGCTATGGCTCAAGCAGTACAGAACCCGCCGCGTGCTAATGAGAATGATTAGTTTCGGAAGAACAATCCGCCTACTTTCAAGGGAAGATATGATTCGGATGGAGCGCAGACTTAGCTCAAGGAGATTGAGAGAATCTTTCGGGTTATGGAATGTCCTGAGGCACAGAAGGTGTGGTTAGGTACTCATATGTTGGCTGAGGAGGCTGATGACTGGTGGCTTAGTACTCGTCAAGTATTGGGAGCAGCAGGTGAGGCAATTACTTGGGTCGTGTTCAGTAGAGAGTTCTTAAGGAAGTATTTTCCCGAAGATGTCCGCGGAAAGAAAGAGATTGAGTTTTTGGAACTGAAGCAGGGTAATATGATGGTTACCGAGTATGCTGTTAAATTCTCAAATTTGGCTAAATTTTATCCTCACTACAGTGTGGCGACAACTGAATTCTCGAAGTGTGTCAAATTTAAGAATGGGTTGAGACCTGAGATCAAACAGGCAATTGGGTATCAGCGAATCAAAAGGTTTCCTGATTTAGTGGATTGTTGCAGGATATTTGAGGAAGATAGCAAGGCTCGATCGGCTCATATAAGGGACTGGCCGAGAGAAGAGGAAAACAACCGGTGAATCGTGGGAAGCCTTATGCAGCTCCCGCTGAGAAGGGTAAACAGAAACATGTTGATGGCAAGAAGCCAAGTGGGGGAGGTGCATCTGCTCCTCTTAAGTGCTATAGGTGTGGTGAGTTGGGACATCGTGTTAGTGAATGCACGAGCGATGTGAAGAAGTGCTTCAAGTGTGGTCAGGCAGGACATCTGATTGCTGATTGCAAAGCTAATCCGATTACTTGTTATAATTGTGGGGAACAGGGCCATATTAGTACTCGTTGTCAGAAACCAAAGCAAGCTTCGACTGGAGGAAAAGTGTTCGCTTTGACAGGGACTCAGGCTTCCAGTGAGGACAGATTGATCAGAGGTACATGTTATATTAATAATACACCTTTGATTGCTATTATTGATACTGGTGCTACTCACTCTTTTATTACTGTTGATTGTGTAAGAAGGACAGGCCTTGTTATTTCTCCTATGAAGGGAGAGATGGTTATCGAAACTCCTACTAAGGTATCGATGACTACTTCTTTGGTCTGTTTGAATTGCCCATTATCAATCTATGGTAAGGACTTTGGTGTAGATTTGATTTGTTTACCGTTGGTAGATCTCGATGTGATTTTGGGTATGAACTGGTTGGAGTACAATCATGTTTATATTAACTGTTTTAACAAGTAGGTTTTATTTCTTACTCCTAAAGAAGAGGGAGATGATGGTTTTCTGTCTGCTAGAGAGTTGAAGGAGCTCTTGGAAGAAGAAGTTCAGGTGCTTGTATTGTTTGCATCTTTGTCAGTGGAGAGTAATTTAGTGATTAACGAACTGCAAGTGGTGCGTGAATTCCCTGAAGTGTTTCCAGATGACATTATTGATGTGCCACCAGAGAGAGAAGTAGAGTTTGCTATTGATCTTGTCCCTGGTACCAGACCTATCTCTATGGCACCATACAGGATATCGGCGTCAGAATTGTCGGAGCTGAAGAAGTAACTGGAAGACTTGTTAGCAAAGAAATTCGTGAGACCGAGTGTATCGCCTTGGGGAGCCCCAGTGTTGTTGGTAAACAAAAATGATGGTAGTATGAGGTTATGTATTGATTATAAACAGCTGAATAAAGTGACGATTAAGAATAAATATCCACTTCCAAGAATCGATGACTTGATGGATCAATTAGTGGGTGCCCGTGTGTTTAGTAAGATTGATTTGAGGTCAGGTTATCATCAGATACGAGTAAAAGACGAAGACATTTAGAAGACAGCTTTCAGAACTCGATATGGACATTATGAGTATGTGGTAATGCCATTCGGAGTTACTAATGCACCTGGTGTATTCATGGAATATATGAATCGTATCTTTCATGAGTACTTGGATCAATTTGTGGTTGTCTTTATTGACGATATCCTAATCCATTTTAAGTCAGAAGAGAAGCATGCTAAACATTTGCGGATGGTGTTGCAAGTGTTGAAATAGAAGAAACTCTATGCCAAGTTGTCTAAGTGTGAATTCTGGTTGAGAGGGGTAAGTTTTCTTGGTCATGTTATTTCCGGTGATGGTATTGCTGTAGATCCATCTAAGGTAGACGCTGTTCTACAATGGGAGACTCCAAAGTCGGTGACTGAGATTAGAAGTTTCTTAGGTTTGGCTGGTTATTACCGAAGATTTATTGAAGGGTTTTCAAAGTTGGCACTTGTGTTGACTCAGTTGACGTGCAAAGGTAAGGCATTCGTGTGGGATGTTCACTGTGAAAAGAGTTTCATTGAACTGAAGAAGAGGTTGACCACAGCTCCAGTGTTG
Organism: Lathyrus tuberosus; assembly: GCA_022829125.1. Taxonomy (NCBI): domain Eukaryota; kingdom Viridiplantae; phylum Streptophyta; class Magnoliopsida; order Fabales; family Fabaceae; genus Lathyrus; species Lathyrus tuberosus. The sequence goes on along the minus strand of JALAZF010000177.1, from coordinate 7,524,657 downwards.
GTTCTACCTGAACTAAATGAACTGTTTGTAGTGTATTGCGATGCTTCTTTGATGGGTTTGGGAGGTGTGCTAATGCAGGATAGTAAGGTTGTGGCTTATGCTTCACGACAGTTGAGGGTACATAAGAGGAATTATCCGACTCATGATTTGGAGTTAGCCGCAGTGGTTTTTGTATTGAAGATTTGGAGGCATTATCTCTATGGTTCCAGATTTGAAGTGTATATTGATCATAAGAGCTTGAGGTATCTGTTTGATCAAAAGGAATTGAATATGAGGCAAAGAAGATGGTTAGAATTCTTGAAGGATTATGATTTTGGCTCGAACTATCATCCCGGCAAAGCTAATGTCGTGGTTGATGCTCTGAGTCGAAAATCGTTGTATGTATCTGCTATGATGGTTAAAGAGTTAGAATTAATCAAACAGTTTAGAGATATGAGTTTGGTTTGTGAACAGACACCACATAGTGTAATGTTGGGTATGCTGACGATTAATAATGAATTTCTTAATAATATCAGAGACAGTCAGAAGTTGGATGTGAAGCTAGTGGATTTGATGATTGGTGATAACCAAGCAGAAGGTAATGAGTATAGGGTGGACGAATAAGGTGTGTTGCGATTCCGTGACAGGATTTGCATTCCTGATAATACAGAGTTGAAGAGAATGATTTTAGAAGAAAGTCATCGGAGTAGTTTGAGTCCATCCAGTAGCTACGAAGATGTATCAAGACTTGAAGAAGATATTTTGGTGGCCTGGATTGAAACGCGATGTGGCTCTGTTTGTGTATGCTTGTTTGACTTGTCAAGAGTCGAAAGTGGAACATCAGAAACCTGCTGGTAAGATGCAACCGTTAGTTATTCCAGAGTGGAAGTGGGACAGTATTTCCATGTATTTTGTGACAGGGTTGCCTAATACGCCGAGAGGACATGATTCTATTTGGGTAGTAGTGGATAGACTGACGAAGTCGGCACATTTCATTCCAATTAATATCATTTTTCCTTTGCAAAAGTTGGCAGAGATTTATATTTAGGTGATTGTGAAGTTGCATGGAATCCCGTTGAGTATTGTGTCGAATCGAGATCCAAGGTTCACTTCCAGATTTTGGGAGAGTTTGCAGGAAGCTTTGGGATCAAAGCTGAGATTGAGTTCGGCTTATCATCCGCAGACGGATGGTCAGACGGAAAGAACTATCCAGTCCTTGGAAGATCTGTTGAGGGCTTGTGTACTTGAACAAGGAGGTGCTTGGGATAGTCATTTGCCGTTAATTGAGTTCACTTATAATAATAGTTATCATTCCATTATTGGAATGGCACCTTTTGAAGCGTTGTATGGTCGTAGGTGTCGAACGCATTTGTGTTGGCACGAATCTGGTGAAAGTGTAGTGCTCAGACCTGAGATTGTTCAGCAAACTACCGAAACAGTGAAGCTGATCCGGGAGAAGATGAAAGCTTCGCTGAGTAGGCAGAAGAGTTACCATGATAAGAGAAGGAAAGATCTCGAGTTTCAAGAAGGAGACCCTGTGTTTTTTAGAGTCACTCTGGTGACCGGTGTTGGACGTGCTTTGAAGTCAAGGAAGCTTACTCCTAGATTTATTGGTCCATATCAGATTTCAGCAAGAGTTAGACCTGTTACATATAGAGTGTCATTGCCGCCACGTTTGTCGAATTTGCATGATGTGTTCCATGTTTCGCAGCTTCAGAAGTATGTTCTAGATCCGTCGCATGTGATTCCGATGGATGATGTGGAAGTGAGAGATAATCTCAAAGTCGAGGCCTTGCCAGAGTGTATTGATGATCGCGAGGTGAAGCAGTTGAGGAGCAAGGAGATAGTTCTCGTGAAGGTAGTATGGGGAGGTGCTGTCAGTGGGAACATGACTTGGGAATTGGAGAGTAAGATGCGAGAGTCGTATCCGAGTTTGTTTGCGTCAGGTAAATTTTCGAGGACAAAAATATTCTAAGTGGGGGAGAGTTGTAATGCCCCATTTTCCTTTTAATATTATTTACGAATAATTACAGGTTGTTGTGATCGATTATGTGTTGTTGTACTTTCGTTGTGTTTTATGTACCCGTGGTAAAGGGTAGTGGCCTTAAGTAGTAGGTTTTGGGCGTAGTAGGGGTGTATGGCTAATAACATAGAGATTAGTGGTGCGTTGAGTAATGTTGATTGGATTATTTAAATTTATCATTTGTTGACTAATTTATTTCATTAGTTGAGTGATAATGTTAATATAATAAGATAATTAAAATAATTAAGAGGTGTAGTGAGTGGAAGGGCTTTATGGTAATTAGGCGAGGGTTAAGTGAGGGCAAATAAGGCGATTCATTAATTGGGGTATATGAGCGAATTTGAGAGTGAGAGTTCATTATTCTCATTCCACGTGAAAAAGTGAAAGAGGGAGAAGAGCTAGGGCAAGAGGAAGAAAGGGAGAATCCATTGAAGTTAGGAAAGCTCGTCACTTTAAGGTAAGGGTGGGATTTCTTTCATCTCTCAAGGGTTAAATTATGTAAGTATTGAAGTAGAAATCACTAAGTTGGAATCCATGGGGTTGAATGAGGGTTTTAGGAAGATTTTGTGATAATATGATTGGAATTGATGAATTAGTCTTGTTTGATTTGTTTGGTTGAATTGCAAATGTTAGATGTAAGCTATTGGTGAAAAATATAGGAAAAATTGCTGTTAAAAATCGAGTTAGTGCAGAAAAATGTAGGTGGTTTGTTGCTGTCATCGCAGGGTTTTGGGCTGCAGAATCGCAGGGCCCGCTTAGCGCGGTCTGGAGAAATTTCGCCTCTTCGAGACAGAGAGTTGCGCGCTTAGCGCGGGTGGGGCTCGCTTAACGCGACCTGGGACTGAAAAATATTATTTTTATTGACTTAAAATTCATGGAAAATATCTGTTTTATATTATATTAATGTTGTGTTGTTGCTTTTGTATGGTGAGCATGTATTGAGGTGTTATGTGCTTGTTTTATTGATGTTGATGTGATAATGTGAAATGCATGATTAAATGATGCAAATATGTGTAGTTGTTGTATTAGTGCAATGATGTATGTTTAGATGAATGCATGTTGACTGTTAAATGATGTTGGTATGAAGATGAGTATGCTATGTGTATGCATGAGTCATTGTTGCATGTTGTCATTGATGGTGCATGGCATGTGCATAGTTGTGGGATGGTGTGCCAAGGTGGGGTGTTATCGTATATCTGAATTCCTTGATGGAATCGTTGTTGTTGGCATGATTGTGTGCCCAGATAGGGTGTAAGCAATCACAGTTGTTGGTGCGATCATGAAATAGGGGTCGTACGTGACCATGAAACAGGGGTCGTTGGTGTGATCAGAAATAGGGGTCATACTTGACCATGAAACAGGGGTCAAGAGTTCCGACGGGAACTGTGATCATGAAACAGGGATCGATTTTGGTACCACATGCATTGAGTCTAGTAGAGTCTCCTTTGCATTCTCTTGTTGGTTGTGTCGCGTGATGGTTGGTATAATTATCGGTGATTGTCTGTGCATAAGTGGAGGTGTGTGATTCTTGTTTGATGTTACGATATGGTGAATAACTTAATGATGTATGCTTTTCTATTTATATCATCTCTCTCTTTCGTTGATATAAGAATCTCACCCCTTCTGTGTTTGGTGATGCTTTATACGACATCCTGCAGATACTCAGGAGTAGTTGGAGTCATGGTCAGTGAAGATGAGGTACTTCACCTTGTGGCGTCTGCTCTGATATGTAACATAGGGAGTCGGGAGCGCTTATTGCATGAGTTGTTTTGTTAAAAGGATTTTGTTGTCTTTATAGTTTCCAATTAAAATTTGTCAGTTAAAACCGTTATGTTTCCTTATCATTGTTATGATTGATTTTTTCGCTGCATAATAAAAGTTGGTTTATTGAATTATACAATATGTTACATGTCTAATAAAGAGCAAGTATGTTGTCGAAAGTAATGCCTTAAATTGAATTGGATTATTTTACTCTGATTTTTCGATTAAATATTACGGGGGAATTTAGGGTGTTACAGCCCTAGCCAAGGAGATTGTCCAAGAATGTCACCAAAAGCCTGAGCAAGTTTAAACTGACGCGCATAACACGATGTCGAACACCTTGTTGTGCCAAGCAGAAATTATTATGTTCAAAAGGAAAAATCCTACTGAGGCTCTTAAAAGACTTCAGAAGCTATGCAGGCTGTCGACAAACTTCAAACCAACTTACTCTTCTGATGCGTCATTGGCTGATACTGGCAATGACTCAGTCAATCTCCTTGTTCAAGAATTAAAAGCCAACATCTTTGAGGTCGACCTTCTTGCTGCCATCGAGAAAGATGCTCAACTTGGAAATGACATTCAGAAACTTCTAGCTGAACATAACAAACAGCGAGCATCCGATGTCTTACTCAAATTTCTCTTTGAATTCGAAGCCTACTTCGATCAAGTCTTCAAAGACAGTGATCTCAAGCGCTCAACTGATTCCAAGCTTTAGAAAGTTAATATGTTATGGCAATGGTCTGGGATGCAAGCAGTGTTTTCGATCAAGAAGTAGACAAACTTAAAGCCAAACTTCAAGACTACATTGATAAGAAAACTTTGATTGATAACAAAATTGCCCAGCGCCATGCCAAGATCCTCGAGCTGACCAAAGAGATTGATGATCTAGAGAAAGAGAAGACTGAACAGGCTTGGGAAAAATAACTCCCCACAATAGAGATGATCGACGAAGAAGCCACCAGAGGAGTCAAACATGCTGAATCTGCACTCAAGCTAGAGCTCAAGCTACTTCTTTAGAAGAAATTAAGGATTGACTCACTGCCAGACTCGACTTCTCCAAGATCAAGCTCGAAGAATTCAAATCAAAGTTTCCTGCTTAACCTGCGTTTCCTTTAATTTTCGCTTGTTTCTATCATGATGTAATGATTATGCCATTTTGGCAATCTTTCAATACCATTTTGGCACTTTTGTTTCTTTATTGCAAATTATTCTTTAGCAATTCGAATTTCTTGTAGCATAGGCCTATACCTCTTAAGTTATTTACCATTTACTCTTAGAATTTGTTTATCAACTGCTAATTCTTCGATCTCATAAGCGTTGTTTGAAAATACTTGAAGTATTCTAAATAGACCCTCCCAATTTGGGGACCACTTGCCTAGAGCTCTATCTCTTTGATCCATGGGCAAAATGACTTTCCAAGCGTAATCTCCAGTCAAAAAACTCTTTGACTTAACTTTTGTATTATATGCTTTGGCAATTCGTTCTTTTTATCATATTAAGGCATCCAACGCTGCTAGCCTTTCTCTTGTCCACATGGTTTACTCTGGCCATGTAGTATCCCTGATTAGCTTCAATATTTTCAACTATCTCGTCTTCGCACCATATCTCTATCCTTTGGTGAAGGGACGAAGGAACTGTCCCTATTCCATGTATTCACTCTCTCCCCAATAACAAGTTGTAGCTAGCTCTTGATGTTATAACCATAAACACAGTGGGTCGAGTAATGGACCCCACTGTTATATCCACCTGGATGACTCCCATAATCTAGCCAGTTTTACCCTCATGGTTAGAAAGTACCATATTATGGGTCTTAGATCCGTATCAAATTTCCCTATCTTGGCCAACAAAAATAAGGCATTAAATTTACTGCTGCCCCACCGTCCACCAGGATTTTATTCATTGTGGTGCCTTCAACCTTTGCCCTTATGAAAAGGGGCTTTAGGTGCCTTTTCATACCCTCATGGGGCCTTTCGAAGAAAGCATTTTGCTCTTCAATACATCCATTGTTCATTATAAATTAACATACTGGCTTGTGTTTCGCCAGCTCATCCTCTTCAGAATCCTCAATCTCAGCAACCTTCGTCACACACTCATACTCCCCAGTGAGCACAGAAACTATATTACACAGGACATCGAAATCCCCCTCTGACCCAGAGTTAAATTTTTCTGTGACTAATTCATCTTCTTTTTCTTGCTCGTCTTTCTGGACACTTTCCTTTCTTTGAGTAGTATTGAGAGATAATAACTTCCTTCCCACTGGCTTTTTTGCTTCATCATTTGCCTAATTTTGACATTGCCTATTGTTACTTGACTGCACAACATCTCTCTTAGCCTTTTTCTTCCTCTGGAAATGCCTTCATTGCGTCCTGGTCATGGGATTCTTACCTTTATAGTTTCTAGGTCAATAGGAACGCCTCTCTGACATTTGGAAATTCTCTCGATAAGTCATAGAGGATCCTTGTCCCATCTCAAAATTCCTCCACTCAGGATTCCCAGCAGGTTCTCGACTAGCAGGCCTTGTCCACTTCGGGAGCGTTGGACGTAGGTTTGTAAGTATTGGGCTTAGCCCTTTGTTAAGCAGGAGCCTGTTCTTTCTTCTTGGGCACCCCTCTCTTGTCGAAATGAAACTGGGGTTTGTTCTTCTTCCAATTCTCTTTCTCCTATCCTTTTTTAGCATTCTCGACATTTCTTGCAGCCTTCTTGTCAAATACAACACAGCATCAAGGACATAACATTACCTCTGAGTCTTCTGCTTTGCACCTATAGAGAAACTTCACCAATCCTTCACCAGCCTTTGGGAATACAACTTCGATCTGATTTTCACTCTCTTTAAACTCAGCCATGTCGAAGTCTTCAATAATTTTGACCATATTGTTGGCCACAGGTTCCAGAGCTAGCATCCCCAAATTGCAAGGGGTCACAGTCAATCTTCATATATGTCTTTTGTTAGGACAAGATTTTGGTTCTGCATATAATCTCTAAGTTGTGATGATAACAATGCATATATTTTATATGTAACAATTATGTACTCTAATGATTTTTTATTAAGTGCGCAGTCATCAATTTTAAATTGATTCTGAATAACTCTCGTGAAGTTTCATCAGAACCCTTCTGGCACGCCTCAATAATTTAGTTTGTTCATCTCTAAAGAAACATCAACAGTTCTGATGAATGTTGAATGCCTCTGAAGAAAAAGAAAGTTATGTGCTTCAAAGAAAATTTTTGTTTCCGACTCTGATACCAAGCTCTGATGACTCTAAAGATAAGGTTCTATTGAACAAGGTCTGTAGACTCTGAAGACTCTCGGTTATTCATCTTCTGGACTCATCATCACTTTTTATCATATAAAGTTGAACAGAAGATAAGGTCAAAGACAAAAACGTGTGATGAAAGAATCCGTACAAAAGTTAATTCTCATTTTGGTATAAACTGATTTCACGTCAGTGCTACAATATGGGATATGGTGAGATTTTACTACTATTATCTCTCACAGTCTTGTTATTACCATTGCAACAGTTGGCATCAAGATTTACGCTTGTACCCTTCAACGTTCAAGCATTTAGCTATATAAAGAAGTCTCTACATCATTGCTAGACAACAAGCATAACAACGATCAATATTACAAGTGAAATACACAGTCTAGAAATTCTATCATAACACAAAGAGTTGTTTCTCATATTTGTGTAATACTTTGTTCTTAAATTTTTGTTTCATCTGCTTTATTGAAGCAACTTTGTAAACATTTTCTTTGTATCTTCTTTGATATCATTTTCCTCAAGTGACTAAGTGTTAGTCTGTAGATTTGAGAGGGATAAGATGTTTTTCTAAACACTTAGACAAACTTGTTGTAATCTTTCTAAATTATTGGATTAAGTCCTTTTTGAAGGCGAAATCACCTTGGCGGGTGGACTGGAGTAACTTTGTTAACAGTGAACCAGGATAAAAATATTTGTGCCTTCTTATTCATACTCTCTTGTTTACCTTTGTGCGGAAAGTTGTAAGAGTTTTCGTTTGGTAAAAACCTAATTCAAAGCCCTTTCTTATGTTTTTCTTTACCTTCAGTTGGTATCAGAGCTCCGGCTCTGTTATTGATTTGTTTATCAAACTCTTAACCGTGTAGAGAGATCCAACGTGAGAAAAACATTATGGCTACTGCTACCACAAATGAGAGAGACAATTACAATGCCAAGCCTCCTTATGGAGAAAAGTTTGACTATTGGAAAGATAGAATAGAAAGTTTATTTCTAGGCTATGATGCAGATCTTTGGGATATTGTCACAAATGGTTATGAAATACTTGTATCTGCGATTGGTATTCCCATTCCCAAAAAGAGAATGAATGATGATAAAGAAACGTGAGTTTAAAAATCATCACAAATTCAAAACTATCTTTCTTAGTGCTATATCTTACAATGAATATGAAAAAATTACTAACAGCGATACAACAAAGGATATTTTTTATTCCTTGAGAATGACACATGAAGGTAATACTCAAGTCAAGGAAACAAAAGCTCTGGCATTGATCCAGAAATATGAGGCTTTCAAGATGGAAGATGATGAAACCATTGAGACCATGTTCTCAAGATTTCAAACTCTAGTTACAGGACTTAAGGTTATGGACAAAGGTTATTCTATAGCTAATTATGTAAAAAAGATAGTGAGAAGCCTTCCCAAGAAATGGAGACCAATTACAGCTCTCAAGCTGTCCAAGGATTTGAACTCCATAATCCTTGAAGAGTTGGTCAGCTCGCTCAGAAGCAATGAAATAGAGCTAGAGGAAGATGAGCCTCAGAAAAAAGGAAAATATGTAGCTCTAAGGTCTAGATCAGAAAGGAATAAGTCAGAAAAGATTAAAGCCTTCCAAGCTAAGGAAGAAGAAGACTCGGACGAAGAAGGTTCTGATGACGAAGATGAATTGTCTCTTCTCTCCAGAAGAATCAAACAACTTTGAAAGAAAAGACAAAACAACTTCCGAAAGCCTAGAAATAGAGGAGATCTCCCATATTCATCTTAAAGAGGAAGAACAAGCAAAGAAGTAACATGCTATGAATGTAAGGAGCCAGGACACTATAGAAATGAGTGCCCAAAACTTAAGAAAGAAAGCTCTAGAAAAGAATGTTTCAAGAAGGATGCATTCAAAGGCAAGAAGAAAGGTCTCATGGCAACATGGGATGATTCTGACTCTGAAGTATCAGAATCTGACTCTGAAGAAGAGCATACCAACGTAGCACTCATGGCCTCCACAGGAAACACAACTGAAATAGAGTCTGACTCAGAAGAGGTAGTTTCTGAATTTTCTTGTGCTGATTTAGAATCATGTTTGTCAGAATCTCTGAATAGGTATCAGAAACTTCAACACAAATTCAAAGGCCTAAAAAAGTCTCATGAATCTGAAGTTGAAGAATGCATTATGCTAGAGAAAGAAGTTTCTAAACATAAAGATGACAATTTTGTTTTGGAAAAAGAAAATACTTTTATGAACAAAAAATGTTTAAAACTTGAAGAAACTCTTTCTATAGCTTCTCCAACTTCTGAAACCATCTTATATAAATATGATAAGGCATTTCAGAAATTCTTAAACAATAGCATAGATAGAAGCAGAATGGATCATGGTGGTGAATTTGAGAATCAGTGGTTTGAAGAGTTATTTGACTCTATTGGCATATCCCATGATTTCTCTGGACCTAGAATTCCATAGCAAAACAGAGTTGTAGAGAGGAAGAATAGGAAGTTGCAAGAAATGGCCAAAACCATGATCAATGAAACAAATGTTGCTAAGCAATTTTGGGCAGAAGTTGTGAATACAGCGTGTTACATTCATAATAGGATCTCTATCAGACCTATTTTGGAGAAGACTCCTTATGAATTGTGTAAGGGAAAAAAACACAACATTTCCTATTTCCATCCTTTTGGATGTTATTGCTTTATTCTGAACACTAAATAAAATCTGAACAAGTTTAACTCTAAAGCACATAAATGCAATATGTTAGGATACTCTGAACGCTCTAAGGGTTACAGAGTATACAATACAGAAACATGTATTGTGGAAGAGTCAATTCATGTTAGATTTGATGATAACCTTGACTTATAAAAGTCAAAGCTAGTTGAGGATTTTGCAGATCTAGAAATAACACTTGCGAGCTCTGGAGAAAAGGAAAAAGACTCTGAGGATAAAGATTCAAAGAACGCAGATAAAAAAACATCTGAAGCAATTGAATGTCCTCCAACTCAGAAAAGGCAAAGGAATAGACAAACTATTTCTGAAGAATTAATTCTTGGAGACAAAGCTGAACCTGTCAGAACAAGATCCACTTTCAAACAAACTGAGGAAATGCTTCTGGGATTGGTGTCTCTGATAGAACCAACTTCGTGTGATGAAGCACTTCAGGACAATGAATGGATTCTGGCAATGCAAGAAAAACTGAATCAGTTCTCCAAAAATGATATCTGGGATCTGGTACCCAAGCCAAAGGGAATTCATTCATGTTATTAGAACCAAGTGGGTATTCAGAAACAAATTAAATGAGAAAGGAGAAGTCATGAGAAACAAAGCATGACTGGTTACACAAGGTTACAGTCAACAAGAAGGTATTAACTATAATGAAACCTTTGCTCTAATCGCTAGGTTAGAATCTATCTGTCTTTTAATTTCTTTTGTTGTTAATCATGGTATTATTTTATATCAAATGGATGTCAAAAGTACGTTTTTGAACAAATACATTTATGAAGAAGTATATGTTCACCAACCTCCAGATTTTGAAAATGTCAAGTTTCCAGAACATGTTTTTAAACTTAAAAAGCCATTGTATGGTCTGAAACAAGCTCCCAGAGCTTGGTATGAAAGACTAATTTCTTTTCTTCTAGAAAATTACTTTACCAGAGGTCAGGTGGACACTACTCTCTTCTATTATAACTTTGGAAACGATCTGATGATTTGCCAAATTTATGTAGATGATATAATTTTTGGTTTTGCTAATCCATTTGTGTGTCAAGAGTTTTCTAAGCTAATGCAGGCAGAGTTTAAAATGAGTCTGCTGCAGGAGTTGAAGTACTTTCTGGGGATACAAATAAATAAAAACTTAGATGTCACGTACATTCATCAAAGCAAGTACACGAAAGAGCTCATGAAGAAATTCGACATGTCAGATAACAAACCAACAAAGACTCCCATGCATCCTAAATGCATTATGGAGAAAGACTAGGCAAGTAAAAAGGTTTGTCAGAAGCTCTATCGTGGTATAATAGGCTCTCTCCTCTATTTACTACTTCTCGTCCAGATATTTTATTCAGTGTATGTCTATGTGCTCGATTTCAATTAGATCCAAGGGAAACTCATTTAACAACTGTTAAAAGAATCCTAAGGTATCTGAAGGGAACATCTAACCTTGGCTTGATGTATGAGAAAAACATCATAATATAAGTTATCAGGTTTCTGTGATACAGATTACACTGGAGACAAATTAGAATGTAAAAGCACTTATGGAAACTGCCAGTTTCTAGGAAACAATCTCGTCTCATGGTCTAGCAAAAGGCAATCAAGTATTGCTCTATTAACTGCTGAAGCAGAATATATATCAGCATCACTTTGCAGCACTCAGATGCTCTAAATGAAAAATTAACTTGAAGACTTCCAGATATATGAGAGTGACATCTAAATCTTCTGTGATAACACAGCTGCTATTTACCTAAGTAAGAATCCCATTTTACACTCCAGAGCTAAACACGTAGAAATCAAACATCATTTTATTAGAGACTATGTTCAGAAAGGGGTTATTGTTTAAGAATTTATAGATACAGACCACTAGTGGGCAGATATCTTCATAAAACCCTTAGCTGAAGACAGATTTTATTCATTCTGAAGCATTTAAAAATGGAACTCTATCCAGAATGAACTTTTCTTTCTAATGTGTTCAACTCTTCTGTAAAATTATGATTCTGACTTGTGCAAATATGTTTTTTTATCTTTTTATTTTCAATGATTCTTCTACAAGTTAGAAGTTGTCCTTGTCAGAAATATCTCAAGTCAGAAACTTTTGGTATTTGTGACTCAGAGAACATCTAAACCGTGTATTTTCAAACGTGTGGCCATGATTAGTTTTGGACACCTGTCTATCTAAAATTTATACGTTACCGGTTGAAACGACACCTCGAGCATTGAGATGTTTTGAGAACAATTGTTAAAATCATTATTGTTATTTATTACTCTCCCCATTGTTCATTTTCAATGCATTTGTAATCATTTCATTCTTCTCTTTATATATATATATATATATATATATATATATATATATTCACTCTTCTCACTCTCACACATTACGCTACTCTTTACTCACACTTCATCTTCTTTAACCCTAAAAACCTTTCTTTTCTCTTATCTACCTTCACCCATGGATGCACAACAAGCTGTTGTTTACGAATACTCCCAACAGATGCAACAAAGTCAATCTTCTCAACCCTTGGCTACTAGCACCGTGCCTGCCGAATCTACAACACTGCATCAATCGTTGTCCACCTTTCAACCACTGCATGTTGATCATATTCTCAACCGTCCGTCACACATTCACTTGGCAACACCATTTGAACAACTAGAAGTGATCTGTGAACTGCTGGTAGATTTTATTAACCTAAAGGAAAATGGTTTGGATTTGACTCAAGATCTCCACAAGCAATGATGGAAAACCTACTTTGATCGTCTTTACAGTCCAATCTTCCCAAACTTGATAAAAGAATTCTGGAGATATGCTGATGCTGATGAAAGATATATTGTGTCTCGTTTTCTAGATGTTAAGTGTATTATCACTGAGAAATCAATCGCTACATTACTGGGAATGGAAAATACAAGAGAAAAAGGGTCTATAACATGAGCCCTAGGTCAAAATTTCTTTTTCAAGAGATTAACCCTGCAATCTTTACTCAAACCATTGAGAGTAAATCCAAAAATCAGGAACTTCACAAGAATCTCTGGGTATGGCTAAAAATCATTATGGGATGCATTCATCACAGACCAGCATCCAGTTCTTCTGATTATGTCAACATTGATCACAAGTTCATGTTGTACTTTCTGATGAACGGAGTACTGATGAATCTGCATTCCATTCTTTTCAAAGATCTTAGAGATGCTGTCAAAGAAACCAGAAACACTACGAAACCTAAAACCTACATTCTTCTAGGCAGACTCATCTCAGACATTCTTATCAAAAATGGTCTTGTAGATCATTTACTACATCTAAAATTGATGGATGATATTATAGTGGATATTGGAAAACCTCTGAACGGAAGAAATCTCAAGAGTATGGGCATCATTAAGAAAGTTTTAGTTAAACCAACTATTGCTACAGATTATGAAAGTATAAAGGATAGAAGGATGGCTGTTAAGGAATTACCCTGTTTCACCAAGATTGATTCGCCATAAGCTATTGAAGAGTATCTAAAATTTATTAAAGCTGAAGGTCATGATGTATCTGGATTCACCTATGATGATCTTCAAGATGCTCCTCCTAATCTGATGAAAAGACCACGTGAATCATCTTTGAAGAAGTCTGAGAAGAAGAAGAAGAAGAAGAAGAAACTCCATCTAGGAGAATCTTCAAACCTTCATAGGTCTTCTGCACTAGGATCTTATCCTACTCCCTCTAGTAAGTCTTATGGCTCTCTTTCTGTTGCATCTGGTTCTGATACTAGAACCCTTACTTTATAAATTCCTCCACCTCCTCCACTTATTTCGACCACAGTCACAATTACATCCATCCCATCTTCACCATCTACTATGTCCGCCCCCTCTAAAAAATCCAAATTACCTTCTACACCATCTAAATCAACTATCTCCCAAGCCACCTCACAAACCACAACCACTCATCCTGAACCTATTTCCCAAATAACTACAACATCTGATACCCTTGCCAACATTACAATAAATTCAGAAATAATTCCAACAACAAATCCTAAAATAGTTACCCCTTCAACTATTTCCACAATAGTTGCATCAACATTACTTTTCTCTTTTGCATTCTCATCTGCTGCAAATGATGTCTTTCCAGAAACCTTTCCAACTAACATCACTCAGCCAATCTTTGAAAATACTACTTCAGAATCCATACCTACCTCAAAACCCATACCTATTTCCATCTCCACAAAAAACGTTACTTCAGCATTCCAACCTTTCACTTCTGAACCTTCTGATCCACACTCACCTAATCAGAACGATAATCAAACCGTAAAAAATGCTCCTTCAGAATCCAATAACATCTTTACTGAGAAATCTGATTCTGATGAAGAAACCAACTCTAATCATAACACCTCTGATTTTCAACCTCCTAACCTGACCCTTGATGAAGTAATATCTAGTTTCAAGGCTAATGCAGAAAGTAGAGTTCAGAAGGTCTATGAGGAGTCTGGATTTAACAACGATCCTTCATATCTGGATAATGGATGGAATAGCTTTAACGAATGGTTATATGTTGAGTTTGACAAAATAAAAAATCTTTGTCTATAAGAAAAGGATAAATTTGTCAAGGAAGCTGAAATCAGATTGGAAGCTCAGAAGGTTGCTGAAAGACAAGCTGCTCAAGCTGCTGCTAGAGAAGCTGCGGAGAAAGAGGCCGCTGAGAAGGAAGCAGCAGAATAACAAGCTAGAATGGCATCTGCTGAAAAGGAAACTACATAAGGCTTCGCTAGAGCACTTACTTCTGACACTGGCATTTTTCCTCTAATGATGATAGCTCTAGAAGAGATGCAGCAAGAACAACAGAAAATCAGAACTATACTAGATAAGCAAGATGAAGTCAACACCAGCATTCAGAATATGCTTGCCCAACTTATGCAGAGGATCCCTCCTCCCTCTTCTCAACCTTAGGCACCTAGGCTTCACCTTTGAGCTTTTTGACATGTTTTAAGTTGTTTTTCTCTCCTGTATCGTTTTGCATCATCTTTAATACATATGACTTTTTGATTATGACAAAAAGGGGGAGTAGAATACGTAATGATTTTGATACATATTTGCTTCTCTAATCTCAGTGCTTACATTCTAACCTTAAAATATATATGCAAAGTATATTTATGTCACTTTCAGGAACTTTCTGAATGAATCAAGCCTGAGAAAAGCATTGCAAAAGGATCTGATAATTCAATCTCTTACAAGTCAACCAGGTTCTGATGATAAGATTGTTATAAGACAACCAGGATCTGACTCAGGGGGAGCTTATTTATCTCAGGGGGAGTTCCCTAACTTAACTCTGATATTTTTTTCTGAGTTCTGATATCTCGTGCATATATTTTTGTACATATTGTTCCATCAAAATACATGATTTTGTCATCATCAAAAAGGGGGAAATTGTTAGAACAAGATTTTGGTTTTGCATATAATCTCTAAGTTTTGATGATGATAATACATATATTTTAAATGTAACAATTATGTACTCTAAAGAATTTTTGTGAAGTGTGCAGTCATCAATTTTAAATTGATTCTTAATAACTCTCATGAAGTTTCATCATAACCCTTCTGGCACGCCTCAAGAATTTACTTTGTTCGTCTCTAAAGAAACATCAGCAGTTCTGATGAATGTTGAATGCCTCTGAAGAAAAAGAAAGTCATGCGCTTCAAAGAAACATTTCGCTTCCGACTCTAATACCAAGCTCTAATGACTCTAAAGACAAGGTTCTGTTGAACAAGGTCTCAAGACTCTGAAGACTCTCAGTCGTTCATCTTCGGGACTCATCATCACTTTTTATTAGATAAAGTTGATCAAAGATAAAGTCAAAGACAGAAATGTGTGATGAAAGAATCCGTACAAAAGTTAATTCCCATTTTGGTATAAAATGATTTCACATCAGTGCTGCAATATGGGATATGGTGAGACTTCTATTATCTTTCACGATCATGTTATTACCGTTGCAACAGTTGGCATCAAGATTTACACTTGTACCCTTCAACGTTCAAACATTCAGCTATATAAAGAAGTCTCTACCTCATTTCTAGACAACAAGCATAACAAAGATCAATATTACAAGTGAAATACGCTCAGTATAGAAATTATATCAAAACACAAAGAGTTGTTGATCATATTTGTGTAATACTTTATTCTTAAACTTTTGTTTCATCTGCTTTATAGAAGCAACTTTGAAAACACTTTCTTTGTATTTTCTTTGATATCATTTTCCTCAAGTGACTAAGTGTTAGTCTGTAGACTTGAGAGGGCTAAGGCGTTTTTCTAAACACTTAGACGAACTTGTTGTAATCTTTCTAGATTATTGGATTAAGTCTTTTTGAAGGCGAAATCACCTTGGCGGGGGGACTGGAGTAACTTTGTTAACAATGGACAAGGATAAAATTATTTGTGCCTTCTTATTCATACTCTCTTGTTTACCATTGTGTTGAAAGTTTTAAAAGTTTTCGTTTGGTAAAAACCCAATTCAAACCCCCCTTTCTTGTGTTTTTATCTACCTTCATCTTTCTCTTAGCAAATTTCAATATGCCTTCATTCAATGCGTTCTGAACAAGATCCTTGAAAAGAAAACATTGTGAGGTCTTATGCCCTAGAAAATTATGATACTTATAAAACCTTGTTTCTTTGTTTATTCTAATGGTGGTACTTTTACGCATGGGGGCACAAGAACTTGGCCATCTGCAATCAATAAATAAAAAATCTCATTACATTTGGTTACATCGAAGGTGTAAGTTTTTTTAGGGAACTTATCATCTTCTTTAGGTTCTTAAGAGTTCTTCCCATTTGCAGGTGTAAGTAACTTACACACATATGGGAGACCTAGCTTTAGTTCAGCCAGGTCGACCTCAGACTCATCGACATGGCCATATTCGACCTCAGAAATTAAATCTTGGTCTTCCATGTCAACATAAGCTACACACTTTTTCTTACCCTTACTCACCATGGCTTTCTCAGCCTTGAGTCTTTCGACTTGTCAAACTATGTCAGCCAACTGGGCCATATTTCTTAGATATTGTGTATCTAACTTCTTCCTAATGGAATAATCTATCCCCCCATCGGCCATTTCAACAAGCTCATGTTCAGGTACTTAGGTAAAACACCTTGTTTTTAGTAAACGAAATCGATTCAGATAATCCTCAATTGACTCAGCGAACTTTTGCTTTACGCTCGACAATTCTTTCAAACTAATCTTAGATTTCCCTATGTAAATTTTTTTATGAAACAACCTCTCTAATCGAGTCCAATCGTTAATTGAATGAGCAAGCAAGGTGGTTAACCATGTAAAAGCATTCTTAGTTAGAGGAGTGGGAAAATATCTCATCCTTAGATTCTCATTATTGGCTATATCACATGCCTCAGTTAAGTATCGAGCGATGTGCTCGACGATAGACTCATAGTGTCACCAATGAACTTTGTAAATTTAGGGACCTTCCAACCCCTTGGAAATTCAGTCTGCAACACGTACTCTGAAAGGGGAGATGTGTAATTTGGCCTCTGCAGGCCCATGTTTACCCCATTTTGTGCCATTATCCTTTCGACAATGGTTGCAATAGTATTTTCCCCTGACATATTCCCCCGTCGAACCTGATGAAAAACTTAATCAGCGTCCAGGTTTCGATTAATGATCATGATAGGTGGATGCTCTTCCTCTCTAGGCAACTCTTGCTCGACCAATTGGGGAACCACTTGTTGTCCTTGGTTCACGTGTTTTACTCTAACACTTCCCCCTCGTTTCGAACATGTCTAACGACCTGGGGTTGAGCAATAGGTCGAACCTGCACCGGGGGAGCGCCAAAAAATTAGCAATTCTTGCCATTTGAGTTTCCAAATGTTGGTAACTCTTATTCATGTTCTGAATCAATGGGTTGAATATTGTACCCATCTGTTGTGTTAGAGTATTTACCATGTCATGGTTACTCTCATCCATCTGTTGTCACATTTCCATGAATGAATTCGTTGTCAAAGCGGGCATTTTCTAGGAACCAAATCCCATTCCCACATGTGGTGGCATAGTTCGACCAAAGTTGCTGATGGTCGAGCCATATGCCATGATAGGCGAATACGCGTTCGCAACGTTATCAGTAAATGTTGTTGGCATTCCATCACAGTTGTTGGCATTCCATAAGGTTGTTCAAGCACTAGCATAGGCATTGTGAAATTTGTGGCAAAAGGCCTGAAGTGTGACGCCACAATAGGTCTAGGAGTCACTGGATGACTCTGGGGTATTGGGGACAACATTATCCCTTCTAGAAGAGTTACTGGTGCAACCATTGTAGACAGTATCACCGTGGTACTAGCACTCAAAGGAATGGGCTCAGTTGTCGTTACCTAAATTGTGCCCGTTCCAACACTATTAGAGGGTTGTTCTCCATTGTTATTCTTGGGAATAACCATTCTTCTGACGTATCTCCTTGCAGGTCTTCTAACTTCTCTTTTTGTTATTTTACCACACCTTAATCTCATGCACACTCACACTCACAGAATGAGAAGTTAAAGGAATGAAGAACTACAATTTTTTTAAAATGCAAAGTAAAACACACAAAAAGGTCCCACTGGGAATGCCAATTTGCTTACACTGAAATTTGGTAAACAAAACAAGTTTCTATTAATACTTAAGGGATCAAATTCGAAAATCTCCCGGAACATATCTGTGTGCTTTTATGACTTTGAACAACATTTTTATTTTGGAAATCGAAGCTTTGAAGAAGGTTTCAATACCACTTTGAAACAAGACTTGAGAATATAATAAGTTTTTAAAACAATGGCTGAAATCGAAATGCAGGACCAAGTAAAAGCGTGAATTGTAAAGAGAAATTGAAAAGTAACTTAATGTAGAAAAAGTGTTTGAATGTAAAAAGACTTTGAATTTATAAATGGTGGAACACATACGTACATTTTCCTCACTCTTTCTCAAATGCACAGATACTTTGAGTTTACAGGAATATGAGTACAATTGCGGACCTTTGCAAAATGAACATGAGTCCATATATATACTACTCTAAAATAACTACCTAAGAACGGTCGACTAACCCTATCATGACACATTTTAGTCTCATGCAGCAGTTTCTCCCGACGAGCCTTCACGTGTCTTCGAGTAACCATCTGTGCAAAACTAGTTCCCGCTCTTTTAACACCATTCAAATATCTTAACTAGTTTTACTGGTCATCAGGAATTGACTTCCTACGTTAAAGTCCTTTGGGTCGACCATGCCATGACAACACACTCTGTAGTATTTTCCACATGCAGTGCCCAATTCGACATTGTTTCCATCGTAATGATGAACTCCAACCATAGACAGCATAACATAGTACTCAATTTCTCTAAGTCCTTGAACTCTTCAACATCCTTCGACCTACCACTTCTTCGACCGACATCACCATGGGTGACCCCCGACCTTGAGTCAGCTTAACTTCCATTTGACTCCACTTTACCTTGACTTCCCACGTGGCTTATTTAGTGTTGTCTCATTAATACTTGCCACTTATAGTTAATTCAAAAAATCCAAGGTAACACAAGCACCACCGAACTCCCGGTGCCTTTGTAAAGCTAGGTTACACTGATATCATTTCCTTCTTGTAGGCAGAGAGAATGGCTCGACCTTCTTGGTTTTTGACACAGCAACCCCAATTAGTGACACCATTATTAAAACTCCCTACATAAACAAAGGTGGTAGTTTCTGCTTGCGAGTCAGTGGCATTCACAACATGTTGATGGACCTTAAGTTTAGGATTTTTGGTTGCATACACACTGTTAAAATCTTCTACCATAATAGAACTCCACTAGAATTTTCCATAAGATTGAAGGTTTTCCATTGAAAAAGTGAAAATTATATCCCTTCCACACCTTCCATACTGTTGCACCAACCATCTGAGCACTCATGTGATCCCTGCACTCTAAAAAATCCAGCAGCCACATGTAACACCCTTTTCTACCCCACAATTATCGCAACGGAATAAACATAAAATCATAGTAAAATCAGAATCACCTCAAAGGGTGCACATTTCTCAATAAATTCAAATCAACAAAATTGCTCCGCAAACAACAGGTTTTCCTCAAAATAACTCAAAACGCCTTCAAAGGGCAGCAGAACCACCATAACCACTAAAATCCCACAAAAGGGTTTATTAAAACAATCCATAGTCATCAAATAATCAATAAAATAATAGCCAAATAAAACTCAACATGGTTCGACTCAACGACCCAACCCGATGTTACACTATCAGAGCAAGACCCTCTACATCGACCAAAATGCAAATAACTTCAAAAGTCCTCAAAAGCATCCACGGCTAATCCTGATCACCTGCACATTACCCACGTGGAGGCAACATTCAAACAGGCAGGTTGAGTAATCACAATTCATTATAATTAATATAAAAATAAGATATGCATTAAATGATGTCATAATCATAAACAACATCATCAGAATCATCAACAGGGTCAACAATCACAACATCATAAAACACATCAATAATGCCACATAAATGCAATGCACAATAGGACTCATGCATGTGGTACCAATCGTCACAGTTGATGGACACTTAGGCCATCACCCTCCAAAGATCCCCGTCATTAGGATTGGTTCCACACAAGAACCAGAGCACGTCATAAACCACTTCACATCCACACAATGGGATAGAAGCCACAAATAGACCGAAGTCTAACATCATCATCACTGGACTGAAGTCCTAACATCATCACCAGAATATGCTATGAATGCATGATACACAACGTCAATAATCATCATCATCAAAAATATCATTCTGTGCATCATCATTCACCAAAACATCATGTTAGTCATGTCATCATATACTCATCAAAACATCACAAAGCATCATTTCATAATCATCAGTAACATCATAGTAGACCATCAGAAAGATCACAGCGTCAAACATCAGAACATCACAGAAATCATAAAGAAAATTTTGCGAACAGCGGGAGTTCGCTACTGAGTTCGTTGTGTGGATACATTCGTTGGGACCTTCGCTTTGCGAAGTTGGCAGCGAAGCCCCAATCCCATACAAAAACCAAAGAGTTCCCCAGTTTGCCTCTCCTCGCTCCTCTATTCGTTGTGTGAAGCCCTTCGCTGGGACATTCGCTGTGCGAGCCCACAAAATCACATCTCAGAATTCATCCAAGTATTTACCAAGAAAATCATCGCGCATTTGCTGCGCTGCTCGCTTTGCAAGCCTGGGTGAATGTTCGCCTTGCGAAGGAATGGTTCGCTTTTCGAACCTGCGATTTCTGCAATCGCTGCTACGCACCAGTAGCATCCCATCCCCAAAAACCTTTACGATTCCAACCTCAATTCACCCTAAAACACTCCCAAGACAATTCTGAAACATCAAAGAAATCAAAGGCATAAAACCTATGACTATTAGGTCGGTTAATTTCATTATTCTAACTCAAAAATACCTAAACCTTCACAAATTCTCAAGATTCCCATAAACCCCATAAATCCCTTTCTCATACAAGATCCCACATATCATCAAAGAAGGTTTAGCCTCGAAGGCTTATTTTTACCATAATCAATTCAACCCTTAATAATCCATCATCGATCCTCAGAAATACCCCTAAATCATCAATAACTCATAAACCCTTCAAAAACCCCAAAAACCTCAAAGTCCACTTTAAACACATCACTTCCTATATTGAAAACAATGAAAGGCAATACTCCCCATACCTTAGATTGTCGTTCCGAAGTTTTCTCTACTGATTCTTTGGAAGCCTTCACGAATCCTCGCCCTTTTCCTTTTTCTCAGACCTCTGCACTTTCTCCTTATTTTCACGTTCCCACTAAAATGAATCCTATTCCTTTCCAATTCCTTTTTGTTAAACCCTTTGGCTTCCAAAATAGGCTTTCCCCTTAATACCCTCACTAAGCCTCCTCAAAAGTCCATCTTACCCTTAATTCCTCTAATATTATTTAAATTAATAATAATACTAATATATTCATATTATATACTATTATTTAATTAAATAACCGAAACTCCACGAAAATGCCAACGTCAACACAAACCACCAAAATTCACCGAAAATTCACAAATATTATATTTAAATAAATTAAATAAATATTCTAATAAATTTGGGGTGTTACAACTCTCCCCCACTTAAAGAATTTTCGCCCCCGAAAATTGCCTCAAAGAAATAAAGTCAGATACGACTCCCTCATCTGATCTTCGCGTTCCCAAGTCCAACTTTCGCCAGCGGGTCCGCCCCACAACACCTTCACCAAAGTTATGCCTTTACCCCGCAGTTGCTTCATCTCTCGGCCGTCAATCTGCACAGGTAAAGCTTCCACTGTCAGGTTATTCCTCACTTATACATCATCCATCTGAATCACATGCGACGGATCTGGAATGTACTTTCTCAACTGAGACACATGGAACACGTCATGCAAATTTGCAAGTGAAGGGGGTAAAGCAATTTGATGGGCTACCTCTCCTATCCTCTGTGAGATTTGGTATGGACCAACAAAATGTGGAGTGAGCTTCCTAGACTTCAAAGCTCGAACCACACCAGTCACTGGCGTCACCCTAAAAAACATGTGATCTCCTTCTTGGAATTCAAGCGTCTTCCACCTTTTATCATGATACCTCTTCTGGCGACTCTGGGACGCTCTCATCCTTTCTTGGATCATCTTAATCTTCTCGGTCGTCTCTTGCACAATCTCAGGTCCGAGTACAGCACTCTCGCCCGACTCATACCAACACAAAGGAGTCCTACACCTCCTCCCATACAAAGCTTCATAGGGCGTTATTCCAATACTAGCACGAAAGCTATTATTGTACGTGAACTCAATCAACGGCAAATGGCTATCCCAAATCCTCTGTGATCTAACACACAAGTCCTCAGCAAATCCTCTAAAGATTGGATAGTCATTTCTGTATGTCCGTCCGTCTGCGGATGATAGGCAAAACTCATCCTCAACTTAGTACCCAACGCATCTTGCAAACTCTTCCAGAACCTCGATGTAAACCTCAGATCTCTATCTGACACAATGCTCGAAGTTATCCCATGTAACTTCACAATCTCCTTAATATACATCTCGGCTAACTTCTGCATATAATGATTAATCTTCATCAGCAAGAAATGAGCCGATTTAGTTAATCTATCCACAATCACCCAAATGGAATCATTTCCCTTAGCAGTCCTCGGCAATCCCGACACAAAATCCATGGAAATACTATCCCACTTCCATTCTGCAATTCTCAACGGCTGCATCATACCTAAAGGCTTCTGATGCTCAATCTTCGACTTCTGACAAGTCAAACACGCATAAACAAACTCCGCAACATCCTTCTTCATACCTGGCCACCAAAATAACTTTTTCAAATCTTGGTACATCTTCGTAGCACCGGGATGAATGCTCAACCTCTTTTTTTGGAAATCTTGGTATCCGGCCTTGCAACCTACTAATCCAAGAGGGACCAATCCCACCGTCCACTAGTGGGGGTCCCATTTAAAGCCGGAGCAAAGCTCCGTATGGACTGGCCCACACAAGAGTTGATTGCACCTAGTAAGATTCGAACCTGAGACCTTGAGAGGAGCACACTCTCAAGACCCAAGCCTCCACTACTAGGCCAACCCTTGGGGTTTGGATGAATACTCAACCTACTTCGATGTCCTTCTTCAAGTATGCTCTTCTTAATATCTGGGACATCTGGAACACAAACCCTGTCTCTGAACATCATCACACCATTCTCGTCAATTTAGAATTCTCCTCCGTAACCTTGGTTGATCAAAGTCAACTGGTCCACTAACTTCAAGTCAGATTGTTGTCCCACTCTGATCTCTTCCTGAATGCCACTAGTCAACTTCAACATTCCCAACTTCACACTGTCAGGAGTCTCTTCACATACCAAACTCAAATATCTGAATTGCTCAATTAATTCCAATTCTTTCACCATAAGCATCGACATATGCAATGACTTCCTGCTCAATGCATCAGCCACTACATTTGCATTGCCCGGATGATAACTCAAATCAAAATCCTTCAATAGCTCTAACCACCTTCTCTGCCTCATATTCAATTCTTTCTAATCAAATAAGTACTTCAGACTTTTATGATCACTGAACACTTCAAACTTAGAGCCAAACAGATAATGTCTCCAAATTTTCAACACAAACACAACAGCGGCCAATTCCAACTCATGTGTAGGATAATTCCTCTCATGAACTTGCAATTTTCTCAAAGCATAGGCAACAACTTAACCATTCTGCATCAGCACTCCACCAAGACCCGTCTTCGACGCATCACAATACACCACAAAAGATTCACTCAGATTAAGCAAAAACAACACTGGAGCGGTCGTCAACCTCTTCTTCAATTCCACAAAACTCTCCTCACAAGCTACATCCCACACAAAAGCTTGACCCTTTCGAGTCAACTGAGTCAAAGGTAATGCCAACTTAGAAAAGTCCTCGATAAACTTGCGGCAATAACCCGCCAATCCCAAAAAACTTTGTATCTCAGTAGCAGATTTCAGAGTCTCCCACTGCAACACCGCATCAATCTTGGAAGGATCTACAGCAAATCCACCACTTGAAATCACATGGCCAAGAAAACTCACTACCTTCAACCAGAATTCACACTTTGACAGCATTGCATACAACTTCTTTTCCTTCAATACTTGCAACACAGTTCTCAAATGCTCAGCATGCTCTTCTTCAGACTTAGAATATATCAGAATATCATCAATGAAAACCACCATAAACTGATCCAAATACTCATGAAAAATCTGATTCATATACTCCATGAACACACCAGGTGCATTGGACACACCAAACGACATCACAGTGTATTCATAGTGGCCATACCTCATTCTGAAAGTTGTCTTCGGAATGTCATCAGGCTTAACACAAATCTGATGATAACCAGACCTCAAATCAATCTTACTAAACACACAAGCACCTACTAACTGATCCATCAAGTCGTCGATTCTCGGAAGTGGATACTTATTCTTGATAGTCACTTTATTCAACTGCCGATAATCAACACACAACCTCATACTTCCGTCTTTCTTCTTCACTAACAACACAGGAGCACCCCATAGAGAAACACTTGGTCGAACAAACCTCTTCTCGAGCAATTCTTCCAGTTGTTTCTTTAATTCACTTAACTCAAAAGCTGACATCTGATAAGGAGCCATCGACATTGGACTCATACCTGGTATTAAGTCCACCGCAAACTCTATTTCACGTTCTGGAGGCAATTCACTGATGTCATTTGGAAACACCTCTGGAAACTCACAAACAACAGGTAGGTCAACCCTTGCAGCTTCACGATCAATCTGCAACGATGCAAACATTGCAAACACCAAGGCTTCATCTTCCATAAGTTCGTCTACTTGCTTAGTAGATAGGAACATCAACTCCCCACCATCGCCAAACTCAGGAAACTCTGCAGTCTTGGTATACCAATTGATATGAACATGGTTGAACTCCAACCAGTTCATTCCAAGGATTACATCAATTTGGTGCAAGGGTAAACACACCAAGTCCATCACAAAACTCTTCCCAAAAATCATCAAAGGACATCTCAAACACACCAAAGTAGAAGCAACAGAACCATTAGCAGGGGTCTCTATTAGCATACTACCATTCATATTAGATAACTTCAAACCCAATCTATTAGCACATTCAAGTGAGATAAAAGAATGATTAGCACCAGTATCAATAATAGCAACCAACTCGATATTATTAATAAAACAAGTACCTCGAATCAGGTTGTCCTTCTCTGACACTTCTGCACCACTCAAAGCAAACACTCTGCCACTGGTCAGAGCAGCAGTAGCCGTCTTCTTCAGTTTATGACACTTGGTAATGATGTGACCCTTCTCACCACAATTGAAATAGGTTGGACCATCATCCTTGCAATCATTAGCTATATGACCCTTCTTACCACACCTGTAGCACCTCAACGCACTATTAGTACAAACATCAGCACAGTGGCCTTGTTCGTCACAAATGTAACACTTCCCAGAAGCGGGAGCTGCTCCCCCACTTGTCTGTTTCCCCTCTGAAGCCTTCTGCTTCCCTTTGTCAGCTGAAGTCGTATAAAGTTTACCTCTATACTGCCCTTTCTTCTCACTCAACTGCTTGTAGTGAGCAGATCGAGCTCGGCTATCCTCATCGTAGATTGTGCTCTTGTCCACCAGCTCAGCATACCTACGGATCTGTTGATACCCAATACCCTGCTTAATCTCTGGTCTCAGCCCATTCTCGAACTTGAGGCACTTGGACATCTCAGCATCAGCACGGTTGTAGTGAGGACAGAACTTCACCAGCTTCTCGAACTTCGCAGCATACTCTGCAACAATCATGTCTCCTTGCTTCAGCTAAAGAATTCCACTTCTCTCTTACCACGAGCATCCTCTGGATAATACTTTCCCAAAAATTCCTGCTTGAACACAGCCCAGGTTATCATAGTGCCAACATCTTCCAGTCTCTGATGGGTGTTATCCCACCAATCCTCAGTCTCTTCTGGCAACATATGAGTTCCAAACTGAACTTGTTGCGCATCAGTACATCCCATTCCTTGGAAAATCTTCTCGATCGCCTTCAGCCACTTATGTGCACTTGCAGGATCGTGAGTACCCTCAAACTCCGGCGGATTGTTCCTCTTGAACTCCCCCAAAGCACGAAACTCATCTGGGACTCCACCATTCAGATTGAGTTGTGCCACCACATTAGCAACTGATTCCAAAGCATAAGCAATAGCACGATCATTTCTTCCAGCCATCCTGCACACCACCAACAAGGTTAGAAGAACTAAAACATCGACAGTGTACACACACTTGTTGACCGACAGGGGACTGACATCAAGTAAAAAACCTGGCCGGACGGACCGACCTGCTCTGATACCACTAATGTAACACCCTTTTCTACCCCACAATTATTGCAGCGGAATAAACATAAAATCATAGTAAAATCAGAATCACCTCAAATGGTGCACATTTCTCAATAAATTCAAATCAACAAAATTGCTCCGCAAACAACGAGTTTTCCTCAAAATAACTCAAAATGCCTTCAAAGGGCAGCAGAACCACCATAACCACAAAAATCCCACAAAAGGGTTTATTAAAACAACACATAGTCGTCAAATAATCAATAAAATAACAGCCAAATAAAACTCAACATGGTTCGACTCAACGACCCAACACGATGTTACACTATCAGAGCATGACCCTCTACATCGACCAAAATGCAAATAACTTCAAAAGTCCTCAAAAGCATCCACAGCTAATCCTGATCACCTACATGTTACCCACGTGGAGGCAACATTCAAATAGGAAGGGTGAGTAATCACAATTCATTATAATCAATATAAAAATCAGATATGCATTAAATGGCGTCATAATCATAAACAACATCATCAGAATCATCAACAATGTCAACAGTCACAACATCATAAAATCACATCAATAATGCCACATAAATGCAATGCACAACAGGACTCATGCATGTGGTACCAATCGTCACAGTTGATGGACACTTAGGCCATCACCCTCCAAAGATCCCCGTCATTAGGATCGGTTCCACACAAGAACCGGAGCACGTCATAAACCATTTCACATCCACACAATGGGATGGAAGCCACAAATAGACCGAATTCTAACATCATCATCACTGGACTGAAGTCCTAACATCATCACCAGAATATGCTATGAATGCATGATACACAACGTCAATAATCATCATCATCAAAAATATCATTATGTGCATCATCATTCACCAAAACATCATGTTAGTCATGTCATCATATATTCATCAAAACATCACAAATCATCATTTCATAATCATCAATAACATCACAGTAGACTATCAGAAAGATCACAGCGTCAAACATCAGAACATCACAGAAATCATAAACAAAATTTCGCGAACAACAGGAGTTCGCTGGGCGAACACATTCGCTGGGACCTTCGCTTTGCAAAGCTGGCAGTGAAGCCCCAATCCCATACAAAAACTAGAGAGTTCCCCAGCCTGCCTCTCCTCGCTCCTCTATTCGTTGTGTGAAGCCCTTCGTTGTGCGAGCCCACAAAATCACATCTCAGAATTCATCCCAGTATTCACCAAGAAAATCATCGCGCATTCGCTGCGCTGCTCGCTTTGTGAGCCTGGGAGAATGTTCGTCTTACGAAGGAATGGTTCGCTTTGCGAACCTGCGATTTCTGCAATCACTGCTACGCACCAGTAGCCTCCCAGTCCCAAAAACCTTTACGATTCCAACCTCAATTCACCCCAAAACACCCCCAAGACAGTTCTGACACATCAAGGCAATCAAAGGCATAAAACCTACGACTATTAGGTTGGTTAATTTCACTATTCTAACTTGAAAATACATAAACCTTCACAACTTCTCAAGATTCCCATAAACCCCATAAATCCCTTTCTCATACAAGATCCCACATATCATCAAAGAAGGTTTAGCCTCGAAGGCTTATTTTTACCCAAATCAATTCAACCCTTAATAATCCATCATCGATCCTCAGAAATACCCCTAAATCATCAATAACTCATAAACCCTTCGAAAACCCCAAAAACCTCAAAGTCTACCTTAAACACATCACTTCCTATATTGAAAACAATGAAAGGCAATACTCCCCATACTTTAGATTGTCGTTCCGGAGTTTTCTCTACTGATTCTTTGGAAGCCTTTACGAATCCTCACCCTTTTCCTTTTCCTCAGAGCTCTACACTTTCTCCTTATTTTCACGTTCCCACCAAAATGAATCATATTCCTTTCCAATTCCTTTTTGTTAAACCCTTGGGCTTCAAAAATGGGTTTTCCCCTTAATACCCTCACTAATCCTCCTCAAAAGTCCATCTTACCCTTAATTCCTCTAATATTATTTAAATTAATAATAATACTAATATATTCATATTATATACTATTATTTAATTAAATAACCGAAACTCCACGAAAATGTCAACGTCAACACAGACCACCAAAATTCACCGAAAATTCACAAATATTATATTTAAATAAATTAAATAAATATTCTAATAAATTTGGGGTGTTACAGAAATCAATGAGCTCAGCAATTTGCAAGCTCAAAGATAGGGCAAAGCACACGTTTTGTAGTATGACAGAAGAGAAACATATGTTCTTCAATTTTGGTTGCATCAAAACAATGGGGACATGTTGTGTCAATCCTCATTGTAATGCCCTGTATAATATTTATCTAGAATAATACCATACAAGTGTTTTATTTGGTATTAACATAATCATAAGTGCCTAATGGTATAATTCACATACTTGACCATTTCTAATACATAAATACAACCTATGGTACAAGGCATGGAAATTATCCAAAACAATAAAAATCTAAGAATAAGGTACAATATTCCTCATTGTACAAGAAAATAATAATACACAGCAGAATAAGCTCAACTAAGCTTCTCTTGAAACATCCAAGCATGGCTCTACTTGTAAATCAAACCTGCAAATGCTTCCTGAAAATAATCAACAATAATGGGGTGAGATATTAAATCTCAGTGAGTTACCTATCTTATGGATTCTCTCGGCTTTACAGGGTTCTAGCCAAATCCTAACTCAAGTCAAGGGGAAGGGAAATGACCTTGAGTTCTCAATCTCACACTATATGGAAATATGTCATGAGTCTGTTAACTCAAAAATTCTCACGGATGGAATATGTCTTGAGCCTGTTAACTCAATAATCTCACTAATCAATAACCTTACAAAGGCATCCCCTTTTCTTATCCGCTTCTACGTCTAGAAGTCGACCCGAGTCATGGATCCTTGTAGTTACTTGGCATACGAAATGGATTCGGGATCATCGGCATGTTAATCGTGAACTGTCACTTCCCATGGCCTGTTAACCATCACAAGTCTCTTTACCATATAGACTCCATTCGTACTACACGCGGGAATCAAACCTGCCAAGTAATTATGCATACGTTTCAGAGGAGCTCGAGACTCATGTAACTGCATCTCAAGGGAAACGGTTACGATTACGTGATCATATACACAACGTGATTGTATTCGACAATCACAAGGCCACATTCGACTTAAGGCCTCTTTTGCCTTTCTCAATAATTACCATAGTTCACACATGTTCCATACTAGTGTTTCACTCTCTCCTAGACCAATACTCATCACGGATGCACCTTTCTACATCGAGTGCCCGAGCATCGCCATCTAGGTTTTCTATCACAATTCTATTCACAACCTAGAATCATATCATTAGGTTTGGGGTAAGTTTTCTCACTCTTCCTAATTCATTTTTAAGCATGCAAACTCTCACAATCAAGTCTAACAACAATAAGATAAGCAAAGCATATTACAATTGCACAATAGAATTACAAGTGATAATTCAAACATAAGTTATACCACTTTCAGGTTTCCTCCAATTATTTAGTCGGGCAACAAAACTTATATTTTTCACTTTCATCAAATAGAATATTCTCATAGCTTCCCATTGGTACCAAGAACGCTTAAATCGGGTATACGAATCAAGAGTTATGGATTTTTAAAGAAAAGAAAATCATTGGAAAAATTCCCAGGAGCGCCCGGCGGTCAAATCTTTGCCCGGCGGAGCCCCCTTTGCCTGCTACTTCACTCGGCGAAGCAGCGGCGTACGTCCCATGTCAAAAACCAAAAGATCTAGAATCAAAACATGCTGCGTCCCTCAACTTTCGCCCGGCGGAGCAGCGGCGCAAGTCTGCGTCGCCCGGCGCTCAAAGTGCCGCCCGACGGTGCGTATCAGAAACAAAATTTATCTGCTGCATTTTTAGGGTTCTGTAAGACCCTAATTTTTACCCCTAAGATTTTGCTCATATCATTTGCATCTCATACCACAAACAAGACCACAATTTGTGTTCCTCCTGAGCACCTGTGTGGTTCTCATTTTCTTACTTGTTTCTGTTTACTAACCTCTAACCAAAATACAAAAAAATATTGCTGTCGTTTGCTTGTTTCTCTCTCTGTGTGTTGTGCAGGTTTGTCAAAGACAAGGGCCTAATTTCAAGTCACATGTGGTTGTTCAAAAGCAAGATGTCTTGTGATTGAGATTCTTCAGTTTATCAAGCAGTGGTTCATGTGAGTTTTGGGTTCAGAAAGTCAGATTCAAATGGCTATTGTTCGGTTGTGGCTTGTTCAGTGGTAGCTGTATTTTTGTCAGAGACTCGCTATCCATTATCCACTTTTTTTTTAACCAAATTTTCCATATTCCCCTTTTTGCTATCTAAACCATTTTTTCCCTAATCCATTTCCTAAACCAAATATCCACATTTATCATATCCATTTCAAATCAATATCCAATTCCCTCATCCATTATCCAAATCCAACAAATCCATTATCAACCCATATTCATTTTTCTAAATCCAATTACCTTATCCATTTTTTTTTCATCATTATAAACCATTTATCCTTTTAATATCCATTTTTTAGATAATATCCAATTATCTTTTTTTTTTTCCTTTTCTTTTATTTTCATATCCATTTTTGTTAACCCAAAATTTATTTCTTTTTCTTTTTCAAAATCCTTATTACCATTTTAATTCAAACCATGTTTATCCTATCATTTTTACCAAAAAAATTATTACAAAAGAATTAGCCCATGAAGACTAAACCCAGCCCACTTTCTTTTTTTCCTTTTCCACATTTCAATACCAACGCCATCCAATTTTCACGCAAATATCATGAGGCCATACCACACCAGCCCATCACACGGCCAGTTTCCAAGTCTCATTTTTCCTCATACTGATGAAGCCAATACACATGCTACATCCTCACGCCATCGACCATCATCACAAAACGCATCCACCATGTAAACAAAACAGCAGCGCCCTGCACAATTCACACGCAGCACAAACCACATGAAGCCGAGTCCAAAACACAGAAAAATACATTGAAACGGCATCAACAACTCACCACATCCTTCTATAAATTAAGCATCACTCTCCTCATTTCATCAAGCTTGAAAAGCCAAAAATATACTGCCAAATTCAAAACTCAAGCTTCAACTCCATCATCTTCTTCATTCCTAACCTTCATTCATACTCCAATATCTTTGAATCATCTCTCAGTTCAAGCTTCAATCCAACTCCAACAATAACCTGCATCAACAACTCACTACAAAAACCTCCAAAATCTCCCTCAATTCATCAACAACACAACCTGCACCGCAAATTCACGCAACAACAACATCGCTCGCATCAACATCATTTCGCATCTCGCCACGATTTTTCACATCAACCAGCAACCACACTTCGCTCGCGAATCAAACAGAAGAAGAAAGAGAGGAATTGAAGTGATTCTCACCATTTTTGAAGGTAGGGAAGCTTTACCGTTGAATTTTTGCGGTTTCGATTTGGACGAATGAGACTTTGATACATGAAATTGGTTGTGGATTTGAGAAAAGCACTTGATTCCGATCTGTTCCGTGTGATTATTAAGCTCCACCGTGATGATTTTTTGCATCTCCATTTCCACCGTGAACTCCGCGCTGCCGTGTTGAGGAAGAAGAAAATCATTTTC
Source organism: Lathyrus tuberosus (assembly GCA_022829125.1). NCBI lineage: Eukaryota > Viridiplantae > Streptophyta > Magnoliopsida > Fabales > Fabaceae > Lathyrus > Lathyrus tuberosus. Next base: position 7,492,448 of record JALAZF010000177.1, on the reverse strand, counting down.
TTCTTCTGAGTTTTACATTTAAGCTACTTGTTTTTTTGTTTTTTAAATTGCTTTAATGTGTTGCTTGGGCTTTGGGCCCGTGTAAATTACTACACATCACCTTCCACTCTCTATTTCAACCTCCTTTTCTTTTTTCTTAATTTCTTTTATTTTCTTTAACTTTTTTTTTTACTTTTATTTTTAAATTTAGATGCATTACTGTTTTTAATTTGGTTTTAGAAAACATTTCTTGGAAAAAAGTCATGAAAAATTTCTATTATGTGATTTATCTTTTTATTTCTTATTTTTTTCATTTTTATCTTGATTTTCTCATTTTATTTCATTTTGGCTTATTTGTGTGGATCATAATTTTTAGATCCACTTTTCTTCATCTATTTTCTTTTTGATCGATGAAAGTCGAAGTGATCGTGAAATTTCTTTGTTGAATTTCGATCGAGACGAGATCATTTCCACCTTTTCTTTTCGTGTGGCACCGCTTTAGGATAACGATCCCTATATCGTTTATCTCGCGTGCATTAACACATACATCTCATGGCCGACCTCATTCGTAGGGTAATTGCTCGAACAAATTACTCGGCGTGCGCTTAACATAGACCAAAATTTGTCCCTACTCAGAATAAATCCAATTCAACACTTGTACTTTCGTGGACCGGACTTTGATTAGTCGCGTCGTCCCAAGGTTGATTATTTGTTTGTGTTAGTTCCATAAACTTTGAAGCTTGATGCGTAGTTTCTTTGGGTATCCCAATCTTCTTTCAAGTCTTCACTAAATTTGGACTAATTGCATTAATTAATCACCGTAGTGCAAGATGTGAAGCAGAGCCGGTTACTTTTTCATTCTCTTTGACACTATTTGCTTTGTCTTTGATTGTGGATGATTAAGTTCACCATACCATTATTCACTAACATTTCTATTGTACTAATCATTTATTATATCTTGTTTCCTTCTTACCCCTTATCTCTCTTTTACTTTTATGCTTCATTATTATCATATCATATCATGTTTATGCTTCCGCCTTTTTCTCTTTGTCCACTTGGACCAAAAACATTAATAAAGGCCAAAACCTCTAAAAAAAACTTGTGTTTTTAATCTTGGACTATGGTTACTATCCTTTGCAATGGACATGGAGTTTTGAACTTAGACCTTGGACATCCAATGCAATTCTTGTAACCTTGGACTTAGAACTTAGGACATTCCTCCCTTTGCTTTGGAATTATGGTTCGAAGACTTGGAAGCATACTTGTGTGGTTAGGCTATTCTCTTCCTTAGCTTTTCTTTTATGCTTTAGGATAGTCTCTTCTTCTCCTCCCCATTCTTTAATTTTCAAAACTCTCTCTCTTTTTCAAAACCTTCTTGATTTCAAACTTTCACCGCTTTCATAAACAAACCTTGACTTTGTCAAGTGATTTTATTCTTTTCTTTTCATTTCTTAATCAAATGCTAAACTACATAAGCATATTGACACTTTTTCAAAATAACCTTAAAAAACACCAAACTCACTTACTCTCTTTTTGTGCCCTCGTGCACTTTTTACTTTAACTTTTTCCTAAGTTTAGACAAGAGTCATTTCTTTAAGCGGAATTATTTGCTTGGAAATGACGACTTGTCTTTACATTTAAAAACAACCAAAACAAACAAATTTTCACTTTTTGTACCACGAACTACGGGGTTTTGATCCTACATTGCACATCGTGGGTACGTAGGCATGAGACGACAAGTCTCTCCAAACACAAAAATCTTAAAAACAATTTCTTTTCTCATCTTCTCAATCTCTTTGCAAGCAAACTTTTTCAGACCAAAAGCGGTAGATATTTCAAAGGGCTCCTATAGAGTACTATAGACGTTTTGGGTGCTAACACCTTCCCATTGCGTAACCAACCCCCTTATCCGGACTCTCTTCACTTGTTCTTGTTTAGAGCTTGTGTAGGTTTTGTTCGCTCTTTTTCCTTTCCTTTTTTAGGATAAAATAAAAGTGCGGTGGCGACTCTTGCTTTTCGAGTTAAGTTAATCAAAAGCTTACACTCACGATTTTGCCGCTACAGGTTCTATGAGCTTCAAAAACTCATCCTTTACACCCCAGATCATTTCCAAACATCAAAGCAAGTATTATCAAATGATCACATGCATATTACGATTACACTATGCAATTTATATCGAATTTCATCCGTTAGAAACATGATTTTGGTAAGATTAAGCATTTTTATCAATTTCTAACTTAAGCTCTAATAATCTCTAACACCTAGAACTTAAAGCTTCTAACTAGAACCCACCTGATAATCAAAGAGGAGGTTGAAGAAGATGAATAACAATGATCCAAGCTTTCCCTTCTTCTTCCATGGATTTCTTCTTCTCTTCTCTTTTTCCCTTTTTCTCTCTTTCTCCTCTTTTCTTCTTCTCCTTCTTACTATCTCTTTCTCTTTAACAATATATATATATATATATAACACTTATTATATAATATAAATCCAACGGGGTAAAATATCTCAAATTGATATTTTATCGTCTAACACCAAATTGATCAATTATTAGAGTTACCATAAAATTCTTTCTTGTAAACTAATAATTATTGATCTGTCTCTTTAATAACATAATTTGATCTCTTCAGAGTTCATCAGTTGCTCTATTGATCCCAAATGTCAATACTTAAAGTACTTAGAGGATTCCATTAATCCAATTTACTAAAGATAGAGTACACAAAAGATCATCTGATCTCATCTGATGTCCAATTGAGCATTTAGATAATATGGGGTATTACACTCTCCCCCCTTAAATTGAAATTCGCCCCCGAATTTCCCCTACTCGACAATAACCGCAACTTGTATCACTGTCTTAGATCTATACTCAACTTAACTTCCGTTAAATTTTCCGACGTAATCAATTCCAACTTGACTTTATAGACCAAAAATCCGTATTTTCACAATTTATCAAACTTCGTGTCCTTAGTTACACTCTTATTCCAATATTGGATTAACTTCTAACTTCGCTTCCCCTTAATTCATCTGTTATTTCATACTAAAACGCTTGGTCACATTCTACCTTCGGAAAGAATGTACCATTCCATATTCCTCTACTGAGTCACAACACAAAACTACAACATCTTATCTCAAATTAGGACAACAACACTCAACACATCTTTGCGATGTAATTCACTGATTTCTTTCCTTTATGTAATTACTGACAACTATCCTTCCATAAATCCTTTAACATTCGAACCACTTCATAACTAGTAAAACGACTCCTTTACCCGTTCCATCTGGTCTGATACTAAACATTGTAACCATTACATCCGATAATTCATCTCTTTCGTATCACACCAAAAGGTAACACACTTAGAACAAGATCTTTTTATTTCCATACTTATAAGCAACAATATTCAATTCCTTATCATTCTGACCAACTCTTTCATATGTCACATTCCACTGCGTAACCAATTCTTTACAGAAGAACATCACAAATTCTTAAGCATTGCCAAGTAGCTAACATTCTGCGGGGAAACACACTTACCCATTGGGGTTCTTACTAATCAACTGTACAAGAAACTTACTGACATCTTATGGTAGAACATTTTCTTTGCCAACACACAATATTACAACATTTGTCCAACACTCTCCAGACGATAAAGCACAAGAGTTACACTGTTACAACCATAACCACACAACTCTCAATCCATTCTAAACTCGAAATAATATATCCAAAATAGTTTAACAACCTTCGTTTCTAGTTACCACTTTCCGTAACAATTCTCATTATGGGTCTCCGACTCACTCAAGGTTATCTTGTGACCCAAGCTCTCAACCAATAACAATGTAACACCAACACAAAACTTCAATCATATGTGAGTCACCATTGATTGAAACTTAAACCATCCAAAGCGCAATCATGAGTTTCCATACCACTCACCAATTCACAAACAACACCCCACATACACACACACTTTCGAAGACCATGCCACGTTTCTTAATTGAATCCACTTTTCTCATTCGTTCCGTTTCATAACCGATTCCAAGTTACATGCTTAACTTCGGAACATCCAATTCTTACTCCCACTTGGAATGATAACTTTCAAATTCCTACTTCTGATTAAAGTACAACTGTACACACCTCGTACTACTCTGCCGAGTCTAAATCTGATTCCATGAACTCGTGGAAAATAACAAATACTAAACTCTGATCAACTGTTCAAACCTTAATAACACCATAATTACATACTGAAATATTTCTTGCAAAATCAATAATTTGTGAGTATTTTCCAACTTCGTCCTTAAGACTCGCAACGGTAATAATAACAATACACTTAAGACTTTCTCACACTCAACACAATTCACAAGATTACTTCCCCAAAGTTAACTCCCTTGTCGTCTGAACCAATGGTCGACTACACAACACCTTTCAGAAGTTCCGATATCGAAACACAAATCCTTCTTTCATTTTCTTACAATCCCGTTTTCCATTCTCCAAACACTTATCAATCGGAAGAACATATGGCAACAAAACACAGATGATGGTTCCTAAGGGATTTTACAATTTACACACATGTTAATCGATTACCCGTCTAAGGTTAATCGGTTAACTTCTCAAAGTTCAGCGCAAAAATACCATTCCTATTCAAAACCATCAATCCGTCTTGCTTTAACCCACAATATAATTCTCAACTCGTGGCTTTTTTTTAACTTGTATAACATTCACCAACCATGATCCACTCAAGGTAAAGCCGACAAGGTCAAAACATTCAGACGACACACTCCAACCAAGTGACAAGGTAAAATTCCAAATTCTGACGCGGTCACAACATAAAACTTCAGCGGGATAGTTCATCTTCTGCTCAAACAACTACACTAGCGGGAAGTCAATAATGACGACATTCTAGGGTTTCAACAATAACTCATACTTGATTCGTCCACAAGCAAAACCCAACGAACAACCATTACACGATACCACAAAAGTGATGGACATAACATGTCGAGCACACAACCTTGTTTTCTCATTTGAATTCCTTGGTGAGAACTAAAACAACTACGTCCTTGGTCCAATAAAAGGTAGATTCCGAATATTCCGATTATTCACAATTACAGAAGTTTCTTTATACTTGAAAATAAATCGGTGCAATGCATCCTCTTGAAGAACCTTTCCATCATTACGTACACACTAACCAGAATTTCTTACCTTCCACTATCCATTGCATACCATACTTAGGCATAATTACTTAATGAAAGATTCGCAACCGACATTTCTCATCAACTATTTACAAGACTCTTCAGGTATAAATCGTTTCATGATTTACACTTAGTCCGTAATAAGTTCTGATTTGCATCTCGTTGCTTTACCACAATCTTACTTCTTAAAATACAATATTCACTATTCCACAAAGTACATCCCTTCATACTTATCTCAAGAATAAGAATCCATCACGTACACTTGTGACCACGGTGCTACTACTACGCATTCTCCAATACCAAAGTGTAACTTTCTCATTCGCGTCATACTAATAGGCTCCTCACAGGTGAGCCATCCGTGATTACACTTCCTTAACTATAGGTTCATCAACACCTTAAAAACTCCATTGCACATTCGTCCAAAATACATTTCGTCGTCACTTCCTCATAACATACCGTTAATACCGTTTCCACACCGTGTTTACTTCTCTCTCCATTGTAATCCTCTCAGGTCCAAATATAAAACCATCTTACTAATATTCCCTTGAATCCAAGGTACTTACTCTGTTTCTTGACACAAACTTTTCCGGTCCGTATCACTACACTTTCGGTTACTAAATGAAGCTCATTCTTTCTCCAACATAGTACCTTATACGGTTCCTTGGGTAATTTAGCATTTCCAAATTCCAAATTGGTCTCTCATCGAATACATAAAATCCCGATGTAATATCTCGAACTTAATCTCTTTACATAACTGAATATACGCAATTCATCACACACTCTTCGTCCGACACATACTTGTTTCACTTGAAGCATGTAAACACATCCTTGTGTTCCTTCACACACTTCTCTACTACTTTAGGTTCCCATAGAAGCCAAACTTCATTAACTCTTAACTTTTTGCCAGTTGGAAGACATTGTTCCGAACACATTCCTTAAGGTACTCTCGTCTATTCAAGATACCATAACAACCTTAGAGACTGAAGCACCAATACCTATCTCACTTCCGGACCTTACGCCACGCGTTCCACAAAACAACTTTTCTTTTTCACGGAATGAGATTACTTGAAATCTTCGTTCATACCAGTGGTCAATCCAGCTCTACTAGCGATTTTACATGTTCCTCAATACTTTGACCAATCGTCTGATAGAGATCCTTAACTTACATACTCCATCAATTCCAAAGGATTGCTTGAACCACACACTACTCTTTAATTCCATGCTACCCAAATCACAACTTGTACTAAAACCTCACTGAGTTGACCAAAACTCCTCACTACTAACTCTTGGCTTGAGCCTACCCTCACAGCACAAGTTCCGACCACACTTCGGAGTCCTCGTGGCCGCTCAACCATGATTCTACCTATCACATACATAGCATTAGGTTGATCAGGCCCAACACTACATAGTATGATATTAAGAGTGATGTTGGCAAGACATACTTAAGAGGTAGGAATAGATTTACTTATGATGTTTCAAGGCTATGTCGAGGACACGACCTGCTCTGATACCAACTGTAACGCCCTGTATAATATTTATCTAAAATAATACCTTACAAGTGTTTTATTTAGTACTGACACAATCATAAGTGCCTAATGGCATAATTCACATACTTGACCATTTCTAATACATAAATACAACATATGGTACAAGGCATGGAAATTAGTCAAAACAATAAAAATCTAAGAATAAGGTACAATATTCCTCATTGTACAAGAAAATAATAATACACAGCGGAATAAGCTCAACTAAGCTTCTCTTGAAACATCCAAGCATAGCTCCACTTGTAAATCAAACCTGTAAATGCTTCCTGAAAATAATCAACAATAATGGGGTGAGGTATTAAATCTCAGTGAGTTCCCTATCTTATGGATTCTCTCGGCTTTACAGGGTTCTAGCCAAATCCTAACTCAAGTCAAGGGGAAGGGAAATGACCTTGAGTTCTCAATCTCACACTATATGGAAACATGTCATGAGTCTATTAACTCAAAAATTCTCACGAATGGAATATGTCCTGAGCCTGTTAACTCAAGAATCTCACTAATCGATAACCTTACCAAGGCATCCCCTTTTCCCGTCCGCTTCTACTTCTAGAAGTCGACCCGAGTCATGGATCCTTGTAGTTACTTGGCATAGGAAATGGATTCGGGATCATCGGCATGTTAATCGTGAACTGTCACTTCCCATGGCCTGTTAACCATCACAAGTCTCTTTACCATATAGACTCCATTCGTACTACACGCGGGAATCAAACCTGCCAAGTAATTATGCATACGTTTCAGAGGAGCTCGAGACTCATGTAACTGCATCTCAAGGGAAACGGTTACGATTACGTGATCATACACACAACGTGATTGTATTCGACAATCACAAGGCCACATTCGACTTAAGGCCTCTTTTGCCTTTCTCAATAATTACCATAGTTCACACATGTTCCATACTAGTGTTTCACTCTCTCCTAGACCAATACTCATCACGGATGCACCTTTCTACATCGAGTGCCCGAGCATCGCCATCTAGGTTTTCTATCAAAATTCTATTCACAACCTAGAATCATATCATTAGGTTTGGGGTAAGTTTTCTCACTCTTCCTAATTCATTTTTAAGCATGCAAACTCTCACAATCAAGTCTAACAACAATAAGATAAGCAAAGCATATTACAATTGCACAATAGAATTACAAGTGATAATTCAAACATAAGTTATACCACTTTCAGGTTTCCTCCAATTATTTAGTCGGGCAACAAAACTTATATTTTTCACTTTCATCAAATAGAATATTCTCATAGCTTCCCATTGGTACCAAGAACACTTAAATCGGGTATACGAATCAAGAGTTATGGATTTTTAAAGAAAAGAAAATCATTGGAAAAATTCCCAGGAGCGCCCGGCGGAGCCCGCTTCGCCTATTACTTCGCCTGGCGAAGCAGCAGCGTAAGTCTCATGTCAAAAACCAAAAGATCCAGAATCAAAACATGCTGCGCCCCTCAACCTTCGCCCGGCGGAGCAGCGGCGCAAGTCTGCATCGCCTAGCGCTCAAAGCGCCGCCCGGCGGTTCGTATCAGAAACAAAATTTATCTGCTGCATTTTTAGGGTTCCATGAGCTTCAAAAACCCATCCTTTCCACCCCAGATCATTTCCAAACATTAAAGCAAGTATTATCAAATGATCACATGCATATTACGATTACACTACGCAATTTATATCGAATTTCATCCGTTAGAAACATGATTTTGGTAAGATTAAGCATTTTATCAATTTCTAACTTAAGCTCTAATAATCTCTAACACCTAGAACTTAAAGCTTCTAACTAGAACCCACCTGATAATCGAAGAGGAGGTTGAAGAAGATGAAGAACAATGATCCAAGTTTTCCCTTCTTCTTCCATAGATTTCTTCTTCTCTTCTCTTTTTCCCTTTTTCTCTCTTTCTCCTCTTTTCTTCTTTTCCTTCTTACTATCTCTTTCTCTTTCACAATTATATATATATAACAATTATTATATAATATAAATCCAACTGGGTAAAATATCTCCAATTGATATTTTATGTCTAACACCAAATTGATCAATTATTAGAGTTACCATAAAATCCTTTCTTGTAAACTAATAATTATTGATCTGTCTCTTTAATAACATAATTTGATCCCAAATGTCAATACTTAAAGTACTTAAAGGATTCCATTAATCTAATTTACCAAAGATAGAGTACACAAAAGATCATCTGATCTCATATGATGTCCAATTGAGCATTTAGATAATATGGGGTATTACACTCATTCCCCCTATGAAGGTTGGATCTGATTGGGAGAATTCCTTTTTCTAGTCTCCAAAGAAAGTTCTTTGCAGCATTTGGAAGTTGGACTTTTCAGATTGCTCTCCATAGTTTGCTTTCTTTCTCTATAGATGTTCCTACTTCAAATCTTCCTTTTCGTTTCCAATGTTATGATAAGCTAATCTGACAAAATAATTTCCATTTTTCTCAGTGCACCATATCATCTTGTCATCAGGAAGACTGTAAGAAATGAGAATTCTAAGAATATGCTTTGCCTCGTGATCATTACAACTTGAGAGAATCATATCCTTTCTCTCTTTCCTTATGTCAGGGTGAATAATCACGTCAAATAGAACATCACCGTTGAAAGTATTAATTTGAATCAACATTTTACCACATGGGTTCGAATGTAGCCAATTGTCCTTCCAAATCCTAACACTCTTTTCGTTTCTGTTTTTCCACCTGCTACCACACACAACCAAATTCTTTGAACTCATTATGCTCCTCCAAACAAAATTAGGGGAATATCTAACCTTTGCATCTATGAAATTACTTCAAGGAAAGTACTTGGCCTTGAAAACCTTGCCTAGTAAAGTTTATTTTCCATTCATCATCCTCCAGCAATGTTTCCCTATTAGGGCCTTATTGAAATCATAAATACCTCTAAACCTCATTCCCCTTCCTTTGCTACCCACTAGAAATATGCTATGATGTGCTTAATCTCCTTACAACATCCCTCTGACATCATGTAGCAACTCATGATGTAACTAGGGATTGGATGTGCAACAACTTTAATTAGGACTTCCCTCCCCACCCCAGACATCGCCTTTTCCTTCCATCCTTTAAGCTTCTTCTATACTTTATCCATCACAAAAGCAAACACCTCCTTCTTGGACCTCCCAAAGACTACAACAATGCCCGGGTACTTTGTATGGTTACTCACTATCTTAAAGCCCATTCTATTGCAAATTGTGATTTTGACTTCTTCTGGAACATTGCAACTAAAAGATGTCTCAGACTTAACCAGGTTGACCAACTACCCCGAACCTTTTTGGTAAGATTCCAACACCCTCAATATATTGTTGGCCTCTTATTAAGTTGCACGATCAAAGAGAAGAGACTTGACTACAAAAAAAAAACAGGTGAGATATATGTCGTGCTTGCCTAGCCATCTTGATACCATGAATGTTCTTCCTCTTTACCTCATTGGCAATAAGTCCAAACAAGACATTAGCACAAAGAATGAAGAGGTAAGGGGATAAAGGGTCCCCTTGCCTTAGGTCACACTCAGGGTTGAAAGTTTTACTAGGTTGACCATTGATGAGGATCTTGTAAGACACTGTAGTGACGTACCACATGATTTTTCTTACCATGTTAGTTGGGAACCCCATTTTGAGGAGTATGATGTTGATGAAGTCCCATTCAATTTTTTTCCTAAGCCTTATACATGTCAATTTTTAGAGCCATGGTCTCATGTTTCCCTTTCACCTTCTTCTTCATACAATGAAAACACTCCATCGTTATGAGCCCATTGTCAATGATAAATCTTACTTGAACGAACGCACTCTACTCCTTGTCCACAATGTTAGTGAGAATCACCTTCAACCTATTAGCAATTATCTTAGAAACAATTTTCATTATGACGTTGCATAAACGGATGGGCCTGAAATCTTTTGGGGAGACTGGATTTTTGCTTTCAGAATTAGGAAAATGAATGTGTCGTTCAGGGCTTCTGGACTTCTCCTGTTGTTGAGGATGTCCAAAACTAGTGTTCTATATCCTTTCTAACTATATGCCAATTTTCCTTGTAAAATAGGGTTGGAATGTCGTTTGGACTTGGTGCCTTCAGAGGGTGCATTTGGTGTATCTCTTCCTTTACCTCCAATTGATCAAATTCTTTAGAACAAGACATGGAATGCTCACTGTTGAGCCTATTTTTTACAACTTCACAAATTGAGATAGACCCGCCAGTACCTTCCGATGTAAGCAACTCTATGAAGTAGGATACAAACACTCTCTCAATATCATCATATCCCTCCACCAAAAGCCATTTTTATCTTTGATCTTCGAGATGGTGTTTGTTTTCCTTCGCTGCCCTGCTTTCCTATGGAAAAATTTCGCATTTTTGTCGCCATCTTGCAACCAAACAGCCCTACTGCGTTATCTCCATATTTTTTCATTGATTTAGAGTAGTTCATCCAATTTTTCGTTGAGATCCCTCAACCTAGTTAATTCTTCTGCAGAAATAGCCCAAATGTTTGTGTCCTTGATTTTGTTATCTACGGTAGCGATATCTTTCTAAACATTATCGCTTTTGTACCTATCAAAAGTTGTTCCCAACGAACTCGATCCTCTAATCCTCTTAGTTACAAGCACCTGGGCATTTGAATAAGCTCTTCAGATAGCTTCTTCGCATCTAACATCCTTCGTCCATATTTCTCGAATCTGAAGATTCTTGATCGCTTCCTCTGATTTTGTTGAATTTTTGCCTCCAATTTGATAGAGATGACAGCATAATCAGAGGCATGTTTAGGAAGGTTTTTAACCTAGATTGGAGAAAATATATTCACAAACTCCTAATTTCCCCACATACTATCAAGCCTGCATTAAATGTTCCTTTCACCTTGTCTCGCGTTTGTTCACTTGAAAGGATGTCCTTCGAATCCCACATCATAGAGCCCACACGTACTCCTCCACAATTTACCTTCCCCACAACAGTTGTCTTGCACTCCTAGTGTTTTCTTTAATCTTGTCTCGGGTACTGACAATGTCATTAAAATCCCCAAAATAGCACCACAACCCACTTGGGGGTTTCAGATCCCTTATCAGTTGCCATGAGAGCCATTCCTGTGCTCCTTTGGGTGACCATAAATTCCAACGAACACTACGTTACCTCCACCAATCTCATCCTCAAAAACAAACTCTATATGGTTAAGGGAGTAAGAAACAATCGATAAATTTAACGGTTCCCTCCATAAAAGCGCTAATCCACATGCTCTCTCTTTGCCCTGGATAGAACAATCAACTCCTAACCAATTGTTGAAATTGCACTTTAGTCTGATGTTTTAAGAATATCACAGTAGAATTTTCCAAATGTGTGAGCCTCAACAAGGCTCGAATTGTAGAGGGATTTGTAACGCCCCGATTCCGATTATTCCCATTTTGTTGAGTCTTTTATTTAAATTGAGTGATAAATTATTTTATTTGTGAAATTGGTGTGTTAATATGCTATGTTGACATGTTATGATATTTTACCGTTTTTGAGAGTTTTTAGGGAAATTAGAATGGAGGGTATTTTGGACATTTCTCAATTAATGGTGAGTTAGAAATTTAGTGGAAATAGAATTATGTGAGAAATTTAGTAAAATTGGTAGAAAAGTGATTAAGTTTAGAATTATGTGAGAAAATGAATTAAATTGAATTTGAGTAGAAAATAAGAAAAGAAAATGAAAAAAAAAAAAGAAAGTAGGAAAAGAAATAGAAAAGAAAAGAGATAAGAAGAAGAAATAGGAGAGAAAGAGAAAGAAAAGAGAAATAGAGAGAGATAGAAGAGAAAGAAAGAGGAAGAAGAGAAAAGAGGAGAAAACTTGGAAAAACCTAGAAAACCATCAAGAACAATCATCTAGCAAGTTGGGAATCCGGGTAAGGGTGTGAAATCTTATTATCTCATCAATGTATATCATTATGTATGATTGTGTTGTTGTTGTTGTTGATTTTTATGAGTTTTTGTATAAACCCTAAATGTAGAAAATCTTGTGAATGATGATCAAAACATAATTTTGTATGCATAAATGTGTTGTTGATGTTGTTTGAGGTTTGGGTACTGATATGGGTGTTATCTATTGGTGTAAAAATGAGTTTGGAGTTGGGATAAAATGATAAAACTATGTTTCAAAATATTTCAAAAATGGAAAATGTGTTAGATGGCTTTTTAATGGTGAAAATATTGTAGTATGTTAAATTCTGAGATCACAACTTTTTACGGAATCGAAATCGGAGGTCCGGAAGTAATTTAACGATCGAAAACTGAGTTTTTAGCAAAATCTGCACCTCGTGCGCTAACCCCCTGCAACTGTGCGTCGACTCATGATTTCATGCGCTGACCCGGGCGAAATTCCCAGGTTTATGCGCTGACCCCCCAGCATCATGCGTCGACTCATGATCACAGGTTTTCCAAAATGTCCGATTTTGTTTTCTTTATAACTTTTGAACCGTAAGTCCGTTTTGACCCCCGTTTGAAGCGTTGGAAAGCTAATGAAATATTCTTTCTATTAAAAATGGTTTGGAGGGTAAAAGATGATTTAATTAATTCTTGTTTTTGGAAAATAGTCGGGTTGTCGGGTTTTCATCGCGTACAATGTGTGCGATTGATGTGTTATCATGCTATATGCTTTTAATATGTAACGTGTAGCTTATGGGCCATTATATGATGTGAATATACATGATGGAATGTTGTGATGATGGTTTATGGCTTTATGGAAAATATGTGCATTGTTTTGGATGTGAATCATACAATAGTGCATTGATGTGAATGTATATAGATTGTATGTGATTGTATGAGATGAATGCATGAATATATTGGGAATATGTATGCATTTCAAGAATGTCTTGAGTCATTTTGTATGTGAAGCATAATGATGTACATTCTTGTGTTGAGTGATTCTAAATAGAATCCGTTGTAACGTCGTGTGCCTATGTGAGGTGTGAGCGATGATTACAAACGATTGTGTGCCTAGGTGAGGTGTGAGCAATCGGGTCGTGTGCCCGTGTGGGGTGTGAGCGATCCATAAATGATTTTGTTGTGTGGTAAAATACATTGTTTGATTGAATATCAATGTATGTTGTTATGATGTGTTGTGGGTAGCCTTTGTGGTGTGAATCCCTTGTGGAAGTAATTGTGATTGTATGATTGTTGTGGTTTGTGATGATATGCATTGTTTATGTGAAATTCCAATGTATGTGGTTGGTGGCCTTTATGGTTGAAATGCATTGTTTGAATTGTTTTCAATGCATGAATAATGATGATGAGTTGAAATATATGCATGATTATGGTTGCATATATGTGTGAAGATGCATTTGATTGTCATGAGTTCTTGGGTGTCAAGCATTATGATATGCATCTTGTAATGACGCGTGCCCATGTGGGGTGTGAGCGACGGATTGGTTCCAGAGGGAATCCGCTATAACGTCGTGTGCCCATGTGGGGTGTGAGCGATGATTATAGACGATCGTGTGCCCATGTGGGGTCTGAGCGATCGGGTCGTCTGCCCGTGTGGGGTGTGAGCGATCCATAAACATTGTGTGCCTATGTGAGGTGTGAGCAATGGGTGAACATCGTAGGCCCGACGGGGAGTTATATTGGTAACGAGCGATGGTTCCAATAAGTTCCTGAGTGAACTTGAGATGATTGAGTCGGTACCGCATTGCATTTGCATAGAGTTGTGAGTCGGTCTCTATGATTTGCATTTATCATCTTTATAATTGTGCATTGATGAATAAACATAAATATGTATGTTTATGTGGAATGATAAGAATTGTGAAAGTATGCATGATGAATATGCTTGGTTTTGTATATATATATATACATTGTGATGTATATGAGTGAGTTGTGATGAATTGTGGTGAGAATGTAGAATATGTGTATTTTTATGCTAAGATATATAATTATATGCATTGTTATTATGATAATATTTCTCACCCTTCTGCTGTTTTATGATGCTCTATGAGGCATTGCAGAGTAGGTATGCTGGTGGTCTTTTTGTGAAGCGTGTCTTTATTCTTTTGGTCGTCCGGCTTTGATATGTAGCACCGAGTAGCTAGAATGTATATGATTCTTTTGTGAATACATTTGTACATGTATCTTATTGATGAATGTTTATGTAAACATGAATTATGTTGGTGGATAATATTTGATGATATATATATATATATATATATATATATATATATATATATATATATATATATATATGTGTTTGATGTTATTCAATGTTTAGATTTTCTGCTTTTATTCTAAATATTGAGATGTGGGTGTAAGGACTAAGTTCCTCTGTTGCAAAGTTACCCCACTGTTGCATATCAATTGTTGAGCAGGTGTTGAATGTTTTAATTTCATGTATAATGTGACATGCCTCTTTTATACCATGTTTATAATTATACTCTGACGGAATTTTTAATATGTGCCTAAATGATTATGTGATTATTTGGGAGTATAGAAAGGGGATGTTACATTAAGTGGTATCAGAGCAGGTCGGTCCGTCCGGCCAAGTTGTTGAGTCAGTTGGTGTGACTGTTGAATACTGTCGTTGTTCTTTGTCTCTTAGCACGTGATATGTGTGTGGAACACTGTCAGTACTTTCTGGGCTTCTAATCCTTCGTTTTCAGGATTGAGAATGGAATAAGTGGGGGAGAAGCTTGTACTTCTTCAAGTTGCTTCAGGTGTGGAGTGTTGGCTCAGTGTGTTGTGAATTGCAAGATTGTAAGTGTGGTTTGGACAGCGTTGTTCCCGGTTCCGGAGGGAATGCGGAGGTAAGGTTTATGTTAACTAAGCACTTATGCCTTAGGTAGTTTTGTGCACAGGATACAAGAAACGCTATTATAGTTGGTGAAGAAGGTTTATGCCCCAACATGATTTTCGACTGTCTATTGGCAAATTGAGGAACTGATCACCCTTAATCTCTTGTTGATAGTAGACGGGAATTATGTTGGATGGAATAGACGGGTCTTTCCGGCTTGGATAGTGTGTGCCATGACTTGTTTGGAATTGAGAAAATGATTACGGATTGCTTCGATGCGTTGATGAAGACTCTTATACTGGAAGATGAGACGGATTAGAGGTTTTTGGTATGTTGGTCAAGTTGGGAAGTCATTGGGAGAGGATGATTGGGTATTGTTAAAGGTTGTTCTCAGAGAGTAGAGTGTGAACTCGAATTGGACGAAGGTAAGGATTTGAGGTTTGGATCTGCTAAGTAAGTAGAAGAACTTTTAGGACGTGAAACTAAGATGTTGTTATGTTTGTGACGATATTTTTCTAGGAATTGGCAGGAAGGACACAGTGATGAGCTACCGGTTGTGTGTGATTTTCATATGTATTTCTGGATGGAATATTGGATGTTAGTATTAGAAGTACCTGGACTGATAGAGCAGTTGGAAGATTTACTGGAAAGGAGAATTGTGAGGCCAAGTGTGTCGTCTTGGAGAGCTCTAGTATGGTTAGTAACAAAAGAGGGGGGATGATTGAATGGAATAACAAGCATTATGATGGTATTGGTATTGAGACTATGGAAAACGAAACTTAAAGTTCTGGAAAAGTTTGGAGTCTTTGGAATTATAGAGCATTAATGGGAATTTTGAGAAAACCTTGAGGGTGAATGTACTATTTGAGAGTTCTTTTGGGATGGTTGTTGCTACACGTGGGGATTTATGGAATTTGGATTGTTAAGAGAAGAAATTGTGTATGGATTGCTAATAGTTGAATAAGGTAACGATCGAGAACAAGTGTCCACTTTTATGAACGGATGACTGGAATGGTCTGGTTGAGTTTGAGTGAAATCACAATTGGTTGGAACGTTTGATAAGAGTGGTGAATGGTGTGAGTTGAGGCTTTAATCGATTTAATGGGACTGGTTATGTTTGTTATCGGAATAGGCTGTTATTTACTCAGTTAAGCTTGTGTGTGAGTAACCAGTTACCCAGTGAAGAATTTTGCAAGAATTTTACGAATTTATATCTTTTGGAATTTGTTTGGGTATTACAACGTGCAGTGATGTTATTTGGTGTTAGTAATGCATCTGTAATGTTTGTGGAGGAGATGAATCGTATCTTTCATATTTATTTGGATAAGTTCGTAGTGGTTTTAATTGGGGATATTCGGATCTGTTATGAACTCGGAGGAAGAACAGGTAGAGTGTTTGAGATTTGAATTACAAGTGTTGAACAGAGGCGAAGTTTTGTGCTAAATTATTCAAGTGAGAATTTGGGTTGGAAAAAGGTTAGTCTTCTTGAATATGTTATTTCAGACGAGAGTATGGTTATGGATCCATCGGAAGTAGATGTAGTTCTACGTAAGAGGCTCCGAAGTCGGTTAAGGAGATTAGAAACTTTTGGGCTTAGTTGGTTGTTACTGCAGGTTATGGAAGACTTTGCTAAGTTTGTACTTCGGTTATCTCAGTTGACTTGCAAAAGGGTAAGTCGTTTGCTTTGGATGTTCATTGTGGGGGAAGTTTGAGAGAGTTGAAGTAGGATTTGTCTACGGCTTCAGTTTTGATTCTGTCTGATCCTGATGAACCATTTGTGAGGATATTGGGATGTGTCTTTGATGAGTTAGTCAGTGTGCTAATGTAAGAGGGTAAACTCATTTCTTATGTTTTACGACCATTGAGGATTCAGAAAAGGGTCTATACTATTCTGGATTTGGAATTAGCCGCGGTGGTATTGTGTTGGAAAATTTGGAGGTATTATTTTTATGGTTCTCGGCTCGAAGTGTTTGGTAATCGCAAGAGTTTAAAGTACTTGGTTGGCCTGAAGGAATGTAGTATGAGACAACGAGGATGGTTGGAATTTGTGATGAGTTATGACTTTAGTTGGAATTATCCTGTTGGTAAAGGTAAGGTCGTGCTTGGAAAGCTAAGTCGAAAGTTTGAGTGCATGTCAATTTTGATGGTTACGAGTAATCAGAGTGTGCATCGAAAGCGTGATGTGGCACATTTCGTATATGAGTGTGTGACTGGTAAGAGTTCATAGGTTGGACATTGGAAACATGTAGGAATGATGAGACCATTGGACGTTTCAGAATGGAAGTGTTAGGTGAAAGGTTTAAATATTATTCATGGGATACTATGTAGATGGATGTTTTGGTTGCTTGTTCGATTGGTGAATCGTAGCAGTGTTGTAATAAGGATGTGTGACAAGGTTGTTTGGTATTCTGGTTTTGTTGATGTTGTTGAGACGTTGTTGTGTCGTGGGACTTTATGTTCTTGTTTGTGTTGTTGCCTTGTTTCCATGGTGATAGTTCGAGTGCGGGTGGCTAATTCCTTGCGGGGAATTAAAGGAGTGTTACCTATGGTAATGGTAACGATCTCGTTGTGTTTTGGTTCCTGAGTGAACCTGTGTGTTCGTAACTTGTGTATTCTTTGAGTTGTGAGTTGGTGGCCAAGTACATTGTATGGGCATTGCATTTGGTCGTTGTGGTGGTTGCTGTTAGCAAGGTGGTTTTCAGTTTGTGTTATTTGTGGTGTGCTTTTGTTGGCATGTTAGTTTGTTGGTCGGATGCGAGAGTCGTATCCGGAGTTGTTCGTATCGATTATATTTTCGAGGACGAAAATTTCTAAAGTGGGGGAGAGTTGTAACGCCCCGATTCCGATTATTCCCATTTTGTTGAGTCTTTTATTTAAATTGAGTGATAAATTATTTTATTTGTGAAATTGGTGTGTTAATATGCTATGTTGACATGTTATGATATTTTACCGTTTTTTAGAGTTTTCGGGGAAATTAGAATGGAGGGTATTTTGGACATTTCTCAATTAATGGTATGTTAGAAATTTAGTGGAAATAGAATTATGTGAGAAATTTAGTAAAATTGGTAGAAAAGTGATTAAGTGTAGAATTATGTGAGAAAATGAATTAAATTGAATTTGAGTAGAAAATAAGAAAAGAAAATGAAAAAAAAAAGAAAGTAGGAAAAGAAATAGAAAAGAAAAGAGATAAGAAGAAGAAATAGGAGAGAAAGAGAAAGAAAAGAGAAATAGAGAGAGAAAGAAGAGAAAGAAAGAGGAAGAAGAGAAAAGAGGAGAAAACTTGGAAAAACCTAGAAAACCATCAAGAACAGTCATCTAGCAAGCTGGGAATCCGGGTAAGGGTGTGAAATCTTATTATCTCATCAATGTATATCATTATGTATGATTGTGTTGTTGTTGTTGTTGATTTTTATGAGTTTTTGTATAAACCCTAAATGTAGAAAATGTTTTGAATGATGATCAAAACATGATTTTGTATGCATAAATGTGTTGTTGATGTTGTTTGAGGTTTGGGTACTGATATGGGTGTTATCTATTGGTGTAAAAATGAGTTTGGAGTTGGGATAAAATGATAAAACTATGTTTCAAAATATTTCAAAAATGGAAAATGTGTTATATGGCTTTTTAATGGTGAAAATATTGTATTATGGTAAATTCTGAGATCACAGCTTTTTACGGAATCGAAATCGGAGGTCCGGAAGTCATTTAACGATCGAAAACTGAGTTTTTAGCAAAATCTACACCTCGTGCGCTAACCCCCTGCAACTGTGCGTCGACTCATGATTTCATGCGCTGACCCAGGCGAAATTCCCAGGTTTATGCGCTGACCCCCCAGCATCATGCGTCGACTCATGATCACAGTTTTTCCAAAATGTCCGGTTTTGTTTTCTTCATAACTTTTGAACCGTAAGTCCGTTTTGACCCCCGTTTGAAGCGTTGGAAAGCTAATGAAATATTCTTTCTATTAAAAATGGTTTGGAGGGTAAAAGATGATTTATTAATTCGTGTTTTTGGAAAATAGTCGGGTTGTCGGGTTTTCATCGCGTACATGTGTGCGATTGATCTATTATCATGCTATATGCTTTTAATATGTAACGTGTAGCTTGTGGGGTGTTATATGATGTGAATATACATGATGGAATGTTATGATGATGGTTTATGGCTTTATGGCAAATATGTGCATTGTTTTGGATGTGAATCATACAATAGTGCATTGATGTGAATGTATATAGATTGTATGTGATTGTATGAGATGAATGCATGAATATATTGGGAATATGTATGCATTTCAAGAATGTCTTGAGTCATTTTGTATGTGAAGCATAATGATGTACATTCTTGTGTTGAGTGATTCTAATGAGAATCCGTTGTAACGTCGTGTGCCTATGTGAGGTGTGAGCGATGATTACAAACGATTGTGTGCCTAGGTGAGGTGTGAGCAATCGGGTCGTGTGCCCGTGTGGGGTGTGAGCGATCCATAAATGATGTTGTTGTGTGGTAATATACATTGTTTGATTGAATATCAATGTATGTTGTTATGATGTGTTGTGGGTAGCCTTTGTGGTGTGAATCCCTTGTGGAAGTAATTGTGATTGTATGATTGTTGTGGTTTGTGATGATATGCATTGTTTATGTGAAATTCCAATGTATGTGGTTGGTGGCCTTTATGGTTGAAATGCATTGTTTGAATTGTTTTCAATGCATGAATAATGATGATGAGTTGAAATATATGCATGATTATGGTTGCATATATGTGTGAAGATGCATTTGATTGTCATGAGTTTTTGAGTGTCAAGCATCATGATATGCATCTTGTAATGTCGTGTGCCCATGTGGGGTGTGAGCGACGGATTGGTTCCAGAGGGAATCTGCTATAACGTCGTGTGCCCATGTAGGGTGTGAGCGATGATTATAGATGATCGTGTGCCCATGTGGGGTGTGACCGATTGGGTCGTGTGCCCGTGTGGGGTGTGAGCGATCCATAAACATTATGTGCCTATGTGAGGTGTGACCAATGGGTGAACATCGTAGGCCCGACGGGGAGTTATATTGGTAGCGAGCGATGGTTCCAATAAGTTCCTGAGTGAACTTGAGATGATTGAGTCGGTACCGCATTGCATTTGGATAGAATCGTGAGTCGGTCTCTATGATTTACATTTATCATCTTTATAATTGTGCATTGATGAATAAACATAAATATGTATGTTTATGTGGAATGATAAGAATTGTGAAAGTATGCATGATGAATATGCTTGGTTTTGTATATATATATATATATATATATATATATATATATATATATATATATATATATATATATATATATATTTATATATATATACATTGTGATGTATATGAGTGAGTTGTGATGAATTGTGGTGAGAATGTAGAATATGTGTATTTTTATGCTAAGATATATAATTATATGCATTGTTATTATGATAATATTTCTCACCCTTCTGCTGTTTTATGATGCTCTATGAGGCATTGCAGAGTAGGTATGCTGGTGGTCTTTTTGTGAAGCGTGTATTCATTCTTTTGGTCGTCCGGCTCTGATATGTAGCACCGGGTAGCTAGGATGTATATGATTCTTTTGTGAATACATTTGTACATGTATCTTGTTGATGAATGTTTATGTAAACATGAATTATGTTGGTGGATAATACTTGATGATGATATATATATATATATATATATATATATATATATATATATATATATATATATATATATGTTTGATGTTATTCAATGTTTAGATTTTCCACTTTTATTCTAAATATTGAGATGTGGGTGTAAGGACTAAGTTCCTCTGTTGCAAAGTTACCCCACTGTTGCATATCAATTGTTGAGCAGGTGTTGAATGTTTTAATTTCATGTATAATGTGACATGCCTCTTTTATACCATGTTTATAATTATACTCTGATAGAATTTTTAATATGTGCCTAAATAATTATGTGATTATTTGGGGGTATAGAAAGGGGGTGTTACAGGATTCATCAACCCTCTACAATTCCAACTGATGATTTTCATTGTAACTGACGGTGTTGGTCACCTCTAGTTCTTTTTGTGCCTTTTTTCTCTTCTACCACCTCTTGTTTCCTTTTTTCCCACCATCCACAATCTCAATTAGAGAAGTATCTTCCAGCCTGACCTCTATCAATTACATCTTTCGCATCTCCGCTTTCAATTTCCTGGCTTGTTGGTTAATATTTGGCTTACTTGCATTCAGCCTCTTCAATTTTGGAGCTTCTTCTTTTCCTTCCCACCGACTTCCTTTGTGCCTTCCATATTACCTTTCAAAATCATAACCTCCCCCAAGGATTCAGCTTCATTTTCCACTTCTCTATCCCTTTCAATTACAGATGTTTTCTCCTTGCTTGCTCCTTTCCTTTCTCCGTCCATTTCCTCTGAAGCAGATATCAAGTATTTCCTTGTATTCTTGTCATTTCTAGCTTTGCTAATCTTACTCGGACTTGGTGAGTCAAAGAAATTTCTATTACAACATCATGAGCTTTGTTCCTTATGATCTTCTTCCACATTCCTTGGTAAAGTAGAAACCCTTAACCAAGGCCCAAATGACAAATCTTTCCTTTCAATCTCCTCAAAGCTTTCCACACCACCTTCCCCATGTTCTTCGCAGTTGATCCATTATCGCACACGAGTCAAAAACGAGTTATTAAAAAGGTTGTATAAGAAAGCGACACTTGAGTCGTATCACAATGAATCTAAGTTTAAATTAACTGAAATAAAGAGATAATTAGGGGTTTATGTTTTCAAACAATTGAAACAAAAATAAAGTAAATAATTACAATTATGTTTAACAGATTAATCTACTGGTTCGGTAATTTCAGACTTATCATCGGTTATTATATCACCAATTCCATAAGCGGATTCAGTTCCTATTTAATTATAGTATCGATTAACAAACGTAAACAACATTATGTGAATTATATTCATATATTCCGCAATAAGCATGACGGGGACGAAGTTAATAAATAAGCTAAGTTAACACATGAAGTTAAGGAACATGCATCAATCAAATTTAATCAACACTATTATATGCAACTCAAAATTAAGCAAACAAGAATACACAAAATAAGATTAAAAGGAATTGAATAAAAACTGATAATATAATAACCTCAAAGTCTTGATGAAATTCTGAAATAGTAGATTAACCTTGGAGTTTAGTCGGCCATGTAATCCTAATGCTCTCTCTAATTCCTAAAAACTATCTAACTTTCCATAATACTGAGTTTAGCTAAAATAATTAAGAAAATTATGCTTTAAGAGCACCGGCCCGAAAAACATAAGCTGGCCCCAAACTAACTAATTTATTTTTATTAAGTCTAGAATAAAAACTAATAATTTGAATCCTTTTCACTCCTAATTAGCTTCTGGCATCAACATGAAACTTGTAGCTCTTTCTCTTAGCTTTCTAACGCATATTAGAACACGTCAAAAGGAATATTGCAGTTCAATTTATGATCTTCACAGTGAGAAGGTATTAAATTATAGTTTATTCAGAAAATAAGCAACTGAAATAAAATCAAAGTAAATTTAAACATAACTTCAAAAAAATATTAAAGCAATGAAAATAATGCAAAAAGTTATAAAATTATCATAGAACAAAGTAAAATATGGTATATTAAAATACACTGATCAACAGTCTTTTAGTTGGTGACCTATTTTCCCGCACACAAAGCAAAATGTTGGAAGTCGTTCGTATTTGAAAAAAAACTTTCGGCTTTCGTTCTTCATATTTGATCACAGTCCCCCTTTAAGAGGCTTGCAAAGATCGATATTGATTTTGATTCTTAAGAACTTTCCTATACTATTTGCTTCTTTTAGGTCCACCTCTTCAAACTCCCCCACGGTGTTCCCTAGTTTCTTCACCATCGATTCAGATCGCAACTTCAAAGGCAAGTCATAAACCCTAATAATTCTCTTGTGTATGTTATGCTTATGAGTTGTTTGCCTATTATGTTTAATTCGCATAATCAACTCTACCTAGTTGGAGAAGGTTCTTAGTTATTGTTACACGTTTTGCCACAACGAATCATATATATTTGAAAATCTTATTTTTAAAATTATTTTTAAATTGTATAATATTATAAATTTATCATTAATGAATAGTGTAACTTTTTTTTTTAATTTCCAAAATTAAAAATTAAAAGTGAAAATCTCTAAACCTTATATTAGTTCTTAGTTTTCAAAACTCTTAAATAGAAAATAGTTTTATAAAATTAAAATACTTAATAAATTTTATTATTCTTAAATCTGAAAAATTGAAAAAACTGTTTTAAAAAACCAAACAAACCCTAAGTGTGTGTTTGAAAATTTGAATTTTGCCTATGTGAACATGCATTAGACAAACACTACAATTTCAAATTTCTACATTTTCATGGTAAAAGAATAAGGAAGTTTCTTACCCCACCCCTTGGGGTTCTTACGCATTATGTGCGCTTCCAAAAATACCTCCTGCTTCCGGAGATGCATCTCCGGACGCACCTTTTTTTTACTTAACGTTGGTTTTTCCGGAGCTACATCTACGGAATGTTTCCGTTTATATAGCTCCAGAACATTTTGCAAAACATTCGTGCCAGAGCCTTTTCTCCTCCCTCATTCTTCATTTTTCATCGTCTCACTCTCAAACTCTCCAAACTCTCTCAATCCTCAAAAAGGCTTTTTCCACCAAACTTCATTATTTTCAATCAAGTTCGACAAGGAGCGTTCATTTCAACGATCAAGAAATACCAACACATTCAAAGCTCCATATAATCGGTAAGTTTTTTAGTTTCCAAGATATTTTCGAGTATTTCCCGTAAACGAGTTAGAATATAGTTTTAGGGGTTGAAATCCTTAGATAGTTTTAGAAACATAGTTTAGAGACAATGTAGGTATTGTTTGTTGGCTGAAACAGACGATCAGGGCTTCAAAAATCACATTTCCATGGGTAGGGGACACCATTGTTGTAACCTTTGAAGTTGCAAGTTGTTCCGGAGCTACATCTACAGAACAAATTAACGTTAGGGTAATTCCGTAGATGCAATTCTGGAATAAATCAAACTTTATGAATTATGGGTTCTTCCGTAGATACATCTACGAAAGCTTTTCCGTGTGTGTATATCCGAAAATAGAAAATGTTAATTTTTTTCTTTTTTGTTTTTTAATTTATTTATATCTAATTCTTTTTTCTTGGTTATACCTTGCACACATTATTGCAGACAAAGACAATATATTGCGACTTGGACGGGTTTCGCAACATGCATCTGTGAGACGTGAGCGGAGGAAGACCACCGTTACCGAGGCCGATACAGCTAAGGCATAGCCTACTGGACAACCTTCTTCATCACATGTCTAGGATACTCCCTCGACCTCGTATCCCACCCGATCATCGACTTCTTCATCCCAGATGCGTCGGGATTCAGCTAAGGGTTCATCACAGGCACCGTCCTCCCGCAGGCCTAGTCGGGATACTCCTGTTCCTCCTCCTGCCGATGATGTTTCTCCGGTACCACCTCCAGAAGGTGATGACCCATCAACGGAGGATGCTGTTGACGACGACGATGATGAGCCAGAGGGTTTCCCAGGGGGTCCCTCAGATATGTCCCTGCTGACATGGTACGCTGACCATACTGCCAGACATGTATGGGATGGAGAGGTAACATTACTCAGATTGTTTCTTTTTTTTTCATTGGAAATTTATAATTTGTACCATTGTTTCTTATTAACATTGTTTCTTATTTATGGAAATTTTTCAGACTCGTGAGCCGCAGAAGTTCTACAACTATGGGCGGAAGATATTATCTTTGGAGCAGCCACAGGAGGCTTGGTTCTAGGATGTCCTTTTCGCCTCTGGTTTGAAGGACCTTTATGAGATCGGTTACAGCCTGATCCACAATAGGATACTGATGGGATTTGCGGAGAGATGGCACCCTGAGACGTCCTCCTTCCATCTACCGCACGACGAGCTGACTATTACACTGGACGACATCTCTTGTCTGTTGCATATACCGATCAGGGGTATCCTCCTTCGTCACGGTAGGATGACGAAGGAGGATGCCAGAGAGATGTTGATCGAGGAGCTTGGGGCTGATCCATTGCATGTTCTTGAGGAGGTGGATAAGACCAAAGGGGCTCATGTGAGGTTCTCCTTTCTCACGCGTAGATTTGGTGAGGCGCTCGCTGCTGCACGTCAAGCAGATGGTGATCCAGCTGAGGTTGAGATACACAGGCAGCGTGTGCTGAGGTGTTATTTTCTATTTTTAGTCGGCACACAGTTGTTTGTGGACACTTCCTCTACATATACCGATGTCACTTACCTGAGGTACTTTTTGGATTCCACGCGGATCTATGAGTATAACTGGGGGCGGCTACCCTAGCTTACACGTACTCGAGGCTGGGAGAGGGATGCCTGTGGAAGACCAGGACTGTAGCAGGGAGCGTGGCACTACTTGTGGTAACAATCTTATATCCTTCGACTTTTTTTCATTTCTTTTCATTTTATATTCGTGATAATGCTTGATCCTGATGTTTTTTATTTTCATTTCAGGCTTGGATATTCCAGCACTTTCCCATGATCGCCGGGTGAGGGAGTGTGCCTGATTACACAGAGCAGATGTTGTGTGCCCGTGCCTTTATCCCGCTCAGGGGGAACTAGGCGGTCGACCCTTACAGAGTCTATCTCGATCGCCTGGCTGCTGAGGGCATCCGATACGACGTCTATGCTGATCACCGTGAGACGCGCTCGTTTGACGACATATCACTATTCTCAGGATGGTTGGCATGCAGTTCGACCATCACTGTTCCATATTTGCTTGAGCGCGTCATGCAGCAGTTCGGGTATACACAGACGATACCCAGACACCCAGTTGTCTCCGCTCCTCTCGGCTTGACTCGTAGGCAGATAGACGAGATCTTTGCTGACTACAAGACGCACATGGTACCGGACGATGCTCGGTCGACCAGAGCGCCGAGAGACTGGAGCTACGTTGATGGCTACATCATGTGGTTCTTCACCGTCTCACACCCATACATAGTGCCCACTGCAGAAGGATCACCGTCCAGACCAGCTCATCAGGAGATCTTAGAGGAGAAGCAGTCTCAGTTGGACCACACTCAGGATGTCCTGCCTCGCTGTCGTCAGATAGTGGAGATGGGGCGGGCAGGCATTGCCGTCGGTTTCTTCCCTGAGGGGTATGACCACAGGCATGTATTGGATGAGATGATTGAGGTGGCACATGGGGCACTTATGTATCGCAGGCATCGCACCAGGACGGGTGGGATCAATGGCCAAGGACGCAGACCGGGCAATCGAGGAGGCAGTAGAGACAGACGATGTGGCAGAGGCATAGGCAGAGGATGGGATGCAGATGTTGTCAAGCACACACAGTAGTGACTGTGATGTGTTTTTTGATGTATATATTTTGATGACATTTATGTACTATTTTTTATAATTATGACATATTACTTCTCATATATATATTATATTATTTTATTTACGGATGTATGTTATTTTATATTCATCTACAACAGTTAATTTCGATCTGCGACCAACAAAACTTGATTTTTTTTTTAAAACCTGTTCTGGTAAGATTTCGGAGATGCATCTACGGAACTTTTTCCGTAAATGTGTCTCCGAAAGCATCTAGCGTAAAGAAAATAAAGGTGCGTTCGGATGTGTATCTCCGGAAGCAGGGGACATAAAAGAAATTTCGCCAAGTGCCTAAGAGTATCAAGGGGTGGATTAAGAAATTCTTAAGAATAATAAGTGAGAAACTAGACCAAACTGTGCATCCCAACATCACATAATGTGAGAGTTTTGTTTTGTAAATTATGGATTGATTTTCTTTTAAGTTTAAAGTTTATTTTTTTCAATACAGAATTTTATATTTTTTAATACTTTAAAATTTCTAAACTGGTGTCTTTCTTAAGACACAAGTTAACATGATCATTCATTTATTATCATTAGTTCAGTAGTGATTCAATCCGTTGAAGAGAAATACTTGCATGAAAATACACATAAATCTATATTTTTACAAACATTCAATAAAAAGAGAGAAAATTTTAAATTTATTTAAATTTATTTATTTGTAATTGGAAATATGGAATTGTTGTAATATGAAGGAAGGAAAAAAATTTATTTTTTATTTTTTAATTAATAAAAAAAGTATGATTGACTGTGTATAATTAATTACGTTTTATGGTTGTTTCTATCTAAATATTTTCTCCCGTTGAAACAATTGAACAAGGACCTAAAGTCTCACTGCTTTGATCTTCATTCCGGTTTTAGAACATTTGTCTGAACACTGCCAGCAATGGTAGATTTAAATAAGAGAGACTTAAAGGAGAAAAATATCCTTTCCACATCTATCATTAGAACCCAACATGATTCACACTTTCAGGAAAGTTCAAATAATGAAGCAACCCCCTCTCCCAAAAATGTCAAGTTTGACAAATATTATCTGATAAATGTCCTATATATTTGAAGTGTATCTTCAGAATAAACATAGAAAAGGATCAACACGTCAAATTAATCATATACACTGTACTATGTAGTACAAAAAAGAATGCAATTTCCTTTGGAAAAGAACAACAACAAAATGAGGCAAAACATTTTCACATTCCATAGATAAAACCAGTTACAGAACTTCCAAATCCCTTAAAATGGGGGTCTAAAACAGTTGAAACAGGTAGAATGAGTAAAATTGAGTCTTACAGTTACAACATATTAGAAACATGATGGATGTGATATCTATGTGTTTGATCATCACTCATCAATGTCCTCTAGATTGAACAAATAAACACAGCTCTGTTAATATGCAAACATCGAAACATGAAGTAAAAGAAAGGGATGTGATGCAACCAAAATTCTCTCTTTTACTCAAAAAAACTGTTACTTTACAATTTCTTAACTCTTGTGAATAGGTGATTCACAATTGAAGCAACAGACAACAATGAACAAAGAACACATGAGATATAGAAGTGCCTTCTTGTTGAATAACGGTCAAGGCTTTGACAAGAATGAATGAGTTAAGAAACTCGCTATTCATATTCAAACTCTATCTTTACATCCATATATTCTCTTCCAAGTTGAGTAATGAATTCAGTAAGTTTTGCCAAAGTTATGCACTCTTCGTGTGTTTTAACCTCTGAAACAAAACCATGAATGACCATTTTTTTCAGGTTGGGACATCTTTCCAAAAGCCCAGCTACCCATACTGCAAAAAGTTCATTGATCGAAGTCCATCCAAGTTCTAACACCGACACATTCATCAGAAGCGACGAGCCTTGTAGGCCATAATTAAGTACACCGTCTCTTAAATCGTAACTTAATGACAAGTGCATCAATTGAGGAAAACAAACAGAAATCGTTTCCAAGTCAACAACTTCTTCGTCGTCTTCAAAAACCACCCCCCAGAGCCGAAGTCTGCGTAACTTCGATGCTTTTGAGATCATATGGTAAAACTTCGGCCACATAATTGTGAAGTTGCTTATGTCTACAAACTCAAGGTTATCTGCATTGTCACCAATTTCAAGATGGATGACACTCACATCATCAACCTTCAACACTTTCAAACATCCCGTTCCGATCAATTCAAAAACCTCAAAAATACAATCTTTAAGATGTAAACACTCGAGTAAATCCACCTCCATTACAAATTTATCCAAACCAAACGACTCAACCGAGAATTCCTTCAAAGAAGAGCTACTAAGCTCCATGGAAGCCTGCGAATCCGACATAGCGATTTCCGGGCTAACCATACACAGTGTTTCAAGCCTCGGACAAGCCGTAAGTAAAAGACACAAATCCCACTCCGAGATGCTAACAAAACTCAACGAAAGCGACTTCAAGCAAGGAAACTTCTGATAACTAGGCTCCACATGCGTGATAGAGTTCCGACCCAACACCAACACTTCCAGCTTCTGCCTACCGCATTTCTCAATAATATTAAACACCGGCGGCGTGCTCACGTAAAAATGCAACTCGTGCAAGGTATCCCTTGTATACATAAGCCAAGCGATAACCGGTGCAGTAGAAAATTCATGAACATCCCCCATAGAAATGATTAAACACCGCAATGCTTTTGTTTGAAAGATTGTTTGAGTAATGAGTATTTCTAAAGTATGAGAGGTTAATTCATGATAAACAGGCCAATCACAAGAGTTGAATGAAAGAGTGTGGAGATGAGAACGCCAAGCTTCTCTCCATTTCTTGCAAGTTGCTGAAGCAATCACAGTCTCACGAGCAGACCCAATATGAGATAGTATATTACCAATCACTTCAACAGGGATATTCTCCATAAGAGAATAAAATAAACTCAGCACGGATACCAGAAACACAACACAGACACACAACACGACAAAGAGACACTAAGGATTTGAAAAAATGTATAAATTAAACGAATTCACTCTGTTAGTGTCCGTTTCAAACACTGACAGTTCTGAGGTGTTGGTACTCAAAATCAAAAACACTTACCCAACTACACCAACGGTCAGAAACTGTAATTATGCAAAGATTTGAAGAATTAGACTCAATGTGAAAATTAAATACTAATTAATTAGGAAAAAACAATGCACATTGATACTAATCGTAAGGAATCAGGATCGAAAATTGTTGAATCAAAAAATTGGGGGAAATTTGGGAGTTACGATATTGAAGTGTGGCAGGAATGAGAATAATGGAATTGAAGAAAGTGACTAACCAGAAGAATGAAGCGATGATGGTGAAGTTGAAGTGGAATCTGGAAATGGATCAAAGGAATAGGTGAAGGTTTGAATGAAGGAAGAAAATAGAGGGTGAGGTTCGTTCGTTGCTATGCGTTTGATTCATTGAATGTTTTAAATAAAACCTCACTAAAAAATATTTCATCTCTCTCCGTCCTGTAATAAGTGACTCAATTGACTATTTCACATATATTAAGAAACACAAACCTAAGTACTTAAGTAGCCACATCCGGATTTAAGTAGTCACTTTAATAATAATAACAAGAGATAAAAAAATAAAAAAATAAAAAACTAAACTCGAGCCTAAAGTTTTCAATTTGGAGCTTCTAAAAATTCACCTTACAAAAGCACTTGCTCTGAAAATTGACCTTAGGAAAGCACTTGATTGATCCAAAGGTAAATTCTGAACTTAACTTAATACGGAGTTGGCTCAACCCAAACTGAATGACAATATGTTCTACGTGGATTACCGGGCAACTGATCAATACTCTCATTTGATAAACTATATATACCAAAATATGTCCCCTTAGTATTGTGGGTGAAATAGATACAATTTGGACGACAGCCAACAAAATTAGCACAACAACAAACGGAAGAAGATTTGGTTCCTATAAACAATGAGTGTTCTCCCAAACTATGAATTTGTTCCCACTCACAAACATTCTCGTTCATCTTATAAATCTTAAACCCCACTGTTTTCTTAGTAATAAGATTATCAAACTGACTTTCATATTCACATATAAATATCCGAATAACCAACAATATGTTCTCCTTGAAAAACACTAAACTGCAATCATCCTTGGTCACAAAGGGAATTCCAATATTCCCAATATAATCATACCCCTCACTAACCTCACCATAAATTCCCGTCAACCCAAAAGGAGACAACTCACTTCGCATTCCAGACATCTCAATATGATACATCTTAAGACTGTCAACATTAAAAACTGCAATCATTCCATTTGTGCCTACAACAAAAAAGGAACCGTTTTTGTATATAGCGTCCATCCCGTTGCACTTTATATCCCATTTAAGAACAACCCAAGAATCATAGCCTTTTCTACAGAATGCAAAGGAATTAAAATAGAGCAAAGCGAATGCCGTAAAGTCGTCGCTAAGCAAGGGGCTAGATGACAAAACAACTTTGATAAGAGTCATTTGATAATAAGGGTTCAATCTAGGAAGTGATATTGTGGCGAGTGTAATAGGGTTGAGAAGACGAACCTCTGATGAGATCTTGTCAATAATGACAAGCCATCCATGAGAAGAACCATAGATATAAGTTCGACGAGAAGAATATGGAGCGAGATTGAGATCATAGATCTTGGTTGAGATGTCAAAAAAGGATTGATGAGAAATCATGAGCCATGGGAGTTGAGTTGGTAGATGGAAAGGGACTTTAGGGGTAGAGAGTCTCCATCTGCGACATACACATCGGTATCTGACATAATCGGCATAGCTTGTAAACACTTTGGAGATTGATTCAACGATGTCTTCTGGTAACTCAGCCCACATTTTCAAACACATATGGGAATTAAGGTTTCTGTTGTAATCAGAACTTGGATTTAAGATTTGCGTAAAAGCTTAAAGAAGGAGAAGAAGTAAGAACTGCGTGATGAAACCTGAACTCGTGTGGAATTAGGGTTAAAAGTATTGGGCCTTTCTTCATTATATCTTCTAAGGTCCATTAGTTTTTGTGTGTGCTAAAAAACTTATTTTATTTATTTTATTTTTTTAAGTTTGAGCTATTGAAATTTATTGAATCTTTTTTCGATTTGGTAGTAATTGTTAACATTCTACTTTTTTTTTTTTTAACTTATACAGTACTATTTTTTTTTTTTGAGATAACTCATAATGTGAGATATTTAACCCTTTACACTTGCATTTATGTTGCTTTATTTGATTTAAATTTAATTATTTAGTTAAGTTTTGTTGTTTTTAGCTAGGATAGAATAGAATATATTAGGTGCTCTTTTTTGTAAATTTTATGTGTTTTGTGCTTATGTTGAGTCACTTTGGTGACGAATTTTGGTACGACAGGAAAACATTTGTTAAATACTTCATATTTAGTAGGCTTTATGGTCCAAAGATGCTTAATCGAGTAAATCATCTATGGAAGAAATCAAGCTAGAAGGATATTAGCTTTTGAGATAGAAATTGAGCTGGAAAGTGAAATCAAGCTGATAACGCCCATTATAAGGGCCTTTTTGTCTTCTATTGGCGAGTTTAACTCCGCCACAAAGTCTGCCAACGCCTGAGATATGATGTTTCCTCTAAGAATGTACTGGATATCATATTCTGAGAGTACCACGGCCCAGGATATCATTTTGCCCGCGAGGTCTGACTTCTTCTGGACCTTCCAGACATGATACTCAATCATGACGAAAATTCTTTGACCTTGGAAGTAAGGCCTTAGTTTCCATACTGGGATGACAACTACTAACGCCAGTTTCTTGATCTTTTTAAAACAGAGTACCAGCAACAACTGGACATTAAAAAACAGAGTTCCAGCAACAACTGGACTTAAAACAGAGTGCTAGCAAAAACTGGACTTTAAAAAATAGAGTGCCAGCAATATATGGACATTAAAAACAAAGTCCTAGCAACAACTGGACTTTAAAAACAAAATGCCAGCAACAACTGGACTATAATAACAGAGTGCCAGTGTTCGCTGGTGAATTTGGCGAGCAACCTCTGGTTTCCTAATTTATGAGAATTAGTTTACTAACAGGACCAAACAAACAAATCCTAGGACAAAGTGCTTTTTGAAAGTGTCTTTGATTTGAAAAGGAATGTATTCGTTTTATGTTTTCTAAGGTTTCTTTTAATAGTTTTTTCGACTGATAGAACAAAGACACGATAATGGCGAAAAAGCAATTGAAGATAAATTTAAACGGAACAAAGTAAATTGCTGAAGTAAAAGAAATGACTTGAATGTAAAGGAATGAAGAAAAGCTTGGAATTTTATTAAAATGCGAAAATGTAAACTGGTGTTTCCCATACATACATTTTCCAGAACACTCGTTTCTCTCACACGGTTACTTTGAGTATTTGCGGTAATTTGTACAAAGTTTGGAACACACCCCAATCTAACACCAAGACCTCCTATTTATATACAAACGAAATAACTACCCATAACAGTTATTCCTCCTAATGGCGACAAATGGCATTCTGCATGCATTCGCCTCCTAGATGCGCTCCACGCGTCCAATTTCAAAAGTGAAAACTCCCTCCTGAAATTTGAAATTCAAACACCCGTCGAATGGGCCTATTTCTCTTGTGTCG
The DNA here is from genome assembly GCA_022829125.1 of Lathyrus tuberosus. NCBI lineage: Eukaryota > Viridiplantae > Streptophyta > Magnoliopsida > Fabales > Fabaceae > Lathyrus > Lathyrus tuberosus. The sequence continues at coordinate 7,458,996 of JALAZF010000177.1, read as the reverse complement.
AAATTATCCCTCTTACTTGGAAAAATCTGCTAATGCTTCCCCTAAGTACCATTTGCCTTCGACTTGCCTTCTTCATCAAAAGCCTTCTAATTGAAATGACCTGTCGAATCACCCTGTCGAAATTTTCCATTTGCTTTTGAACCTTTTTTTCTGGCGTCGAAATTAGCAACCTATAAATTGCCCCCCAAAAAAATGCATTTTCAACTGAGGGAGAAAAACATTTTTTGCCGATGCAATTCGACGCCATGAATTATTCGACTAGTGACTGTTCATATGATTTAGACGTTAGAAATGTCAGAATCATCATTACACTTTTCCCCAAACGTTTTCAGTCCATGTTTTGAGATCTTCATCATTCCTACTCTAATCCCTAGCACATCGTGGGTCAAAACCCTAACTGCCACCGTCTGAATCATCCACTTCACACTCTCCACGTGTCCCACAATCTTCCCATTACTTTTTCCATTACAATTTCTGAATACCAACCGCTTCCATTCTTCCACTTATATATAAGTTAAAGACTTCATTTTTTCACCTTTTACGTTCCCTCTTTCCAAAACAAAACTCTCTTCAAACTTAATCTTCTCCATTTTTCTCTCTATTTCTTTGTAATCAACAATGGCGTCTTCTGTTACTCCAAAAATCACAGGTAAAGATTCTCGGAAGTCCAACAGCTTAGCACCAGTAGAAAGAATCTTTGGTCCCAAGGTGGTGGGAAATCAAGAATATGTTCCGGAACCTCCCAATGAAGAGGAAAAACGCTGCATTTATCAATCCCAGGTACTTATTCCCATCTTAATTTCTGGTAAATCCCATGCCATGTTAGGACCTTTGCCTGCCTTAAAATTAGACCCAGTTAAGGTACGAGAATTTTTCCCAACCTATCATCGTTACAAACCCATAGCGAGCGGGGTTAGACCTAGAACGGATAAGGAAAAAATTATAGACGAAAAGTCCAAAATAGATGGCCAAGGGACCCCCTCTGAAGAAGTCATAAACTTAGAGTATATGAATAATTTCAGAATTTTTAGATCCTGCCCTTTGTCGAAAGATCCCTCTGATTACCTAGCTTGGTTGGACAAAATAGAAAAGGTAAAAAGCAATGATTGGAAAACTATGGGTATTTATGATCTTATTCAGCTGTCGAAAGTAGGGCCAGGATATTGTCCTTCCATGCTTCTTGCTTCCCTCTATTTTTGGGACAGCACTTATAACAACTTTCACATTCCTTGTGGGATGATTACTCCCACCTTTTTCGACATAGCTGCCATTACTGGCTTAAGCCCCTTAGGTGTCGATTATGATCCAAATTTGCTAGCTGATGATTCAATAGGCTTCGACACCAACAAAGCCACCTTTACAGCCTACATTGCCAACTATCATGATAAGGAGACCAAAGAAGTATCTGATCAAGAGCATGTAGCCTTCCTGGCCCTTTGGCTGTCGAGATGCGTCTTTTGCTCCAGATCTCTCCAAGTGGCGAAGCGCTACATCACCATAGCAAATCAGCTTCACGCTGGACACCGGCTTTGTCTTAGCGAGATGATTTTGGCGAATCTCTATGAATCCCTTGGCGAAGGGGTTACCATCTTGAAGAATATTAAGGAGAAGAAAACTTTGTTGTTGTCATGACCCTTTTGGCTCTTACAATTGTGGCTCAATGCCACTTTCGAAACCTCCCTTCCCAACAAACCAACTGTGGACACAGCTGCTCTAGGGGACAGAAGAGTCAAAGGTCTTCGTTTGGCGCAACTAACACCCCATGACGAAGGTCTGAGCCTCCAACAAACCTTTACCAGCTACGTCATGATGTTTGCTAAACGTTACAATTTTACGCCCAACATGGCTCCCTTTGCTGATAGGAAGGTTGGACCTGCATGGTTTACTAGAAAACTTCCCCTTGAGTCGAAATCTCTGGAAGACGAATTCCTCAATGTCTGGGAATCTTTTCTTACTCCTAGACTTCTAGTTTCCAAACTTGGCCCTTCGAAACTCATAGTTTCCCTTGTCAACTATCAGCCCAATCTGGTTTCTCGACAGTTTGGGTTGATACAAATAATACCAAAACCTCTTTTTTCCAGAAAAGGCTCTTTGATTCATTATAATATAACTCACACTGAAGATGAATGCTCTGAGTTGTTGGCGAAGTATTCTAATCTGGTCGAAATCCAACCAGTGGTCTTTCGACCCAGCTTCCTTTGCACTCAAGAGTTTGACGAATGGTGGAGGGCCTACTATGATTCTCAAATTTTTAATGTGGATTCTTTCACCATTCAACTGACCAGAGCCTTTGCCCTTGTGCAGGACAAGACCAAGAAAGGTACTTCTCGACACGTCAAAGAAATCCAAGCTTTCCAGAAATACTTTGAAACTGCCTACAGGCCTAATGATCTTAGTCGAACCATAAGCGAAGCAGCAGTTACTTTGAAACAAAAGTTTACAGAAAAACTTGATGAGTTAAAACTACCTGCGTATGTTCGACCAGAACAACGTTATGAGGTAGCTTTTAAACTTTATCGCCCAAAATTTCCCCCTCTACCATATGCCGAATTTGGCGTGGCTCTTAGCCCTCCATTTCCAGATTGGTTCATTTGTGGGGATTCTTTGAAAATTCTTCGCCAAGAAAACCAGAAGCGTGCCAAGCGAGTGGTTCCGACTAAGTACACCCTGGACAATCTCAAAGGCCACCTTCATATTGGCATAGAACACGTTCGCGTGGAAACTCCTATATATGAAGGTGTGGAAAATGGGAAGAAGTTCAATCTCACTTTTTATTTACTCAAATATATGTTATTTTATGCTTGAATCTTTTCTTCTTTTCTTCTCTAGCTATCAAGATTTCGACCAAAAAACCCGCCACAGGCGAAGCAACAACTGCTGGAGATGCAGAGCCCCAAAAAGACACTGCCAAGACACCTTTGGCGAAGGTATTACTTTACTTTTCTTTTTAGGTCACCAAATGTTTTATTTTCTGAAATACTAATAAAATCTCTCTTGATCCACAGGGCAGTCGAAGACCGCCATTGACGCCTAAGAAAAGAAAAGCGAAAGAACAAGAAGTCAAAGCTGCTGACACTGATGATGGTGATGAGTCACCAGACCAAGTAAAACCCACCAAAAAGAAAAAGAAGACAACCAAACCTCCACCACAGAAACCTCCTACTCCCAAAATTTTAGAAAAAACTCCACCCAAAATCCAGGCGAGGAAACTACTCCTGCTCCAGCAGAAAGCGAAAGCTCTAACCTGAAGACTAACACTCCAAAGGTATGGTTTTTTCTCTTTCGACGCTGAAAAGGCTATTTACTTGTGCTACCTCTCTTGATTTATTTATCTTTCAGGTACCTGTCGATACTCATGGGCATCCCATGGTCCAAGTTCTCCCAAAGACCAGTAGTGATTCCACCTACAAACCAACCAGCGTCTCCAAATCTTCTCCTAAGAATTCGGCAAAGGAGTCAGCTAATAAAGTAAATCAACCCACTGCTATTTCTACACGAATTCCAGATGTAGTGGAAGAAGAAGCTAGTCCTGAGACTGACGACTTAGTCGACACTGGTAGGGATACCGTGATGCCTACTGCAGTGGTTATCACAAGTAACGAACCTGAAGATCAATCTCCCCGCAACTCACCAGCTGCTGACGAAGAGAATGATGAAGAGGTTGCAACTGATGACGAAGAGGAGGAAGAAAAAGAAAATGAAAGGCCTCCAACTCCCACAGCTGCTACGGACGAAGAGCCAGAAAACGTCAAAGAAGACCTTGGTAAAACAAATAAAACTGCTTCGACCGCAACAACTTCGACCCAACTTTCTCACGAGGAGCTTGAAAATCTGAAGGTGCAAAGACCTTTTGAGTACCTAAAGACCATGCTTAGTTCCCGCTACAATTTTGATGATACTACCATTAGTAGTTCGACAACCTCAGGGACTACTTCTGATGCCAAATCAGTGGACGAATCGCTGGCAAATATTCGACAGAAAGTTCTCGACATTGACTTATTTCAACTTCTGGAGAATGACTCATCTGCTCAATTTGACCTAAAGAAAATCCTGAAGCAAATCAATGTCCTGGAGGCACCTCCTGAAGTCACTAATTTGGTGTTGGACCTCACTACCCTGATAGATCTTGTGGTGACTGACTTTAATCGGCTTCGAGAGTACTCCAAGAAGCTCGAAAATAAGACAGAAACCCAACTTGCTGAGTGGGATGCTGCTTCCAGTTCGTCTAACAAAGTCACTGAACTAGAAAAAGTGTCTGAACAAAATCAGAAAGAAGCAACTTTGTGTGGTGAGAACATCCTCAAGTGGAAGAAGCAAATTGCTGCTCTCCAAAGCAAAATTTCCCAGGCGAAAAAGCGTCAAGCAGAACTGCAACAGATCGACCAAGAGGAAATCCGTAAAGAGGTTGAAGTTTGTGTGCATCATGTTGATAGGGCCCGAAAGCTTGGTGAGGAAATTGAGGAGCTTTTGAAAGGCAAGGCACTTTGTGAGCGTCGTCTCCAAATCCAGAGGTCGAAATTTGAGAAGCTGAAAGAATCTTTTCCCGTTTGAATATTTGTAATTTTTTGTTTGGCTTTTTAAGGCCTTTTGTAATGACATTGGATCTATATTATTTGGCGAGAAGATTTTCAATCCGCCATATTGCTTTTCTCTGCATAATTATTCGACTGTTATTTTAACTTCTTGTAATGTGGGCCTATATTTTTTCAAATATTTCCCGTTTATTTTTAATATACGCTTATCTTTATCCACTTCTTCGACTTCATATGCGCCATTGGAAAATACTCGTATAATTTGAAAAGGTCATTCCCACTTAGGGGACCATTTTCCCATAAGTCTGTCTTTTCGATCCATGGGGAGAATTACTTTCCAAACTAACTCACCAATTAGGAAAGCCTTACATTTCACTTTCTTATTGTAAAATTTTTCGACTCTTTCTTTTTGCCTTTTCAATAAATCCAACGCATTTAATCTTTCTTCGTCCAAATCAACTAATTCGTCCATCATCATACTCCAACATGTATCTGATGGAATTTCATGATGCCTCTGAATTCGAATCGACTGCAAATAAACCTCAACTGGTAAAACTGCATCATGTCCATACGTCAATCTAAATGGAGTAATATTTGTTGCTTCTTTAGGGGACGTTCGACAAGCCCATAAGATTTGATCCAAAGTCTTATGTCAATTCTTAGGCTTTGTCCCCACGTGCTTTTTAATCAAACTTATCACCACCTTATTTGCTGCTTCGACTTGTCCATTTGCTTGAGCGTAATAAGGTGTCGAAGTGAGAAGCTTGAATCCTATCTCCTTTGCAAATGTTTGCATATTCTTCCCAGTAAACACAGATCCTTGATATGTCGTTATTGCCTCAGGTATCCCATATCTATAGATGATATGCTTTCGAATGAATTCTATGACTGCTTCTTGATCAACATTTACCAAAGGTATGTCTTCTATCCATTTTGTGAAATAATCTATTCCAACCAAGATGTATCTTTGGCCTTTCGACGATGCTGGTCGAATTTCTCCAATCAAATGTAAAGCCCAACCCCTAAATGGCCAAGGCTTCACAATAGAATGTAACTCACTTGCAGGAACGTGTGGTATTCCTGCATGTACTTGACATTCCTGGAAACCTTTTGCAAATTCGACACAATCTTTCAACATTATTGACCAATACATTCCTTGTCGAAATAATAACCATTTCATTTTATGGCCTGCTTGATGAGCACCATATGCTCCACTGTGCACATTTGACAACGCTATAAAAGCTTCATCTTCGCCCAAACATTTTAACAAAACTCCCTCTGAAGCCTTTTTAAACAACTCATTTCCAAAAAGCACATAACTTAACGCTCTATACTTAACTTTCCTTTCGACTTTCTGATTTGGGTCTTGTAAATAATCCTTGATGGGCTTTCTCCAATCTTTGACTCTTGAGTCGTCTATATTAAATATCTCAAAACTCTCTTCATCACCATACCCTAACTTTATTGTCTCCAAATCTGATGGGGACAACTTAGTTGATACAACTCTTCCTCTTACTTCAATGGCCTTTTCCAGCTTTTCTTTCGACACTTTATAACCAGATGCGAGTTGTGCCAAATCATTCGCCACTTGATTTTCCATTCGAGGAATATGTCTGATAGTTACATTGTCGAATTTCTTCAAGAGCCTGTTAGCTATTACGAAGTACATAATTAAATTTTCTTTAACACACTTGTACTCCTTGGTCACTTGCTTTATTACCAACTCAGAGTCTCCCATTATTTCGACTCTAGTTGCCCCTAATTCTAATAAAATTTCAAGTCCAATTATGAAAGCTTCATATTCTGCTTCATTGTTCGAACATAAGCCTTCGACTTTGTACTTGAATTTTGTTGGAATTCTATTAGGAGAAATAATCAATAGCCCAATACCAGTTCCATTCTTATGACTGGAACCGTCGAAGTATAGTTTCCATGGATCTATTTCGACATATTCAATATAATCTTCATTTATGGTGTGGTCAGCTATAAAATCAGCCACCACTTGTCCCTTAACAGCCTTCAAAGGCAAATACATTAAGGAATATTCAGTCAATGCCAAAGCCCATTTCCCAATTCGACTATGTAAAATTGATTTTGATAACATATGCTTTATTACGTCAAAATGAGAGGAAATATATACATCGACTGGCTTTATGTAGTGTTTTAACTTCATACACGAAAAGTAAACACACAGACATAGCTTTTCTATTACGTTATACCTAGTTTCGGTATCATTTAAGACTTTACTGAGGTAGTAGATGGCTCTTTCGATGCCATTCTCATCCTCTTGACATAACATACTTCCTAATGTCCTATCTGATGCCGCTATATACAACCTCATACTTTTACTTCTACAAGGAGACATCAAGATTGGGGGATGGGTCAAGTATTCCTTGATTTTGTCGAACGCAACTTATTGATCCTGCCCCCATACAAAATCTTCCTTCTTCAGTCGAAGTAGAGGAGAGAAGGCTTGCGTTTTTCCACTAAGATTGGAGATGAACCTTCTGAGAAAGTTGATCTTCCCAAGCAGAGACTGCAACTCCTTCTTTGTCGATGGCGCTTTCGCCTCCATTATTGCTTTGGCTTTGTTTTCATTGTTTTCGATCCCCTTCTTGTGGACCACAAAGCCAAGGAAATCTCCAGCCTGCACACCAAAAGCACATTTGAGAGGGTTCATTTTTAAACCAAACTTCCTCATCCTTTCGAATGACTGTCGAAGATGGTCAATATGATTTTCTCCTGAAACAGACTTAATTACAATGTCATCTATATAAATTTGCATAAAAGTTTCGATAAAATCATGAAAAATCGAATTCATGGCTCGCTGATAAGTTGCCCCAGCATTTTTTAAACCAAAAGGCATTACGACCCATTCGTAGGTGCCTATGGCTCCAGGAAAACGAAATGCCGTCTTAGGAACATCTTCTTCAGCAATAAAAATTTGATTATAGCCAGAGTATCCATCTAACATACTCAGATACTCATGGCCTGCAGCAGAATCTATAAGCATTTCCGCTACTGGCATAGGATATTCGTCCTTAGAGGTAGCTGAATTCAAATCTCGAAAGTCAATGCATACCCTTAATTTACCATTTTTCTTTATTACAGGGATAATATTTGCAATCCATTTGACATACCTCGTTGTACGAATGAACTTACATTTCAGAAGTCTTTCGACCTCCTCTTTAATCTCCGGCAAAATCTCTGGTGCGAAGCGTCTGGGAGTTTACTTTACAGGCTTCTTTCCTGCTATTATGGGAAACTTCAATTCGACCAAACTCCTGTCGAGCCCAGGCATTTCGTCGTAGTCCAACGCGAAACAATCTTTAAATTCTTTCAGCAGTTAGACTATTTCGACTCTTAACTGAGGGTACATCTTGGCACTTATGTAGGTTGGCCTTTTTTCTGCCCCCAGTCCTAAATCGACTTCTTCCAAGGGATCTTGCGCCACCATCTTCATATCTGTCAAAGCTGGATATTTTTCAAACCCCAAGGGTTCGTCATCATAAATGGTGTCCAACTTTTGATGTTGTCATTCGCCAACTTCTGCGTTGAACAGATCCTCCTCAATGTCCTTCTGAGGACATTGTTTGTTGAAATGATTTTTATTGGCTTCGACAGCCATGTACTTTACTTCGGCTTCAAGAACCGCCTTGAGTTTATTTTCGGCTATATAAGTCGTAATCCTTTCGAGCGCTGATGACTCACTCATCGTCACCAAACTCACTTCCCCAGCCCGTTGGCTCTATATGTGCAGTCCCAAAGACATAGTTTGCCTCGTCGACCACTTCCATATCCCACTGGAAACCATATGTGGGGTGGAGATACAGCGAACAGAACGCATTATCAGTAGCCTTCAGGTTGAAAGTTGCTGGACTGCATGGAGCTATATGGGCCAAGTGCTTGTCGAAGCTGCATCGATCCACATGGTTTACTTCAGCCATGAAATAGCTTTGATCTACCTCTATGTTTTCGACAATTCCATCAGATCGCCAAATAGCTATACGCTGATGCATCGACGAGGGCACAACACCCACGCCATGGATCCATTCTCTACCCAGAAGTAAGTTATAATTAGCCTTTGAGGCTATGACCATGAACATCGTTGGTCTAGTTATAGTTCCAACAGTTAAATCCACTTGGATAATACCCAAAGTAGTTCCCACTTTGCCTTCATAGTTCGACAATACCATGTTATGGGGCTTTGCATCAGACTCGTCTTTCCCAATTTTCTTTAACATATAATGGGGCATTAAGTTAACTGCAGCCCCTCCATCGACCAGGATTTTGTTCACTCCCACGTTCTCCACTTTTCCCTTTATGAATAGAGGCTTGAGGTGGCCACGCATGGAGTCATCTGGCCTTTCGAAAAAGGCATTTTGTTCCTCGACACAGCCGTTATTCATAATATAGTAACATACTGGCCTGTGCCCTATAACTTCACTCTCCATAACATCCTCCTCTTCTTCGACCTCCATAATTTGGTCGTATTCTTTTGGAAGGACAGAGACTACGTTGCACACGATGTCGAGAGACGCGTCCGACTCAGACCTGAAATCGTCAGTCATTTCGTCATCCTCCCCCACCTTTTCTTTAGATGGCACTGGCTCACTTGCATTGCAGGAATTGTTGCCGTAAGATGCCTCTTTTTGATTGACTACTTCGGCATTGCTACTTGACTCTGGTTTGCTTCTTTCGACAGAAACTTCCTCAGCAACCCCTTTCTCAGCAGCTTCCTTTTCCGCCCTTTTTTGTCTTTGGAATCGCCTCCATTGGGACCTTGACATGGGATTCTTGCCTTTATAATTCTCTGAGGGATAAGGCCTTAGTTTTGGCCTTTCGCCTTCCTTGTTGCCAGCCATAGAAGAACCCCTCTGAACTTCGAAATTTTTCCACTTTCTCTGTCCCTGGGCTTCCCTTATTGGTTGAACCCATTTGTCATTAGGAGCTTTGTTGGTGGGTTTGAAGGTATTTGGGTACCTTCGTCCAAATTTTTGCTGGTTTTGATCATTTCGCCTTGGGTCGAACCTCTCCGTTCTCGCAGGTGGAACTGCCCCCCAGTTTCCTTTCCTTTTGGCTTTTTCCATTCCCTCCAGGTTGTCTGCTACCTTCTTGTCGAACACGGCGCTACAGCGGGGGCACAACATAACCTCAGATTTTTTCTTCTGACACCTTTGAAGGAACTCAATCAGATTCTCTTCCTCTTTAGGATACGCCACTTTTTGATATTCCTCTCTACGGCGCTCTTCGTCCGTCTACATTGGAGCTTTCTGGGATACTTTCACCATATTAACATTGGTTGTTTGCCCATCTCCAATACTTAACTTGTTCATATTCAGAGTGAGTCCCTCTTCAATCTCATGTTTCTTCTTTGCCAGGTCGAAATCCCCTTCTGGCGATGGCTTCTTAATGTCATGTTGGCAACAAAAACCCACATATTTCTCTCTGGGATCCTTTGTTGTTCTTCGTAGAATCCCATAAACAGTTGGCTTCGCAGGACCATCAGTAGTCTTTGCGTTTATCTTAGAGATACCTTCACCAATCTCAGTATTAGCTTGATTGGCTTGGTCGACAGTAACACCAAACTCCATGTTGTCTCCATTAAGGCCCTCAGTAGCCTTATTCTTGTCTTCGACAAAGCCTTCAGTAGCTTCGTCATTCTTTATAGAGTTGAGACCCTTAGTGGCCTCCCTCTCTTTTTCGACGGAACTCTCAGTAGTTTCGCTATTCTTTGCATTGTTGGAACCCTCAGTGGTTTCATCATTGTTCACATTGTTGAGGCCTTCAGTGGCCTCTTTGTTGATGCAATTCTTCAAACTTCCTTTGCCAAGGTGTTCAGTAACCTTGATCATCACTGGTTTATTGATGAAGTCTTCGGATATTTCCTCCATATCACTTTCCTCTAAAGGGATCTCAGCGATCTCTACCATGTTCACATTTGTGTCGAAACCTTCAGCGGCTTCTATCATCTCAAAGCTGCAGTCAGAACCCTCTTCGACCTCCACCATGTTCACTGTGGATGGTTCAGCATAGTGGGCTTCGACCATCTGCATTAGATTTGAGTCAACCTTCATTGGTGGCTTCGACTTGTCGCCGAACTTCAATCTTCTGTCACGAATGGTATTTTGCACCAGATCCCTGAAGAGGAAACATTGAGATGTTTTATGACCTAAAAAATTATGGTACTTACAAAAACCTCTCTTTTTCTGTTGTTCTATAGGAGGCACTTTGGTGCCAGGTGGCACTATCATTTGGCCATCTTTAACCAACAAGTCAAATATTTCGTCACACTTAGTGACGTCGAATGTATAAGTCCTTTTAGGAAACTTATCATTCTTCTCAGGTTCGACTGGGTTTTTTCCATTTGACGGAGCCAATACTTTACAGGAGTATGGCGGACCCTGTTTCAATTCTGCTAAGTCAACCTCTTGTTCTTCGAAACTAAACGATTCGCTCTCGTCATCATCATCTTCTTGACATACCCCCACATAAGCCACTCTTTCTTTCTTATTTTTAGTTACTCTAGCTTTTTCGGCTTTTAAACGTTCGACCTGTCTCACCCTATCCGCCAATTGTGACATATCCCTCAGATACTGGGTGTCTAATTTCTTTCTAATTGAATAGTCAAGACCACCTGCTGCTATTTCGACTAATTCGTGCTCAGGCACTTGCGTGAAACATCTTGCCTTAAGTAATCTAAACCTATTTAAATAATCATCAATTGGCTCAGAGAATTTTCTTTTAACACTAGCCAACTTCTTCAAACTTATTTTTGTTTGTCCCATGTAAAATTGTTCATGGAACAACCTTTCTAACTGGACCCACGTGTAGATCGAATTTGCAGGCAAAGACGTGAACCAAGTAAAAGCATTTTTCGTTAAAGAACTTGGAAAATACTTCATTTTTAAGTTTTCATTGCGTGCAATTTTTCCTGCTTCGATCAAGTAATGGGCCACATGTTCGACAATGGATTCACTAGTATCCCCTGAGAATTTGGTAAACTTGGGGACTTTCCATCTTGGGGGCAATTCTTGTTGCAAAACATACTCAGACAATGGGGATGTATTACTGGGCCTTTGCAGCCCCACATTCACACCATTTCTGGCCATAATCCTTTCGACCATGGCTGCTAAGTTGTTTTCTGCTGGCATGTTGTTATGACGCAGTTGTTGCACAACATCATCAGTATCTTGGTCTCTATGGACTAACACCCTTCTAGGCTCTTGTTGGACAGGAATTTCGACATGAAGATGTTCGACCACCACCTCTTGGTTTTTAGGGTTTACTTGAGGAACATTCGCTGGCCTCTGGTTTATTGTGGTTTCCTCTTCGACAACTACTTTGGGATTCTGAACTATTTGTTCCCTTGGTTGGGTTTGAGGAACACCAAAGAAATTAGCAATGCGCGTCATTTGTGCTGCTAATAACTGGTTCGTTTGGGTGGTGTTTTGGATTAAAGGATTAAACACAGCCCCCATCTGTTGTGTTAGCATCTGCACCATATCATGGTTACTTTCGTCCATTTGTTGCCTAATCACTTGTGCAGAATTGTTGGTGATTGCAGGCATATAAGTTTGGTATCCCGTTGGCATAGGCTGACCCAATCTGCCTATATGGTTCGCACCAGACCCTGATCCTTGTAGGGGCGAAGTAACATTAACCAAAGGATCAAAATATAATGACGACGCATTGTGCAAAATTGCCATCACCGTTGTTGGCATTCCATAAGGTTGTTCTCTATTATGTGGAGGCATTGAAAAATTCATCACAAATGGTCTATGACACCCCCTAAAGGAGGAGGGGTTATCTGAGGCATTTGGGGTCCCACTATAGAGACACTGGGCGCGTTTTGGGATGCCGAAAATGCTGGGATTGACCCCGTTGATGATGGTATCGCTTCTGACACAGAAACTAACGCCGTATTGTCTCCTGTCGAAGGAATAGGCGTTGGGTTGTTAACATTTTGATTATTAGGCGCGCTTTGATTCGCCATTCTTCTTGTTCTTGTTCTTTTTGGTCTTTCTTCGATGTTCACGGATAACTTGCCACTCCTTAGAATCATACAACGAAATAAAAACTTTTCTTCTAAGAATTTGCTATAAGAACAAAAGGACAAACTAAACAAATGCACTAGGTCCCACTGGGCGTGCCAATTTGTTCGCTGGTGAATTTGGCGAACAACCTCTGGTTTCCTAATTTATGAGAATTAGTTTACTAACAGGACCAACCAAACAAATCCTAGGACAAAGTGCTTTTTGAAAATGTCTTTGATTTGAAAAGGAATGTATTCGTTTTGTATTTTCTAAAGGTTTCTTTTAATAGTTTTTTCGACTGGTAGAACAAAGACACGATAATGGCGAAAAAGCAATTGAAGATAAATTTAAACGGAACAAAGTAAATTGCTGAAGTAAAAGAAATGACTTGAATGTAAAGGAATGAAGAAAAGCTTGGAATTTTATTAAAATGCGTAAATGTAAACTGGTGTTTCCCATACATACATTTTCCAGAACACTCGTTTCTCTCACATGGTTACTTTGAGTATTTGCGGTAATTTGTACAAAGTTTGGAACACACCCCAATCTAACACCAAGACCTCATATTTATATACAAACGAAATAACTACCCATAACAGCTATTCCTCTTAATGGCGACAAATGGCATTCTGCATGCATTCACCTCCTAGATGCGCTCCACGCATCCAATTTCAAAAGTGAAAACTCCCTCCTGAAATTTGAAATTCAAACACCCGTCGAATGGGCCTATTTCTCTTATGTCGAAATTATCCCTCTTACTTGGAAAAATCTGCCAATGCTTCCCCTAAGTACCATTTGCCTTCAACTTGCCTTCTTCATCAAAAGCCTTCTAATTGAAATGACCTGTCGAATCACCCTGTCGAAATTTTCCATTTGCTTTTGAACCTTTTTTTCTGGCGTCGAAATTAGCAACCTACAGCCAGCAACAATTGGACTTAAAAAAACAGAGTGCTAGAAACAACTGGACTTAAAAACAGATTGCCAACAACAATTGGACTTTAAAAAATATAGTGACAACAAAAAATGGACTTTAAAGACAGAGTACCAGCAACAATTAAACTTTAAAAACAAAGTGTCAGCAACAACTAGACTTTTAAAATAGAGTGTCAGCAACAACCCGAACTTAAAAATAGAGTGCCAACAATAATTGGACTTAAAAACAGAATGCCAACAACAATTGGACTTTAAAAAAATAGACCGCCAGATACAACTAGACTGGAAAAACAGAGTTTCAGCAACAACTGGACTTTTAAAACAGAATGCCAACAATAACTACACTATAAAACACAGAGTGTCAGCAACATCTAGACTTTAAAAACAGAGCGCCAACAACAATTGGACTTTAAAAACAAAGCGCCAACAATAATTAGACTTTAAAAACAGAGTGCAAGCAACAATTAAACTTAAAAACATAATGCCAATAACAACTGTACTTTAAAAAATAGAGTGCCAACAACAACTGAACTTAAAAACAGAATGTCATCAAAACTGGACTTTAAAAAGCAGAGTGTCAATAACTATTGGACTTTAAAAACAAGGTGCCATCAATAACTGGACTTTGAAAAAATAGAACGCCAACAACAATTGGACTTTAAAATACAGAGTGACAGCAAAAACTGGAATTTAAAAATAGAGTGCCAGCAACTGTAACACCCCAAAATGAGTAGAATATTTATTTAATTTATTTATTATAAATATTCGTATTTTTGGTGAATTTTTGATGAATTATTTTGATGACTGATGTCTTGATTTGTAGGGTATTATGATGTTAAGGGGATGCCGGAGGTATTTAGAAGTATGAGTCTTATTAATATTATTTTGGTAATAATAATATGGAATTATGTGAAATATATTACTATTATATTATAAATAATTAAGTACTTAAGTATAGTGTAGTTAGAAGTACTGAAGTATGAGGCTTATTAATAAATAGATACCCCTAAAACATTTTCACCATGTAAAATCATCCATTTTAAAAAACACAAACCTAAGTACTTAAGTTTGTGTTTTTTATGCGAGGGAAGTTACCGGCAGACCAACTTCTTTTTTATCCTGAAATCGAAAGAAGCAACAAACTTAAAACAGAGTCTGCACACTAAACCAAACAACTCAACAAGCACAAGAAAAAAGTTAAACAAACTTAAAACTCAAAAACTATTGCAATGCTTGCACTAACAAGCAACAATCCCCGGCAACGACGCCATTTTGTTGATGAGTAAATCGGGGGTGTTTTGTTGTATCCACAGGGATTGTGCGTTATAGATGCTTGTCGTTCAATAGTCGAATCGTTTTAAGTAAAGGGTTTTTCAATTAATTCTTTGTTTTGTAACATCAATTTGGTAGCAAAGAAGTAAATTAGATTAAAGATGTTGTAAAGTTGAGAAAAGCATGTCAAGATTAGATTTCGCTAATCCTTTTCATACATATCTGTCGTACCTCAAAAAATACGATCCTCGCGATGGACGCGGAAAAAACTGTTCGAAACGGAGTCGCCACCGAACTTTATTTATCCCAAAGAGGGAAAGGAAAATATCGATAAAACCTTTAAAGGGAGATAAGAACATGGTTGTCGCAACCAAATTCTAGGTTCGGGAGTCGGTTACGCAAGAGGGAAGGTATTAACACCCTTTATGTCCGTTGTACTCAACGGGAACCTCTTGATTCGATTCGTAAGAAAGGTTAGCTTGGTTTGCTTGTTTTCTTCTAAGGATTATTGCTTTCTAAGGGGAAATGGGGTGGTTTTTTATTAGTGTGCTCGGCAAGGATTAGAACCCTTGTGCCTACGTATTCCCTCGTGCAATGGGAAAGTCAGAGCATTCGTAGTTCGTGGGACTACGGTTGTTTGGTTTGTATTTTTTATGTAGGCGCCAATTATCCACACACGAGTAAGAGAACTCGCACCCGAACAATTGAAGAGAAAGACCAAAGACTTGATCCCCCTCCTTTTCACCTTTTAGAAAGTTGTTTAAATATATGATTAAGTGTGTTAAAGAGTTTTATTAAGAAAAGAGGATTTGATTTGTAAGTGTTTTAGGGTTTCGATCGTACGGGGGCGAGAAAAGGATAGTTTTAGATGTTTTAGAGGTGACAATTGTTCACACACGGGTAAGAGAACTCGCACCCAAACAATTGAAGAGAAGGGTCAAAGACTCGACCACCCTCACTTTACCTTTAATAAAATGTGTTTAGATAGAGATTAAGTGTATTAATGATTACTTAAAAAAAGTTTGAATGTTGTCGAGTTTCGCGTGTTTTAGAGGCGTCAATTGTCCACACACGAGTAAGAGAACTCGCACCCGAACAATTGAGGAGAAAGACCAAAGACTTGATCCCCATCCTTTTCACCTTTTAAGAAATGATATTTAAGTAGAGATTACGTGCTTTAATAATCGATATGGAAAAAGAAACTTGAGTGTTGTCGGATTACAAGTGTTTTAAAGGCGTCAATTGTCCACACACGAGTAAGAGAACTCGCACCCAAACAATTGAGGAAAAAGACCAAAGACTTTATCCCCCTCTTTTTCACCTTTTAAGAAATGATATTTAGTATAATTAAATGTATTAATTTGATTTAAGAAAAATACTCGACGTTAGATCGAGGTTTGGATTTGCGTGCGAAATGGTTTGAGAACTAATGGAAATGAGGTCCTATGGTTTAAGGTAAGGTCGATTGCGAGGCAAAAACGCTCGACTTACAAGAGGTAAAGGGACTTGATATGTGGATCAAGTGAATGTTGGAGATTAATTGAATTTGATTTGGAAAATACTTGACGTTAGATCAAGCTTGTCTATTCTTGTAAAAAAGGTTGATTTTAATCTTATGGGAGAGGGGTGTAATTAATCAAGTGGAAATAATCGAGCCATGATTAAAGTGAGCCAATCACATACGCTCATACAAACTGAAGTGAAATGTGCAACAATTATCGTTGTATAAAGCCCAAGAGGAGGCATCGTGAGATCGATTGCGATCGTGAAAACGATCGACTTACAAGGTATTAAAAAGGCTTGACATTAAGTCAAGATATTAGTTTGAAAATATTTTTTGGTTTGGACAAGCATAATATGAATAGCATAAACATAATCAAGGCATGAAATAAATCCACAAGAGAAAATTATACACCTCACATAAAGATCATAAATAAAATGGGGGAAAAATAAAATCAAACATGTTAGTATACCTATAGTCCTAAATCCCTAAGGTTAGTTTTAAGGAGAAATTATAAACTAAATTGTTTTAGATTTTTAGAGAAAAGGAAATTCAAATAATTAATTAAATTAAACTAAAATATTTAATAAAATTAACTATTAAAGTTAATTAGTATTAAATAAAATGGTTTAATAAAATTAAGTAAATTTGATTAAAGACAACAAATATTCTTTAGATTTTTTTTTTTTAAATTAAGTGAGCCAACTTAAAATAATTAACCAAATTAAAATCAATTATTTAATAAAAATTAAATAAAAGTCTTTAATAAAATTAATTAATAGTATTTTTTGAGATTTTCCTTTGAAATATATTATAAGACAAAATAAAATAAGTAAAAAACCTAAATGGGCCGGTATGATGTTCAGGAATTGGGGGTGTGTTTAAGCAATTTCCAGGGCCCAAGATGATGGAAGCCCAAGCAGGAAAGATGAGTCCACGGTGGACTCTAGTCAATCCAATTGACCCACGGTTGGATCTAGACCGTTGATCATGAACAGAGTCAAATCTGACTCTAGATCTAACGGTTAGACTGCTTGGTACACGATAGGGAAGGTAGGACGACGCACATGGAACCACCACGAATTCAAGACCGGTGACACTTGTCACCGGTACCATTTGCCACTGTAAACAAAAACTGAAACGCGTGGTAATGAAATCCAAAGAGACAAAAGGGTGGAATTGAGTCTCATTCAGGCTCAGTCTCACTTTATAACGTCCTCTCTCTCAATGTTGCCTCTCTCTCACAACAATTACCTCTCCGGAAACCTAATAACGGCCAGAGAAGCGGCGGCGCGCGGCAGCCGCCACCGTCTTCTCCGGCGACACCACCTTAAAACCAAAAACGATCAACACAAACCCTAACTAATTTTCTCTCCTCCACACGAATCCGGACCCAATTTCTTCTAAAAAGCTAACCAATCCAACAAATCGAAAGTTTCCAAATCTAAACCCTAATTTCAAAATAGATCCAGAATCCAGTAAATCGGAGCAAGAAGGACAGCGTAAGTTATTCAGAGATATCACACAACATACAATCCACCAAGGATAACTCAGATAAGAGGAAACAGAGTTCAAAAGAGTACCTCCTTGAAGAGTCCTTCAAAATGAGACTTGGAACACACCCAGGTAATCTTCACCTTTCTCCTTTCTAGGCCTTAATCTTTCTTCTTCTACCTCTTTTGCGTTATTTTGTGCCTGATGTTGATGTTCGTTTACTGTTGTTGAATCGTTCCGGTGAGTTGCACGGCGGTGTGTTTATGGCGGTGTTGTCTGAGTTTGATGGATGAAGGTTTAAGGAAAAATTAGAAGAAAAGTTGATGAAGGGTTTGTTGGTGTTTGAGTTTTTATGAAGAGAGGTTTTGAGGTTGTGAAGGTTAAAGAAGAAGATGTTGTTAAAGATGGTTGATGGAGGACTTGTGGGTGAACGATTGGGTGAGTTATTGTATTGGAAGGATTTAATGGTGGAAGAATATGGTTTCAGAGAAAATGTCACGGCTTGGTTACTGTTGTTTGGAGGCGATGGATTTTTGTATTGTTAATGGAAGCTGAAGTTGGTTTTCATGGTGAGTAGAACATGATTTTATCGAGATGAAGTTAGGTTTTGTTCTTATTTGAGGTATGTTCTTCTCACTTTCTTTCTCTGAATAATTTTCAGTCTCCTCCCCCCAAAATGTATATCCCGTCCTCTTTTTATGGTTTCTGTTCTTATTTTTAAATTCAAAATAAACTTGCTAATGAAGTTTTGGTACAGCTTGTGCAGTTGTTGTTGATGTACGAATTTGTAGTAGTGGTTTTTTGGTCGATTTGGAGGTTGGAGATGAGGGTTTCAGGATCGGATGGGTGAGCTGGTCGGTTTTGATTCGCGGAAGGAGGGTTTAGGGAGGTTTGCAGAAAGTTCTGTGAGAGAAGGAGGAAGATTGAAGAGTATCTGCGATTTGTTCTGTTTTGTGAAGGGATTGTGGGTCGATGTGTGCCGTGGAGATGATGGAGCTCACACGACAGAGGAGATAGAGCTCTGTTTGTGTAGTGGCTCGAAAGAAAAATGCTCCAACAGAGGGAGTTTTATGAGGGTGTGTTTTTTTAAGGTTTTTTTAAGGTGAATGTGAATGAAGACCATTTAGTAGCAGATGATTTTTTTTTGTTTTTTGGTGCGTGGTATTGTTTATTTGATTTTGCTGTTTGAGTTGTGTTGAGAGTGTTTGAAAATGGAAGGTCTTCTCCTCCCCCTTAAACAACTTTTTTTTTTTAGAAATTCCTGTTGTTTCTATCCTCCCTTTGTATTCCTCCTCTTATTTTTAAATTCAAGAATAAAACTTCTCAGCTAAGTTTCACGTACCAATTGTGCAGGTTTTGTCTGGCGTGGTTTGAAAATTTTTGGCTTGGAGTGGCTTTGGTGCAGGTGCTGATGTGTGTAACGACCCAGTTTTCGTGTGCGTTTTATTTAATCGAGTGGTTTGATTATTATATTATTATTTTATTTTATTTTCGAATTTTATCTGAAAATATGTTATTTTTCAATGTTGTGATATTTTATCGGGTTTTGGGAACGTTTGTGAGATATTTGAGTGTGGCGGTATTTTGGACATTTCACAATATTTTGTTAAGTTAGAATAGAAAGGGAATTAGGAAGAGAGAAAAAGAGAAAGAAAGAAAAGGAAAAGAAAGAAAAAGGGGAGAAAAGAGAAGAAGAAGAGAAATAGTGGAAAACTTGGAAAAATCAAAGAAAAATCAACTTCTAGAATCGGTTTAATCGGGTAAGGGTGCGAAACTCAATTATTATATACTTGTGTATGATTATGTATGTGTATTTGTGATGTTTGTTGGATTGAAATGAATAAATTTAGTAAAACCCATTTTTGGTAAAATTGATTAGAAATCGATTAAATGTGTTGAAAATTAGGTGTTAAGTGTTCATTCTTGTTGGTACATGATAGATACTTGTTATTGGACATTGTATTGGCAATTTTCTGGTGTGTAGGTGAGATTTGGGGTGTTTTTGGGTTGAACCCGTATGCAAAATTATGCAGAAGAATTTTCTGAGATTTCCAGGTCATACGCGTATGGGGCATGTTGATACGCGTATGAACCTTGGCAATACGTGTATGGTGGGCGAGCCATAGGGCCAATACGCGTATGGGTTGCTAGTTTTCTCGGCCATCTGCCCATTTGCGTAGGATACGCGTAGCATTTTAGGTCAATACGCGTACGGGCTTGGGCATTACGCGTACGGACATTTACACGTGAACCTTGGAAAAAATGAGTCTCTGCTCATACGCGTATGGATCATGGTGATACGCGTATGAACAGGACTTTTGCAAAATGGGACTTTTCAAAATATCGTTTTTCGTTTTCTTTCGTAACTTGAGTTCCGTTTGTCCGATTTTTACATTCTTGGTATCGTTGCGTAGCTATTGAGCTGTACTTTCGGGTTATGATGATTTTGGAATTGTTAGCCGATTTAATTATGTCGGAAAGTCGAGAATAGTGTCGGTTGTCGACTTTTGTCGTTATACTTGTACGTAATTGATGTGTATTATGTAAAATGCTATTGTGCGACGCAAATGTATGTGTTTAGATGATGTTGTGATGATTTGTGGCCGTATGGAAATTAAATGCATTGTTTTGGGCATAAGTGCAAAGTGTGAGTTTATCGATGTAAATGAATATGTGTGTGTGTGCATATTAAATGTCATGGGTCATTGTATGCCAAGCATCATGATATGCATTGTTGAACGTCCTGAGTGACGGTTTGGATTGCAGAGGGAATTTGTTATAACTTCGTGTGCCCATGTGGGGTGTGAGCAATGATTATAGACGATCGTGTGCCCATGTGGGGTGTGAGCGATCGAGTCGTGTGCCCGTGTGGGGTGTGACCGATCCATAAACACCGTGTGCCCGTGTGGGGTGTGAGCGGTGGGGAACATCGTAGGCCCGACGGGGAGTTACAGTGATGTAACGAGCGATGATTCCAGCAGAGTTCCTGAGTGAACTAGTGATGAGAAACAATGGAAGTCAGTACCGCATGTGCATATGCATAGAGTCGTTGTGTCGGTCTCTTGCATTTGCATAAACCATTTATGGTTGGTTATGTGTGGATTTGTGGATAAATGGATATATGGATATATGTTGGTGATGGAAATATGTTTTGTGTCTTGTAATGCCTTGTGTTTGAATTACGGATGCCTTGTGTTTGAATTACGGCGTGAGTTGTGGTGAGAACCGTATACATGTGTATTTTTGTGTTATATATATAATTGTATGCAATTATATTATGGTTGTTTTTCTCACCCTTCTGCTATTTTTTAATGCTCTATGAGGCATTGCAGATTAGAGTTGCTGGAGGTATTTTTGTGAAGCTTTGCGTCTTCATTCTTTTGTCGGTCGGCTCTGATATGTGACACCAGGTAGTTAGGGAGGCCGTTTGTGATATTTGTATATTATGTATATGTATATCTTTTGGCTTGTGCATGTACAACTTGATGTATGACAAACTTTTCATGATATATATATGTATGTTATTCAGTTTTAGATTTTCTGCTTTTATTCTAAATTCTGAAATGTGGGTGTAAGGAACTGAGTTCCTCTGTTGATTGCTACCCCACTGTTGCATATCTTTATGAGCAGGTGTTGTATGAATTGTTTCAATTTGATGTGACCCCTCAGTCTATGCCATGATAATTTAAATATACTCTGACGAAATTTTGAATTTACTTTTACTGCTTTTTAATAATTGGGGGTGTTACATTAAGTGGTATCAGAGCCAGTTTGTGTCAGTCCGTGTCAGTTGTGTTAGTCCTTGTTGGTCATTGTGGTTGGTTGAGTTTTTTGTTTAACCATAGTTTCTGTTATTGGAAATAAACAGAATATGGCTGGTAGGAATGATGTTGCTTTGGCTGCGGCTATGCAAGCTATGGCTCGTGATGTGCAGGGTGCACCTAATGCTGCGGGTAATGATGAGTTCAGGAAGAACAAACCGCCTGTCTTCAAGGGAAGATATGATCCGGATGGTGCACAGATTTGGTTGAAAGAGATTGAAAGGATTTTCCGAGTGATGGATTGTGATGAAGATCAGAAGGTGAGACTAGGTACTCACATGTTATTGGAAGAAGCTGATGATTGGTGGGTTAGTACTCGACGTTTGTTGGAAGCTGCAGAAGAGGAAGAAATTACTTGGGAAGTTTTTAGCCGGGAGTTCTTGAGGAGGTATTTTCCTGAAGATGTGAGAGGGAAGAAGGAAATTGAGTTCTTGGAGCTAAAGCAAGGTAATATGTCTGTTGTCGATTATACTGCTAAGTTTGTGGAACTTGTGCAGTTTTATCCTCATTATGCTGAAGCGACTGCGGAATTCTCTAAGTGTGTGAAGTTTGAGAATGGCTTGCGTCCTGAGATAAAGCAGGCGATTGGATATCAGAGGATTCAGAGGTTTTCTGATTTGGTAGATTGTTGTAGGATTTATGAAGAGGACAGTAAGGCTCGTTCTACTCATTACAAGAGTGTGAGCGAGAGGAGAGGGAAGCAACAGTTCCGTGGTGGTCCGTATGTGACACCAGCTGATAAAGGTGAACAAAGAGGGAATTTTGAGAAAAGGTCAAGTGGAGGAGGAATGTCTGGTCCTATGAGGTGTTATAAATGTGGTGAGTTGGGGCATCATCAGTTTGAGTGCAGGAAAGATTTGAGGAAGTGTACTAATTGTGGAGGTGTAGGACATGTGGCTGCTTATTGTGCAAGGAAGAATGTGGTGAAATGTTACAACTGTGGTGAACCTGGGCATATTAGTACGAAGTGTCCGAAACCGAAGCAAGCTCCAGCTAGTGGAAAAGTGTTTGCATTATCGGGGACTCAGACTTCGAGTGCAGATCGTCTGATTCGAGGTACTTGTTTTATTAATAGTACTCCTTTGATTGCTATTATTGATACTAAAGCGACTCATTTGTTTATTTCGTCTGAGTGCGCGAAGCATTTGAATCTTGTGTTGTCTGTGATGGGTGGTGAAATGGTTATTGATACTCCAGCAATGGGGTCAGTAACTACTTCTTTGGTTTGTCTAAGATGTCCTTTGACCATTTATGGTAAAGACTTTGAGATGGATTTGGTGTGTTTACCGTTGGAGGGATTAGATGTGGTTTTGGGTATGAATTGGTTACAATTCAATAGGGTTCATATTGATTGTTATCATAAGCTGGTAAGGTTTCCTTCTCTTGAGGAAGACTAAGACTCGAGTTTCTTATCTACCAAAGAGTTGAAGAAACTTTTGGCGGAGGAAGCTCAGTTGTTTGGATTGTTTGCATCTTTAACTGTGGATAGTCAAGTTTCACGTGAGGTGTTTCTTGTTGTGTGTGAATTTCCGGAAGTGTTTCCTGATGATATTTCAGACTTGCCGCCAGAGAGAGAGAGGTGGAGTTTTCTATAGATCTAGTTCCTGGTACTAGACCTGTTTCTATGGCACCTTATCGTATGTCGGCATCTGAATTGGTGGAGTTAAAGAGACAGTTGAATGAGTTATTGGAAAAGAGGTTCGTGAGACCAAGTGTTTCTCCTTGGGGTGCTCCAGTTTTATTGGTGAAAAAGAAGGATGGGAGTATGCGATTATGTATTGATTATCGCCAATTGAATAAGGTGATGATCAAGAATAAGTATCCTCTTCCAAGGATTGATGATCTGATGGATCAGTTAGTTGGTGCTTGTGTGTTCAGTAAGATTGACTTGAGGTCAGGATATCATCAGATAAGGGTGAAGGAGGAAAACATTCAGAAAACGGCTTTTAGGACACGATATGGTCATTATGAATATTTTGTGATGCCGTTCGGGGTTTCTAATGCGCCAGGTGTGTTTATGGAATACATGAATCGTATTTTTCACGAGCATCTGGATCATTTTGTCGTGGTGTTTATTGATGATATCTTAATTTATTCTAAGTCTCGAGAGGAGCATGCAGAACATTTACGTATTGTTTTGCAGGTTTTGAAGGAGAGGAAGCTTTTTGCTAAATTATCCAAGTGTGAATTCTGGTTATCGGAAGTAAGTTTTCTTGGACACGTAATTTCAGGTAATGGTATTGCTGTGGATCCATCTAAAGTAGAAGCAGTTCTACAATGGGAGGCTCTGAGATCCGTTACTGAAATTCGAAGCTTTTTGGGTTTGGCTGGTTACTATCGGAGATTTATTGAAGGTTTTTCTAAGCTAGCACTTCCTTTGACCCAGTTGACTTGTAAAAGGCAAGCGTTCATTTGGGATATTCGGTGTGAAGAGAGTTTTACTGAGCTGAAGAGAAGATTGACGATAGCTCTGATCTTGATTTTGCCGAATCCTAATGAACCATTTGTGGTTTATTGTGATGCTTCTTTGATTGGTCTAGGTGGTGTTCTGATGCAGGAAGGTAAGGTGGTGGCTTATGCTTCAAGGCAGTTAAGAGTTCATGAGAAGAATTATCCTACTCATGATCTTGAGTTAGCGGCTGTGGTTTTCGTGTTGAAGATTTGGAGGCATTATCTCTATGGTGCAAGGTTTGAAGTCTTTAGTGATCATAAAAGTTTGAAATATTTTTTTATCAGAAAGAGCTAAATATGAGGCAACGTAGATGGTTGGAATTCTTAAAGGACTACGACTTTGGCTTGAATTACCATCCTAGTAAAGCTAATGTAGTAGCCGATGCATTGAGCCAGAAATCGTTACATATGTCCGCTTTAATGGTTAAGGAGTGGGAACTTTTGGAATCGTTTAGAGATTTGAGTTTGGTTTGTGAAGTGACGTCGGATAGCGTTAGGCTTGGTATGCTAACAATTACTAATGATTTTCTGATGACTGTCTGTGAGAAACAGAAGTTAGACGTGAAACTGGTGGATTTGATGTTGGTTGGAGGAAAAGATGTGAATAGTGATTTTCAAGTGGATATTAATGGTGTTTTGAGATTCCGAGGTAGGATTTGTATTCCAAATGATGCGGAGTTGAAAAAGATGATTTTGGAGGAAGGACACCGGAGTAATTTGAGTATACATCCGGGAGCGAATAAGATGTACCAAGATTTGAAGAAGATTTTCTGGTGGTCTGGATTGAAAAGAGATGTGGCTCAGTTTGTTTATGCATGTTTGACTTGTCAGAAATCGAAGGTGGAACATCTGAGGCCTAGTGGTTTGTTGCAACCGTTGGATATTCCTGAATGGAAATGGGATAGTATTTCGATGGATTTTGTGACAGGGTTACCGAGTACTCAGCGAGGGCATAACGCGATTTGGGTGATTGTTGATAGGCTGACTAAATCGGCTCATTTTATTTCGATTGACATCAGTTTTTCTTTGGAGCGGTTAGCAGAGATTTACATCAGTGTGATTGTGAAGTTACATGGAGTTCCATTGAGTATTGTTTCTGATCGAGATCCTAGATTTACATCGAGATTTTGGGAAAGTTTACAGAAGGCTTTGGGTTCTAAATTGAGATTGAGTTCGGCTTATCATCCGCAGACGGATAGTCAGACGGAGAGGACGATTCAGTCTTTGGAGGATTTGTTGAGAGCGTGTGTTTTGGAACAAGGTGGTGCGTGGGATAGTTATCTTGCATTGATTGAGTTTACGTATAATAACAGTTTCCATTCTAGTATTGGAATGGCACCGTTTGAAGCACTGTATGGGCGAAGGTGTCGAACACCGTTGTGTTGGCACGAATCTGGTGAAAGAACGGTGGTTGGACCAGAATTGGTGCAACAGACGACAGAGAAAGTGAAGTTTATTCGTGAGAAGATGAAAGCTTCTCAGAGTAGACAAAAGAGTTATCATGATCGAAGACAGAAGGATCTTGAGTTTCAAGAGGGAGATCATGTATTTCTGAGGGTTACGCCGATAACAGGTGTGGGTCATGCTTTGAAATCGAAGAAACTTACTACTCGGTTTATTGGTCCTTACCAGATATCCGCGAGAGTGGGTGCTGTGGCTTATAGGGTGGCGTTGCCGCCGAATCTGTCGAATTTGCACGATGTGTTTCATGTTTCAAAGCTTCGGAAGTATGTTCCGGATCCTTCGCATGTGATTCCGATGGATGAGGTTGAGGTAAGGGAGAACCTTACAGTTGAGGCATTACCAGTTAGGGTTTTGGATCACGAGGTGAAGAGGTTGTGAGGCAAGGATATTGCACTTGTGAAAGTGGCGTGGGGCGGCGCTGCTGAGGGCAATTTGACTTGGGAGTTGGAGAGTCGGATGCGGGAGTCGTATCCAGATTTGTTCGTCTCAGGTATATTTTCGAGGACGAAAATTTCTAAGTGGGGGAGAGTTGTAACGACCCAGTTTTCGTGTGCGTTTTATTTAATCGAGTCGTTTGATTATTATATTATTATTTTATTTTATTTTCGACTTTTATCTGAAAATATGTTATTTTTCAATGTTGTGATATTTTATCGGGTTTTGGGAACGTTTGTGAGATATTTGAGTGTGGCGGTATTTTGGACATTTCACAATATTTTGTTAAGTTAGAATAGAAAGGGAATTAGGAAGAGAGAAAAAGAGAAAGAAAGAAAAGGAAAAGAAAGAAAAAGGGGAGAAAAGAGAAGAAGAAGAGAAATAGTGGAAAACTTGGAAAAATCAAAGAAAAATCAACTTCTAGAATCGGTTTAATCGGGTAAGGGTGTGAAACTCAATTATTGTATACTTGTGTATGATTATGTATGTGTATTTGTGATGTTTGTTGGATTGAAATGAATAAATTTAGTAAAACCCATTTTTGGTAAAATTGATTAGAAATCGATTAAATGTGTTGAAAATCAGGTGTTAAGTGTTCATTCTTGTTGGTACATGATAGATACTTGTTATTGGACATTGTATTGGCAATTTTCTAGTGTGTAGGTGAGATTTGGGGTGTTTTTGGGTTGAACCCGTATGCAAAATTATGCAGAAGAATTTTCTGAGATTTCCAGGTCATACGCGTATGGGGCATGTTGATACGCGTATGAACCTTGGCAATACGCGTATGGTGGGTGAGCCATAGGGCCAATACGCGTATGGGTTGCTAGTTTTCTCGGCCATCTGCCCATTTGCGTAGGATACGCATAGCATTTTAGGTCAATACGCGTACGGGCTTGGGCATTACGCGTACGAACATTTACACGTGAACTTTGGGAAAATGAGTCTCTGCTCATACGCGTATGGATCATGGTGATACGCGTATGAACAGGACTTTTGCAAAATGGGACTTTTCAAAATATCGTTTTTCGTTTTCTTTTGTAACTTAAGTTCCGTTTGTCCGATTTTTACATTCTTGGTATCGCTGCGTAGCTATTGAGCTGTACTTTCGGGTTATGATGATTTTGGAATTGTTAGCTGATTTAATTATGTTGTAAAGTCGGGAATAGTGTCGGTTGTCGACTTTTGTCGTTATACTTGTACGTAATTGATGTGTATTATGCAAAGTGCTATTGTGCGACGCAAATGTATGTGTTTAGATGATGTTGTGATGATTTGTGGCCGTATGGAAATTAAATGCATTGTTTTGGGCATAAGTACAAAGTGTGAGTTTATCGATGT
Source organism: Lathyrus tuberosus (assembly GCA_022829125.1). Classification (NCBI taxonomy): domain Eukaryota; kingdom Viridiplantae; phylum Streptophyta; class Magnoliopsida; order Fabales; family Fabaceae; genus Lathyrus; species Lathyrus tuberosus. The sequence goes on along the minus strand of JALAZF010000177.1, from coordinate 7,431,716 downwards.
AAATGAATATGTGTGTGTGTGCATATTAAATGTCATGGGTCATTGTATGCCAAGCATCATGATATGCATTGTTGAACGTCCTGAGTGACGGTTTGGATTCCAGAGGGAATTCGCTATAACTTCGTGTGCCCATGTGGGGTGTGAGCGATGATTATAGACGATCGTGTGCCCATGTGGGGTGTGAGCGATCGGGTCGTGTGCCCGTGTAGGGTGTGAGCGATCCATAAACACCGTGTACCCGTGCGGGGTGTGAGCGGTGGGGAACATCGTAGGCTCGATGGGGAGTTACAGTGATGTAACGAGCGATGATTCCAGCAAAGTTCCTGAGTGAACTAGTGATGAGAAACAATGGAAGTCGGTACCACATGTGCATATGCATAGAGTCGTTGTGTCGGTCTCTTGCATTTGCATAAACCATTTATGGTTGGTTATGTGTGGATTTGTGGATAAATGGATATATGGATATGTGTTGGTGATGGAAATATGTTTTGTGTCTTGTAATGCCTTGTGTTTGAATTACGGCGTGAGTTGTGGTGAGAACCGTATACATGTGTATTTTTGTGTTATATATATAATTGTATGCAATTATATTATGATTGTTTTTCTCACCCTTATGCTATTTTATAATGCTCTATGAGGCATTGCAGATTAGAGTTGTTGGAGGTATTTTTGTGAAGCTTTGCGTCTTCATTCTTTTGTCGGTCGGCTCTGATATGTGACACCGGGTAGTTAGGGAGGCCGTTTGTGATATTTGTATATTATGTATATGTATATCTTTTGGCTTGTGCATGTACAACTTGATGTATGACAAACTTTTCATGATATATATATGTATGTTATTCAGTTTTAGATTTTCCGCTTTTATTCTAAATTCTGAAATGTGGGTGTAAGGAACTGAGTTCCTCTGTTGATTGCTACCCCACTGTTGCATATCTTTATGAGCAGGTGTTGTATGAATTGTTTCAATTTGATGTGACCCCTCGGTCTATGCCATGATAATTTAAATATACTCTGATGAAATTTTGAATTTACTTTTACTGTTTTTTAATAATTGGGGGTTTAAATTGGGGGTGTTACAATGTGCAGTGGTACAGTTTGTGTAAGGTCTTGTTGCTTTCTCTGTACAATTATGCAGGTTTTAGAGCAGGCATGGTACGATAGCAGCAGAAGTTTGGCATGTTGTACCTTCACGTTACGCATTGGTGTGGGATGGTTGCTGTTGTGAAAAGCTTGTATTATTATGTGTCTTTGTAATCAATTTTTGTAATCCTTGATTTTGAACCTTTGTATACAACTTGGCGTGGCTAGAACAAAACATGAATGTGGCCCATGAAATTTGTATTTAATACTTTAGGATTATTTGAAAATTTGTGACTTTGTAATTAACTACTGCTACCTTTGTAACTTGAAAACTTGGATGCAAGTAAAAAACTCAAAAGTTGTGAACCTCTTGTGTAATTAAATTACAACATCTCTATTTTCGTAACTACATATGTGAAGTAGCTCTAGTGGCAATTTGGTCATGACTTGGAGATACCTTGAAGCAAAATTCTGACGTGAAATAAAGTTCTTCTCCATGGTAAATTGAATCAACACCTTAAATAGCTCATGACTTAAAGAAATACACTTCAAAGTGTCTTGAAACGACTCCCTTTCTTCATGAAACAAAATGGAGCCTACCTCACGTCTCATTTAATCACAATATCCACAATAATTCTTGAAACACAGTTGGAAAATGAGTTGGTCATGGCTTTGAAAATAACTTGACCATGACTTGAAAAGACACATCTTGAACACTCTTAATCAATTAATCATAGTTTTGAAACACTTTGAGTATTTGATTTTCACTTGGAAACCTTGCTCCCATAAGACTTGGATTGAACATATGCTCAAGTCATAAATTATTTAGGCCCACCAACTAAGTGAAAGTCAAATTGAACCTTATCTTGCTTCATCCCTTAAATTCAATCTAGCTTTGAAAATAACTTGACCATGTCTTGGAATATGAACGACCACCACTTGACCATGGGCATAAAGGCACATTTTTTGTTTTACTTGAATTCCACACTCTTGCAAAAGCTTGTAATGACAAAGAGTACAAACCAAATCTCCATAGCCTAAACTTTAGAGGATTATGACCAAAAGTTATATGATGATCTTGAGAAGAGTCCAGAAATCAACCATATACTTAGCACAAGAAAAATGAGAGGGTAGGACAAATTTGGGGTATGACAGATGCCCCTATCTAATTGTCTTGAACCCGAGAGAATGAACTGCTGAATGGCATTCATTTAGGGTATAAGTCAATTAGATATAAGAAGACCCCAAAATTTTTCTGACAAAAGGTAAAATGATATAGAGTGGGAGTTGACGGAATGAGGTAATTGGGTTCAAACTGATCAAAATAATTAAAGCCTCTTTGGGTAGTCGAAGCAGCCCCTTATCCATTAAGGTTCCCCGATCATACCAAAGCAGTATATCTGAAGGCAGAAGATTCTCTGGGTCGTCGAAGCAGCCCCTTATCCATTAAGGTTCCTCGATAATACCAAAGCAGTATCTCTGAAGGCAGACGATTCTCTGGGTCGTCGAAGCAGTCCCTTATCCATTAAGGTTCCTCGATGATGCCAAAGTAGTATCTTTGAAGGCAGACGATTCTCTGGATCATCGAAGCAGTCCCTTGTCCATTAAGGTTCCTCGATGATACCAAAGCAGTATCTATGAAGGCAGACGATTCTCTGGGTCGTCGAAGCAGTCCCTTATCCATTAAGGTTCCTCAATGATACCAAAGCAGTATCTCTGAAGGCAGACGATTCTCTGGGTCGTCGAAGTAGTCCCTTATCCATTAAGGTTCCTCAACGATACCAAAGGAGTATCTCTGAAGGCAGAAGATTCTCTGAATCGTCGAAGCAGTCCCTTATCCATTAAGGTTCCTCAATGATACCAAAGCAGTATCTCCGCAGTAAATTTTCTGAGGGATAGTTGAGCAAGATTCTTGTCGGAGGAAATGTGCAGGCTCTGCAGGGGAAAGCTCACAAGAAACTTTCTATGGTATCCTCTGCTTGGGGAGTAAGAATAGCAACAGCTGCTGGGATTGTCATTATCAACTTCCTAGTTGAACAATAACTTGCTAGGGAATAGAATTCCTTGAGTACGTGCGGGGTATCTTCTCCTGAGAAGAATACTTTCGACTTTGATGGAGGACTGGCCAAGATGCTTGCGAACTGATCCTGGATCCTGCCATGATATGTTGTTGGGGATGGATATGCCATGCATTGCAAAATGCACTGAAACACATGCTAAGATGCAACTGCTGGGGAATCTAATGCACGTGTGAATGCACAAGATATGATAGATATGATTATGATGTTATGCTTTGATGTTATGCACATGACGATGCAAATGATCGGGCGCGCTGGGGATAGGTTTCCTTGTCGAGGGTACCACCAAGGATTGGATTTGGTAATTGCCAAGTGAAATTGGACTTTGGTTATGCGCCAAATGAAATTGGACTTTTAGGTTTTATGAGGATGCCAATAGAGTGGACTTTAGGTCAAACTTCCAGACTAAAACTGGATTGGAGGATAGATTACCAGACGAGAACTGGTGTTTAAACTTTTGTTTGTCAGACGAGAACTGACTTTTGGATAGTCTACCAGACAAGAACTGGTGAGATAAGGGTATCTACCAGGCGGAAACTAGACCTTGAATTGGTTTGCCAGACGAGAACTGGGCTTTAAAGGATTTGCCAGACGGGAACTGGACCTTGAAGTGATTTGCCAGACGAGAACTGGACTTTGAAATGATTTTCCAGACAAGAACTGGACCTTAAAATGGATTGCCAGACGAGAACTGGACCTTAAAATAATTTGCCAGACGAGAACTGGACCTTAAAATGTTTTGCCAGACGAGAACTGGGCCTTAAAAGATTTGCCAGACGAGAACTGGACCTTAGATTGCCGAGCTAAGTTGGACTTTTGGGTTTCCAAGCTAAGTTGGACTTTGGATTGCCAAGCTAAGTTGGACTTTGGTGTCAAGTCTCGCAATACCAGGCTTTGAGATGTCAAATCTTGTTGGAAGGTTAGGCTTGAGGTATGATGCGCATGTCAATGCAATGAGCGAAGCAACATGACTAATGCATATGAGTGATTTATGCAATGATATGAAAGGTCAAAAGATGCCCCAGTAGAGGATAATGTATGGGTAGGTTCCTTTGCAGCAAGGTTTCTTGTTAGAAGGAGGGCAAAAGGTTATTTTGTGGGGTAATAGCATGATTCCTCGACACTTGTCTTGAACTCAAAGGTCACTTAATAGTGTTCGCTTGAGCAGATTGAAAGCAACTGAGAGATATGCCCCTGTCTAGCTCATCTTGCCCCAGTCTGGGCCTATGAAGAATTTTTCCTTGACAGGAAATTGGAAACAACTGTACCATGAGATGATCTCGAGATGGCTTGCCCCAGAATTCCAAGTCGTGAAAGGTTTTGTCCCTGAAAGGAAGTTGGAAGTGGATGTACCATGAGATGAACTTGAGATGGCTTGCCCTAGAATTCCAAGTCGTGAAAGGCTTTGTCCCTGAAAGGAAGTTGGAAGTGGATGTACCATGATATGAACTTGAGATGGCTTGCCCCAGAATTCCAAGTCATGAAAGGATTCTTCCTTCATTGAATGACTCTTGGAGTATTTGGCTTCGAAGTACCCTTGAGGTATCTTGCCCCAGAATGAGCGTTGGAGCGACTTAACTTGTGTTGATTGAACATTGGAGGGGTTTTACTTTAATCAAAAGAACCCCTGGGTGGCCTGCCCCTGGTTGGTAGATTATTGAGATGATTTACTCTGATCAACCTGTTCTTGAATAATTTGCCCCATAATCAATTAATGCTTCGGGGACTTGCTTTATACTGACTGATTCCATAATCATTGGATGTCAATGCCCCTGAGATGATCTTGGCTCAAGTCAACTTTGTTGAATGACCCAGCCCCCTTTGATTACTTCTTGTTGGAATTTCCTTGATGTCAAACACTGACTTGCTCGAAATTGTTCGTTCACAAATGGTAATTTTAATGCGATGCTCATGCAAGTTTTGAAAATCAGTCATTATTAGAATGATGTGATAGTGTGTGACGGATGGACCATTAGTCCAAACGTGATGCTGATTTAGCTGGTGTGAAAGATATAGCAAGAATATGACACCAATGCAAGTTATTAGCAAATTTGTAGGAGTCAGTTGACGCAACCTTGCTGTAGTATGCTTTCAGAATAAACCCCGCCTCAATTAGGTCTTTTGAGGGTTATAACGTGGTCTGGTTCACGGTTTATGAAACAAAGGATATAAGGCCCAAGATCTGTTTTGTACCCACCCCTTCTTCGTGATGATCTTCAGTCCTACGTTCAGTTAAATTGACACACATGTTTGTCCTCCAAAAGGGTTGACGGTGTAAGCGATGAATGATTCAAGGTTTGCTCAAAATGGTAGTCACCTTATTTTGTTTTGATGGGTGTCAGTGACCCTTTGATTTTGACATGGTGGCCACTGGACCTTATTTTGTTTTTTGTTGAGGATTCGAGGACCTCTTTTGTTTCTGTTTGATCCCTATCTTTTGCAAGGACTGACTTTTCTTTTCGAGTCCATCAGGGTTGCCTTGATTTTTACCTAAGTCTCCTTCTGAGGTGTTCGACTTAGCAGGCTTTTATTTTATTTTTTTATATTGTCAAAGGATTATGACTGCTAGGTCATGGGTAATTGATGAACAACCATCATGTTTTTGGATTTTGCTTTTGTGAACTGAGTGCGTGATCAGGTTAACTGAACACTACCCTGCCCCAGGTTGAGTGTAAGGGTTTGAATATCTGAAGGAAACTGCTACTTCTAGGCTCGAAGTGGTTAACTAGGGATTAGCTCCTTATCTCTCCAGTGTTTTGAGGTTGAAACAATGCCTGTACATCCTTGGCAGGATTCCATCCGAAAGCATACCATCAACAATTATGGGTATTTTGTTTTCATCATCCTCCCTCAAATCTTTGCTAAACGACAATTTGGTGAAGAAAGTGGACGAGAGGTATATGGATGAATTTTGTTGTTTTTGTTTTTTTGTATTTTTATTTTTTTTATATATAAGTAAAGAAAAATGAGCGAATGCGATATGATTAGTTCAGAAAACGCATGATCACATCATTAATATTACCATTCAAAACAACAATATTCAAAAACAAGTAGCATTTAACATAACGAAATTTCAAATGCAAATGATAAATGTCCAATTGTTGCCAGTATCTGAGGAAGTCTTCCTGTCTGAACCACTGGCTTTAGGGGATGCCTCTTGAAGTCTTGGAACTCAATTGGGCGAGAAGCTGACATGCACAACCAAGTTTCCTTCTGGAAATGATATGTGTTTGTTGTCAATTAACTGTTGCACCTTGGCTTGATAGCTTTGGGCTCTACCAGTGAGTTTCGGACCAGATGCGGCAAAAGTTGACTGTACGACATAGGAACTGGGTGAAGAGGAGCAGTCCTTCTTTCCAAGTTTTTTCGAGGCCTGTGCTGATTCTGATGATGATTCTGATATCCTCGACCAGGGGCTCGTTGATTTGCACGAGGAGAAATCATGGGTTTCTGGTATGACGCCCTAGGATTGATAGGTTGCCCATAAAGATGATATGATGCTGACAATGATAACTGTCGAGAAGCTGAGGGACCATAAAGTTTTGCTGGTGCACCCTGAGAATACTCAACATTTGCTAGGAGTGCATCAATTTCATTATCCTCTTCCTCTTGGGGATTGCTGAAGGATTCAGTCTCACCAGCTTGATTACTCGAGACGTCTTGGACTTGTTTAGCTTTGAGGTAATTCTCGATGCGTTCTCCTACTATTATAAGGTCAGAGAAGCTTGAGAATGAACTGCCAGTCATTCTTTCAAGATAGGTGGCATGCAGGCTATCCAAGAACAATGTCAATCAATTCTTTATCCAAGAGTGGTGGTTGCACCCTGGCTGCCAACTCTCTCCATCATTGTGCATAACCCTTAATGGATTCACCGCGATTCCGAGATAGGCTTTGCAACTGCGTTCGACTGGGAGCCATGTCCAAATTTTACTCATATTGCTTTATAAAAGCATTGGACAAGTCTTTCCATGATTGGATACAGCTTCTTTCTAAACCCATGTACCAATTCAAAGATGCACCACTTAAACTGTCTTGGAAACAGTAAATCATCAACTTGTCGTCGCGGACATGAGAAGTCATCTTTCGGTAGAACATCACCAAATGACGCTTTGGGCAACTGAGACCAGCGTACTTCTCAAAGTTGGGTACTTTGAATTTTGGAGGAATTACCAAGTCTGGCACTAAGTACATATCAACAGCATCGAGCCCAGAAGTATCACGCGCTTTCATAGCTTGAACTTTCTCTTCGAGGGCACAAAACCTTTTCTCCATGGAATCAGTCAGTGACATCATCTGAGACTGAGCAAGGATGTTCACTCATGGAGGATGATCACCAGGTAGACAATCATACAATGGGTTAGTCGATACAGCAAAACCTGATGGGGGGTCAAAATCCTCCATCCCAATATGTTGAAAACTATCCTCTGACATAGCTATCACAACTTTCAAATTGTCTATGCTCCTCTTATCTCCACTTGAACTTGCTTTAAATGTTTTGCGATTACCACAGGTTCAATATGAGCGTCGGGGAATCAGCTAGCAGGAAATGAACAGAGGATCAGATGAGTTTGTTAGAATGATATGCTAATGTCATGAGTATGCAATGCAGGGTTCCAGGATCAAAACAACATCTGATTCTGAGGAAGGAGTTAGACACAGGATATCTCTGATCACGAGACCCCCCACAGGTAGGCTCTAATCGGGTAGGTGCCTAGAGTTATGGATATATTTCAAAGACATTATAGCCATGACGAAGGAACATCAGACGATAATATCCTTGAAAGGATCTCGTCTAGGTGAGGTCTTCGTTTCTTCCCCATGAGAAAGACTCCTCAGAGGCGCCCACTACACAACCATCGACATACGGGTTCTAAGTAGGGTTCTCAGAATCCTAGATCGAGGTCGAAAATATTACTGTCAGGAAGTAATACGTTTGAGGGATCTCATCTGATTGTGGCGTTCGTATTAACCCACAAAGAGTTAACACTACCAACCACCATGGATAAAATGGGTTAAAGGTCCATGGGATCAACGATTCAGGCTCGAAAACATTACCATCGTGACGAAGTAACGTCAAAACGATAACATTTCCAAGGGAATCTACTCCAAGCGGGGTCTTTGCTTTGGCTCACGCGGAAGAGACCACGCAAGCCTCCACTACACAACCACCATCCTAATCCTAGGGTTTTTCTTGACTCGGGTGTAGAGCCGTCTCATAAAGCACCAATGATCAGAGGACCCCCACAATGTCATAAGAAACAATAATAGGATATAATAATAATGAGCATGCGAGTATATAATAGATAATCAGACAAACAAGCAAACAAGCAAGGGAAGATAAACAAACAAGCGAATCTAACACTCATGAATCGAGTTAAGTTAGGCTTGACCCTCTCTAGCATAGGTCAATGCAATTTCCCCAGCAGAGTCGCCATCTGTCGCACCTCAAAAAATACGATCCTCGCGATTGACGCGGAAAAAACTATTTGAAATAGAGTCACCACCAAACTTTATTTATCCCAAAGAGGGAAAGGAAAATATCGATAAAACCTTTAAAGGGAGATAAGAACATGGTCGTCGCAACCAAATTCTAGGTTCGGGAGTCGGTTACGCAAGAGGGAAGGTATTAGCACCCTCTACGTCCGTTGTACTCAACGGGAACCTCTTGATTCGATTCGTAAGAAAGGTTAGCTTGGTTTGTTTGTTTTCTTCTAAGGATTATTGCTTTCTAAGGGGAAATGGGGTGGTTTTTTATTAGTGTGCTCGGTAAGGATTAGAACCCTTGTGCCTACGTATTCCCTCATGCAATGGGAAAGTCAGAGAATTCATAGTTCATGGGACTATGGTTGTTTGGTTTGTATTTTTTATGTAGGCGCCAATTGTCCACACACGAGTAAGAGAACTCGCACCCGAACAATTGAAGAGAAAGACCAAAGACTTGATCCCCCTCCTTTTCACCTTTTAGAAATTTGTTTAAATATATGATTAAGTGTGTTAAAGAGTTTTATTAAGAAAATAGGATTTGATTTGTAAGTGTTTTAGGGTTTCGATCGCACGGGGGCGAGAAAAGGATAGTCTTAGATGTTTTAGAGGTGACAATTGTTCACACATGGGTAAGAGGACTCGCACCCAAACAATTGAAGAGAAGGGTCAAAGACTCGACCACCCTCACTTCACCTTTAATAAAATGTGTTTAGATAGAGATTAAGTGTATTAATGATTACTTGGAAAAAGGTTTGAATGTTGTCGAGTTTCGCGTGTTTTAGAGGCGTCAATTGTCCACACACGAGTAAGAGAACTCGCACCCGAACAATTGAGGAGAAAGACCAAAGACTTGATCCCCCTCCTTTTCACCTTTTAAGAAATGATATTTAAGTAGAGATTACGTGCTTTAATAATCGATATGGAAAAAGAAATTTGAGTGTTGTCGGATTACAAGTGTTTTAAAGGCGTCAATTGTCCACACACGAGTAAGAGAACTCGCACCCAAACAATTGAGGAAAAAGACCAAAGACTTGATCCCCCTCTTTTTCACCTTTTAAGAAATGATATTTAGTATAATTAAATGTATTAATTTGATTTAAGAAAAATACTCGACGTTAGATCGAGGTTTGGATTTGCGTGCGAAATGGTTTGAGAACTAATGGAAATGAGGTCCTATGGTTTAAGGTAAGGTCGATTGCGAGGCAAAAGCACTCGACTTACAAGAGGTAAAGGGACTTGATATGTGGTTCAAGTGAATGTTGGAGATTAATTGAATTTGATTTGGAAAATACTTGACGTTGGATCAAGCTTGTCTATTCTTGTAAAAAAAGGTTGATTTTATTCTTATGGGAGAGGGGTGTAATTAATCAAGTGGGAATAATCGAGCCATGATTAAAGTGAGCCAATCACATACGCGCATACAAACCGAAGTGAAATGTGCAACAATTATCGTTGTATAAAGCCCAAGAGGAGGCATCGTGAGGTCGATTACGATCGTGAAAACGATCGACTTACAAGGTATTAAAAAGGCTTGACATTAAGTCAAGATATTAGTTTGAAAAGATTTTTTGGTTTGGACAAGCATAATATGAATAGCATAAACATAATCAAGGCATGAAATAAATCCACAAGAGAAAATTATACACCTCACATAAAGATCATAAATAAAATGGGGGAAAAATAAAATCAAACATGTTAGTATACCTATAGTCCTAAATCCCTAAGGTTAGTTTTAAGGAGAAATTATAAACTAAATTGTTTTAGATTTTTAGAGAAAAGGAAATTCAAATAATTAATTAAATTAAACTAAAATATTTAATAAAATTAACTATTAAAGTTAATTAGTATTAAATAAAATGGTTTAATAAAATTAAGTAAATTTGATTAAAGACAACAAATATTCTTTAGATTTTTTTTTTTTAAATTAAGTGAGCCAACTTAAAATAATTTACCAAATTAAAATCAATTATTTAATAAAAATTAAATAAAAGTCTTTAATAAAATTAATTAATAGTATTTTTTGAGATTTTCCTTTGAAATATATTATAAGACAAAATAAAATAAGTAAAAAACCTAAATGGGCCGGTATGGTGTTCAGGAATTGGGGGGTGTGTTTAAGCAATTTCCAGGGCCCAAGATGATGGAAGCCCAAGCAGAAAAGGTGAGTCCACGGTGGACTCTAGTCAATCCAATTGACCCACGGTTGGATCTAGACCGTTGATCATGAACAGAGTCAAATCTGACTCTAGATCTAACGGTTAGACTGCTTGGTACACGATAGGGAAAGCAGGACGACGCACATGGAACCACCACGAATTCAAGACCGGTGACACTTGTCACCGGTACCATTTTCCACTGTAAACAAAAACTGAAATGCGTGGCAATGAAATCCAAAGAGACAAAAGGGTGGAATTGAGTCTCATTCAGGCTCAATCTCACTTTATAACGTCCTCTCTCTCTCTCAATGTTGCCTCTCTCTCACAACAATTACCTCGCCGGAAACCTAATAACGGCCGGAGAAGCGGCGGCGCGCGGCGGCCGCCACCGTCTTCTCCGACGACACCACCTTAAAACCAAAAACGATCAACACAAACCCTAACTAATTTTCTCTCCTCCACACGAATCCGGACCCAATTTCTTCTAAAAAGCTAACCAATCCAACAAATCGAAAGTTTCCAAATCTAAACCCTAATTTCAAAATAGATCCAGAATCCAGCAAATCGGAGCAAGAAGGACAGTGTAAGCTATTCAGAGATATCACACAACATACAATCCACCAAGGATAACTCAGATCAGAGGAAACTGAGTTCAAAAGAGTACCTCCTTGAAGAGTCCTTCAAAATGAGACTTGGAACACACCCGGGTAATCTTCACCTTTCTCCTTTCTAGGCCTTAATCTTTCTTCTTCTACCTCCTTTGTGTTATTCTGTGCCTGATGTTGATGTTCGTTTACTGTTGTTGAATCGTTCCGGTGAGTTGCACGGCGGTGTGTTTATGGCAGTGTTGTATGAGTTTGATGGATGAAGGTTTAAGGAAAAATTAGAAGAAAAGTTGATGAAGGGTTTGTTGGTGTTTGAGTTTTTATGAAGAGAGGTTTTGAGGTTGTGAAGGTTAAAGAAGAAGATGTTGTTGAAGATGGTTGATGGAGGACTTGTGGGTGAACGATTGGGTGAGTTGTTGTATTGGAAGGATTTGATGGTGGAAGAATATGGTTTCAGTGAAAATGTCACGGCTTAGTTACTGTTGTTTGGAGGCGATGCATTTTGTATTGTTAATGGAAGCTGAAGTTGGTTTTCATGGTGAGTAAAACATGATTTTATCGAGATGAAGTTAGGTTTTGTTCTTATTTGAGGTATGCTCTTCTCACTTTCTTTCTCTGAATAATTTTCAGTCTCCTCCCTCCACAATGTATATCCCGTCCTCTTTTTATGGTTTCTGTTCTTATTTTTAAATTCAAAATAAACTTACTAATGAAGTTTTGGTACAGCTTGTGCAGTTGTTGTTGATGTACGAATTTGTAGTAGTGGTTTTTTGGTCGATTTGGAGGTTAGAGATGAGGGTTTCAGGATCGGATGGGTGAGCTGGTCGGTTTTGATTCGCGAAAGGAGGGTTTAGGGAGGTTTGCAGAAAGTTCTGTGAGAGAAGGAGGAAGATTGAAGAGTATCTGCGATTTGTTCTGTTTTGAGAAGGAATTGTGGGTCGATGTGTGTCGTGGAGATGATGGAGCTCACACGACAGAGGAGATAGAGCTCTGTTTGTGTGGTGGCTCGAAAGAAAAATGCTCCAACAGAGGGAGTTTTATGAGGGTGTGTTTTTTTAAGGTTTTTGGAAGGTGAATGTGAATGAAGACCATTTAGTAACAGATGATTTTTTTTCATTTTTTGGTGTGTGGTATTGTTTATTTGGTTTTGCTATTTGAGTTGTGTTGAGAGTGTTTGAAATTGGAAGGTCTTCTCCTCCCCCTTAAACAACTTTTTTTTTGTTGAGAAATTCTTGTTGTTTCTATCCTCCCTTTGTATTCCTCCTCTTATTTTTAAATTCAAGAATAACACTTCTCAGCTAAGTTTCACGTGCCAATTGTGCTGGTTTTGTCTGGCGTGTGTCATACCCCAAATTTTGACCACTAAGATTTCCCATCATTGTGAAACTCATCATCACAATATGGAAGAACCATCATGCCTCATCAAATGCCTCAAGGGTTGTTGAGTATTCACTACAATCAAAATTAGGGTTTCAAGCCCTCTCAGAGCCTTAGACAAAGGATCAATCAAGGAATGACATGATCTTCAACTTGTCTAACCTCTCAAACATCCACAATGGATCAAAAGGACTCCCACTTCAAGGATTAAGCACAAGGTTGCTCCCTTCTAGGTGGATCAAGTCTCAAGATCGCCAGTATCACCAAATTAGGGTTTTGGTCGATCAGGGCCTCCAAAGGGAAATTTTCCTCTGGGCATGAGCCAATGATCCAAAACACAACCTAATATACTCCATGAAACCTCATGGACCCAATCATCAAGTCAATTTGGCCTCAGGGGATGCATTCATCAAAAATCAGGAATTAGGGTTTCTTGACCTAATTCACCCCTAAGTTGACTTTTAGGGCAAATCAAGAGCCAAGACCTCAAGAGAGGGTTTGAGGGTCTCTAATGAGCTATATTGATCCATTTGGAACAATGGATTAATCCAAGAAGCTTGAGCAACAAGTCTCAATTTCATCTGCACCACCATTAGGGTTTTAAGGAAAAAGTCAACTGTAACTTTGACTTTTGACCAGGACATGCTCCCAAGCCCTAGGACATGCCCCAATATACCCTATGACACCCATGGAACATGTCCATCAAGTTTGATTTAGGTCAAGGACATGATTTCCTGAAGAATTGCACAGTTTGGAATTCATCTGATAAAAAGTCAACTGTGCACAAAAGTCAACTTTGACTTTTTGAGATTTTTCACCAAAATGGATTTTTAACCCTAAAATGATGTTAATGTATGATTTGAATCATCATTCATCAAGAAAAATCAAGAAAAGTGGGATAACTTGTAAAAGGGGTAACCATAAAAACTTAGAAAATTTTCTAAGTTAAAAATAAAGTGACAAGGGTACCAACTTTGAAGGATCATAACTCCTAAACCACAAAGCCATTTTTTCTCATACAAAGATGGATTTGTAGCCCTCATTACCCTCTACAAAAACTTCAACTAGACCTAAGTCCAATTCATTAAGGATTTTGAGTTATGGAGTGATCAAAATGGCTGAAAAGTGAAAATGTCACTTTTTCCAACACTTAGTGAAATTTTCACTAAGTCAGAATCTGCCTTCACTTTTTGCCAAATGTAGAGAGATTTTTCACTTGGATTCAAAAGAGATCAAAACCAAATATGTTCAAACATTTGTTATATCATGTAAGGGCTTTCCAAAATGGCCAAGAACATTGCCAAATTCCATTTGAGTCATGAGATATGACATTGGAAAGTTGCCTTGCTGAAATCTGTCAAAGGCAAGGCAGAATTTGCAACTTTGCTCGATTTGCCAAAATCAGCCAATTTCAAATGCTCCTATCCACTTGGACACATCTGAGGATTGAATCTAAAGGGGACAATCACTGAGCCAAGCCTCCAAAGTCCATGGAACAAGAAATAACATGTTGAACCTAGAATGGCCAAAATATGGACAAGACTCCAAATTTGGATTGAAGCATTCAATGGAAGCATCAAGGTGGCATGGACTGAGCCATTCTCATCTGAAATCATTCAAGACTTATCCAAGACCAAGGGAACCACAGCCCTGTGCCCTAACCTCTAGTCAATGGCTAGAGGAGACTTGCATTTCCATTGGCCAACATTGAACAAACACCTACTGCAGTTGCCATTCACTATGGATCCCAAAACAAACTTGCTCTACTATAAATAGAGCTCAATTGTGATCAGTTTGAGTACACCAAAGCCATCTAACAGATGCTTTCCTCAAAATCTCTTTCTCTTGGCAAAAATGCCTTTCTTAGCAAGGTAGCTATCGGGTTTTGAGTTTGAGAGCTTTTCCAATCAAACCAATCACTCACACACCTCACATACATCATATAGAAGTGATCCAAACACTCACATAACATCTGGAACACTGATTTCACAAAATCACCAGCCAATTGCTCAAGTTCTTGACAGTTTTGCAGTTGAGGTGCCATCTTCAACTCCAAACCATTTCAATCCATTCCAAGCACCCAGACACATCACTTGGTACCTAGGGAAGCTATCCACATCATTGGAACCTAGTTGTAACACCTCCAACACAAATCACGATCACCAGCTGCAAGTGGTAAGCATGAGCTCTTCTAACTCTATGATCTATGCAAATTTTGCTGCACAATAATTTGGCCATATGTTCATAATCATGCATGGAATGTTTTCCCTCAATTAATTGCATTGTTTGAATCGTGTATCAAAAATCCTAGCCTTCATGCAGAAATTAGGGTTCTCGAGGATTTTTCATGATTTCTTGTTATATGTTTAATTTAAATGAAATTAATGGACATAGACATAATCGTGAGGTTGAGACGAGCATAATGATATGTGGATTGCATGTTATAATCAAGTATTCAGGGAGATTGGATAGAAAATGCAAATCAGCCAAACCCAGAACACGCGCGTGTTCTTCAGCTGTTCTTGGCGCCATTTCTTTCAAATTCAAATATTTGAATTTTGTGATTTTTATTTAATTGATTCAAAAATTAATTTCTCTCTGAGTTTTAATGATTTTGAGTTGATTCTTTTTTTTAATAATTCACAAAAATGTTAAAATATTCTATTTTATCAAAAAATCCCAAAAATATTATTTATTTCATATAATTGATATTTTTGCAAAGAATTAATATTTTAATTGTTTTTGACATTTTAAATATTTTTTCTACATTGATTTTGCAACTTTTAATGCTTTGTAATTATTTTGTAGGTCAATACTTAATTTTTGAAGCATTAATCCAAAATCACAATTTGTTTTTCATATGTTAAACAATTTTGATCATTTTTAATTGAATTTTTATTCAATTAAATACATTTTTGAAAACAAATTAGGGTTTTTGGATTAATTCAACCCTCATAAATCATTTTCAAATCACTTTGGGCCTCTTGAGAGAGTGTAAGACCCAACCCACTTGTACAGAAATATTTTGGGCCTCATTCGTTGTATAAGTCCCTCTGTACATTTTCAAATAAACGGCACGATCATCGCCTTTTGAAAAATAACCTTGGGCCTCTTCTTGAGCTATAAGACCCATTCAAAAACACTTTGGGCCTCTAATAGAGTGTAAGACCCAATCCCCTTTTAACCAAAACATTTTGGGCCTCAATTATTGTATAAGTCCCTCCGCGTTAAAAGAAAACCTCGGCGCGATCGCCAGTTCAAACAGAAAATCATCTGGGCCTACCCTCGTGTTATAAGCCCCACTATTTTTCTTTAAACCTTTTTGGGCCTCTTGAAAGAGTGTAAGACCCATCCCTTTGTACAGAAAACCTTTTTTGGGCCTCAGTCACTTGTATAAGTCCCTCTGTACAAATTCAAACAGTGCGCTCACTGATAAAACCCTGGGCCTCTCCTTGAGCTGTAAGCCCCAAATCTTTCTCTTTCAAAGCACTTTCTCCTTTGATTTTGAATATACTGTTGTTTTTAATCTTTCTGTGTTGAAAAACTAACCAAACAGCATGGAAGCTCTACAACCGAGTAAGTGGTTATTGCTTTCATTTACCGCTTTCATATACATATAACTGTATTGTGGGGCTGTTTCACTGTAAGTCTTCTTTCATAAACTCATATCAACTGTGTAATAATAGTATAGATATTTCGAGTTTCCCCGGCAACTACGTCTAGAACTAGGTGACGTCGTTTCGTTTATTCGTAGAAATAGACAACTAGATCCCCAAATAGGATCACCAGATACAGTCTTCTCTTCGGCTGTCCTCATTAGGAATTGTCAAGAAACTCTATTCCCAGATATGAATGTATTCTCCGTGAATAGCATATTTGAGTTTCTTCCAAATTCTCGAACTTTCCTGACTTGATCTATTCCTCGTGAATAGCTTGCCTTGAATTTCTCAGGGTTTGGGGACCCACGGGCTTCTTAAAAGCGTCGGCCTCCTCTTGGGCATCGTACAAGGACCCACATGCTTCCTAAAAGCATCCCCGCCTCCTCTTGGGCTTAGTACAAGGACCCTATGGCTTCCTAGAAGTATTCACAGCCTCCTCTTAGGCTTCGTATAATGATCTCTTCCTCTGGGAATGATAGCCTTCTCTTGGGCTTGGTACAAGGACCCGTCGGCTTCTTAAAAGTCTCTAGCCTCCTCTTGGGTTTCGTACAAATTGTCCCGACGACCTCCTAGAGGTATAGGAACAGAACCTAGTCATCTTCATAGAACAGTCCTTTCAAAGAGTCTACTACTGTTTCTCAAAGCATAGTACAAAAGATAAAACTCTAGACTTGGACAGTCTAACTTCCTTGAGTCTCAAAAACATTCTCAAGTGACCCCTTCGTTAAATAGGAAGGAAACCCGCAGACTTGGACAGTCTCAATACCCTTCGGATTTCCCGCTTCCTTAAAGAACAGGAATAACCCGGATCCTTGAATCAAATCCATGAGTACAGTATTGCTCATATAAGAACTGATTTTCTCTTTCAAAATCAGTATACTGGACCTGTCACTCAACTGAAACAGTCACCCTGGCCTCCTCTTGGGCTTTGTACAATGATTCTCCCCAGCGGAGTCAAACCTTTTAGCCTCTCTCTCGGGCTTTGTACGAGACACATAAGAGACTCCCTCGTTGAGTCAATCACCCCCTTTGCCTCCATCTCGGGCTTTATACGAGATACAAAAAGGTTCTTATTGAGCCAAACAAACAACAACCTCCATCTCGGGCTTCATACGAGATACAAAAAACTCCCTTGTTGAGTCAAATAGCCTCCATCTCGGGCTTTATACGAGATACCAAAAGATTCCATCGTTGAGTCAAAACCTTTTAGCCTCTCTCTCGGGATTTGTACGAGACACATAATAGCCTCCTCTTA
Source organism: Lathyrus tuberosus (assembly GCA_022829125.1). NCBI lineage: Eukaryota > Viridiplantae > Streptophyta > Magnoliopsida > Fabales > Fabaceae > Lathyrus > Lathyrus tuberosus. Next base: position 7,414,021 of record JALAZF010000177.1, on the reverse strand, counting down.
GGCTTTGTATAAGAAAACCACTGGTTAATCCAATTAAACTTTTAGCATCAAAGTTGTGCCTCGTTCACAGTACACAAACATCAACAACTCATTCCTCTTCATCTAATCGCTGTAAGCGGCAAGCCTCTGGATCATCTACATCCATGCCACTGTCCCTCTTTTAGCATGAGAAATTCCTAAGGAAAGATAGCATTGCTCTACACTGAGTTAAAGTCTTCTCCTTCAGGTTAAAACCCCCTATAAAGGAAATTATGGCATTGCCGGATTCACAAATCCTGGTTAAAGTAATTCTCCTTTATAAAATAGTTGTGACATACAACCCCCTCTTTAGAGATGACAAATTCTCTCTAAAGTTGGGACCACAGCTTTCACAAATTAACCCTGCTTCACATCTTGGGCTTTGAACAAGATACAAATAGACCTTTCAGCTTCACATCTTGGGCTTTAAACAAGATACAAACCACCTTTCACTTCACGTCTTGGGCTTTGAACAAGACACAAAAACAACCATTTCCTCCCATAGAATAGGAGGAACTATGAACGCTCTGATTTCCCCGTTTCGGTAAACGGGAATACGTAGGCATAAGATCGAAAGAAAAGATCTTAGCGAGCACACTAAACAAAATCCCATATCTCCATCAATCAAAAGCAGTAATTCAAAAAGCATCAGTCCTAACATCCTAATCCTTGTTCCCCACCAGAAACCTTTTGTCTAGATAAAAAAGAAAACAGTATTGGCAAAAATACAAATAACCATTACAAAGGCCCCCCACATTGATAGCATCCGTAACCTAACAAACCGCTGTTTAAACTCAGTATGCAAAGCAGGGTTAATTGGAGACATCTATTTCCCTTTCTTCATCAGCTTTAATAGGATAAAAAATGAATCGACCTGTAGTTTTAAGCTCAACCGCGGAGAGCGACCAGCGCTTAAGAACCGCGTCCAAAATCGCTCGCTACAGCGTGGTTTCAAAAGTTTTGGCTTGGAGTGGCTTTGGTGCAGGTGCTGATGTGCAGTGGTACAGTTTGTGTAGGGTCTTGTTGCTTTCTCTGTACAATTATGCAGGTTTTGGAGCAGGCATGGTACGATAACAGCAGAAGTTTGGCATGTTGTACCTTCACGTTGCGCATTGGTGTGGGATGGTTGCTGTTGTGAAAAGCTTGTATTATTATGTGTCTTTGTAATCAAGTTTTGTAATCCTTGATTTTGAACCTTTGTATACAACTTGGCGTGGCTAGAACAAAACATGAATGTGGCCCATGAAATTTGTATTTAATACTTTAGGATTATTTGAAAATTTGTGACTTTGTAATTAACTACTGCTACCTTTGTAACTTGAAAACTTGGATGCAAGTAAAAAACTCAAAAGTTGTGAACCTCTTGTGTAATTAAATTACAGCTGTCGCACCCAAATTTTTGACCCTAAGATCCCCGCCTTGTTCCTTGCATAGCATATTAGGTCATCATTCGTGCATAACTAACTGCTTTACCTAGTTGTTGTCTGTTTGTTTCTTTTTAAGGACAGGTGCTACTGCAGAAGGCTCAAAGATCTCAAAGGCTGTCTGTGTGTATGTTTGTGAAGGTTCTCTGGTCTCTGCAAGGTTGTTTTGGACTCTTGTGTGATCGCGCCCTCACTCTTTCTGGTCCCTAAACCACTACCAAGCCTTTTCTCCCTCAAGACTCCTCAGTTTTCCCCCCGCAGAAGATTAAGTCTTTATACCCTATGATATGGAAATTGGTCCTTAAAGACTGGTCACTGGTTGGATGGCAATTATGCTGCAAGATGGCATCTCTCCCCCTCTGTAAGCTCCTCAAGGTTAAGAGATGCAATGGCTCTATGGTTCATCAAGAAAAGTTCAATTTGGGAAGAGATTAGAAGACTCAAGTCCATGCTGTCACAAGTTTACAAGATCAAGTTTGAACTCCTACGTCATCTCCATGTTCTAATTCACTTTTTGACTCATACCCTCTGTTTCAAGAAGATATTTATATTCATGAAGTTGTCAGGATTTCTTCAAGCAAGTTTGAAGATCAATGGGACTTTAAAAGGTTCAAGTTACTTTGATCATTGACAGGAGTTGAAATTCTCGTAAATTCTCAAGAACTTGGTTACAAAACTCACTATCAAAAGTTGGATCTCCAAATTCAAGATCTAGAGATTAATATACAAGTTCATTACGAAACGACAAGGATTAATCAAGTGCTTTATTAACGAGTGGCATCATGTTTATTTTCCAAGAACTAAAGACCATAGGATGCAAGTCAAGAGACCAATTTGATTCAAGGGAAGAAGTAGAAAGTTATAATATTCAAGAATGTCCAAGGTTGGACAATGCCAAGTTCTTACAAGATTGGAGGCACAAGCCCAAAAATTTAAGCAAAAAACTCATCTTCTTGTCCAAAAGTTCACATTGATTCAAGATTTAATTTGTGATTACAAGTTCAAGTAAATGTCAATGCCCAGAATTCAAAATTTAGTATTGATGAGGTTCATAAGATTTGAGAGTTTCATTCCTACAAAATTCCAATAAGGATTCAGGCCTGGAAGGTTTACAAGATCCATTCAAATTTTCAAAGTTTCATTCCTTTTCTTCAAGTGCAATTTCAAAGAAGTCAAGTATAAGTGGAAGATGACAATACCAAGTCTTACATGATTACAAGAGTCACAATAAAAGATATATATACAAAATTCAGATGTTCATGCTACAAGATCACACCAATCCTTTTTAAAGGAATACGAGACTTAAAAGGGTTTTACAAGCAAAAAAAATCCAAGGCACCATATAATTCCAGCACCCTATTTTGTATCCCAACGTTCAAATTTATTAAAGAAACCTTACAAATCTAAGCACATTCACATTACACTTTAAGAATAGGTTCAAAACTCCTCTTGAAAATACACATATCAAACTACGCCTTCATGTCCAAGAGCCACAAATGACACCGGCTGCAACAGTACCAAACTCCATGGAATCAATGTTCCTACGCAAGTTCAACCAAAGCAAACTTCATCCAACACCGGCAGCAAGACCCACGTTGCTTTGAATGCTTCATTATCTCCCTGTAACGAAAAATAAGCAAGTTGTTATCAAACATCACTCAAGTGTTTCCAAAGCAATCTTCAAATAATATCAAGCCAAGATGAAATAAAGAAGGAAATTACGGCAAAGTATTTGTACTGATAAAAAGGATATTTACGCCAAGAGCATTTAATAGAATCAATCTGAAGGAAACTTGAGGATTCTTGTTGTTTTGGATCATCAATCATGAAACTACGCCAACACTGCAAAACAAAGGAAGATGACGTTAAAAGAATTCAAACATTCCACAAGGTTCAAATGCAAAAGACACAAGGGATCAACTGCTTGAGGAATTTACTCATTTTGAGACTACAAGCCTAAGATGTCATTACAAAAAATCAAGAACAAGGTTCCAACGCCCTTTCATGTTCCCATGTTCTGAATTTGCTAATTGGACTCATGGGAGCAAGAATTTATGGAGAGCTACAAGTCTAAGAACAGGCATAAATTTACAGTGCAGGCGCATGACATTTTAAAAGAAGAGATTTAAAACTTCAATGGAAATACACTTGTCTCTTCTAGTTCAACATCTCGCCTCCATTCTAATAAATCGCCACTTGCGTTGACTTCGCCAGCTAGCATTTCAAGGCCCCGACTTCAAATTTTGAGCTGACATCAATGAGAAGTTCAACTCCCTGGTTTTCATGCCAAACCTGAGGCTCCGTCAAAGCAATCTTGATCTCACCATGCACATGAAAAGAAAAATGATGTCAAGTAAATTGCCATGAGATTGGAAATACAGAGAAAACAACAAGTATGATTGAATGCAACAAAGATTGAGTCAGAGCAAGGAAAACCTCATGTCAGGGTTGATTGAAGAAAATATAATCAATATCAAACCTCATCTGCTGCATATCAGAGCAACGAAAGAAGAAAGGCCTTGACGATTATTGGTCGAATTAAAATTGGAGAGAACTTTATCGTAATACTACATATAATAAAACTAATAATAGAATTGCAAACCTTGGCAAGAAGTGATCATTTGGTTCAATAATGTCGGTCGAGTCATACGCTTGCATAGAAGAATCAAGTTTGATCTTGGAAAGAACCAAAATCCCCGCCTTCACAAATTGGCCTCCTGTGGTAGACTGCCAAATTTCCTTTGGAACATTTCACGTGTTCATGAACTTCAGGTTTAATTGTTAAAATCAAGAGATGGCACGGTTGAGTCCTTAAGACCTTGGCCCACCAAATTTAAAGTTGTAATCACTGCTCAATGTCATAATCATCAACCTTTCCAAAACATATGACACGAAATCAATACATAATCTTGTGAAACCAAAACAGAAATTAAATCAATCGAAGAATCACAATCACATGTCCAAAGAATCAGACAACATAAAGAGCTTTCCAAGATTAAAACGGACAGGTTACCGGACATCATCAAAACCTTCGAAAATGATCCTCCTACAAAAGTAAAACTTGATTTTAACCTCAATTCCAAAATAAGAGCAATATATAACTTTCCAAGACAGATCAAACACGTTCAAACATCTTCAAAACGAAAGAGGAAAGAATCGGATATGTGGAAACTCATTCAGAAGAATATTCCAATAAGGCCAATTTGAAAAGAAAAGGATTAAGGACAATTAACAATCATGTACCAAACAACAATTGAAAACTTTCCAAACATGTCTGTCCGAGAAAGGAAAACTCATTATCACCTATCATTTTGAACTTCATCATACTCAGGCCTATAAATTAACAGAATCTCATTCAGAGAAGGGGGGAGCCAAAAAAACCACTCACAAACACGTCCAAACAATTCAATTGTTCACAATTCAAAATCAATCATCACATCAACCCACCACCAAATATCAAATCATACGAAACCGTTCATAGATCAAAACAACCAAAAAAACCAAAACCAGAAACAAACACACTGCACACCAGAAGATCAAACATCAATTCGTATGCACTAGCAGAAACCCACCCTCACATCAACATACACAAACTCAAAACACCCGCAGCAAAGAGGAAGATAAGGAAACCACATACGAAGAACAACAGATCCACAACAACAATATTGCCGATCGAAATCAATACGACATACACAAAGCAAGAGAGAGGGACTTATCTTGGAGCAGCATCCTCTGACATCTTGGCCATGCTTCCATCGCTTTCAACCGGATGCAGCCATCTTCGTTCTTTTTTTCCATGCTCTAATTTGCTGTAATATGTAAAAATCTGAATCATAATGAAAATGGGGTATGGGTCTGTTGGGGTTAGGGTATTGTGATTGTGGATTTTTGAGATCGAGAGAGGTTGAGAGAGATCGAGTGAGGGAGATGAGTGTTTAGGGTTTCTGGAACCCCCTTCCGAGAGAGAGCGAGATACGAGATGTTTGAGATGGATGAACGGAGAGGTAAAGGGGCGAGAGAAATTGTTTGAGATGACGGTGGCGTTTAGGGTCCCAGCGAGGTCTTCTGAGAGTGTGAGAGAGAGTCCCGGAAAGAGAGAGAGGAATTATGAGAGCTCTTTGGTTTTTTCTCTGATTTTATTAGGTAATCACATACGCACACACCCACATAACCCACCATGCACCCTCCGTTTTGTTTTAATCTAGCTTTTTTTAATATAAAAAAATACTTTTTTCAATATAAAAACAACCTTTTTTTCTTTAATATATAAAAATAGTTTTTTTTAAAATATTTTTTTTAATAACATAACCCTCTCTTTTTTTAAATAGAACTTTTTCAATAACTTTTCTCCTTAAAAAATTTAATTATAAACTTTTAACAAAACCTCTTTTAGATTAGTAAACCCCTTTTTTTTTTAAATAATAAAAACTTATTTATTAAAATATTAAAATTAAAATCTTTTCAATTAATATAAAAACTTTATTAACTTTTTAATATAACATTAAAATTAAATAACAATAAAAACTTTATTTATAAACATACTAAAATTAAAACCTTTTCTAATTAATAGGAAAACTCTTTAATAATTTTTTTCTCTAATTAACTTTTTCTTAAACATAACTCTAAAACCAAAATAATAATCAGAACTTTTAAAATAATTAAGCGTAAAAAAAAAAGAGAAAACTTTTTTATTTATTAATTTTCTTAATACAACTTTAAAACTAAAATAATAAAGAATCTCTTTTATAATTAAAATTTTATAAAATTACTCTAATTTAAAATAATCTCTAGCTTAATTCCTGAATAAAAACAAAATCTTAATCAAAACTCTCTAGATAGATCCCTCGTGTTTGAGTGTACGCTTGTATGCTCGTCTTATCTCTTTTTATCATTACGCTTTATTGTTACTTGTTGAATGTATGTCTTTTATTGTTCTAAACCTTTTCAAAACAATATCAAAAACTCTCGACCCAACGTCGAGCCCATTTTCTACCCATGTAAGTCGATCGCCCTTGGGCATCGCATTCAACCTTTTGGTCACAAGACACAAGTCTAGCATCACTTTGCTAGCACCCTCACCTAAATAATATAATTAACCGCATAAAATATCCAAGGGAAAACCCCATGCATGATAACCATGTTATTGTGCATGGTGCACATCATTTGCATCTCATAATCGACACCCTTAAGTTAAGACTATTAGATAACTTAGGATAGATTTCCTAGGTTAGTCCCCCACAATTTTGATTTTTCAAATCAAACTTTAGCCCACCTAATTCTCCACACAAGAGAATTAGATGTTAATCGTCTCAAAGAAAGGGACATACAATCCCATACCCCATAAAATTCAAACATTTTCAAAAGTGTGGTGGCCTTTCTTAAGATGATGACTCATCTTCCTCTCCTAAATCTTTAAAACATTTAGTATCCTTAATAAGGAACTACAAGTGCTCTGATTCCCTCCTGACAGGATATGTAGGCACAAGATGCGATATCTTGTTGAGCACACTTAGGATTAAAAATAATGAATCACCTACCCTTAAACCCTTAGCAAAACAGATAGCAGGTAACATAAAATAAAACAAGAGGTTCCTGTAGAGTACTACGGATATCTAGGATGCTAACACCTTCCCTAGGTATAACCAACCCCCGAACTTAGAATCTTAGTGCATTTGCATTGCATTGTGGGAATTCGGTTTTTCTCCCTTCCCTTGGATAAAATCAAAAACCGGTGGTGGCATTAAAATATGCGATACAAGTTAACTAATAGCTTGTTATCCAATTTTCACCGCGACAGAAATAGCGACTTCACTGGGGACACTCATAAGAGGGTTCCCTCTAACTTGATTAATTATGTTTTTGTTATATTTATCTGTTATGTTTGCTTGGGTTATTACTTGTTTGGTGAGACAAAGTCCTACACCCGGACTAGAGTGAAATTAAGATAGGAAAACGGTGAGACTTCAATGATACTTTGAGGGAGTCGATTCCTGAAAAAGTAAATTGAGACTTCACCACTCAGTCTAGGCCCTCTCGAATAAAATATTTGTCCAACGAGTTCATTCGTGAAGACGGTATGGTTTCGATCTAAAGGCCCTTGGGACTGGGGACCGTAGTTACCTTTAACCCAACTTGGCCTATTAGGGCGTAGTGCGGGGACTATGCGGGAGTCTATTTCTGCGATAGTTGCTACGCGATACTACACTCAGACGAGATTCTCTTGAGAATATTATTGACTACCAAGTGATCTGGAAAATCGATAATATCCGAAAGATGAATTGTAGACTCTGGGAACTTTGTAGAACCCGTTCGGCAGGTACATTTGAAACTATAGTACACTCCTATGGGATGGGTAGACCTTGGCTCCATGTTGTGACCTTTCAAACCTAGAACTTTTTGTCTGTTTGATTGCTTGTGTGTGCTTTGTGCTTGGTGCTTTGTGTGTTTGCATCCCTGCATTCATATGCATCATATCATAAAGATTCATGGAACTTAGTATTGTTTATAAACATCATAAGGATACCATGGACTCTAAAATTTTTTTTTTTAAAAAACGTTGAAATACACTTACAAGAGTCATAACCTGGACGATCTAAGGGGATTGGAGACCTTATTGAAGGATAAAGAAGGGTTCAAGACCTTATATGGGGAAGCCCTTATTGATAAGGAAATACTATCTACTCTACTCTAGTCCATCACTATTGGTGACAACTCTTGAAGAATATTCTCAGCTAGTGGAGTTACTTATTCAAGACAAGAATCCATTTACTATCTTTGGCAAATGTTCGAGCTAATATGAGTACAAAAGGAGAAATTTTGGAAAGAAGTTACTCTAGTCCTCAATTGGAAGAAGAAGTCAAACGAAGACCGTTGGAAGAGTCTCCTTAGATCCATCACTATTAGCTTTTATTTAGCTTTTCCGTTATGACTCTTGGAAAGTGTACCGACGCGTTTGTAATCAATTTTAATAAATCTTTTAGTATTCCGATACTAATAGTTGACCATTTTAATAATTAAAAAAAAACGAGTCTTTTGATAGTCCTTGATGATTATAAATAGTTGAGTTCCATGAAACTTGCTGCATGCGCATTGCATCTTTAGCATTGCACCCTCTTTGCATACGTCTTTTCTCCACCTCGGCTTATTCAGTCCTATTTTCGTGTCGCTCAGCTGATCTTCCGGCAACCGAACTTGAAGTGTTTACTGGGAATAATGGATAGAACACAAAGTGTGGATCCCGTGTCAGACTTCAGAGTGATGACTAATCTAATATCTGATTTTTTCCTGACGATGCTCCACAAGTGAACGTTCCTACTCGATCTCAGCCTGTGCAAGATAACCTGGTTGGTCAAGTTAATGAAGGAGATTCCTGTTTTCTGAGGTATATGCCAAATCCCCAGAACATCCGTCCTATGACAACTGCGAATGATCCTAGATTGGGAGAAATTGAAAAAGGATTTCGTGACCTCCAAGAACAATTGAAGATGTTGAAAGGATCTAACGCATCTGGTCTTAAAGCTCCTGACTTGTGTCTAGTTTCGGGCGTGGTTTTTCCCCCGAAGTTCAAAATGCCTGCCTTTGAAGTATACAAGGGTGTTAGTTGTCCAAGGTACCATTTGACAATGTTTTGTCGAAAGATGACCACTTATGTCGACAATGACAAGCTAATAATTCACTGTTTTCAAGAAAGTTTATCTGGGGCATCCTTAATGTGGTACATGAAGCTAGAAAGGAACCGTATTCAGTATTGGGAAGACTTAGCTAATGCTTTTATGAGACAATACAATTATAATGTGGACATGGCTCCAGACAGTGATCAATTGATGAACATGGGTCAGAAAGACAACGAGTCCTTCAGGGAATATGCGCAACTGTGGAAAGAAGTGGCAGCCCAAGTTCAGCCACCACTTCAAGAGAATGAGATGGCTAAGATGTTTCTAAAAACACTTTCAGACTCTTATTATGTTAGAATGATAGGCGTTGTGCCCTTAAAGTTCTCTAAAATTATGGAAGTCGGAGTAAACATCGAGAACGCATTCAAAAGTGGGAAAATTAAAGACGTCTCGAATAGACAAGCTAATGAAGGAAAGTCTGTTAGTGTTTCCCAAGAAGAAAGGAGTGTTGAAGTTAATGCAATTTTGGGCTCTCCTCAGACTTTGCAAGCTCCAGTTCCGGTGCCTTATCATAAACGTCGATTTGCAGCGCCTGTTCAGTGCCAGCAGTCACTACCGCATGGACGTCCGTACAAACGACGAAGGTTGACTCCTCATAATCAACGTCAAAATCCACGAATTCAAAACATGAAGCACCAGAATCAACATCAGAATCAGCAGAGACCTTTGAGTAGTCCAAAAGAAAAGACTCATTGGTTTGACCTAATACCAATGACTTACAGTCAATTGTGGTCTTACTTTGCCCGAAACTCAGTGATGGCACCCAGAAAGACCAGATCCATGAAATCTCGCCCTCCTTGGTTCAATCCAGATACCAGTTGTGAATTTCATGATGGAGTGTTGGGGCATTCTATTGAAGGTTGTAAGGTTTTCCAAGAAAAGGTCCAAGAGATGATCGACAATGAAGTGTTGACCTTCAGGAGAGGAATCCCAGTTATAAATGGAACACCTTTATACTGAGAGATGTGAATACTCGAGAAGTTCATTCCAAGCCAATGGAATCAAGAGCAGAGCTCACTCCCAAGGCCATTAAGCTGCCTATTCATTTGCTTGCATCTTATTGTTATTTCTTTGATTATAAGCATGTTTTACATGTAAGAATTTGTTACTTTGAATAATTAATTCAATGATAATGGTTGTCTTGAAGAAATCCATTCGTTTTACTCATTTTAAAACACTTTTTCTATTTTACAATGCCAATGCTGCCTAATCTCTTGCCTTGGCAAAGAATTGAATGGAGGATGATGAAATCAAACGCTAAATCTCTTGTTGTATGCTTTTGAATAAAACTCTGCTAGTGATATAAGGCATTGTTTCAAATCCACAAACACCGGAGATATAAGGAGATAAACCCTCATTAACCCTTTTGAACATTTGAAGTAGGAGTTTTCTTCTTCCAAATCAAAAACCCTCATTCTTAACCTGGGGCAGGGTAATTAAAAAAATGGAGTAAAATATCACGAAGATTGGGTGGGCATGAACAAACTTTGAGCCTTATATCCTTTGTTTCTTAAACCGTGAACCAATCCATAATACAACCCTTAAAAGTCCTAATTGAAGCAAGGTTTGTTTCGAAAGCATACTCATTGAGATATCATTTCCTGACTCATATGAGCTATGCTCGAGTTCACGTTGGCATTATAAAATCGGTAATTCGACCACCAAAAATATTTTAAATAAAACTTCAAGACAAATATACGTTGCATTATCTATTTCAGAATTAACATTTTTCTGCTTGCTAACATTGCTTGACATCATAGAAGCTAGCATACGAGCATCAGCGATGAACTTAATCCTTTGAGACCTGTGATTCTGATGAGTAAATGGCTGATTATTTCTAAAGTATGACCATGACCAGGGGCACGATACTTGAAGACTTCGCTGAGCAAGGACAAGTGGTCCCAGTTGCTTCTTTCACAGTCTGACCCCAAGGGGCAAGTCTGAAGACTCGGTTATACAGAGCACCGTCAATCTGGGGCAGTTACGTCGAGATTTGGTAAATCTCTCCAAATTCTGAAGAACAAGTTTGAAGACTTAGAACACCGTCAATCTGGGGCAGTTACGTCGAGATTTGGTAAATCTCTCAAAGAATTTGAAGACTCAGTTATACAGGACACCGTCAATCCGGGCCAGTTACGTCGAGATTCGACAATCTCTCCAAGAGTTTGAAGACATTGGAACAGTTGGATGCCATGTTTTCTGTAAAATCCTCTTGGAATGACCTTTTCTCATAAACCGAGTGATCTGGGGCATTTTGATAAGTGAAGATCACTCTTCATCCATTCACAACAACTGTTTGTTCAAAATGGCGACCCTGTGTCATTTTTTCATGCGTAATGGCGACTACCATGCAGGTCATCAATGCAGAGTTACATCATTCTCACGACATTATTCACTCATACCTCAAAGAGTTTCTATCCCGAGTAATATGATGACTCCCCAGTAAGTTTTTAATACAGGTAGTCACGACTATTCCCCGATGAACCCCTACTCCAAGAAGTTATGGCACGTTTGACGCAAGATTTCTCCAATCAGCATCCCAAGAAACCTCAGTGGATTTTCTTGCAACTTCAACCTTCCCCAGCGAAGCGAGTGTTTATTTCACTCCTTATTGGATGTTCTCACTATCTCAATCTTCTCCAGTAAAGAGGATGTTTATTTCATCCCCTCGAAGTTTTATCTGATATTTTCAACTGCTATCACTACAAGAAAATTGTAAAATTACGACGGTTAATTTCAGCAGATTACGACGGTTAGAACCGACGCAAATTACAAGTCACGACGGTTCCTCTTCTGCCGTAGAAACGTGTGTCGCGAGGAAGTTTTGCGATGGTTCGTAAAACTGTCGCTCCAACTGCCGTAACATTCTACGACGGTTTTGAAACTGCCTCTAATATAGTATTACGACGGTTTTAACCGCCACAATTTTATAATATATATTCAACCTAATATAGCGACAGTTCTAACCGCCATAATTTTATAATTTATATATTTAATTAAAAGTAGCGACGGTTGTAACCGCCGTAATTATATAAAATATATTTAATTAAAAATAGCGACGGTTTAGAACCGCCGTAAATTATATTATTTTTTCAAAAAAATTAATTTTCTAATTATCTCCTCTCTCCATATACCAATATTATTACAATATTCAATTCTAATAATACAAAATACCATGAAAAATTATAATTTTACTAATAAAAAATCTATCAAGATCCACAAAAGACATCTATTATTACTATTACAAGTATTGCTATGACTTTATCCATCTTACAAGATCATAAGTATTGCCAATGGCTCTCCCCACTCATAGACTCCATTTCCTATAGAATTTTTTGAGCAAGAGATTTAACTGAAAGCTCCACATCCTCAAGTAGTTCACCGAGGAACGAGATTGTTTCCGCTAATAATATTAAATATTCTTCTTTCAAGTTATCTACAAAATGTTTAATAATTCTTGGGCCCAATATTCTAGTCTGTGTCTTGTCACTACGCGTCTGCATCAAAACCTGCCAAATAAACCAAAACATTCAGCTGCCAGAGAATGTGGATAATTTTAAATGGTTGTTTTACTTAAAATACCAGAAAAGGTCATTCAAAAATTGCATGCATTTTTTAACTTAGATGAATTTTATAAGATACTTTTTTTCTGGAATATTATTATTGGTATTATATACTCAGCACAACATCAATTGCGAGTACACTTGAAATAGAAATAACTAACGATATCTCGTGGTTCAGAGGTTTCCACAAAATATCAGAACCAGCTGCGCCAAAATAATTAAGTTCATTCTTCCTTGTGTCAGGTTAGAAAAGGATAGGAACTATAACTATTTTAATATATATATATATATATATATATAAGTTGGTAGAAGGATAGAAGTTGGTAGAGCTGATAGAAGTTGAAATAATCTAATAGAAGATCGTACCTTTTTTCCAACATTTTTATCTGAATGGTGGAGCAACTTAATTATGCTCTTAAAGTATACTGAAGGGATCATGACCATTGTTATATTCCTCACAAGAGCACACATAGTTTCCTTCACCTCTTTCCTCATAATGACTGGAAAATTTACTTGCTTCCATTCCAAGTGTTGTCTGCAATAATGACAGCCCATCATATATAATTTGAATTTGAATATGAATATGAATTTGGATTAACTTTTCATTTGAAGCATGGATTTATTTGCATATTTCATGTACTTAAAATTTGGAATCCATACACATGCGTTCACGTCTTAGAATTTAGGAATTCCGTTATGGTCATTTCTTTGAACATTAAAGAATTCCTAGAACAACTGTGTATACACAGATTCAAATGAATAAAGATTGCAAACAAGTGAAGGGTTTATGATTGGTGTAGAGAGATTGAAAGAGAAGATGCAAAATGTATAAAATGAAGGTTACAACTTGCACTCAAAGCTACTCCAAAGGAACACTCTCCTTTCACACAAGATCATTCTCTAGTCACTAAATTTAATAATTCAAAGCTATCTTCCCCCCTCTTCCAATTGAGAACTATTTAAAGACTTTCTAAGAAAAACCAAAATTACAACTCTTAACAACCAAGTAACAGACTTATCAACTTAATATAACTTCTAGTTATCTTCTTAACTCCAATTCTAACAAACCCCCCTCAAAACAACCTTGTCCTCAAAGTTGCAATCTACAAAAGTTGTTTTTGGGTTGTATAGTTGTTAATGTCATTGTTGTTAGTGTTCTAGGGGTTTGGAGCTCAACAACAAAATAGGCACAATACAACTTACAAGTCATGGAGGATGATACTACTTTGATACCACATTGAAGTTATAAGAAAGAATAGAACATAATGAATAAAGTAGTTTAGAAATTATAATAAGCTGAAGCATGTCAAATTATTTATAAGTGTATGCAAACTCTAATAGAAGTGTTTATGTAATGAGACATCTACATAAGTTTTTATAATCATTACCATAGTCTGTGTTGTTAATTGTGTTCTGAATAACAGTTATTCACCTGACTTCTGAATTGATTGTATGCAGAGTAATGTAAATGCTTTGATTGATATGAAATTAGAGAAGCACAAGAACTTGAGGGAAGAATCAACATTTTTCTGGCGAGAGATTAATGATTGTACTTTGAGATTTGATAGGAGAGACTTTGAGGTATGACTGCTAACTTCTAGTTCTCATTTTGAAGCTCCTTTTGTGAACTCCCCCCTTCCCCAGGGTCTTTGCTACGTCTCTTTGGGTTTGTAGGTGGGTGGGGAATTTGGCTTGAAATAAATACTGAAACTCAGAATACGAGTTAATTATGAGATTTTAGCTACAGCATATGCTTGACCAGGAGGATTAGTGATTCTATTTTGTGGCTTTGGGAAAAAAAATCTGTCAATTTCTTTTTACGGAAAATACATTCATCCAATATGGGAATAATATCCAATCGATTGCATTCTGAACAGGCCATGCCAAGTTGAAATTCAACATTCAGTTGCCAGTTAGAACAAATTTGCATAAGAATGAATTCCAGAAGTTAAAGATAACCAGGATGATAACATTTTAGTCAATCTTTGCCTACTTCATTCATCCATACAGATTGATACAAATTGCAAATGTTTGCCTCTTGCAAAGAGAAAACATACTGACCGTGCAAATGTTCCACAATCACAAAGTACATATGGACCGAGTTCATGAAAGAATTTCTTGAAGTAAATATAAAGACAAACCGGCAGAAGAAGTATCTTTCAACGTGCACTTTATCAACATACTTTCTGATTTGTTAAAGTCCTAGAAAAATTATATGTAAGAAACTAAAGAAGTGTCTCAATCTCATGAAGTTGACAGAAGAAACACCAACCCCAAACCAGTACACTATCAAAGTCAGAGTTCTTCATAAATACTACTAAGGCATAAACCATCCATTTATGTTGACATTGACACTTGAAAAACACACAGTTCTACAATTATGGCACCAAACAACCGAAATAAATATCTGCCACAAAAAGTGAAAATCTCATAACAGCTATTATCTTAATAAATTGCTTATATTTCAAAATAATGAGTATAAGATAACTTATTCAGGTTAGTTTCAGGCTTAAGCACTTAAAACATACAACAGGTGAAATCAACAATAACCATGCAGGATTAGGAATCAAATTAACCGTGCAATTCAGAAGCAATAAAAACAGAGAAAGTGATTAAGAAGAACATACATAGGGCGCAAAGACGAAATAGATTTTCGAGCAGCTCCAGACTCCGATGCTCTCCTGGAAGACGTACTACTCCTTTGACTTGCCATTTTCCCTATTACTCTACTCTACTCTAATCAATTACACCAAACAAAACCCGATACAAATGCTTAAAGAGATTATAACAATAGATAAATCCAGGATCTTGCAATTTTTGCAAAGAAAATTGCATTGCCAGAAACAACTCCAGAAACATTGACCGGTCAACATTTGCATTTCCTCTCTATTTAAAGATAATAACTAAAGATGGAAGCCAGGTCATACTTGTAAACTGCTTACAAATCTGCACTGCTAATTTCTATTCCCACTCTAGTACAAATTGTTAAAGCATCTGGCGTCTGAATATTGACGAAATGACTGGCTTTCCTTGAAACCAGTGAAGAGAACAACAAGATAAGCAATGAGGACAAGCTTTTACCCTCGCCCAAAATACTGCAAAACATTCACCCATATAAGATGTAAATCACAAACCAATGGATAATTACAATATTAGGATCACGATGTAGAAAGTACCGTAGGAGATGTAAAACAATGGATAGCCTTTTGTGCTCAACTATTTCAGGAAATATATCTATGAAAACATGAAGGTTGAAAAATATATTATAAGATTGATTGACTTAGAGTTACTTCCAATCGTGAGAGAGAGACATGAAGGCCTAAAAGTATTGTCATGAAATACCAACCTTCAATTATGGATTCATCATCTTGATTCTTCATCATCAATTTTCAAGCATCACCAACAATTCACCATCTTCAAGAATTCATTATCATCATCACCTACAAGAGTTCATCACAACAAATTCAACAAACAATAACAGAAAATCCAGCATTACACATCACATCAAAACAGAAGCAAAAAGAGGAAAGAAATTTGGTTGAGGCAATTTACTAAACACTTGGCGCGCAAGTTGCATAACGGTGGTAACGTCAACAATTCAATACCGATTCATAAACCACAACCTGCAATAACAACAATCATTAACAACAACAACAATTCAACATCATGAAGTGAAAGAATTGAAGCGAAAAAAGCGACAAATTGGTTGAAGCATTCTATCGAACACCTTGTAAACAAGACTAAAAGCTGTATTTTCTGCATTTATACAGGTAAAATTCTCTTCCAATTCAACTTCATGATACTATAAGCTCTCCGTTACTTATGTTAGATTCAAAGCTTGAACCAGAACGCAAGCAATTCCAAGTCATACATGAACAAAACACAAACTAAGTTGAACCAATTCTGAACTCAATCTGAAACTGAATCCAAAACATGAAACAAATTCAAACCAAGTTTTGAATCGTGGAATCTAAAAACTAAAACCAAACATAAATCGAAAAAACTATGAACAAGTCGAACCTGAAAATGAATAGAGTAAAAATCTGAGCCGCAAAGCTTAATCAGATGCGTGTTGTGGTATTGTTGTCGTGCATAGGAGATAATTGATAATGAAAAAAAAGCTCTTACTTTGAAGCTTCTGAAAATCACGATCAGAAAATCACGTTAGGCTTGCGAAGCGCATAAGCACGTTTGAGCGTTACTGCAGCGTCGCTTTTCCATTTCCATGGTTTGTTTGCTTTGTCCACTTGAAATATGAAATAACTCAAGAGGGAGAAGAGAGAGAAGAGAGGTAGAATTGGAATAGAATAAGAAGCAAGGGAAATCAAAAATTGAGAGAGGACTGTTTTTTAATATCTTTGGGGACGGCGAATACAATACCCGTTGCAAATTTAAAAAGGGGATGAGTGGCGGTTGAAACAACCGTCGTAATCTAGGACTTACGGTGGTTGAATGCTAACCGTCGCGACTTTTTAATAATTTTTTTAAAAATAAAGCGACGGTTTTCTAAAACCGTTTTGACAACCGTCGCGAATGGAGAAAGATGACAGTTATTATTCAACCGTCGCGACCTATGTGTCGTTAAACCCAAATTTTCTTGTAGTGTATTGATCCGAGCTTCCCCTATGAAATGGATATTTATTTTATCCAGTTACAACTCTCATGCAGGCTACTTTAGCTCGCAGTGGATATTTATTTTATCCCCACGAAGTCTCTTCAATCAATGAGTTTGATTCGCTCCTAGTGAATCTTTCGCATTCCCAACAGAATCTGAGGTTCATCTTGACAATCCTAAGTGAAGTCACGATGTTCACCCCAAGTGGAGTACTCTCTTTTCCCCAGAGAATTTTGAAGCTTGAAGTGGGACTTGTTTCCATAGATGGTTTTCCATTTATCCCCAGTGATGCTTCTTATATTGCAAAGATTGGCCGAGTATTCGTATCAGGATGCTTGTTTTCATCTCCAGTTTCCTTCTTGTTGTTTTGTCAGCATGAGCATAAGCATAGCATAACATTCTTATAGATTCATGGCATGTGCGCTTTCTGCATCTTGCATTCTTGTGTTGTTTGTTCTTTCACTTTGGTCGTGTTTATCCCCAAGTGATCAGGGTTTGTCTGCTCCCTCCAAGTAGAATAGTCATCCCTAAGCAGAAAAAACACGTCCTTTCTAATTCCCCACTGAGTTTGATCCTCGTGGAAGATGGTTGCTTTAGTTTTCTTTTCCATTTTGGACAAAGATAAAACCCCAGTTGAGCTCATTCCTCACTGGATAGAGTCTTGATTGACCGTTTCTTTTCAGTTTTTTCCCTGAATTGAACTTTGGTCCCTGACAATCACAATTTTGGATATCTCTAGGCTGGTGAACCTAGATCAAGCGTGCATTTATTTTGCACCCTATCTCCCCAAAGAAGAATATATTCAAAGATATCTATAGAAGACAAAGTTGTTCCTCCAGCAGTATTATGGGATTTAAATTCAGACATCAAGGGATGACTCTTTATTTGAGCTCAGTTTTCTATCTGGATGATAAATGGTAGTCTCCTCAAGACAGTTCGTCTATCCCCGGTGAAGTTGTCAAGGTTATCAACTATTTTTCTATCAGACGTTATCTCGCCAGAAATCCGTCAGAGAAATTCATCGAAGACTTTACAAGTGTTCTCTTTATTTGAGAATTCCTATTACCAGATTTTACTAGCTTCAACACAATATTGCTTCTCAGTGGTATTCTCCCCAATGGGTCCACAATTCAATTTGCCTCCATCAAATGGCGTCTCTTCGAGAAGTTTGGTGAAGATTCAGATGATCTGTCTCTTTATTTGAGAGGACATTATTTTGCAAGACAGCCGACCTGCATCTCTTTTGAAGATCCCCGGTGAAACTTCCAGGATCTCGGCAGTAGATTCCCTGGTTTAACTTTAAACTTCAACAAACAGTCGTGTATTTCCCTGGTTATTCTCGGCAGTAGATTTCTAGAAGACCTCGGCAGTAGGTATTTCCCTGGTTATTCTCGGCAGTAGATTTCCAGCAGACTTCGACAAACAGTCGTTTTTTTTTGTGTTTTGGTCAGATGCCTCGCTTAGGCTACCGTGGTGGTAGTAGGTCATCTTTCCTTTTGTGTTTACCTCGCTTAGGCTATCATATGCTTGATAGTAGGTAACACATCTTTTTTTGGTCGGACGCCTTTGCTCAGGCTGCCACGAGTTGGCAGTAGGTGATCCTGCTCTTCCAGTTTATTACCTCTGCTTAGGCTATCCTGTGTGATAGTAGGTTTCTTGCCACGCGCTTAGACTACCTTGGGATTGTCAGTTAGTAGTCTCTTCCCCCAGTGGAGTTAGATCTTCCCCGTGGAGTCTTGTCTCGCTGAGTCGTCTGCGTCGGGTCTTTCTTTCTTTATGTTTCAACCTCGGTTATCCCCTGTGACATCATTCCTCATAGGATCCTTGTCTTGCATTTCATATCATTTTCATACCATATCATGTGCATCTCGCGGCATCTTAGGGCCAAAAATTGTGCATGTTTTTATTTAAGTCCCTCCCATCTCGTCGAGACGAAGATTTCAATCTTCATATCTTCGAATAGGAGAAACTTAAATAGGGGCATCTGTCGCACCCTAATTTTTGACCCTAAGATCCCCGCCTTGTTCCTTGCATAGCATATTAGGTCATCATTCGTGCATAACTAACTGCTTTACCTAGTTGTTGTCTGTTTGTTTCTTTTTAAGGACAGGTGCTGCTGCAGAAGGCTCAAAGATCTCAAAGGCTGTCTGTGTGTATGTTTGTGAAGGTTCTCTAGTCTCTGCAAGGTTGTGTTGGACTCTTGTGTGATCGCGCCCTCACTCTTTCTGGTCCCTAAACCACTACCAAACCTTTTCTCCCTCAAGACTCCTCAGTTTTCCCCCCGCAGAAGATTAAGTCTTTATACCCTATGATATGGAAATTGGTCCTTAAAGACTGGTCACTGGTTGGATGGCAATTATGCTGCAAGATGGCATCTCTCCCCCTCTGTAAGCTCCTCAAGGTTAAGAGATGCAATGGCTCTATGGTTCATCAAGAAAAGTTCAATTTGGGAAGAGATTAGAAGACTCAAGTCCATGCTGTCACAAGTTTACAAGATCAAGTTTGAACTCCTACGTCATCTCCATGTTCTAATTCACTTTTTGACTCATACCCTCTGTTTCAAGAAGATATTTATATTCATGAAGTTGTCAGGATTTCTTCAAGCAAGTTTGAAGATCAATGGGACTTTAAAAGGTTCAAGTTACTTTGATCATTGACAGGAGTTGAAATTCTCGTAAATTCTCAAGAACTTGGTTACAAAACTCACTATCAAAAGTTGGATCTCCAAATTCAAGATCTAGAGATTAATATACAAGTTCATTACGAAACGACAAGGATTAATCAAGTGCTTTATTAACGAGTGGCATCATGTTTATTTTCCAAGAACTAAAGACCACAGGATGCAAGTCAAGAGACCAATTTGATTCAAGGGAAGAAGTAGAAAGTTATAATATTCAAGAATGTCCAAGGTTGCACAATGCCAAGTTCTTACAAGATTGGAGGCACAAGCCCAAAAATTTAAGCAAAAAACTCATCTTCTTGTCCAAAAGTTCACATTGATTCAAGATTTAATTTGTGATTACAAGTTCAAGTAAATGTCAATGCCCAGAATTCAAAATTTAGTATTGATGAGGTTCATAAGATTTGAGAGTTTCATTCCTACAAAATTCCAATAAGGATTCAGGCCTGGAAGGTTTACAAGATCCATTCAAATTTTCAAAGTTTCATTCCTTTTCTTCAAGTGCAATTTCAAAGAAGTCAAGTATAAGTGGAAGATGACAATACCAAGTCTTACATGATTACAAGAGTCACAATAAAAGATATATATACAAAATCCAGATGTTCATGCTACAAGATCACACCAATCCTTTTTAAAGGAATACGAGACTTGAAAGGGTTTTACAAGCAAAAAAAATCCAAGGCACCATATAATTCCAGCACCCTATTTTGTATCCCAACGTTCAAATTTATTAAAGAAACCTTACAAATCTAAGCACATTCACATTACACTTTAAGAATAGGTTCAAAACTCCTCTTGAAAATACACATATCAAACTACGCCTTCATGTCCAAGAGCCACAATTGACATCGGCTGCAACAGTACCAAACTCCATGGAATCAATGTTCCTACGCAAGTTCAACCAAAGCAAACTTCATCCGACACCGGCAGCAAGACCCACGTTGCTTTGAATGCTTCATTATCTCCCTGTAACGAAAAATAAGCAAGTTGTTATCAAACATCACTCAAGTGTTTCCAAAGCAATCTTCAAATAATATCAAGCCAAGATGAAATAAAGAAGGAAATTACGGCAAAGTATTTGTACTGATAAAAAGGATATTTACGCCAAGAGCGTTTAATAGAATCAATCTGAAGGAAACTTGAGGATTCTTGTTGTTTCGGATCATCAATCATGAAACTGCGCCAACACTGCAAAACAAAGGTAGATGACGTTAAAAGAATTCAAACATTCCACAAGGTTCAAATGCAAAAGACACAAGGGATCAACTGCTTGAGGAATTTACTCATTTTGAGACTACAAGCCTAAGATGTCATTACAAAAAATCAAAAACAAGGTTCCAACGCCCTTTCATGTTCCCATGTTCTGAATTTGCTAATTGGACTCATGGGAGCAAGAATTTATGGAGAGCTACAAGTCTAAGAACAGGCATAAATTTACAGTGCAGGCGCATGACATTTTAAAAGAAGAGATTTAAAACTTCAATGGAAATACACTTGTCTCTTCTAGTTCAACATCTCGCCTCCATTCTAATAAACCGCCACTTGCGTTGACTTCGCCAGCTAGCATTTCAAGGCCCCGACTTCAAATTTTGAGCTGACATCAACGAGAAGTTCAACTCCCTAGTTTTCATGCCAAACCTGATGCTCCGTCAAAGCAATCTTGATCTCACCATGCACATGAAAAGAAAAATGATGTCAAGTAAATTGCCATGAGATTGGAAATACAGAGCAAACAACAAGTATGATTGAATGCAACAAAGATTGAGTCAGAGCAAGGAAAACCTCATGTCAGGGTTGATTGAAGAAAATATAACCAATATCAAACCTCATCTGCTGCGTATCAGAGCAACGAAAGAAGAAAGGCCTTGATGATAGTTGGTCGAATTAAAATTGGAGAGAACTGTATCGTAATACTACATATAATAAAACTAATAATAGAATTGCAAACCTTGGCAAGAAGTGATCATTTGGTTCAATAATGTTGGTCGAGTCATACGTTTGCATAGAAGAATCAAGTTTGATCTTGGAAAGAACCAAAATCCCTGTCTTCACAAATTGGCCTCCTGTGGTAGACTGACAAATTTCCTTTGGAACATTTCACGTGTTTATGAACTTCAGGTTTAATTGTTAAAATCAAGAGATGGCACGGTTGAGTCCTTAAGACCTTGGCCCACCAAATTTAAAGTTGTAATCACTGCTCAATGTCATAATCATCAACCTTTCCAAAACATATGACACGAAATCAATACATAATCTTGTGAAACCAAAACAGAAATTAAATCAATCGAAGAATCACAATCACATGTCCAAAGAATCAGACAACATAAAGAGCTTTCCAAGATTAAAAGGGACAGGTTACCGGACATCATCAAAACCTTCCAAAATGATCCTCCTACAAAAGCAAAACTTGATTTTAACCTCAATTCCAAAATAAGAGCAATATATAACTTTCCAAGACAGATCAGACACGTTCAAACATCTTCAAAACGAAAGAGGAAAGAATCGGATATGTGGAAACTCATTCAGAAGAATATTCCAATAAGGCCAATTTGAAAAGAAAAGGATCAAGGACAATTAACAATCATGTACCAAACAACAATTGAAAACTTTCCAAACATGTCTGTCCGAGAAAGGAAAACTCATTATCACCTATCATTTTGAACTTCATCATACTCAGGCCTATAAATTGACAGAATCTCATTCAGAGAAGGGGGAGCCAAAAAAACCACTCACAAACACGTCCAAACAATTCAATTCATCACAATTCAAAATCAATCATCACATCAACCCACCACCAAATATCAAATCATACGAAACCGTTCACAGATCAAAACAACCAGAAAAACCAAAACCAGAAACAAATACACTGCACACCAGAAGATCAAACATCAATTCGTATGCACTAGCAGAAACCCACCCTCACATCACCATACACAAACTCAAAACACCCGCAGCAAAGAGGAAGATACGGAAACCACATACGAAGAACAACAGATCCACAACAACAATATTGCCGATCGAAATCAATACGACATACACAAAGCAAGAGAGAGGGACTTATCTTGGAGCAGCATCCTCTGACATCTTGGCCATGCTTCCATCGCTTTCAACCGGATGCAGCCATCTTCGTTCTTTTTTTCCATGCTCTAATTTGCTGTAATATGTAAAAATCTGAATCATAATGAAAATGGGGTATGGGTCTGTTGGGGTTAGGGTATTGTGATTGTGGATTTTTGAGATCGAGAGAGGTTGAGAGAGATCGAGTGAGGGAGATGAGTGTTTAGGGTTTCTGGAACCCCCTTCCGAGAGAGAGCGAGATACGAGATGTTTGAGATGGATGAACGGAGAGGTAAAGGGGCGAGAGAAATCGTTTGAGATGACGGTGGCGTTTAGGGTCCCGGCGAGGTCTTCTGAGAGTGTGAGAGAGAGTCCCGGAAAGAGAGAGAGGAATTATGAGAGCTCTTTGGTTTTTTCTCTGATTTTATTAGGTAATCACATACACACACACCCACATAACCCACCATGCACCCTCCGTTTTGTTTTAATCTAGCTTTTTTTAATATAAAAAATACTTTTTTCAATATAAAAACAACCTTTTTTTCTTTAATATATAAAAATAGTTTTTTTAAAATATTTTTTTTAATAACATAACCCTCTCTTTTTTTAAATAGAACTTTTTCAATAACTTTTCTCCTTAAAAAATTTAATTATAAACTTTTAACAAAACCTCTTTTAGATTAGTAACCCCCTTTTTTTTTAAATAATAAAAACTTATTTATTAACATATTAAAATTAAAATCTTTCCAATTAATATAAAAACTTTATTAACTTTTTAATATAACATTAAAATTAAATAACAATAAAAACTTTATTTATAAACATACTAAAATTAAAACCTTTTCTAATTAATAGGAAAACTCTTTAATAATTTTTTTCTCTAATTAACTTTTTCTTAAACATAACTCTAAAACCAAAATAATAATCAGAACTTTTAAAATAATTAAGCGTAAAAAAAAAAGAGAAAACTTTTTTATTTATTAATTTTCTTAATACAACTTTAAAACTAAAATAATAAAGAATCTCTTTTATAATTAAAATTTTATAAAATTACTCTAATTTAAAATAATCTCTAGCTTAATTCCTGAATAAAAACAAAATCTTAATCAAAACTCTCTAGATAGATCCCTCGTGTTTGAGTGTACGCTTGTATGTTCGTCTTATCTCTTTTTATCATTACGCTTTATTGTTACTTGTTGAATGTATGTCTTTTATTGTTCTAAACCTTTTCAAAACAATATCAAAAACTCTCGACCCAACGTCGAGCCCATTTTCTACCCATGTAAGTCGATCGCCCTTGGGCATCGCATTCAACCTTTTGGTCACAAGACACAAGTCTAGCATCACTTTGCTAGCACCCTCACCTAAATAATATAATTAACCGCATAAAATATCCAAGGGAAAACCCCATGCATGATAACCATGTTATTGTGCATGGTGCACATCATTTGCATCTCATAATCGACACCCTTAAGTTAAGACTATTAGATAACTTAGGATAGATTTCCTAGGTTAGTCCCCCACAATTTTGATTTTTCAAATCAAACTTTAGCCCACCTAATTCTCCACACAAGAGAATTAGATGTTAATCGTCTCAAAGAAAGGGACATACAATCCCATACCCCATAAAATTCAAACATTTTCAAAAGTGTGGTGGCCTTTCTTAAGATGATGACTCATCTTCCTCTCCTAAATCTTTAAAACATTTAGTATCCTTAATAAGGAACTACAAGTGCTCTGATTCCCTCCTGACAGGATATGTAGGCACAAGATGCGATATCTTGTCGAGCACACTTAGGATTAAAAATAATGAATCGCCTACCCTTAAACCCTTAGCAAAACAGATAGCAGGTAACATAAAATAAAACAAGAGGTTCCTGTAGAGTACTACGGATATCTAGGATGCTAACACCTTCCCTAGGTATAACCAACCCCCGAACTTAGAATCTTAGTGCATTTGCATTGCATTGTGGGAATTCGGTTTTTCTCCCTTCCCTTGGATAAAATCAAAGACCGGTGGTGGCATTAAAATATGCGATACAAGTTAACTAATAGCTTGTTATCCAATTTTCACCGCGACAACAACATCTCTATTTTCGTAACTACATATGTGAAGTAGCTCTAGTGGCAATTTGGTCATGACTTGGAGATACCTTGAAGCAAAATTCTGACGTGAAATAAAGTTCTTCTCCATGGTAAATTGAATCAACACCTTAAATAGCTCATGAATTAAAGAAATACACTTCAAAGTGTCTTGAAACGTCTCCCTTTCTTCATGAAACAAAATGGAGCCTACCTCACGTCTCATTTAATCACAAGATCCACAATAATTCTTGAAACACAGTTGGAAAATGAGTTGGTCATGGCTTTGAAAATAACTTGACCATGACTTGAAAAGACACGTCTTGAACACTCTTAATCAATTAATCATAGTTTTGAAACACTTTGAGTATTTGATTTTCACTTGGAAACCTTGCTCCCATAAGACTTGGATTGAACATATGCTCAAGTCATAAATTATTTAGGCCCACCAACTAAGTGAAAGTCAAATTGAACCTTATCTTGCTTTATCCCTTAAATTCAATCTAGCTTTGAAAATAACTTGACCATGTCTTGGAATATGAACGACCACCACTTGACCATGGGCATAAAGGCACATTTTTTGTTTTACTTGAATTCCACACTCTTGCAAAAGCTTGTAATGACAAAGAGTACAAACCAAATCTCCATAGCCTAAACTTTAGAGGATTATGACCAAAAGTTATATGATGATCTTGAGAAGAGTTCAGAAAGCAACCATATACTTAGCACAAGAAAAATGAGAGGGTAGGACAAATTTGGGGTATGACAATATCCGATTAATCAAGCCTATGAACTTAGTTTCGATCAATACAATCGCGTATCCTCGCGAATAAGTTTATGTCTAAAGCAAATTCGTGAGTATCGTTGTTTAAATCGTTAGATGATGTCTCACGCTAACAATCAAAACAACAACCGTTAAGATCAATACAAAACGAATAATAAACCCCAAATCTATGTCTAGAGTTTGGTTTTTAAGAGATGAAGATATTAGGTTAAGATTTGGAAAATCTATGTCTAGAGTCATTCAAACCACAAATATATCATTAAGAACAAACAACTTCATCATATATTGATCATCAACCTTGTTCATATACAAACGATCAAAAGAGATACATATAGGCAAGATTAACTACCTCTAATATTAATACAAAAGTGTTTAGCTACCCATCACCATGGTAGCTTGATCAACAAGGAAGAAAAGAATCTTTGATAGCATCAAAGTCGAAGAATCGAGGACTGATGCTCCAAAGATTAGAATCTCACTTCTCCTTGAAATCTTAAAGTTATTTGACCTAGAAACCCTTTTCTCTCTTTAGAAATGCTGAAAAGTGCAAAGTAAAAAGTTGTTGGAAAATATCTCCAAGGGAAGATATTTATATGAAGTTCTAAAAGTGCAGTAAGTGGAACCTGTAACACCCTTTTCTACCCCCAAAATGTTGCAGCAGAAAGAACTTAAATAATCAGAGTAAGGCATAAAAATCACCTCAAAGGGTGCACATTTCTCATTAAATCAAAATAACACAAATTACCCTGTAAACAAAAGGGTTTTCCTCAAAATAACTCCAAAGCCTTCACATGGCAGCGGAACTCAAAATTCTCAAATTAAAAGGTTTTCAACGAACATCGTAATAATCCAAAAAGGTGTTCAACATATAAAACCATATCATCAAATGACAACAAAATAAGGAAAAACATAATTCGACTCAAAGGACCCCAACCCGATGTTACACTATCAGAGCAAGAGCCTCTAAATCGACCAAAAGCAAATAACTTCAAGGTCCTCGAAGCATCCACATCTAAACCTGATCACCTGCACGTTACCCACATGGAGGCAACATTCAAACAGGCAGGGTGAGTAATCACAATTCATAATAATCATTATAAAACAAGATATACATAAAATGGCATTATCTTCATAAAAGACGTCATCAAGGTCATCATCAAGGAAAACATCAGAAAACACCATATCACAAATTCATCAATGCCACATAAAATGCAATGCATAACAAGACTCATGCATGTGGTACCAATCGTCACAAAGGATGGACACCAGACCATCAACCCTCCAAAGATCCCCATCAAGAGGATCGATCCCGAAATCAGAACCGGAGCACGTCATAATTACCTCATATCCGCATAATGGGAATGAAGCGTCATCACAGAGTATGCATATGAATGTATGATACACAAACGTCAATAATTCATCATCGTCAAGTAAACATCATAATGTGCATCATCATTCACCAAAACATCATATAATCATGTCATCATAAATTCCTCAAAACACCACCAATCATCATCATCAATATCATCAATAACATCACAGTAATCATCAAAATATCACAACACCAAAATCTCAGAACATCACATCATCATAGCAAAATTTCACAAAACTGCAGCAGTTCGCTGTGCAAACACCTTCGCTGGGACCTTCGCTTTGCGAAGCTCAAGCGAATCCCAGAATCCCAAAACATCCCACATTCTACCTCTCCTCGCCAATACATTCGCTGTGCGAATCCCTTTGCTGGGACATTCGTCGTGCAAACCCACGACACCACACCTCAGATAATACTCCCAGAATCATCTCAGTTATCGCGCATTCGCTGCGCTACTCACTTTGCGAGTCCAGGCGAACATTCGTCGTGCGAATGATTCCTTCGCTTTGCAAACTAGCGATTGCAGAGAATCCCTGCTACACATCAGTAGCGTTACAGACCTCAAACACCTTACGAATTCCACCTCAGTTCACCCAAACCATCCCCAAGTTATTTACAAGACATCATGGTAAGTCAAAAACATAAAACCTACGACATTTAGGTCGATTAATTCCACTATCCTAACTCAAAATCCCATAAACCTTCAACAAAAACCCCAAATTCCTCAAAACCCCATAAATCCCTTTCTCCACAGGTTACAATACAACAACGGGGAAATCTGCCCCAAAGGTCTATTTTACCGATTAAATTCAACTCTTATCAATCGATCTCCCAACACACCCTCAAAGTCATCAGTTTACCTCAAAACCTATAAACCCTCAAAACCCCAAATTCCCCAACATCCACTTTAATCAATCGAATCCTATAATCAAAACAATGAATGGCAATTACTCCCCATAACTTAGATTGTCGATCCGATGAGTTCTCTCTTGAGCATTTGGAAACCTTCACGAAAATCCTCGCCTTTTTCCTTTTTCCTCAGAGCTCTGCACTTTCTCCTTATTTCCACGATCTCCACAAATGAATGCTAATTCTCCTCAATTCCTCCTTTTTGGTTAATTTATCTCTTGGGCCTCAACTATGGGCTTTCTCCATAATACCCTCACTAATACACCTAAAATGTCCATCTTACCCTTAATTCTTATAATATTATTTTAAATCAATAATAATACCAATATATTCATATTATATACTATTATTTAATTAAAATAACCAAACTTCACCAAAAATGCCGACATCGACACCAACCACCAAAAATCACAGAAATTAAGGAATATAATATTTAAACAACTTAAATAAATATTCTTACGAAAATCGGGGTGTTACAACTCTCCCCCACTTAAAGGATTTTCGCCCTCAAAAATTACCTCAAGGCAATAGAGTCGGATACGACTCCCTCATCTGATCTTCACGTTCCCAAGTCCAACTTCCGCCAGCTGGTCTGTAACGCCCCGATTTGTTTAATTGTATTTATTTATTTCATTTATGTGAATTTTGTGAAATGTGTGAATTTATTGTATTTTACTTGCTAATTGAGTTAATTGGTTAATTTCTCTTATAGATAAAATATTTGCATTAAATTATAATTTCTTTTCAACTTTTATTTCCTGAAATATATTTCATCGGTATGTTTATGTTTTATCGCGTTTTGAGAGCGTTTGCGAAATATTTGAGCTGAGGGGTATTTTGGTCTTTTGCTTGGCTATTTTTTCATTAAAATAGAAATAAAGAGAAAAGAAAAGAGAAGAAAAGGAAGAGAAAGAAAGGAGAGAAAAGAAGGAAGAAGAGGAAAAATCGAGAATTCATCTGTTTCAATCGCGATTAATCGGGTAAGGGTGAGAAGTTTCAATTATATCTTGCTTGTGTATGTATATGTGTTGTTTATGTATGTGTTTTGGTTGTTTTTACAATGTTTTCCTTATTGATAAATTGATGAACCATTGTCAGAAATCCATATAAATCGCGTTGTATGATTACCCTGTGTTTAGGAATAATTGATGGTACTTGTTTTGCTGTTAAAAATGGATTTGGGGATGAAAAATGGGATTTTTGGGGGAAAATTCGTAGAAAAATTATGCAGGAAAAATTCTGGGTTTTTGCTGCCCATACGCGTATCAAGCAAGGCAATACGCGTATTGGGTTGGGCAATACGCGTATGGCAAGGAAGGAATGTAGGCATTACGCGTATGGGAGTGGGCAATACGTGTATGGAGTGAGGCAATACGCGTATTGGATTCTTAGGGGAACTCTTGGGGAAAATCAGTCTCTGCCCATACGCGTATCACTTTAGGCAATACGCGTATGGATGGGTGGGTGAGCAAGGCAATACACGTATGGCTCAAGGCAATACGCGTATGGCCAGTGAGAGTGCAAAATGTTGTCTTTTCGCGATTCCATTTCTTTTTTATTCCATAACTTGTGTTCCGCTTATCCGTTTTGAACATTCTTGGTATCGTTGGAAAGCTATTGAGCCGTTCTTTCTTATTAAAATAATTTTGAGATTGTTGGCCGATTTAATTATGTCGGGAAGTTGGAAATGTGTCGTTTTGTCGACTTTTACCGTTTTAATGGTGTGTATTTGATGTGTTACCATGCAATATGCCTTTGATATATATCGTATGACTTGTGTGATGTTATATGATGTGAATGAATGCAATGAAATGTTGTGAGGATGGTTTGTGGCCTTATGGCAAATAAATGCATTATTTTTGGCTTGATTGCACAGCTTGATTATTGTTGATTGAGATAATTCATATTGTTGAATTGTGACGATGCATTTGATTGTCATGAGTCCTTGTATGCCAAGCATCATGATATGCATCTTGTGATGTCGTGTGCCCTTGTGGGGTGTGAGTGACGAATCTATTCCAGAGGGAATCCTCTATAACATCGTGAGCCTTATACAAAGAGGATTGAAAGCGATGATTATAGACGATCGTGAGCCTTATACAAAGAGGACTGAAAGCGATCGGATCGTGAGCCTTATACAAAGAGGACTGAAAGCGATCCATAAACGTCGTGAGCCTTATACCAAGAGGACCGAAAGCGACGGGGAACATCGTTTACCCGACGGGGAGTTACACTAAGTAACAAGCGATGATTCCAATAGTTCCTGAGTGAACTAGTGATGAGATGATGGATGGATGATACCGTATTTGCATAGAGTCGTTGTGTCGGTCTCTTTGCATTTGCATAAATCATGAATGGATTGATTATGTGTGGAAAATCATGAATTGATTGAGTGTGTATTGAGGTTTATGTTTGAATTGGTGAATGGATGTGCATATGTGATAAATGCATTGGTTGTGGATGATATGTTTTAGGTATAGGTTTTGTGGAGATGTGGTGCATTACAATGATAGTATTAATTCTCTATGGTATGTTATATGTGAATATCCGTGATGTGGTGGTGCGTTCCATATGTGATAACTTTGTGATGCGTTATGTGAGAATGTGTGATTATGTTAGTATATTCGATATATGTTATGTATTTGTGGCATGTTATATGTATTAGCATGTGATGCTTGTGGTGAGAATACTATGCATGTGAATTGATATGTGTTTGTATATTATTATGCAATCTTGATCTAGTTGTTATTTCTCACCCTTCTGCTGTGGTTTGTTGCTCTATGAGGCAATTGCAGATTAGTGTCTTAGAGGCTTTTGTGAAGATTAGTCCTCCGTCCTTTGTCGTCTGTCTGCTTTGATATGTAACACAGGAGTCGGGGGAACACTTTTATTATATATATGTATACATTTGTTGAATATATTTGGTATTAACTTGTACAAATATTTTGACGTTATAAAATAATTTATTTTGTAAAACAAGTCAGTTATGGATCTTTCCGCTTTATTCCATAATTGACCTTTCCTTTTATATGGAAAAAGTTTCCCTATGAGGGTA
Source organism: Lathyrus tuberosus (assembly GCA_022829125.1). NCBI lineage: Eukaryota > Viridiplantae > Streptophyta > Magnoliopsida > Fabales > Fabaceae > Lathyrus > Lathyrus tuberosus. The sequence goes on along the minus strand of JALAZF010000177.1, from coordinate 7,382,789 downwards.
TTCTCTTGTTTGTGTTATGTATCAAAACCTATGAGCAGGGATTGTATTTTCTTTCTATTGTTGTGGCATCCTTGTTTCTGTCGGAAAAATAAATTTTTATCTACTCTGATTTATTTATGTATTATTTATTCGCGATGGGAATTGGGGTGTTACAAAAGTGGTATCAGAGCAGGTCGGTTCGTCCGGCCAAGTTGTTGAGTCAATTGGTGTGACAGTTGAATACTGTCGGTGTTGTTTGTCCCTTAGTACGTGATATGTGTGTGAAACACTGTTAGTGCATTCTGGTTTTCTAATCCTTTGTCGTCAGGTGTGAGGATGAGATAAGTGGGGGAGAAGCTTGTGCTTCTCCATGTTGCCTCAGGTGTGGAGCGCTGGCTCAGTGTGTTGTGAATTTCAAGATTGTAAGTGTTGTTTGGACAGTGTTGTTCCCGATTCTGGAGGGAGTGCGGAGGTAAGGCTTATGTCAACTAAGGATTTGTGCCTTAGGAAGTTTGTGCACAAGATGCAAGGAATGCTATTATAGTTTGGCAAAATGGTTTATGCCCCATCATGATTGTCGGCTGTGTATTGGCAAATTGAGGAACTGATCACCCTTAATCTCTTGTTGATAGCAGACGGAAATTATGTTGGATGGAATAGGCGGGTCTTTTCGGCTTTGATAGTGTGTTAAATGAATCTTTTTTTGGAATTAAGAAATTGATTACGGATTATTTAGTTGAGTCGATGAAGATTCTTATATCGGAAGATGAAACGAATTGGAGGTTTTGGTATGTTGGTCCAGTTGAGAAGTCATTGAGAGAGGACGATTGGGTATCGTAATGGTTGTTCTCAGAGAGTAGAATGTGAACTCAACTTTGACGAAGGGGAAGATTTGAGGTTTGGATCTGCTAAGTAAGTAGAAGAACTTTTAGGAAGTGAAACTCGGATTGAAAGAGCAGTTGGAAGATTTACTGGAAAAGGGAATGATGATTGAACGGAATAGCAAGCATGATGTGTATGATGGTACTGAGACTATGGAAAACAAAACTTAGAGTTTTGGTGAGGATTTGAGGTTGCGTGATAATCAGTGAGTAGTATGGAAACTTGCGGTTGTGTTCTGGTGAGGTTTTGAATTCTTTGGAATCTTAGAGCGTTAATGGAAACTTTGAGAAAACCCTTATGTGTGGATGTAATATTGATTTTAAGAGTTCTTTTTGGGTTGAATGTTGGTACGTGTTAGCATTTGTGGAATTTGGACTGTCCATAGAAAGAAACTATGTATGGATTACTGGCAGTTGAATGAGGTAACGATTGGGAATAAGTGTCCACTTTTGAGAATAGATGATTGGAATGGTTTGGTGGAGTTTGAGTGAAATTGCAATTGTTTAGAATGTCTGATAAGAGTGGTGAATTGTGTGAGTTAAGGCTTTGATCGATTTGATGTGACTGGTTATGTTTGTTATCGGGATAGGCTGTTATTTACTCGGCTAAGCTTGTATGTGAGTAGCCAGTTACCCAGTGAAAAGTTTCGCAAAAGCTTTAAGAATTTATATCTTTTGGAATTTGGTTGGGCATTACAACGTACAGTGATGTTGCTTGGTGTTAGTAATGCGTCTGTAAGGTTTGTGGAATGGTTGAATCGTATCTTCCATATTTAATTGGATAAGTTTGTAATAGCTTTGATTGAGGATGTTCGGATCTGTTATAGACTCAGAGGAAGAACAGGTAGAGTGGTTGAGATGTGAATTACAAGTGTTAAAAAGAGACGAAGTTTTATGGTAAGATATTCAAGTGAGAATTTTGGTTGAAAAAGGTTAGTTATCTTGGATATGTTATTTCAGATGAGAAATTGGTTATGGATCCATCGGAAATAAATGCAGTTCTATATTGAGAGGCTCTGAAGTTGGTTAAAGAGATTAGAAATTTTGGACTTAGTTGGTTGTTACTGCAGGCTAGGGAAGACTTTGCTAAGTTCGTACTCCTGTTATCTCGGTTGACTTGCAAAGGGTGAGGTGTTTGTTTTGGATGTTCGTTGTGAGTAAGTTTTGGTGAGCTGAAGTAGAATTTGTCTATGGCTCCAGTTTTGATACGGAGTGATCCTGATAAACTGTTTGTGAGGTATTGAGATGCGTCTTTGATGAGTTTAGGCAGGGTACGTGCAAGAGGGTAAAGTCGTGGCTTATGCTTACAACAAGTGAGGATTTATAAAAGGATCTATACTATTTAGGATTTGGAATTGATTGTGGTTGTATTGTGTTGGAATATTTGGAGGTATTATCTTTATGGTTCTAGATTCGAAGTGTTTAGTAATCACCAGAGTTTAGAGTACTTGTTTGGTCTGAAGGAATAGAGTATGAGACAACGAGGAAGGTTGGGATTCGTGACGAGTTATGAATTTGACTGGGATTATCCTTTGGGAAAATCTATTGTTGTGCCTGATGAGTTAAGTCAGAATTTTTTATGCATGTCTGTGTTGATGGTCTGGGGGTTAAAATGATTTGAGCAGTTCAGAGACTTGTGTCTGGTGTGTGAGATAACACAGTAAAGTATGAGGTTGGGTATATTATAAGTGAACAGTGGTTTTTGGTGAATATGAGAAAGAGTTAGACTTTGGACGTGAGATTGGTAGCTTTGATGGTTACGAGTAATTAGAGTGCGCAACGGAAGCGTGATGTGGCACATTTTGTATAGGCGTGTGTGACTTGTAAGAGTTCATAGGTTGAACATTGTAAACATGTAGGAGTGATGATACCATTGGATGTTTCCGAATGGAAGTGTTAGGTGAAAGGTTTAAATATTATTCTTGGGCTACTATGTAGATGGATGTTTTGGTTGAATGTTCGATTGAGGAATCGTAGCATTGTTGTACTAATGTTGTGTGACAAGGACGTTGGTATTGTGGTCATGAAGAGGTTGTTGGAACGTTGTTAAGTCGTGGGACTTAGGTTCTGTTTCTGTTGTTGCCTCATTTCCATGGTGATGGTTCGAGTGCGAGTGGCTAATTCCTTGTGGGGAATTAGGGGAGTGTTTCCTTTGACGAGGGTAACAATCTTGTTGTGTTTCGGTTCAAGAGTGAACCTGTGTGTGGTCGTAACTTGTGTATTCTTTGAGTTGTGAGTTGGTCGTCAAGTGCATTGTATGGGCATTGCATCTTGTCGTTGTAGTTGTCGTCGTTGTCGTGTCGTTTTTGAAGTTGCTGTTAGAAAGGTGGTTTGTCAGTTGTGTTATTCGTGGTGTGCCTTTGGTTGGCATATTGGTTGGTTAGTCGGATGCGAGAGTCGTATCCGGAGTTGTTCGTATCGGTTATATTTTCGAGGACGAAAATGTCAAAGTGGGGGAGAGTTGTAACGCCCCGATTTGTTTAATTGTATTTATTTATTTCATTTATGTGAATTTTGTGAAATGTGTGAATTTATTGTATTTTACCTGCTAATTGAGTTAATTGGTTAATTTCTCTGATAGATAAAATATTTGCATTAAATTATAATTTCTTTTCAACTTTTACTTCCTGAAATATATTTCATCGGTATGTTTATGTTTTATCGCGTTTTGAGAGTGTTTGCGAGATATTTGAGTTGAGGGGTATTTTGGTCTTTTGCTTGGCTATTTTTTTCATTAAAATAGAAATAGAGAGAAAAGAAAAGAGAAGAAAAGGAAGAGAAAGAAATGAGAGGAAACAAGGGAGATGAGGAAAAATCGAGAATTCATCCGTTTCAATCGCGATTAATCGGGTAAGGGTGAGAAGTTTCAATTATATCTTGCTTGTGTATGTATATGTGTTGTTTATGTATGTGTTTTGGTTGTTTTTACAATGTTTTCCTTATTGATAAATTGATGAACCATTGTCAGAAATCGATATAAATCGCGTTGTATGATTACCCTGTGTTTAGGAACAATTGATGGTACTTGTTTTGCTGTTAAAAATGGATTTGGGGATGAAAAATGGGATTTTTGGGGGAAAATTCGTAGAAAAATTATGCAGGAAAAATTCTGGGTTTTCGCTGCCCATATGCGTATCAGGCAAGGCAATACGCGTATGGCAAGGAAGGAATGTAGGCATTACGCGTATGGGAGTGGGCAATACGCGTATGGAGTGAGGCAATACGCGTATTGGATTCTTAGGGGAACTCTTGGGGAAAATCAGTCTCTGCCCATACGCGTATCACTTTGGGCAATACGCGTATGGATGGGCGGGTGAGCAAGGCAATACGCGTATGGCTCAAGGCAATACGCGTATGGCCAGTGAGAGTGCAGAATGTTGTCTTTTTGCGATTCCATTTCTTTTTGATTCCATAACTTGTGTTCCGCCTATCCGTTTTGAACATTCTTGGTATCGTTGGAAAGCTATTGAGCTGTTCTTTCTTATTAAAATGATTTTGAGATTGTTGGCCGATTTAATTATCTCGGGAAGTTGGAAATGTGTCGTTTTGTCGACTTTTACCGTTTTAATGGTGTGTATTTGATGTGTTACCATGCAATATGCCTTTGATATATATATCGTATGACTTGTGTGATGTTATATGATGTGAATGTATGCGATGAAATATTGTGAGGATGGTTTGTGGCCTTATGGAAAATAAATGCAATGTTTTTGGCTTGATTGCACAGCTTGATTATTGTTGATTGAGATAATTCATATTGTTGAATTGTGATGATGCATTTGATTGTCATGAGTCCTTGTATGCCAAGCATCATGATATGCATCTTGTGATGTCGTGTGCCATTGTGGGGGTGTGAGCGACGAATCGATTCCAGAGGGAATCCGCTATAACATCGTGAGCCTTATACAAAGATGACTGAAAGCGATGATTATAGACGATCGTGAGCCTTATACAAAGAGGACTGAAAGCGATCGGATCGTGAGCCTTATACAAAGAGGACTGAAAGTGATCCATAAACGTCATGAGCCTTATACCAAGAGGACCGAAAGCGACGGGGAACATCGTTTTCCCGACGGGGAGTTACACTAAGTAACAAGCGATGATTCCAATAGTTCCTGAGTGAACTAGTGATGAGATGATGGATGAATGGTACCGCATTTGCATAGAGTCGTTGTTTCGGTCTCTTTGCATTTGCATAAATCATGAATGGATTGATTATGTGTGGAAAATCATGAATTGATTGAGTGTGTATTGAGGGTTATGTTTGAATTGGTGAATGGATGTGCATATGTGATAAATGCATTGGTTGTGGATGATATGTTTTAGGTATAGCCATATGCTAGGTTTTGTGGAGATGTGGTGCATTACAATGATAGTATTAATTCTCTATGGTATGTTATATGTGAATATCCGTGATGTGGTGGTGCGTTCCATATGTGATAACTTTGTGATGCGTTATGTGAGAATGTGTGATTATGTTAGTATAATCGATATATGTTATGTATTTGTGGCATGTTATATGTATTAGCATGTGATGCTTGTGGTGAGAATACTATGCATGTGAATTTATATGTGTTTGCATATTATTATGCAATCTTGATCTAGTTGTTATTTCTCACCCTTCTGCTGTGGTTTGTTACTCTATGAGGCAATTGCAGATTAGTGTCTTGGAGGCTTTTGTGAAGATTAGTCCTCCGTCCTTTGTCGTCTGTCTGCTTTGATATGTAACACAGGAGTCGGGGGAACGCTTTTATTATATATATGTATACATTTGTTGAATATATTTGGTATTAACTTATGTAAATATTTTGACGTTATAAAACAATTTATTTTGTAAAACAAGTCAGTTATGGATCTTTCCGCTTTATTCCATAATTGACCTTTCCTTTTATATGGAAAAAGTTTCCCTATGAGGGTATTCTCTTGTTTGTGTTATGTATCAAAACCTATGAGCAGGGATTGTATTTTCTTTCTATTGTTGTGGCATCCTTGTTTCTGTCGGAAAAATAAATTTTTATCTACTCTGATTTATTTATGTATTATTTATTCGCGATGGGAATTGGGGTGTTACATGGTCCACCCCACAACACCTTCACCAAAGTTATGTCTTTACCCCGCAATTGCTTCGTCTCTCGACCATTGACACGCACAAGCAATGCTTCCACAGTGAGATTATCCCTAACTTGTACATCATCCATCTTAATCACATGCGACGGATCCGAAACATACTTCCTCAACTGAGACACATGGAACACGTCATGCAAATTCGCAAGTGACGATGGTAAAGCAATTCGATAGGCTACCTCTCTTATCCTCTGCGATATCTGATATGGACCAACAAAACGTGGAGTGAGCTTCCTAGACTTCAAAGCTCGACCCACACCAGTCACTGGCGTCACCCTCAAAAACACATGATCTCCCTCTTGGAATTCAAGCGCCTTCCTCCTCTTGTCATGGTAACTCTTCTGACAACTCTGCGAAGCTTTCATCCTCTCTTGGATCTTCTTATTCTTCTCAGTCGTCTCTTGTACAATTTCAGGTCCGAGTACAACACTCTCGCCTGACTCATACCAACACAAAGGAGTCCTACACCTTCTCCCATACAAAGCTTTATAGGGCGCCATCCCAATACTAGCATGAAAACTATTATTGTACGTGAACTCAATCAATGGTAAATGGCCATCCCATGATCCTCCATGATCCAACACACAAGCCCTCAACAAATCCTCTAAAGATTGGATAGTCATTTCTGTCTGACCATCCGTCTGCGGATGATATGCAGAACTCATCCTCAACTTAGTACCAAAGCATCCTGCACTAACAAGCAATAATCCCCGGCAACGACGCCATTTTGTTGATGAGTAAATCGGGGGTGTTTTGTCGTATCCACAGGGATTGTGCGTTATAGATGCTTGTCGTTCAATAGTCAAATCATTTTAAGTAAAGGGTTTTTCAATTAATTCTTTGTTTTGTAACATCAATTTGGTAGCAAAGAAGTAAATTAGATTAAAGATGTTGTAAGGTTGAGAAAAGCATGTCAAGATTAGATTTCACTAATCCTTTTTATACATATCCGATTAATCAAGCATATGAACTTAGTTTCGATCAATACAATCACGTATCCTCGCGAATAAGTTTATGTCTAAAGCAAATTCGTGAGTATCGTTGTATAAATTGTTAGATGATGTCTCACGCTAACAATCAAAACAATAACCGTTAAGATCAATACAAAGCGAATAATAAACCCCAAATCTATGTCTAGAGTTTGGTTTTTAAGAGATGAAGATATTAGGTCAAGATTTGGAAAATCTATGTCTAGAGTGATTCAAACCACAAATATATCATTAAGAATAAACAACTTCATCATATATTGATCATCAACCTTGTTCATATACAAACGATCAAAAGAGATACATATAGGCAAGATTAACTACCTCTAATCTTAATACAAAAGTGTTTAGCTACCCATCACCATGGTAGCTTGATCAACAAGGAAGAAAATAATCTTTGATAGCATCAAAGTCGAAGAATCGAGGATTGATACTCCAAAGATTAGAATCTCACTTCTCCTTGAAATCTTAAAGTTATTTGACCTAGAAACCCTTTTTCTCTCTTTAGAAATGCTGAAAAGTGCAAAGTAAAAAGTTGTTGGAAAATATCTCCAAGGGAAGATATTTATATGAAGTTCTAAAAGTGCAGTAAGTGGAACCTGTAACACCCTTTTCTACCCCCAAAATGTTGCAGCAGAAAGAACTTAAATAATCAGAGTAAGGCATAAAAATCACCTCAAAGGGTGCACATTTCTCATTAAATCAAAATAACACAAATTACCCTGTAAACAAAAGGGTTTTCCTCAAAATAACTCAAAAGCCTTCACATGGCAGCGGAACTCAAAATTCTCAAATTAAAAGGTTTTCAACGAACATTGTAATAATCCAAAAAGGTGTTCAACATATAAAACCATATCATCAAATGACAACAAAATAAGGAAAAACATAATTCGACTCAAAGAACCCCAACCCGATGTTACACTATTAGAGCAAGTTCCTCTAAATCGACCAAAAGCAAATAACTTCAAGGTCCTCGAAGCATCCACAGCTAAACCTGATCACCTGCACGTTACCCACGTAGAGTCAACATTCAAACAGGTAGGGTGAGTAATCACAATTCATAATAATCATTATAAAACAAGATATACATAAAATGGCATTATCTTCATAAACGACGTCATCAAGGTCATCATCAAGGAAAACATCAGGAAACACCATATCACAAATTCATCAATGCCACATAAAATGCAATGCATAACAAGACTCATGCATGTGGTAACAATCGTCACAAAGGATGGACACCAGGCCATTAACCCTTCAAAGATCCCCGTCAATAGGATCGATCCTGAAATCAGAACCAGAGCACGTCATAATTACCTCATATCCGCACAATGGGAATGAAGCGTCATCACAGAGTATGCATATGAATGTATGATACACAAACGTCAATAATTCATCATCGTCAAGTAAACATCATAATGTGCATCATCATTCACCAAAACATCATATAATCATGTCATCGTAAATTCATCAAAACACCACCAATCATCATCATCAATATCATCAATAACATCACAGTAATCATCAAAATATCACAGCACCAAAATCTCAGAACATCACATCATCATAGCAAAATTTCACAAAACTGCAGCAGTTCGCTGCTGAGTTCGTTGTGCGGACACCTTCGCTGGGACCTTCGCTTTGCGAAGCTCCAGCGAATCCCAGAATCCCAAAACATCCCACATTCTGCCTCTCCTCGTTAATACATTCGCTGTGCGAATCCCTTCGCTGGGACATTCGCCGTGCGAACCCACGACACCACACCTCAGAAAATACTCCCAGAATCATCACAGTTATCGCGCATTCACTGCGCTACTCGCTTTGCGAGTCCAGGCGAACATTCGTCGTGCGAATGATTCCTTCGCTTTGCGAACTAGCGATTGCAGAGAATCGCTGCTACACATCAGTAGCGTTACAGACCTCAAACACCTTACGAATTCCACCTCAGTTCACCCAAACCATCCCCAAGTTATTTACAAGACATCATGGTAAGTCAAAAACATAAAACCTACGACATTTAGGTCAATTAATTCCACAATCCTAACTCAAAATCCCATAAACCTTCAACAAAAACCCCAAATTCCTCAAAACCCCATAAATCCCTTTCTGCACAGGTTACAATACAACAACGGGGAAATCTGCCCCAAAGGTCTATTTTACCGATTAAATTCAACTCTTATCAATCGATCTCCCAACACGCCCTCAAAGTCCTCAGTTTACCTCAAAACCTATAAACCCTCAAAACCCCAAATTCCCCAACATCCACTTTAATCAATCGAATCCTATAATGAAAACAATGAAAGGCAATTACTCCTCATACCTTAGATTGTCGATCCGATGAGTTCTCTCTTGAGCCTTTGGAAACCTTCACGAAAATCCTCGCCTTTTTCCTTTTTCCTCAGAGCTCTGCACTTTCTCCTTATTTCCACGATCTCCACAAATGAATCCTAATTCTCCTCAATTCCTCCTTTTTGGTTAATTTATCTCTTGGGCCTCAACTATGGGCTTTCTCCATAATACCCTCACTAATACACCTAAAATATCCATCTTACCCTTAATTCTTCTAATATTATTTTAAATCAATAATAATACTAATATATTCATATTATATACTATTATTTAATTAAAATAACCAAACTTCACCAAAAATACCGACATCGACACCAACCACCGAAAATCACAGAAATTCACGAATATAATATGTAAACAACTTAAATAAATATTCTTACAAAAATCGGGGTGTTACAGAACCGAGCTTAGCGCCGTCAGGAGCGCGCTAAGCGCGATCAGGAAAAATAGAGTGTTTTGCCCAGAAAGCGCGCTGAGCGCGGCGACATCCTGTTAAGCGCGGTCTGGGACTTTAGCTACTGTAAGTTAAACAAAAAATGCACTGAAGGCGCGCTGGAAATCCCGCTCACCACGGTTTGGACATTTTGCTACTGAAATTCAATGAAAGCGCGCTGAGAGCGCGATGAAAAACTCACTGAGCGTGCTTTGCCGACACGAACTCGTCGAAAATGCTCTTTCAGGCCTTCAATCCTTCACCGATTGATCCTAACATCCAATATAAAGCAAAAACACATGTAAAAGAGCATCAAAATGATCATAATATACAATATGTACAATAAAATCGGAAAGTAGTATAAATATATGAAAACTAATAGATATTCTACTAATATTAACAAAGAAACCAATTGAAAGGGCCTTAAAATATAGTCAAAAGTATGCACAAATTGGCCCTTAACACTTTCCTATGGAAAAAATTCGTATTTTTGTCGCCATCTTGCAACCAAACAACCCTACTGTGTTATCTCCATATTTGTTCTTTGATTTTGAGTAGTACATCCAATTTTTCGTTGAGATCCCTCAGCCTAGTTAACTCTTCCGTAGAAGTAGCCCAGATGTTCGTGTCCTTGATTTTGTTATCTACGGTTGCGATATCTTTCTTAACATTGTCGCTTTTGTACCTATCAAAAGTTGTTCCCAGCAAACTCAATCCTCTAATCCTCTTAGTGACAAGCACCTGGGCATTTAACCAAGCTCTTCGGATAGCTTCTTCGCATCTAACATCCTTCGTTCATATTTCTCGAATCTGAAGATTCTCGATCGCTTCCTCTGATTTTGTTAAATTTTCGCCTTCAATTTGATAGAGATGATAGCATAATCAGAGGCTCGTTTAGGAAGGTTCTTAACCTAGATTGGAGAAAATATATTCACAAACTCCGCATTTCCCCACATCCTGTCAAGCCTGCATTGAATGTTCCTTTCACTTTGTCTCGCGTTTGTTCACTTGAAAGGATATCCTTCGAAGCCCGCATCATAGAGCCCACATGTACTCCTCCACAATTTACCTTCCCCACAACAATTGTCTTGCACTCCTAGTGTTTCCTTCAATCTTGTCTCGGGTACTGACAGTGTCATTAAAATCCCCAAAATAGCACCACAACCCACTTGGGGGTTTCAGATCCCTTATCAGTTGCCATGAGAGTCATTCTTGTGCTCCTTTGGGTGACCATAAATTCCAACGAACGCTACGTTACCTCCACCAATCTCATCCTCGAAAACAAACTCTATGTGGTTAAGGGAGTAAGAAACAATCTATAAATTTAACGGTTCCCTCCATAGAAGCGCCAATCCTCATGCTCTCTTCTTGCCCTGGATAGAACAATCAACTCCTAACCAATTGTTTAAATTGCACTTTAGTCTGATGTTTTAAGAATATCACAGTAGAATTTTCCAAATGTGTGAGCCTCAACAAGGCTCGAATTGTAGAGGGATTCCTCAACCCTCTACAATTCCAACTAATGATTTTCATTGTAACAGACGGTGTTGGTCACCTCTGGTTCTTTTTGTGCCTTTTTTCCCTTCTACCACCTCTTGATTCCTTTTTTTCCACCACCCACAATCTTCATTAGAGAAGTATCTTCCACCCTGACCTCTATCAATTGCCTCTTTCGCATCTCCGCTTTCAATTTCCTGGCTTGTTGGTTAATATTTGGCTTACTTGCATTCTGGCTCTTCAATTTTGGAGCTTCTTATTTTCCTTCCCACCAACTTCCTTTGTGCCTTCCATATTACCTTTCAAAATCATAACCTCACCCAAGGATTCAACTACACTTTCCACTTCTCTATCCTCTTCAATTAGCGATGTCTTCTCCTTGCTTGCTCCTTTCCTTTCTCCGCCCATTTCCTCTGAAGCAGATATCAAGTATTTCCTTGTATTCTTGTCATTTCTAGCTTCGCTAATCTTACTTAGACTTGTTGAGTCAAAGAGATTTCTGCTACAACATCATGAGCTTTATTCCTCATGACCTTCTTCCACATTCCTTGGTAAAGTAGAAACCCTTAACCAATGCCCAAATGAAAAATCTTGCCTTTCAATCTCCTTAAAGCTTTCCACGCCACCTTCCCCATGTTCTTCGCAATTGATCCACTATTGCACACGAGTCAAAAACGAGTTATTAAAAAGGTAGTATAAGGAAGCGACACTCGAGTCGTATCACAATGAATCTAAGTTTAAATTAACCGAAATAAAGAGCATAATTGGGGGTTTACGTTTTTAAACAATTGAAACAAAAATAAATTAAATGATTACAATTATGTTTAACATATTAATCTACTGGTTCAGTAATTTCAGACTTATCATCAGTTATTATATCACCAATTCCATATGCGGATTTAGTTCCTATTTGATTATAGTATTGATTAACAAACGTAAACAGCACTATGTGAATTATATTATATATTCCACATTAAGCATGACGGCTGGAGATTGGACGAAGTTAACAAATAAGCTAAGTTAACACACAAAGTTAAGGAACATGCATCAATCAAATTTAATCAACATTGTTATATGCAACTCAAAATTAAGCAAACAAGAATACACAAAATAAGATTATAAGGAATTGAATAAAAACTGATAATATAATAACCTCAAAGTCTTGATGAAATTCTGAAATAGTAGATTAACCTTGGAGTTTAGCTGACCATGTAATCCTAATGCTCTCTCTAATTCCTAAAAACTATCTAACTTTCCATAATACTGAGCTTAGCTAAAATAATTAAGAAAATTGTGCTTTAAGAGCACCGACTCGAAAAACATAAGCTGGCCCCAAACTAACTAATTTATTTTTATTAAGTCTAGAATAAAAACTGATAATTTGAATCCTTTTCACTCCTAATTAGCTTCTGGCATCAACATGAAACTTGTACTCTTTCTCTTAGTTTTCCAACGCATATTAGAACACGTCAAACATGATATTGTAGTTCAATTTATGATCTTCACAGTGATAAGGTATCAAATTATAATTTATTCCAAAAATAAGCAACTGACATAAAATCAAAGCAAATTTAAACTTAACTTCAAAAAAATATTAAAGCAGTGAAAATAATGCAAGAAGTTATAAAATTATCATAAAACAAAATAAAATATGGTATTTTAAAATACACTGATCAACAATGTTTTAGTTAGTGACCTATTTTCCCACACACAAAGCAAAAGGTTGGAAGTCGTTCGTATTTAAAAAACCTTCATCCTTCGTTCTTGATATTTGATCATAGTCCCCCTTTAAGAGGCTTGCATAGATCGATATTGATTTTGATTCTTAAGAACTTTCCTATTCTATTTGCTTCTTTTAGGTCCACCTCTTCAACCTTCCCCACGGTGTTCCTTAGTTGCTTCACCATCGATTTAGATCGTAACTTCAAAGGCAAGTCATAAACCCTAATAATTGTCTTGTGTATGTTATGCTTATGAGTTGTTTGCCTATTGTGTTTAATTCACATAATCAACTCTACCTAGTCGGAGAGGGTTCTTAGTTATTGTTACACGTTTTGCCACAACGAATCATATATATTTGGTAATCTTATTTTTAAAAGTATTTTTAAATTGTATAATATTATAAATTTATCATTAATGAATAGTGTAACTTTTTTTTTAATTTCCAAAATTAAAAATTAAAAGTGAAAATCTCTAAACCTTATATTAGTTGTTAGTTTTCAAAACTCTTAAATAGAAAATAGTTTTATAAAATTAAAAAACTAAATAAATTTTATTATTTTTAAATCTGAAAAATTGAAAAAATTGTTTTAAAAAACCAAACAAGCCCTAAGTGTGTGTGTGAAAATTTGAATTTTGGCTATGTGAACATGCATTAGACAAACACTACAATTTCAAATTTCTACATTTTCATGGTAAAAGAATAATAAGTGAGAAATTAGACCAAAATGTGCATCCGAACATCACATAAATGTGAGAGTTTTGTTTTGTAAATTATGGAAGGATTTTCTTTAGGGTGTGTTTGGTTGGGGTTAGATGGAGGGGAGGGGAGGGGAGGGAATATTTAATAGTTTTTGTATTTGGTTCAAATTTTAAGAGGGGGAGGGGAGGTAGATGGAGGGGACCAAAATCCCTCCTGACTCACTTTTTGCTTCCCCCCAATTTGGGAGGATTTGGAGGGAAGGAGAGAGGATTCACTTTAATCATAGTTATATTTATATTTTTATCCTTATTATTTATTTAAATATAAATTTAACTTGTTAAAATGTTAAATGTTATATTTTGAACAAATTTTATCTCCCTTTTATATTTCTTATACTTTTTATATATTCATCTTATTATTATTATTATTATTATTATTATTATTATATGTGTTTAAATCCTTTTATTTTATTTATTATATTTTATTGTTACTTTTTAATTATTGTAATGTTTTTGTTTATAATAATTTTTATTAGATTTTATTATATTTGATAATCTTCTTAAAATTATATATTATAATCGTTATAATTTTTATAAAAATTTTTAAGATGCTCTCTGATTGAATACTTTATATTTCGTTAATGAATTTGTGTTTGTATTATAAATGATAAATATCATGAGTCTTATGATAAAATTATAAGAATACAAATGTAAATTAGTTTTAAAATATCTCCCCTCTCTTTGTGAAGCAAACATATTTGTAAATAAAATGTCTCCCCTCCCCTCCCCTTTCCTATTTTGAACCAAACATATATATATTTAAAATTCCTCCCCTCCCTTCCCCTCCCCTTGATAAAAATCCCTCCCCTCCCCTCCCCTCGATTGAACCAAACAGACCCTTAAAGTTTAAAGTTTATTTTTTTCAATACAGAATTTTATATCTTTTAATACTCTAAAATTTCCTAACTGGTGCTTTTCTGAAGACACAAGTTAACAGGATCATTCATTTATTATCATTAGTTCAGTAGCGATTCAATCCGTTGAAAAGAAAATTTATATTCTTACATGAAAACACATATAAATCTATATTCTTACAAACATTCAATAAAAAGAGAAAAAAATTTAAATTTATTTAAATTTATTTATTTTTAATTGAAAATATGGAGTGGTTATAATACGAAGGAGAGAGAAAATTTTATTTTTTATTATTAATAAAAAAAATTATGATTGCCTGTGTGTATAATTAATTTCGTGTTATGGTTGTTTCTATCTAAGAATTTTCTCCCGTTGAAACAATTGAACAATGACCTAACGTCTCACTCTGCGTTGATCTTCATTCCGGTTTTTAGAACATTTGTTTGAACACTGCCAGCAATGGCAGATTCAAATAAGAGACTTAAGGAGAAAAATATCCTTTCCACATCTATCATTAGAACCCAACATGATTCACACTTTCAGGACAGTTCAAATAATGAAGCAACCCCCTCTCCCAAAAATGTCAAGTTTGACAAATATTATCTGATAAATGTCCTATATATTTGAAGTGTATCTTCAGAATAAATGTAGAAAAGGATGAACACTTCAAATTAATAATATACACTGTACTATGTAGTACAAAAAAAGAATGCAATTTCCTTTGGAAAAGAACAACAACAAAATGATGCAAAACATTTTCACATTCCATAGATAAAACCAGTTGCAGAACTTCCAAATCCCTTAAAATGGGTCTAAAACAGGTGAAACAGTTAGAATGAGTAAAATTGAGTCTTACAGTTACAACATATTAGAAACATGGTGGATGTGATATCTATGTGTTTGATCATCACTCATCAATGTCCTCTTGATTGAACAAATAAACACAGCTCTGTTTATATGCAAGCATCAAAACATGAACTAAAAGAAAGGGGATGTGAGGCTACCAAAATTCTCTCTTTTACTCAAAAAAAACTGTTACTTTACAATTTCTTAACTCTTCTGAATAGGTGATTCACAATTGAAGAAACAGACAACAATGAACAGTGTAACACATGAGATATAGAAGTGCCTTTTTGTTGAATGATGGTCAAGGCTTTGACAAGAATGAATGAGTTAAGAAACTCGCTATTCATATTCAAACTCTATCTTTACATCCATATATTCTCTTCCAAGTTGAGTAATGAATTCAGTAAATTTTGCCAAAGTTATGCACTCTTCGTGTGTTTTAACCTCTGAAACAAAACCATGAATGACCATTTTTTTCAGGTTGGGACATCTTTCCAAAAGCCCAGCTACCCATACTGCAAAAAGTTCATTGATCGAAGTCCATCCAAGTTCTAACACCGACACATTCATCAGAAGCGACGAGCCTTGTAGGCCATAATTAAGTACACCGTCTCTTAAATCGTAACTTAATGACAAGTGCATCAATTGAGGAAAACAAACAGAAATCGTTTCCAAGTCAACAACTTCTTCGTCGTCTTCAAAAACCACCCCCCAGAGCCGAAGTCTGCGTAACTTCGATGCTTTTGAGATCATATGGTAAAACTTCGGCCACATAATTGTGAAGTTGCTTATGTCTACAAACTCAAGGTTATCTGCATTGTCACCAATTTCAAGATGGATGACACTCACATCATCAACCTTCAACACTTTCAAACATCCCTTTCCGATCAATTCAAAAACCTCAAAAGTACAATCTTTAAGATGTAAACACTCGAGTAATTCCGCCTCCATTACAAATTTATCCAAACCAAACGACTCAACCGAGAATTCCTTCAAAGAAGAGCTACTAAGCTCCATGGAAGCCTGCGAATCCGACATAGCGATTTCCGGGCTAACCATACACAATGTTTCAAGCCTCGGACAAGCCGTAAGTAAAAGACACAAATCCCACTCCGAGATGCTAACAAAACTCAACGAAAGCGACTTCAAGCAAGGAAACTTCTGATAACTAGGCTCCACATGCGTGATAGAGTTCCGACCCAACACCAACACTTCCAGCTTCCGCCTACCGCATTTCTCAATAATATTAAACACCGGCGGCGTGCTCACGTAAAAATGCAACTCGTGCAAGGTATCCCTTGTATACATAAGCCAAGCGATAACCGGTGCAGTAGAAAATTCATGAACATCCCCCATAGAAATGATTAAACACCGCAATGCTTTTGTTTGAAAGATTGTTTGAGTAATGAGTATTTCTAAAGTATGAGAGGTTAATTCATGATAAACAGGCCAATCACAAGAGTTGAATGAAAGAGTGTGGAGATGAGAACGCCAAGCTTCTCTCCATTTCTTGCAAGTTGCTGAAGCAATCACAGTGTCACGAGCAGACCCAATATGAGATAGTATATTACCAATCACTTCAACAGGGATATTCTCCATAAGAGAATAAAATAAACTCAGCACGGATACCAGAAACACAATACAGACACACAAAACACGACAAAGAGACACTAAGGATTTGAAAAAATGTATAAATTAAACGAATTCACTCTGTGAGTGTCCGTTTCAATTTCAAACACTGACATTTCTGAGGTGTTGGTACTCAAAATCAAAAACACTTACCCAACTACACCAACGTTCAGAAACTGTAATTATGCAAAGATTTGAAGAATTAGACTCAATGTGAAAATTAAATACTAATTAATTAGGAAAAAACAATGCACATTGATACTAATCGTAAGGAATCAGGATCGAAGTATACAAAAAAATTAGAAAATTGTTGAATCGAGAAATTTGGGGAAATTTGGGAGTTACGATATTGAAGTGTGGAAGGAATGAGAATAATGGAATTGAAGAAAGTGACTAACCAGAAGAATGAAGCGATGATGGTGAAGTTGAAGTGGAATCTGGAAATGGATCAAAGGAATAGGTGAAGGTTTGAATGAAGGAAGAAAAGAGAGGGTGAGGTTCGTTGCAATGTGTTTGATTCATTGAATGTTTTAAATAAAACCTCAATAAAAAATAAGTGATTCAGTTGACTATTTTATATATATTAAAAAAAATAAAAATGAAAAAAAAATGATATTTTATTAAACTATCATTATCATGTATTGGAATTTATAAAAGTAATATTAATTAGAGGATAAAATTGAGAAAAAAAAATATTGAAATAAGAATTTGTATTATTGAAGTGTGTAAATAATGATACAAACTAGAATTATTTATATACAACCTTAATTGGGCTTGGGCTAACACAATTTGGATTATATTTAAATATTAAATCTAATAATCAACTCTAATCTAATATTTCAACACACCCCCATAATCCAAGTTGTCTAGCCTACGCTAATCATAGTCGATCTGAACTATTCCTAATTTCTTTCTCAAATTCAAGAATCTGTCGATCTTCAATCCTTTGGTAAAAATGTCGGCCAACTGTGCTTCACTTGAGCAATGCCTAACTTCAAGTTCACCTCGATTTACCTTTTCCCTCAAGAAGTGAAATCTGGCTTCGATATGCTTACTCCTTCCATGCAGAACTGGATTCTTGGCCAGATTTATGGCTGACTTGTTGTCGATTTGCAACACAAGAGGTTTCTTCACTTCGACCTCCATTTTTTCAAGTACTGATCTGATCCAAATTGCTTGACATGCAGCATAAGATCCTGCTATATATTCTGCTTCACACGATGACAATGCCACCACAGGTTGCTTCTTCGAACACCATGAGATTGGGGCACCAAATACTTGAAAGAATTAGCCAGTTGTACTTCTTCGATCTTCCTTATCTCCACACCAATCAGCATTTGAAAAGCAATTAACTATTGCTCCTTTGCCTTCAGAATTTCGTCGAAATAGAATTCTAAAATCTGTTGTTCCTTTTAAGTATCTCATAATTCTGCTTGTAGCTTTCATGTGTGACACTCTTGGTTCACCCATGAATCTGCTCACTAATCCGACTGCGAAACCTATATCAGGTCGACTGTTGCACACATATCTCAAAGATCCAACTATTTGTTTGAACAAAGTTACATCAACTTTGTCTTCCTCTTCATGCTTCTCCAACTTCAAGTTTGGTTCAACAGGTGAGGATGCAGGATTTGAATCATCCATTCTGAATCTCTTGAGTAACTCTTTGACATACTTCCTTTGATGTGGCACCATACCTTGCTTCAACATTTGAAATTCCATGCCTAGGAAATAAGACAATTTTCCCAGATCCGACATTTCAAATTCCTTCATCATCATCTCTTTGAACTTCGACAAGTTCTCCAAGCTATTTCCAGTTACCAACAAGTCATCGACATATAAGCAGATGATTGTTATATTTTGTGCTACAACCTGAACATAGACACCATACTCAGACTTGCATTTGACAAATCCCAAATTTGACTAAGTATGAGTCGATCTTCTTGATCCATGCCCTAGGTGCCTGCTTGAGGCCATAGAGCGCTTTATGCAACTTATATACTTTACTCGCTTCCTTCTGAATCACAAACCCAAGAGGTTGTGTGACATAGACCTCTTCGTCTAACGGACCATTCAGAAATGCTGACTTCACATCTAAGTGAAATGTCGACCAACCTTGGTTACATGCCAATGCTACCACTAGTCGAACAGTCTCCAGTTTTGCTACTAGAGCAAATACTTCAGAGTAGTCAAGTCCTTCTCTTTGAAGAAACCCTCGAGCTACTAATCTTGCTTTATGTCTTGCTATCGACCCATCAGCATTGTGTTTTAACTTGAACACCCACTTTACTTTGATAGCTTTTGTATGTGGTGGCAATTCGACTAACTCCCATGTGTTGTTTCTTTCGATTTCCTGTAACTCTTCAACCATAGCTAACTTCCACTGTTGATTTTTTAAAGCTTCATTATGGTTGATTGGTTCAGCACCTGCAAGTAAGGCAAAATGAACTAATTCTCCATCTGGTGTGACTTCATCATCACCAGTCACTTCATAATCATGAAGTCTTGTTGGAGGAACTCTATTTCGCTGAGGTCTTTGGCTTATTTCAGCCACAACCTCTATGTCAGGAATGTCAGCAACTGCTTCTACTTCGACTTCGACTGGATTCTTAGCGTTCCTTCAACTTCGACTTCATCAGTTTCTTCGTCGAAATCAGAGCCCATCAATGGCTTGTTAATTGAATTACTAGAATTCCAATCCCAGACATAATTTTCATCAATCACAATATCTCGACTCAACACAATCTTCTCATTAATTGGATTGAATAGCCTGTATGCACCAGTCTTATGATATCCTACCAGAATTATAGGTTCACTCTTGTCATCAAGCTTCCTTCTTCTTGCATCAGGAACATGCTTGTAACACATAGAGCCAAACACCTTCCGATTACTCATTGATGGTCTTTTGCCACTCCACACTTCTTCAGGAACCTTGTTTTTCAATTTCTTGGTAGGGCACCTGTTCAGGATATAAACTGCAGTTGAAACAACTTTACCCCATAAAGATTTTGGCAAATTCTTCTGCTTGAGCATACATCTCGCCATATCCAATATGATTTTGTTTCTTCTTTCAGCAATTCTATGTTGAGGAGTATAAGGAGCAGTTACCTCATGATCAACACCGTGTTCTGCACAGAATTTTTCAAACATCTTCGAAGTGTATTGGCCACCTCCATCGGTTCGCAGAACTTTGATCCTCTTCTCACTCTGGTTTTCGACAAGCATCTTGAATCTCTTATAGATTTCAAATACATCATCCTTTCTCTTGATCACATAGATCCACAGCTTTTGACTAAACTCATCGACAAACGAAATGAAATATCTGTTTCCACCAATGGTATGTTCTTCGAACGGACCACATACATCTGAATGTATAACTTCGAGTATGCAGGATGATCTCATTGGCATAGTCGAAACGAAAGAATTTCTGGATTGCTTTTCGACTAAACAACCTTCACAGAGTTTGTCAGGCATCTCAAGACTTGGAATACCAGATACCATATCTTGAGTAATCAGTTGATTGAGTGATCGAAAGTTCAAATGTCTAAACCTCAAATGCCACAACCAACTATCCTTGTGGTCGACAACAGATTTTAGACATTGTACTTCAGTCGAACTGATCATGGTCTTAAACGTCATGTTCTTCGACAACAGAGATTTTAAGACCAAATTGTTCTGGGTGTCGAACAATTTCAAAACTCCATCTTTCATGACAACTGAGAAGCCTTTTTCGACCAGTTGTCCAACACTTAACAGGTTTCACTTTATTCCAGGCACATAGAACACATCTCTGATCATATCTTTCGATCCATTACTTAGTTGAAAAACTATGTTGCCAGTACCTTCTACTTGCAACGAATTGTTATCAGCAAGTTTCACCTTGCTCTTCTTCGACTCGTCAAAATCTGCCAACCATTCTTTTTGACCAGTCATGTGATTTGAGCAGCCTGAGTCGAGGAACCAGATCTTGGATTCGACATGGTTATCTGCCACTGTAGCCATAACCACCATACCACCTTCAGAATCATCTGAATCTTGGCGTCCAAGGTTCACTCCTTTGTTCTTGCCTTTTTTCGATCCATTGTCTTTCTTGTACCAACAATGTTTGGCCAAATGATCCCACTTTTCACAGCTATAACACTGCATATCTTTCTTATCTTCTTTGTCCTTTCGATAGTTTCCTCCTTCTCTTTTCGAGGATTCAGAAGCTTTATCTTCGACCTGATTCTTGTGAGGGTTCGACCAAGACTTCTTTCCTTGAGTTTTGTCGACTTTGCCTTTGGATTTGTTGGAACCACCATTCCTTTTCCATGACTGAGCCTGCAGTGCTTGTATCGAATCGTGAACTCCCTTTCTTTCAACAATTCTCATCTCATGCGCCTCCAACTAACCAGCCAAATCTTCCACTTTTAGGGTTTCAAAATTGTTGGATTCTTGAATAGCTACGATAACGTGATCAAAGTGAGAGGTCAACGTTCTCATTACCTTCTCAACTATAAACTTATCAGTTATGGTTTTGCCACAACCCTTCATGAGATGGACGAGGTTTACAGCTTGACAACAACTCATATTGTCGACGCAAGGTTTGCAACTTGACAACCTTGACTTTCTCACCTCCTTCATAATACTTCACCAGAATATCCCATGCCTCCTTCGCCGTTTCAGCATGAGAGATTCTGTCGAAGTTAGCAGCATCGACCTCCGTCTGAATGCAATAAGCAGCCTTGCAATCTTTCTTCTTGACTTCGTTGTGGGCTTTTTTTATGTTCTTCAGTTGCATTTTCAGCCAACACAGGAACACCGCCGGTAACCACTTCTAGGGTATCATGGAAGCCAAATAAGTATTGCATTTGTTTTTTCCATCGGATCCAATTCTTGCCTTCAAGCATTGGAAGGGAATTCAGAATGCTCTTATCACCAGTCATCTTCGCAGCGGTTGATTCACTTGCCCTGGAAACATGATCTCTGACGTGAAGTTCTTGAAAACTCGATCAAGAACAATAACCGGAAGCTCTGGATACCAATTTGTCAGTGCGTAAGGCAATTTTAGTGAGGAGGGAATAGAGAGAGAATAAGAAAATAAGGATTTGTATTATTGAATTGTGTAAATAATGATACAAACTAGGACTATTTATATACAACTCTAATTAGGCTTGGGCTAACACAACTTGGATTATGTTTAAATATTAAATCTAATCAAATCTAATCAAATCTAATATAATATTTTAACATATACTAGTATTATAAATATATAAGTATTTTTTTACAAAATTAAAAAAATATCTAGAAAATAATTTGAATTCGTCATTCTATAAAGAGAAGCTCTTTAATATTTTGCTATCAGTATGCTGCATTATTACCGATCCTATGTTTTGTTAAATAGTCAGAAGAAATATTCATTCCCTAAAGAGTATGAAATATTTGAACTCGTGATTATCTAGAAAGAAACTTTTTCATGTTGTGAAGAATCACAATATAGTGATGTCAAATATTAACAGACTCTGAGATAAGTTAAATAGTAGAGTTGGAGTCAGAATAACACATCAAGTATTTAATGTCAAGTTCTCAAGTCATGCACAAACCATGACATAACGCCATCAGCTCAGTATGAAGGATGTTGGAATAATTTATATTACCCGCAAAACAGTGAACCAAAACACCACCAACATTTCAAATGAATCCACCAAAACTTGAGAAGTCAGGATTACCGAGGCTACTGTCATTGATAGGTTCACTAGTGCACGGAAATATTGTTAGTAATATAAAAAATGTCGAACCCACGGAGACCAATGTCAACCTACCATTATCTCTAACTATTGTGTTAATATAAGGCTATGGATAATACTTTTGGTGTGAAAATAAAGAAATAAGCTTGTTTAAAATCAATTAAGAGACGGGAGACTGGAATGTGGCTCTTGTCAACCAATAGCACTCATAAAGTTGTAAATTATAATCAAATTGGGATAATATCTTTTTTTATAGAAAAATGATCAATTTTTAAGGAACTGTTTGCTTTCGCGCAACCGAAATCGAGCTTTAGCTTATAATTTATACTGCCTGCTTTCGCGTGTCCAACATGTTAAAGTGTGAAACTCTTTTTGAAAATTGTTTTGGATTGGGCCAGGGGCTGGCACACCGTCGGGCACGGTCCAACCCAACTTCTCGTCGGGGAGGGCCCAACACAAATTCCCGATCCACTATCCCGCAGGAGGAAACGCTCCTCGCGCGTCTTCCCCACGTACTCCACGTGCTCCCCGTGTGGGGACACGTCTCCAATTGAACCCGCGCCTTCCGCAGGGTAGTTGACCCAGGACGAAGACCACGTGTTGGTCTTCCCTACTCCACGTAGATCATGGCAGTTATTCGTATTGGGCCTAATGATCCAACCCACTATAGATAACCGTTGGCCCAGCGTTTGGGGCACATTATAAATACCCTCCTCCACAGGAGGGTCATGTATTCTAAACTCATACTTTCTGTACTTGCTCTCGTTCGCTCTGAACCTCACTTTGCCATGGGAGTATCTTGCAGGTACACCCCCCTCCTCTTCTCCACCACTGGCGAACTTGGAGCTCATGACATGTTTCTGGCCGTTGATCCTCTTTCTGATTCGGTAAGATCAATGGTGCCGTCTGTGGGAAACTTTTGCTCCCCCATCTTTTCTCTCTCCGAAATCAAAAGACCAAAGCAAGCCTTCAACCTCCTTCGATCATGGCCAATCAACACATTAACGATAACGTCCAGAAGTTGCCTTCACCACCTTCACTGACGGCAACGACCACGATAACAATGTGACTGCCTCGGTTGAAGAGGGTGACCCTAGGGACGGGCTCACCGTATTTCCCTCCCCCGACAATACGGCCTACAACGCCGCCCAATGTTTCGAGAGTCCCTCAGTTTTCCAACCGATTCCTGTGCCTCCCAACGTCGATCCTACCATGGTGGCCTTGTTCGTGGCAATCAACCATACGAACCTGATGATTTTCCAGTAGAACAAACGGATCAGAATGTCAGAGAAGGAACGACAACCGCACTCTCCTCCGCGGAGACATCGGCGCCCGGTTTCTCGTAGCCCTTCCCCACGACGACGAGAAACCGGATGAATCTCAAAGCCTCTCATCGCGACAACCCAGACGTCCAACCGTGGCCACAAGCTGCGATCGCCCAAAAGCGGGATTACACTCTTCCCAGCAAAGAACGGTGCTCCCCGACTCCTAAAAGGAATAAAGCCGGCGGGCAGCCGGAGAAGCCAAAGAGTCGACCAAGAAACTCATTAACTGCGGCAGGAGCCCTCGGTACGACCACTCCCCGTCGCGCTCACGAATCCGAAGCGACGAAGACGACCCCCGTGTTCCCCTGTCCCGAGCAATTATGGAGGCTACCATCCCCGTCGGGATGGAAAAACCACCAAGTCTGGCGACCTACGATGGCACGACGGACCCAGACGATCACATCGAGAACATTGATGCGATGTTCGATTATCGTAATGTCCGAGGCGCCATCAAGTGACGACTCTTCCCCACTACTCTGAAGAAGGGTGTCATGGCATGATATAAGAGCCTCGACCCAGAGACCATTGCCTCCTGGAAGGACCTGAAGACCCAGTTCACCAGACACTTCACGGCTTCTCCTCGACATCCAAAATCTGAGTCGTCGCTCGAGGCCATCATTCAAGGGAAGGACGGATCTCTCAGAGACTATATAGAGAGATTCAACTGAGAAGCCGTTCAGATCTCCATGACTGATTGGATAAAGAGATATCTACTCGAGCGAGGGTTGCGTCCCCGCAGCGACTTCGCCAAAGCAGTTGGCATTGAGACACCCCACTCACTGGACGATATTCTCCTCAAAGCCTAGGCCTACATCCAGTACAAGGAGAGGGAGGCGACCAAAAATGCTCTCGACTCACGAAACTAGGAGGGTACCAAAGTCGCGAAGTATGACGACACTGTGGCTCCCCGGTGTGGCGGAGAGAAAAGAAGAGAAGATAAGCCCCGCGACTCCCGCGAGCACCGCGGGCCAGCAGGCCGCTTCTCTGAGTACACACTGTTGACCGCTCCCCGTGAGCACATCCTGGCCGAGTGTGAAAACTCGGAATTCCAACAAGGGGGTCCGTTTTCCCAGGCCGACGCCCTCTAAACCAAATGTCGACAAATCTAAGTATTGTCGGTTCCACATGAGCCACTGGCACATCACGGAGGATTACATCCACCTCAAGGATGCAATTGAAATCCTAATCAAGGAAGGACGCCTGAAACAATACGTCAATAGGAACGAGGCTCCTCGACAGGCCTTCCACGAAGCGAAGAAGGTCGAGGAAGAAATTCCATCTTCTGACGACGCTGGGTTGGAGGTCGCTTTGTGCGTTTTGAAATTCTGGTACATGTACAGAATTCAGATGTCCTAAGACATGTTATTCGACATCTGGTCTGACATGACACACATGGCAAGGTATAAAAATAGTACTGAAAAGCATAAACAAAACACACAGAATTGTTAACCCAGTTCGGTCTAACACACCTACTCTGGGGGCTACCAAGCCAGGGATGAAGTCCACTATCAGCAGTATCAATTCAAAGCTAAACTACCCGTTTATAGCTTATCACTTAATCACTACCCAATGACCTTTCTACCTAGATCCTCTCTAGATATGAGAAACCCTTCTCACTCCCAATCATCGCAATTATGTCTAGCAGTTGACAATCCGCCACTGCATCAACAGCTCTTCACCTATACACTAGTTCAACAAGAACGACACTTTTCCAAGACACAACTTAGAGTTGCTTAAAAGCTTCCTCTGAGAATAATACTCCTCTTACTTAATAGTTTCGAGGATCACACTAACAAACTGTCCAACTCACAGGTCGAGTGGTACAGGAACCAACCCTAATAATAGAACTTTACATCTTTGGTTGCGTTGCAAAACTAGGTTACAAACCATCTATATATAACCTATTCCCAACTGGATTTGGGCCTACAAAAACACAGCAAATGAGCTGCTACAAATCAGCAGAAACTTCTGCTACAAAATAGGGCTTTAATCTTTAACTTCCTAAAATATCTCCATATTTAGAAAGTGTATATTTTCCCATATTCTTCTCAAAATCATACTTGAATCTTCAAACCTTTTAATTCAGCGCCACCTGGAATTTGCATATTATTTCCTGAAACTTCTGCATCTGTTAGGATATAACAGAATTCTACATTCTCTTCAGTTCTGGCGCGATGTCGAATGAACCTGCATGGGACATCTCGATAGGACATGTTGTTCCAGATGTTAACACTACTTTAGCTCAACATGTTCCAATGCATACTAGGACTTCTTGCTCAACCTGTTCTTCTTTAGCAAGATAAACTATCCTATCAAACATATTGCTGTTATTATTTGTTTTACAAAATTAATGTCAACCCTTACACTTAAAGAACTAACATTCTCCCCCTTTGGCAAATTTTGGCTAAAACAAATACACAAACATATTACAACAGCAGTCACAATACTATACTACTATCAGTAGTCATCAGCAACTACTGAACCTAACAGTAACCATTAGTAGCTACTGTGGACAGCAATCTTGGAAAAACATCTTCTAGGGAGTATTTGAATGATGTTAGGACATCATGTCTGACAACTCTTTTGGCAGCACATTTCTATGAGCTCCATAACATCACCTTCGAGCATCCCACCACAATCACTTCAGGCAGCACATCAGGAGGTAAGAAGATATCTGGTGTACACGAGGAAGAAGATTTCTAACACTCTCCCTTAATACAACACATTTCTTTTTCCTTTCAACTCAGACCCTGATTCATTGTAGAAGACTCCTCCAGAAAAGAAGCGTATGTCTTAACACAAAGGACCAAAGGTGGCATTGTTATTTCTGCACACCTTGCTTGATCAGAAGCCCCCAGTCAACCTGTGGCATAAGATGAAACTTACGAAGTATCAATCTATTAACCCAGGTAACTCAGAACACAAGTCACAACTGTGTTTATAACTCAGGACACAAGTCACAATTGGAACTCAACACCAACTCAAGAATTTTAACACTCTCTTCGCAAACAATTAGAACTGCAGACTCAGAACAAGGCATCTGCATAACCCATTTTACACACCCTTTCACACACCCTTTCTCCCCCTTTTTAGCCAAAACTTGGCAAAGAAGGCCCTCACAGAACCAGACCCAAGTGACACTTACCCAAATACGAACAAACGCCATAAGACTAGTGAAACAAGAAACTCACTTGGCTGGAGGAGAAGAGAGCAGCCCCTATAAATAGCTGACCAGTAACTTAGGAATTAATGAGCCTTGAATATGTGAAGGTTCTTGGTCAAAGAAACGCTATTTTAGGTATCAAAAACTCCATTCAACATTCAATGCCTATCTTCCAAAAACTGCCTTGACTGCCTTAAATGTTTCTCAACTGAATCTTACCATTAATTAAGCCAATAACGTTCCATGCATAGGCAGGGACACGTGTTTTGTCTTATCCTTATACCACCGTCCAGAGTAATTCCTTGTTTGGCCCAAGAAAAACATGTCCTGTACCATGTTCTGACATCTTATCAGACAATGTCTGCTTTTCAGATCACACTGTAGACTTAACCAGCGCACATCCTTCAAGAAATCTGCACCCTTGCAGTAACACACCATAGACAACAACCTTAACTCCCCCTGACATGAACAACCAAAGCTCCTAATGAAGATGAACACTTGACACCAGATGATAGCACAATGATATTGCCACATTCTCAACATCAAGAACTGCCACTTCTTGTATTTGTTGAGCATAATCTCACCAGGTTTATGCCAAGTCCAACATAACAGCCCACTTGATTCACACATTCCATAACAAATGTCTTTGGATTACTTGCAACACAAGATAAGGATTGCCACCACCTTTTACTTGTATTAGAAGAACCTTCAGCCATTCTGATCAGATACCACTGACAATACCCTTCTGTCCAAGCATCTAAGAAGTCTTCATCATGAAAGTAGTCATGTATTGCCAGAACAAACTACTTAACATCAAGATCAGAATCTGCCCATTCTAATCCACATTATGTCTGAACTGCCACTTCAGACAATAATGCTGCTTCTTCCAACTCCACAAGCACAGTTCCAGACCTTCATCCAGGATACACAACACCCAATGATGTTGTAACATTATGTAGGGCATCAGCCTTGGATAAAAGATCACACCTTCTGCATTTTATTCAGGTAATCACACCCACCTGATCACAACAGTGAGAAATAAATTCTCACACAATTCAGAAATCTGAATTGCATCCACACATCAGATAACTACCAAGCTCCCAACAAGGTCTTTACCATTAGTTACATACACATCTCCATCAGACTCATACCTAGCTCCTGACAAGGTATTTGTTATCCAAGAGAGATTCACAAACAAACAGCAAATGATGCTCACTTCTTCATTCACACACTTTTGATACAGTCAGCTGATAAGGCTACCTCATATTGTCATCAATCACAACCACTCAGAAAGAATAAATTCCTGAACCATAATATCCAGACTGCAGACTTGCATAATTCTCTAGACAGACACTTAGTCTCCCGTCAAAGTATTTACCCTTATGCATACCATCAATAATAAATACTAAGTCTCCCGTCAAAGTATCTACTATTAGTTAGACTAAGGTCATCGTCTGACAACTTCCGATTCATGACATATATTCATAAGTTACTTTAACTTGGATCAATGGCTTGATCTTGGACTTCTTTCTGTGTAAAACAATCTTGGCTGAACAAGCAACAACCACCTGAATTGATGTTCCAACATCAGTCTCAGTCACAAATCTTCACATAGCTTTTCTGAAGATATCATCTATAGTAAATCTTCAGCAGGGGAACACACGAGGATCAACCTTCAGTAGCTGATCAAGCTTCCAGGTCATATCACAAACACATTCAGCAGCACACTTAATCGTTATATATGCACATTCCCAATTTTTCTCTAAAACAAGTGCCAACACCAAAGCAGTAGAATAATCAATCTCCCTCTTAACATCACACGTCCAGCTACATAAAATTGTAACATACTTCTCCTATCATGTGCTTCTTAGTACCTTGAAGAATGGAAAACATAAGACGCATCTTCATGTTTTCAAGAGCTCACTCTTTGTTCAACTCATAAGTTGAACACAATCATTACTTGTACCAATACTCACATGATCTCAATTTGATCAACTTTTCTCTATTTAAGACTACCAGTACTCCTTTGCAAGAAGAATGCCTTAAATGAATGGAGAACATGAGACTCATCTTCATGTTTTCAAGAGAACACTCTCTGTTCAACACACCTGCTGAACACATTCACCTACTGCTTAATTCTTACATCAGTCCATAAGTCAAGTAGAGACATGTGATCTCTGGAGACGCACACCACAGCATTATGTTCTATCATGAAAAGAATCCAGCTGTACTAAGAAAAACACCCCATTTTAAGCCTTGGGACCAGCAATCTTATCACAGAAGCGTGAGAGTAGTAATCTTTCATCCAACTCTCATCATCCAGACAGCTTGAGACATGTCTTCAAGGTCTTTCAAAACATCAGGTATTCTCCCTCAGAATCTGCCAAGAGCACTTCAGAGAATCATACATTCTCCCCTTTAATAGCAGCACAGACTGTGATTAGATCATATCAATCCTAAACACACACAGTCAATACATATCTAGCTACACAAGATCATTTAGAGCATGCCTCCAAATAGCAGAAGAAAACATGACCTATTGATCTTTGACCTTCATGTCCAAGAAGTCTGCTAGAGATAATACTTCTTGAATCTCAGGTTCTCCACTCCTGCAGCAAGAACCAGAAATAAACTGACCTCAGGAGTAAGTAACATGTTGATCACACCTTAACCAACTCACGCAACTAAGATGAGTTCCAGGGCCAGAACCTTCTTAGACATACCACCCAGATGCCTCCTCTTCCAGATCAGGAGTAGGCTCCAAACTCATGTGATCAAACCACATTAGTTTAGCACCCAGAGCATCTGCTGTGCCATTCCTTCAGACAACAGAATTTGCCACAATGATGTTCTAACACAGGATAGGACATCATTCCAAAGAATACATCAAGAGATCAAAGACTGGAGAATAATCCTTTTAAGAAAATAAGCAAAAGTAAATTACTTCTAAATATCTTCTGATCTCTTCCTTACAACTTCACTTATCAATGCCTTTATGAGTGGAGTTGAACAATAATCTTCAAGTATCGTTGACAAAGTAAGTTGAAGCAGTCTCGCATATATCCTGTCACCATAGGATATACAACCTCAGGAGTTTTCAGATAGATTCCCAGCGGATCAAAAACAAACTCCTCAAGGCCTTCAGGTGTCACATATTAGACCTAGCATCATAATTCAGGTGACACCACAATAAATCAAACCTACGGAGCCACTACACAGCAGTTTTTCAACTACTCCTCCAAGCCCTCAGCACACGCCACTGCCTATCACGAACAGTCCATCCTCCACTTCTAGGGACCATTCTCACACTTATATGAACTACTCCAAGTTCAAACAACTTTTCAGTAGAAAGCTTCTACCTTGACCACGAACCAGAAAGTATCTTCCCTCGGATCTCATTCAGATATAAAACAGAATGACCTGCTCTGATACCAATTGAAATTCTGGTACATGTGCAGAATTTAGATGTCCTAAGACATGTTATTCGACATCTGGTCTGACATGAACACACATGGCAAGGTATAAAAATAGTACTGAAAAGCATAAACAAAACACACAGAATTGTTAACCCAGTTCGGTCTAACACACCTACTCTGGGGGCTACCAAGCTAGGGATGAAGTCCACTATCAGCAGTATCAATTCAAAGCTAAACTACCCGTTTACAGCTTATCACTTAATCACTACCCAATGACCCTTCTACCTAGATCCTCTCTAGATATGAGAAACCCTTCTCACTCCCAACCATCGCAATGATGTCTAGCAGTTGACAATCTGCCACTACATCAACAGCTCTTCACCTATACACTAGTTCAACAAGAACGACACTTTTCCAAGACACAACTTAGAGTTGCTTAAAAGCTTCCTCCAAGAACAATACTCCTCTTACTTAATAGTTTCGAGGATCACACTAACAAACTGTCCAACTCACAGGTCGAGTGGTACAGGAACCAACCCTAATAATAGAACTTTACATCTTTGGTTGCGTTGCAAAACTAGGTTACAAACCATCTATATATAACCTATCCCAACTGGATTTGGACCTACAAAAACACAGCAAATGAGCTGCTACAAATCAGCAGAAACTTCTGCTACAAAATAGGGCTTTAATCTTTAACTTCCTAAAATATCTCCATATTTAGAAAATGTATATTTTCCCATATTCTTCTCAAAATCAGACTTGAATCTTCAAACCTTTTAATTCAGCGCCACCTGGAATTTGCATATTATTTCCTGAAACTTCTGCATCTGTTAGGATATAACAGAATTCTACATTCTCTTCAGTTCTGGCGCGATGTCGAATGAATCTGCATGGGACATCTCGATAGGACATGTTGTTCCAGATGTTAACACTACTTTAGCTCAACATGTTCCAATGCACACTAGGACTTCTTGCTCAACCTGATCTTCTTTAGCAAGATAAACTATCCTATCAA
Source organism: Lathyrus tuberosus (assembly GCA_022829125.1). NCBI lineage: Eukaryota > Viridiplantae > Streptophyta > Magnoliopsida > Fabales > Fabaceae > Lathyrus > Lathyrus tuberosus. Next base: position 7,351,081 of record JALAZF010000177.1, on the reverse strand, counting down.
ACATATTGCTGTTATTATTTGTTTTACAAAATTAATGCCAACCCTTACAATTAAAGAACTAACACGTTTCTCGACCCGAGGACTTTTACGTCCCCGACGAGGTCGCCATGCCCTTGTCTGCTCACAGCACCTGAGAGAACTTTCCATCCGCCATGGTTATATCTGGTGCAGGATTCAACAAGCTCTCAGTGGGGTCGGTGAAGAGGAAGTTCGATGAGCTGATTGACGCTAGCTCGAAGCAGAACGCAACCCTCAACATGTTCTAGGGGAAATCAAACCCCGTCACCTTCTACCTCAAGGAACTACCAGGGCGGTGCTCCCAACTCCAGTATTCCTCTACTCATCAGAGAACAGATGGCGAACTTTGGCGTCCGCCACATCCTGGTCGACCAAGGGAGCTCCATCGATATTATGTATGCTCACCTGTTCACTACTCTCCAACTCAACGAGATACATCTCACGTCGTACGTAGGCTCCGACTAGCAAGGCTTCAATGGCACAACCACAAAGTCGTGGGGCTATGTTGAGCTCCTCGTCACTTTCGGGTTTGAGGAGACTGCCAAGCAGGTCAAAGTCTGCTTCCTGGTGATAGAGTGCTCGTCTCTATACTAGTGCATCCTGGGAAGGTGGGATTTCCTCTTGTATAAGGGATTATATGATAACATGTGGGTGGGTTAATTGGTTCTCTTTGATTGAATTGTCTTTTATAGGTAAAGAATTATGTAATTGTGGAATCATGCTATTATGAGGTATATTGGTTGAATTGTGGATGGAGTGAATGTTTCTGATGTTGTATGTAGTTTGGAATTAGAATGTGAACATGGAGTATATGATTTTATGAAAATTTGGGGTTTTGGGAATGTTTCAAAACTAATATTCGTAACTCAAATTGCAAAACAACTGGTTTTTGTAAGGGTGTAACCGGTTTCAGGTTTTGGTGTAATCGGTTACACTGTCTTTAAAAAGCGCAACCTGGGCATTTTTGGGAGGTGTAACCGGTTACACTGGGAAAGTCTTGCTCACTATTTTTGATCAAGTTGTAACGGGTTACCTTTTTTGGTGTAACCGGTTACACCTGATGTGTCAAACTTAAATAATTCATAACTTGAGTTTCGGGTGTCCGTTTGAGGTGTCGTTCAAAGCATTGAAAGGCTGACACAATGTACTTTAATTTAAAAATAGTTTTAGTACCTAGAATTTATTTTAAGTGATGTGTAATGGTGTTGGATGGTGAAAGCTCCAAGAGTTTGACTAAAATTTGGTAAAACATAATGTTGTGAAAGATGTTCCAACATGAATGTTTCTGCCCCAGACTAAAGATGTCTAATGAAATGTCCCAACATGAAGACTCGACATCATGACTATCACAACAGGTTTTTTTTTAAATCTGTTCCAAGATTCAAGGCGGGATTGGCAGTGGATCAAGGAAAGAAGATTTGAATCCCAACACAGCAGAAGGCTATAAAAGAATACAAAGACCTAGGCCAGAAAAGAGAGAGAGAATGACATATACTTAGGAATCCTATTTTGTAAAGTAGGGTTTAGGGTTTGAGAGTCGTAGGTTTCTCTTGTAAGTCTCCCTCTGTATCGATTTGATACATTGTGGAAGACATATGTACTTGTACAGATTCAGAAACCCGTAGATAATGAATCGTGTATTGTTCTTGGATGAAGCTTTTAAGCAAATCCAAGTTAACTTTTTAGTCAAAAATGCTTTATTGAACTTTGTATTGAAATATGTGTCTTTCAAGTAGGGTGATACAGTTATTGTGACTATAACTTTTAAATAATCAAAGGTTGTGATTTAGGGAGTGAGATAGGTTTCTCTTATCTAGGATGGAGTTCTTAGATAAAGCTTTCATTGGGTAGTGATAGGTAAACCAGAGGTTATTTACTGTAAACCAGTGGTTGTTTACATAAAACTATACTACTGATAGTGGATTCTTCTTCTTGGCTTGGTATGCCCCCAGATGTAGGTGATTTGCACCGAACTGGGTTATCATATTCTGTGTTGTTTATCATTCTGCAATTTACAGTTCAGTTTTGATTAACATGTTGTAACAGATGTCGAAACATCTGTCTTGTTGTTGTTACTGATATTCTAAATATCAGTTTCTTGTTTTGTTCTTGTTTTAAAGTTGTGCAAAGAACAATGTCTTGACATGTGTTAGGACATCTACTATCTTCTATGCCAGAATTTCAATTGGTATCAAAGCAGGCATCATTACTGTGTCTGAATGAGATCTTGGGAGATACTTTCTGGCACTTTAAACAAGGAGGAGTTTGGGAGATCAGATCATTCACTCAGACATACTCAAGGGTATTAATGGATGGGATGGATGTTCTGGATCGAAGGTAACAACTACTGGTGGTTGTTCATGTTTTCTGATGAGTTTCTACAGCAACTGCAGGAGGAGTGGCTAGTTCTCTTGTGTGGTGTCTTATAAGATATTCAAACATCTTATTAGGGCATGTTGAAGATGTTCCTTGGTGGTTCCGCTGCATTTGTTTTTTATGGAAGAACTCTGGTATTTATGGGATTCTGGAGTTTTGATTGAAGAAAGATGGTGGAAGATCTCAATTGTCGGCTTCTTCTCTTGAAGATATCAACATCTATTCATTCCAAAATCGGGAGCTATGGAATGGAGAGAGTTGTTGGTTGATGTCTGTCATGGTGACTTGGTACCTGGAAGTTTGGTTCCATCGTGTATCTTGAAGTCAGGTTGAAGGTATGGTGAGTTGAGATTGGGTTTATCAAGTTCATACTCTAGGAAATTGGTAAAAAAAATTCCGGCTAAGTTGTCAAAGATACTTGAGATTTCTCTCAAGTCCACTCATAAAGGCATCTCAGTCGTGCATCTGGAGACTTCTAGTTACTCTTCTGACTAAAGGGTGTTTCTATGAAACATAAATCTGAAGAGAGTGGAGGTGATTTATTTTCACCATCCAAATTTGCATGGAAGGATTCTTCCTTCTTAATCCTAAGGATGAATCCAATCTGAAAGGAGATTTCAGATTTATTGAGGTAAATAGGGTTTGTTTAGAGAAAATCTTAGTTACTTAAGTCAAGGGTGGAAGCCTTGATATCTCAACACTTTGTTTATCAAGGAAGATACTTGCAAAGATTGAATACTTGATAAGTGTTCATGAAGTGATGTCCTGGAGTATATCTTCAACAGTGTGATAGTGTTACTAAACAAGGATTTAAGATCAATTGTTATTAGTGGAATTCACAAATATTTAATTGATTATTCTTGTAATTGGAGTACAATATCACTGATGACAAGTGGTACATCAGGAAGTACAACATCTCTTGCTGCATCTGCTCAAAGATTTGTGCTCTGGTGAATGAGTATAGTCAAGATAAGAAACTGATGTTCTATTAAATGTTGAAATCTTGGCAATGGAGGATGTGCAGAAGCCTATTGATTCAAGGAGTGAATCTCTAGAGCAAAAGGAGTTGTAGCTGATGATCTTGGCACCATACACGTGCGTGTGGTAGAATCAGTCTTTATTACAAGGCATGTACTCAGACTAGGAAGGTTCGTGGTAGGAATCTTGACTAGAATGTAGTGTTGTTGGAAGTGAAGATGAAGACAATTATCTTGGTTCAGTTTATTTCTGACCTAGGAGTATTGGAGTACAACAGGTGTGTTTCAGTTTTTACTAGAAGCACCTGATTTTTATCTTGAAAGTTTCCTGGCAAGAGACTTGTCTAGAATATGGTGCTAGTGATAGCACTGCTTGGGTCAGTTTATTTCTTATCTAGGTGCGTAGGAGCAGGTGATCTTGTTCATCTTAGAGGTGAAGGATAAGTGGCAGTTATCTCTGACTTCCTGAAGAAGTCTCTACTTAAGGAAGGTACAAATCTCTTCTGAAGAATCAAGCTTTGGCAGGTTTGGGTTGTCTGAAGATGAGAGGAGTGTTGCAGTACAACAAAGTAGGATGGAGGTTGTCTACTCTAACTTAATATAATTGATTAAGTCTATGAGAACATGGCACTCTTGTTCTGTTAAAAGGAGGAGGTTCTTCTAAGTGGCAGAAGGAAGGGCTGAATTCTTCAGCTGGATGTCTGAACATATGTTGTGACATCAAGCAGAAACTTCAGGGTCTTAGTTGATGTTGTGGCGCATCATCGTAAGATAAGTTGATCTTCTCAAAAATAAATGGAACTGATGCTTCAAAAAGGGTCTATCTCATGCAGTTTGCGGGAGCTGCGAGAAGGAGTAGATGTTACATGTCTGAGTCTTGGTGTATTTAAGATGGCTTTCTATGGAGTAAGTGGACTATGTAACTTGAAGATTAGGTTTCATTGGTGGATCAGAAGATTTTCTGGAACTCTGAAGGAAGCTGAGATTAATCAAACTGTGGAATTTGTTTGATTTCTATAAGTGCATTCAAGCAGGGTGCTTGGAACTAATTACTCTTGTACAGAAAGGTAGTTGGTTAAAAATTAAAGGAGGTTCTTGTTCTGTTCATATTGTGGAGCTTGTGGTAGAAGCCCTAAGTTTCTTATGGAAGATTACCTTCTTTTGGGAGTTGAATGAGAGTTTATTTCTCTCTTTGGTTATCTGGAGTTCATATTGAACAAGCTGGTGGCGCAGTGGTGTTTGAAGATCTTTAGTTGAATTACTATGCTGATAGTAAGTCCAGTGGTAATTATATCAAGGACCATAGTGTATGGTGTCTGTGATATGATCAGGATGTCCTAACTGATGTTAGAACATCATCATGGTTACTGGACTTGGAGTTCAGATTGTGGAAGCTGATATTCACCAGTTGAATCAGAAGTGTTCTATCTTATCATATGGGAGAATGATAAATTGAAGACTGTCTTGGATCATGGGGTGTTTATCTGGAAGACTGCCTCTTGTTGAGGTCAGAATGCTTGTGGAGATGTGGTTTCTTCTACTACAAGTCATGCTAGGAGAAGTGGATCAGTTTGGAGCTTGTGGAGCAAATAAGCTGAGGATTTCTAGAGCATGTGTTTGGTGTTTTCAAGTGTGAAGAACATCTGGGCGAGCTAGCAAACTAAGGGGCTCTGTATGTCTCTTTGAGGAATGTGAAGCATTCCAGATTCAATTAGATCGTATCTCAAGGAACAAGGATATCTGTGGCTGTAAAATTCAAGGTGGATTTGTACAGGGTATGGATGGTTTCTGGATGAGATGGATCAATGGTGATTTTGGTCTCAATCCAAGAGTTTGTTGGTTGTGGTACAAGGATGTGATCCTGGTACTCTCATTATATGATCATGAAGTTGTCATGGGATATCATGTGGTGATTTTGAGTATTTCTTGTTGAAGAAGCATATGTTGTGAAAAATAGGGGGAGAACTTCTGTCTGTTAAATGTACTAGTATGGTACATGGATTGCTTGAGGATCAGGCATTAGGTGGCGTTCAGCAGGTGTGTTGAACAGAGGGTGTGCTCTTGAAGACATGAAGACGCGTCTTATGTTTTCCATTCATTTAAGGTGTTCTTCTTGCAAAGGAGCACTGGGTATCTACGACAGGGGGAGTTAGACTTTTATTTTGGATATGTTGTTGCAGTAGTGCAGTTGTTTATCAAGATTGTTTATGGTCTCAAACAGTAGAATGCCTTAGGTGAGGATGATATGTCATACGAGATGTCGTGACATTGCTCTACTGGTATAAGTTCTAGGTGGACTTATTAGGTTGTTCTGATTCTGTCATTGGGTGTCAATGGATTGAATCAGAAGTGATACAAGTATCTCGGGAGTCATTGTTGTTGTCTGGTAGAATTTGTTTTTCTCTGCAGATTGGAAGGTCAATGGAAGCATTCTGTTGATGTGTTAAAAATGTCGTGATCAAGTCTGCTAATTCTGGATTAAGGAATTGATTTAGAATAAAGAGAATAAGGTTGTAATTATCTTTGTAAAACTTGTTATGTCGGTGCTAAATGAAAAAATGTTGTGGGGTCTATAAATCTTTGATGGAAAACTGACAAAGTCAGATTAGGTATCAGGACATTGCTTAGAATCTGGTTCAGATAAAGACAATAAAAGGGATGGTGGTTTCAAGGACAAGTCAGAAAAAGTGGAATCTTTCGAAACTAACTTGACCAGCCGTTATTCCATTTATTTACTAGTCTTTTATTTCTTTCAAATGGATTGCCTCGACCTATGTAGCTTCTTCAATATTTAAGGAGGATTGTGATGCTTGAGTTGTAAAACATCTTTCTTGTTAAATTGAGAGCAAATGGGTTTTGTCTGTGTTTGGGTCAGCACAGTCTGGGTATGGGTCTGCATGGGTCATTTTTGCCAACTTTTGGCTAAAAAGGGGGAGAATGGCTATTTTGTTGCTAAGAACTGTATGTGTGCATTTGAGATGCTGATCTGCAAAAATGTCTCAAAGGATGTTCTAACGATCTAGGTTCTAACATCTTTGGTAGATTGTGTTTTGTGATCAGAGTTAGGAAGCAAGTTGTGTTTTGTGGTCTGAGTTACATTCTCTATGTACTCAGTATCACAAGGTGAATGAGGAGGGGAACTTGAAATTATCTTCTCTCTCCCTCATGAATAAGGAGAGGGTCTAGTGATTATCTTCTCCCTCTTCCTTGACATTTGCTTCAGGTTTTCCCACTGCATACACCATCAAACTGAAGAATATTTTAGCCAAAATTTATCAAAAGGGGGAGATTGAAAGCTCCAAGAGTTTGACTAAATTTTGGTAAAACATAATGTTGTGAAAGATGTTCCAACATGAAGGTTTCTGCCCCAGACCAAAGATATCGAATGAAATGTCCCAGCATGAAGACTAGACATCATGACTATCACAGCAGGTTTGTTTTTAAATCTATTCCAAGATTTAAGGCGGGATTGATATTGGATCAAGGAAAGAAGATTTGAAGCCCAACGCAGCAGTAGGCTATAAAAGAAGATCAATACCTAGGCCAGAAAAGAGAGAGAATGACATAGACTTAGGAATCCTATTTTGTAAAGTAGGGTTTAGGGTTTGAGAGTCGTAGGTTTCTCTTGTAAATCTCCCTCTGTATCGATTTGATACATTGTGGAAGACATATGTGTAATACCCTAATTTTTACCCCTAAGATCCCACATATCATTTGCATCTCATATCACAAACAAGATCACAATCTGTGTTTCTCCTGAGTATCTGTGTATTTCTCACCTGCTTTTTATTTGATTATGTTTACTAACCTCTAACCAAAATACCAAAAATATTATGTAGTTTGCTTGTTTCCTTTCTCTGTGTGCTTAGAGTTTGACAGGGAGATTGATGGCAATAGTATGGCTTCAGGTCAAATGTGGTTAATCATTCAAGTCAAGATCAGATGGACGTTTGACATCATCTTGGTCAAACCATCAAGTGTTTGCTTCAATATCAAACTGGTTGTGGCAGTGGGCTATTTCTCAGGCAATATGTATTCAAGGATAAGTTGTTTTGTGCTGGAATTCATCAAGCTTTCAAGTAGTGTTCTATGAGAAGTTTAGTCCAGGTTATCATTATCATGATTTATCAGTCCAGATTGTGTTGGTCCGTGGATTTATTTTCCAAGAGATTGATTCAGGACAAATTCAAAGTGGTTCGAAATTTATTCCATTTGATCAGAGATTCAGGAAATTATGGCAAAGGTCAAAATTGATGGTCATTATTTCAGTTACAAGATATTCAGTGGTCCAATTTTGTTTAGTCATTCTAATCAGACGCTTTGTGGAAAGGTTTTGGATTGGTTTTGGATTAAAGTCAAGATTGTATATCCACTTTGATTACCATTTTCTAACCATTTTTTTTATTCATTTCATATCCATTAAAATCCATTTTTTTAACCAATTACCCAAATATCCAATTATCTTTTTCATATCCATATCCAATTATCCAGTTTTTTTTAATAATAACCTTTTTTTTAGCCATTTTGGTCATCTATTATCCATCTATGTCCATTCAAATTCTAATTGTCCCATTTACTTTTTTTGTAAACCAATTCAATTTAAAAAGTCCACATTTCACAAAACCAAGAGATACCATAAAATTGTCAAAAATAGTATGATGTTGAATTAAATGGGAACAATCCAAAGCCTTGAAACTTCATGATGTTACTAAACCAACATGATTTGCAAAAAAATTAAACTCATATGAACAAACTCATGCTACATGAAATTCATGAAGCCATGCCATCAACCAAAAACTCATGCACTCATGCACATGTATGCTAGTTGTATATAGCTCGAATACAACCAATGAAACAGGAGATGATGCTATGAAGTCAATTTCAATGGATGTTCATGAGGATGTGAAAACTATTGCAAATATGATAAAGTGGTCGCTTACAGATTTCCATGTGAAAATAACAAATGTGATTGTTGTGTTCGATCCGATTTTGGAAAATGATGAAGGAAGGGAAATAGATTTTCATGGTACTTTAGTTCTTCAGGTTTCTGAAATACAATGCGGGACTAGTTTGTCTGAAGATACTGAGTCTAATGTTGATCTCCTTGGAATAAGCCAGTTAACAAACCCTGTGAAGTTTGATGGGGCGGTACTTGAGATTCTCAAAATAGATAATGAAAAGAATCAATTACCGGTTCAGCATGTGTCGGAAGCAGGATGTGGTGAAGCTGGTTTGGGATCAAATAGATCCACTTGTCCGGTCATGGCTGGGAAACAAGGTGGATTTGGTGGAAATATAAAATTAAATATTCCTTGGAAGAATGGTTCCTTGTACATTTGCAAGGTGGATGCAGAAGTTTGTGTTGATCTTGTAGTGTTAAGATTTCAGCCTGGCTCAATTGAGTGGCTATTGAAATCATGGGGAACTCTTAAAAATTTGAATAAGGATGCCAATTGCAAGAATCATGACTTAAGAGGGCCTTTACATTTAAATTCCGCACTGTTGAATCCTTCATCAACTTTAGTTTCTATTGCCAATGTCACCGGTGAAATGATAACTGGCCATGATGGATTTACGCCTTGGAAGTTAACTCATAAGAGAGCAATTCACGAACCAACTCCAAAATGAAGTTACAGCAAAATGGCATCGCTCGAAACCAACTGCAGCAAATAAAAAGTATACAAGCATGAGCTCAAACAGTTTCAGCTGCTAAAAAATAATAGTTCTGCCATGAAGCCACTGTTGCAAAATCAACGTCCAAAACAAATGGAAGCAAACACGACAATCAATGGTTCAGCTGCCGCACCTGCTACAATCAGAAATGATTATCAGTATCAACTTCCATAATCTAATTGATTCTACAGAGTTGAATCCTAATTTTTTCAAGAAAGGTGTTGTATGCATTAGTCTACTTAACGTTTGGGCTAGCGACAAAGATGAGCATTGGATTCACTCTACTAATTTTTGTTTCATTACAAGGGTGATTTTTATAAGCAGCTCATTGGATTAAACACAATGAAGACCAGCTCATGGAACAACACTTGTGGTTTATTTGTATTACTTTGTTAAGATTATTCATGTGCTGAGAATGGATGATCAGCCGGCTGGATCGCAAGAAGGTCTGAGAGCTTCACTGAGCTTTGTTTTGACCTTTGTCTATATTGCGGCGGGACTTTTCGCTGCTGGTTGGATTGAAGTTTCAAGTTGGATTTTGACTAGAGGATGACAAACAATTGTCATCAGATATGACTATGTGCAAGTATTATTAAACTAGGATATGAGTTTTTTTTCGATACTTACGGGAATATTGGTGACATTGTGACAATGATAATGAAGAGAAGATATTCTTTCGGAAAATGTTGCTCGCTTCTACATTGCTGAAATTATTCTTGCTATCCATTCAGTACATCAACACAAAAAGAACCAAGCCATCTCATACCTTGCTTCACTACCAAGCTTCCTTGCGTCCAAGTTGTTTTCGAGTCATATGCAAACCACTTAGAATTATGAGCTGTAGACAAATACCTCACGAGCCAGCTACAATTCCAAGCTCATGCTTCACAATCCCAGCCGTGTTACATTATTTCCAAGCCAGGCAAGCTGCAGACAAAAAGTGAAAATATCACGTAAGCCAACAATCCACGTCATAAGAAAATGAGCTGCAAAATAAAGTACCAAGAAACATTGACGTGAGAAATTTCAGCAATACACCACGTGATCAAAACGACACAACAAGTCACAGTTCATAATATGTGAGCTGCAAATTGGAAAATCCAAAAACGACATGAAAAATTGGCAGCAAGTCACGCACAACTCACTTCATTCAAAACGCAGCAAATTTCCATAAACGGCAAATCGTTTTCACTCCTCTCCATCTATAAATAGAACACTTCTCTCATTCATTTCCTTAAGCTTGAAAGCCAGAAAACCTCTGCAGAAAATTCACCAATACACATCTTCAAGCTTCAACCAAATTACCTCATATTCCTTCTTTCAATTCACCACACAAACTGTTCCAAATTTCATAGAATTTTCAGTAGCAACAACAATCCGTATTCATCTTCAACATCTCACACGCAACGCATAGAGTTCGTCGCAACATTTTGTGATCTACTCACAACATAACCACAACAACTTCATTTTCACGCAAGTTCAGAAGGAAGAAGAAGAGAAGAAGAATTGAACCATTTCTAACCTGATTTTGAAGGTAATTTGCAGTTCTCGTCGAACTTTTCGCGACTTCGATTTGATAAATCAGAGCACCGTTACATGAAATTGATAGCATAATTGGAATTTACACGGTGTCCTGATCATTTTTATGGCGATTCCGCATCCCGTCGTCCACCGTGATAAGCTTTGTCGTGCTCTCTCTCGTCTGCCATGAATAGTATATCGTGACCAAGGAAGAAGATGAATGAATTGATTTTTTGTTTTTTTCTTTCCTTTTCATCTGATTTTGTTATTTTTTTATTATACTTGTTTTTTTTGTTTTTTTTTGTTTTAAATAAGTTTGGGCCGTGTAGGCCCGTTTACTATCACCACCTCCATTTTTCTAACATAACCTCTCTCTCTTTATTTTTTTTAAAAAGGATTCTCTATAGTTTTTTCTTTTAATTTTTTTTTACACATAATTTCTTCTTATTTTCTTTTTTTTATTAGATTTACTATTTTTTTTTATTTTTGTATTTCTAAACATTTCTTAAAAAATAATAAAAAATATCATGGTTTTTGATTTCTATTACCTTGTGATTTTCTTTTATTCTTATTGTTGGTTGTTTTGGATCTTGAATTTTGATAAGATCTCATCAATATCAATGGACTTTGGGTGTCGATTTTATCCACCAAGAGAGGTGATTGATATTGATGATGATTTAATCGATTTAAGATTGTTGTTTCTTTTCATCTTGACCTCTTTCTACTTCTTTTTATTTTGATCGACGAAAGTCTTGTGGATCTTAGAATTTCTTTGTTGAATTCTTGATCAAGACTAGATCGTTACCTATTTTCTTTTCGTGCGGTATTGCTTTTGGATGACGATCTAAATATCGTTCATCTAGCATGCATTATCACAAAGATCTATTGACTGGCCTCATTGTAGGGTAATTACTCCGTAAATTACTCAGCGATTGCTTAACATAGCGCGACATTTGTCCTTCTTTATCCAATTCGAAATTTGAACTTTCGTGGTCCGGACCTTGATTGGTCGGGTCAACCTAATGTTGATTAATTTTTTGCATTAGGTCCATAACCTTTGAAACTTGGCGTTGTAGAGGCTTTGGTTCTACCAATCTTCTGTCAAGTTCATTAACTTGGGCCTAAGTGCATTGTTTAATCACTATAGTTCAAAACGCGAAACGGAATAATCGGTGAAGGGTTATGGCACTAGAGCCTTGTGCTACTAACCACTAACTTCTAACTTCTTTACATTTCCTTCTCGCTCCCTATCTCTCTTTTACTTTTATGCAATTTTTCCTTTGTCCGTTGGACACATGTTTATGCTTCCACATTATTTTTCCTTTGTCCGTTGGACACATGTTTATGCTTCCGCAATTTTTCCTTTGTCCGTTGGACACATGTTTATGCTTATGCCTTTTTCTCTTTGTCCACTTGGACCAAAAATATTAATAAAGGCCAAAACCTCTAAAAAAACTTGTGCTTCTAATATTGGACTATGGTTACTATCCTTTGCAATGGACATGGAATTTTGTACCTAGACCTTGGACTTCAATGCTATTCTTGGATCCTTGGACTTAGAACTAGGACCTTTTCCCTTTGCTTTGGAAGTATGGTTTGAAGACTTTGAAGTCTTGTGCTTTTGCTTGGTTTATGATGAAGATAGCCACATTTGTGGTTAGATCTTTCTTATCCTTAGCTTTTACTTTATGCTTTAGGATAGTCACTTCTTCTCCACCCCTTCTTCAATTTTCAAAACTTCCTCTCTTTTTCAAAACTTTCTTGTTTTCAAACTCAAAACCGCTTTCATAATAAAACCTTGACTTTGGTCAAGTGATTTTCAAACTTTGTTTTCTTTAATAAATGTCAATCCATGTTAATCATATTTTGACCATTTCAAAAAGATATAAAAAATACAAAACTCATTCAAACTTTTTTGTGCTTTTATGCACCTTTTTTCTTTTAACCTTTTCAAAAAAAGAATTAGACGTGAGTCATTTTCTTTGTTGAGACGTAAAGCTCCTAACCATGGTATTTTGTGTAAATTATGGTCATTTTCCACTTAGATGTTGAAGATATAGTCTTGTTGATATTAATCCAAGCAAATCCTCCATCTTAATGTGATGCAAATGCCTCTTTCCCATACCTTTGGGTAATTAGTTGAGTATTCTCTTTTGAGAATGACGAGTTGTCTTTTTAAAGATAAAATGAACCACAACCAATAATTTTTGTTATTTGTACCATGAACTACGAGGTTTTGATCCTACATTGCACATCGTGGGTACGTAGGCATGAGGCGATAAGTCTCTCCAAACACAAAAATCTTAAAAAATATTTCTTTTCTCATCTCTCCCAATCTCTTTCAAGCAAACCATTTTCAGACCAAAAGCATGAATACATCAAAGGGCTCCTATAGAGTACTATAGATGTATTGGGTGCGTAAAACCTTCCCTTTACATAACCAACCCCCCTTACCCATTTCTCTTTGTCTTTTTTAGCTTTTGCTTTTTTAGACTTATTAGGATTTATTCGCTCTTTTTCCTTTTCCTTTATGGAATAAATAAAAGCGCGGTGGCGACTCTGTTTCCTTGAGTTAAGTTAATCAATAGCTTACACTCACAAATTTCCCCGCTACAATCGATACTTGTATAGATTCAGAAACCCGTAGGTAATGAATCATGTATTATTCTTTGATGAAGCTTTTAAGCAAATCCAAGTTAACTTGTTAGTCAAGAATGCTTGACTGAACTTTGTATTGAAAGGGGTGTCTTTTAAGTAGGATGATACAGTTATTGTGACTATAACTATTAGATAATCACAGATTGTGATTTAGGGAGTGAGATGGGTTTCTCTTATATAGGATGGAGTTCTTAGATAAAGTTTTCATTGGGTAGTGATAGGTAAACCATATGTTGTTTACTATAAACCAGCGGTTGTTTACATAAAACTATACTACTGATAGTGGATTCTTCTTCCTGGCTTGGTATTCCCCCAGATGTAGGTGATTTGCACTGAATTGGGTTATCATATTCTATGTTGTTTATCATTCTGCAATTTACAGTTCAGTTTTTATTAACATGTTGTAACAGATGTCGAAACATCTGTCTTGCTGCTGTTACTGATATTTTGAATATCAGTTTATTGTTCTGTTCTTGTTTTAAAGTTGTGCATAGAATAATGTCTTGACATGTGTTAGGACATCTGCTATCTGTTATGCCAGAATTTCAGATGGTATGTGGTGTGTATGTTGTGATATGGTATTGTGTATGAATGGTATGTTGTTACCTGCTATGTTACTATAATACTATTGTTGAATGCTTGTAGTATATGTTTGGTGTTTGCTGACCAGTTTTGGTGTAGTACATTGATTAAGGTGAATATCATTATACATGTTGTTGTTGTTGTTGCATGTCATTTATGAATCATGCATCATGGTGTTTGGACGGTGGTCCGCTTTTGGTGAGCCTCAATCCTATGGTGGGGATTGGGTGTGAGTAGCTGGTTCCAGGTGAGAATCGATGAAGCGTTACCTATGGTGATGGTAACGATTTTGGGTGGGCTCTGATCCTATGGTGGGGATCGTGAGCTAGTGAACCTGAGAGTTCACAATTGGTACCACATGTATTGAGTCATGAAGTTGAGTATCATTGCATTGCATACATGTTATATTATATATTTTGATTGTATGAAGTGTGAGTGGTAGAATGGGTGATTATGCATATGTTGATTGTGTACTTACATATTATTATGCAATTTCATTATATGATTGTGAATTCTCACCCCTTTTGTTTGAATGTTACCTTTACATGGGCATCGTGCAGATAATCCGCAGTAGAGGCGTGGATGTGAGTAGAGGGGATTACCTTCCTTTATGCTTTTGTTGAGTTGGCGTCTGCTCTGATTTGTAACACCGGGGGATGGAACACTTGTTTCTTTATTTATGTTTGGTGGAGATTATCATGTGAATCTCCGGTGTTTGATATTTCTTTATAATTACATTGTATTATGATTATGTTTTGAATTAATCATTTGTTGAATGTTTTCTGCTGCTAATAAAATATTGAAGTTCAGACTTGGTTTATAATTCTTATTAATTTTAAATTCCATATGTGTAATATATCTTATTGCATGAGATGGTAGAAGTTAAAAGTAGCATCCTAATTGTTTGATTGCTTTAAATTAATCTGCTTTTTATTTATAAATTACGGGGGGGAATTATGGTGTTACACCTCACATATTCTAGGAAACCACGATAACTTCTTTGAAACCTAACATAACTAGTCAAGTTGATGGAGGCAACAAAGAAAGTCTTGGACACGAGACAATTTATGTAGTTGACTCCCATTCAATGGGAGTTTCACGAACAACTTTCTATTCTTAAGTAGCACCCTCATCCATAGCGCACTGGCTATTTTCATTTCCATGACTTTTTGTCGATTAAAAATGTGGAATGTTGTATTGTGCGATGGTCTTCAAATCCAAATTTACTCTGGGCACGATGGAGGTGTGTTTAATAGTGCTAGACACACCCTTTTGTGTTGGGCAGGAATTAAAAGTTGGCCCAATTTTGTGCAAAGGCCCACTAATAGGAAGATGTGGTTCTAAAATGGAAGATTTGGCCTTGGCGTATGGGTCCCCTCTGTGTGCTGGCTGACTCTCGTCAAGGGTGGATTCACTCTTATCAAATTGTCGTTTCTTGGAAACCGCATCAAGTTGATTGGGTCTAATAGTTTTGTTGTCAGCATTTATTCCTTTTAATGAAACACCAATCCCCTTGATTTTATAACTCCCCGAATCTCTATGCACATTATTGGATAAAAAATTTCCTTGACCATAACTCACTTTTTTATTGCATTTTTTCCTCTATACCACCAGCCAATCACCATGATTTTGACTAAAAATTAAAAAAAGAATTAAAAAAACTAATGTGTGAATACATATGCCATTTACATTTTTTAAGTATAAATTATTTATTTTTATTTTGGTAATTAATGTTCATTTCTCTCTTCCAACAATTTTTATTTTTATTTTTTTTAAATGATTTCTCTTTAATTATTTTCTATTAAGAGTGTTTGATATTTTTTTATATTATTAATATTTTTAACACATTTAACACTTCCTTTTCTATTTAGGTAAAAAAAACTCTACAGTTTGTTTTCTATTTTATTAGTCTAATTGTGTTTCATAAAAATACAAAATCAAAATAAATTATGACCATAAGGTGAACCATGCTTGAAAGGAAGATAAAGAGGGTTTAGGATGCTGAACATGTAAAAAAAATGAATGAATCTTTTATCCATATGACCATGATATTTATAAACTTTAACCTTTGGGCCTAGTAGTTTATGTTGGTCATCTTCTCACTTTGATAAATTATGGGAATAGACTTTGATAAATTGTGGGGATAGGAAGACTAGTACCCCCTAATAGGAAGAGTGGTTACTTTGTGTAACATTGGTGAAATGTGTTATTTCACCTCATACATAGCCTAACACATTCACATATGACTTGGGGTTTATTGAATAGGCTTGGGTCCACTACTAAAAAATTTGTATTTAACGATCGAATAAGAGGTCGGAAAAGGCTAAAAATCAGTCACTATAACGTTTAGCGACCAATAACGCGACTACCAAATTTTGGTTGGAAAAGTGCTAGTCGCTAACCTTTAGAGACAAATTTAGTGATCGATTTTAGTGACCATTTTTCAATTATTTAAAAAACTTAATATAAAACAAAAGTTTCATCTTTAGCAGGAATTGAACCAATGCATTTTTCTTTGTGAGGCTTTTAGGTGTCCACTTAGTCATTTGATTTTTGTTGTATAATTTACATTTGAAATTTATATATTATTAATGAAATAGAACTTTCAAATATTATTTAAAAAGATTCTTACACTAATTGTCATTAAAATTATATTTTATCTAAATTAATAAATTTGTATGAGTTAATTATATTTATATAAATATATGTTTTATTTGTTAAAACAATAAAAATGTAAAATTTTGACTAAAAAATTTAAAAAAATAAATAAAAGGAGAAAACTGGGAGGGAAGCAACTTAATAATGGAAAAAAAATATTAGTGACCGAAATTTCGGTCACTGAATTTTTTTATGAATTAATTTATATAAAAACGATTATTTGAGACTGAAAATTATGATCACAAAATATCAGTCGTTAATTCGGTGGCTAATTTTATTTATTGACCGATTTAGTGACTTTTAAAATTTTACTAACATGATGTCTAATTTTGGTGGCTAATTCGGTCACTAGAGTGACCGAAATTTTTCAGCCACTAAAAGCGAATTTTCTAGTAGTGGTCAGGGGACCTGTGCCCTAAAAGTGTTGGACCGTGTTAGGCGAGCTTGTGTGCTCGCCACGTGAGGCCACCATTATTCGCTCATACCTTCTCGTTATATCATTGGTCGAATGTTATATAGTCGGCCCTTTTTGGACCCTAGCCAAAGTTATGCCAATTCACAGTCCCTCAAGCATAAGGCATGGGGGATTAATATGAATAAGTTATGACATGTCGATTCATAGTCCCTCAAACATAAGTCGGATAGGAAAAGCACTAGTGGGACTTGCCATCTGTTTGGAAACTATATAGTTTCTTGGCACAGTAAGAAGCAGCATATCATTGCTCTTTCTACTGTCGAGGTTGTATATGTAGTCGCTGGCATTACTACAAATAATACATTTCATGATGAAATTTTCATCTCACCCAACAAAAAATCGAGGTGCAAACCATAGATGCGTCGCATTTTAATTTTTTTTAAATACCATATATTCCCTCGGTTGAGCTGGAAACCGAGGGGTAAAGTATTTAGATGACACACTTTCGAATCTCAGCAACTACATTTTATCACATTTTAATATTTTTTTAAATTTTTTTACGACATATTACCTCGGTTAGAGGACACGTCATCGAATCCCAGCAACAATATTTTATCACCTTTTAAATTTTTTGTGACCTATTACCCTGGTTTCAATAAAAACTGAGGGGTAAAAGTATTTAGAGGACAGATCTTCGAATCCCAGCAACTACATTTTATCACCTTTTAATTTTTAATTTTTTTTTAAAAACCTATTACCTCGGTTTGGCTTAAACCAAGGGGTAAAGTAACATTTTTTTTTAATTTTTTAATTTTTTTTTATTTATGACCAATTTGATGAAAAATTAAGTAACGAATCTTTGTCGTCCATTTATAAAGTAACAATGATTAAGACATTTCCAAATCATCAATCCACAAGAAACATTAGTGATCCACGTGAAACTCTCACTAGCCAGTCAAAACGTGAATGCCACAACTATCCGTCTTGGATGCAAAGTGCCGAAATTTAAACTTAACATATAGAAAACAATGATAATGAAAGCAAGAGTAGGAAAATATTTCATGGTTAGTTTCTTAATGTAATCTTTTCTCTAGTAACTCTTGTTAAAAATGTTTAATGTTAGTTAGGAAAACATGAAAGTACCTTATTAATGTTAGTTGTAGTTGTATCAAGTAAAATGTTTAATATTGTTGTTGTTGTTGTTGTTGAAATTTAGTATTTAATGATTCTATTGATTTTGTTTATTTGTCGTTGTTGTTGTTGTTATCGTTGTTGTTGTTGTTGTTGTTGTTGTTGTTGTTGAGATTTAATATTTAAAGATTTCATGGGTTTTGTTGTTGTTCTTATTCTTGTTCTTGTTGTTGAGATTTAATGTTTAAGGATTTTATTGATTTTGTTTTTGTTGTTGTTATTGGTGTTGTTATTTATGACGATGAGGAATAATTAGAATTTGTCAACAAATTTGATGTTTTGTAGATTAAAACGAAAAAAATAGGTCAGAACTAAAATTTTGAAAATATGACTTTACCCCCTCGATTATTGTTAAAAACCAGGGTAAAAAGTAACGCGGTTTTGAAAATCCCAAAAATGCAATTGTTGGGGATCAAACCCATGACCAGTGTCATTTTTCCCTCGGTTATTCAAAAACTGAGGTGTAAAGTGGCAGGTTTTCATGTCGTCCTTACTTATCTCACCTATGTAACTAAGGTTATATCTCTTTTGTGTCTGATGTGAAATGGGGTATTTGTAGCAGTGTGGTAATTGTTGTAGACGTGTCTTACAGCTAAAACAACAATTATCAGATTACGCTTTAAAACTCAGCAGTGTTCCAGTCAAATGCGATAACACTAGCGCAATAAGCCTAACTAAGAACCTTGTACTTTATTCACGTACTAAACATATAAAAATCATGCACCATTTCCTTAAGGATCATGTTGAAAAAGGGGATGTTACTTTTGATTATGTGGATACGAAAAATCAGTTTGTCGATATCTTTACAAAATTGTTATTCTTTGAACTTTTTCACAAGATAGATAGGGAATTAGGAATCCTAAATTCACCATGCTTTAAATAGATTTGGTTTCCTAAAGTATCCAAATAACACTTAAGCATATCAATTCATCTCATTAAACATGACCAAATAGAAATCAACAGTCACTGGAATCGGAAACCGACAATTCGAGTAAAAAAACAGTAACTCTGTGTTGTCACGCTCGCTAAGCGAGATTTGGCTCGATAAGCGAGAACCAAAAACTAGAAAACATCACATTATATCACAGCACGCTAAGCGAGCATCTTCCTCGCTAAACGACGTTCATCCTCGCTAAGTGAAGTCGTTCAGAACTGCAAAAATAAAAAACATGATTCTACCATTTGAGCCCTATCAATGCTCCGATTTTGACCCCCTCATTCACCCCAAATCTAACAGAAGATAACATATACATATCATACCATGTTTATAACATCAATTAACCACTGATTCGTCATATAAATCATCAATATAATCCAAATATAAGAATATGGTTATCAAACCAAAACCCCATGAAAATGAACATTCAAACTCAAATTTGCACATACACATTATACACAAAATTCATCAATAAAATAGAGCACGGATTTCATAACAATAACAATAATTATCACATATATCATACAACTTTTTCCAAAAACACATAAGCTTCAACAATGATGAAAAAGATGAGAAAAACCTAAAGGAAGGTGAGAATCCATCTCTACCCTTCATGTATTTGACACTAATATTAGAGTAATCTCCCCTACCTTAATTTTCATCAGCAAGTTTTCGACTTTGGTTATGTCTTCTTCTTCCTAGAGCTCTCCTTAAGGTTCTAGCCACTTGCGCCTTTTTCCACTTTTCCTGAATTCTACGTATCAGATAAAAGTTTCAATCCTTCACATTATCTATATAAATGACCTAATTATCTTTTTCATAATTCTCAACTTTCCCTCAATTTATAGGCTTTTACTCCTTACCCCACTAATTTCACTAAAATTCTAATTCTGCCCCATAATTCACTATTTCTCTTATTTTATTGTTTTTAATTAAATAAAATCTACTAACTCCCAATAAAACCCAATAAAATACCAGATAATACACACAAATCATATAAATTATTTTAACCACCCAAGTAATTAAATAAAAAGCAATAAAAATTCAATTAAAAAAATTAATCGAATTCAGGGCATTAGACACGGTGGCGAGAAGCCATGTACGGTGGTGTTTGAGGCTATTTAAGGGACCACTCATGTGAGGTGAGAGATCATATTAGTGGTTGGTGCTACTAGATTGCAGACAGACGGTTAAGTTAGTCGTATGTGTTAAGGCAGTAACGAGTATGATGCTCTTTTAGTTGTGGCTAGTGTGTGACTTAGAATTTGTCTCTTTTCTCTTGTTAAAGGATAACTATATATAGAGGCCTCTTGGACCTGGGCTAGAGATCTGGATAATGGTTTACCATAGCTTCGTGACCAAGGAATGTGTTCATGGGAGGACTTAGTCTTATTGAATTATGGAGAGAATGATTTCTTCCTTTGATTAACCCTTTATCAGTTAGTCATTGTGGGTTCACGTCATCACCCAGTTTTACTGAACGTGAGAGTCTGCTCTCGAGGGCCTTGCTGCCCTTTTCGGGAGACCATATGACTTCTACGAGTGGTCCCTAACTTTGCATGGTAACTCGCCTTTTGCCATGACGCCTAGCCTTCAGGTGACCCAGGGCTTCACCAGATGACTCGCCCTTCTCCCCTCTGTTAGCCTTTCTCACTTTTGCTTAAGTTGTCCCCTCTTGAGGTCCAGTAAAAATATAACACTACAACGGTCCTCTTTCAGCATCATGAGAAATGAAAAGATATTCCTCCTACCATTTATGAACTTTCTCATGGAACAAAATCCACTACGCTAGCAAAAGTATTAGAACCGAATCAAATCCAATTTTTGGAAGACCCCGATCCACTCAACAACGTGGATAATAGAAGAAACATCAATATGAGTGTGAACGAATTCTCTCAAAATGATGATAAAGATATGGAAGAAGACACAATAGACTTTGTTGTCAAGACACCCTGTGCCTAGGGTTTGCTTTCGGTTGTGTATCACCTTTTATTCTCATGATTGATTTTGAAGATTTTAAAATTCTAGTGTGGTATGTGAAGGGTTTGCTAGTCGAAAGAGCCTTGGTGATTTCATTGATAAACCAGTTTATAAGGGTTATTGTAAACCTCAACATATCACTCATAATAGTCATTAAATAACTCTTATTCTTAGTGGATGATATGCTACTGTTTGTGAAGGAAAAAAATTTATCAAACATAATTCATTGCTAACCTTTTGAATATTTATTTCTTTTTTAAGTGTAAAAGTGAGTCTAGATAAGTCAAGAACTTGCGCTTATCAAAGTGACAATCGAGTCACTATATATGATCTTAAGCATCTCATCAATATCATATTTATCGATTGGTTAGGAAAATACTTTTGATTCAAAATGAAAAATGGACGCACAAAAAAAGAGGATTTCTTGAAAATATATGATTAGGTAGCTTCAAAACTTGCTTCTTGGTAATATAGACTCTCGAACAAATCAGAGTGTGTCACTCTTGCCAAGGTCGTTCTTACTTCTTTACCTATTTATAGTATGTAAATTTGTTGGCTTCCCCAATATGTTTGTGAGATCTTGGATAAAGTTGTGAGGAAATTTTTTTTCATGGCAAGACATATCCATCCATGCATATGGTTGATTGAAATAACATTTTTATGCCTTAAAAGTTAGGTGATTTAAGGATTTAAACTTGTTGAGAGCTTTCTGCAATAAGCCAATTAACTGTATATCTTACTTTTGGAATATAAATATCTCTATGAAGGTAATATATTCCTAAATAAGTATAAAGATGGAGAGCCTACATGGAAAACTATTGTCAAAGCTCTTAATGTCTTGAAAGATAGTTTTATTTTTAATGTAAGAGATGGAGATAATATTGTTTGGTTTCATTTTCTCAAAGCTAAATCAGGTAATAAACCTAGTTATGCTAGATGAATTCTTAAAAAAAAAAAATTGTTGGTGTATATGGAATGGTAACAATACAAATGGTTACGAAGATAACTGTATTTCAAGTTAATCAGAGTTTAAACTCTTAACACATAAATCCATTAAATATAAGGACAAACAAATGGAGTCAAGGGCCTAACTGATAAAGAAAAATACTGTTGGAACAATTATTTCATTGACAACAATTTCAATAAGAGTCATATAGAAGCTATATATAATATTCATATTGTTAATACAGAATAGATAATTTTTGTGATGTGGATGGCTTCGGAAAAATGACTATTATTATATGAGTGTCAAAATAGTATATTTCCAAATTCAACCTTGAAAAAGGAACAAAGGGGCTGGAACTTCCCACCAAAACTAGGAAATAAAAATTTGGAGGTAAATTTGAAAAACTAGGCTAATCATATTTGGTTTGGATTTTCCTTTAGCATTAACTTTTCTAATCTATCCTTAATCAGACTAACTTTGTGGACTAGTACATATTCTTGTCTTAACTCTTTAGCCTTGTCAACATCAACTTCAGAGAATTTTGTATACTGAAAGTTTTATTTTCCTCTGGTCTCACAAGCAAAATTACAAAAAATCCAATTGTGGTATTTGCATGTATCCAACCATGAAAGGTAGACTTTGTAAATGAGGATCTACACCACTTGAATGACAATTTCAACTATTTCCTTGCTTAGCGGCTCCGGTACTTGGTGTCGTCATGAAAGATTCACCACAACCACATTGGCCTTTGGAGTTTGGATTGATGAAAATGAATTCAGATCTGCCAGGAAATAATATTAAACAAATGCGGCGGAAAAAAAATAGAAGCAAGTAGCAGGATCATGCACATCATATTCACATGTAACCACACACTAATATTCATGCCACATATTCATCAACATCTTCCCTCTTTTACAAGCCTTTTTGTACAAGGGGTATATGCTAAAATGGAAATTAGAGCAGCCTCAAACCTCTAAAGGATTCAATCCTGAGATCAGATCAAGCAGTAACTAATGTACTAATGTGAACTAGTGCCTTTCGCACTAAGTTTTCTTGGGCATTGAAATTTCATTTATTGAAGTACCAACCCTCACAGAATTGAGAATAACTGGTTACTCCTAAGACCAAGCATATATCATATCATACAGGTTTCTATATTCATGCCACATTTCATGAGTTTTTCATTAAAAGCTTCCCTCTTAGCAATGCATTTCTCATTCCCAAAAGTACAAATACATTCATACATCTTCAACATAAGGGAGGCAGAAAACATTGCAGTATCAAGCAAATCAATAATGCCCAAAACTCGCCGTATCAAAATAAAATCACAGAGGTTTCCCATTGCACAACAGATCTAGCTCATAAACACTAAATAATAGTAAGTTATAAAAAGATAAGCATGAGTTATTCACAATTTGGATGTGGAAGGTAATGCGATGTGACAAAAACCAACTGTGGCAAAATAGGGGAACACGAACAATTGCAAATTTGAAACAAATTGTGATTAACATTATAAAACCATATCAAAATCAAAATTCGAATACAATTCAATTTCAGAGAACACCAATAAAACCTAACCAAACAGGACGACGGATTCATCCAAGAGCAACAGACTGAACATTTTCACCAAAACACAAATCATGAAGGCGAAAGCTTAAAAATTTTACCTGAGTTTATCGTCAACAAAATCCATCTTCGTTCCAATAACATGCATAAGAGCCTTTGGATCAATCAATATCTTAACACCCTTATCCTCAACCAACTCATCAAATTTCCCCTTTTCATCTGTCAAACCAAAACACCACCAAATCTAAATCAACAAACTTCAAATTCAAATCACATTTCATTTCATCATTTCAAATGTAACAGTAACAAAATATCCAAATTCAAAGTCACCTATTCATATACCTAATCAAACGAACACATCAAATTCTTCGTTAAAAATTTTCCAACAACCAAAAAACACAGAATTAACCGTTCACATACAAATCATTATAAGAATCTATAAATAATTATTAACACAATTTTGAAAGACGGTGCAAATAACATACCTGCATAATTTAGGGTATAAGATAAGCCGTTGCAACCACGAGCTTTGACGCCGAGCTTTAAGAATAGTCTCTGACGCTGCTGCAGCAAGACGCGTATTCGAGAGGCGGCGGCGTCGGTTAAGGAAACGGCTTGGCGCCGCACCGCCGTACCGATCTTTTCTGCCGCCACTGCCATTGCCTTGGAACCCATTAGTTGTTAATTACGAAATTACCCGAGACTGAAGGATGGGAATTTATACGTTTAAGGATAGTTTAGTCAATTGAAGATATGAGAGTATCCTCGTCACTCCGCTATCTTTATCGGGTGCGTGGCCTCCACGCATATGGTTTCTTCAAACAAACACTGTCCATTTTATATCAGAAAAAAAAACACTTTCTTTCTTAAAAGTAAAATAAGTTATGAAAATTTAACTAATTTATATTTTTTAAAGAATATAAATTAACTATTTATTAAATTAACAACTATATCATTTTTCTATATAAAAGTTATTTCTGTTTTTAAATAATTTTTTTAATAAATCATTATAAATAAATCATTTTTTTAAGAATATCATTTTTTTAAATTATAAATAATCATTTTTTATGAATATCGTTTTTTAAAAACCTATAAAAACTCACATAGTGCAATCCGCTGCAAATTTTAACTCAATTATTAGAAGTCAATATTATTAAGTTGGACGTCCACACCAAAAAGGGTATTCAAAACCAAACCGACTCAATAAAAATTGCTAATCAAATCAAATCAAATTAGAATTACAAAAAATCACATTTGATTCAATTGAGTTTGGATCATTTTTTAACAAAACTGCGCGGTTCAGTTAGGTTTGCAATTTGTATTTTGCAATCAAAACTCAATCAAACTAAATCGTTTTTATTCTGGACTGGACCGGCACCTGCTCATACGCCGGGCAGGCCCAACCCAAGGTCACGCCAAGCGGCCCAATAAGGCTTCAACGGTCTTGTGTTCTTGTCTGAGCATGGCTGTTATGGTCATTATGGGAATACTGGTACATAGTCCCTTAAGTATGATGTTTGGAAAGGCGAAGTGATTAAATCAAAAAACTAGAAAGTATGACTTAAGATTTACTTGAGCTTACCTTTGTCGTTTTGCGCCATTCTAAGAAAATTTATACACAATCCTTCAAGTACAATGCCTGAACGAGTGAAGTGATAAGTCTGAAATTCGATAAGTATAACTTGAGATTGACTTAAGCCTTTATGCGCCTCTTTGCACCATTCCAAGAATACCGGTACACAGTCCCTTAAGCACGAGGCTTGAAAGAGCTAAGTGTTTTAATAGGAGTCTCGATATTACACAGTCCCCCAAACATGAAGTATCTAGGGGCCAAGTGTTTTAACAGGAGTACCAAGATTACACAATTCCCCAAGCACTAGAGCAAGGTCTCTTTTTATATATAGAGTTTTCTCTTGGAGAGCTTGGTTATTTCAAATTATTGTGGAAGGGGATATTGAGACCTCAGTCCATTCTTTGAGGGAGGAGCAGTTTATCCTGAAATTGGAGTTAATGGCGACCACTAGAGACGATGTAGAGTTCCGACAAGGCGATTCATCTGAGGTCTCCCCATGTAATTAAGTATTTGTGTAGTTCTTTTTGTTTCACATAGTTTGAACGACTTTTTTATTTGTTTATTCCTATTTGGTGCCTTTTAATTAATGAAATACGTGTTTGCTTTTTTGCCTAAAAGACTTGTTTTTGTTAAGGTAAAGCTTATTGCCTTTCTTGTTCATTGGTGTTTTTGGTAGGTGAGAACATGCCCCCTTCTTGGTTTCCCCTTTTTGGGTGATCTGACATTGTAGATGACTTGCTCCTATATGGATTTGACTGATAATACCCAATAGGGAGTTGTACGTAGATGCAAGGACACCCTAAAGGGTTCCATCATCCAGAGGGTTCTATCATACTACTTTGTGGGGCCTTGAAGATGTAGCCAAGTACTTTTATTGGTGATGAGATAAACTGTCATCCTTGGAACAAAATCATGAAAAAAGAACAACAATGAAGCCTTATCCCACTAAGTGGGGTCGACTACATGGATAAACTTTCGCCATAATATTCTATCCAAGACCATGATTCAATTCAAATTGTTAATCTATAGTTTTTTCTTAATAACTTCTCTTATAAGTTTTTCAGGTCTTCCTCTACCTCTGACTGTTTGACTCATTTCTGTTGAACATGTGACTCCATACACAAGAGGGGATGAGTTTTGGAGGTTTGAAAATCATTTCTTTAAAAATAAATTCTTTGATAAATCAAAGTTAGAAAACATTTTATCAAAACATTTGAATAAGTATGAAACAGAAATTTAAAATAAAGAAAATTACTGAAAATAAAGGTGATAAAGGAAGAGAAATAACACTAGAGAATTATACATGTTCGGCCAATAAAACTTAATCATGTCCCTAAGAATTGATGTTGAGATTATCCACTATGCTTGAGAGCTTTTATAAGGTTATTCCTATGATCCCCCTTATACAAGGAAATGAAGTTTCAGGCTAACTTCTAACCAAACAACGAACACAACTTGAAGCGATTAGTTTTCACAACAAACGAGGAATTTGCACAAGCTGATCTCAAACCAAGACGGATTTTTGAGTTGCATATCCTCATAACCAAACCATGATTTTTATATTGTCTGACCATAAAATGAATCGAGATTTATAGTGAGAGGAACTCGAACCAACTAAGTTTTATATCGGGATAAACTCAAAAACCAAATGAGATTGTACACCATGCTGATCTCAAACTGATACAAATTTTAAAAGGGTTGAGCTTAAGAACTGTTATGAAGATTTGTAATGTTTGATTTTCTCTAACAAAAAGAGATCTTTTTCAATGATGGAGCTCACGAACCAAACAGAGAATAAGACTAATTCCCAAATACAAATAAGAGTTTTTTAAATGGTTTAGCTCCCAACCAAAATAATCACTTCCTAAGGAAGAATCATTTACTCAAGAGAAAAATCTACTCTTGGTAAGATTATAATTTTTCCCTCATCCAAAACAATATTCCTCACTAGACTCAAGAACACTCTCAAAGCACTATGGCTGAAATATGTGATAAAAGTATGAAAGATTTAGAGAGATTATGAGAGAAATGAAAAGTGAGGGTTTTTCACATCCAGTCTTCGTAAATTTAAACCCTAAGTCTTCCCTTGAGTATAATGTTGAATTTAAACATACGGTCTAGCTTTATTATGGAGGATAGCTTGATCAACTATCTTGTGCATCTTTGATTGCTTATACTATCTTCAACAGTTGCTTGACTTTAAGTGTTGTCATTATTAATGTTGGAACAAGATTTGTTTATGCCCTTAAAAGGTTTTGATGATAAACAAAGTATTTAAAGAACAATAGGGTTTACTAACATATGTTCAAGTGTGCAGGATCATAAGCTAAGAATTCATCACTAATTCTGTTGAAAGTATATTGTGAAGAAGCAGTACTACTCAGATTCTGGATGATCAGAATCTGAACATGTTCATTAGCATCTGAAGGTCCAGACTCTGGTATGTTGTTCAGCCTCTGGTGACAACTCAGACCATGAAGGCTTAAGGAGCCTCTGATTCGTACTCTGCACCAAAGGTGATCAGTCTTGTCAAAGTGATAGATTTCTGGATAGAGTCAACTAGAGTTTGGTTTTGCAAGGCTCAAGAATGGTGATATGACCTCTCCAGTCTATACTATCTTTTGGTAGATACCTAGTTACTCAAAAGGTGTTGTGGACATTGATTTTATTCAGTCGACAATACTTTTGACTGGATACAACTCTCCAACATCTCTCTTGGTATCCTTGTTCACTAAGTTTGTTTTTGTTCAAACCTCCAACGACTTTTTTTTCTATCTCTATAAAAGTAAGCTAGAGACTCAAAGGAAGGTAACAACATCACAACACAATTGAAAGATCTTGGCATAACTCTAAGTTATTATTGTAACTGTTATAGCATAAAATCTTAAGATTTCTTATCTTAGATTTACCTTAGAAATATTAGAAATGTTGAAAACCTTTGTGATTGTTGCTCATTTGTTATACTTCTAATTGTGTATCAAAGTATAATAGTTATCTTTTATACTAATATGTTTGTTTAAAGTAGAGGAAGTCTCTTGCCTGCGTGCTTAAGAATTGAAGTCTCTTGTCTGTGTACTTGAGCAGGAAGTCTTGAACTTAGATTTTAAGCAGGAAGTCTCATTCAAGGTTGTTTGAGCAGGAAGTCTTGAGCAGTTGGCTTAAGTATTTGTAATCAGTTTGCTTATAGTGAAAAGCTCTTGTTGAGGAAATGTGATTAGACTACTCTCAGTTGAGGAGAGGAACCAAGATAATCTTTATGTATTGCTTGCATTTATTTCTGAACATTTCATTTTCACTGCTATTACTCATTCTGACATCAGACTCTAAACTTGGTTGAGATTATGAAGTTTCTGTTTCAGAAGTGAAACAAATTTTTTGGCTTACACAATTTAACCTCTCATTCTTGTGTATTTTTCTCACCTTCAATCAAAACTAAGCAGCTATTAGTTGACTTGTATCCTTTATATCCATAAAGTTTTTCCATCTTTGATCACTTCTTGATTATACCTGCAAGCCTATAGATCTACATTTTCCCATTTTAGATGATGACAACGCATCTCTCAAAGGGTGCTAAAAGAGAAAACAAATTAATAAGATTTAGAGTGGTTAAACTCCCTTTTGTATAAGTAGAAACTATACTTGGATCAGAAGCTTCAATATCATTAATTGATCATCATAAATCTAAAGTGTTGAGACCATCCTCAATGTTAACTACTTTGATCACGCCCGTATAATTATACCATCAACAAGCATACATGGATCACATATTTCAATATCATCAAATAATTCAAGACACGCCATGTATACTCAAGTGTATACATCTTACTTTGCCCAACTTCATTTAATATGCACCAAGGTTTCATTTAAAACAGCAAAGCATCCCTTCAAAACAAACAAGGTTTTCACCTTTAGTACCTAAATCTTTTTTAGTCTTGGTGCGTTAGTATTTCTAAGAGGTATATGGTTACCACCTTTAATCCTTCTTAATTTATCGAAACAAAATGGCATTAGGCTCTGTTTGGTAAAAATAATGGTTGGCTGATAAGTTAGTTGATAACTTATAGCTAGTGACTGATAGCTTATACCTTATAGCTGATGGCTGATGACTTATATCTGATAAGCTAATTGAAGTGTTTGGTAAAATTTGCAGTTTAATTAGCTGATAAAATAAAATGACATAAAAAATATTTAATAATTATTATTTTATTTTAAATATAATAAACTATAAAGGATAGTGGTGAGTTTTGTTAAAATAATAAGGGTAAAAGTGGAAGAAAAAATAATAAGCTATAAGCTATAAGCTAAAATGCTGTTTAAAATAGTGTCTGGAAAATAAGCTATAAGCTAATAAAATAAGCTATAAGCTTGTGATGAAAAGATTGTTACCAAATGGGTCTTTTATTGACATATGAGCTTATAAGCTATAAGCTCAAAAAATGTTTTGCCAAACAAAGCCTTAGATGGCCAAACTTATCACAAAAATGAGCATTTATAAATAAGGCGATTCAATTTCTTCCTATTAAACCTTTTACTATATGCTCTACTGCATTTAAACCCTGATTCATATTTATTCAAGGAAGGTGTTTGGTTTGTTAGAATCAAATATAGATTTTATTTCCACTTATTAAATTTACTTAGGTTTCCGTGCATATCATTCACTTCCTTTTTCATCGATAAACAAGTCTCACATTTACCAGCTCAATTTATAATATTAGCCATTTTATATCTTAGTGTTTAATTACTATTTTCTATAAAATCAATGTAGTCATTAAGATTTATGTTACACATTTTCAATCTTATCATATTCCTCTATTAACTTAGTGTTTAATTTAAACAATTGCTTGTATGAATTTTTTTACCTCATAGTCATCTTCTTTGTGAGAAACTATCAAGCAAATTTGTTCATCTTCTTTGGTGGAAAAAGATTCTTCGAAGGTTATACCAGAGGTTGATTCTTTGAGATTTCTCCTTGATGTTGAGACTTTGGATTTATTGCTCGTCGAGACTTCTTCCTTAATTCTTCTTTCGAAGATTCTACTGGATGAAACTCCATTTTATTCATATTCTCTTCTTGAAAAAGTTTCTCGGTTGGACGTTGAATCTTATGAGGATCATTCAATCATTGAGATTGTTCTTTCTAAAGAGATTACTAGAGTTGATTTTTTTTCTTCTTCTTGAAAAGATTCTTTGATGAAGTTGCTAGAGATTCTCCTTAGTTTGAGCCGATCCCTTCATCTTTTAAATATTTAATCAACTTATTTAATTTCTTGATGATTTTTTCCTTCTTGGATTTTTCTTGAAAATCGTAAACATTCTCATCTCCCGATTTAAGGCGTGGTTCAAGTTTGTGATTCCAATTCTTAATTCTTAGATATTTGTTGGAGAAAAAAGTTCTAACATTATTTCCAAAATTTCTAAAGGTATAAAAACATTTGTGAAAGAAGAATTTGCATTCATCTTCTTCTCCTTATGTGTTCATTCCCTCTTGTTTAATGCTTGAAGATACTCCATAAATCAATTCAAGAGTGTCTCATATTTCCTTGGCTGAATTGCAATTAAGTACATATGGAAATTGATTTTAATTTAAGGACATAAATATAAAAAATTAGTTTTAAAATCAATTTCAAACTTTATCTTTTTTTATTCAATCCAAAGAAAATCGGGTTTATCTACTACTTCACCATTAATACAACGAGCATGAATAAACAAACAACTAATTATTGTTTTCTGCAATTCAAGATTAAAGCTTTGAATGAATATTTTTAATATAGCTTTCCACAATTTAAAACCTATCACCATTAAATGGTGGAGGTGTGTTTAGGAAAATCCCTTTGTTAAAAAATGTGTTGGAAGTCATCTTCCTCATGAGATGACCAGTCTTTAAACATGACTTAGACTCTGATGCCACTTGTTTCACATGTGACTCCATACACAAGATAGGGGTCAATAGGAAGTATATGAAGATGGATGTTACTAAGAACCTTCATGATTCTGCCTTTAAAGTTATATTTTTCACATTGCCTTTTGCTCCTTAAAACGTCCATGAAAGAAGAACAAAGAGAAAATACATTGTGGTTATTGAAAGACAAATTTTTATTGTCTTAGAAGGAAATGGAGATGAAGAGGATCTGGAAGACCTGATTCGTGTTGTAATAATAAGAAAGATACTGTCGCTCCCGGGATTTTCATCCAAGTACAAACGCGAAAGTGGCAGCAATGTGTATTTATCCCAAGAGAGGGAAAGGAAACACTGCATAAACCTGGGGGAAAAGGAAAAGCATGGTCTCACGGCCAAGAGATCTGGGTTCGGGAGTCGGTTACGCGAAGGGAAGGTGTTAGCACCCAACACGTCCATCGTACCCGATGGGATCCACGCTTGCTGGTTCGATCAAAGGGTGTCGTCGACTAGAGCTCCGCTGCTACTGGAAAAGAAAGGTAGAAAGGAAGGGGGCAAAAAGAAAGGAGAGAGAACAAGAAGCAAATGTAGGGAAAATAAAAGAAGTGCTCGAATGGGCCCTACCCCACTGCCTACGTATCTCATCGGGAACATGAGAATCAGATTGACGTAGTTCCCCTCAGCTAAGGGAGAGTTGTTTGTGTTTTTTAGTGGAAACGTCAACGTTCGCGTCCTAGCAGTTAGGTGTTGCAGCTCGCTGTAGGGAGACTTAGGCGTTACCTGTTTGCGGTAGAAAGGACGTGACGAATCCTTAAGAAGGTAATGAAGGAGATGAGAGGAGAATTGTTGTTTGTTTTTGTCTTTTAAGAAAAAGTGTTTTGATTGTTTTTTGTGTTTTGTAACACGTATTGCATTCAAGTCTATGATATAGGATCGAATGCGTCGCATGGTCGTCCTAACAGGACGTATGCTAAACACTCTAGAAAGGTGGAGAGAAACTCCCCTCCTTTTATTTCCCACATACAAGGCTCACATGCAATATGCATTAGTCTATTATTACATGTCCTTTTACTCTTTATTTTGAAGTAAGAAGAAGAGAGACTCAAAAGGGGAAGCAAAAGGTGAAATCTAACGAGGGAGACTAAGAATTAAACCCTAAAGTTGTCATACATGGATGTTCCTATGGTTGATGTGGTTTAAAAAACCTAATCCTAAGAGAAAGGAGAAGAAGAGTGAATTAAACAACTCACTTCTAAAGTAGAAGATGAGTTGTAACTCAAAAGGGAGAAGAAAGAAGTTATTCAAGGAAAACATATAAATGCTCATCATGATCACAAGTTGAATGATTAAAGGACATAAGAGAAAATGGCAGAAAGAAGTGTATGTGGAATCATATCCACACACTTACTTACCCTTAGCACCTACATGAAAAGGTTAGGTCAAAAACTATTTACAAGAAATCCTAAGTAAAAGAACTTGGTCAAACAAGCAAATGGAAGAAAATAATGAAAACAACAGCTATTACTGCCCACATGCAACAGAACAACAGTAAATTCAGCTTCATATACCAAACAACAAACAACAGCTCATGTTCAGCATACAAAATGGGTGTAACAAGCATTTGGCAGCACATACTACAACATATATGTATCCAGGCAGCAGTGGAAGATTAGAGACAGCATGCATTAACAAACAATTTCAATCATAAACAACCATTATCATGCATCAAGCCTTGCACATTCATCAAACAAACACGATCACAATCACATTACAAATCATGGTGAACAATCCTTGAAATCAAACATGTTATAATGCACATTACAAAAGAATACACATTGTCAAGAATATTAGCAAGTCAAAAATAAGTATACATCTCTTGAAATGGAAAGCAAATGAACATGCGCATAGTAATTCCAGCAACATAACATCAATTAGAAATTAATAAGCTCAAAGTGTGTGCATCATGTGTTCATCACATCAATTAATCTACAATGCAAACATTATGTTCAATGATGAAAAACAAAGGCACGCGTGTCGTAAAATCAAGTTCGTACTATGGTGTGAGTTAAAATAGCTAAAAA
Organism: Lathyrus tuberosus; assembly: GCA_022829125.1. NCBI lineage: Eukaryota > Viridiplantae > Streptophyta > Magnoliopsida > Fabales > Fabaceae > Lathyrus > Lathyrus tuberosus. The sequence continues at coordinate 7,318,033 of JALAZF010000177.1, read as the reverse complement.
ATAATCCACCAATCATCAATGCTTTGATCCATGAAGTTTAAACATGTTAAGGATGTCAAACAAGCAAGAAAATGCAAGAAAATCACATTCTGCAGCAGTGTTAACCGGTTAACAAACGGTGAGTAACCGGTTAACAGTTCAAAATCAGCCAAAATATGTAAAAAATACACATGTTAACCGGTTAACATAATTACACTGTTTTTGTGTTAACCGGTTACTCTGGGACAGTAGCAAAAAAAAACCAGTTCCAAAAGCACTTTTCAACAGCAAATCACTTATTCAAACTTCCAAATGAACATGTAATCAATTAGGCACGAAATTACATTGAATTATAGTCAACAAACATTAATTGGATTCAATTAACAACCACATCAAGAATCATATTCAAGCATATGAATCCAAATTGAAAATCCACAAAGATCTACATCGAATAAGTTGCGAATAAGCTAAAACAAGTGGAGACTTAGGGAAAACCAACCTACAAAGCGGAGACTTGCTTTGGTAATTGTTGCAAAGTAATCTTGGTGCAGAAAATGAAAGAAAACCAGAGATTCTTCAATCAATAGCCGAAACGCATCGAAACCGAGCAAAAATCGCAAAAATCCACCCAAAATCCAACTTGCACCAAAATAAATGGTGAGAGACCCTTGGATTGAAGAAGAACAAGCTGAAATTCCAGAAAATCCAACCAATGCAAACCGAGAGATGAAGTTTAGCTCAAGAATTAATCACTTTTCAATGTAAAAAGTGATTATTCTTCAAGAAATAAGAGCTTTTATGTGTGGTTTTGGAATAGGGAAGTAGAAGTTGTAGCAAAGTGAAGAGAGAAATGAGAGTGAAATGTGAGAAATTTGAGAAAATGGTTTAAGGTCCTTGAAAATGAGTGAAGCACCTCTTAAATAGATTTTAGGTTTGGAGTATGAGAGGTTTGGAATGAGGTTTGGGTTTGGAGCTAGGGTCGGGGTTAGTTAGACTCAACTCATCGAGTCAAGTTAGTTAACTCGGTTAGTTAGGATCAACTCGGTTGCTTGGAAAACAAGGAACCACAACTGGTGTATGGGTGTGTGACTTGGGCTGCAAGCAAGGCCTTGTGACTTGTGAACTTTCAGCATGAAACCACCATGTTCGAGCCCCCGTATGACCTTCATAACTTGTTCAAATGAAAAAAATGTCCAACATCAAAGTTGAAGAGGGCATGGAGATGAACAACTTTGATGTTCAACAATTTTTCATTTGAAGCCTTATTGATGGAGAAAATTGGCTTGAAATTTGGCACGCCAACTGTTCGATGAAATTATGGTCTGGAGGCCTGAACTTGCCTTGCCATGACTTGAGATTTGCCTTGATTTTACCAAACTTTGATTGATCATAACTCCCTCAGTTTTGATCTGATGGAAGAGTTCTTTATATGGATTTGAAGCTTAGAGTGTGATATTCAATTGGCTTAACTTGGGCCTGAAGTTTGGAGCTTTCATCATGAAGAAAGGAAGCCTCAAAGTGTAGTGCAAAATGGTCCAAACTTGCCATTTTTGGAAACCCTAAGTTTCTAAAAATGGAAACTTTGTACATTTCTTGATTTTTCATGATTCCTCCATCATCTCTTGATCAAATTTTGTCCAATGAACATATGCAATTTTAATTTCATGAATTTGACCTTGAAAAGTCAGGAGTTGACTTTTTCCTCTGCCCAGTTGACTTTTCCCCAAATTGCCTGATTCTCAATCAATTGACCAATTGAACCTCTTCTGAAATGAATTAATGATCAATCTTCCATCTCTAGACCCTTGAGGACATGTAGAATACCATGAGATCAAGTCTTGCCCAAGAAATCAGAAATAAACTGCTTTCATGGCAAACCCTAGTTTCAAACCCTTAGTCTAGGAGAAAATAACACATCCTCCAAATCCAAATTCCTCTGAATATGATGTATATCCTGTCTAACAAAGATGAGATATGACATCTGGAGGGGATAAAAGCTCAAAGATCATGCCCATTGGGGCATTCCACTCAATAATTCCAAAACTCTAGTTTTGCACTGATTAGGATGATGTGATTCCCTGCATTCTCTTGTCAAGCTTGATCATATGATGAGGTGATGACCCATTAAGACCTCTTGAGGCTCAAGGCTCCTTGGATTTGACTTAGACACCCTGACCCCATGCCAAAGAACCAATGAAATGCAAATGACGATTATGCAAAAAATGCAATGCAACATAAGCCAGTAAAAGCTAAAAGCAAGAGGGCAAATTTTGAGGTGCTACAGATACTAGGTACTAAATCCATTCCTTCTGCATCTACTAATTTTGTTGATAAGTATGTTAGAACAAGATTTGTTCATGACATATTTTCCTTAGATTTGATGATAACAAAGTATTAAAAGAACAATGCTTTATTTTATGTGTGTTACATGTGTGCAGGTTATAAACACTTGTAAATATTATAGTCAGAATCTGTTTTACATTAGCACACTTTAGGAGTTGCTGAATTGCTAGCTTCTGGTGGCATAATCTGAAGAACACTTGTAAAGTGATGTCTGGCGTAGACTCTGAAGCTGAAGGTCTCAACATCAGAAGAAGCAACATAATTGTCTCTACACTTAGTGAATGCAAATTGACTTCTGGTACCATTTAGAGTTGGTGATAAAGCTGAAGTTATTCGTACTGCAGAAAGCAAGTTGTATTATCAAATCAGTTTATCAGCTAGAGTCTATAGATTGTAAGGCTCAAGAAAGGCTGGAATGCTTTATGGATATCTACTCTCAACGGATCTAATAGTACAGGATCTCTTGAAGACTCAAAGGTTAAACATGTTACACATTGGATCAAGATCTTATGGTGTATCTATCTTCAACATCTCTTGTACTATGAAGCAAAAGCAAAGACTCTTGATCAAGTTGCCTCTTCAACGGCTAGTTTCTGAAAAGGCTATAAATATGGCTAAAGGTTCAAACTGGATCTTTAATAAGGATCATCAGAAGAAGGAGTAACAAGATCATCAATTATCAACACCATTGTATATGCAGATTTTCTGTTGTAGGTTGTAATTGTAAAAGCCTTAAGAATTCTTACGCATTGAATATCTTAGAAATCTTAAGTGCTTTAGGTCTTTGTTATGGTGATTTCCCGTACCTCTGATACTTGTATCAAGTACACCTTGTTCTCTATTCTACTAAACTTGTTTAGCAGTTTAGATTAAGTCTCGAGCCAATATGCTTGAGCCACGCAAGTCTCTTGCTATGTGCTTGAGCTGTGAAAGTCTTAATTAACTAGGTTGATTGAGCAAAAGTCTCGTGTCATTGGGATACAATCAAGGAAGTCTCGAGCCAAGATGCTTGAGCCACGTAAGTCTCTTGCTATGTGCTTGAGCTGTGAAAGTCTTAATCAAGTGTATTGATTGAGTAGGTTGGACTACTCCCAGTTTAGGAGGAACCAGTATAAATCTTTGTGTCTTCTGGTATTATTTATTTGATTTTTTTAATATTCATCTGCTAAGAACTAACCAGAACCTGAACACCAGTTTAGATTCTGAACTCTGATAAGATGCAAACTAAGAAAACAGAAAACACAATTCAACCCCCCTTCTTATGTACTTTTCTCACCTTCAAAGTATGTTATTGATTCATCATTTATTTCAACTTCTACCTTTGATCCTATTCCACCACAAATAACTATTATTGAAACTATCCATCCTTTTATACAAACATCATCGGCCTCTGCTCAATAACATAACCTTTTGGTTCACCAAGATTACATGTACCACCATTCTCTAATGTAACACCCTACGACGAATCTACATCACTCATTCCACCATATTCACTACCTCAAACCTTTGAACAATAAACCTCTGCTTAACCATCCTTTTCACCCCCTACACACTTTGAACCTTCATCATCTAATCAAATTTAATACAAACAAACACCTCATATACAAGAACACTTTTAATTTCCATCCTCTAACCATCATATAAATACACTCGAACCAACACTTTAATTTAAATATGAACCTCAACCACCCCAAGTTGAGTTCCCACCAAGTTACCATCAAAATATTCCATCAATTGAGATTCCCAGACAAAACTTTAATTCACCATCAAACTTAATCATTCTCGAAGAACCACAAAATACACCTTTGAATCAAATAGTCATACTTGTCTCTCCACCTAGGCCCGATACTCAATTATTACCTAATTCATCTACCAAGAATAATGGATACCATTGGTTTTGCATGTAAACCCATCCAACCTAATAGACTGAGCAACAACCATACTCACCATTCTTTTCACTTGAACATGGTTTTCTCGACCATTATGACCAAATCACTATGATTAAATATGAAGTAATAGCCAACCTAAAACCAAAAATTTGTTCCCAAGAAACACCATTTGGTTTTCCACCCCAAATTCTATCAGAAATACAATCTTATTCCTCTCAATTGACCCACCCCTTTGACCAAACTGAATGCTCTAACACTTTATCCATCTAGACATATCCCATTACTTTCTTGACCTTGATGAGTTCTGATTTTTTTTTTAACATAGCTAATTGATTAAGGAATAACAAAATTAATAGTCTTAGGAATAAATACATAATTTATCAATTGAATAAGGTATATGATTAGGTACATATTTGGATAGAGAAGAAAAAAAGGAAGCAAAGAAAATGGCCAGGAGGAACACCAAGGCCTTAAAGAAAATAGTTGATACATTATTCATATATGGTCTTTGTTTTAATGAAGCTCAACACATAAATTTTATAACTGCTCTTATTTTTTAGAAACCTATTGTTAGTATGAAATCAACTAAGAAATATTTGATGAAGCTTTAGCAATGGAAACTAAGGTCTCACCTCTCTCCCTTAAAGGTTGAGTTCTCTCTACAAGTTAAAAAAACATCTTCCCTTCACAAAGTGCTCTTTCATCTACAATTGTTAATTTTGTCTCAAAGTCATAATTTGAAGCCTTTTTAGAAAAGACCATGTCATTCATAGAATCTACCAACCTTCAACTTCAGGCCAACACTGAAAAAATAGGAAATTTAGCCTCTTCTAACAAGCACAAGTTCAAATTAAACTAGTCTTCATTCTTGAGAAATTTTCTAAGCCATATTTTAAGTTTTTTCCATTTTGTCCCTTTTATTTGTTTTATGTTTTAACCTAACTAACTTTCTCAGTCGTCAGTAGAATTTTGTTTGTGTTATGTATTTATTTATTTGAATGCTCTATTTATATTTGTTTTGGCATAATAAACTTAATATATTCCCAATTCCTTCTTAAACTTTTTATTTGATGACAAATGAGGGAAATGGATATTTGATTTAAGGGAGATAATTTCTTTAAAAATGATTTTTTTAGCTATTATAAGATATTTTAAAGAGATTTTTCAGTATAAATCAAATTAATACTTTCACATATTTTGTCATTATCTCAGAGGGAACCTTTGATATAATTTTTTTCTATTAAATCTTGAAAAATTATTCATAAAAATACATATGTTTGTCATTATAAAAAAGAGAGAGATTTTTAGGATCACATTGTTTGAAGAATAGTGATCTATAATTTTGGTTTTGATGAAAACAAGTATACAAGAGAACAATTTTATCCTCCAGTGTATGTTACATGTGTAGAAAGTCTTTTTAGAACAATGAAAGGATTTAAGGCTCTGATAGAGGTATAAATATGGAAGCTCTAGCATTTTCCTCTAGTATCATCATCTCCACCAAATGGAACGAGTGCAGCATCATTTGACACCATTATCTTCTACAAAAGGAAAAAGATATTCATCCTCTAGAGTACTATCTGCATTAGATGGAATAAGCTCATCATTGTATTAAGAAGATAATTAGTTACATACTTTGGTGATCATTTTGCCTCTGATGAGCATTACGTTGATCGTCTGGTCGATGCTATACAAGTTAACTCACCTAATCATCAGGTTTAAGACCCCGAGTTGATATCCTTTGAAGACCAAGATGTCATCCTTTGACATTTTCCCTTACAAATAGATATTTTCAAATAGTAGTTGTTGTAATGGTATGAGTTACAACAATACAATTTATGCGTGACAAGACTTGTAATATATTACAAGTTGTGTAAAAATCATAATACATAGTACAATCCTACAACAGCTTAAATCCTTAAGGAAATTCCCTATAAGAGTCTAGTCCACCTACACCAAAACCAGAATCAATATTTGAAATTGAGGACATTTCAAATTCATTATCAAAACAAGTATAAAATGCATTATGTCTATTGAAACGAAAATTTTGCCCAAAAGGTTAATCCATTAAGGACCTAAAAGCGACTCCAAAACAACGAGTCTGACCTTTTATTAACAAAATAAAAAGACACTATAGCCTGCTCCAGTAAGTAAATACAAATATTTTCAATTATGATTTCATTCACTATGCACTCTAACATCAAGCCATCATCTAAATTCATTGGCTAAAGCCTCAGGGTACAAATATTTCAAACTAGGTCAGGCCCAATCCAACATTAAAGTAGACTGCTCCTCAAAAGCACTAGTCGATTACACACCATGATATTAATAAACTATATGGGTACGCCCAAGCATGTTTAGAGACTGAATTAAGACCATGTAATAAAAATCACATCAAGATTTATATGCAACTGTCTATTTAGGGTTTTTGTTTTAGAAACTTTAATTTCATCATATAAATGTTAGCTTATGACTCAAATTGAGGTACACATTTTTAAATCCTAAAATGTCACACTCAGAACCCTTAAATGACATAGTCATCAAAGTGTCTGCATATGCATCACCTCTATGTAGAACTGTATGTATATAATGCACCTAAGATAAGGTGAATTAGGTACTTTGATTGATTTTCAGTTTATTGAAATTATGCTTTTAATTTTCGGGTTTTGTGGTGTTTTAGAAAGCAGTAAAATATGGAAATGTAAAGAACACCAGAGATATATCATAGTTCCCCTCACAATCTGAGAGTACTCCAGTCCCCTAGCGCAGTAAGAGATTTCAATAAGCATTAGAACCTTGTACAAGCCTGTCCTAGCCACTATACACAAGTTACTAACTCAATCAATAAGGACAATCCCCATATGATCTTACAAAGTGAAATAAGAGAACAATCCTCTCTTTTTCACTCTCTTGCTTCCAACAATCCTGGATAGCAAGGTATTCACAGTATTCTGAATTTTTATACAAGAAGTTGAAGTTGGATGATATGTATCAATGGCTAGAATTGATCTTCTCTTTCAATCAAACAATTCACAAGATGTTATGCAAGTGCTCAGAAATAATGTTGAAACTTAAATGATATAATGAAGTTTAATGCAGTAAGTTTCACACAAAGTTTGTATCACAAGATACTTGTTTGAAAGTTTGAGAGAATAATAAGTTTGAATTGCAATGAAAGAGGTAAGTAACCAAAATCTGACATGCAGGGTATTTATACTACCATAATACCTTTCTGAAAATGCATGTAATCATGAAAAGATGCCATGCTTGAGAGATGAAAAAATAAATTCGTTAGAATCAGATTTTGAGTGAAAAAGTGTCACTACTTCAGTGGTAACCGGTTAACACATAAGCGTAACCAGTTACACCTGAAGCGGTATAACAAAAAATTAAAAATTTCGTATGTGTAACGGGTTACCAAAAATGGTGTAACCGATTACATGTGACATTGCAAAACCAATTATCCAAAAAATTCATTCATGCAACTAGTTACCAGAAATGGTGTAACCGGTTACACCTGACTTAATTTTGAAAAATACTTAAAAATTAAATTCCAAACATGTTCCAAATGATGTTCAAATGAATGTTTGCAATAAGTGAAATGATCAACATGATTTTTTGAGCACTATAGTATAACATAATGGATTTGCAACTTGTACCTCAAAAAGATGTGATCAACCATTAAGTTCCAAAGCTAGTCTTCATAAAGTTGAATGTGATAGAACACTTGATGCTTTAGCTTTGACCATGAGTTTTTTTCCATTCTTTTGCTATGAGCATCGTCTTCTAAGTTGTCTTCATCAAAACCAATAGTTGGAGAAGATTGACTTCACATTTTCCCCCTTTTTGATGATGACAACCCGTTGAAACTTAAATAAACTTTGCTCCTCCTAACAATGTCAACTCCCCCTTAATCAATGCTCCCCCTTGATCTTTGAATGAGAGTTTTTTGAAAACTTGTTACTTGCTGAAAATGTTAGAGAAAGGCATACAAATGCACAAACATCTTCTCCCCCTTTGTCATTAGCAAAAAAGATGGGAAAAGACTTGAAAATTTATGAACATAAATGAAGCAAAACAAAATGTTGGGCAAGGAAACATAACATAATGCTTTGACATAACACTAACATAACTAAACATGATAGAATATGATGGTAACACCATAATAAGTCTTGTGAGGGCTAAGGTCTTTCATCTATTTCGGTTTCAATGATGTCAACAAATAAGCTAAGTATTAGATTATAATTTGAGCGGTATCACTTCATTTGTCGGGCAAATTGCATATAATCATCGTTGTTCATGCGTCTAAACATATAGGACTTAGGTCTTACCCATAAATACATGTACATGATCATTATATTGGTGTCTAGTATGTTTGTCTGGGTCTTGGTCAGTTAATATGTGAAAAAAAAAACATTTCTTAAAAAATACAAGTGATGCGCCGACCCAACCTAAGCATGAGTCGACTCATGCTTGTTGGAAAAAAGTTTGTGGAAAGGTCGGGAAAGCGCACGCTGACCCCTGCAGGTTGTGAGTTAACGCATGATTCTGGGAATTTGAAAATATGCAAAAATTGCACACTTGCGTCGAGGCAAGATGCCAATAGGTCGACGCATGATTGTGAAACTTGCATAGTGATTGCCACGGGTCAGCGTACGCCGACCCTCATTAAAGGATGGGTCGACCCAAACTCGCCTGAACTGAATTTTTTCACTTAAATTTTTCTGTTATTTCTGTTACAAGTTTTAGTGGGTCAAATCATTCTCTATAAATAGTTTGGTCATCTCATTTTCTAAAATAACAAGAAACATGAAAATTTATACCAATCTTTCTCTTCATCTTCATCTTCATCCTTGAGTCAACCAACAATTACACATAATCATTTTTGCTTGTGTTGTCCATTGTTTTGAAGTGATAACATTCAGAATTAGGAAGTGTTGTGATCTTCATTTATGGGTTAAGAATTGGTAGGTGTTTCTTGAATAAAACCCTAGGTTTTATCCTCCAAGAATCAAGGTGATTTTGGGGGTTTTTGGCACAAACTGTTTTGTTCTACAGGGATTCATCCGTGCGAAGGTAACCGAAGAATATAGTTTTCTTTCGGTTTAGTAGCTAAAGTCAGAGGATCGTAGAAGAAAGGTTTAGGGATCGAATTGCGGAGAATTGAAGTCGGCCGAGTGAAGGTGACTGAAGAACGGTGGTTTCTTGCAGTCTAGTAGCATGGGACGGTGACTTGTTCATCCGAATTCGTGGCACTTGATTCATCTTGAACCAAGGGAAGAGAAGGCTCTGCATCAACGATCAAAGACGTTTGGGAGTTTGGATGTTGATAGTTCTTCTCTTGTAATAAATAATTTGCAACAGCTACACACACACATATATATATATATATATATATATATATATATATATATATATATATATATATATCTCAATTCCAATTGTGAAATTGGGGGCAGAGGTACCCAAAGCGAGGACGATTGGGGAACTGCCTAATCAAATCTCGTTTATCCTTTCTTTCCCTTAACTCTTTACGTTTGATATCATTCGAATTTGCGAAGTCTAAATTGATCAAAATTTCTGAGCTGGTGTTATATTGAGTTGTTAAATTGTTTTGTAAATCTGATACAATCCCTTGGATTGTATTTAGGAGCAGCTCAACATCATATTACTTTGAAATCTGCACTTAGTGTGTTAACGCACACCAAGTGTTCGATAATTTGTTTCAGCGCAAAATCGAACGCATTTGCAATTTATTGTTTGTCAATTGATCTCGTTGGATTGGATTAAACATAAAATAAGTGATACTTTGTTGATTGCATTTTTTAAATTGTGTTAATCAAACTAAAATTTTCTCATCTATAATTCATTCCCAATATTGTCGTGCATATCCGATCCTTTTAGTAGAAGGTTTGTTGTAGACGTGTGATTTAGTGGTTGCTTCCGTTAAACATTTTAAAACCAAATTTTTGGTAACCATTTGCGTGTAAAACTCAAGGGATCTATTCAACACACCTTCTAGATCCATAGCCATCGTCTAACAAGTGGTATCACGAGCTCCGGTTTATCTGGTGCTTTGGTAAAACTTCTTGGATCATGGCGAACGAACCTAAAGGGGCTTATAATAGAGCTCCAGTTTTTACAGGCGAGAATTACAGCTACTGGAAGAATTATATGCGCGTCCATATAAATTCCATAGATCGGAAGGTTTGGAACGTTATTTTAAATGGTCCCATGGAAATTACAATGACCAATGCCGAAGGAATTGTCTTTCCCAAACCCGAAGCTCAATGGAATGAGGAGGACGAGAAAAAGTACAGCTATGATTGGAAGTCTCAAAATATTTTGATCTCCTCTTTGGGATTTGATGAATATTATCGTGTCTCTCATTGTGAAATGGCCAAAGCCATGTGGGATGCTTTACAAGTAGCCCACGAAGGCACTAATGATGTTAAAATGGCTCGTATTAACACACTAACGCAAGAGTTCGATCTTTTTTACATGAAGCAAGGGGAAACCATTGCGGACATGCAAAAGCGATTTACTTACATTATCAACAAATTGCATGTACTTGGTAAACCAATTCCAAACAAGGTTGCTACTAATAAGATTTTGAGGTGTCTTAACAGGGAATGGCAGCCGAAGGTTACCGCGATCAAGGAGGCTAATAATCTAGCTACTCTAGACCTCACCACACTATTTGGAAAACTCGATGAGCATGAACAAGTGCTCATTAGCCTTGATAAACATGAAAAGAGTATAAAGAATGAGAAAATGAAAGATACGGAAAAGAAGTCGATTGCTCTTAAGACTTCTTGTTTAAAGTCCACATCTAAATAGCAAAGTGATGATGAAACCAACAACGATGAAGATGATGACTCCGATGATGATATGAGTCTATTTGTGAAGAGATACAATATGTATGTTTGGAAGAATGAGATTCAACACTCGGATAAAAATCTTGATAAATTTAAGAGGCAATCTAGAAATGAAGGAAATTAGAATGGCAAGGTTAAAGGGACGTGTTACAACTGTGGAAAATCCGGGCACTACAAGCCGGATTGTCCATAACTTAAGAGAGACAAGGATAAGGATAAGGATAAGAGTCGTCAACATAAAAAGTCAAACAAATCTAGACGAGCATACATCGCTTGGGAAAGCGATAGCGAGTCGGAAAAAGAGGACAGCTCAAGTGATGAAAGCGAATCCGTTAATCTATGTCTTATGGCACGTCACAACAAGAAGAAAGAGGTAAAACACTCTAAATATGATCATTCTAATACTATGTCTCATTTAGAATTACAAAAGGCTTTTGATATGTTGCACCATGAGGCTAAGGAAGCTTTTCAACGCTTAGCCTCAAACAAAAAGATTTTTAAATACTTGGAGTAAAAGGTTTCCGATTCCGAAAAGGAATTGAAAGATCTTAAAAACTCCATGGTGGATGCATCAAAAGCTAAGATTGATGAGAATGAGTCTCCATGGTTCAAGTTTGGGGGCTGCGATACTTGTCATATTTGGCAAAAAGAGGTGAGAACCCTTAAGGCCAAATTAGACAAGGCTCTTAAGCCTAAAATTACGTTTGCTATTGATCGATCACATTATCGAGAAAGTATGAACAATCCGTATCAAAAGTATACGTATATGATTCGAGATAGAGATAACAAAGGTAAACTCCAAATGAACCGTGATTGCCTATATTGTTGCAAGCCTGGTCATACTATTGCTAAATGTCGTTTTAGAAGATTTCTTGTTCCAAAAGGCATTTATCAATGGTTGCCCAAGTGCGATCTTGGTTTCACTTACCGCAAAGGACCCAATGAGAATTGGGTACCTACTCTCCCTTGATTGTTTTGTAGGTACAAAGTCTTGAGACCACCGAAAGAAGATGGGTTCTGGATAGTGGCTGCTCAAGACATATGACAGGAGACGTATCTCTTTTCATCGACTTTGTGGCAAAGAAAAAGGGGTTTGTCACCTACGGAGATAATAATAAGGGACAGATTCTCGACAAAGGTAGTGTAGGTAACCCCTCATCTTCTACTATCTCTAATGTGCTACTTGTGGAAGGCCTTAGACACAAGCTTTTAAGTATTAGTCAACTATGTGACAAGAATTACAAAGTATCTTTTTCAAAATATTGTTGCATAGTTGAAGATAGTGACAAAAAGGATGTGTTTAAGGGCTTGAGGGTGAACAACGTCTATATGCTAGACTTAAATGAGGTATCGTTGAAACAACACCTATATTCTAGACTTAAATGAGGTATCGTTGAATGGAGATAAGTGTCTAGTCACTATGAATGAAGATTCATGGTTGTGGCATAGACGGTTGGCTCACATCAACTTTGATTTTCTTAACTAAATAGTCTCTAAAGACCTAGTCATCGGTTTGCCCAAAATCAAATTCACAAAGGATCACCTTTGTGATGCTTGCCAAATGGGGAAGCAAACAAGGATCTCATTCAAATCTAAAAACATCATTTCAACTATGAGACCCCTTGAGCTCCTCCATATGGACCTCTTTGGACCATCCAGGGTTAAAAGTCTAGGTGGTAACTATTATGGTTTTGTAATAGTCGATGACTTTTCTAGGTTTTGCTAGACCATTTTCTTAGCAAATAAGAGTGATACCTTTTCAGCCTTTGAGAGACTTGCTAAGTTATCTCAAAACAAGTTAAACACGAACATTGTGTCAATTAGAAGTGATCATGGGGGTGAGTTTGAAAACCATTTATTTGAAGCATTTTGTGAATCCCATGGAATTGATCATAATTTTTCTGCACCACGTACCCCTCAACAAAACGGGGTTGTGGAACGTAAAAATAGAATTTTGGAAGAATTAGGAAGGACTATGATCAATGAGAGTGGACTTCCAAAATACTTTTGGGCCGACGCCATAGGTACGGCTTGTTACATTTTGAATAGGGTGCTCATTCGGCCTATTCTAAACAAGACACCGTATGAGCTTTTAAAAGGGCGTAAGCCAAATATCTCTCACCTTCATGTCTTTGGTTGCAAGTGGTTTGTGTTGAACAATGGAAAAGAGATACTTGGTAAGTTTGATGCCAAGGCCGACGAGGGTATTTTTCTTGGATACTCTCGGTCAAGTAAAGCTTATAGAATATATAATAAAAGGTTACAAATTGTTGAAGAGTCGGTACACGTTACTTTTGACGAGTCTTATCCGAGAAATGTCGGAGAAGGTAGTTCTTTTCATGGTGCAGGTGCATCTTTTGAAGACATACTCAAGGACACTGATAAGAGAACTGATCAGCCTGAAGCAGTGCGTATTGAGGAGGAAAAGGATCACCAACCAATAAAGAGTGAGGAGGATCATCCAACTAATGAAGATGACCTTCCTCCAGCATGGAAGTCTTCCAAAGACCATCCAATCGACAATATCATCGGTGACATCTCTAAGGGAGTAACCACTCACTCTAAACTTAGTAACTTTTGTTATTACTCCACTTTTGTGTCACAAGTTGAACCTAAAACCGCAAAGGAGGCATTACTCGATGAGCATTGGTTCTTATCAATGCAAGATAAACTAAATCAATTCAGGAGAAATGAGGTTTGTGACCTTGTTCCCCCTCAGCGAGATCATCGAGTAATCGGCACGCGATGGGTATTTATAAATAAACTTGATGAAAATGGAGTTATAACACTTAACAAAGTGCGGCTTGTAGCGCAAGGCTATAACCAAGAGGAAGGAATCGACTATGAGGAAACTTATGCGCCGGTTGCCCGACTCGAGGCTATACGCCTTTTACTTGCTTATGCTTGCACTAAGAACTTCAAATTATTCCAAATGGACGTTAAAAGTGATTTCCTTAATGGATATATAAATGAAGAGGTTTATGTTGCCCAACCTCCGGTTTTTGAATCCCATGAATATCCTGATCATGTCTACAAACTTAAACGTGCTTTGTACGGACTTAAACAAGCCCCTAGGGCTTGGTATGAACGTCTAAACAAATTTTTACTTGATCGAGGGTATTCAAGAGGGAAGGTTGACACAACCCTCTTTATTAAACATCAAGGAAAACATTTAATCTTGGTACAAATTTATGTTGACGATATTATCATTGGGTCTACTAACATGACCTTGGTCAAGGAGTTTTCTAGTTTGATGCAGGGGGAGTTTGAAATGAGCATGATGGGGGAGCTTAACTATTTCCTCGGATTGCAAATCAAACAACTTGAAGAGGGCACATTTGTGAGTCAAACAAAATATTATCTTGAGCTTCTCAAACGTTTTGACATGCTAAACTGCAAGGCAATAGATACTCCTATGCCTACTTGTGCCAATCTTAATCGTGACGAAAATGGTAAGGATGTAGAGGTAAAGAAGTATCGAGGTATGATTGGATCTCTTCTTTATCTTACCTCATCACGACCCGAAATTATGTTCAGTGTATGCATGTGTGCGAGGTATCAAGCACGTCCCAAAGAATCCCACTTAAAAGCAGTTAAGCGCATACTTTGATACCTTTCCGGTACTTCAAAGTATGGGCTGTGGTATTCCAAAGGTAGTGTTTGTTCCTTAGTTGGTTATTCCGATTCCAACTTTGCCGTGTGCAAATTGGATAGGAAAAGTACTAGTGGCACGTGTCACTTTTTCGTAAACTCCTTGGTGAGTTGGCATAGCAAGAAACAAGTTTCCATTGCTTTGTCAACAGCTGAGGCGGAATACGTTGCTGCCGGTAGTTGTTATGCTCAAGTCCTATGGCTTAAACAATAATTGCTTGATTTTAATTTAAAACTAGAGCGTATTCTGATTTTGTGCGATAATACTAGTGCGATCAACCTGACTAAGAACCCCGTATTACATTCACGCACCAAGCATATCGAAATACGCCATCATTTTCTTAGGGATCATGTAGAGAAAGGTGATGTGATTTTTGAGCACGTTGACACTAAAAATCAACTTGCTGATATTTTTACAAAACCATTAGCTACAGAGCCTTTCTTTCACATCCGTAGGGAACTTGGCATTCTCGATATTTCGGATCGTGTTTGATAATCCTTTAAGATAGTGATCTTCACATATATACATGCTTGTTTATTCTTTTAACTAACAATGCAAAGAGATATTTAGCTATATGTGAGGGCTCTCATTGTCAATAGTGATCAAGGTAATATCGTTCCGATTCATAGATGTTTAACATATTTTGTGCCATGTTAACTACTTTAAACTTGATGTTTAATACATTTTTTGCATATATTGTTCATTTGGATGTTTGTTCTATGTGTGTGCATGTTGATTTATCTTTTTGGAACTTATGCTTGCAAAAATTTCAAATTTTTTTTCATTTTTGACTTGGATGAGTTGACCGAACCATTTCATGGGTCGACTCATGAGCTGATGCATCTTTCAAGGGAAATGAACGGGTTAGCGCAGGATAACCTGCGGTCGACACATATCAAAATTTTAAAAAAAATTCAAAACCTAGCAATCTTGCGCCGACGCACCCTGTCCTTGGGTCGATGCACACCTGACACACTCAGAATCCTTTTAATTTGGGAATGTGTGCACCGACCTAATGTTTCCACTCTTCTTTACATATCTTCATTATAATTTATTTCTTGTTCATTGCATGTTAAACATAGTAGAATTTTAGTCTTCTCCTCTTCATTTCTTCCATCTTCCCATTAAAACTTCACCATATCTCCATTAAAACCCACAAAAATAAAAAACCCATAAAGTGTGAATCTTCAAGGTTTTAAGAACAAGGGTTTCACAAAGTTTCTGACAGCAAGATCATCATCCTCCTTCAACCACCGCACACTGTTCATCTTCTTCATCACCTTCATCAAAAATGGCTTCCCGACGCACAACCGGTAAACGAACAACTAGAGCTTCATCTGTCGGAACTTCTTCAACTCGGTAACTATTAACTCCTTACTCTCTGATGAACTGTCTGGTCCTTTCGAGGTAGAGTTTAGTCTTCGTGTTGTTATTCCACAACATAGTTTCTATGTTTTGATGGGTCTAGACTACAAAATTCCTGAGATAACTGAAATGCTTAGTGTTCAGAATTTTGGTGAGTTTCTTGAATGTGATGATCAGTTCAATAGTGATTTGATTCGATTATTCTATTGTGGAATTAAGGGAAAGTTTAAGGGTGCTGAGTTTTCATTTTATATGAATAATGTACGTCATCCTGTAAATAATGAGTTATGGAATACTTTGTTTCATATGGATACTGATGAAAATCTCCCCAAAGTAACCGACACCAAGTTTGTTCAAAACTTTGAGTTTAAATCTGCTCTAAACTCTATGTTGTGTGAACCATATCCGAACGATGTTGTGGCAAGTGATTTCTTTCCGAAAAATGTTACCACCGGTCATTTGAAATTTGTTGACCGCGTTCTACAGTGGATTGTTGCTCGTATTTTGAGACCTAAGAAAGGCGGGTACTCAAGAGTTGAGAAGGAAGAAGTTCATCTCATTTACATACTGAAGAATCAGATCAAAATCAACTGGCCACACTATTTTGCATATCAGATGTTTGTTACCCGCGACTCCACCAAAAGTCTGGCTTTAGGTTATGCATCCTGCATTCAGAATTTTTTGAACAAGGCTGGCATCTCGGTTCCAAATATTCCTTACATCCAGATTTCACCCGAACATCAATTTCAACCAAAAACACTCACCATGATGGGTTACACTTGGCATTCTGTTAAGAATGAGTTCAAGTACCGACACAGATCAACTCATCCTTTTCCACATGAACCTGAAGAACCTCATCATGACGAAGGAAATGATGATGAGGCAGGACATGATAGTGACAATCAAGATGTTAACAATGCTGATGTGGTTATGCAAGAGGAAGACAACGAAGCATGGACGTCCTATCAACATGAGGACAATTCTGATAATTAGGGCTAGGGAGATTGGCAAAACAACTGCTTGACTGCTCTTGGAGACGCATATGTTCCTCCCACCTATGGCGAGGAGTATCATTGGCAGCAACCTGATTATTCTGCACCTCCAACTCCATAGCCTCAACATGATTTCCATGCATCTGAAGAGATTCTGGCAAGGTTAAATGAAATGAATCTTCAACATCAAGAATTCCAAGCATTGCAAGAAAGCCGCTACAATGCTCAGGAAGAAAGGTTCACAAACTTATCCGACCAAGTCTTGGCTCACATCACTAACTTCAACAGGTTTACTGACGCCTCTATGACTCGCTTCCCCAAAATGGACGAGAATTTGACTCAACAGAATCAGAATCTTGCAAATAGTCTTGGCTTGCTCAATCGCTCGCTACTCGAACTTAACTTGCACCTAGAGGATTTGCGACCACCAGGCCAATACCATGGGGGAAGAGGTCATCCATCTAGGGGGAGGAGACCATAGAGATATCATATTAATTGTGTTTTGCATTTATGTTTTGCTGTTTGGATTGCATGCTCTTTCCTGTTGTATACCTTTGAACTTTGTTTCAGTTTATTTTGGTTCTTTGTTTTGAACTATGGAATGAATTGTCTTTGCTTCTTATGTTCCGTATTTATCCATTTCAGATTTTACATTAACTGTATCATATGTGGATGCGTATTAGTGTTTCTATGTTGCAAATATGTGGATGAATCCTTACTTGTTATAGTGTTATTCTTTTGACCACCTTCTTCTCTTCTTTTTAATGTTGACAAAGGGGGAGAAGATTAGCAAGCAGAAATTAACCAAGTGTTAAAGACAGGGGGAGCTTGTTCGTTCTCAAATTACAAATCAAGAGAAAGCTAAACAGTGTTGCCATCATAAAAAAGGGGGAGTATGTGAGGGCTAAGGTCTTTCATCTATTTCGGTTTTAATGATGTCAACAAATAAGCTAAGTATTGGATTGTAATTTGAGCGGTATCACTTCATTTGTCGGGCAAATTACATTTAATCATCGTTGTTTATGCGTCTAAACATATAGGACTTAGGTCTTACCCATAAATACATGTGCATGATCATTATATTAGTGTCTAGTATGTTTGTCCGGGTCTTGGTCAGTTAATATGTGCAAAAAAAAATACATTTCTTGAAAAATTCAAGTGATACGCCGACCCAACCTAAGCATGAGTTGACTCATGCTTGTTGGAAGAAAGTTTGTGGAAAGGCCGGGAAAGCGCACGCTGACCCCTGCAGGTTGTGGGTCGACGCATGATTCTGGGAATTTGAAAAATGCAAAAATTGCACATTTGCATCGACGCAAGACGCCAATAGTTCGACGCATGATTGTGAAACTTGCATAGTGATTGCCACAGGTCAGCGCACGCCTACCCTCATTAAAGGATGGGTCGACCCAAACTCGTCTGAACTGAATTTTTTCACTTAAATTTTTCTGTTATTTCTGTTACAAGTTTTAGTAGGTCAAATCATTCTCTATAAATAGTCTGGTCATCTCATTTTCTAAAATAACAAGAAATGTGAAAATTTATACCAATCTTTCTCTTCATCTTCATCTTCATCTTCATCCTTGAGTCAACCAACAATTACACATAATCATTTTTGCTTGTGTTGTCCATTATTTTGAAGTGATAATGTTCAGAATTAGGAAGTGTTGTGATCTTCATTTCTGGGTTGAGAATTGGTAGGTGTTTCTTGAATAAAACCCTAGGTTTTATCCTCCAAGAATCAAGGTGATTTTGGGGGTTTTTGGCACAAACCGTTTCGTTCTACAAGGATTCAGCCGTGCGAAGGTAACCGAAGAACAGAGTTTTCTTTCGGTTTAGTAGCTACAGTCAGAGGATCGTAGAAGAAAGGTTTAGGGATCGAATTGCAGAGAATTGAAGTCGGCCGAGTGAAGGTGACTGAAGAATGGTGGTTTCTTACAGTCTAGTAGCGTGGGACGGTGACTTGTTCATCTGAATTCGTGGCACTTGATTCATCTTGAATCAAGGGAAGAGAAGGCTCTGCATCAACGATCAAAGACGTTTGGGAGTTTGGATGTTCATAGTTCTTGTCTTGTAATAAACAATTTGCAACAGCTACATATATATATATATATATATATATATATATATATATATATATATATATATATATATATATCTCAATTCCAATTGTGGAATTGGGGGCAGAGGTACCCAAAGTGAGGATGATTGGGGAACTGCCTAATCAAATCTCGTTTGTTCTTTCTTTCCCTTAACTCTTTACGTTTGATATCATTCGAATTTGCGAAGTCTAAATTGATCGAAATTTCTGAGCTGGTGTTATATTTAGTTATTAAATTGTTTTGTAAATCTGATACAATCCCTTGGATTTTATTTAGGAGCAGCTCAACATCACATTACTTTGAAATCTGCACTTAGTGTGTTAACGCACACCAAGTGTTCGATAATTTGTTTCAACGCAAAATCGAACGCATTTGCAATTTTTTGTTTGTCAATTGATCTCGTTGGATTGGATTAAACATCAAGCAAGTGATACTTTGTTGATTGCATTTTTTAAATTGTGTTAATCAAACTAAATTTTTCTCATCTATAATTCATTCCCAATATTATCGTGCATATCCAATCCTTTTAGTAGAAGGTTCATTGTAGACGTGTGATTCAGTGGTTGCTTCCGTTAAACATTTTAAAACCAAATTTTTGGTAACCATTTGCGTGTAAAACTCAAGGGATCTATTCAACCCCCCTTCTAGATCCATAGCCATCGTCTAACAAGTCTTACATAATGAAGCATAACAGAAATAACATCAACATAGTACGGTGCATTAGGAAATGAAATGGAAACATAAAGAGAAAGGGCATAACATCAAAATAGTTCTAAGACATAATGACAACATAAAAAATAAACATCGCAACAAAACATAGCAAGTAATTGCATTTAGTTACTTTCATCTTCATCCATCTCTTTATCATCACTTTCCTCATCTTCCTCTTGGTTTTGGTTTTTAAGAGAGGCTATCTCAAGTCGAAGTTCACGGAAGCCGGATGTCACAAGAGTTTCTAGAGAACACATTTTGTTGTATATGGCCTCATTTGTGTAGCCGCCTTTGGGTTCAGGTGGAGTCGATGAGGAGGAAGGAGCAATATCTTTATGTTTGAAAATTCCATCTTTGTATTTGTAAATTCCCATATTTTCCCTGCTGCACCAATGTGGATTTTACACTCTTTTGAACTCATCTTCTTCTTAGGTTCATGATCATTGTATTTTAATACACTCTCTTTTACTTTGTGCTAAGACTTTTATTTGACTTCTCACTTTATTTTTGTTGTGTAGGTCATAAATTGAGCTACGAGAATCAAATTGATGCGTTCTAACATGCATTAGAAAGCTAAGAGGATAAACTAAAATGTTCATGTTGAAGTAAGAAGCAGGTTCAGAGTGTAAAAGACTCAAATAATTCGTTTTAGTTTCATACCTAAATAAAACAATTAGTTTTTTTTGGTCGGATTTGTAATTTGGGTCGAATGCTCTTTTAGCCCGATTCATTATACTATTTAAACTAAATTGCAGCAATATTGCTAGGTTAGACAATTATACGCGAAATTGGACGACTACTAAGATTTCATGGAGAACTAAACCACATCAAAATTGATACGTTGTATTCAGGTTCCAAAATCTTGAGATTATTATAATTTTGCAATTTAATTTCTATTCCCTTCAATTTTTCTATGTGGTTATCGTTTGCTTAATCTGATTTGTTATAGAGTAGTTTTGATTGATTCGATTGATATATGTTCCCTAATTTTAATCGTGTTTAACTCAGGTTATTTTTAACTCGTGTTATCTATAACTGATTGCTTAATTCAACAACAGGAACATAATTCTTATAATATCGTTAGCGCTTGTTGATTGATATTGTGATCGAACATGAATAGAGAATCCACTTAGGGAAGTGAAGTTATAATAGTCGATGATATGTAGGAACTGAATCAGTAGATTAGCTTATTATTCATAATTGTAATTAAATTCTGTTAACCGTGATCTTAATCGAAACCCAACCCCCTCATTGTTCTTTTAGTTGGTAAAAATCAATCCAAGATTCCTTGCGATACGAATCGAGTGTCACTTTCTTATACTACACTTTATTTACTCGTTTTTGACCCGTGTGTGACAGAGGATCAGTTCACCGATTAAGTCAATATCGCAATACTCCATAATCCTTGTTACCAACCTAGCATAATGGAGTCCACCACTTAGGCCTCTTTGATGGTTTTTATGGTGCATGATGGCATATGCCCAATTAATCTTCAAACGATTCTTTACCGCATAAATAACTTGTATCTCAGTATCACTAATTTGAGAGTGGTTAGAGTGGTTGGGCGTGAGGATATAAGTTATGAAGTAATAGAGCATCCTATCAATAACAGACTGGTTCTTGGCGGATAAAATCACCAGGTTTGAGGCAATGTTGTGAGCTCTCTTATTGTTAATCTCATGCTTAGTTAATCTGCTAATGCTAAAATAATAGTTAACCTTGCTATAACCAAGCCAATCATGAGTGTACCCATGACAAATTCTTTCACCCTCAGATGGAACATCTAAGCATTTTCCGAATTCTTCCATTGTTAAAACAATATATTTTCCTTTAACATTAGAAGAGAAAATACAGCCCTTACCAATAGTCAGATTAACATAAAAATCTCTAACTAAATCAAGGTCCTGAGTCAGCAATCAAAGTATCCAACTCTTGAAAATTAAATAAAGCTAGAAAATCAAAGCTTAAGGATGGAAAAGTTGACATATTACCATACTTTGGAGGAGTGAGAGGGCGATTTTTGAAACTAAGCAATAATCTTTTCTATTTTGGTGTATCAACTAATCTTCCAAGGTTTAATGAATCTAGAGCACTGGAACCTTCATCAGCTTTTCCTTTGTCTTTCTTTTTTCTTGTTGGTGCAATTCATGGAGCTTGAGAGGGAGGACGAAAATAGGGGTTGGTGTGGAGGATTAATTGTTTTTTCTGATTTAAGCTCTTTTGGAGGTTGTAGGTTTCATTTGAGAAGAGTAGAGGATTTTATAGAGAATTTGATAAGTGGGAATTTATGAGATTTGTTGGTAGTTGCTGATAGAATGAGTGGGTTTTAATGAATAGAGTGTTTCTAAGAGAAAAATGGGTGGAGAAGGAAAGTTGACCAACCATAAATCAGACATCAAAGTAATAAAATAAGTGCTTTTTGACCAGTGGTAACTGATTACAACGTTCTAAGTAAATGGTTACTAAAATACGCTGATTTAAAAATTTAAAAGAAAAACTTGGATTTTCGAATTTGTAACCGGCTACACCAAAGTAGGTAATCGATTACATGCAGAAAAACTTTGAAAAAAATGTCAAAAATAGTGACTGAATCATGCAACAAAAACACATTTTAACACATTGCTAACACTTATAAAAGTAGACACAATAGTTCTAACACATGAATATCATATATAAACAGTATACGAAACATAGTTCATGCTATTTGAAATGCAGAATCATCATACTAACAAGAGTAATTCACAAAAGGAATTGTGAATCAACATAAAATTTTATGAGATAACATGTACCTTGATGTTCTTTAAAGATGATTAAAGAATGTCTTTGTATATAAGTACACATCATGTTCATCCAATATGCCTAGTTCTCTTCTAATCTTGTAGAACGATTCATTTGCAAGTGGTTTTGTAAAAATATCTTCAAGTTGGTTATGCGTATCCATGAATGTAACTTCAACATCGCCTTTAAGCACATGATCTTGAAGGAAATGACGTTGAATATCGATATGCTTTGTTCTTGAGTGCATAACTGGATTCTTGGTTATGTTTATGGAACTTATATTATCACACTTTAATGGAATGCATCCAAGGTTCACGCCGTAGTCGTAAAGTTGTTGTTTCAGCATTACTAAGAGCCACGCATGTTTGCTTTTTGTAGGACCACAATACGAGTGCATTTCCTAGAATTTACAGTCTGCATAATATGAGTTAAAATAACCAATTAAGTCACACACACTACCTTTAGGATACCATAAGCCAACGTTTATTGTTCTTTTGAGATACTTCATGATTCACTTCACTAAGGCAAGATGTGATTCCTTCGGATTGGCTTGAAACTGCTCCCAAAGACAAACATTAAATATTATGTCAGGACGACTTGCCATCAAATATAATAATGAACCAACCATACCTCGATATTTTATGGTATTAATTGAAACACCAGTTTCATCTTGATCTACATACGTTCCGGATCCCATTGGAGCAGCCATTGCTTTGCAATTGTTAATGTTAAATCTTTTTAATATATAATTCTTTGCAATACTTAGATTGGTTGATGAAGATTTCATTCTTTAGTTGCTTAATTTCAAGTCTAAGAAAATATTTCATCTTACCCATCATAGACATTTCGAACTCTCCTAGCATCATCAATGAAAATTCTTCACATAGTGCTTTGTTTGTTGAACCGAATATGATGTTGTCAACGTAGACTTGAACCAATAAAGTATGATTTTTAATTTTCATATTAAACAAAGTATTATCAACTTTACCTTTCTCAAAACCTCATTCACATAGAAAGTTTCTAAGTCTATCATACTATGCTCTTACTGCTTGCTTTAAGCCATAAAGAGCCTTTTTCAACTTGAAGACATGTGAAGGATTCTTAAAGTCTTCAAAACCAGGAGGTTGTTTGACATAGAGTTCCTCATTGATGTATCCATTCAAGAAAGAGCTCTTGTCGTCCATTTGGAATAACTGAAAATTTAATTAACAAGCATAAGCAAGTAATAAACGAATAACGTCTAACCTTGCAACCAGAGCGAATGTTTCTTCAAAGTCGATTCCTTCTTATTGATTATAACCTTGAGCCACCAATCTTGTTTTGTTTTGAACAATTATATCATTATCGTCAAGTTTGTTCTTAAACACCCATTTGGTACCTATGACGTGTTTACCACTTGGCCTAAGAACAAGTTCCCAAACTTGATTCCTTTCAAATTAATTTAATTCTTCTTGCATGGCAAGTATCCATTGGTCATCTTCTAAGGCTTCATCAATTTTGGAAGTTTCTATTTGAGAAACAAATGCCATATTCAAGAAAGCATCCTTGAGATTTAGTCTTGTTGCTACACCTTGACTTATATCACCAATAGCTTTGTCAATTGGGTGATCACGATGGGTTCTCTATTCTTTAGGTAGATCACAATGATTTATCCCTTGTTAGATTGGTTCCACTTTATGTTTCGATTGATCATCATTGTTGAGTTTGGAAACATCTTCCATAGGAACTTCTAAAATATCATCATCATCACAAACAACTATATCCTCCTTAGAAAGGTTAGATTCATCAAAAGAATCATGCATTGATTCTTCAATTGTTAAAGTTCTGTTATTATAAACTTTATAAGCTTTACTAGTAAGAGAGTAACCAAGAAAAATACCTTCGTCGGACTTCTTGTCAAACTTACCGAGATTGTCTTTGTCATTATTTAGGACAAAGCACCTGCATAACATACTGTGCTTCCAAAGATGTGAAAGTGAGCAATTTTTGGCTTTCTTCCCTTTAAGATTTCATATGGAGTCCTTTTCAATATTGGTCTTATAATAACCCGATTACTTACATAACTTGTTGTGCTTACCGCATCCGCCCAAAAGTATTTTGGTAGATTTAAATCACTAAACATTGTTCTTGAAACCAATTCTTTCTCTCCACCACTCCATTTTGTTGTGGAGTCCTTGGTGCTGAAAAATTGTGAAAGATCCCATGTTATTCACAAAACTCCTCAAATGGTGCATTTTGGAACTCTCCACCATGATCAATTTCTTATGGAGGCAATTTTTAATGACTTTTCATTTTGTACTTGCTTTGCATACCTCTTGAACGCCATGAATGCATCACTTTTCTGCACTAAAAATAGTGTCCAAGAAAATATATAAAAATCATCAACAATAACTAAAGCATATACATTACCTCTGATGTTTCTCGTTCTTGATGGACCAAACAAGTTCATATGCAACAATTGTAGTGGCCTTGAAGTAGACACCACCTTCTTAGGTTTGAAAGTTGATTTGGTTTATTTTCCCTTTTGACAAGCATCACATAATTTATCTTTGACAAACTTTATCTTAGGTAAACCAATGACAAAATCATGCTTGACTAGTTTGCTTAAATGTTCCATATGAATATGTGCAACTCTTTTATGCCAAAGCCATGTGTCATTGTTGTTTATCATGAAATATTTTACTTTCAAAGATAAATCATCCAAAGAAACCATGGAAATATTATTAATTCTTTTACCTTTGAGTTTTACCTCATGAGTGACTTCATCTTCAATCAAGCATTCATCCTAGGTGAACTTAATTTTGAAACCTTTGTCACAAAGTTGGTTTATGCTTAGAAGATTGTGCTTTAGTTCTTCAACCACTACGCCAAAAATTATTTTTCGCAGCACAACAAAGACAGCGCTTTTGGTAAAAGCGCTGCTATATGTTTCGCTAAAAACAAAAATAAAAAACGAAAGAAAAAAGCGCTGCTATATGGGGGACATAAGACAACGCTTTTGAAAAGCGTTGCTAAAGGGGTACCATAAGGCAGCGCTTTTGAAAAACGCTGCTAAAGGGGTAGCATAAGGCAGCGCTTATTAAAAGCGCTGCTAAAGGGGTACCATAAGGCAGCGCTTTTAAAAAGCGCTGCTAAATGCCTTTCATTAATCCCACATAAGAAAGCGCTTTTACCCCAAAAGCGCTGCTAAAGCAGTAACATAAGAAAACGCTTTTTAAAAGCGCTACCTTAGGTCTTTTAAAATATTAAAATTAAAACATACTCCCTCTATTTTCTTATGACTGTTTATATTTCTCCATTCACCCTAACTCTCAGCTCGCGACACTGTTCATCTTCTCACTTTTTTCTCCAAACGAACGAAACAGTTCATCGTCTCCATTAGCAACCGTCCGCTCACGACACTGTTCATCGTCTCCCTTTTTCCTCTGTTTGTTGATTTCCCTCCGTCCGCCATTGGTGAGTTTTTCTAAGTTTTTTACTCTCATTTTTCTGGTTTACTTTCCATTAATGGAATTTGTTATGAGATAAATTTAATTTGTAGAAGTTCTATGAGATAAATTTGTTGTATTATTAGTTGTTGATGTTAGGTTTTCATTTTTTGGTTTGTAGAAGTTTGTTAGTGATTAATTGGAAATGTGATTAGTAGTTGATTTTTGATTTGATTTGGTATTAGTTATATTATTAGTTGATTTTTGATTGTTGATGTTAGTTGATAAATTTGATTTGATATTAGTTGTTGATTTTTGATTTGTAGAAAAGTGATTAATTAGTAGAAGTTAGTATATAGTGATTATTGTGTAAAATGTGATTAATTTGTAGAAGTTAGTTTAATGATTAATTAGTAGAAGTTAGTATAGTAATTATTGTGTAAAACGTGATTAATTTGTAGAAGTTAGTTTAATGATTAATTTGTAGAATAGTAGAAGTTAGTTTAATGTGTAAAATTTGTAGAATAGTGATTAATTAGAAAATTCAAGGTAGTTAATAGTGTTGTAGAAGTTACATTGTTGAGGTTGTTATAAGGCTATTTGTAAAGTTTAAGTGAATATTTATCGGAAAATTTTAATGATATAAGAATTTGGTTGTTATTGAAAATGATAATGAAATTAGTAGTTAAGTGAACTAGTGTTTGAATTTATTTTGAGAGATGATTGAAATTAATTATAAAATTAATTGTTATTTTTAGAGTTGATTGAAAATGATAAATAGTGAAACTATACCATGCTATTTAATAGTTGATTGAAGTTGTTTTTTTTTTTTGACAATGTTGAGTTGAAACTATACCATGCTATTTGATTTAATGATGATGTTTACTAAATTTGTTTCTTGAAACTTTGACTTGTTCCTCCGGTATTTCTTGTTTGTCATATTACATACTAAATTTGTCTTGTTATATGTGGTATACACCATCAGTTACTAACTTACGTTCATTTGCTATAGGGGTTACTTGTGAAGAGTGAATTCGGATTGTTTTCAGGAATCTTACACTTTGTGGTTCAGTCCAGAAGTTGCTGACTTCTATATATACAGGTACGTAGTTGTTCTTTTGTTTTTGTTTTGCTTACTTAGTAAAATCATGGATAAAAAATGGATGTCGTCCAATCGATTTTCGAAAGAGTACGAGAATGGGGTATCAGAATTCGTTAAGTTTGCTGTTGAACACGCCAAAGACCCCAGTCGAATCACATGTCCTTGCTTGGGTTGCTGTTTTGGGCGTCGGATTGACGCGGGTCAGATGGAGTCGCATTTAAAGAGGCATGGAATTGATCGAAGTTATACAAGTTGGACACTTCATGGTGAAAAAAGTAACGAGAATGTTGAACCGGGGGATATTAAGACCTATGCTTCAAACGACAATGCCACAGATACATACGATAGTGACCGAGTCGAAGAGATTGCAGAAGCACTTGAAGAAGATCTTCAGGATTGTCCCACAATGTTTAAGAGGTTGGTAAGCGATGCAGAGAAACCGTTGTATAAGGGTTGCACCAAATTCACAAGATTATCTGCGGTATTAAAGTTGTACAACTTAACGGCGGTTAATGGATGGTCGGATAAAAGTTTTACAGAGTTATTAGCCCTTATGAAAGATATGCTTCCGGAGGATAATGTTCTTCCTAATCGAACATATGAGGCCAAAAAGATGTTGTGCTCTATTGGGATGAGCTATGATAAGATACATGCCTGTCCAAACGATTGCATTTTGTTTCGAAATGAGTATGCATCGTTAAACGAGTGTCCTAAATGTGGTGTCTCTCGATATAAGAAAAAGTTGTCTCCAGCAAAAGTCTTGTGGTATTTTCCTATAATTCTGAGATTTAGACGCATGTTCCGTAGTGAAACCGATGCAAGAAACTTGACTTGGCATGCAGATGAAATAATTATAGATGGAAAGTCTCGTCATCTGGCAGATTCACCACAGTGGACAAAAATTGATAATGATTATCCTGAATTTGGAGAAGAAGCAAGAAACCTTCGCTTGGCATTATCTACTGATGGAATGAACCCACACGGTCTTCAAAGTATCTCACATACCACATGGCCTGTGATTATTATGATTTATAACCTACCTCCATGGCTATGTATGAAGCGTAAATACATGATGTTATCTATGTTAATTTTTGGGCCTAAACAACCAGGGAATGACATAGATGTATACTTGACACCCTTAATCGAAGATTTAAAGATTTTGTGGGAGAATGGTGTGGAGGTTTATGATGGATATAGGAAAGAAAGTTTCAACTTGAGGGCGATGTTGTTTGGCACAATTAATGATTTTCCAGCATATGGAAATCTATCAGGGTATAGCATAAAAGGTCAATGTGTGTGTCCTATTTGTGAAGATAAAACAGATTGGACGCGATTGGAGTTTGGTTAGAATAATGTATTTCTCGGTCATCGTAGATTCTTAAATTCTAATCATCACTACCGTGGGTGGAGAAAAGCCTTCAATGGAGAGGCAGAACAAGGTAGAGCTCCACCTATATTGACAGGTGGTCAAGTTTTTGAAAAGGTGGAAGATGTGAGTACTCAGTTTGGTAAGCTTTTTGCACATACCCTTGTCAAGAGTGGGTGGAAGAAGAGGTCAATTTTTTTTTGAATTGCCATATTGGAAGTCGTTGTATGTAAGACATTTTCTTGATGTTATGCATATTGAAAAAAATGTATTTGACAGTGTTATTGGTACGTTACTCAATATACAAGGAAAGTCTAAGGATGGCCTTAAAACAAGAAAAGACTTGATAGCGATGGGGATAAGAACTGAATTAGGACCCTTGAAGAAAGGAAAACGAACATATCTACCACCTGCTGCCTATACTCTATCTAGAAAGGAGAAAAAAATATTGTGTAGGTTTCTAAGTGAAGTTAAAGTTCCAGAAGGATACTCTTCATATATTAGAAGACTTGTGTCTATGAAAGACCTCAAATTAAAGAGTTTAAAGACGCATGATTGCCATGTTATAATGGAACATTTTCTACCAATAGGTATACGTTCTATTTTGCCGGAAAAAGTAAGACGCACAATAACTAAATTGTGTTTCTTCTTCAGATCAATTTGTAGTAAGGTGATTGATCCTGCGATCTTACCAACATTGCAAAAAGAAATATTCATTACATTGTGTGAGCTTGAAATGTTTTTCCCTCCCTCGTTTTTTGACATAATGGTACATCTAGTTGTTCATCTTGTAAAAGAGACACAATTGTGTGGACCAACTTATATGAGATGGATGTACCCTGCTAAATGGTATATGAAAATATTAAAAGGGTATGTGAAAAATCGAAGTCGACTAGAGGGTTGTATTATTGAACGATACATTGTTGAAGAAGCGATTGAGTTTTGTACTGAATATCTTTGCAACGTTTAATCCATTGGATCCCAAATCTCACATCGTTGAAAAAAAAGAAGTAAAAAAGTTAATTGGAAATAAAATTGTGACCGTATCAAGGGCTGAACGAGAGCAAGTTCATTTGTATGTTCTGCACAATGACAATGAGGTTGAGCCGTATGTTGAAATGCACAAGGATTTTCTCCGAGGTTTAAATCCGAATAGAAATGAAAATTGGATAGTATGAGAGCACAATCGAAGTTTCATACCATGGTTTAAGGATCAAATTTATTCAAAGTTTTGTGTAGATCCCGCTTCAATAACAGAAAGGTTGAGATGTTTAGCATATGGTCCAAGTTTGCATGTGTTTTCTTATAGCGCATACGCAATTAATGGATACACATTTTATACCAAAGAACAAGATGACAAAAGTACAATGCAAAATAGTGGTGTCACCTTGGTAACTGAATCAATGCACATTTCAAGTGTGAAGGACTTAAACCCCAAATATGCAAATATGTCATATTTTGGGGTTATCGAGCGCATTTGGGTTTTTGATTATGAGAAGTTTCAGATTCCTATCTTTGGTTGCAAGTGGGTTGAAAATAATAGTGGCATACGAATGGATAAGTCAGGATTTTTGCAAGTGGATCTTAATAGGGTGGGGTACAAAGATGAGCCTTTTATTCTAGCCTCTCAAGCTAGACAAGTGTTCTATGTCACTGACTTGACAAGTACGAAATGGTCTATAGTGCTTTTATCTAACAAAGTAATTGATGATAACATTGGAGATCAAGGTGATATTGTTGGAGCGAATGCATCATATATTATAAGTGATCAAGATTAGACTGTTGGAGCTAGTGAATCATATATTAGAAATGATCATAATGAGGGAATTTGGATCAATCCATCCATCCGTGTTGTTAAAAGACAAGTAGATCATCTTCCTACCCGGAAAAGAAAGAGACGTTAATAAAGGGGTAATAGTAAAATTATATATTCTGTCATGTATTTTTCATATTTGAGAATGATTATGGATTATGGATTATAGATGATAGATTTATATGTTTGTCATTTCATAT
Source organism: Lathyrus tuberosus (assembly GCA_022829125.1). NCBI lineage: Eukaryota > Viridiplantae > Streptophyta > Magnoliopsida > Fabales > Fabaceae > Lathyrus > Lathyrus tuberosus. Next base: position 7,287,435 of record JALAZF010000177.1, on the reverse strand, counting down.
TTGATAATGGATCATGGATTTATATGTTTGTCGTGTGTTTGTCATTTCATATTTGATTATGGATTATATTATGTTCAACTGATTATGGATTATGGATGATGAATTTATATGTGTTTTTCTTTATTATAGGTAAAATGGCTACTAATGAGGAGAACTCGCACGATACTTCCAAGAATGATCCAAAAGAATTAGTTCAAGATGCGGAAGGAGATATTTCAAGAGGAATAATAATCATGAAAGGAGTTATTCGTGCTAGAGACAAGGGAATAAAATACGACGTTCATTGGAATGAAACAGGTCAACTAATTTAGCCTAATGGCGCAATGTTGACTAGTTACATTGGTGCACTTGTCCGTTCACTAGTTCCTATTACTTGTGACAATTGACGAAATCCACAGTTGAAACCCGCCAAAGATAAAATATGGAGTGAGATACAGGTACTATATGTGATGTTATTTGTTATTTTTGACGATTATATTTTTAAATTAATTATACTAACACACTTTATTTGTTATTGTAGAGATCTTTTAACATTGGTGACGAGAAGCAAAAATATTGTCTTCAATTAGCCGGAAAAAGACTTAGAGGGTTCCGAGCATTTTTATCCAACAAGTTTCTGAGGGATGCCCAAGGAAAGTTTGTTGAAGCGGAATGCCCGAAGAAGTATGCGGACTTGATTGCACCCGAAGAATGGGACACTTTTGTCGCCAAACGAAGAACGGAAGAATTCCACGTAATCTTAATTTAATTTATCATGAACATTGTATTATATTCATGTAGTTATTATATGTGTTGTGATATGACTTATAATTGTTTATGCAGGTTGTGAGTGACGTTAATCGTCAAAGAGCCTCGAAACCCGCATATCCATACAAGAAAGGACGTTTGGGATATGCACGCTTGGAACAAAAAATCGTAAGTATATATAATTGCTATGGTCTTTATGTATTATTATTCATCCTAATTCTTGACTTAATGTGTAGCTTACAGAGGAGAAAAGTGAAGAAACATCTGTTCCGGAGCATGTTTTGTGGAAGGCTGCCCGTGTGGGAAAGGATGGAGTTGTTACTGAGGGTGTTCAACAAGTTTTTGAACAATGTGTAAGTATAACGTTATTTGTTTAATTAGATATAAATTTCTTGTTTATCTAATATATTTATGCATGACTCTAATATTGAATTTCAGGAGACTCTATCTCAGTCCTTACCTGCCACAGAAGACCAGGATTGCAGGAGCATACTGAGTCGAGTATTAAATGTTCCTGAGTATTCTGGTCGCGTGAGGGGTAAGGGATTTGAAGTCACTCCATCTTCCTTTTATAAGAGTTCAAAGACAAAAAATCCTAGCAATAGAGAGGTGATGGAAACGTTGGAAGAATTGAGAGCTCAAGTTCGTGAACTGCAACAGGATAAAGAAAGATATATGTCGGAAAGGCGCAGTTCAGAATTTAAAGATACTAGTGACAAGGCCAGTATCAATTGTCAACAAAAAATTCTGGAGGTAATAATTATATTTATTAAATTAGTACAGTTTTTTATATTGACATCATTGCACAATAACAATTTCGTAGTATTTTTGTTTTGTTCAGGGCATTTCACCTTGTCAACTATATTTATCGGCACCGACATATCGAATGGTTGGCAAGGGAAAAATGCATAACACTCCCGGAGACGTCCTTCACACTAGACCGCTCACTGCTAGATTTTTGAAGGTTTCGATTGATATTGCTTTAGAGCGGGATGCATTACTACCTATACCTGACGAAGTTTCAGATGCAACATTGGTGGGGGACGCAATAGGGTCGTATGTTGCATGGCCGTCAAACCTCATCGTCATAGATGACTCGGTATGTTGAAAACCATTATTAACCTTTTAGTTTTCAAATGTTTTACTTGCATATAAGTTATGTTATACTTACTTTTATGCACTTTTTATTTACATGACATTGTTAGACTCCTACAAAATCCAAATCAAAAGATAAATGGATTGGTGTGCAAACTGAGTCAGTTGCATCACAAAAAGAGGTACAATGATATATATATGCATCGAAAATCTTAATTCTGTGATCCGAATTCAAAAGCTTCATGATTACTAAGTTTATGACTTATATGATTTCAGATTCCTACACAAGAGATGCAGCAAGGGAGTAAGAACAAGAAGCCAGTACTAGCCAAGGCAAAAAAAGCATCTATTTCTCAATTTCGGTTGTGCCTTGAAACAATTGTAGGCACAACAGATTTGATGGAAGGTGGTATCCGTGAAATACCTATGGAAGCAGGTATTTTTGGGTTTGCCTATTCAGAAATAATTGCTAAAGAAGACTTTGATAAGATATTTACGCATTCTGAATTAGGCGTCGGTGTTATGAATTCATACATCAGGTAATCCATCGATTTTATTTATTTAATTGATCAATTTATTTACTCATTTCAATGAATATTAGAATGTTAAATATTATAACATATTTATTATAATCCGTTTTTATTTCAGGTTCTTGTATGAAAAATTGATGCTCCCGCGTCAGTTGACTGAAAGATACTCCTTCTTGTCTCCCAACTGTGTCAATGCAACTTTGATCAATCGAACTACAGATGCGGTCAAAGATTAGTTAGTAGGTGAGTTTATGACCAACATTGATACAGAGAAGTTGTATCTTTTACCATATAATACTTGCCATGGGTAAGATTTTCATCCTAACTTCCTTTATTATAATCTTTTGCTTTTTTACGTTGTGTATAACATTTCCATCTATACTTTTGTTTAATTTTACAGTGGACACTGGTTGTTGCATGTAATGGTTATTTTGGTGTTGCATTGTACAAAGGTTTTTACCATTTATGTGTTGAATTTTAATCGTATAAAGGCCTATTGTTGAATTATAATGCTATAAGGCCTATGTGTTGACATATAATGGTATCAAAGGTCATGTGATGAATGATTATGAATTCTGATAAATTATACAGGTTTATACAGGTTTAATAATTGATTTAAAAAAAAAGCTTTTAAAAAGTACTTTTATAAAAGACAGCGCTTTCTAAAAAAAGCGCTGCCTAAAGGGGTGTCATGGCGTATATATAAGGCATCGTTTTTTAAAGCGCTGCTAAAGGAGGCCCTACGAAAGCACTTTCCAAAGAAAAACGCTGCCTAAAAGGGGACCTTTAGCAGCGCTTTTCAAAGCGCTGCTAAAGGGGGTCCTACGTGTAGCGGTAAAAATCGTGAGTATAAGCTATTGATTAACTTAACTCATAAAGCAAGAGTCGCCACCACACTTTTATTTTATCCAAAAAAGGAAAGGAAAAAGAGCGAACAAAACCTAAAGAGTTCTAAAAAAAAAGAACAAACGGAGAATGGGTAAGGGGGGTTGGTTATGCAATGGGAATGTGTTAGCACCCAAAACGTCTATAGTACTCTATAGGAACCCTTTGAAATATCTACTTCTTTTTGGTCTGAAAATGGTTTGCTTGAAAGAGATTGAGGGGATGAGAGGAGAATTATTTTTTAATATTTTTGTGTTTGGAGAGACTTATCGCCTCATGCCTACGTACCCACGATGTGCAATGTAGGATCAAAACCCCGTAGTTCGTGGTACAAAGAACAAAAATTTGTTTATTTTGGTTGATTTTAAGTGTAAAGACAAGTCGTCATTTCCAAGCGAATAATTCCGCTTAAAGAAATGAATCATGTCTAAACTTATGAAAAAGTTTAAAAGAAAAATAAATGCACAAAGCACAAAAAATTTTTGATGAGTTTTTGTATTTTTTATGTTTTTATGAAATGGTCAAAATATGGTTAATATTGATTGACATTTATTAAAGAAAACAAAGCTTAAAAAATCACTTGACCAAAGTCAAGGTTTTATTATGAAAGAGGTGATAGTTTGAAATCAAGAAGGTTTTGAAAAAATGAGAAGGTTTTGAAAATTGAAGAAGGGGTGGAGAAGAAGTGACTATCCTAGTGCATGAAAATAAAAGCTAAAGATAAGAAAGATCTAACCACATGGACAAGATCCATAGCATAAGCATTTTTCCTTTTTTGATTTGGTCTTGATTCAAAATAAGTCTTCAAAAAGAGGACTCCAAGTATCCAAAATCCAATATTTTCCATCACAAACTCCCAAGCATAGGTTAAGATCCTAACTCTAAGTCCAAAAGTCCATAATCAAGAGTATAGGTCCTCCAAAGCAAAGGATAGTGGCCATAGTCCAACAATTAAGAGCACAAGTCTTTTAGTGGTTTAATCCTTTATTAATGTTTTTGAGTCCAAAATGGACAAAAGAAAAATAAAGCACAAGATAAAATGGTCCAAGTGGACAAAAGAAAAATAACATAAACATAAACATGATATGATAAATGGCATAAAGCATAAAAAATAAAGAGAGATAGGGAGCGAGAAGGAAAAGTAAAGAAGTTAGAAGTTAGTGGTTAGTAGCAAAAGGCTCTAGTGCCATAAGCCTTCACCGATTATTCCATTCCGCGTTATGAACTATAGTGATTAAACAATGCACTTAGGCCAAAGTTAATGAACTTGACAGAAGATTGGTAGAACCAAAGCCTCTACAACGCCAAGTTTCAAAAATTATGGACCTAATGCAAAAAATCAATCACCATTGGGTTGACGCGACCAATCAAGGTCCGAACCACGAAAGTTCAAATTCCGAATTGGATAAAGAGGGACACGTGTTGCGCTATGTTAAGGAATCGCCGAGTAATTTACGGAGTAATTACCCTACAATGAGGCCGGTCAATAGCTCTTTGTGCTAATGCATGCTAGATGAACGATATGTAGATCGTCATCCGAAAGCAATATCGCACGAAAAGAAAATAGGTAACTATATAGTCTTGATCAAGAATTCAACAAAGAAATTCTAAGATCCATAAGACTTTCATCGATCAAAAGAAAAGAGAAATAGATGAAGAGAAAGCCAAATTAAACCACACAATTATGTGATCTAAGGCTAAGAACAAAAGGAAAGGGAAGAAAATGGAAAAGGAACCAAAACAGTCCAAAAAACAAGCCAAAAAATACATTCTGTTTTGAAGTAACCGGTTACTCACCAGAAGTTAACCGGTTACTTAGTTCAAAATAGCGCAGTTTTTTTAAAATTAACACAGAGTAACTGGTTTCTTACCAGACGTTAACCGGTTACTCTGCACCAGAATGCAGAAAATTGTGCAAAATTCAGCATGATCCACTTTCAAAACTTTTTACAAACACTTTGTGATCATGGAACTGAAATTGCACGAAATTTAAAGTAAAATCACAGCAAAAACCAATAATCAAACACAATTACAAGATCCAAAGGATCAAGTAACAAGAATCTCCAAAGATCTACATTATGGAAGATGAAGATGAAGCTTCAACAATGGTGAAAGATGAATTACCACTTCAAATCTGAAAATTCCTTCAAATTGCTTCAAGATCTACACTCCAAAGCCTTGATCTACTATAATTGATGAACAAAAACAAGAATGGATGAAGGTTTTGCTCAAAGTTGAACAAGATTCAATGTGAATTCTTGTTAACTTTCAAAGGAAGAAATGTGAGCTTTGGTGAAAATTTGTGGTTGGGAAGAGAATTTGCAAGAGGTTTGTTGGCTATCAAAAGCTTGAAGAATGAATGAAATGAAGGCTCTATTTATAAAGTTTAGGCTTGGAAATTTGGTGGTTTGGAATTAGGCTTGGATGATCAAAATTAGGATTGGAATTCAAATTTGGAGGGAAATCACAAAAGAGTGGTGATTAGTGATGGTACATGGTGGGGAATGATCAAAGTGATGTAGGGGAATTAAAATGAGGTGATCTAGAATATTCCAAATATGATCAAGGGCTGAGATTGGAGCCAATTGCTGAATTTGAATTTGCCACCATTTTTCCAAATTTTCACGAGGGTAACCGGTTACTCACCACAGGGTAACCGGTTACTTAGTGTAAATTTTGAAAAAATGCCTTTTTAATACACTGTTGTGGTTCGGCTCGATTCTTTTGCTCGTCAAAGAAGGCATGGAAATAAACACATAAACCTTGGAGTCTCTTGAATAATAATCAATTAAATCTTGGAAACTCTTGATCAGATAATTTTTGAATTAATTGCGGATCAACTTTGACTTTATTCAGATGAAATCCATTCGAGCTGAGGGACTGATGTTTTTGGTATTTTTAACCTGTTCTTCCCCTGAAAGTGTTAGTGAAAGAAAACAAAATATTTTTGGATTTTAATTAAAGGTTAGTAAACATAAACAAATTAAGCAATAAAACAACTAACAAACACACACAAACTAAAAGACCCCTGCAAGGCACAATCCTACAAAAGAGGGAACCAATGTGTGATCTTGTTTGTGGTATGAAATGTAAAAGAGAAGCAAAGAAACTTAGGGGCAAAAATTAGGGTATTACACTACGAAAGCGCTTTTGTTTGAAAAAGCACTGCCTAAAGGGGGACCTATAGCAGCGCTTTTAAAAGCGCTGCTAAAGGTCCCCCTTTAGGCAGCGCTTTTCTTTGGAAAAGCGCTGCTATATGGGGGTCATACGAAAGCGCTTTTAAAAGCGCTGCTAAAGGGGGTCCTATAGGGGGACCTATGACAACGTTTTTTAAAGGAAAAAAAGCGCTGCCTTTAACTTTAGCAGCGCCACCTTTGGCAGCGCTTTTAAGCGCTGCTAAAGGCCAAAAAAAGCGATGCTAAAGGTCTTTTTTGGCATAGTGAACATAAAGAACATCATCAATGAATGTTAAAGGTGGTGTTCCAACTTTGCCTATGCCATAAATTTTTTCTTTGATGTTGTTTCCATAAGTGACATATTCCTTGGCTTTAAGCACTAAATTTGAAAATTGGCTTATATCTCCCGTTATATTCTTAGAACAACCACTATCGAGATACCATATATGTGTAGTGGTTTTCAAGCATACCTACAAAACAAATTAGGTTTTGTTAAGTACCCAGATTGCCTTGGGCCCTTCATATTAGATCCTTTCTTAACCCGCAGACAATGCCCACTTGCCACACTAAAGTTCCATACATAGCAAGCACTAGGTGTGTGACCAATTATACCACAATAGAAACAAGTAGGAACAGATTACTTCTATATCTAGGAACATATGACTTCTTCTTAACAAATTTTTTCCTTTTAGGATAATGATGAACAATTTTTGCTTTGTTCACTTTCTCTTTAGTGGATTGATCACTAGCCTTAACAAAAATAGTTTTGTTAGAACTTGGTTTATCAAATTTAGAATAATCAAGACCACTTTTATCATTAGAATACCTTTTTTTAACTAAGGACACCATCCAAACCAATTTGTCATTTTTCATATCTTTCAAGGACTCTTTTCAATTGGACAATTTTGAAAGAAAGTGACTCACACTCTTTGCATACAAAGTTCTCTTTTTGTTCTTTAACAAAGTTTTGTTTTTTAACTTCAAAATCTTTTTCGATGGTGTCAATCTTTTCTTCAAGAGATAAAATTTGTTTATTTTGTTTTGACACCGTTTTGTACATAATTTTGCATTCATTGAATAGTTCATATGTAGCACCTTGAGCATCATTATCATAAAGGGAATAATCATTACTAACCTCTTCATTTTCATCATTGGAATGATGTGATGCCATCAAAACAAGATTTACCCATTCTTCACTTTCCGAGTTAGATGATGAACTTACTTCTTTATCATTCCATGCAATGTAGGCTCTTTTAGATTTTGTCTCTTTTCTACTTTTGAAATCGCTCTTCCTGGTGAGTTTTGGACAATCTGTATTTATGTGTCCGTGTTTTCCACATTCATAGCAAGTGACATTTTGTGTTAAAGTGGAAGCATCATTTTTCTTAAAAAATTTCTTTGTTTTTGCTTAATTCGAAGATTTTTCATTATTGTCAAAAAACTTACCAAGCCTTTTCACAAGGAGCATAAAATTTTCATCTTCTTTCGGAGCATCATCTTCTTGTTCTTCTTGCATGTCAACTTTTAAAGCAATGACTTTGGATTTCTTCTCTTGATTCTCATGTTTTTCTAATCTTCTAAGTTCAAGTTCATGCTCTTTAAGATTTCCGATCGGGGATGCATACGTAATGGTAGAAAGACTTTTCTTTTCCGATATTGCCGTCACCTTTGATTACCATTCCCTGGTTAAAGATCTAAGTACTTTAAGATTAAGATCATCATTAGTAAAAGTCTTACCGAGAGTAATCAAGTGATTTTTCAAGTGTACAAATATCTTTTACAATGCAAGGGTGGACTCTCCGGGTTGCATTCTAAACATCTCGTACTCTTGAACTAAAGTATTCAATCTAAATCTCTTTACTATAGTGGTTCCTTCATGAGTTTCAACCAATGTATCCCATATTTGCTTTACCGATGTACATTGAGAGATACGAAAGAATTCATCCATGCTAAGTGCACTTTGAAGTAAATTGATTGCTTTCTTGTCATAGAGAACTCTTTTCTTATCATCTTCATCCCAAGCACTTTTAATCTTTGGCGTCCCAACACCATTGACGACACTTCTAGGAACATGTGGACCATTTTGGACAAAATCCAATATTTCTTCTCCTTGCGCTTCTAAATAAGCCTTCATGCGAATTTTCCAAAAACTGAAGTATTCACCAGAAAATAGTGGAGGTTTATTCCTGCTGCCACTATCTTTGAAAACAGGATTTGCACTTGCGGAAGCTATTTTGGATCTTTAGGAACAGGTTACCTATAACCTTCTCTGATTCCAATTGTAAGTATAGAGTGCACCTAAGAGGGGGGGGGGGGGTGAATTAGGTACTTTGATCGATTTTCGGTTTATTGAAATTATACTTTTAACTTTTTCGTTTGGTGGTGTTTTAGAAAGCAGTAAAATGCGGAAATGTAAGAGCATCAACGATATATTCTAGTTCCCCTCACAGTCCGAGAGTACTCCAGTCCCCTTACACAGTAAGAGATTTCAATAAGTGTTAAAACCTTGTACTTGCCTATCTAGCCACTATACACAAGTTACTAACTCAATCAATAAGGACAATCCCTTTATGATCTTACAAAGTGAAATAAGAGAATAATCCTATCTTTTTCACTCTCTTGCTTCCAACAATCCCGGACAACAAAATATTCATACTATTCTGAATTTTTATACAAGAAGTTGAAATTGGATGATATGTATCAATTGTTAGAATTGATCTTGTCTTTGGCTATGAGCATTGTCTTCTAAATTATCTTTATCAAAATCAATAGTTGGAGAAACTTGACTTCACAAGAACAATCACTAGCTCAACCACTTAATCTATTGATTTAAGTCAAATTACGATCAATAAATAATAATAATAATAATAATAATAATAATAATAATAATAATAAATAGTTCTAACAAAATTAAATAAATCTACTAATTGATACATTATGTCTACAATACTTTAAAATGACATTGAAAAAGAAACATAAGTACCAACCCATGTATAGAAAGGTGGCCACACGACTCTCCGTCAAGGAAAATGTGAATTTATTTTTTTAATATTGTTCAATTCAAAGCTAGTCCAACTATAATAAAATATATTTTTAGAGGATTTCTTAATGCACCCTTAATGTTTCTTAGCCACCACGCGAAATTATTTAAATATCCATAATTTTCAGAGATGCATCTCTGGACGCACCAAATTCTGAATGAACATTGAAATATTTCGGAGATGCATCTCCGTAACAATTTAAAATATACAATACATCACACTCAGAAGCCATTATACACCTGAATTAGACCGGAGATGCATCTCCATGAATATTCCAGAGATACATCTCCGTAACGTATTAGAACTTGGTCTTTCATGTTATATTTTGTTTATTTGTATTCAGATGAAGATTTAAACCATACCATACAGGAGAAAAAATAGATGTACATAATTCTAGATGGTCCAAAAATGCCATATATAAATAAAATACCAATAAATGTAAAAAATACCATACAATTGAGATCAATACAGTAACATGATGTCAAAATAAAATACAGACCATAATACTACTACTATATACTAAAACACTATTGTGTATGTCAGACTACCTTTTCTCTACCTCCTCTGCTTCCTCTATCTTGTCTACCTCCTCGGCCATCAATCCCCCATGTCCTTCGACGCTGTCTCCGGTATAACAATGCCCCATGTGCCTCCGTCATGATGACATCTAGGACCTGACTCACATTAGACCCATCAAGGAAGATACCTCTGTCAATGCCTGCCTACACAATTTCCACTATGCAATGACATATAGCCAAGACATCCTCCGCATGATCTAATTATGCTTGCTCCTCCTCCAGTATCTCCCGATGAGTCGGCCTTGGCGGATCTCCTGGAGCAGCATGCACCATGTACGAATGTGACACCCTGAAGAGCCATTTGATGTACCCTTCATCATAACTCCAATCGATCTCAATTATGGTACTCCGTGCCTCCTCTGGTATCGGATGACTCTCATAATCATCAAATATGTCATGTATTTTTCTACGTATCAAGGCAGGAGGAACAAAGACAATAGGGTGTCTGGGAATGGTCTGAGTGTAGCCGAACTGCCGAATGTCCCATGACGAGTGCCTCATCTTTGGTAATCATCCCATGATCTAGGAATCTCCCCCCTAATCGAAAGATGTAGCAAACACGAGACATCATCGAGTGTGATAGACATCTCACCATGCAGGAGATGAAACGACAAGGTCTCCGAGTGCCATATCTCCACAAATGCATTAAGCACCATGTGGTTGACCATAATATAACTAGTCATGCACAAGTTCTTCAGGCCAGATAAGGACAAAGATGCCTGAAACCAATCCTCATTCGATCGAGGCCAGCCAACAATCTTCAGCTCGTCATTAATAAACTTTTGCGGATCACACTCTTGAAAAAAAATAATAATCAATGTCAGAAATTTGTCAATTAAAATTAACTTAAAAACATAATGAATCCAACTAATGTTTGGAAATATGTTCTGGATACAAATGCAGCACTGCCAAATCAACTGGGCCTTCTCCAAATGCCTCTGGATCAGCATCCGTAGCAGCCCCACCCTCCGGAGGTGGCATTGGATCAACAACATCAACAATATAAGGTGGGACTTGATAAAAAACATCTACAGTATGAGGTGACACTGGTGAAGCTTGACGCCTGTGGGAGGATGTAGGGAGTGATGCGTCAGATGGTGAATCCTGTCTTCTACGGGAAGAAGAAGATGGAGTGACATGAGGAGAAACAAGAGTCCTAAAAGTAGATGGCTCTGCCTGACCAGAGGGACCAAAAGCCTCCGGAACCTGCTGACTCTTCTCCCGCCGCACTGATGCATACTGAGCAACCCTTTCGTACCTCAGTCTATCACGTCTATCAGCTATTATGCCTGTAAGTTAAAGTAAAGCAAACAACTAGTGCACGCAAACAACACACAAGCAAGAAAATAAAAAAAATGCTGCAAAAAATTTCGGAGATGGTAAAAAGAATAAATCCCTGGGAAAAAATATATGGTAAAAAGAAACAAAATATTTGGCACATAATGATCAATGATCAATGATCAATGATTTCAATGATCAATGATTACAACCATAAGTTTATTTACCAATGTGATAATTAGGTATTATACTTTAAGTAATATCATACAATGATTATTCAAATAACTCATGGTCCAAAGACTTCGTGATTCAAAACCCAAAAATTTATTATAACAAATATGTTAGTTTCAAAAACAGACACTTTTCAGTAGGCAGTAGCATGTTAGTTTCAAAAAATTATGCAAAATCCATAATCAGTAGAT